>JAJJZI010000003.1:1245519-2491038 GCA_024321975.1 Alternaria sp. 'sect. Undifilum'
AGAACCTTTTTAATGCTAACTTATAAGAAAGGATAATTTTAGTAAAGCTAAAGGACTAATTGACAGCTTTACTACGCGCCTCATACTACCTTTTAAGATAACTACTTCTAGGCAACAACAAACCTTAAGAAGAAAGTCTAGACAAAATAGTGGAAAACTTTACTAAAGCAATTTAACAAGCACTTAGGAGATCTATTCCTATTGTTAACTAAAAACTTAAACTAAAGCCTAAGTAGACAAGCAATTTAGATCTTCTTAATTAAACCCCAACAGAGCTGTTTAAGATTTTAAAGGAGTAGCAAGAAGTGAAGACAACATGCTAAATTTATAAAAAAAAAGAACCTGATTGCTGAAAATAAATACTTTAGGGATATTGAAAGACCTAAGCTTAACTATTAGGAATAGTTTCTCCAACAGGAATCCCCTAAAGATATATTTAAAGCAATAGCCTCCACAAAAAATAACCTCTTATCTAGATTTCTTAGTATTAGAGTAAAAGAATTTTTCAAAAAGAAATACAAAACCGTTAGAAAAGAGCTGTTTCTACTACCTCTCTCTATACCTACCCTACTACTTAACAACTACAAAAGAAAACTACAAATAGGAGTAGCTAAGCTTAATAAGTAAAGTACTCTACAGTGTTTACTGGAAAATAAAAGCTACTTTACTAGGCTTGAACAGATTTAGCTAGAAAGTTATAGTAATAGCATATAATTACTAACTAGGCATCTTTTTGAAAGTCTACTTAGCTCTATTTAACCTAGGATACTACTAAGGTGCTAATGCAAAGCAAAAGGTATTATTTTTAGAAAGCTTAATAATTTAGACTACTTAACTTTAAAAGTATAAAGAGTTATCTCCTTCTTATACTGCTTAAGAAAGGCACTTAAGAGACTCTACTACAAGAGGCTAAGTATCCTAGCAGAAACAACTAACCAATTCTACTCTACGTAATTAGGAGGTAGGCTAAAGAAATTAGCTATTAATGCTAGGCTGCTCTGTTACAAGAATATCTAACACTTAAGACAGAAGAACAGAGTTTTAACAACAGCCTTTTTAGATATTAGAGGGGCCTTTAACTATCTATCTAAGAACCAGCTTCTAGAAAATATAAGTAACTAACAGCTACCTACCTGCCTTCTATTATAAACTAACTCCCTCTTTACTAAGAGGCTCTTAAAGTTATGTTTTAACAGGCAAAGAGGAAAATTATAGAAGGTTAATACTAGTACACTTTAAGGAAGCCTGGTCTCTCTTATTCTTTTTTTAATTTACACAAAACTGCTATTCTAGTTAATTACATCAAACAACTACATCTACTCCTTATCCTACATAGACAATGTTTAAATCTTAATATTAACAACATCTATTAGAAAAAGTATCAAAGTACTTAACAAGAAGCTAGTAAACTTTTTTTTCTTAAGCAGAAAGTTAGCTATCAAGTTTGTCAGATATTATAGGTTAAGTGATACTGATATGATAATGATAATATAAGGGATGATAAGTTAATTGTACTAATAATTGATCTGTTCGTGTTCTGTGTTGATTGTGCAGATCCTGAGTGCCTTTTTTATAACCTAGATTCTGTGTTGGCCTTAGCGGCGCTAACGACTGTTAGGGCCACCCCCTGATAACTCTTGCAGGACCCTTCGCCAGTCTTCCTAGCCTTATAATCAACCTGCGCTAATGCACTAAATTTAACACACCCCCTTAGCTTACATATATAAATTAAGCTTAAGACGTTCCTTGCTAGTTTCTTTTGTAAGGTAGTCAATTATAAGTATAAGGTGTTAAGCTAAGTTATTATTAATACTAGATTAGCTTCTAGTCTTAGTTATATGCCTAAATTAATAAGTCCTATTTGTTGTAGGAACCTTAGCTATCAAGTAGCTAGTAATAATTTAGTAAGTCTGTTAGTAAGCATCTTGCTTAATTCTACGTAGATTACCTTAATTAACTTGTTCTAAACTTCTTGCCTAAGCTAGTAGTTATAGATATTAACATGCTGTAGCTTTGTTGTTAACTAGGAAATCTCCTCTAGGATTAATTAGATTGTTTACAGGTTATTACACCGTAGAGTAATTATTTAGTTAAATTTCTAAACTTAGAGCTTAGTCAGTAGTATTTAAATAAATATAGCTTTCTTTACAACTTGTAAATGCGCAAGTAGTTTAGCTTTAGTTATTAAAGTTATAACTATATCTTGCTTATTTGCCCTTTAAGCAATTAGTCTACTAAATAGCTTAATTACGTATTCTTATAAGCTTTTACGATTAAGTGTATTATTAGTAAAAGAGGCGTTACTTATAGTAACTAGGTAATTGTGTCTACTAAATTGTAGTGTGAGCGTTCGTGTATACTTAAGGTATAAGAGTACACAATTAGCTACTAGCTAATAATTAGGACTAAAGTTTGTAAAGAATAGAGCTAGGCGTAATACTAGGAAGGCTGTATGAGGTCTTGTGTTAACTGCTGCAAATAAGAGTAATTTAATCTTTCGTTAGTAAAGGTTAATTTCCTTAGAAGTTACGTTGCCTTCTTAAGGCAGTAGTTTAGCCTTAATTATTAAGGTATTACTCTTAATTAAGTAGTCGCGTATTAGTTAGTTAATCTTCTTAATATATACTAATTAGGAGATCTAGATCTTGTGCTGCAATTAATTTCTAACTAACTCTATGCCTAAAAACAAGTACAAATTTGTTACGATCCAGACCCAGGGACAAGGGGACAACCCCGCAGGAAGCTTGTAAGCACGGACGGAGGATTACAGCTAGGCAACTACGACGACGTCACGTGACTGCTCATTTATGAGCGCTCATCCACGAGCGCTACCACGTGACTGCTTATTTGTAAGCGCTCATTCACGAGCGCTTATCTACAAGCGCTACCACGTAACTGCTTATTTATAAGCCCCACGTTTATTAGTATATAATAGTAGGCAATATGCCTTCATAGCATATTGTGTTTAACTTAGACTTTCACCTTAGTAATTAATCTATAGATTAAGAATTGTTTCTTAACCCTTGTGTTATTACATTGATCTTCTAATTGTGCTAACACACCCCGTGTCCTTAGTACTCGTTTTTTCCCGAGGACTAACCTAGATTATCTTCGGACGATCTTTATACTTTGAACACCCTTAAGATAAGCAATACTGCTATAGACACACCTGCCAATTCTCTTACCAGGAGGACTACGAGTTGCGCTACTAAGCCTAAGACTTATTATAGTGGTTGTAGCAAGCTTAACGCTTAGCTCCTCTAGGTTAACAGATACTTCTACATTAAAGGAGACAGAATTAACAACAATAATAAAGTAGTCTTAGCCTTTACGTATCTTTAAGGAGATGCAAAGAAGTAAGCTAACTTAATTTTTTAATATTATATAAATAGTGCTATTGTAGACGCTAACAACGCAGCCCTAGTTAAAGACTAGAACGCCTTTAAAGCTAAGATAAAAGAAGTTTTCTTACCTCTTAAAGAATCTGTAGTTGCAAAGCAGAGGATTTAGAGACTACAACAAACTAAGTTTACTGCTAACTACATAAATAAATTCTAACAGTATAAGATAGTTATTAAATAGGACAAAAACGCTTTAATATAGATATACTAATAAAGTTTTAAACTTCCTATATAACAGGAACTTATAAGAAGCAGAGCTAGCCTTAACACACTTAACAAACTTATAGCTAAAGCTATTAGAGTTAATAACAAACTATGTAAGCTTATATTAGAAGAATAGTTATTTGCGTAAGGGAATCGCGCACTTAAGAACACAGACACTTGAACACGTTAAATATTTTAATGCCTATACTTTAACTAAGGACGTTAGTAAAACTATGTACCTAGAACCTTAGTGTATTACACTACTAATAGCTACAAACTAATACTCTTTAACAACCTTAATAAAGGGCTAAGAAGAAAGAAGTTCATATATAATAAAAGTAACAAAAAGGTTACTTATTATAAATATAGTAAAAAAGGTTATATAAAACAGGACTGCTAAAGCTAAGGCAAAGTAACTTAATAACTTAATATTATTTACTGTGTAGAACCTAATAACGATCTAGACGATAAATAGAACGTTATTATATAACCTACAATTACGATCTAAGGACAGGACTAGGTAAGTATTAATAGACTAGATAACCTAATTATAATTACTCTAGAGGAAACCTTAGACGACAATATTTCTAAGATAGTGCTAGACAAAGATATAGAAGCAACCCTACTAAGAAAAACTAAATATAGCAAGATAGCTAAGTTCTAAGAAAGCTATTAACTAGCTACACTAATTATATAGAAAGAACTAGTAGTATACAACAAAGAGATAGTTTCTACCTACTTATAGAAACTCTTTACCTACACTACAGATGACAGACACAATGTTATTATATAGGTACTACTACTTACAAAGACTAGATGCTTTACAGATCTAGTAAAAAAAATCAACGCTCTACTTAAGTAACTTAGACAACTTAAAAAGATTTTTATAAAACTCTACAGAGAAATATTTCTAAATTATAGCTAGTATGTTGATTTACTAGAAGAACTGCAGAAGAAAGGACTTACTATAGTAGCAACTATTAACAAAGCTATACACAACAATTTTATATAAAAATAAACTAAAGAAGCTAAGGCTTACTAGAATAAACTAGCATGCTAGCTCTTAGATAAGGAGACAAAGGAGATTTACGACGAACTTAAGGCAACACAACGACAGCGTAAAGTTTAAGACAATAGCTACGCTAAAGATATGTACTACTAGATAGATCTATGCAACCTAGAATATGCAAAGTATTTATAGACTATATATATACACGACAGCTGTACAATCTATTATTCTAATAAGAGTAGATTAGGATAGTTTCCTAAAAAACTAAAAGGAATGCCTAGATGCAAATACTAATAGTATAATTGCCTTAATAATAAATGCGCAGTATAAATATAGAACAAGAGACATAGCCTATACTTTATAAATATAATAATTTAAAAGAAACCCTGCAGATGCACATAACACAGCAGAAGAATTGAAAAAATAAAACTTGTATATAAGAGTGTAACTAACCCTTATAGCACACATTCTTTAATATTAAGTATAACTAACACATTATTGTAAAGAGGTTTTACAAATTTAGTATATAGTCTCTTTTAGACAAACGCCCTAAATACCTAGAACTACCAGAGAGATTAACGTAATAAATCCTCTAAGCCTCCTTAAGCTTATAGTAAAGCTTAACAAACACTAGATACAAGCACTAGTAGACTTTAGTATATAGGCTAACTTTGTTTCTGCTTAAGCAATGCAAATAGCAGGACTATAAGTATTAGAGAAATAAGAACCCTACCTACTACACGTAGCTAATAGTTAGCCTATGCTAGGCAAGATAATAATTACTTATAAAGCTACCTAGGTAAAGCTCTGCATCTAAAAACACTAGGAAGAAATAGACCTAGACGTCTTTAGACTAGCTACCTACAATATTATATTAGGACTTTTTTAGTTACAAGAACACAACCTGCAGATTAACTAGAAGTTAAAAAAGTTTTTATTTAAGTGCTGTAGACTTAACGCAACTACAAGCTAGCCTACACATCTAACAACTAAAATAGTAAATAAAAGAAAGATTAACACTATTACTAAAGAATAGCAAACCTTAACTAAGAACAGCCTTAAGATAAATGAGTTTAACTTAATAAATACTAGAAAAGCTTTTCTAGATTATAAAGTTAGAGTTTTAAAAACATGCGTAACTCTAGATATTCTAAAAGCGTATAAAGAATTTTAGCACCTCTTTATAGACGTAGTAGATAGTAAAGCCTTACTAAGACACTAACCTTAGGATTATAAGATTATCTTAGAAGAAAGAAAGACTCTACCTTTGAGACTAATTTACCTACTACTAGAGATAGAACTTAAGACGTTAAGAGAAAAGCTAGACAAAGATTTAGCAAAAGGCTACATAAGACTTTTAATATTACTAGGAGAATTCTTTATACTCTTTATACTAAATAAAAATAGGCTACTAAGAATGTACTTTGACTATTAGAAGTTAAATAACATTACAGTAAAAAATGAATATCTACTACTTAATAATACAGAACTTAAAGATTAATTGTCTTATGCTAAAGTCTTTACAGCACTAGACCTACAAAACAGATACTACCTTATTAAGATTAAGAAAAGTAAAGAATAAAAGACAGCATTCTAAACAAGATACAGATACTATAAATATACTATTATACTATTTAGGTTAACAAAAGCCTTAGCAATATTTTAGGAACTTATTAATAACGTGTTAAGAGTATACTTAGACATCTTTGTTATTACATACTTAAATAACATCTTTATCTACTTTAAGAACCTAAGAGATTATGTTAAACATGTCCGCACAGTACTAAGGTGCCTAGACTAGTTTAACCTACAACTAAAACCTAAGAAATATAAGTTTTACAAGAACAAAGTTACCTTTCTAAGATATATTATAAGGGCATAAAGAGTACAGATAAGTAAAGAGAAAATATAAGTAATTAAAGAATAGCTACAACTGATAATAGTTAAAGAAGTATAATTTTTCTTAGGGTTTCTAAACTTTAATTAATAGTTTATTAAAGATTACTCTAAGATTGCTATTCTATTAATAAAACTTATAAGGAAAAAAATACCCTTTAAGTAGAGCAAGGAAGTAGAGAACACTTTCTAAACGCTTAAAAATACAAGCATAGGACTACTATGCTTTTACATATTCTAAGTAGGACAACTACTACAATTTATGACTAACGCATTAGACCTTATACTTAGAAAATGCGCTAGCTAGCTACATAAAAAAAATAGCACTTAATTGCCTATTATTCTCGCAAGTTCTTAAGACTAGAAAAACAATATAATGTTTATAACAAGAAGCTGTTGGCTATTATTAACTACCTAAGACACTAGAGAGTATACGCCAAAAGCTGCTTAGAACTTACAATATTTACAAATTACAAGAACTTAATTAACTTTACAACTACTAAAAGACTTAATTAACACTAAGTTTAATAGTTAAAGAAACTAGGATAATACAAGTTCAAGATTGTGTATATACTAAGAAAAGACAATAAAAGAGTAGACGTACTAAGTTAAAGACACAACATTATAAGAATAAAAAAAATAACTAACTCTGTAATACTATAGGTTAATAACAACAGATTATTAGAATTAATATAAACACTTAACCTACTTATGCGTATTACATATAACGTACTAAGAGAATTACAAAAGGCAATTATTAGACAACACTATAATGACTTAGTATATAGTTACCCTAGTATTACACGAACTATAGAACTTATTAAAAAAAATTACAAGTTTCTAAAGATAAAGGACAAAGTTACTACTTTTATTACTAAGTGCATAGACTATTAGAAGAATAAACATAGTACGCACGCACCTTATAGAGAAATATAAGTAATAAAACTACTTAACGCACTGTAGTTAGACATCTCTATTTACTTTGTTATAGAACGACTAGTCTTGAAAGACTCTATTATAAAAATATCTTATAACGCAATTCTTGTAGTATTTAATTTATTTACAAAACAAGTAGAGTACATTACCTTTAGAAAAGATTTGATAGCAGTATAGCTTACGCACATTATTAATAATTAAGTTATTAAACATTATAGTATACTAAAGTTAATTATTAGCAACAAAGATAAGCTCTTTAATTTAAATTTTTAGACAACACTACTTGCCGCAATAAAAACTAAAAGAAAGCTATTAACAGCTTATTACCTACAGACAAATAGACAGACCAAACAAACAAATTGCAGAATAAAAGCATACTTTAGAATATATATTAAGTAATAACAGAATAATTAGGTTTTGTTATTACTTATAGCATAGATGGTATACAATAACGAACTTTTAGAGTTAATAGAATAGACTGTATTCTACGCAAATTATAGAAGACACTTAAATCTCTTTACGCATATATCTCTAAGTTTAAAGATAGAAGCAGCTATTACAATAGCTAATAAGTTAAAATCAGTATATAAGTTACTTAAGAAGACACTTAGGAAGGCCTAACGCTAAAGCCTTTTATATGTAAACTAGAAACGAAAAACAGTACTTTAGCTTAAAAAAAGAGATAAAGTATATTTACTTATAAAGAATCTTTGCACTAAACAACCTAACAAAGAACTTAATAACGTTAAAGTTAGACTGTTTTTAATTTAAGACTAGAAGAGAATAGTTATATAAATACTTAACCTTCTAGCAGACGCAAAAATCAACTTAAGATTCTATACTAACATTTTAGAACTAGCAGACCTAGAGACGCTACTCTAGAAAACCTTTTTTAACAAAATAGAAGAAGAAAATAAATTTAAAGTTAAATAAATCTTTATATACTAAGACTATAATAACAGCAAAGAATACCTAGTTAAATAGTTAGGCTACCTAAATAGTAACAATACATAGGAACTAGACACAAACTTAACTAACTGCTAACAAATATTGCAAAAATACAATAACTATACTAAGAATTAAACTAAAAACGTTAGTACACATAATTATAAAAAATAACATACTTTAGCTTTATAACTGCACTAACGTATTGCAACGCTAGAGCAGTAAAAATAAAATAAATAACGTACCTTATAAGCTACTTAGCTTAGTAACAGAAGTATTAATTCAATCTAGCATAGCTTACATTATAGGCGACACAGCTGTACTAATAAATACTATAGGACAATTAGTTTCTTGCGCTATCTTAAGCTTACTAGCGATCTCTATATTTAAAGCCAGGCACAACGCTTTCTTATAAGCACGCTCTTTAGCCTGTTTTAGAATTTTCTTATTTTGCAGTAAACGCGTAATTACAACTATAAGCAACTTTTTATTTTTATTTGCTTTCTTTTAATACTTATCGCAAGTACAATTTAGAGACTTCTAAGATATGTTTACACACGCCTCACTTATCTACGTGCACTTAGCACACTTTAGACAAGAATTAGGCATAACAAAATAAACAATACCTTCTAAAAAATAATAGTTATAAGGAGCTGTAGTAGGATAGTTAAAACAAATAATTTTAGAACTAAGACGTAAGCAACGTTAATAAGAGAAGAACATAATAACTACTTAACTTATAACGCGGGGCAAGCTTTAGCTATTTAATAACAAAAGCTACAAAACATAACTACGTAATTTAAGGACAAATCTTTAGAGAAGGAGGATAGTGTTACGATCTAGACCTAGGGACGAGGGGACAACCCCGCAGGAAGCCTGTAAGCACGGACGGAGGATTACAGCTAGGCAACTACAACAACGTCATGTAACTACTTATTTATAAGCGCTTATCTACAAGCGCTTATCTACAAGCGCTACCACGTAACTACTTATTTATAAGCCCCACGTTTATTAGTATATAACAGTAGGCAATATGCCCTCATAGCATATTGTGTTCAACTTAGAGTTTTACCTTAGTAATTAATCTACGGATTAAGACTTGTTTCTCAACCCTCGTGTTATTACATTAATCTTCTAATCGTGCTAACACACCCCGTGTCCTTAGTACTCGTTCATTCCCGAGAACCAACCTAGATCATCTTCGGACGATCTTCACAAAATTATCTCTTCTAGTTATATAGTACTTTTTCCTTATATCTTTAATAGCTGCTTGTGCATCTAATCTATAGTCCTTGCTGTATATTACAATAATATTATTAACGTAGAAAAACACAAAGATCTCATAATAGATTATATGATATAGCTTATATAGGACAGCAGTAAATTGACATCTTTAGAGATAAGTAGTAAAGTCCTTTTACTAGAGCAGTAGTAATATCTAGAGGCTATAAAATGCTTTATTAAGCTTAAGGATTGTCCCCTTCTTTATATATCTACCCGGCATCCTTATATATATAACTTAATTAATTAGTAGGTGTACGAAGGCATTAGTAACGTTGTACTGCTTAAGCTTAAGGTCAAATTAGGCAGCAATTATAAGAGCTATATAGAAAGATTGACCTACTAATATAGCGGCGAAGGTCTCTTAGGCAGTAAAGTTGCGCTGTTAATTACCTTATACAACTAAGTGCGCTTTGTACTTAATAAACTAATAATTCTTATTAATTTTGTAGGTATATACCTACATAGACTCTAGTATCTAGGTGTCTATTAGTTATACTTTTTGCGTTAGGACTTCTAACTATAAGTTTAATTGCTTGTAGCTTACAAGGTAATCCTCTTCAGCTTTTTTAAATAACTAGTGTGATGGGCTGAGGCCCAGGGTGGATCCTCGGTTGTACCTCGGTGGTACACCTCACATTACAGGTCGCGGCGGCGGCCTATAAGTATCAACTACGCAAGACAATCAGACGCTCTATTGTCTTGTGCCAGCCTTTTGGCTAAGTGGTCGGCGTGTGTAGTTGCATGCAAGGTCTGGTAGGCCCGCCCACTACAACCAGTAGGATATATAATTCTCTTTTAGTTAGTTTAGACTGAGCGCTAGCAGGAGCATACTTAGAAAAGGTATCTAGTTATAACTTTAACTCTTAAGCAATTAATTAACTGCTACACTATTAAGTTTCTTGTTATTTAATTATTAAACTTCTCCTACTCTCGCACCTACTATAAACGCTAAAGCCTATAAGTCTGTCTAGTTTTTGTATAAAGTCTTACTAATAGAACTTAATCCTATATTAGTACTGCGTAGATTAGGACACTTGCTGAAGCTAGTACTTAAGGGGTGATTAGGCCTAGAGTTAAATAGCTGCGTAAGGGCGACGTTCTAACTCTTAATATTAAGAGGATTATCTATACGCTTAATGCTCTCTGCTGTTATAGGATTAGTTAAGAGGGTCACTAGTAGATGCGTTAGCAGGGGTTAGAGATAATGTACTTAAACCTTTCTTCCGCGCTAATTATATTAATTAGGTGTTTCTTTATGTATAAGTCCTTTATTAAAGGACTTATCTTTAAGAAAAGTTTGTGTCTCCTCTTAGTTTTTTGTAATCTCTAGAAGAAGTTCTACAGTCCTGATCTATGCCTTAATCTCTTTAAGGGTGCTATGTATTAAGTTATCTATAACATCCTTCTTATCTCTAGTAAAGGATAATTTTTTATTAAATCCTACATCACGTGTAGTAATTACCTTAGCTATTATTAATACTTAAACATAGTAGATGTTTGTAGATTAATACTTAATTAGGTTTCTGATCTATGTCTTAGAAATAAGTTACTGTAGTTTGCGCTTGCTGTGCTTTATATTATCTATTATTATAAACGCCTTGCACCTGTATGCTTTTAAGTAGCCTTAGTTTAGTTTATGCTGTAAAGTAATAATTCTGTTTTTGTATACGTTGTGCGTAAAGAACTTATAATATAGTAATCTTTATTAATTTGCGTATTAAGGCGTTTAATTATAGAAAGATACTGCTAATTAAGTAATCTTAGGCTATAGTAGTTACAGTAGGTTAGCGTTAGGTTACATTAAGCGTGCTTTATCCTTAATTACACCCCTTAAGCGTTCTGCTCTACTGTTCTGTGCTTAGATATTAGGAGCAGAAGGCTCAAACTGCATGCCTTAAGACTCTACCTACTAACTTACTTTTAGTTTGACTGTAATAATCTTATTATTAGTTTTAATAACTTTTCCTGTAATATTAAATTAGGTCTTTATAGAGATTATGAAGGACTTAAGTAAGTTAAAAATTATCTGCGCTGTTTAGTTGTCTTTAAAGTAATAATTTTACATAAATCTAGTAACTTAATTTGTAAATAGTATTTAGCTTCTTACTTTAGTTAAGCTGTTAACTATATAATAGTAAAAGTTAAGTTAAATATGTTCTCTTAGAGACATATTAATCCTTCGCAGTGTACAGCGAATTAGCCTTTTAGCTTTCGCTCTTCTATAGGCGTTGCATTCTACTGTAAGTATTCTAGTAATCTTTACTTCTTTAGGTTGTTGTATAAGGTGCTTAAGTGCACTTAGTCCTAGATAACCTATCCTCTTGTGCTATATAAGTGCTTGTGCGCGCTGTCTTTAATTGCATTACGGCTTAAAAGCCCTAGAGCTTATTATTGTATAATTAGTAATTAGGTTTGCTTTAAGCACCTACTCTCTGTGTAACTTAGTAAGGTTAGTAATTAAATTATTATTAAGTAATTGTTAAAAGACTATTAGATTATGTTTAGTGTCCTACTATAAGCCTTGTAAGCAGAGTATCTTAAATAAGACAAGATTACAGAGTAGATTAAGAAAGTATGCTACGTCTTTTAGGTGTAGCTAGCTTTAGGTCCTGCTACTAGCTACTGTTAAAGTAAATAATATATATGCCTTAATCTATACTTGTAAGTTACCTACCTATAGGAAGTCTCCTTGCCTTGCTGATTAGGTTTTAGTAAATTGACTAGTATCGTTAGAGACGTGATAGGTTAATTTAGAGTTAAGGATCTATAATTGTTATAAGGGATACGTAACTTAGATTACTTTAAATAAGGCCTTAATAAACGTGTAGTTAATCTCTTTAATCTTCTAACTATTTAGTTAGTTATTATGCTTAACTGTAGGCGTTGCTGTGTGTAACTTCTTAATTACTAGTCTTTAAAAGTATAATTGCTACTTAGAGTTGCAAATTATTTCTTGCGTAGCTAGGCTATTATTAGTATGTAATTAGACTTAATCTATCCTGTTTTGTTAGAGTTACTACTAAGCTACCGCGTTGCTTAGGTGTGCGTAATAACAATTCTTAAGCGCATATCTTATAATACACGCTTTGCATTTGCTTGCAGTGTATTAGATATTATTTAATTAAGTATTCTTAATAGGCTTTTAATTTTAGCGTTGTTTACGCTTCTATATTAGATTGTCTAATTTGTCTTTATAACGTGTTAGTAATTTAGCTCTAGTAGCTGTTCTAAAGGACGTCTTAGTTAAATTTACTTTAAATAGGAAGAAGAGCTGCATATAATTTTAATAGTTGCAGTTTATATCCTTAACTGCAATTAAAGAATTCTTTAATTTATAAGATATAAATAAGATTGTCTATTATTCTAAGTACTTAGCTGTTGCTTAGGTAAAGTTCTCCTTAACGTACGTGTCTAGTTAGCACTTAGGTATTCTTACAGCTTAACCTTTAGTTATAGCGTATTTAACTTTAGTAAGCTATGTCTCCTATAAGCTAATTACTTTAGGCAGCTTTATTATAGTTTGATACCGCTCTTAGGCTTCTTTAATCTTATTTTTAGTATTAATGCTTTCAGTAGCTATTAAATTAGCAATCTATTAATAATGTAATTACCTTGCTTAACAGTGGTTTATATATAAGTAGTTGTTAACTATACGCTGTATTTCTTACGTGATCTTATCTAACGCTACTTGCTCTTATATGTACTTCTAATCTTCTGTCTTGTATTAATCTAGCTCTAAATTATAGATTATTAAATCCTCTTTATATAAGGTTTTTGCGTTTGTTGATAGATCTGCGGGCTGTGTAGGTATAAAGGGTAGTATAGGTGCGCTATTGCTGTAATTACCTTAGTGTAATGCAGCGTCCGCATTAATTGCTTGTTGTAACGCTTGATAGTCGCTTAGATAAGGTATTCAAGGTATCTCTAGTTTAGTAATAGGTTTAATTGTAAGGTTTAGATCAATCTTCTCCTACACGCGTAGAGAGTTAGCGCGCGTCTTAATCTAGCGGATCTATTTAATCTAGTTTGTGTAATTACTGAGAATCACGGAGGAGTCTTGTAGAGATAGGGTAGACATCCTTTCAATAACTTGTTTAGTTTAGTAACTTGTTAGTTATTAATCCTTGTTTAGTTAAGGCAGTGAGACTCTTAATTGTTAGATATTATAGGTTAAATGATACTAATAAGATAATAATAATATAAGGGATGATAGGTTAATGATATTAATAATTGATCTGTTCGTGTTCTGTGTTGATTGTGCAGATCCTAAGTGCCTGTTTTATAACCTAGATTCTGTGTGGGCCTTGGCGGCGCTAACGACTGTTAGGGCTACCCCCTGATAACCCTTGCAGGACCCTTCGCCAGTCTCCCCAGCCTCATGATCAGCCTGCGCTGATGCCCTAAATTTGACAAAGTTAAACAGCTTAAAAACTAAACTAGCTAATTAGACAAGATCTAGAAAGTATATTAACAGACCCTTTACGCTACCTACCTAAGAGACTTTTTAGCTAAAAAAGTTAGTTAGATGGCTAAGTATATACTTTAACAATACGATTAAATTTAGAGACTACTGCTACATAAAGATACCACAAGCAAACTAAGCCTTTTTCTACTTAAGCAGGCTAGCTAACTCTAAAAAAGGCCTCTTACTAAGGGTAATAAGGCAATTATACTTAGCCTACATAACTAGTGTAGCTAATTACAGTTACTAGCTATTTTAGAAAAGCTAATAATACATCCTTAACAGCAGGCAAAAACTACAAAACAAGGCCTGTAGAAATATTCTAAGTACTTTTAGATTGTCTCCTGCAATGCCTAGTAAGGTAGAGGCTGCCTTAATTCTACCTAGAGTTAGACTAGACAACGCTATAAAAAGATACGCTTTTAGATCGACTCTACTAGATTCAAACTACCCCTTTCAGAGACGCTTCTAGCAACAACAAAGAAGAGCAACTTGATTAAATTTAAGAGTCTATTTTCTTAGCCCTCTTAGACAATATAGAGAAGATACAAAACTACGCCTTTATGCTATAGAAAGCTAAAACACCTTACAAGGTTTATATATTAAATAAGCTAAAAAATATTAAAGTTAGAAATTACAAGGAACTTGTGATGGGCTAGAGCCCAGGGTAAAAATTCGGTGGTACCTCGGTGCGCCTCACTTTACTAGCCGCGGCGGCGGCAAACTATAAGTATCAACTACGCAAGACAATCAGCAGCTCTATTGTCGTGTACCAGCCTTTTGGCTAAGTGGTCGGCGGGTGTAGTTGTATGCAAGGCCTGGTAGGCCCGCCTTTTACAGAACTGCTAGTAGACAACAACCTTCTATTAATATACTTAGATGCCTTAGCTATAAGATATAGAAAAGAGGTTGGCGTAGGCGTAGCCTTTTACAATAAAGCTGCTTTAGTTAAAGAGCTTTAAGTAAATTTAGGAAATAACTAGCTAGTTTATAATAAAGAACTAGAAGGTATTACCGTAAGGCTAGAGAAAGCAGTTAGGCTATTAGATAAATACTAATACGTTGATGTCTATGCAGACAATTAGGCAGCCCTATATTTACTAAAACACACCTTAAATGACTTTAGCTAAAAGTAGCAAATAAGGTATATTAGGGCAGCAACCTTACTAGAAGAAAAAGGTATTACTCGTACGCTATAATAAGTTCTAGCACACTGAGATATACTCAAAAATAACTAAGCAGACTTCTTAGTAAAAAAGGCCACAGATATTAACTCTTTAACAAATAAAACAAGTCTAGCTGTTGCAAGTTCCTAAATAAAACAGTAAGTAAATGCTAAATATTTAAGCCTTCTAAAGAAATACAGGAGAAAGGCTACTATAAAAAACTTAAGTACCTACTTAGTAAACTTTAAATAGAGAATATGGAAACAGATATCTATTCCCTTTACTAGGCAAGATATATCTAGCTCCTTCTTTTAACTAAAACTAGGTTATAGCTACCTCAAGAGCTATCTCAAGAGCTACCTATTTAGGAGAAGAAAAGTAGTATCTAAAACTTGCTTATGCATATTTAGAGCTACGCAAGACACAGCTTAGATAATATTTAGATACTAACTATATAAGGATAGTAGAGCTATACAATAGAACTTCTATACAGAGCTAATCTCTCTACAGTATTTCTTCTAAACAGAAGCAGGTACTAAGGCTACTATAGCTTTAATTTAAGAAACTAGAGTTAGTTCACAAGCCTAGTACAGAGAAATCCTAGAAAACTAGATGCAAACGCCTTTCTAGGTGACCTAACTCTACGCACCCCCTCTCTTCCTTCTACCCTTTATCTCTACCCCTACACAACAAGCTAAGAGCCTTACCTTTATTTAGAAACCCCCCCCCCTTGTCAATAACTTTAAAAAAGACTAAACCTATATAGATACCTGCAGGCCTCGGCCTGCGCGTCTTATTCAGCCCGTTAGGCTGAGAAAGGACGTTAAACTACAATAATAAAAAAACATCAAATATATAGAAAACTAAGGCTGTAGAGCCACCACCAATAGCTAGTATCACGAGATTTTGTAAAGTTGTAGTAAATATATTATGTCTATCAACTTCTGCTACTTATATTTACTTAGTAAGTTAACGTTACGCCCGCGGCAGGTGGTGCGCGCTAAAGCAGCTAGTGCAGCTACCTCAGCTTTAATACAAGATGAATTAACAACAACACGTTTTTAATACTTTTGCTTTTAAGTAAAGGCTTGTAGGGCCTTGCACTTACCTGATTAAAATAGTTGTATAGCTTTTTAAGCGTCCCAAGCTCATCGAACACCAGCTTTTCGAGGCGAAAAAAGGTCTGGCTTTGCCTTTTTCTCGCCTTAACTATCTTAAACGCCTTTATAAAATCAGGTTCTAATACTTGTTTGCCTAGTGTAAGTATTGTAGCGTGCGCGCTGGCCGTTGTAGAAAAACAGAGTGGTGATCTGTTGAAAACTCAGCAAGTCGTCTGTGGATAAGCTGATTTTGGAGTTCAATTAAAGGCCATTTGACTCCTACTTGACAAAGCAACCGCTTTCTACTTAAGTAGATAGGTTTATTGGCGTAGTAAACTAATAGATCTATCTTTCTAGCTATCGAATTCCTGAAATCCCCCCCTTAACTTGATATACCGACCTCCTATACCGACCTACACATCAGAATTGACCTAGCCATCTACCTATTCCGCAATCCCTATACTAACTCGATATACCGACCTGATATACTGACCTACAAACTAGACTTGATAGCTAGACTAGCACCTTGCTCCTAGCACCTTGCTCCTAGCTATCTACCTACACCCAAATCCCTATACCAACTTGATATACCGACCTAATATGTCGACCCTATACCGAACTGCTTAGCGTACCTATATAAGCAATACAAGAGAGCAGCTAGCATAGCCTATAACAACATACAAGAAGTAAAGGAGATAACTAAACTAGCATACAAGCTCTACATACTTCCTCACACAGGACTGAGAGAGATACTCGTTAAAATTACCTTAGGCTACGAGCCTCACCTTTATTGAAACAAACCCCTCCTTGTAAATAATAAAAATTAGAAAACACCACGTAAATACTTGTAGGTCCTAGACCTACACGTCTTATATAGCCCTTTGGGCTGAGAAAGGACGTTAAACTACAATATAAAAAAAGAATAAGCGTCGCAAGCCGATTTCTAACCCTCCTTTTTAACTGCCTTTTTAGCCTTCTTTTTCTGCCTTACCTCCTTAAGCCGCTCTCTCTTAACACGCCTCTTCTTAGCTTGTTAAGCCCTATATATTTAAGCTTGCTCTTTTAAGTAAGATCTCTTAGCTTTTTAAAGTTATAGTAGTTGTTGTTTGTGTTGTTAAACTACCTCGTTGTCTTAAGCATAATAGACTTTTCTAAGCGTCTAGAAAACAGCACTGTAGTACTCCTAAGGATTTTTAAATTAGAAAGTAGAGCGCTTCTTTTAGTGTTTGTTTTTAAATAAAAGAGCCCCTTTTAAGCCTTGAATTTCACTATAAAGGATACTATTTTAAGCTAAAATGTAGTAGAGGCCTTAACTAATCTTTTACACCTCCTTAGTACACTAATCTTGTTCTAAACAGCTTACAAGAGTCTCTATTTTAAGCTAATTAACTCTACTAAGTACAAAAACTAAGAATTCATTTAAACTAAAGGCCTCCTTGCAGAATCTTAAAGGATAACCTTAAGATTAAGTAAAAAGACTCTAGTTACTTGAAATACTTTCTAATAGTCTTCTCTTTCAAAGCAGTACCCTAGGCTCTCTAAAAGAGAAGAAAACAGTCTTCTTTCACTATTAGTAGGAGTCTCTAGCTTTTATAAAAGTAGAATAAAAGCTTAGTTATGTAGGTAGTCAACAAAGGCTTAAATAATCTAACGTTAAGCAGTTAAAGCGTATAGGTTAAAAGAAAAAGGATATACAGTTAATAAGATCTTGTAGTTTCTACAGTAATAAATGAAATCTATAGGTAGGTAGGATTTAAGCGATTAAAGAGGAGTACTTTGTATTCTAAATAGGCTTTCTGTCTAGTCTCTCTCTTAAAAACCTCCTTAAGCCAGGCTAGACCTCTATTAGTATTAGTCTAGCTAGAAAGAGATTAGCTAACAAATACTAAGTGCTTTTTGTTATTAATATTCTTAATCTAGCTTAATCTTAGAGCTTTAACAGCTAACTAAAAGATAAAAGCTAAGAATAAAGCTGTACTGTCTAAATAAACGCAGGCTAGGACAGTTACCTATTCACAAGAACTATCCTAAGTTGCAGCTGTTACCTCTTTTTTATTATATATCCTCTTGTTAAACAATCTTTCTAACCTTCTAGTTATTCTAATTATAAAGCTTTTCTTATCTATATTTAAGATTTAAGAAGACTC
This sequence comes from Alternaria sp. 'sect. Undifilum', assembly GCA_024321975.1. Classification (NCBI taxonomy): domain Eukaryota; kingdom Fungi; phylum Ascomycota; class Dothideomycetes; order Pleosporales; family Pleosporaceae; genus Alternaria; species Alternaria sp. 'sect. Undifilum'. The sequence goes on from JAJJZI010000003.1 coordinate 1,264,070, forward strand.
TATATTATATTCCCTTATCTTCTTATGTAGTAGCTTAAAGTAAATGCTATATTTAGCCTTTGAATGAGTTTCTTGGCAATTGCAATTGATTCCTGCTTGCTAGCATAAGATAAGATAGGTAGGATTCCTGTTAATAAAGCAAGTAACCTAGCTTTCTAAAACTTCTTTACTAGCTAAAGCTAAGGCAAAGTTGCGTATCATTACTTGTGTAGGTAGTGTACGTTGTTTAGTAAGCGTAGTAATATACTGTAGGAGCTTAGTTTCATAGTGTAGGTAAAGGAGTTGGTGGGCGAGTTAGCGTGGTTATGTTTGGCCCTAGTGTTTTCGAGCAAGGGTTTAACAATTAATCTATTTATACTTTGCTGCAAATTTTGTATATAAGAAAGATGCGCCTAGTGCGCGCGAGTTAATTTTTTTAATTGCTTCCTAAATTAGATATATATTAGTAGAGTTATAACGCGATTTGTGTAGGTGGTTGTTGTGTTGGGGTGGGCATTGCGCAAACATGGGCATTGCGCGCACCGACACGGTACTGTGCCTGTGCGCGAAGTGCGCCATGTCACGTAACACACCACCCCAACAACATAAGATAAACAAAAGTTAAGGCTATACAGCAACCCACAGTCACTATTATCACAAAATTTTATAGTTTTGGAGAAATTATAGCATTGCAATTATAGTAGGCTACTTGTGTTTACTTAGAAGCTTAGTAGTGCGGCCGTGGCGGGTAGTCTAAGTTAGGACTGCTGTATTACACCGGGTTAGGCTATACTTCTCTAGGCTCGGTCCGTACTAAGACGAGGTAGACTAAAGCGGGAAGCCGTGCGGTTTGTCTGGCGATTCATGTGGAAAAGAGTTATCGTGGATTAACTAAAGAGCGATAAAGACAATCTAATTCTATAAATAATAGAATGACTAAGTATTAATTTGTGTAGGATATAATACTAAAATAAGTTAACTACAACGAGTGTAATGATAAACTCTACCCTATTCTTATACCTATTGCTTTAGGTCCTGTCCTCCTGCCCAGCCCTTGACATCTCTGATGTCGCTGGTATCTGATAAGGACCCGGCATCTCAAGATGTTTGGTCTTGGCGAGATGCTAGTCACGTGATCACAGCCCCGCGATGATCATTACCTTCTGACGCGGTCGCTGGTTGGCCTTCAACCCCGACTTCTGCGTCAAGGAGAGAATCCCCTTTGTTACTCGTAACAGGCTGGTGCAGCCACCTCAGCTTAAACATAAGATAAATCAACAACAACACATTTCTTCCGCTTCTGCTTTTAAGAGAAGCCCTGCAAGGCTTTGCGCCTACCCTTTTAGAACAATTGTATAGCTTTTTTAGCGTCACGGGCTGCTTTTTAAGCCTCCTTTTCAGCTACCTTAGTAGCTCTCTCCTTCTCCCTTATCTCCTTAAGCCTCTCTCTCTTAACATGCTTCTTCTTGTAAGGGTGCGTTGGGTTAACCAAAGATGCAAGGTCACGGTGAAGGTGAATAAATTAGATATCGAACTACAGAGAGAGACTACGTAGGTTTATATATCTAACCTAGATGATTAGGACTTAACCTAGGTTAAGACTAACTAAGGTTATTGGAGGTTGTCGGATCAGCTAACAGTTAGCGTGATTAGTGCGGCTAGTAGTGTAATTACTAGCAGGAGCTACTAGATTAGCTAGAAGCTAGCGCAAATAGTGCGGCTGATAGTCAGCTACTAGTGCTGAGGTGCTAGTGCTGAAGTGCTAGTACTGAGGTGCTAGTGCTAAGGTAAGAAAAGCCAACGAAGGCCACAGGCCGAGTACTAGAGAACATCAAGGCTTCAGCCCTTTACTTCTAAGCTTAATAAAGCTTGTACAACTAAGCTTGCTCTTTTAAGTAAGCTCTCTTAGCTTTTATAGTTGTTGTTGTTGTTTTTCTTCTTGTTGTGCAGCGTAATTATCCTGAGCCTAACTAACTTTACAAGGGCTCTAAAAAACAGCTCCTCTATAGTAAACCTTAGGGCAATTAAGTTATAGTGTAACGTGTTTCATAAGCGAGTGGCCAACCCAAGCGAGTGGCCAACGCAAAATGCCCGCAAAATTTCAAAATAACAGGGGTCTATTTCTCAACAACTACTAAGTAGAATACTCTAAAAACTTAAAACAATTGCTGCATCTATATAAAGAATAAATTATTAAGATGTTAAAACTCTAGCTTTAATATTGAAAGAGATATACTTGGTTCTGTGGTTTTACAGGGGTATAAGTAGTCTATCTCTACAACTACTCCATAGAATTTCTTAAATTTCTCATAGCTTACTCTTTATATAGGTACAGCGATTGTATTAAGTTTTTAGAGTATTCTACTTAGTAGTTGTTGAGAAATAGACCCCTGTTATTTTGAAATTTTGCGGGCATTTTGCGTTGGCCACTCGCTTGGGTTGGCCACTCGCTTATGAAACACGTCATAGCTAGTCTTTTTGTGCTTTTTTTTTACTAAGAGAGCCTCTCTTAGGCCCTTATTTTTATAGTTGTAAAGGGCTAATTAGCTTCGGCCTTTTAAGACAACCTTTTGATGTGACCACACATTTTGTAAACACCTTTTTAGTAAAAAAAAAATTTATTGCTAATAATAGGTATTAGGGCTTATGCCCCCTTATTTAGCATTGCTAGCACGTAATTAGTGTGTCGCATGTTTAGACGGAAACAAAGAAAAGCAAGACAAAGACGTGAATTGCCTTCTAACTTAACGCGCTCTATTCTGCCTATACTGCCTACTTATGTTAAGGCTTTACTTCTAGGTACTCTTTAATAAATTAAAGAAGTAGCACTATTATTGCCCTGCTTTCTAACTTATACATATAATAATAAAACGTCTACTCCTCTTTTCTTACCTCTTTCTTTTCTATTGCCATTTTAACGTTGTGCAACAGCTAGCCTAACTAGTTAATAGTTTCTTTACCTAGCCTATGTATAATTATTAAGAAGATAGAGATACTAAAGTAGAGTATTTTAAGTACTTTGCTAGTATTAGTAAACACCCTGTAAATCTTGTATTCCTTTTATAACTAGCTAAGTTAAGGCTTAACATTCTTTTTGTATATAGAGATATTGCAGATTCTAGAGTTGTTTATAAAGGATATAATTATAAAGTCTTAAAGAGGCTAAGTTTATAAATACTTAATAAACTTAAGTGTTTGCATAATTAGCTTTTGCTAGACTAGTTTAGGGGCTAGGTGTATAATAGAAAAGCTTCCTGTCTTTAGATAAGAGTTAAGGATAAAGAAATACTTATTATAGAAGTTATATGCTATTGTAGCGTATTATATGCGAATTGTTTATATGCAGTGCTGTTTACAAAGTAAAAAGCAGTAAGTAAGAAGTAGTAGCATTATAAAGTATTGCAGGCTCCTGCTGTAGTACCTACGTGTTCTTTCTTTTATCTATTATATTATGTTGCAATCCTATTATAATCCTACTGTAATCTTGTTGTTAGCTATAGGCTGGCAATCGCCGTTAGACACGTTTTAACTAGTGTTGTTTTTAGTACCTTAGCAAATTTTTAAACCCTAATTATTGCTTGGTGGTCTAAGCTTTCCTCCTAGAACTTATCTACCCACCGTTCGAGTCTTGTTAACTAAACATAATCTTTTTTTTTGACTCTTGCGATTGATTAGTAGAGGGTAGCTGCTTTTCACTTTTTTAGAACCCTATTTTGACTACAACAACAACTACCACCCTTGACACCTTAAAAAATAAAAGTAAAGGGCTAATACGGCGGACTATTAGCTGGTGAAGGGACAAAACTTAAATAGTTTTTTAAAAACCAGTTTTTGGGAGCACAGGGGGTAGAATTAGGTTATTTAGATCAATTCAATGCTAAAATAGAATGAATATTTGTTATATTCCTATTGCAATCCTACTGTAATCCTGTTGTCAGCCATAGGCTGGCAATCGCCGTTGGACACGTTTCAACTGGTGTTGTTTTTTGGTACCTTAGCAAATTTTTTTGACCCTGATTATCGCTCGGTGGTCTGAGCTTTCCTCCCAGAACTCATCCACCCATCGTTCGAATCTTGTTGACTACACACAATCTTTTTTTTTAGACTTTTGCGATTGATTAGTAGAGGGTAGCTGCTTTTCACTTTTTTGGAACCCCATTTTGACTACAGCAACAACCACCACCTTTGACACCTTAAAAAATAAATATTTGATATATTAGGAGCAGAGTTTCTTGCACAAGGCATCAGCTGCAGGATACATAAAGAGAAGAGAAGAATGAGAAAAGTGTTTTAACTAGAAGTAATAGTACGGCTACTCCTAGTCGTACAACTAACAAGCAGTTCTAATTCTGCCTTTACCCTTACTACTGCTACTATCCCTATTAGGAGAGCAGGAGCACCTACTTACCTTATTAGTGTAGTTGTTGTACAAGAGTTTGCTGTTCTTGTTACTCTTTATGCTGCAGGTAGCAGCATAATTATTATAGATATAGTTAAAGCAGGCTCTATGGTACTAGCTAAAGAGAGAAATGCAGCTAGTATAGTAAAGGAACTCTCCTGTATAATTATAGACAGCCTAGCAGCGCTAGCAAGGTTAGAAGATAAGGTTACTATAGGAGTAGATAAAGATAACCTTAATGTACAAAAGGTGTTAGGAGAAGAGAGCAACAGCAGTAACTTAGCTACAGTATATAATAAGGGGAGATTGAGCAGCGTTGTATAGGCTATTGCTAGGCATGTAAATAAAGAAGTTAGCAAGGTAGGAGATCTTAAAGCTCTATAAATTAAAGTTAGTATAGTTCTTTTAAACTTAGATTAAAAATTTACAAAAAAGCAGAAAATCTTAACAAGATAATCTATATTGACTAGGTTAAAGATAGAAATAACTTTGCATAACAGCAGGTTAGGGAAGGTGTTAGTACTAAGAGCAAGACTAACTAGAAGAGCAAGACCTTAGACGTTAACAGGACCTAGGAGCTAGTAATAGATAGCATTAGCTTGCTAGAGAAGTGCTGTATAAGCAGTTTAATAGTAGTTAGCTACTCTATTAGGGCTAAAAGTATTGTTGTTAAAGGCAGGGTTGTTAAAAAGTATCGTAGAGTTGTTAGTTTGTACAAGGGGGGTTTACAAAGAGTTAGTAGTAAAGTATTAGTTAATAGCAAGAGTGTGCTGTATAGGTTAAAAAAAAGAGGGAGAGGCTTTTTATATATAAGCTTCTACCTAGTAAAGGTAATAATATGTTAAAAAAGAAGTATAACTTATCTATTGCCAACGTACAAGACAAATATAAAGCAATCTGTTATTGTATAATATAATACTATATAAACAGATTTCTTTATTACTATTTGCTAGGCTTTTTATACTTTATAACTACTTTTTAGATCTCTAAAGATTATACCCTGCTTGTAGAGTTAGGCCTAGGTTATCTCGATCTGATTATTTACATCTAGATTATTTACAGAGCTTGCTACCTTAAGCTCTAGTGCTTTAGACAAGCAGGCCTTTTAAACATCCAATAACTAAAAGATTGTAAACTTCTTTTTATACAAGGCAACTAGAGTAGACTTAGCCTTAATTTTCCTAGCCTTCTTAGTTAGTGCTAGTAGCTTAGTCTTGACTTTCTTCTCTTTCTTAATAGTCCTAGGCTTAGTAGATAATAATGCCAGTAATAGAGCGTTGTACATAAGCTCCTTTTTACGCTGCTTAAGTACTAGCTTCATATTTATTGTACCCTAGTTGTTTTTCTTAAAGTACCTGCTGTTAAAAAGCTCCTTAATTATATTAATACTCCTAAATACTTTTAGCAGGTTTGTATCTCTATCCCTCCTAATATTAGTAGCAAGGTATAGTAGGATATCCGTGATATTATTAGGTTAAACGCGTACAATCTCTAGGAGGAGGTAGTCTTTAATCAAATTTTCTGTCCCTGTAAAAAAAAATTTAGAGCTTAAATGTAAACCTTTTCTAGTCTAGATATAAGTAAGAAATAGGTTAAAAAAAGTTTTGTTAATGTATAAACTATTATTAAATCTTTAAATTTCTCTCTTGTCTAACTTCCTTTATTAATTAGGGTAAACTTGATTAGACTAGTATGTAGAAGGGTTAGAAACTTAATTCCTAATACAGAGATCTAGGACGTCTTTCAAACAGACTGTGAGTAAGCAAATTTAGCTATTTTACACCGTGTAGCCTTTGCTAGAATTAAAATACACTTCTTGTTTTAGGTATATTATCTAGAATAAAAAAATTGCTATTGTCTTTAGTTTATACAGAAGTTAGGGTTAATAGCTACAGCACACAGCAGTATGCTAGACAGAAATAATATAATAGAGGGTGTTAAGAGTAGGATTCTCCTGTTTTAGAACAGTTTTTATAGTGAGTAGTACTTATAATGTTGTATAAGCCTAGGGCAGAAAAATAAGAGAAAAAACTTAGAATAGAATAGATAACAAAATTTGTACAACGTTTAAAGACTTAATAGCTATATAACTAAGAAGATACAAAACTAAGTAAGAATTTAGTAGAAAATCTAAATCTGCAGCATCTTTTTCTAGGTCTACTTGCTAAAGGTTATTAGAGTTTAGCTAGAATATATTAGTTTTGATACTTTTTACTTTTGTATAAAGGACTTACACGCTAGTTTCTCGCACTAATAGGAGCTGTAAGAAGAGAGAGCTGCAGCTAAAACTAGTGGTGTATAAGAAATTGCACCTTTTCTCTTAACTAAAGGTAGACGTTAAGGAAAGGCTCTATATAATTAGCTAGAAGAGACTATACTACTGCCTTAGGATTCAATCTAAGAGGCTGAAGTACCTTATTTCACTACTTAAGCGTCTCTAATAGCAGGAAAGCATTAATATCCTACTCTCTAAAGTCTTCTTTTATTATACAAAGCTGGGTAGTATTAAAATAATACTCTAATTCTGTATATAACTACCTAGATAATAGTATAACATATGCAATAACGCCTGAAGAGCAACACTAACGTCGACTTTTCTGGAGATTGTTCAGAAACTACCGGATTACAAGGAAACAACCCCAAGGAATCGATTGCGACACTTTTTAAAGCCCGCAGCGAGGGCGCTAGCGCGCGAGAGAGGGTGAAAGAGTCGCCTACCCCCCTCTTTGGAGGAGCGAAAATTTTTTCATTTTCCTTAAAGCTTAGGCCACATGCCAAGGCGTCTTGAGCTAATTAAGGTTAAGGAGCTTATCAAAGCTCAACTAAATTAAGAAGTTGCATTAACTTAAAAAAATAATAAAAAACGATTTGCTTCTAAGGATCTAGGAGGAGCTAACAAAAAGCAAATAGAGATAGAGGAAGATAACATAACAACGCCGCGCTAAGAAAGGCAAGATACAGAGGAACCCCAAAGGCCGACTCATATTTAAACAAGGAGTAATTTTTCTCCTTTTATTAGACCTATTCCGCAATATCCTATTAGGAATAAAACACTAAAAGCTACCTTAGTAGATGAGGCTCTTAAGATTGCTAGGAACCTAGTAATCTAAGCAGCTAATTTAGCTGAAAACAACCCCACCCAGCAAACAAGTCTTTTAGACCTAGTAGAGGTCTTTAGGGACTATACAGAAAATAAAAAAGTAAATAAAAAGAATATAGCTATACTAGCTGATTAGATATTAAGCCTCTTAAACGTCTTAAGAGAGTTAAGGGAGAAAATTAAACGTATTAAGAAACTAACAACAAACACGCCTATCTAGAACACCTCTATCTAGAACACGCCTATTTAGAACACGCCTATTGCTACTACAGCGACCTACGCTACTATAGCAGGTAACAATAAAGATCAACTGTAGACAAATACCTAAAAGACGCAAAAACTAAAGGTTACTAGCCTAAAAAATCGCTAGCTAGTGCTAGTTAGCGAGACTCTAGCTGCATTTAATGCCTTTAAACTTAGAAATAATTTTAACAATGCTTTTGCTACAAAAGGAGGCGTGCAATCGCCTGTAGTTGCCTTAATCGCATTATCCTCTAAAGGCAACAAAATAATTACAACTATACTAGCCTTTAAGGCTAAATACCTCTTAGAGAATTAGGCTATAAAGCAGGATATTACAACCTTTAAAGTCGCCCAACTTATTACGCCGCAGTTTAAGGTTGTTATCTACAAACTACCTACAAACTATAGTCTAGAGGTTGTAAAGGAAGAAATTGAAACTTTTAATAAAGGCCTAAAGGTTATAGGCAATTCTTTTTGGCTTACGCTAGAGGATAAAAGAGAACACTAGAACTTTGGCTTAGCATGTGTAGCATTCGCTACAGAGGAGGAAGCCTAAAAAGCTATTAAAGGCAAACTCTATATCTTAGGGCAAAGCCTTAGAGCAGAGAAACTGCAAGTTGTTAATATCTTAAAGCAATGCACTAAATGCTAAGGATTTAGCTACCTTAAGGCTAGGTGCTTAAAATTAGCCTGCTAAATTTGCAGCGAAGCATACCACACTAGCTAACACAAGTGCAAGTCTTGTGCTAGTAAAGAAAAACCTTGTATCTAGATTTTCTTTAAGTGTACTAATTGCAGCAGACCCTATGCAGTAAACAGCTATAAGTGTAATATCCTACAGGCGAGGACAGCTAGGAACAATTAAACTAATTAGTATGATTAAAGTCCTACAAATAAATGTTAATAGAAGTAGCCCTACTACAGAAAGCGCGATTAACTTTGCTATTATAGCAAACGCTACAATTATTGTAATACAAGAGCCTTAGTTAATAAAAGGACCCTATAAGGATACTAGGTCTATTGCTTATCTAGACTTTACGCAAATACTACCAAATTACCAAGGCCTACGACCTAGAACTCTATTCTATATTCAAAAGGACGTAGAAGTAGAAGTTAATCCTTATATTAGCGATGACAACGACTTTCAAGCTATTTTAATACAACTTAACATAAGAAAGATCTACGTCTATAACATTTATAATAAGAAAAGCCTAATACAAGGGCTAAATACGACAACAATCTAAAGACGCCTCCTAGGAGAGCTAATTAAATTATATTTAATTATCCTAGAGGATTTTAATTGCCACTACCCTAGATGGACCCTACAAGATTGCAACCTAAATTAGCAAGCAGAGAATTTAGCAGAGTGGGTTAATAACCAAAACCTCTCTCTATTAAATACTATAGGAGTTGGTACTTTCTTTAGAGCTTATATACAAAAAGAGAGTGTACTAGACCTTACTTTTTTAATAAGCAATATAGCTTCTTTAATTATAGACTAGCAGGTTATCCCTAAAGTCAGATTAGACTATTACGCTATCCTGTTTAGTATTGTCAACTAAGGGCAGCTACTTAGCTGGCTAAAGAAGTACAACACAAAAAAAACAAATTAGAATCTTTTTAACACTACATTACAAGAGGAGATAGCCTGAGTAAAGTTAGAGGATTAATTACTAGCCTTATCACACGCCTTAAACTACCTCTTAAGACAATTACTTCTAGGCCTTAATAATCCTTTAGAGGAGAGGCTAGATAAAATAGCAGAAGATCTTACAACAACAATTTAACAAGCGCTTAGGAAATCTACCCCCCTTACAATTTAAAAACTTAAACTGAAGCCTTAGTGGACTAGCAATCTAGACCTCCTTAAGGCTATCCTAAGCAGGACCTCTCGTGATTACAAACGAGCAGCAAGGAGAGGAGACAATACTCTATACCTATAGAAAAGAGATTACTTACTAGCTAAAAATAAGTACCTTGGAGCTATTGAGAAAGCTAAACTCAACTATTGGGAACAGTTCCTCTAAAACGAATCGCTAAAAGAGATATTTAAAGCAATAGCCTATACAAAAAACAACCTCTTAACAAGAATCCCTACTATTAGAGGCAAAGAATCCTTTAGAGAGAAGTGCTAAACCTTTAAAGAAGAGCTTTTTCCACCTCCTCCTTCTACACTAGCCCTATTACTTAATTACTACTAAGGAAACCTCAAATAGGAGTGGCCAATTCTATCTAAAGAGGAGCTCTACACTGCATGTTAGAAAATAAAAGCTACCTTACTAGGACTAGATCGAATGAGCTAAGAAGTTATCTCAAAAGCATACAAATACTAACTAAGCATCTTTTTTAAGGTGTACTTAGCTCTGTTCAACCTAGGATACCAACCAAGTTGCTAGCGAAAAGCAAAAGGAGTTATCCTTAGAAAGCCAAACAAACTAGATTACTTAATCCTAAAAGCATATAGAGTGATTCCCCTCTTATGCTGCCTAGGGAAAGCGTTAGAAAGGCTATACTTAAAAAGATTAGGGATTCTAGCAGAAACGACAGACCTACTCCACCCTACGCAAATAGGAGGCAGGCTAAAGAAATCAGCTATTAACGCAGGACTCCTCTTCTATAATAATATCTAACAACAAAGAAAGAAGAAAAGAGTTACTTTAACAGCCTTTTTAGACATTAGAGGCGCTTTTGACTATTTATCTAAGAACAAGCTTCTAGAAAATATAAGCAACTAACAGCTTCCTGTATGCCTCCTAGCATGGACAAACTTATTCCTTACAGAAAGGCTTTTAGAGTTATCCTTTGATAGGCAAACAGAGAACCTACAGAAGGTTAATACTAGTACACCTCAAGGGAGCCCAGCCTCTCCTATTCTATTTCTGATCTACACGAAACCGCTATTTCAATTAATTACAACAAACGACAACATATACTCCTTATCTTATATAGACGACCTTCAAATCTCAATATTAATAACATCTATTAGGAAAAACATTAAACTGCTTAAAAAGGAGTTAGCAAACCTCTTTAACTAAGCAAAGGAGTTAGCTATTAAGTTTGATAGCTTAAAAACAGAATTAGTAAACTGGACAAGATCAAGAAAAGATACAAACAGAGTCCTCACGCTACCTACTTAAGAGACCTTTTAGCTAAAAAGACTAGTTAGGTGGCTAGGTATCTTCTTTAACAATACCCTGAAGTTTAGAGATCACTGCCATATAAGGATACAACAAGCAAACCAGGCCTTTTTCCGCCTAAGCAGGCTAGCTAATATTAATAAAGGCCTCTTACTAAAGGCAATAAGGCAGCTATACCTAGCGTGCATTACTAGCGTAGCTGATTACGGATGCCAGCTATTTTAGAAAGGCTAACAACACGTCCTTAACAGCAGGCAAAAACTTTAAAACTAGGCCTGTAGAAAGATCTTAGGGACCTTTAGATTATCTCCTGCAATGCCTAGTAAGGTAGAAGCTGCTCTATTTCCACCTAGAGTTAGGCTAGACAATAGTATAAGGAGATACGCCTTTAGATCTACTTTATTAAATCCAAACCACCCTATAAATGCTACTATTAATAACAACAGAGGAGAGCAACTCAATTAAATACAACTATCTATTACCTTAGCCTTCTTAGACAATACAGAGGAAATACAACACTACGCCTTTACTCTATAGAACGCTAGGACTCCTTACAAGGTCCACATTTTAAATAAGCTAAAAGAGATCAAAGCAGAAAGCTATAGGAAACTATTAGCGGATAACAACCTTCTATTAATATACTTAGATGCCTCGGCTATAAGGGATAGCAAAGGGGTAGGCGTAGGCGTTGCCTTCTACAAAGGAACTACTCTTATTAAGGAACTACAAGCAAATATAGGAAATAACTAGATAGTTTACAACAGTGAACTTAAAGGTATTACCTTAAGGCTAGAGACAGCAGTCAGCCTATTAAACATATGCTAAAACGTTAACATCTACACAGACAATTAGGCAGCCTTATGTTAATTAAAGAACACCTTAAACAACCCTAGCTAAGAGTGGCAAATTAGGTGCATTAGAGCAGCAACCTAACTAGAAGAAAAGGCATCTCCCTGCGCTATATTGGGTCCTAGGACACCAAGATATACCTAGAAACGATCAAGCAGACCTTCTAGCAAAAGAGGCTACAAAAATAAACTCTTTAACAAATAAGACAAGCTTAGTAGTTGTTAGCACGCAAATTAAACAACTAGCTAATATTAATTAGTTAAGCCTCCTAGAGAACTACTGGAAAAAAGCAATTACTAAGAACCTAAGCACCTACTTAGCAACTTTCAAATGGAAAATAAGGAAACAGATACTTATCCCTCCTACTAGGAGAGATATATCTAGCTCTTTCTTTTAATTAAAACTAGGTTATAGCTACCTAAAGAGCTATCTATTTAAGAGAGGCAAAGTAGAATTTAAAACTTGCCCATGCAATTTTAGAGCTACTCAAGATACAGCTTATATAATCCTTAGATGCCAACTGGATAAGGATAGTAGAGCAATACTTTAGAACTTATGTACAGAGCTAATCTCTCTACAATATCTTTTCCAAATAGAAGCAGGTATTAAGGCTATGACAGCCTTTATTCAAGAAACTAGGGTTGGTACATAGGCCTGGTACAAAGGAAACTCCGACAACTAGATGCAATTGTCTACCTAGGCGATCAAGCTCTAAGCACCCCTCCCCTCTCCTCCTCCTCTCCTCCTTCTCCTCCCCTTTCTCTACCTCTACCCAATAGGCTGAGAGCCTCACCTTCATTCAGATAAACTACCCCTTGTAAATTACTCAGAAGATAAAAACTACATAGATACCTGCAGGCCTCGGCCTGCACGTCTTATATAGCCCTTCAGGCTAAGAAAGGACGTTAAACTAGAATTAAAAAAAATAGTATAACATAGAAGGCTTGCTAATAACAGTATTAAGGCAGTTTTTCTGCTTCTAGATACTATAAGTATTCTATAGTTGTACGATACTATACAATTCTTCCTGCAGTATGAGTATATATACTATATAGAGACTAATCTAGTCTACCTGTGTATATATAGAGAAATACCCCTTTGTACAGTGGCATTAAAAGTAGTTTTAGAAATTTGAGCTATAAATCTTAGTTCTATTAGGGTACTACTTACTTGCTATTAAAAGAAAATTCCTTCTAATAGTTACTGCTACTAAGATTTTATCTACTAGTTTACTGTACTTTTACTATAAAGAAAGCACTGCTAAAATTCTAAGTCTAGCTTATACAAGGTCTAGAGCTAATAATAAGTAATTTTAAGCATTACTATTTCTGTTTCTTGATTTAATTGTATAAAGCGTAGCTGAACCCTAACTTCTTCTATAGCCTAGAACAATTAGTGTACACAGCTAACAGCTGTTAAAGCTAATATTCCAATATATATCTAAACTGTATATCTTAAGTATATATTAATACAGGTGTATATTTTAACAAGAAATAGTCTAAGTTTACAGAAACTATGAATAGACTAAACAAAGTTTAGGCCTAGGACAATATATTTTCTTCTATAATCTTAAAGATTACCCTTTCTGCGCTCTTCAGCTTTGAAGTCTATTGTACAATAGGCCTAGAATAGGCAATCTCTCTTAATAATTTAGCTACGCTACTATAAGTTTGTATAAAGATACCTTCTCCTAAAACTATTAATTACCTTCTTATTTAGCTCTTTAGCAACAAGCCTTTATACAAGTTAATTTACCTCTTAGGTCTACTCTACTTCTTATACACGGCGCCTTAACCTTAGCTTAAAGCACAGTTGTACAAGCGTGTACTTTCTAACTTTAAGCTCTTTATTTATTAAAGCTAAGAGTATCTCTAAGTTACTTAGGCAGGACTTAAAAAATTGTACTTATATTCTTTTTTTAAAAAAAATCTGCAATATCTGTTAGCAGGCAATGTTTTATCTACTAATTTTAGAACCTCTGCTTCAGCGTAAGAGAGGTAACCTAGATCTCAAAAGTCTTAAGAAGGAGTTTAGCAATCTAGTTGTAAGTAAAGCCTTTAGAGAAGAGTGCATACAGCTTAAGCTAGTACTACAATAAATTAATCTTAGGCCGGCTACCTTTATTATATGTCAGCTCTAAAATTATATAGCTATATTTATATCTATATCTAGCATCCTATTATATTATTTTATAAGATTGCTAATAGATTATGTGGGTGTAACTGTTGTACGACGTTGGGATGGGTTGCTAAGGTACGGGGAAAAATTTGCATTTAAGTTTTGTCCCCTTACTACCTAACAGTCCGCCGTAGCTAAAGCCTTAATGTTCTCTAGTACTCGGCCTGTGGCTTTTGTTAGCTTCTTACCTCAGCGCTAGCGGCCGTACTATCGGCTGCACTATTTGCGCTAGCTTCTAGCTGATCAGGTAGTTACTAGCTGACCTGCTAGCTTCCGGCATCTTCTGGCTGACTAGGTTAGATATAAAAACCCCTACGTAGCTTTCATAGTTCTTTATCTAATTCATCACCGTTTACCTTACATTTTTGGTCAACCCAACGCACCCTTACATAGTAAAGGAGCTTATTTTGTACTAAGATATAATAGAAGAGCCAGCAAAGCTTTATAGACTCCTTAAAGCTTTTGTCTTGTGTTAATTAACGTATAAGAGTATCTATTTAAAACTAATTCTTACTACTAAGTACTAACGTTAATCTTTTATTAAAACTTAAAGCCTCTTTAGTAGAACTGTTAAGTATAACGTCTCTGTTAGGTAGCACGATACTAGTAGCTTCAAAGCTCTTTTAATAGTCTTAGAAATAAAAGCAAGGCTCTAGGTACGCCAAAACAACAGAAAAAAGTGTCCTTAATGTATCCAAAGAAGCCCTTAACTCCTTTAAAGGTGGGACAAAAGCTCTTTTAAGTAGGCGTCTGATAGAGGATTAAACAACGCCACATCTAGTAGCTAAAGCGTATAAGTTAAATTAGGAGGAAAAATAGCTAACAAGATCTTGTTGTTGTTGTAGTATTTAATGAAATCTATTATTACATTAGATCTATAGCTATTAAGAATAAGGAACTAGTATCTTAAGCAAGTTTTCTGTCTTGTCTCTTAATTAAATACCTCATTAAGCTAAGCTAGCCCTATGTTGTTGTTAGTCTAGCTAGTAAGAGTTAAGCTAACAAAGACTAAGTGTTGTTCTTGTTTAATGGAGGCTGTAAGGGGTAGCTTCAGGCAATAGTACTTGCTTTACACTACAGAAGATAGTATGAGATAGCTTCGAACAATAATGTATATATATTTTAAACAATAATACCTGCAGGAATCCTCGCAGGTTAAGAGCAGCTTATATACAGAATTACAGGTGTGCACGCTAACAATAAGCAAGACTTAGCAGATTTAGTTAACGCACAACTGTCCGTAACAAAACCTCCCCCTCTAGGCTAACGTCCTGACAGACTTTATTAAATCTACAAATTGTGTATATAGGGGGAATAGCAGGGAGCGCGTCTTACGCGTAGCTTAGATACGTCTAAGACGCATGTTTCTTGCAAGTTAAACGCGCTGCGAGCTGCAGGGTGTCTAGTTTTCTATTCTAGTAATATTGTTGTAGTAACCCTTAAATTCTGTTATTTGTTTGTTAAAAGTTTTATAAGTAAAAGTAAGAGTGTATAATTACTATAGGTAGTCTATACAAGGTAATATTTGCTGCAGTAACAAAGGATTTTTTCAGTATATTATTCTCTTCATTTTTCTCTTCATTAACACATCTACTCCGCAACTATACTACACCTAACACTTGCTTCAATATTAAGCTTATATCTTTACCAAACTTTTACTACTCTCATCCTAAATACATTAAAAAGTTGCACCTCTAAGGTGCTCGCCTATACACGTTTAGCGCGCCAGAAAAGACTGCTAATCTTATTACTTTATATGCAACTTGCCTGCAGTGCGCCTAAAACATTGCTTAATTAAAGAAAGTTTATAGGAAGACTAAGCATTATTATTGTAACTACTGTACTAAGGGCAACTATAGTAGCTATAATAAAGTAAGTCTTCTATCTTCTTAACTGTGCCTTAGCTAATCTAAAAAGGTGCCCGCAGCACTTAATAGGCAATTAAATCGCCTAAGCTAACTCTGTAACTAATATAATATAGCAGTTACTAATACTGCTGTTCCCTAGACTAATGCTATAGTCCTTACTGTAGGCATTAAGCTTGCGCGTTGCTAGCGCTAATTTAACCTTAAGCTTGCTAACTACCGTCGCGTTGCAGCCTACACAGTTACTTCTTTAGAAGTTCTTATTTAGCTACTTACAACTTTACTTTATTTTTTAAGCTTAATTCTAGTAGAGCACTGCTGTGTAGCAGCTACTCTTAAGCAGCTTGTTAGCTATGTAGCTAGAATAGCTAGTCCTGTTATTAATAATAATAAGGATAATAAGAGCTTAGGTAAAAAGGTCGTGCTGCCGGTTCAGCCTATCTTAGGCGCAGGTGGTGCGCATAGAGCAGGTGTCAACAAATTAAAGGGTAGTAAGGAGATTAAAAATAATAAGTAGGAGCTAGCATTTTTATACTTATAAAATTGTTCTTTTTCAAATCTCTATAGGCGTTACAATAATGTTTAAAATTCCCTTTTAATACACTTATAATGTCATAAGCTTTGCTTATGTTGAAAATATTTAATTAGTTTTCCTATATTTTTTAACTGTAATACGAGGGTCTAAGTATTCTATAATTCATTATAGCCTTTTTATCGTAACTAATATTCTAGCTAACTATGCTTAATCTGTTTCCCTACTATCTTTTCAACTTCTTAAATTGCTTCGCTTTTAAGGCTAATCTCTAATACTTAAGTACCGTTTTCTTAGCTATTGCCCAATATCTACTGCTCTAGTAGAGACACATAGAAAATATTATTAATACAATAGTAAGGTAATAATTAGAGTTAGTAAGCCTGCGTTCTAACTACTTTTTGCAATTAGATTAGCCTTATAAACTTGCTAAAAAGCTTCTTACTAGGTTAGTAAGCTAGGTTCATGTTCCTTGTACTAAGGCGCACTAAGACTTTTTAGCAGAAAATCTTCAGTTTATATTTTTTATTATAATAAAAGCATTAGTTTTCTTATGCTGTTAATGAGTACTTTTTTGCAGTTGTATGTGCGCTGTGCATACGCTGTACTCTGTTTACAGCATCCGGCAACTCCCTATTTAGCCTGCGGTCTTTAGGAGGCAGGGTAAGTAATAGGTGCTTGCTGTATACTGCGTAAAAGGGTGTTATCTTTATTGACTTATAAATAGAGTTGTTGTACACAAACTGCGCTGTTAATAGAAGTAAGACTTAGTTATCCTGCTGTTCTAAAGCAAAGAATCTAAGATATTGTTTTATTGTCTAATTCTAGCGCTGAGTTTGCTTATCTATATATAGGTAGAAAGCTGTGCTTAGCCTGCGCTTTACCTGTAGCTAGTAGCATATTTCTGCCTAAAACGCTAAAGTAAAGATTAAACTGCAATTAAACATAATGCCTTTCTAGACCCTATATTTTAAGATAATATACTTAAAATAGGATTTTGCGAACTATTTTGTATCCTACGTTTGTAATGCTAGTATATAATCTGCTATTCTTAAAAAGCAGTCAATAGTTACAATAATCAGATTCAATATATAACCTAAATTATTCTTTGCTAGTAGTAGCCTAGTAATAAAATTCAGGATTCTTTCTTTAAAGATTTTATTAGAGACTAGTAGGGGTAACAGCTTACTGTATTTGCTGTATCTAGGAGCTTTGCTCCTTTAGCATACTGCATAGGTCCTTACGTAATCCTCAATATTAAAGCTAAGCTCTAGCTAGCAATATAGCCTGCTAATAAGCTTATACGTTTTTATTTTATTTTTTTTATTGTAGTTTAACGTCCTTTCTCAGCCTAAAGAGCTATATAAGACGTGCAGGCCGAGGCCTGCAGGTATCTATGTGGTTTTTTCTATCTTTTAAGTAATTTACAAGGAGTGGTTTATCTAAATAAAGGTGAGGCTCTTAGCCTATTGGGTAGAGGTAGAGAAAGGGGAGGAGAAGGGGAAGAGGGGAGGGGTGCTTAGAGCTTGATCGCCTATGTATGCGATTACATCTAGTTGTCAGAGTTTCCTTTGTACTAGGCCTGTGTACTAACCCTAGTTTCTTGGATAAAGGCTATTATAGCCTTAATACCTGCTTCTGTTTAGAAAAGATATTGTAGAGAGATTGGCTCTGTACAGGAGTTTTGAAGTATAGCTCTGCTCTCCTTATATAGTTGGCACCTAAGAATTATATAAGCTGTGTCTTAAGTAGCTCTAAAATTGCATAAGCAAGTTTTAGATTCTACTTTGCCTCTTTTAAATAGATAGCTCTTTAGGTAGCTATGACCTAGTTTTAATTAAAAGAAAGAGCTAGATATATCTCTCCTAGTAGAAGGGATAGGTATCTGTTTCCTTATTTTCTACTTAAAGGTTGCTAAGTAAGTGCTTAAGTTCTTTGTAGTAGCTTTTTTCCTGTAGTTCTCTAGGAGGTTTAACTAATTAATATTAGCTAGGTGTTTAATTTGCGAGCTAACAACTGCTAGGCTTATTTTATTTGTTAAAGGGTTTAATTTTGTAGCCTCTTTTGCGAGGAGGTCTGCTTAATTGTTTTCTAGTATATTTTGGTGTCCTAGGACCCAATGTAGTAAAAGGGTAATGCCTTTTTCTTCTAGTTAAGTTGCTGCTTTAATACACCCAATTTGCTACTCTTGGCTAGGGTTGTTTTGGGTGTTTTTTAATTAAAATAAAGCCGCCTGATTTTCTGCGTAGATATTAATGTTTTGGCAGTTGTTTAATAGGCTAACTGCTTTCTCTAGCCCTAAGGTAGTACCTTCAAGTTTACTGTTGTAAACTAGCTGGTTATTTCTTATATTTGCTCGTAGTTCCTTAATAAGAGTAGCTCTATTGTAGAAGGCAACGCCTACGCCTATTCCTTTGCTATCCCTTATAGCCGAGGCATCTGAGTATATTAATAGAAGGTTGTTGTCTACTAATAGTTTCTTATGGCTTTCTGCTTCAATTTCTTTTAGCTTGTTTGATATAAGGACCTTGTAAGGAGTCCTAGCGTTCTATGGCGTAAAGGCGTAGTGTTGTATTTTCTCTATATTATCTAAGAGGGCTAAAGTAATAGATAGTTGTATTTAATTGAGATGCTCTCCTCTATTGTTATTGATAGCAGCATTTATAGGGTGGTTTAGATCTAATAAAGTAGATCTAAAGGCGTATCTCCTTATACTGTTATCTAGCCTAACTCTAGGTGGAAATAGAGCAGCTTCTACCTTACTAGGCATTGCAGGAGATAATCTAAAGGTCCCTAAGATCTTTCTACAGGCCTAGTTTTAAAGTTTTTGCCTGCTGTTAAGGACGTGTTGTTAGCCTTTCTAAAATAGCTGGCATCCGTAATCAGCTACGCTAGTAATGCACGCTAGGTATAACTGCCTTATTGCCTTTAGTAAGAGGCCTTTATTAATGTTAGCTAGCCTGCTTAGGCGGAAAAAGGCCTAGTTTGCTTGTTGTACCCTTACATAGCAGTGGTCTCTAAACTTTAGGGTATTGTCGAAGAAGATACCTAGCCACCTAACTATTTCTTTTGGCTGAAAGGTCTCTTAAGTAGGTAGCGTAAGGACTCTGTTTGTATCTTTTCTTGATCTTGTCCAGTTTACTAATTCTGTTTTTAAGCTATTAAACTTAATAGCTAACTCCTTTGCTTAGTTAAAGAGGTTTGCTAACTCCTTTTTAAGCAGTTTAATGTTTTTCCTAATAGATGTTATTAATATTAAAATTTAGAGGTCGTCTATATAGAATAAGGAGTATATGTTGTTGTTTGCTGCAATTAATTAAAAAAGCGGTTTCGTATAAATCAGAAATAGGATAGGCGAGGCTGGGCTCCCTTGAGGTGTACTAGTATTAACCTTCTGTAGGTTCTCTGTTTGCCTATCAAAAGATAATTCTAACAGCCTTTCTGTAAGGAATGAGTTTGTCCATAATAGGAGGCATACAGGTAGCTGCTAGTTGCTTATATTTTCTAGAAGCTTGTTCTTAGATAAATAGTCAAAAGCGCCTCTAATGTCTAAAAAGGCTGTTAAAGTAACTCTGTTTTTCTTTCTCTGTTGTTGTATATTATTATAGAAAAGGAGTCCTGCGTTAATAGCTAATTTCTATAATCTGCCTCCTATTTGGGAGGGGTGGAGTAGGTTAGTTGTTTCCGCTAGGACACCTAATTTTTTTGAATAAAGCCTTTCTAGTGCCTTCCTAAGGCAGTATAAGAGGGAGATAACTCTGTATGCTTTTGGGATTAAGTAGTCTAGTTTATTAGGCTTTCTAAGGATAACCCCTCTTGCTTTTCGCTAGCATCTTAGTTAGTATCCTAGGTTAAACAAGGATAAGTACACCTTAAAGAAGATGCCTAGTTAGTAATTGTATGCTTTTGAGATAACTTCTTGGCTAATTCTATCTAGTCCTAGTAAGGTAGCTTTTATTTTCTGACAGGCGGTGTAGAGCTCCTCTATAGATAGAATTAGCTACTCCTATTTGAGGTTTCCTTGGTAATTGTTGAGCAATTAAGGAGGAGTAGAAGGAGGGAGCAGAAATAGCTTTTCTTTAAAGGTTTGGCACTTCTCTCTAAAGGATTCTTTGCCCCTAATAGCAAGAAGTCTAGTAGAGAGGTTGTTTTTTGTATAGGCTATTGCTTTAAATATCTCCTTAGGCAATTCGTTTTAGAGAAATTGCTCCTAATAGTTAAGTTTAGCTTTCTTAATAGCTCTAAGGTACTTGTTTTTAGCTAGCAGGTAATCCCTTTTCTATAGGTATAGTGTATTGTCTTCTCTCCTTGCTGCTCGCCTGTAATCTTGAGAGGTCCTGCTTAGGATGGCCTTACGGAGATCTAGATCGCTAGTCTACTAAGGCTTTAGTTTTAGTTTTTAGTTTGTAAGGGGGGTAAATCTCTTAAGCGCTTGTTAAATTGTTGTTGTAAGATCCTCTGCTATTTTATCTAGCCTCTCCTCTAAGGGATTATTAAGGCCTAGAAGTAATTGTCTTAAGAGGTGGTTTAAGGCGTGTGGCAAGGATAGTAATTAATCCTCTAGCTTTACTTAGGCTATTTCCTCCTGTAAGGCAGTGTTAAAAAGATTCTAATTTGTTTTTTTTGTGTTGTATTTTTTTGGCTAGCTAGGTAGCTGCCCTTGGTTGATAATACTAAACAGGATAGCGTGATAGTCTAATCCGACTTTAGGGATAACCTGCTAGTCTGTAATTATAGAAACTATATTGCCTGTTAAAAAAGTAAAGTTAAGTACGCTCTCTTCTTGCATATAAGCTCTAAAGGAAGTGCTAACTCCTATAGTATTTAATAGAGATAAGTTTTAGTTATTAACCTACTCTACTAAATTCTCTGCTTTTTAATTTGTGTTGCATTCTTGTAGGCTCTATCTAAAGTGGTGGCAGTTAAAATCCCCTAGGATAATTAAACATAATTTAATTAGCTCTCCTAGTAGGCGTCGTTAGATTGTTGTTGTATTTAGCCCTTGTCTTAGGCTCTTTTTGTTGTAAATATTATAGACGTAGATCTTTCTTGTGTTAAGTTGTATTAAAATAGCTTAAGAGTCGTTGTCGTTGCTAATATAAGGATTAACTTCTACTTCTAAATCCTTTTCAATATAGAATAGAGTACTAGGTTGTAGGCCTTAATAATTTGGTAGTATTTGCGTAAAGTCTAAATAAGAAATTGACCTAGTATCTTCATAAGGTCCTCTTATTAACCAAGGCTCTTGTATTGCAATAATTATAGCGTTTGCTGTAATAGCAAAATTAATCGCGCTTTCTGTAGCAGGGCTGCTTCTATTAACATTTATTTGTAAGACTTTAATTATACTAATTAGTTTCATTGTTCCTAGCTGTCCTAGCCTGTAGGATTTCACACTCTTGGCTGTTTGCTGTATAAAGTCTGCTGCAATTAGTACACTTAAATATAGTGTAAATACAAGGTTTTTCTTTACTAGTATAAAACTTGCACTTATATAAGCTAGTATAGTGTGCTTTGCTGCTAATTTAGTAGGCTAATTTTAAGTATCTAACCTTAAGGTGGCTAAATCCTTAGCATTTAGTGCATTGCTTTAAAATATTAACAACTCGCAGTTTCTCTGCTCTAAGGCTTTGCCCTAAGATAAAGAGTTTGCCTCTAATAGCTTTTTAGGCTTCCTTCTCTGTAGCGAATGCTACGCATGCTAAGCTAAAGTTCTAGTGTTCTCTTTTATCCTTAGGCGTAAGCCAAAAAGGATTGCCTATAACTTTTAGGCCTTTGTTAAAAGTTTCAATTTCTTCCTTTACAACCTCTAGACTATAGTTCGTAGGTAGCTTGTAGATAACAACCTTAAACTACGGCGTAATAAGTTAGGCAGCTTTAAAGGTTGTAATATCCTGCTATATAGCCTAATTCTCTAAGAGGTATTTTGCCTTAAAGGCTAGTGTAGTTGTAATAATTTTGTTACCTTTAGAGGATAGTGTGATTAAGGCAACTACAGGCAGATATACGCCTCCTTTTATTGCAAAAGCGTTGTTAAAATTATTTCTAAGTTTAAAGGTATTAAATGCAGCTAGAGTCTCGCTAACTAGAACTAGCTAGCAATCTTTTAGGCTAGTAACCTTTAGTTTTTGTGTCTTTTAGATATTTATCTACGGTTGATCTTTGTTGTTACCTGCTATAGTAGCGAATGTCGCTGTAGTAGCAATAGGCGTGTTCTAGATAGGTGTATTCTAGATAGAGGTGTTCTGGATAGGCGTGATTGTTGTTAGTTTCTTAATACGTCTAATTTTCTCTCTTAACTTTCTTAAGACGTTTAAGAGACTTAATATTTAGTCTGCTAAAATAGCAGTATTCTTTTTATTTACTCTGCTATTTTCTGTATAGTCTCTAAAGACTTCTACTAAGTCTAGGAGACTTAATTGCTAGGTAGGATTATTTTCAGCTAGATTAGCTGCTTAGATTACTAGGTTCCTAGCTATCTTAAGAGCATCTTCCACTAAGGTGGCTTTTAGTGTTTTATTTCCAATAGGATATTAAGGAATAGGTCTAATAAAAGGAGAAAAGTTACTCCTTGTTCGAATATGAGTCGGCCTTTAAGGCTCTTCTGTATTTTGTCTATCCTGGCGTGGCGTTGTTATGTTGTCTTCCCCTATCTCCATTTGCCTTTTATTTACTCCTCCTAGATCTTTAGAAGCAGATCGTTTTTTGTAATTTTGAGTTAATGCGATTTCTTAGTTTAGTTGAGCGTTAATAAGCTCCTCAATCTTAATTGGCTCAAGGTGCCTCGGCATGTGGCCCAAGCTTTTAAGGAAAATAAGAATTTTTTCCTCTCCTCCAAAGAGGTGGTAGGCGACTCTTTCACCCTCTCTCCCGCGCTAGCGCCCTCGCTGCAGGCTTTGAAAATTGTCGCAATCGATTCCTTAGGGTTGTTTCCTTTAGATCCGGTTGTTTCTGATCAATCTCCAGAAACGTCGACGTTGGTGTTTTTTTGTGAAGCTTATACGTTATATGTATGCTAAAATGACCTGCTATACGCGTGTTATAATTCTGTAATATTGTAAAGGGCTGAAGCCTTGATGTTCCCTAGTACTCGGACTGTAGCCTTCGTTAGCCTTTCTTACCTCAGCGCGAGCAGCCTCACTATTTTAGCTCTTAAGCTAAACTGGTAGCTTCTGTTAGTAGCTACACTACTAGCTGCACTAGTCACGCTAACTGTCAGCTGACCCGGTAAACCTCCGATAACCTCGGTTAGTCCTAACTATCGGAGTTGGATATAAAAACCTTTACGTAGTCTCTATAGTTCTTTATCTAATTTATTACTGTTTACCTTGCATCTTTGGTTAACCCAACGCACCCTTACAATAAAATTAGATCCTTCTTTAGCTACTTGCGTAGCTATGTTGTACTTGGAAGCCTTCTAGAGCTATATCTAGACGAGAAGCCAGCTAGAGCTATATCTACGCGCGAGTTCCTAATTAATTAGACTGCTGGTTAATTAGTTGAGACTGTTTGAATCTACTGAAGGTTTAACAGAAGAAGAACTAGAAAGTGCTAAGGGATACTTACTTGTATAAATCCCTAAGGCGTTTATTTTTGTTAGATAACCCTACTAAGCGTAGTAGTCCTAGAAAACAGGCAAAGGATAAGCCTACTAAGCGTAGTAGCCCCTAGAACAATCCCTGCCGACGATATAGAGTACTAGCGAGTACCTACAAATACAATAGCAGAACCCTTAGCAGCTTTTTTAGTTGTGAGGATATTAGAATTACACTGAGATAGTATTAGCAGACCTGAAGTAAAGACTACTTTAGAGGGTCTTTGTAGAGCAGGAGGCCTAGACAAAATAGCAACATCTACAAAGATACAAGAAGCTTTTCAAGCTTGGGAGGCTATAGACACAACGTTACAACAAGAAAGGAGTGAGCCTAGGATAGAACAACACCCTCTACCTTGGTTACCTACTATATTAGCTGCCCTAGGGCAAGGCCACTAATTAGCTTAAATGCCTATGCGTTTTAAACAACTGATTGCTGATACCTTTAACAGAAATAGAAAGATGTACCAAATCTTTCGACAACAACTTACCGCTAAGGTAGAAAACAACGAAAAAGTCTTTAACACGGATAAAAGGACTTGTAATTACACCTTTAGCTAACTAAAAGGCTTAGCTGCAACTCTTACTCTGCCATTTCTTGGCTAAATAGGGATTTCTAATTGATAGAACTTTAATAAGCTATTGAACTTCTTAAACTAAATGTTTGGAGATCTCTATAGCGCGGAGATAGATAAGAACAAGCTCTAGTCTATAAGCTAAGGCAAGAAAAGCATTCGCAAATATATTATAGAATTCTAAAAGCAACTGCGATTATCTAATAGTAGCTTAGACAAGGATACAAGGATGATGCTTTTCTAAAAAAGTCTTATTTAGAAACTTTAAGACAAACTTGTAGGTATTACCTATAAAGACCTAGATAGCCTGCAAAACAAAGCAATAGAGATTGCTAATTACCTCTACAGAATAGAGTAGTACTCTAAAGGTAGAGACAACAAGCCTAAGGAGTATAAATCTAGGAGAACTTCTCCTCCTCCTTCTCCTTTAAAAGGAAACTAGATAGAAGGGATAGAATACACATGATGAACTGCTAAACCTTAACAGTTTAGTAACTAGGAGTTAGAATAGTTGTACAAAAAAAGTGGCTGTTTTAACTGCGAACAGAAGGGCTATCTGTCTATATATTGTACAGAAGATAAAAAATCCTCTAAAAAGAAGAAAAAAGACTTTAGTTAAGTCCTCTAACTCTAAGAAAAAGATAGAGCTTAGCAAGGAAAGCTCTAATAGAGATTTGGATCTAGAAAAAGAGTAGCTCCTGGTTAAAGTCACTAGCAGGAGCCTCTAATAATTTGGATAACTTAATTAAGCAATAGGCTAATTTTAAAAAAAAACATAAGCAGCAATAGAATTACTTTAAAAGCGCTAGTTAACTATTACACTTTTGCCTTTACTTTAAGTGATACAGGAAATCTTATATACTTGCTTATTAGCTCTTAACTCGCTAAGAACGCTAACTTACAGTGCATTTCCATTTCTCCTAGGAGATTAGAAGGAGTTACAGATAAAACTAGAACTATCAACAAATTTCCTAGGTTAGACATTAATATTAAGGGTTATAAGGATACTATTTAGGGTAATGTGGCCTCTACACACCCTAGTTACAATTTAATACTAAGACGGCCCTAGATAAATAGAAGAGAGGTTACTATTGCTCCTTCTAAAATAACAATTTATATCTATTATTCTAGCTAAAGGATTAAGTTACTTAGCACTAAAGATCGCCCTATTAAAGGAGACCAGAGATTAAAACAAATAAGCGCAATAGCTTATCACTCCTATATTAGGCAGGCGAAAGAGGATAAGTCTACTTAGACTTTTGCTGCTTCTCTTAAAGATATTAAAAAAGCCCTAGCTCCTAAGAAGAAAGTAGGGGTCCTACCATTACTCCCTGAGTCTTATCGACACCTAGCTTGGGTTTTTGATCTAAAAACTGCCTCTGGACTACCACCTTTACGCGGATCTAAAGTAGATTACTTAATTGAACTAGGAAAAGACAATAAAGGCAAAGAAAAAGAGACTCTCTAGGGGCGTCTATAGAGTATAAGCCGCCTAGAACTTCTAGTATTATGCAAGGAGCTTATTACTCTACTTAACAAAAAATAGATTAGAGCTAGTAGCTCTCCTGCCTCTTCCCCTGTCCTTTTTGCTAAAAACCCTTGAGCAGGATTACGTCTTTGCGATAATTACTGAGCTCCAAACGCTATTACAAAAAAAGACTGTTATTATTTACCTTCAATTTGGGTGACCATTAAAAATTGCAAATGCCAAATAGTTTACAAAGATTAACGTTTCTGCAGCTTTCTACATGATTGGGATTAATGCAGGAGATAAGTAGTAAACAGCTTTTTGCACTCGATTTGGGTTATATAAATAGTTAGTTACTCTATTTAGTATAGTAAACGTTCTTTGTACCTTTTAATGCTATATTAATTGGACTCTCTGCAAGTATATCAACGATTTTTGCTTAGCCTACCTAGACGACGTTATAATATCTTCAAACAGATCACTTAAAGACCACTAGACTAATACAAATAAAGTCCTAAAAGCTATAGGCAAGGCTAGATTACCTTTAGATATACAGAAATGCGAATTTAACGTACCAAGCACGAAGTACCTAGGCTTTATTATTAAAGCCAGAAAAGGACTTTGAATAGATTCTAAGAAAGTAAAAGCAATTACAGATTAGCAGGCACCTACAAATGTCAAAGGAGTATGCAGTTTTCTTGGTTTTGCGAACTTCTACTAACAATTTATTAAGAACTACTTAGAAATAGTAGCTCCTCTTTTAAGGCTTACTAGAAACGTCTCTTTTCTATAAGGAAAAATAGAGCAAGATGCTTTTAATAAGCTAAAAGAGTTATTCATTACTAAGACAGTTCTAGCTTAATAGGATCCTGAAAGAGAAACAATCCTAGAAACAGACACTTCTAGATATGTAGTAGCAAGAGTCCTCTTACAATATAACAATAAAGGAAGCTTACGCCCTATAGCCTACTATTTAAAAAGAATAACCAGCGCGCAAACCAATTACAAAATAAACAACAAGAGATTACTAGCAGTTATCTCCTGCTTATCTAAGTAGGATGCTATGCTACAGTCTTAAACTAAGTATCTAGTTATTACAGACTATAAAAACCTTAAATATTTTAGCAAGCCTAGACAGCTTAGCAAGAGACAAATAAGATACGCTCAATTTCTAGGAAATTTCTTAATATAAAAATTTCCTACAGGCCTGCGGTTCATAACTCTAGCGCTAATTCCTTATCTAGGAGACAACAAGATATGCTAGTAAACAACTAGGATACTAGGATTTCTAGGAGATTTCTATGGGTGTTTAAGCCTATAACTGCAGCTACTAATAAAGAATTAGAAAAAGAAGTGCTTAAAACCTTTAGCTGTAACAGCTATCTAGCAGTTGTACCAGAATTACCTCAAGAACAGCTAGATCTAAAGATCTATAGAATAAGGCTAAAGAAGAGAACAAAACCTACTTAACAGCTTAGAGAGCTGTAAAAGATAGTAAACAACAATTTCCTACCTCTTTAGACCTTAAATTTTCTATTTCTAAATGCTAACTAGACAATTCTAGAAACCTCTTATGCTGGAATCAAAAATAGGTATTAAATAACAAACCTCTAAGAACTAGAATTATCTATAAAATCTAAAGTTCTAGGGCTTTAGGCTATCTAGGAACGAACATTACCTACTAAGCTCTTACACAAGAATATTTTTAGCCCTCTCTTAGCAAAAGTATTATGAGATATATAAGGAACTGCTTAGTATTTAGAAGAACAAAACCCTAGAGAGACAGCTTGCAAGGCTTGATAAAACTCTTGCCTATACCTAAGCAAATATAAAAAGAAATTTTATAGATTTTATTGCAGAGTTACTAGAAAGCAAAAGATGTACAAACTTTATAGTAGTTATAGATAGGCTTAGCAAGGACGTTGTCCTAGTAGGCCTTAAGGATATTACTACAGAAAGTGTTGCTAAAGCTTTTATTTACTCTATAGCAGCTTACTATTAGTTACTAAACTATATTACTTTAGATAGAGGTATATAGTTTGTTAACTACTTTTGGATTAAGTTTTACAATTTATTAGAAATTAAGTAACGCTTATCTTCTAGATACTGTCCTAAAGCTAATAAGTCTACAAAATAACAAACTCTACAGTACAGGCTTATTTACAAGCCTTTTGCTATTAGGAAGAAACTAATTTAAAAAGCAACTTAGGGATAGCTAAGATTGCAGTTATAGCAAGGCAAGCTTAGTCTACTAAAATGTACCCTTTCTTTCTACAACATGGCTGTAAGGTAGATCCCCTACAAATTGCAGTTAAGCATGGCTCTCAAAATCAACCTTAAAATTTTACCTAAGGAAGAAAAATATAAGAAGACTACTAAAAGGCAGAGCATATTGTTAATAAACTACAGCAAAGTATTAAGCTCGGACAAGCTAAAATAGGAGAAAGTTAACAAGAATAAGAAAGACAAGCAAATAAAAAAAGGCACTAATTACCTTTGCTTAAAATAGGCAATAGAGTATAGTTGAAATTAGGCAACTACTACAAAGCAAAGAGGCCTATATTAGACTAAATGCAGTTGAATTAAATACTCCTAGCCGGATTTACCTAGTATTTAATGTTAATAACCTTAGAATAGCGTCCTTGAAATCCCTACTAAGCCAGCTAATAGACGACAACAAACCTCTAATAATTGAGATAGAGGATAGAGAAGAATACCTAGTAAAGACCTTATTAGAAGAAAAAAGAAAAGGAAGAAAAAAGCAGTACTTGTTTAAATGGTTAGGATATCTAGATCCAACCTGGGGACCAGCTATTAATTCCAGAGGATACGGAAGCCCTATGAGAGTGGAACTCTAGGTAACAAGACTACTACTTCTACTCTATTTTTTAAGGGGGGGGTATTATAAAGGGCTAAAGCCTTAATGTTCTTTAGTACTCAGCCTGTAGCCTTCGTTAGCCTTTCTTACCTCAGCGCTAGCAGCCTAACTATTTTAGCTCCTAAGCTAAACTTGTAGCTTCTGTTAGTAGCTACTCTACTAGCTGCACTAGTCACGCTAACTTTCAGCTGACCCGGCAAACCTCCAATAACCTCAGTTAGTCCTAACCTCAGTTAGTCCTATCTATCCGAGTTGGATATAGAAACCTTTACGTAGTCTCTATAGTTCTTTATCTAACTTATCACTTTTTACCTTGCATCTTTGGTCAACCTAACGCACCCTTACAAATAGAATCTTCTGCCTAATAGCTTATTCTAGTAGAACATAAATTCTGCTTTTATATCTTAAGACTTCTTTATTGTTAATGCACTATACTTACACCCTACTACTGTTTTAAGTGCATAACGTTTGCTTAGAGTCTACAACCTGCTACTAGGTAAAGGTGTTCTCTTGCTGCAACTAACGCAGTATATTTATTAAAGCTTCTAACTCTACTGTTACAGGTTTACTTTTAACCAATACTTTAGCTAGAGAGCGTAGTACGCATAGTGTGCACACTATAGCACTAGCAGTATAGATACCCTCTGTTGTGTAAACGCTAGCTACATGCGTTTTATATGCGCTTTTTAGGCTGTGCTAGGTCGTAAAACTCTCTGTTTTAATTCGCTTTACTCTTGCTAGAAATTTATTCTACAAGGTAAGAAACAATTAAGTTAACAATTGGTTCTCTTGTTTGTAATTTACTGTTCTTAATAGTCTGTCTGCGGGGTTTGTGTACTCTAAGCAGGACTTAACTTCACAGTTAAAAGCTCCTAAATCTAGAGCCTAGCGCGCTTAGCACTAGTTTAGCTTCTATACAGCACGTATAGAGCGCAGGTTATTATAATTAGTTAACACCTAGATAGTGTGTTAAGCGCCTTCTAAGTAGTGTTGCCATTTCTCAAAGCTTTATATAATAGCTAAGAGTTCTATATCATATACTCTATAATTTAATTTAGCGTTCTACAACATTTGTAAATAGAAATATAACAGATTGCTACTTTTTATCCTTAAATAGTTAAGATAATATGCCTTAGACAGAAAAAAACAAAGTTTTTGTCTTAATGCAAATTACACGTGTATTATTAAAGTCATATAAAATAGGTGTACATGTAAAGCATTGCTTTAGCCTTGTAAAGGTAGTATATATACCCTCGTTTTAATAGAATACCTGTTTCCCTTTTAGAACATCTGTAGGAGGAACTGTTTCTGCAGTACAGTTCTTAATCAAACGTTAGTAGAAATTTGCAAATTCTAGAAAAGACTGTAGCTTCTTAGTATTAGTCAGTGTAGGCTATTGATTAATAGTGATAATGCGCGCAGGGTCTGCGTAAATACTGCTTCTTGTAACTATAAATCTAAAATAATGCACTTTGCTAGAAGCAAATATGCATTTTTTTAAATTTACGTAAAGCTCTGCTTTTTGTACAAAGTTTAGCACAGTGCTTATAGCGCGTTAGTGTAGCGCAATATTATTATCGTAGGTATAGATAAGAATATCATCTAAGTAAACTACATACATATAATCTAAATACCCTCTTAAAGCTTTATTAGCATAGACTTACAAGCTTACTTGGGCGTTTGTTAGCCTAAAAGGCATAACAAGGTACTTCAAATATCGATATTATATTCTAAAAGCAGTTTTCTACTTATTCCCGCTTTAATCTTGAGACAATAATAGCCATCTTTTAGGTCTAATGTATTATAGTAGCGTACGCCTAACAGGCAATCTAGTGTCTCTCTAATTAGGGGAAGCAGGCAACAATCTTTAATTATAACAGCATTAAGACCCCTGTAATCTACGCATAGGCGAAGAGTTCTATCCTTCTTTAGTACAAATAATATAAAAGCGCTAGCAGAGCTAGTACTGTAGCAAATCTATTCTTTCTTTAGTGCCTTTTTAATATCCTCTTAGAGCACCTTAAGCTTACAAGAAGAGAGGCTGTAAAAAAGGCTATGGAAAAGCTTTTTGCCTTGTTAAACAAGAATTGCGTCATTTAAGCTTTTAAGTTGTAAGAGAGTCTCTACAGCATTATTGTTAAAGACATTAGTATAGTCTTATAATGCGTTAGGAATGCGCAGCACCTGCACTGCAGATACATTCAATACGTATGCCTTAGGCTCTATGCTTATGCTATATAACTAGAGTACTTCTAAGAGGTAAGGTCTTGTGTAAATAAGTCCTGTATCTCTGAGAAAAGCCTTAGTAGCTACTAAATTAATATTTGCTCTGATATATCTCTAGTGCTACATCTGTTGTTTACAGTTAATGCAGATACTCTCCTAATTCAAGAATGGGTTGCTAAGTAGTAGTAGTGCGCCCTCTATGTCTACTTTATATACAGTAACCTTTGTAATGTGCTCTACGCTATTATTATCTTTTCAGGCGCAGCTAAAATTTATATACTGTATCAGTGTTTTGCTTTTAAAGTCTAATCTAGCTAAAGCGGAGAAGTTCTATATCCTTAAAAGGTTTTAAATTTATCTTGACAGCTATCTTTTAACTAATCAGGCTGACGTCTGTAAGGGTGCGTTGGGTTGACCAAAGATGCAAGGTAAACAGTGATGAATTAGATAAAGAACTATAGAGACTACGTAGAGGTTTTTATATCTAACCAAGATAGTTTGAAGTAACAGAAGTTGCCGGGTTAGTTAGAAGCTAACAGAGGTTGCCGGGTCAGCTGACAGTTAGTGTAACTAGTGCAGCTGGTAGTGTAGTTACTAGCAGAATCTACTAGATTAGCTAGAAGCTAGCGCAAATAGTAGGGCTGATAGTACAGCTACTAGTGCTGAGGTAAGAAAGGCTAATAAAGGCTACAGGCTAAGTACTAGGGAACATTAACACTTTAGCCCTTTACAATACCCCCCTCCTCTAAAAATGGAGTAGTAGTAGTAGTTTTAGAGGTCTAATCTTCAAGAGCTTCTGTATCCTTTAGGTTAAAGTTGGTTCCTAAGTTAGATATAGATATTCCAACTATTTAACTAAGTACTGCTTTTTTCTTCCTGTTCCCTTTTTTTCTGATAGAGTTTCTACTAGGTATTCTTCTCTATCCTCTGTCTTAATTCGTAGAGGTTTATTGTCGTCTATTGGCTAGCTTAGTAGGGGGTCTAAGGACGCTAGGCTAAGGTTATTAACATGAAATACTAAGTCAATTCGGCTAGGAGTATGTAACTTAACTGCGTTTAGTCTATTAACCTCAAGTATTGTATACTTAAGGTTTTTCTAGTTAAGTTTTCTGCTAGGCCTCTTTGTTTTGTAGTAGTTGCCTAGTTTTAACTATACCTTATCGCCTATCTTGAGCTAAGGTAATTAGTGCCTTTTTCTATTTGCCTGTTTTTCTTTTTCTTGTTAACTTTCTCCTATTGTCGCTTGTGCGAGCTCAATATTTTGCCGTAGTTTATTTACAATGTTCTTTGCCTTTTAGTAGTCTTTCTGTATTTTTTTTTCTTAAGGTTAATTTTGAGGTCTGTGCTTAACTGCAATTTGTGGTGAATCTACTTTATAGCTATATTGTAAAAAGAAAAAAGATATTTTAGTAGACTAAGCTTGCCTCGCTACAACTGTAATCTTAGCTATTTCTAGGTTACTTTTTTAATTTGTTTATTCTTAATTGCAGAAGGCTTGTAAAAAGCCTGTACTGTAGAGTTTATTCTTTCTATAGACATTTAGTTTTAGGATAGTATCTAGAAGATAAGTATTACTTAATTTCTAATAACTTGCAAAGCTTAATCTAAAAATAGTAAACAAACTGTATACCTCTGTCTAAAGTAATATAGTTTAGTAACTAATAGTAAGCTACTATAGAGTTGATAAAAGCTTTAGAAACACTTTCTATAGTAATGTCTTTAAGGCTTACTAAGACAACGTCCTTGCTAATCCTATCTGTAGCTACTATAATGTATATATAGCCTTTGCTTGTTAGTAGCCCTATAATACAATTTATGGAAATTTCTTTCTTCATATGCTTAGGTATAGGCAAGGGTTTTAATTAGCCTTATAAGCTGTCTTTCTAGGATTTTGTTTGTCTACGCACTAAGTTGTTCTTTATATATCTTCTAATACTTTTACTAATAGAGGGCTAAAAGTATACTTGTATAAAAGCTTAGTAGGTAATGTTCCTTCCTAGATAGCCTAAAGCTCTAGAACTGTAGATTTTATAGATAATTCTAGTTCTTAGAAGCTTATTAGTTAGTACCAATCTCTGATCTCAGTATAGGAAGTTCTTAGAGTTGTCTAGTCAGCATTTAGAAATAGAGAGATTAAAGTCTAAAGCTGTAGAAATTATTGTTTACTATCTTTTACAGCTTTCTAGGCTGTTTAGTAGGTTTCATCTTCTTTTTTAGCCTTATCCTATAGATCTTCTTAGTCTAGCTATTCTTAAAGTAATTCTAGTACAGCTGCTATAATGCTGTTACAGCTAAAGGTTTTAAGCACTTCTTCTTCTAGTTTCTTATTAGTAGCTACAGTTATAAGCTTAAACACTTGAAAAAATCTCTTAGAAATCCTAGTATTTTAGTTGTTTACTAGTATTTTTTGTTGTCTCCTAGATAAGGCATTAGCCCTAGAGTTATTCACCTTATTCCTGTACGAATTTTCTATGTTAGGGAACTTTCCTAGGAATTAAGTCTATCTTATTTACTTCTTACTAAGCTGTCTAGGCTTATTAAAATATTCAAAGTTTTTGTAGTCTATAATAACTATAAACTTGTTTAAAGACTGTAGCATAGCATTTTACTTAGATAAGCAAGAAATAACTACTAGTAATTCTTTGTTGTATATTTTGTAGTTGCTTTGCGCGCTAGTTATCTTTTTAAAATAAGAAGCTACAGGGCGTAAGCTTCCTTAATTATTGTATTAAGAAAAGACTTCTGCTACTATATATCTAGGGGAGTCTGTTTCTAGGATCGTTTCTCTGTCAGTATCCTATTAAGCTAGAACTAGCTTAGTAGTAAATAACTCCTTTAGCTTGTCAAAAGCATCTTGCTTTGTTTTTTTCTTTATTAAGAAAACATTTCTAGCAAGCCTTAAAAGAGGAGCTACTATTTCTTAGTAATTTTTATTATATCTTTAATAAAATTTGACAAAACTAAAAAAACTGTATATTTTCTTAACGTTTGTAAGTGCCTACTAATCTCTAAATACTTTTACTTTGTCAGGATCTCTTCAAAGTTCTTTTTCTACTTTAATAATAAAACTTAGATACTTTGTACTCTGTATGTTACAATTGCATTTCTGTATATCTAAAGGTAATCTAGCCTTGCCTATAGCTTTTATGACTTCATTTGTATTAGCCTAGTAATCTTTAAGTAAGCTATTAAAATATATTAAAATGTTGTCTAAGTAGGCTAAGCTGAAATTGTTAATCTACTTGAGGAGAGTGTAATTCATATAATGCTAAAAGTACTAGGAGCGTTTGCTATGCTATATAGAGTAACTAGCTATTTATATAATTTCAATTCAGTGCAAAAAGCTATTTTCTACTTATCTCCTGCATTAATTCTAATCTTATAGAAAGCTGTAGAAATGTTAATCTTTGTAAACTATTGAGCTTTTGCAATATTAGTTAAGGTCTCTTAAAATAAATGAAAAGATAGCAGTCTTTCTTTGTAATAGTGTTTAGAGCTTAGTAATGTGCCGGTGCACAGGGTGATACCCTGCTGCTCACTAGGTCAGTGCGCAACCACCTAATCTAGAGGTATATAGCTTGTTTCGGGGATTGAAACAAGCGAAAAACATTATCCTCTACTCTACAACTTAACTCTTGTACTGCTCTTTGATATACAATCTATAATAAGATCGTTATCTTACCACCCTCGTTCTCGCATAACCTGACCACTAGTGATATCTTGCCCTCGTAGTAGTATGTCTTCATACACTCCAACACCCGTACAGTAATTAACGTAAAAACGTAGTCCTTCTTTAGGTTTCTTAGCAAAAAGAACAGAGGAGGAGGCAGGAGAGCTACTAGCTCTAATCTATCCATTAATAAGTAGAGAAATAAGCTCTTTGCGTAATACTAGAAGTTCTAGAGAGCTTATACTGTATAAGGATCCTTAGGGAGCCTCTTTTTTTTTGCCTTTATTATCTTTCTCTAGTTTAATTTAGTAATTTACTTTAGATCTACATAAAGGAGGTAGTATAGAGGCAGTTTTAAGATTAAAAATCTAAGCTAGGTGTTAATAAGCTTTGGGGAGTAAAGTTAGGATCTTAACTATCTTCTTAGGAGCTAGGGCTCTTTTAATATCCTTAAGAGAAGCAGCAGAAGTCTTAATAGACTTTTTCTTTCTTGCCTGCCTAATATAGGAGTAATAAGCTGTTGCGCTGATTTGTTTTAATCTCTAGCCTTCTTTAATAGGGCAATCCTTAGTATTAAGTAACTTAATCCTTTAGTTAGAAAAACAAATGTAGATTATTTTTTTAGAAGGGGCAATAATAACTTCTTTTCTATTTATCTTGGGCTGTTTAAGTATTAAATTATAACTTGAGTGTGTAAAGGCAACATAATCCTTGATAGTATCCTTGTAGCCTTTAATATTAATGTCTAACCTAGCAACTTTGTTAATAGTTCTAGGTTTTTCTATTACTCCTCTTAATTTCCTAGAAGAAATAGAAATGCACTGTAAGTTAGCATTTTTAACAAGTTAAGGGCTAATAAGTATGTATACAAGGTTTCCTGTATTGATCAAAGTAGAGGCAAAGGTGTAACAATTAACTAACACCTCTAAAGTAATTCTATTGCTACTTATATTCTTTATAAAATTAGCCTACTTCTTACCTAAGTTATCTTGACTAATTACAGGCTCCTGCTAGTAAATTCCAACTGGAGCTACTCTTTTTCTAAATCCAAGTTTTTCTTACAGCTCTCTTCGCTAAGCTTATTATCTTTTTTTTCTTAGAGTTAGAGGACTTAACTAAAGTCCTTTTCTCCTTTTTAGAGGATTTCTTATTATCTGTATAATTTATAGACAGATAGCCCTTCTATCTGTAATTAAAACAGTATCTTTCTTTATACAACTATTCTAACCCCTAGTTACTAAACTACTAAGGTCTAGCAGTCCTTCCTGTGTATGCTACCCCTTCTATCTAGTCCCCTTTTAAAGAAGAAGAAGGTAGAAAAGTACTCTTAAATTTATATTCTTTAGTCTTATTGTCACTGCTTTTAGAGTACTCTTTTATTCTATAAAGGTAGTTAACAATCTTTATTGCTTTGTTTTGTAGACTATCTCGGTTCTTATAAATAATACTTACAAGTTTGTCTTAGAGTTTCTAGATAAAGCTATCGAAAAAAAGCTTTATTCTTGTATCTTGTCTAAGCTACTATTAGATAATAGCAGCTGCTCCTAGAATTCAATAATGTATTTATAAATGCTTTTCCTGCCTTAGCTTATAGACTAAAACTTGTTCTTAGCTTTCTCTGCGCTATAGAGGTCGCTCAACATATCATTCAAGAAGTTTAATAATTTTTTAAAATTCTATAAGTTAGAGAGTTCTATTTAGTTAAGGAAAGGCAGATTAAGGGGTGCAGCTATGCTTTTTTATTTACCAAAGGCGTAATTGCAAGTCCTTTTATCTGTATCAAAGTCCTCTTTATTATTTTTAACTTTAGCAGTAAGTTGTTGCTGAAAGATTTAGTACATCTTTCTATTGCTATTAAAAGTATCTCGATCTAGTTGCTTAAAACGCCTAGGCGTTTGAGCTAATTGGCTGCCTTACCCTAAGGCAGCTAGTAGAGTAGGTAATTAAGGTGGAGGTTAAGGTTGTTGCTTTACCTTAGGCTCCCTTCTTTCTTGTTGTAGGGTTGTGCCTATAGCTTCCTAAGCTTGAAAAGCTTCTTGTATTCTGGTAGAGGTAGCTATTTCGTCTAGGCCTCCTGCTCTACAAAGTCTTTTTAAAGTAGTCTCTACTTCAGGTCTACTAATACCATCTTAGTGTAGTTCTGCTATCCTTACAACTAAAAAAGCTGCTGAGAGTTCTACTATTGTATGTGTAGGTACTCGCTAGTACTCTATCTCGTCGGCAGGGGTCGTTCTAGGAGCTTCTACGCTTAGTAGGCTTATCCTTCGTCTGTTTTAAGAGCTACTACGCTTAGTAGGCTTATCCTTCGTCTGTTTTCTGGGGCTACTCAGTAGTAGGCTTATCCAACGGGTTTAAACGCCTTAGTTAGGGACCTATACAACTAAGTATCCCTTAGCACTTTCTAGTGCTTCTTCTGTTAATCCTTGAGTAGATTTAAATAGTCTCAACTAATTAACTAGCAGTCTGATAAATTAGAATCTCGGGCGTAGATATAGCTCTAGCAGGCTTCTCGTCTAGATATAGCTCTAGAGGGCTTCCAAGTACGACGTAGCTACGCAAGTAGCTAAAGAAGGATCTAGTCTAATTGTAAAGATGCGTTAGGTTGACTAAAGATGCAAGGTAAACAGTGATAAATTAGATAAAGAACTATAGAGACTACATAGAGGTTTATACATCTAACCTAGATAGTTAGTACTAACCGAGGTTGTTAGGATAGTTAGAAGCTAACATAGGTTGCCGGGTTAGCTAACAGTTAGCGTAACTAGCGCAGCTAGTAGTATAGCTACTAGCAGAAGCTATCAGTTTAGCTTAGGAGCTAATAAAAATAGTGAAGCTGCTAGCGCTGAGGTAACAAAAGCTAACGAAGGCCACAGGCCGAGTACTAGGAAACACCAGGGCTTCAGCCCTTTACAAAAGTCTATCTAATCTTCTAGCAATAATAGCATAAGATAGTATGTAAGCACTTGGACAGGACTGTTTTTATGCATCACAGCAGGCTAGGAGGTCTTTTAGAATATATTGACTATATTCCCTATTATTTATTCCGCATCTTTTTACCTCAATCTAGCAGCATCACTACCAAGACTTCTATCGCACCAACTGAAGTAAAGCTTCACTTAGATTAGAGTGATATCTTAGATTAATACTAGGGTCAAGCTATTGAGATGCTGAAGAGTTATTTGTTATAGCAGAATCGTACGGACGATAACTTAATGGCATAGACGAACTCGTTTCTCTTTGCGGCTCAACATGCTATACGTTAAGAAGCAACTAATCGGCCCGCTTCTGCACCAGAGTCAATACACATTTCAATTCTAGATACTAGAGAAGTCCCTTAAGAAACGTTCCTACCCGCTATTGCTTTACTTTAAGCGTACAACATTGAAAGTATAGGCCAATTGCGATACAATTACTACCATGGCGAATATCTATCACTGAGCAGGCTATCTAGTAACATAATTATAGCTACTACGCTAGACAAGTTAATTGCGTATAGTTTGTACCGGTTATATCCTCTATTTGCCGAAATTTCGGAGAGAAGCTAGCTCTGCCTATGTGTTCTTTAGCTCCGCAAAAGATTTACAGATACACTAAAAGAATAAACTAATAACGCAAACAAGATTGTAGAGAGGATTATTAATAACTGCATTCCCTAGACTAACATTCGTCCTATAATAATAATGTCCCTATTGTCCCTCGAATCTAGATATTATTCAGAGCATAGGATTCTAGAGGCTTTTAAGGACAAGTACTAGGGCAAGAAGCAATCCTACGGCGGACTATTAGCCTGTGAAGGGACAAAACTCAACCAGCATTTTGCAAACTAGTTTTTGGGTGCGTAGAGGGTAAAATTAGGTTATTTAGATAGATATAATACTAGAATAGAGTTAATATTTAATATATTAGGTGCGGAGTTCCTCGTACAAGGCATCAGCTGCAGGAAACATAAAAAGAAGAGAAGAAGAAGAAAAGTCCTTAACTAGAAGTAATACCACAGCCGCTCCTAGTCGTATAACTACTAGCAGTTCTAATCCTGCCCGTGCCCTTGCTACTGCTACTATTTCTATTAGAAGAGCAGGAGCGCCTACCTACCTTATTAGTGTAGTTGTTGTACAAGAGCTTGCTGTTATTATTGCTCTTTATACTACAGGTAGTAGTATAATTATTGTAAATACAGTTAGACCAGGCTCTCTAGTACTAGCTAAAAAGAGAAATATAGCTAGCATAGTAAAGAAACTCTTCTATATAATTATAGGCAGCCTAGCAGCACTAGCAAAGTTAGAGGTTAAGGTTACTACAGATGTAGATAAGAATAGCCTTAATATACAAAGGGCGCTAGAAGAGGAGAGCAGCAGTAGTAACTTAGCTACAGCGTATAATAAGGGGAGAACTAGCAGTGTTGTATAGGCTATTACTAGGCATATAGATGAAGAAGTTAGCAAGGCAGGAGATCTTAAGGCTTTATAAAATAAAGTTAGTATAGTTTTTTTGAATTTAGATTAGAAATGTATAGAAAAGCAGAAGATTTTTAGAAAAATAATCTATAATAACTAAGTTTAAGATAAAGATAACTTTGTATAACAGCAGGTTAGGGAAGGTGTTAGTACTAGAAGTAAGACTAACTAAAGGAACAAGACCTTAGATGTTAACAGGACCTAGGGGGTAGCAAAAGATAGCATTAGCTTGCTAAAGAAGTACTGTATAAGCAGCCTTATAGTAGTTAGCTGCTCCATTAGGGCTAATAGTGTTGTTGTTAAAGGCAGAGTTATTAAAGCATATAG
The DNA here is from genome assembly GCA_024321975.1 of Alternaria sp. 'sect. Undifilum'. NCBI lineage: Eukaryota > Fungi > Ascomycota > Dothideomycetes > Pleosporales > Pleosporaceae > Alternaria > Alternaria sp. 'sect. Undifilum'. The sequence goes on from JAJJZI010000003.1 coordinate 1,303,544, forward strand.
TAAAGTTGTTAGTTTGTATAAGAGGGGTTTAGAAAGAGTCAGTAGTAAAGTATTAGTTAATAGCAAGAGTAAACTGTATAAGTTAAAGAGAGAGAGAGAGAGGCCTTTTATATGCAGACTTCTGCCTAGTAAAGGTAATTAGATATTAAAAAGGCAGTATAAGTCATCTATTACTAATATATAAGATAAACAAGAAGCAGTCTACTACTGTATATTAAGATACAGTGTAAAAAAAAAATTTAATACTATTAACTAGGCTGTTTCTAATTTATAACTAATTTCAAGATGTCTAAAGATTATACCCTACTTGTAGAGTTAAGCCTAGGTTATCTAGATCTAGATTATTTACATCTAGATTTTTTATAGAGCTTGCTACCTTAAGCTCTAGTACTTTAGACAAGCAGGCCTCTTAAATATTTAATAACTAAGAGATTATATACTTTCTTTTGTATTAGGCGTCTAGAGTAGACTTAGCCTCAATCTTTTTTGCTTTCTTAGTTATTGCTAGTAGCTTAGTCTTGACTTTCTTCTCTTTCTTTATAGTCCTAGGCTTAGTAGGTTATAATACTAGTAATAGATTGTTATACGCAAGCTTCTTTATATACTGCATAAGTACTAGCTATATAATTGTTGTACTCTAGTTCTTTTCTTCAAAATACCTGCTATTAAGAAGCTCTTTAATTATATAGTACTCTTAAATACTCCTTAGCAGGTTTGTAACTCTATCTCTCCTAATATTAATAGCATGATGTAGTAGGATATCTATAATTTTATTAGATCAGACGCGTAAAATCACTAGAAGGAAGTAGTGTTTAATGAAAAATTTTGTCCTTGTAGCAAATACATTTAGAGCTTGAATTAAAACCTTTTCTAGTATAAATATAAGTAAAAAGTAGGTTAAAATAAAGTTTCTTTAATATATAAAGTATACTAAAATTTTGAAATTTCTCTTTTGTCTAATCTCTCTATTAATTAGGGTAAACATAACAAAACAAGTATGTAGAAGGATTAGGAGCTTGATCTCTTGTATAGAGATCTAGGACGTCTTTTAAATAGACTGTTAGCAGGCAGATTTAGTTATTGTACGACCTATAGCCTTTACTAGAATAAAGATACCTTTTTTTAAGTGTATTTTTAAGAATAATAATATTACTATTGTCTTTCGGTTGTACAGGAGTTAGAGTTAAAAGCTGCAGTACACAGCAGTATGCTAGACAAACATAATATAATAGAGGGTGTTAAGAGTAGGATTTTTCTATTTTAGAACAGTATTTATGGTTAGTAGTACTTTTGTATTGTACAAGCCTAGGGCAGAAAGATAAGAAAGAAACGTAGATCAGAATAAATAATAAAATTTATACAACACTTGTAGACTTAATAGCTACATAACTAAAGAGATACTAAACTAAATTATAATCTAGTAGAAAATCTAAATCTGCAGCATTTATTCCTAGGTCTACTTGCTAAACGCTATTAGAGTGTAGCTAGAATATATTAGTTTCTAATACTTTTTATTTTTGTATAAAGGACTTAGACGCTAGTTTTTTGCATTAACTAGAGCTTTAAGAAAAGAGAGCTGCAGCTAAAACTAGTACTATATATAAAATTGCACTTTTTTCCCCAACTACAGGTAGACGTTAAGAAAAGGCTTTATACAATTAACTAGAAGAGACTGTGCTACTACTCTAAGATTAAACTTAGGAGACTAAAGTACCCTATTGTACTAACTAAGCTTCTCTAATAGCAGGAAGGTATTAATATCCTACATTTTAACATTTTTCATTATTGCATAAAGCTAGGTAGTATTCAAAGAAACACCCTAATTCTATACATAACTACCTAGATACTAGTATAATATAAAAGGCTTGCTAATAACAGCATTAGAGCAATTTATCTGCTTCTAGATACTATAAGTATTCTATAGTTATATAAAACTATACAGTTCTTCTTGCAGTATTAGTATATATACTATATAGAGACTAATCTAGTCTGCCTGTGTATTCTTAGAGAAATACCTTTTTGTACAAAGGCTATGAAAGCAGTTCTAGAAATTTTAGCTATAAATCTTAGTTCTATTAAGGTACTACTTACTTGCTATTAAAAGATAATTTTTTTTGTAGTTGCTATTACTAAGATTCTAATTGCTAGTTTGCTGTACCTATACTATAAAGATAACACTACTAAAATTCTAAGTCTAGCTTGTACAAGGTCTAGAGCTAATAATAAGCGTTTACAAGTATTTCTATATCTGTTCCTCTATCTAGTTCTATAAAGCATAGCTGTACCTTAACTTCTTCTATAGCTTAGGAAACTTAGTGTACACAGCTAACAGCTGTTAAAGCTAATATCCTAATATATATCTAGACTATATATCTTAAGTATGTATTAATCCAGGCGTATATTTTAACACTCTACAGTTACAGTTTGCAGTGACTATTAATAGATTAAATAAAGTTTAGGCCTAGGACAATAGACTTTCTTCTATAATATTAAAGATTACGCTTTCTGCGCTCTACCGCTTTGAAGTTTATTGTACAATAGGCCTAGAATAGGCAATCTCTCGTAATAATATAGCTACACTGCTAGAAGTGTATGTAGAGATATCCCTTTTTAAGACTATTAATTACTCTCTTATCTAGCTCCTTAGCAATAAGCCTTTGTACAAGTTAATTTACCTCTTAAGCCTGCTCTACCCGATGTACACAGCGCCTTTACCTTAGCTTAAAGCATAGTTGTACAAGTATGTACTTTCTAACCTTAAGCTCTTTATTTTTAAAGCTAAGAGTATCTCTAAGTTACTTTGACAGGACTTAAAGAATAGCACTTATATTCTCTTTCAACAAGATCTGCAATATCTGTTAGTAGGCAACATTTTATCTTCTAACTTGGTACCTCTACTTCAGCGTACAGAAGGTAACCTAGATCTAATAGGTCTTAAAAAAGTGTTTAGCAATCTAGTGCAACGTTAGGCCTTTAGAGAAGAGTATACACAGCTTAAGCTAGTACTGTAATAAATTAATCTTAGGCCGGCCACCTTCATTATACGTTAGCTCTAAAATTATACAGCTATATTTATATTTATACCTAGCATCTTATTATATTATGCTACAGGATTGCTAATAGATTATGTGGGTGTAACTGTTGTACGACGTTGGGATAGGTCGCTAAGGTGCGGGGGAAATTTTGCATTTGAGTTTTGTCCCCTTATTACCTAATAGTCCGCCGTACATTCTAGCTCTAAGATTCTTATCCTGATAATTAGTAGGAATTTTTATGTCAGATCGTAGCATTAAGTGCTATAGGACAACTGTCAGATATTATAGTGTAAGGGTACGTTGGGTTAACCAAAGATGCAAGGTAACAGTAGAAGGTAAATAAATTAGATATTGAACTACAGAGAGAGACTACGTAGGTTTATATATTCAACCTAGATAATTAGGACTTAACCTAGGTTAAGACTAACCAAGGTTATTAGAGGTTGTTGGATTAGCTAACAGTTAGCATGATTAGTGCGGCTAGTAGTGTAGTTACTAGCAGGAGCTACTAGATCAGCTAGAAGCTAGCGCAAATAGTGCGGCTGATAGTTAGCTACTAGTGCTAAGGTGCTAGTGCTGAGGTGCTAGTACTAAGGTGCTAGTGCTGAGGTAAGAAAAGCCAACGAAGGCTACAGGCTGAGTACTAGAGAACATTAAGGCTTTAGCTTTTTATAGTACCCCCCTCCTAAAAAATAGTAGGAGTAGTAATCTTGTTACCTAGAGTTCTACTCTTCTAGGGCTTCCGTATCTTTTAAATTAACAGCTAGTTCTTATGTTAGATCTAGATATCCTAACTATTTAACTAAGTACTGCTTTTTTCTTCCTTTTCCTATTTCCTCTAATAGGGTCTTTACTAGGTATTCTTCTCTATCCACTGTCTTAATTAGTAAAGGTTTATTGTTGTCTATTAGCTGGCTTAGTAGAGGGTCTGAGGACGCTAGTCTAAGGTTATTAACATTCAATACTAGGTTAATTTAGCTAGGAGTATTTAATTTAACTGCGTTTAGTCTAATAACCTTAAGTACTGTGTACTTAGAGTTTTTCTGGTTAAGATTTCCGCTAGGCCTTTTTGTTTTGTAGTCGTTGCCTAGTTCCAACTATATTTTATAGCCTATTTTAAGCTAAAGTAATTAGTGCCTTTTTTTATTTGCCTACTTTTCTTGTTTTTTTAACTTTCTCCTATTATAGCTTGTGCAAGCTTAATACTCTGTTATAGTTTATTAATAATATTTTCTACTTTTTAATAGTCTTTCTGTATTCTCTTTAGAAGTTATTGTTAAGGGCTGTACTTGGTTGCAATTTGTACAGGATCTACCTTATAGCCGTGTTGTAGAAAAAAAGGAGACATTTTAGTAGACTAAGCTTGCCTTGCTATAACTGCAATTTTAGCTATTTTGAGGTTACTTTTCTAATTTGTTTAATTCTAATTATAGAAGGCTTATGAATAAGCTTGTACTGTAGAGTTTATTCTTTCTGTAGACCTGTTAGTTTTAGGATAGTATCTAGAAAGTAAGCGTTGCTTAATTTCTAATAACTTACAAAGCTTAATCTAAAAATAGTTAATAAACTATATACCTATATCTAAAGTAATATAAGTTAGTAACTAATAGTAAGCTACAACAGAGTTAATAAAAGTTTTAGTAACACTTTCTATAGTAATATCTTTAAGGCTTATTAGGACAACGTCCTTACTAAGCCTATCTGTTACTAGTATCAGGTTTGTACAGCCTTCGCTTTCTAGTAACCCTGTAATATAATCTATAGAAATCTCTTTTTATATTTGCTTAGGTATAGGCAAGGGTTTTAGTAGGCCTTATAGGCTGTCTTTCTAGAGTTTGTTTTTCTACACACTAAGCAGTTCCTTATGTACCTTCTGATACTTTTGCTAATAGAGGGCTAAAAGTATTCTCTTAGAATAGCTTGATAAGTAATATTTCTTTCTAGATAGCCTAAAGCTCTAGAACTTTGAGTTTTATAGATAATTCTAGTTCTTAGAGGTTTATTATTAGGTACCTATTTTCGATCTTAGTATAGGAGGTCGCCAGAATCGTCTAGTTAGCATTTAGAAAGAGAAAGTTTAAGATCTCAAGCTGTAGGAAATTGTTGTTTACTATCCTTTATAGCTTTCTAGGCTATTTAGTAGGTTTTATCCTCTTTTTTAGCTTTATCCTATAGATCCTCTAGATCTAACTGCTCTTATACTACTGCTAGATAGCTGTTGCAGTTAAAGGTTCTAAGCACTTCTTTTTCTTTTAGTTCTTTGTTTGTAGCTGCAGTTGTAGGTTTAAATACTTGTAGAAACTTTCTAGAAATTCTAGTATCCTAGTTGTTTAATAGCATATCTTGTTGTCTCCTAGATAAGGCATTAGCCCTAGAGTTATTAACTCTAGGCCTGTAGGAAATTTCTATGTTAAGAAACTGTCCTAGAAATTGAGCCTATCTTATTTATCTCTTGCTAAGCTGTCTAGGTTTACTAAAATATGTAAGGTTTTTATAGTCTGTAATAACTATAAACTTCTTCAAAGATTGTAGCATAGCATCCTACTTAAATAAGCAGAAGATAACTACTAGTAATTCCTTGTTGTGTATCTCGTAATTGCTTTGCGTGCTAGTTATCTTTTTTAAATAATAAGCTACTAGGCGTAAGCTTTTTTTATTATTGTTTTGTGAGAGGACTCCTGCTACTACATATCTAGAAGTGTCTGTTTCTAGGATTGTTTCTCTGTTAGGATCCCATTAAGCTAGTACTAGCTTAGTAATAAATAACTCCTTAAGCTTATTAAAAGCCTTTTACTTAGTTTTTCCCTATTAAAAGGAGATGTTACTAGTAACCCTTAAAAGAGGAGCTTCTATCTCTAAGTAGTTCTTAATAAATTGTTAATAGAAGTGTGCAAAACTAAGAAAACTGCGTACTCCTTTAACATTTGTAGGTGCCTACTAATCTCTAATTGCGTTTACTTTCTTAGGGTCTATCTAATGTCCTTTTCTAGCCTTAATAATAAATCTAAGGTATTTTGTACTCTGTATGTTAAATTCGCATTTCTAGATATCTAAAGGTAATCTAGCCTTGCTTATAGCTTTTAAAACCTTATTTGTATTGCGTTAGTGTTCTTTAAGCGTGCTATTAGTGTAAATTAATACGTCGTCTAGGTAGACTAAGCAAAAATTATTAATATACTCGCGGAGAGTCTATATATATAGCGTTAAAAGGTACTAGAAGCGTTTGCTATACTATATAGTGTAACTAGCTACTTATATAACCTAAATATAGTATAAAAAGCTGTTTTTTACTTATCTCCTACATTAATCTTAATCCTATAAAAAGCTGTAGAAACGTTAATCTTTATAAACTATTTAGCTTTTGCAATATTATTAGGGGTTTTCTAAATAAATAGTAAAAGATAACAATTTTTCTTTGTAATAGTGTTTAGGGCTTAGTAATTAATGCTGAAACGTAATCCTCCTCTAGGTTTCTTGGCAAAAAAGATAGGGGAGGAGGCAGGAGAGCTACTAGCTCTAATCTATCCTTTATTAAGTAGAGAAATAAGCTCCTTTCGTAATACTAGGAGTTCTAGGCGGCTTATACTATATAGAAGTCTCTAGGGAGCCTCTTTTTCCATGCCTTTATCATCTTTCTCTAGTTCAATTTTAGTGATCTACTTTAGATCCGCGTAAAGGAGGTAGTACAGAAGCAGTTTTTAGATCAAAAATCTAAGCTAGGTGTTAATAAGCCTTAGAGAGTAAAAGTAGGACCTCTACTTTCTTCTTAGGAGCTAAGGCTTTGTTGATATCCTTAAAAGAAGCAGCGAAAGTCTAAATAAACTTATCTTTTTTCGCCTACCTAATATAGGAGTAATAAGCTGTTGCGCTTATTTGTTTTAATCTCTGGTCTCCTTTAATAAAGTAATCCTTAGTGCTAAGTAGCTTAATTCTTTAGCTAGAAGAATAAATGTAAATTGTTTTTCTAGAAGGAGCAATACTAACCTCTCTTCTATTTATCTAAGGCCGTCTAAGTATTAAATTATAACTAGGGTATATAGGGGCTTTATAACCCTGAATAGTATCCTTATAGCCTTTAATATTAATGTCTAACCTAGCAACTTTATTAATAGTTCTAGGTTTATCTGTAACTCCTTCTCATCTCCTAGAAGAAATAGAAATGCACTGTAAATTAGCGTTCTTAATAAGTTCAGGGCTAATAAGCGAGTATACAGGGTTTCCTGTTTTAATTAAAGTAGAGGCAAGAGTATAACAATTAACTAGCGCCTCTAAAGTAATTCTATTGCTGCTTATATTCTTTTTAAAGTTTGCCTACTCCTTAACAAAGTTAGCTTAACTTATTAGAGGCTCCTGCTAGTGAATTTAAACAGGAGCTACTCTTTTTTTAAATCTAAGTCCTTATTTAAGCTTCTCTCGCTAAGCTTATTATCTTTCTTTTTCTTAAAGTTAGAGTACTTAACTAAAGTCTTATTTTCCTTTTTAGAGGATCTCTTATTCTCTGTACAATATACAGACAGATAACTTTTCTATTTACAGTTAAAACAGCGTCCCTCTTTATACAACTGTTCTAACTCCTAGTCACTAAATTATTAAGGTTTAGTAGTTCTGCCTGTGTATTCTATCCCTTCTATCTAATCTCCTTTCGAAGGAGAAGGAGGGGGAGAAGTTCTCCTAGATTTATACTCCTTAGGCTTATTGTCTCTGCCTTTAGAGTACTCCTCTATTCTATAGAGGTAATTAGTAATCTCTATTGCTTTGTTTTGCAGGCTATCTAAATTCTTATAGGTAATACCTACAAGTTTGTCTTAAAGTTTCTAAATAAGACTCCTTTAGAAAAGCATCATCCTTGTATCCTCGTCTAAATTACTATTAGATAGTAGTAGTTGTTCCTAGAATTCTATAATGTATTTGCGAATGCTTTTCTTGCCTTAGCTTATAGACTAGAGCTTGTTCTTAGCTCTCTCTGCACTATAGGGATCTCTAAACATTTAGTTAAGGAAGTTTAATAGCTTATTAAAGTTCTATAAATTAAAAATCTCTATTTAGTTAAGGAGAGGCAGGGTAAGGGTTGCAGCTAAGCCTTTCAGTTAACTAAAGACGTAATTACAAGTCCTTTTATCTATGTTAAAATCTTCATTATTGTTTTCTACTTTAGCAGTAAGTTGTTGTTAAAAGATTTAGTACATCTTTCTATTTCTGTTAAAGGTATTAGGATCTAGTTGTTTAAAACGCCTAGGCGTTTAAGCTTGTTAATTTTCTAAGGCAGCTAATAGGGTAGGTAACTAAGGTAGAGGTTGGTATTCTACCTTAGGCTCCCTTTGTTGTAGCGTGCTTATAGCCTCCTAAGCTTAGAAGGCTTCCTGTATCCTCGTAGAAGCAGCCATCTCATCTAGGCCACCTGCTCTACAAAGACCTTCTAAAGTAGTTTCTACTTTAGGTCTGCTAACACTATCTTAGTGTAGTTCTGCTATCCTTACAGCTAAAAGAGCTGCTAAGGGTTCTGCTATTGTATTTGTAGGTACTCGCTCGTACTCTATATTGTTGACAGGGATTGTTGTAGGTGCTACTACGCTTTAGTAGGCTTATTCTTTTCGTGTAGGTGCTACTATGCTTAGTAGGCTTATCCTTTCGTGTGGGGGCTACTACGCTTAGTAGGCTTATCCTTCGTCTGTTTTCTGGGGCTACTTCGCTTAGTAGGCTTATCCAACGAATTTAAACGCCTTAGGGACTTATACAACTAAGTATCCCTTAGCACTTTTAATCTAGTGCTTTTTCTGTTAATCCATTAGTAGATTTAAACAGTCAACTAATTAACTAGCAGTCTAATCAATTAGATTCTCGCGCGTAGATATAGCTCTAGCTGGCTTCTCGTCTAGATATAGCTCTAGAGGGCTTCTAAGTACGACGTAGCTACGCGAGTAGCTAAAGAAGGATCTAATTCAATTGTAAGGGTACGTTAAGTTAATCAAAGATGCAAGGTAACAGTAGATGGTGAATAAATTAGATATCATACTACAGAGAGAGACTACGTAGGTTTATATATTCAACCTAGATAATTAGGACTTAACCTAGGTTAAGACTAACCAAGGTTATTAGAGGTTGTCGGATCAGCTAACAGTTAGCGTAATTAGTGCGGCTGGTAGTGTAGTTACTAGCAGGAGCTACTAGATCAGCTAGAAGCTAGCGCAAATAGTGCGGCCGATAGTCAGCTACTAGTGCTGAGGTGCTAGTGCTGAGGTGCTAGTACTAAGGTGCTAGTGCTGAGGTAAGAAAAGCCAACGAAGGCCACAGGCCGAGTACTAGAGAACATTAAGGCTTCCGTCCTTTACATATAGATTAAGTAATACTAATAAGATAATTATAATATAAGGGATAATAAGTAGATTATATTAATAATTAATTGTTAGTGTTTTTCTTGTTTATTGTGCAGGTCCTGAGTGCCCTTTTTATAACCTAGATTTTGTGTGGGCCTTGGCGGCGCTGACTACTGTTAGGGCCACCCCCTGATAACCCTTGTAGGACCCTTCGCCAGTCTCCCTAGCCTCATGATTAACCTGCGCTGATGCCCTAAATTTGACAACAACGTTATAACATGTTCTTAAATATAGGCAATTTACTGACATGATGTATAACATCCACGCTCATACATAACGCGAAAGTCAAGTCGAGCGTGCTACTTATAATACAGCTAAATCACTAAAGGAAAACACTGACCCTACGAATTTTCTAGATCATTTACATTGTAAGAATTCTTAAGTAAGAATTTACAAAGCATCAGCTAACTATAGACGTGCTATCGTTTTAATGCAGATTAATCTAGTTCTGATACCTTACCGTGTCTGTGCGCCCAATGCCCGTGTTCGCGCAATGCCCATCCCAACACAACATCTACCTACACAAATTGCGTCATAACTCAAACACCATGTGCCCAATTCAGAAAGCAATTAAAGAAATTAATTTAGGCGCACTAGGCGCATCTGTTCTGTATACAAGATTTGCAGCAAAGTATAGTATTAATTATCAAACACTCGCTTAAAGACACTAGGGCCAAACTTAACTACACCAACTCGCCTACTAACTCCTTCACCTACACTAAGAAACTAAGCTCCTACAGTATATTACTACGCTTACTAAACAACGTACACTATCTACACAAGTAATAATACACAACTTTACTTTATCCTTAGCTAGTAAAAAGGTTTCAGAAAGCTAGGTTACTTGCTTTATCAACAGGAATCCTAAAATCTCATCTTACGCTAGCAGGCAGGAATAGATCGCAATCGCCGCAAAGCTAATTAGAGGCTAAATATAGCCTTTACTTCAAGCTACAACATAAGATTATAAGAGAATATCATATAACGCCTTATTAAGTCTTCAATATATATAAGAAAGACTTTATAATGATAGTAACTAGAAAGTTAGAAAAGGTGTTTAACAAGAAGATATACAATTAAAAAAGAGTAACAGCTGCAACTTAAAATAGTTCTAGAGAGTAAGTAACTATTCTAGCCTGCGTTTATTCTAGCCTGCGTTTGTTTAGACGGTATAGCTCTATCTCTAGCTTTTATTATTTAGTTAGCTGTTAGAGCTCTAATATTAAGCTAGATTAAAGATATCTATGATAGAAAAAACTGAGTATTTGTTAGCTTATCTCCTTCTAGCTAGACTAACAATAATATGAGTCTAGCCTAGCTTCAAAAGTGTTACGATCCAGACCAAGGGACGAGGGGACAACCCCGCAGGAAGCATGCAACATGAACAGATGGTCACAACCAGGCAACCACGACGCCGTCACGTGACTGCTCACTGACGAGCGCTCATCCACGAGCGCAACCACGTAACTAATTATTAATAAGCGTAATTATCTACAAGCGCACGCTCGTACACAAGCGCCACCCTTATTAGTATATAGTAGTAGACAATATACCCTTATAGCTTATTATGCTCAACTTAGAGTTTTATCTTAGTAATTAATCTAAGGATTAAGACTCGTTTCTTAACCTCGTACTATTACATTAATCTTCTAATTATGCTAGTACACCTTGTGTCTTTAGTACTCGTTTATTCCCTAAGAACTAACTTAGATTATCTTTAGACAATCTTTACACTTTAAACACCCTTAAAATAAGCAATACTACTATAGATATACCTGCTAATTCCCTTACTAAGAGGACTACAAGCCGCGCTAATAAGCCTAAGACTTATTATAGTATTTATAGTAAGCTTAACGCTTAGCTCCTCTAAGTTAACAGATACTTCTACATTAAAGGAGACAAAATTAATAATAACAATAAAGTAGTTTTAGCCTTTACGTATCTTTAAGGAAATGCAGAGAAGTAGGCTAACTTCATCCTTTAACGCTATATAGACAGTGCTATTATAGACACTAACAACACAGCCCTAGTTAAAAACTAAGATGCTTCTAAAGCTAAGATAAAAGAAGTTTTCTTACCTCTTAAAAAATCTGTAGTCGCAGAGCAGAAGATTTAGAGACTACAATAAACTAAGTCTACTACTAACTATACAACTAAATTTTAACAGTACAAGATAGTTATTAAATAGAACAATAACGCTTTAATATAAATATATAAATAAAGTCTTGAACTTCCTACATAACAGGAACTTATGCAAAGCAAAGCTAACCTTAACACACTTAATAAACTTATAGCTAAAGCTATTAAAGTTGATAACAAACTATATAAGCTTATATTAGTGGAATAGTTATTCGCGCTAGAGAATCACGCACTTAGAAACACAGACGCTTAACTACGTTAAATATTTTAACGCCTATACCCTAACTAAGAATGTTAGCAGAACTATGTACTTAGGACCTTAAAGCATTACGCTACTAATAGCTACAAGCTAATACACCTTAACAACATTAAAAAAGAATTAAAAAAAAGAAGTTTACGCATAATAAGGGTAATAAAAAAGTTACTTGTTATAAATATAGCAAGGTTACATAAAATAGGACTACTAAAGCTAAAGTAAAGTAACTTAACAACACAATATTATTTACTATGTAGAACTTAATAATAATCTAAAAAATAAATAGAATGTTATTACACAACCTACTATTACAGTTTAAGAACAAGACTAGGTAAGTATTAATAGTCTAGATAACATAATTATTATTACGCTAGAGAAAACCTTAGACAACAACATTTCTAAAATAGTGCTAGACAAAGATATAGAAGTAACCTTAGTAGAAGAAACTAAACATAGCAAGATAGCTAAGTATTAGAAAAGCTATTAACTAGCTATACTAATTACATAAGAAGAGCTAGTAGTACACAATAAGGAGACAGTTCCTACGTGTATATAGAAACTCTTTACCTACACTATAGAAGACAGACACGATGTTAGCACATAAGTACTACTACCTACAGAGACTAGATACTTTATAGATCTAGTAGAGAAGACTAATGCCCTACTTAGGCAACTTAGACAACTTAAAGAGATCTTTATAAAACTTTGTAAAGGAACATTTCTAGACTACAGCTAGTATGCTAATTTACAAGAGAAACTGCAGAAGAAAGAACTTACTCTAGTAGCAACTATTAATAAGGCGATACATAATAATTTTGTATAGAAATAAACGAAAGAAGCTAAGGCTTTCTAGAATAGACTAACACGCTAGCTCTTAGATAAAGAGACGAAGGAGATTTACAACAAACTTAAGGCAATATAATAGTAGCGTAAGGCTTAATACAATAGCCGCGCTAGAGATATATACTATTAGATAGACCTGCGTAACCTAGAACATGCAAAGTATTTATAGACTGCATGTGTACACAATAGCTGTACAATCTACTATTCTAATAAGTATAGATTAGGATAGTTTCTTAAGAAGTTTAAGGGAATACCTACATACAAATACTAATAGTATAATTATTTAAACAACAAATACGAAGTACATATATAAAATAAGAGACACAGCCTATACTTTTATAGACACAATAATCTAGAAAAGAACCTATAAATATATATAATGCAGCAGAAGGATTATAAAGATAGAACTAGTGCATAAGAGTATAACTAACTCTTATAGCACATATGCCTTAATATTAAATATAACAAACACCTTATTGCAAAGAAGTTCTATAGATTTAGTATACATTCTTTTTTAGATAGACGCCCTAAACGCCTAGAACTACTAGAAAGGTTATTGTAATAAATCTCTTAAGCCTCCTTAAGCTTATAGTAAAGCTTAATAGACACTAGATTTAGGCACTAGTAGATTCTAGCGCATAGGCTAACTTTATTTGTGCTTAAGTAGTGCTAGTAGCAGGTCTACAACTACTAAAGAAACAAGAACCCTATCTACTACACGTAGCTAATAGTTAGCCTATACTAGGCAAGACAACAATTACTTATAAGGTCACCTAAGTAACGCTCCGCATCTAGGAACACTAGGAAGATATAGAGCTACACGTTTTTAGACTAGCTACCCACAATATTATATTAGGACTTCCTTAGTTACAAGAATATAACCTACAGCTTAACTAAAAGTTAAAGAAGTTCTTATTTAAGTACTATAGACTTAACACAACTATAAGCTAGCCCATATATCTAACAACTAAAATAGTAGATAAAAGGAAGATTAATAATATTGCTAAAGAACAGCAAACCTTAACTAAGAACAGCCTTAAAATAAGAAGGTTTAACTTAATAGATACTAGAAGAGCTTTCTTAAGTTACAAAATTAGAGTTTTAAAGACGCGTGTAACTCTAAATATCTTAAAAGAGTATAAAGAATTTTAGCACTTCTTTATAAAAGTAGTAAATAGCAAAGCCTTACTAAGACACTAACCCTAGAATTTTTTAATTATCGTAGAAGAAAGGAAGACTCTACCCTTTAGACTAATTTATTAACTATTAGAGATATAACTTAAGATACAAAGAGAAAAGCTAGATAAGAATTTAGTAAAAGGCTACATAAAACCTTTAATATTACTAGTAGGATTACTAATACTCTCTATACTAAAGAAGAATAGGCTACTTAGAATGCGTGTTAATTATTAAAAACCTAACAACATTACAGTAAAGAATTATTATCTACTATTTAGGATTATAGAACTTAGAGATTAATTGTCTTATGCTAAGGTCTTTATAGCATTAGACCTATAAGACAGATACTACCTTATTAGAATTAAGAAAGGTAAAGAATAAAAGACAGCAGTTTAAACAAGATATAGATACTACAAATACACTATTATTCTGTTTAGGTTAATAAACGCTCTAGCAATATTTTAGGAACTTATTAACAATATATTAAGAGCATACTTGAACATCTTTGTTATTATATACTTAGTTAACATTTTTATTTACTTTAAGAACTTAAAGGATTATGTTAAACATATCTGCAAGGTACTAAGGTGCTTAGACTAGTTTAACCTATAACTAGAACTTAAGAAATGCAAGTTTTATAAAGACAAAGTCGCCTTTCTAGGATATATTATAGGGGCACAAGAAGTATAGATATGTAAAGAAAAAATACAAGTAATTAAAGAATAGCTACAACTATTAATAGTTAAAGAAATATAATCTTTATTAGGATTTCTAAACTTTAACTAATAGTATATTAAAAATTACTCTAAGGTTGCTATTCTATTAACAAGACTTATAAGGAAAGTAATACTCTTTAAATAGAGTAGAGAAGTAGAGAACGCCTTCTAAGCGCTTAAAACTGCAAGTATAGAGCTACTATGCTTTTATATATTCTAAGCAGGATAACTACTACAATTTAAAATAAATACATTAGATCTTGCACTTGCAGGATGCGCTAGTTAACTACATGAAGGAAAATAGCACCTAATTGCCTACTATTCTTATAAGTTCTTAGGACTAGAGAAACAATATAATGTTTACAACAAGGAGCTGTTAGCTATTATTAACTACCTAAGACACTAGAGAGTATACGCCAAAAGCTGCTTAGAACTTACAATTTTTATAGATTATAAGAACATAGTTAACTTTACAACTACTAAAAGACTTAACTAACACTAAGTTTAATAGTTAGAGGAACTAGGATAACATAAGTTCAAGATTATGTATACACTAAGAAAAGACAATAAAAGAGTAAATGCTCTTAGCTATAGATACAATATTGTAGGAACAAAAAAGATAACTAACTCTGCGATACTACAGGTTAATAACAATAGATTATTAGGACTAGTACAGACGCTTAATCTACTTATGCGCATTACGCACGATTTACTAGAAGAATTATAAGAAACAATTATTAGACAACACTACAACAACTTAGTACATAGTTACCTAGGTATTACAAGAACTATCAAACTCATTAAGAGAAATTACAAGTTTCTAGGAATAAAGAACAAGGTTACTACTTTTATTGCTAAATGTGCAAACTATTAGAAGAATAAGCACAGTACACACGCACCCTACAGAGAAATGCAAGCAATAGAACTACCTAACATACTATAGTTAGACATCTCTATAGACTTTATTACAGGCTTACTAGTCTTAAGAGACCCTATTACTAAAGTATCTTACAACGCAATTCTTATAGTAGTTAATTAATTTACAAAACAAGCAGAGTATATTGCTTTTAAAAAAGACTTTACAGCAGTACAGCTTGCGCACGTTATTAATAATTATTTTATTAAACACTACAATATACTTAAGTTAATTATTAGTAATACAGACAAACTCTTCACCTCAAATTTCTAGACAATATTACTCGCCGCAATAAGAACTTAGAGAAAGCTATTAACAGCGTATTATCTGTAGACAGACAGACAAATAGAGTAAACAAACTGCATAATAAAAGCATAATTTAGGATATATATTAATCAATAGCAGAATAATTAGGTATTATTACTACTTATAGCATAAATAGCACACAACAACAAGCTTTTAGAGTCTATAAGACAGACTCTATTCTACGCAAATTATAGAAGACACTTAAATTTCTTTATATAAACACTTCTAAGTCTAAAAATAGAAGTAGCTATTCCAACAGCTAATAAGCTGAAATTAGTATAAAAGTTACTTAAAAAGACACTTAAGAAGGCTTAACGCTAAAGCCTTTTATATATAAATAGAAACAAAAAACAGCACCTTAGCTAAAGAAGAGGGATAAAGTATACTTGCTTACGAAGAATCTTCGCACTAAACAACCTAGCAAAGGACTTAATAAAATTAAAGTTAGACTATTTTTAATTCTAGACTAGAAAAGACTAGTTACATATACACTTGACCTCCTAGCAGACACAAAAATCTACCTAAGATTCTTTGTTAACATATTAGAACTAGCAGACCTAAGGACGCTACTCTAGAAAACCTTTTATTACAAAATAAAAGAAGAAAACAAATTTAAAGTTAAGAGAATCCTTGCACACTAAGACAACAACAACAGCAAGAAATATCTAGTTAAATAGTTAGACTACCTAGACAGTAACAATATTTAGAAACCTAACACAAACCTAATTAACTGCTAACAAATATTATAAACATACAACAACTGTATTAAGAATTAAACTAAGGACGTTAATACACACACATAGTAAAAATAAAACAAACTACGTACTTTATAAACTACTACTAGTTTCTGACATAGTAACACTAAGCTTAGCAACAGAGGCATTAATTAATCCTATAGTAGCCTACATTATAGGCGAAAAGGCTATGCTAATAGATGCTGCAGGACAATTAGTTTCTTGCGCTATTTTAAGCTTACTAGCAATCTCTATATCTAAAGCAAGGCACAATGCTTTCTTACAAGCATGCTCTTTAGCCTGTTTTAGAATTTTCTTATTCTGCAGTTTACATGAAATTACTGTTACAAGCAACTTTTTATTAGTATCTACTTTCTTTTAATACTTATTGTGAGTATAATCTAGAGACTTCTAAGACATATTTACATATGCTTAACCTAACTGCGTATACTTAGCACACTTTAGACAAGAATTAGGCATAATAAAATAAATAAGGCCTTCTAGGAAATATCAATTCTAAAAAGCTTTAGCAGGATAGTTAGCACAAATAATTTTAGAACTAAGACGTAAGCGACATAAATAGGAGGAGGATATAATAACTACCTAACTTATAATAAAGGGCAAGCCTTAGTTATGTAACAATAAAACTATAAAAACACAACTACGTAATTAAAGGTCGAATTATTAGAGGAGGAGGATAGTGTTACAATCTAGACTAAGAGACGAGAGGATAACCCTACAGGAAGCATGCAACATAAACAGATAGTTATAACTAGGCAACTACAACGCTGTCACGTAACTGCTTACTAACGAGCGCTTATCTACAAGCGCAACTAAGTGACTGCTTACTAATAAGCGCTTATCTACAAGCGCAACTACGTGACAAATTATTAACAAGCGCGATTATCCACGAGCGCACGCTTGTACACAAGCGCCACCCTTATTAGTTTATAGTAGTAGACAATATGCCCTTATAGCTTATTGTGTTCAACTTAGAGTTTTATATTAGTAATTAATCTAATGAATAAGACTTGTTTCTTAACCTTGTACTATTACATCGATCTTCTAATCGTGCTAGTACACCCCGTGTCCTTAGTACTCGTTCATTCCCCGAGAACCAACCTAGATCATCTTCGGACGATCTTCACAAAAAGGTCTTTAAGAGAGAAGTAGACAAAAAGCTTATTTAAAATACTAATTACTTCTCTTTAATGGCTATAAATTTTACTTAACTATAGATTTTTACAGTTACTGTAACAATTACAAGATCTTATTAGCTGTATTTGCTCTTTAGTTAATCTATACGCTTTAACTGCTTAACATTAGATTATTTAAGCTTCTCTTAACCGCCTACTTAACTCAGCTTTTATTTTACCTTTATAAGAGCTAAGGGCTCCTACTAAAAGTGAAAAGAGATTTCTTTCTCCTCTTTTAGTGAGCCTAGGGTACTGCTTTTGAGGAGGAGACTATTAGATAGTCTTTCTAGGTAACTAGAGTCTATCTACTTAATCCTAAAGGTATCCTTTACAGATTCTGCAAGGAGGCCTCCATTTTAGATAAATCCTTAGCTTCTTTACTTAGTAGAGATGATAAGCTTAAAATAGAGACTTTTATACGCTTTTTGGTGCGAGATTAGAGTACTAAAGAGGTAAAAAAGATTTATTAAAGCTTCTACTACATCTGAGCTTAAAATAGTGTCCTTTATAGAGAGATTTAAGGCTTAAAAGGGGCTCTTTTAGTTAAAAAAAAAACACTGAAAGAAGCGCTCTACTTTGTAACGTAACAATCCTTAGGAGTACTATAGTAGTGCTATTTTCTAGTTGCCTAGGAACGTCTATTAGGCTTCGGACGACAAGGTACTTTAACAATACAAATAGCAACTACTATAACTTTAAAAAGCTAAGAAGTCTTACTTGAAAGAGCAAGCTTAAATATATAAGGCTTAACAAGCTAAGAAGAGACGTGTTAAGAGAGAAAGGCTTAAAAAGGTAAGGCAGAAAGAGAAGGCTAAAAAAGCAGCTAAAAAGCAGCGTTAAAAATTAGCTCACAACGCTTAAAAAGCAGTACAACTGTCCTAATCAGGTAGACGCAAGGCCTTACAAGCCTCTACTTATAAGTAAAAGTATTAAATACGTGTTATTATTGATTTATCTTATGTTGAAGCTAAGGTAGCGGCACTAGCTGCCTCAGAGCGCACCACCCGCCGCGGGCGTAAGGTCAACTTACCAAGTAAATACAAGTAGCACAAATTGATTACAATAATATATGTACTACAACTCTACAAATTTCCGCGATACTAGCTATTAGTAGTAGCTCCACAGCTTTATTTTTCTACAATCTTTTTTTGCTAGGGTAGGCAATGCACTTGTTCGCGTAATAAACACCCTAACACAACAACTAGCCTACACAAATTGCGTTATAACTCAACTACTATGCACCTAATTTAGAAAGCAATTAAAGAAATTAAATTGCGCGTATTAGGCGCATCTTTCTCGTACTACAAAGTTGCTAAAAAGTATAGTGTAGATTAGATTACGCTCGCTTAAAGACACTAAGGGCAAACTCAGCCACGTCATCTTGCCTACCTTTCTCTCTACTTAGAACATAAGACAGAATTTGTACAACACGTAAAATTGCTCACTAATTAATGCATACTACCTACCTATACAATAATGCGCTTATTTGCTTTATCTCTTATTCGTAGAGAGGTCTTAGAAAGCTAGGTTACTTAATTTATAAACAGAAACAAGAATTTTATTTATTACGCTAGTAGACTAGGATAGACTAGAAACGTTACAAAGCTAACATAGCTACAAAATACTATATGTACTTTCATCTTTTGCATAATAAGATAAAGGAGTATAAGCTAGAAGCTAATTAAATATATAATATAGATAAAAAGGGCTTTATAATTAGTCTCCTTAGACGCTTAAAAAGAGTGTTTAGTAAGAGGATATATAAGAAAAAAGGGGTAACAGCAGCTATTTAAGATATTAATAAAGAGTAAATAACAGTGATAGCTTGTATTTATTTAGATAGAAGTGCTTTGGCGCTAAGTATTATATTTAGATTAGCTAACAACACTATACAATTAAGCTAAGTATTCTCTATAAAAGAAGACTAGCACTTAGTCTTTGTTAGCTTATTTTCCTCTAGCTAGACCACTTACAATATTAGGCTAGCTTGGCTTAAGGAGATGTTTGTTTAGAAGACTAGACAGAAAGCCTACTTAAAGTATTAATTACTTATCTTTAACAGCTATAGATTCTATATAACTATAGATTTTATTTGATATTACAACACCTATAAGATCCTATCAGCTTTATTTCATTTTTATTCTACCTATACGCTTTAGCTACTAGATGTGGCGTTGTTTAAGCCTCTATTAGACGCCTACTTAAAAGAGCTCTTATCCTACCTTTAGAGGAGTTAGGGGCTTCTCTTAGTAACAAAATGAGACTTTTTCCTGTTGTTTTAGCGTGCCTAGGGCCTCTTCTTTACTAAGGCAAACATTAAAAAAGCCTTTAAAGCTACTAGTATAATACTACCTAATAGGGACGTTATACTGAAAATTTACTAAAGCTTTAAGTTTAGATAAAAGCTCAACATTAGTACTTAGTAGAAAAGATTACCCTAAAATAGAGACTCTTATACGCAAAACAAGTTAAGATAAAAAGGCAAAAGAGTCTAAAAAGCTCTACAGAACCTTCTGTTATCTTACTATACAAAATAAGCTCCTCTACTATAAGATAAGCAGCCTTAAGAAGGCTCTCCTTATTAAAATGAGATACAAAAAGAAGAGCTATCCTCTAAAACTTAACAACCCTAAAGGGTATTATAGAGGAGCTACTTTCTAGTTAACTCGTAAGTGCCGTTAGGCAGAGGAAGATAAGGCAGTACAACAACAAGAAAAACAACACCTACAACTACAAAAAACTAAGAGATCTTACTTAAAAGAGCAAGCTTAATTATATAAGCTCTAACAAGATAAAGAAAGACAGGTTAAAAGAGAAAGACTTAAGGAGAAGCGCAAGAAGAAGAAAGCTGCTAAGGTAGCTAAAAAGGAGGCTTTAAAAGGCAGCCTGCAACACTAAAAAAGCTATATAATTGTCCTAAAAGAGTAAGCGCAAAATCATGCAGGGCTTTTCTTAAAAGCAGAAGCGTTAAAAACATGTTGTTGTTAATTTATCTTATATTTAAGCTAAGGTGGCTGCACTAGCTGTCCCAACTCAAACCACCCGCCACGGCCACACTACTAAGTTACTAAGCAAATACAAGTTGTACAAGTTTGTTGCAATGCTATAATTAATACATCTCTAAGAAATTTGGTGATAATAGCTATTGTAAGTGGCTGTACAGCTTTATTTTTTATATACTTATCGTGTTGTTAGGGTGTTTATTACGTGAACATGTGCATTGCGCGCATAGACACGTTACAGTGCCCGTGCGCCATCTGAGCTAGGTTACCGTGCACGGTCGTAAAACGAGCCGGGTCGCGAAACGAGCCACCCAACAACATTAGACGATCGCAAAAATGAGGCTGTAGAGCCACCCACAATAGCTATTATCACGAGATTTTGTAGTGTAGTAGTAACTATATCATTGCGATAAACTTGCGCTACTTATATTTACTTAGTACCTTGGTAGTGCGGCCCTAACGGGTAGTTTGAGTTAGGATAATAGATGTAGCCTCCTAGGCTTGTACACGAGGTGCACTATTACTAACACCTTTTTAACGCTTCTGCTTTTAAGTAGAGCTTTGTAAGGCTTTACACTTGCCGCTTTAGAGTTATTGTATAGCTTTTTGAAAGTCGTAAGCTACTTTTTAACGCTTTTTTTTAGCTGTCTTAGCAGCTTGCTCTTTCTTCTGCACCTTTTTAAGTCTTTTTTTCTTAATATGCTTTGCCTTAGCCTTTTAAAGCTTGTAGAGTTAAGATTGCTTTTTTAAGTATTTTGCCTCTGCTTTTTGTGCCTTTTTAAGTTGTTGTTGTTATTATTAAGCTGCCTTATTGTCTTAAGCCTAACAGACCTTTTTAGGAGACTAGAAAACAGCTTTAATATTATACTTATAAGGCTTGTTAAGTTGTAGGGTATAGAACTTCTTTTCCTGTCTCTTTTTAATGCCTATAGTAGCTTTAAGCCTTTTTACTTTGCCCCTAAGAAGGCTTACCTAGGTAGAGATGTAATAGAGACTTTAGCAAAGCTTTTTAACCTTCTTATTACTTTAATCTTTTACCTAACGTTGTATTATAGACTTTATTTTAAGCTAGTCCTCTCTAGAAAAGCATAAAGATAAGCTATTATCTAAATTATAGCCCTCTTTAGCAAATCTTTTAAGTATAACTTTAGTATTAGGGAAGTAAATACTAGTAACTTTAAAGGACTTTATAATTTTTTAAGGCTTAAAAGTAGTACACTATGCGCTCTAGAAGAGGTAAAAAAAGTTTTCTTTTACTATTAGGAGTAGCCTTTAGCTATCCTAAAGGTACTTTGTAAGCTTATTTAAGTAGGCGTCTAAGAGAGGTTTAAATAACAATATATTTAGAGGTTAAAGCGTGTAGGTAGTGTAAGAGGGAAAGACAGTAAAAAGGATCTTGTTATTCTTACAAAAATTCATAAAGTCTATAGTAATATAAGATCTATAGCTATTAAGAATAAGTAATTAGTACTTATTAACTCTTAAACGCCTTATCTCTCTTATAAACACTTCTTTAAGCTAAGTAAGCTTTATATTATTATTTGTCTAGCCTGTTAGAGAAGACGCCACAAAGACAAAGTACTTTTTAACATTAATAGCATTAGTCTATAAGGATTGTAAGGCTTTAGCGTCTAATTAAAAGATAAAAAATCAACTTAAAGCTGTACTATTAGCGCAAACGCATGCTAATATAGTAATTTATTAAGTATTGCTATTTTAAAGGCACGCTCTAACCCCCTTTTAATTATATAACACCTTGTTAAATACGCATTTTAATCGCTTAAAAGATCTAATTTAAGACTCCTTTTTATCTATATTATAGATCTAAGTAGGTTGCACCTTATACTTTATTATTTTAGCGTGTAGAAGCTTAAAGTACAACTTATATTTAGCCCTTAAGTGAGCTTTGTAACGTTTGCGGTCTATTCTAGAGGTGTAGCGCAATATAAGTTTAGATAGGTGTCTTCTTATAAACTAGGAAACCTAGGTTTCTAAGACCTTTTTTCTAGCTAAAGATAACGCAAAATTACGTATTATTGTCTTTATAGGTAGTAAACGTCTCTTAGAAAGTCTTTGTATATACTATATAAGCTCCTCCTCTTGTTGTAGATGTAGGGCGACGTGTGCGAGGCTCTATGGGCGCTGAACGCCTTAGTGTCTTCAAGCTAATGTTGTCTAATCGCAACCCTATTTTTTTGCAACTTCGCGATAGCTAAAAGATGCGCCTTCTTTACGCGATTTAATATCTTTAATTGCTTTCTCAATCGGGTCCATGGTCGTGGAGTTATGACGCGTTTTGTATGGGTGGGTGTTTTGATGAGGTGGCTCGTTTCGCGACCCGGCTCGTTTTACGACCGTGCACGGTAACGTGCCCGTGCGCGAGACGCCCGGATTCGCGAGACGCCCGGATTCGCGAGACGCCCCGCCGAACACTATCTCAGCAATCTCAAATTTGAAGCCGTACAACGCCATACAATAGCTTAATATTTATAAAAACGCAGTGTTGCAGTAAATAGATGCTTCTGATTAACTTGTACTATCTAAATTTTTGTAGGAGGTTAACGTTGCGGCCACGTGATGTGAGCTTTAGTGGAGGAGCTAGAGGCTCTTCTTGAACTTAAGCACCAGCGCAAGCAGCCCTAATGCGTTTTTAACGCGTGTTGCTTGCTAAGGATACTTGTAAGGCTTTTCTCTTTCCCTTTTAGGATAATTGTAGAGCTTTAGCAGCATCTCTCTCTTTCTTCTAGCGCGCGCGTTTAGCTGCTTTCTTAGCTCGCTTAACCTTCCTTATCTTCTTAAGTCTCTGCCTCTCTACACGCTTCTCCTTAAGCTTAACTTAACGCTGTAGTTAAGCCTCCTCGCGCTGCTTCTTAGCCCGTGCTTTTTAGAGTTTCTCCTCTATCTTATCTCGCTCCTGTACTGCTTCTCTAGCTTAAGCCTTACGCAGCTTGCGAGGAGACTAGTAGACTACGCTACTGTAATACTCCTAGCGCTGTTAAAGGTTAAGAGCTTTACCCTTCTTCTTATGCTTCTTTTTATGTTAAAGAGCCTTTTTTAAACTCTTGTTCTTATGCTGTAAAAGCTTATACTGTATAAAGAGATAATAAACGCTTAAGCACAGCTTTCTTGCCTTATACTAATAGCTATTATTAACAGCAGCTCGTACTAACTGATTAAGCTTTCTCTAGTTATGATTAGAAAGCCCTGACAATAAGCTTCTCTTAGCTTCTAGCGTGCTAGCAAATCTACAAAGGATAACGTTGGCATCTATTAGCTAGATCCTAGTAGCTTTAAAGGCCTTTAATATAAGGCTCTCTGTAAAGGAGGATATCTAGGCGCTCTAGAAGAGCGGGAAGAAGTCTCCTTTCTTAATTAGAATAAGGCCTTAAGCCTTATAGAGATAGTTAGTGAGCTTATTAGAGTAGGCTTAAGAGAGTGGCTTGAATAGCACTACATTGAGCGGCTAGAGCGTATAAGTTAAATGTAGAGGAAGGATTATAAGGAGGATCCTATAGCAATCACAGTAGTTAATAAACTCTATTATAATATAAAATCTATAGCTATTAAAGATAAGTAATTGCTATCTTCCTAATTACTGCTTTGTATAGCAATTAAACACCTACTCTAGCTAAGCTAGACTTATGTTATCGTTTAACTAGCCTGTTAGAGATAATAAGACAAAGACTTTATGTTCTCTTACCTTAATATCCTCTACCTAACTTAATTGTATAGCTCCTTTTTTAGCTGCGTAGATAAGGCTTAGGGGCAGCGCGCTCCTATTAGCGCAGCAGCAGGCTAGAACTGTTAGAAACTCGCGTGATTTATCCTAGAGAGATGCTTAAACCTTTTTCTTCTTCTATTAACGCCTGCTAAAGATCCTCTTGCTTCTGCCTATTAAGCTAATTAAGAAGCCTTTCTTATTTATATTATATATATCTCGAGCCTTAAGGTGGTATTCAGTGATCTTTTGATGCAGCAACTCGAAGTAGAGTCTATACTTTAACTTAGAATTAGCTAGGTAGCGCGTATGATCTATGGCGGTAGTCTACTTTAAGATAAGATAGATCTCGTGTCGGTTGATAAAGCGAGTAACCTAGCTCTCGCTAAGCTGCTGATGGGCTACTTCTAATAAGAAATTCCTAATTATCTCTCGCGTAGGAGGAAGGCCTCTCTCTGTGAGCGTTTTTATATATCTTACAAGCTCTAGCTCTTGTTGTGGATTAAGTACTAGCTTCTAGAGTGTACGGGCTTGTTGTGGTGCTTGAGAGCCCTGGTGTCTTCAGCTAAGTGTTGATCGATCAACGTTGTACTTAGCTGCGATCTTTGTATACAAGGTTTGTTCTCCTAGCTCTCGCGATTTAAATGCTGCAATTGCAGCTTGGATCGGGTCCATATTGGTAGAGTTATAACGCGTTGAAGTTAGTGTTGATCTCACAATTTGGTGTTCGGCGGGGCGTCTCGCGAATCCGGGCGTCTCGCGCACGGGCACGTTAGCATGTGAGCCACCTGAACATCACAACGTTAAAATCATCCTAACTTCAACGCGTTATAACTCCACCACCGTGAACCTAATACAGGAAGCAATTAAAAATATTAAATTGCGTAAAAACAGCGCGTCTTTTTTATAACGCAAAGTTGCAAAAAAATTTAAAGTTGATAGAATAACGTTGTCGCGCCGCTACTAAGGTGCAACACGCTTAAATGCATCCTAGGGACAAGCGCAGCAGTTACTAAGCCTACAACAAGAATTAGAACTAGTCAATTACATAAAAAGATGCATAAAGTAAGGCTTACTACCTATATAAGAGATAGTACAAAATTTTAGCAGTGCGGTTGCAAAATAGGAGGCGTCTTAAAGCTAGGTAACTTAGTTTCTACATTGCTATTCTAACGAACTTACTACTAAATAGAGCGTAGATATTAATTGCAACTAGCATAAAGCTAATAACAGCGTTAAATATAAGCTCTACTTTAACCCCTATTACACGAAGGTGCAAGAGCACAGCATTAACAAGTAAAATATATATAATATAAATAAGAAGGGCTTTTATGTTAGCCGCACAACTCGCTTGAAAAGAGTCTTTAGTAAGACTTCTTTAACTTAAAAAGAGCGCACCGCAGCAGTACAAGATAATAATATAGAATAGGTAATACTACTAGCCTACGTATGCGCTTCTAGCAAGGTATTACTGCCTGCTCTTATCTACTAGGGCACTGCTAGGATTTAATTAAGCTGAGTTAACAATATTGTAACTAAACAACACTAGGTTTTCGTCTCCTACTTGCCTTTAAGATTGAAAAATAATAATCTTAGCCTTGCTTAGCTTAAACAAGTGTTTAATTGCTATACAAAGGTAAAAGCGCAACGCAGATAGCAACTTTTAATTCTTAATAGCTATAGTAGGTACCTTACTACTAGTTCTATTAGTTTTTGCGACGCTAAAGAAATGCTATTAGCTCTCTTTTTAATTTAGTTAACTTACAGTTTTTAGCCGCTTAATATAGTGCTGTTCTCACTACATTTGCAAAAATAAACAACACAGCTTAACAGCTGTACACAGTAATTATAGAGTATTACAAAAGTTATAAAACACAACTTCTTTACAAACTTTTAGGCAGCCTAGAGCTCTACAATAAGGCAGAATACTATTTTTAAGAGTTTTTAAGCTATAGGCGTTAAGCTAATAGATGCAGAAGTTGTACTAAAACGCTTTAACACTACTACTTTAAAGCAAGATAAGGCTTTAGAACTTAAGTAGTACAGAAATAGCGATAGCTAAATTTAGCTGCAAAATTTTTTTCACGCTGTAGTTGCTAACAAGGCAAAAGTTAAAGCTAAACAGCTATTATAGAGTATACACTTGCTATAAGTAAACAATAAGCTACTTCACAACTAAAATAAGAGCTACTAGCATAAGCTTAACGCTAAATAGAAGCGCTAGATAAAGCGTATAGCACTAGCTACAAAAGACAGCAATAAGTACTACAGCGGCGCAGTTTTTTGGAGTTCTAGGAAGCTCCGCACAGCCTGCGCGCGCAAGGCAACAAAATAAGATAAAGTTAAGCAGCTACAACTTTATAAAACTTACAATAAAGACTTAAAAGTAGCCGCAACCTTATATAAAAAGTAGTAGGCAGAGAAGGCCGCGGTAGCTTAATAACGTGCTAAAGAGGAGCGTGATCGCGAGCGAAAAGCGAGGGCTACCCTGCTGCCCGGCCGTCCGAGCCGCCCGGCCGTTCGAGCCACCCCACCAAAACATCAACCAGACTTCAACACGCGATAAATCTATCAATATGAGCTCAATTGAGGCAGCGATTGCAGCGATCGAATCGCTAGAACTAGGAGAACAGTTTAGCTATCGTCAAGTTGCAGCGGAGTATCACTGTAACCGTACAACGCTCGCGCGGAGGCATCAAGGCATTGCAGGCTCACGCAGTACTATGGCAGAAAACTAGCAAGCGCTCCACCCCTAGCAAGAGCAGGAGCTCTTACGCTATATTAAGCGCCTCACAAGGCAAGGCCTGCCTCCCTTACAGCCTATAATATAACGTTTTGCTTTGGAGATCGCGAAAAAAGAGCTTGGAAAAGGCTAGGTTGATTAATATATCCAGCGCCACGACGTCTATCTCATCTCACGCTGGACTACCGGCATCGATCGCTCGCGCCACCAGGCTGACTCTCTATTAAAGTATAGCCTCTACTTTAAGCTTCTGCGCAGCAAGCTTAGCTAATACAATATTTACCCTTATAATATATATAATATAGATAAAAAGGGCTGTATGCTAGGAATACTTACTCGCTCCAAGCGGGTGTTCAGCAGGAGGCTATATAAGGAGGGGAAGATTAAGGCTCACATCAAGGATAGCAATTAGGAGTAGATAACGCTGCTAGCCTGTATATGTGTTAATGGATCAGCCCTTGCGCCTGCGCTGATATATCAATTAGCCTTAGGCTCAATACAAGACACCTAGCTACAGGCTCTAAGGCTAGAGGATTAAGTGTATATATCCTCCTCACCTTCTAGCTGGACAAACAACAATATAGGACTATCCTAGCTTAAACAAGTGTTTAATTAATCTACAAAGGAGAAGGTAGGGCAGAGCTATTAGTTACTTATCCTTAATAGCTATAGATCTTATCTTACAATAGATTTTATTAAGTACTGCGACCGGAATAGAATCCTCCTTGCAGTATACCCCCCTTATTTAACTTACACCCTCTAGCTGCTTGACGTCGTTATGTTTAAGCCATTCTCAACAGCCTACTTAAACTAGGTAGCTGCTTTTATAGAGAGGTGCTAAGGGCTTACTTCTATAAGTAAGAGAGACTTCTATCCTATGTTTATAGCTGCCTGGGAGGCCTCGTTCAAGAAAGAGACTATACTCAAGGCTTTTGAGGCAACTAGCCTCTCACCTCTTAACCCAGAGGTGATACTTAAATGATTTAATTAGCTAGCTCAATCAGGCCAATTAAGTAATAGCGACTCCTTAGCTTTAAGCGCCTCTAACTGGCGGAAAACTAAGCGCCTTCTACGCTAGGTAGTGCACGATAGGAGTAATCCACGAGCTCAAAAGCTCAGCTAAGCCTTCTATTCTATCTTAGTTTAGAAAAGCCTTCTCATAAACAAGGCTTAAGGCCTTATACAAGCTCTTATTAATAAGAGGCAGCGTAGAAAGCAAGGCAGGGCTCTGCCTCTAGAGGCAGAGGAGGAGTATCACGGTGGAGCTAAATTCTGGTCCCCAAGGAAGGTGAAGGAGGCACGTGATCGCTAGCTTCAACAAGGGCTTGAAGAAGAGCAACTACAACACTAGAGAGCTGAGGCAGCTCGCCTACGTGAAGCAAAGAAGCAGGAGAAGCTTTAGGCAGCTTAACAGAAGCGTGCAGCAAGGGCAGCAGCTTAAATAATAAGGCAGGAGGAGAAGGCTCGTAAGGCTGCTGATCGAGCCTTACGACAGGCAGCTCGTAGGACTTAACAACGACTCTAGCAAGCTCAAAAAACTGCCCAAAGAGGCAAGAGGAGAGACCTCAAGGCAGCTACTAAGGCAGGCTCAAAAAAGAGAGCAGCTGCGCAGCCTTAGAGTGGTGATGATGCCTCAGGTGCTGCAGCAGGCCCACCACCATCTCAATCACGACACGGCCGAGCAATCAAGCTCCCAGCTAAATATAGATAGCTATATATATCAATCAATACCTATAGAACTCAACTCTAGAATATATCGCGACAATAGCTATTGTTTGTGGCTCTACAGCCTCAAGTTAAGCTGCTGTTTTGGTGTTTAGGGTGGCTCGAACGGCCGGGCGGCTCGGACGGCCGGGCAGCAGGGTACCGTGTCTGTGCGCGTTTTGGCCATGTTCGAGTTTTTGCCACCCTAATACAACAACCACCCACACAAATCGCGTCATAACTCCACCAATATAGATCCAATTCAGGAAGCAATTAAAGAAATTAAATCGCGCGCACTAGGCGCATCTTTCTTGTATACAAAGTTTGCAGAAAAGTATAGTGTAGGTCGTCATACGCTCGCTCAAAGACACTAGGGCCTAAACTAGCCACACAAACTCGCCCATTAACTCCTTCACCTACACTAAGAAACTAAGCTCCTATAGTATATTACTACGCTTACTAATTAACGTACACCGCCTACACAAGTAATAATACGCAACTTTGCCTTATATTTAGCTAGTAGAGAGGTTTTAGAAAGCTAGGTTACTCGCTTTATTAACAGGAATCCTACTTATCTCATCTTACGCTAGCAGGCAGGAATAAATTGCAATTGCTACGAAGCTAATTTAAAGGCTAAATATAGCCTCTACTTTAAGCTACTACATAAGAAGATAAAGGAATACAATATAGGGCCTTCTTAAATCTTTAATATAAATAAGAAAGGCTTTATAATTAGAGTAACTAGAAGGTTAAAAAGAGTGTTAAAAAGAAGAATATACAATTAAAAAGAAGTAACAGCTACAACTTAGGACAGTTTTAGAGAGTAGGTAACTATCCTAGCCTGCGTTTGTTTAGATAGTACAGCTCTATCTCTAGCTCTTATTTTTTAGTTAGCTATTAAAGCTCTAAAATTAAGCTAGGTTAAGGATATTAATAACAAAAAGCACTTAGTATTTGTTAGCTTATTTCTTTCTAGCTAGACTAATAATAATATAAGTCTAGCCTAGCTTAAGGAGGTTTTTAAGAGAGAGACTAGACAGAAAGCTTATTTAAGATACTAATTACTCCTCCTTAATTGCTATAAATCTTACCTAACTATAGATTTTATTAATTACTATAACAACTACAAGATTCTATTAGCTATATTTTCTCCTTATTTAACCTATACGCTTTAACCGCTCAACGTTAGATTATTTAAGCTTCTCTTAACTACCTACTTAACTAAGCTTTTATCCTACCTTTATAAAAGACAGGGGCTCCTACTAATAGTAAAAAGAGACTTCTTTCTTCTTCTTTAGAGGGCCTAGGGTACTGCTTTTAAAAAGAAGACTATTAGAAAGTCTTTCTAGATAACTAAAGTCTATCCACCTTATCTTAAGGTTATTCTTTAAAAATTCTGTAAAGAGGCCTCTAGTTTAAATAAATCATTAGCTTCTATACTTAGTAGAGATAATTAGCTTAAAATAAAGACTCTTATACGCTGTTTAGGGCAAAATTAAAGCACTGAAAAGAGGTAACAAAGCTTTATTAAAGTCTCTACTATATTTTAGCTTAAAATAGTATTCTCTGTAAAGAGATACAAGGCTTAAAAGAAGCTCTTTTAGTTAAAAAGAAATACTAAAAGAAGAGCTATACTCTCTAACTTAACAACCGTTAGGAGTACTATAGTAGTGCTATTTTCTAGTTACCTAAGAAGGTCTGTTAGGCTTAGGACGACAAGGTAGTTTAACAATACAAACAACAACTACTACAACTCTAAAAAGCTAAGAAGTCTTACTTAAAAGAGCAAACTTAATAATATAAGGCTTAACAAGCTAAGAAGAGGCGTGTTAAGAGAGAGAGGCTTAAGCAGGTAAAGAAGAAAAAGAAGGCTAAAAAGGCAGCTAAAAAGGAGCGTCAGAAATCAGCTCGCGACGCTCAAAAAGCTATACAACTGTCCTAAAAGGGTAAGCGCAAGGCCTTACAAGCCTCTACTTAAAAGTAGAAGCGTTAAAAACGTGTTATTATTAATTTATTTTATGTTGAAGCTAAGGTAGCTGCACCAGCTGCCCCAGCGCGCACCACCCGCCGCGGGCGTAGCGTTAACTTACTAAGTAAATATAAGTAGCACAAATTTATTGCAATAATTTATATACTACAACTCTACAAAATCTCGCGATACTAGCTATTAGTGGTGGCTGTACAGCCTTGTTTTTCTAAAATCTCTGTTTGTTGGGGTGGCCAAAACTCGAACATGGCCAAAACGCGCACAGACACGGTAAGGAACTAGCTACGCGCCGGGCGCTTAAAAAGCAGGAACGCGACGCTGCAACCTCACAAAAATCTTACAATATATGTAAAAAGGCTAAATAAAAAGCCTTACATAAAGCTAGTTAAAATTTAACAAAGCGTTGTCGTGTTGTAGTTGCAGCAAGTTGTGCTGACGCTGGTCCTCTAGCTGCGTCTCCCCTACCTAAAACTAGCGCGCGCGGACGCTAAATTAAGACACTAGCAAGATTTAAATAGCACAAAAGACGCGCAAGCCTTAATATAGTAATACACTAAGAATTCTTGCTATAATAGCTTTTGTAAAGGGCTTTACAGCCTTATCTTCTTAATCGCGACTTGTTTTTTTATTTTATTTTATTCTAGTTTAACGTCCTTTCTCAGCCTAAAGGGCTATATAAGACGTGCAGGCCGAGGCCTGCAGGTATCTATATAGTTTTTATCTTCTAAGTAATTTACAAGGGGTGGTTTATCTGAATGAAGGTGAGGCTCTCAGCCTATTGGGTAGAGGTAGAGAAAGGGGAGGAGAAGGAGGAGAGGAGGGGGAGAGGGGAGGGGTGCTTAGAGCTTGATCGCCTAGGTAGACGATTGCATCTAGTTGTCAGAGTTTCCTTTGTACCAGGCCTGTGTACTAACCCTAGTTTCTTGAATAAAGGCTGTCGTAGCCTTAATACCTACTTCTGTTTAGAAAAGATATTGTAGAGAGATTGGCTCTGTACATAAGTTCTAAAGTATTACTCTACTATCCTTATATAGTTGGCACCTAAGGATTATATAAGCTGTGTCTTAAGTAGCTCTAAAATTGCATAGGCAAGTTTTAGATTCTACTTTGCCTCTCTTAAATGGATAGCTCTTTAGGTAGCTATAACCTAGTTTTAATTAAAAGAAAGAGCTAGATATATCTCTCTTAGTAGGAGGGATAAGTATCTATTTCCTTATTTTCCATTTGAAAGTTGCTAAGTAGGTGCTTAAGTTCTTAGTAATTGCTTTTTTCTAGTAGTTCTCTAGGAGGCTTAACTAATTAACATTAGCTAGTTGTTTAATTTGCGAGCTAACAACTACCAGGCTTGTTTTATTTGTTAAAGGGTTTATTTTTGTAGCCTCTTTTGCTAGGAGGTCTACTTAATCGTTTCTAGGTATATCTTAGTGTCCTAGGACCCAATATAGCGCAGGGGAGATGCCTTTTTCTTCTAGTTAGGTTGCTGCTCTAATGCACCTAATTTGCTACTCTTGGCCAGGGTTATTTAAGGTGTTTTTTAATTGATATAAGGCCGCCTGATTGTCTGCGTAGATGTTAACGTTTTAGCATATATTTAATAGGCTAACTGCTGTCTTTAGCCCTAAGGTAATACCTTCAAGTTTACTGTTGTAAACTATCTAGTTATTTCCTATATTTGCTTGTAGTTCCTTAATAAGAGTAGTTTCTTTGTAGAAGGCAACGCCTACGCCTACTCCTTTGCTATCCCTTATAGCCGAGGCATCTAAGTATATTGATAGAAGGTTGTTGTCCGCTAATAGTTTCCTATAGCTTTCTGCTTTAATCTCTTTTAGCTTGTTTGAAATGTAGACCTTGTAAGGAGTCCTAGCGTTCTGTAGAGTAAAAGCGTAGTGTTGTATTTCCTCTGTATTGTCTAAGAGGGCTAAGGTAATAGATAGTTGTATTTAATTAAGTTGCTCTCCTCTGTTGTTATTAATAGCAGCATTTAGAGGGTGGTTTGGATCTAATAAAGTAGATCTAAAGGCGTATCTCCTTATACTATTATCTAGCCTAACTCTAGGTAGAAATAGAGCGGCTTCTACCTTACTAGGCATTGCAGGGGAAGATCTAAAAGTCCCTAGGATCTTTCTACAGGCCTAGTTTTAAAGTTTTTGCCTGCTGCTAATAACATGTTGTTGGCCTTTCTAAAATAGCTAACATCTGTAATCAGCTACGCTAATAATACACGCTAGGTATAGCTGCCTTGTTGCCTTTAGTGAGAGGCCTTTATTAATATTAGCTAGCCTGCTTAGGCAGAAAAAGGCCTGGTTTACTTGTTATATCCTTATATAGCAGTGATCTCTAAACTTCAGGGTGTTGTCAAAGAAAATACCTAGCTACCTAACTAGTCTTTTTAGCTAAAAGGTCTCTTAAGTAGGTAGCGTGAGGACTCTGTTTATATCTTTTCTTCATCTTGTCCAGTTTGCTAATTCTGTTTTTAAGCTATTAAACTTAACAGCTAACTCCTTTGCTTAGTTAAAGAGGTTTACTAACTTCTTTTTAAGCAGTTTGATGTTTTTCCTAATAGATGTTGTTAATATTAAGATTTGAAGGTCATCTAGATAGGATAAGGAGTATATGTTGTTGTTTGTTGTAATTAATTAAAATAGCGGTTTCGTGTAGATTAGAAATAGAATAGGAGAGGCTAGGCTCCCTTAAGGTGTACTAGTATTAACTTTCTGTAGGTTCTCTGTTTGCCTATCAAAGGATAACTCTAAAAGCGTTTCTGTAAGGAATAAGTTTGTCCATGCTAGGAGGCATACAGGAAGCTGTTAGTTGCTTATATTTTCTAGAAGCTTGTTCTTAGATAAATAGTTGAAAGCGCCTCTGATGTCTAAAAAGGCTATTAAAGTAACTCTTTTCTTCTTTCTTTGTTGTTGGCTATTATTATAGAAGAGGAGTCCTGCGTTGATAGCTAATTTCTTTAGCCTGCCTCCTATTTGCGTAGGGTGGAGTAGGTCTGTCGTTTCTGCTAGGATCTCTAATCTTTTTAAGTATAGCCTTTCTAACGCTTTCCCTAGGCAGTCTAAGAGAGAGATTACTCTATATGCTTTTAGAATTGAGTAATCTAGTTTGTTTAGCTTTCTAAGGATAACTTCTTTTGCTTTTTGCTAGCAACTTGGTTAGTATCCTAGGTTGAACAGAGCTAAGTACACCTTAAAAAAGATGCTTAGTTAGTATTTGTATGCTTTTAAGATAACTTCTTGGCTAATTCTATCTAGTCCTGGTGAGGTAGCTTTTATTTTCTAACATTCAGTGTAGAGCTCCTCTTTAGATAGAATTAGCTACTCCTATTTAAGGTTTCCTTGGTAGTTATTAAGTAATAGGGCTAGTGTAGAAGGAGGAGGTAGAAAAAGCTCTTTTTTAAAGGTTTGGCACTTCTCTCTAAAGGATTCTTTGCCTCTAATAGTAGGGATTCTTATTAAGAGGTTGTTTTTTGTATAGGCTATTGCTTTAAATATCTCTTTTAGCGATTTGTTTTAGAGGAACTGTTCCTAATAGTTGAGTTTAGCTTTCTTAATAGCTCTAAGGTACTTATTTTTGGCTAGTAAGTAATCTCTTTTTTATAAGTATAGAGTATTGTCTCCTCTCCTTGCTGCTTGTTTATAATCTTAAGAGGTCCTGCTTAGGATAGCCTTAAGGAGGTCTAGATCGCTAGTCTACTAAGGCTTTAGTTTTAGTTTTTAAATTATAAGGAGAGTAGATCTCCTAAGCGCTTGTTAAATTGTTGTTGTAAGATCCTCTGCTATTCTATCTAGCCTCTCCTCTAAAGGATTATTAAGGCCTAGAAGTAATTGTCTTAAGAAGTAGTTTAAGGCGTGTAGTAAGGCTAGTACTTAATTCTCTAGCTTTACTTAGGCTATCTCCTCTTGTAATATAGTGTTAAAAAGATTCTAATTTGTTTTTTTTGTGTTGTACTTCTTTGGCTGGCTAGGTAGCTGCCCTTAGTTAACAATACTAAACAGGATAGCGTGATAGTCTAATCCAACTTTAGGGATAACCTGCTAGTCTATAATTATAGAAGCTATATTGCTTGTTGAAAAAGTAAGGTCTAGTACACTCTCTTTTTGCATATAAGCTCTAAAGAAAGTACTAACACCTATAGTATTTAATAAAGATAGGTTTTAGTTATTAACCTACTCTACTTAATTCTCTGCTTGTTAATTTAGGTTGCAATCTTGTAGGCTCCATCTAGGGTAGTAGCAATTAAAATCCCCTAGGATAATTAAATGTAATTTAATTAGCTCTCCTAGGAGGCGTCTTTAGATTATTGTTGTATTTAGCCATTGTCTTAGGCTTTTCATATTATAAATGTTATAAACGTAGATCTTTCTTGTGTTGAGTTGTATTAAAATAGCTTAAAAGTCGTTGTCGTCGCTAATATAAGGATTAACTTCTACTTCTACGTCCTTTTAAATATAAAATAGAGTTCTAAGTCGTAGGCCTTAGTAATTTGGTAGTGTTTGCGTAAAGTCTAGATAAGCAATAGACCTAGTATCCTTGTAGGGTCCTCTTATTAACCAAGGCTCTTGTATTACAATAATTGTAGCGTTTGCTGTAATAGCAAAGTTAATCACGCTTTCTATAGCAGGGCTACTTCTATTAACATTTATTTATAGGACTTTAATTATACTAATTAGTTTAATTGTTCCTAGCTGTCCTTGCCTGTAGGATATTACACTCATAGCTGTTTGCTGCATAAGGTCTGCTGCAATTAGTACACTTAAAGATAGTGTAAATATAAAGTCTTCCTTTACTAGCACAAGACTTGCACTTGTGTTAGCTAGTGTAGTGTGCTTCACTGCAAATTTGGCAGGCTAATTTTAAGCACCTAGCCTTAAGGTGGCTAAATCCTTAGCATTTAGTGCATTGCTTTAAAATATTAACTCGCAGTTTCTCTACTCTAAGGCTTTGCCCTAAGATATAGAGTTTACCTCTAATAGCTTTTTAGGCTTCCTCCTCTGTAGCGAATGCTACACATGCTAAGCCAAAGTTCTAGTGTTCTCTTTTATCCTCTAGCGTAAGCCAAAAAGAATTGCCTATAACCTTTAGGCCTTTATTAAAAGTTTCAATTTCTTCCTTTACAACCTCTAGACTATAGTTTGTAAGTAGTTTGTAGATGACAACCTTAAACTACGGCGTAATAAGTTGGACGACTTTAAAGGTTGTGATATCCTGCTATATAGCCTAATTCTCTAAGAGGTATTTAGCCTTAAAGGCTAGTGTAGTTGTGATTATTTTGTTGCCTTTAGAGGATAATGTAATTAAGGCAACTATAGGCAATTGTACGCCTCCTTTTGTAGCAAAAGCATTGTTAAAATTATTTCTAAGTTTAAGGGTATTAAATGCAGCTAGAGTCTCGCTAACTAGCACTAGCTGGCGATTTTTTAGGCTAGTAACCTTTGGTTTTTGCGTCTTTTAGGTATTTGTCTATAGTTAATCTTTATTGTTACCTGCTAAAGTAGCGTAGGTCGCTGTAGTAGCTATAGGCGTGCTCTAGATAGGCGTGTTCTAGATAGAGGTGTTCTAGATAGGCGTGTTTATTGTTAGTTTCTTAATACGTCTAATTTTCTCCCTTAACTCTCTTAAGACGTTTGAGAGGCTTAATATCTAATTAGCTAGTATAGCTGTATTCTTCTTATTTACTCTTCTATTTTCTATATAGTCCCTAAAGACCTCTACTAGGTCTAAAAGACTTATTTGCTGGGTGGGGTTGTTTTCAGCTAAATTAGCTGCTTAGATTACTAGGTTCCTAGCAATCTTAAAAGCCTTATCTACTAAAGTAGCTTTTGGTGTTTTATTCCCAATAGGATATTGCGGAATAAGTCTAATAAAAGGAGAAAAATTACTCCTTGTTTAAATATAAGTCGGCCTTTAGGGTTCCTCTGTATCTTGCCTTTCTTAGCGCGGCGTTGTTATGTTATCTTCCTCTATCTCTATTTGCTTTTTGTTTGCTCCTCCTAGATCTTTAGAAGCAAATCATTTTTTATTATTTTTTTAAGTTAATGCAATTTCTTAATTTAGTTAAGCTTTAATAAGCTCCTCAACCTTGATTGGCTCAAGACGCCTCAGCATGTGGCCTAAGCTTTGAGGAAAATGAAAAAATTTTCGCTCCTCTAAAGAGGGGGGTAGGCAACTCTTTCACCCTCTCTCGCGCGCTGGCGCCCTCGCTGCGGGCTTTAAAAAGTGTCGCAATCGATTCCTTGGGGTTGTTTCCTTGTAATCCGGTAGTTACTGAACAATCTCCAGAAAAGTCGACGTTGGTGAGGTGTGAATCGCGACTTGTTGTTAGGGTTGCTTACATGCTGACCTGGCTCACATGGCGCACGGGCACTATACCGTGTCTGTGCGCGTTTTAATTATGTTTGAGGTTTTCTTTTTTTATTATTGTAGTTTAACGTCCTTTCTCAGCCTGAAGGGCTATATAAGACGTGTAGGTTTAGGACCTACAAGTATCTATGTAGTGTTTTCTAATTTTTATTTTTTACAAGGAGGGGTTTGTCTGAATAAAGGTGAGGCTCGTAGCCTAGGGTAGTTTTAACGAGTATCTTTCTTAATCCTTTGTTGTGTAGGAAGTATGTAGAGCTAGTATGCTAGTCTAGTTATCTTTTTTACTTCTTATACGTTGTTGTAGGCTATGCTAGCTGCCCTCTTGTATTGCTTATATAGGTACGCTAAGCAGTTCGGTATAGGGTCGATATATTAGGTCGGTATATCGAGTTAGTATAGGGATTTTGGTGTAGGTAGATAGCTAGGAGCACTAGCTATCCATTCTAATGTGTAGGTCGGTATATTGGGTCGGTATATCGAGTTGGTATAGAGGGATTTCGGTGTAGGTAGATAGCTAGGAGCACTAGCTATCTATTCTAATGTGTAAGTCAGTATAGGAGGTCGGTATATCGAGTTGGGATGGATTTCGGATGTGTAGGTTGGTATAGGAGGTCGGTATATTGAGTCGAGGGGATTTTGGATGGTAGATAGCTAGGTAGATAAATCTATTAGTTCACTACGCTAATAAATCTATCTAAGTAGAAAGCCGTTGCTTTGTTAAGTAGGAGTCGAATGGCCTTTGATTGAACTCTAAAATTAGCTTACACACAGACTACTTGCAGAGTTTTTAACAGTCAACCACTTTGTTTCTCTATAAACAGCCAGCGCGCACGCTACAACACCTGCACCAAGAAAACAAGTATTGGAAGCTGATTTTGGGAAGGCGTTTTAGATAGTTAAGGCGAGAAAAAGGTCTGGCTTTGCCTTTTTCTCGCCTTGAAAAGCTGGTGTTCGATTATGTTCGAGTTTTGATTACCGCACTGATTCTGCACCCCTATACAAAACGCGTCATAACTCCACCAACATAGACTTAATTTAGAGAGCAATCAGAGGTATTAAGTTGCGTAAGCTAGGCGCGTCTTTATTGTATACATAAGTTACGAAAAAGTATAGTTTTAATTGATGTACGCTCGCTTGAAGACACTAGGGCAGAAACTAGCTACACACGCTTACTTACCTTTCTCTCCACCTACAACACGAAACAGAGCTTATACAATACATTAATACGCTTACTAAAAGACGTACACTACCTACACGCAATATGATACGCAACTTTACTTTATTTTTTAAGGTGTTAAAGGTGGTGATTGTTGTTGTAGTCAAAATGGGGTTCCAAAAAAGTGAAAAGCAGCTACCCTCTACTAATTAATTGTAAAAGTCAAAAAAAAAGATTGTGTGTAGTTAACAAGATTCGAATGGTGGGTGGATGAGTTCTAGGAGGAAAGCTCAGACTACCGAGCGATAATTAGGGTCAAAAAAATTTGCTAAGGTACTAAAAAACGACACTAGTTGAAACGTGTCCAACGGCGATTGCTAGCCTATGGCTGACAACAGGATTACAGTAGGATTGCAATAGGATTGCAACGTGATGCGATGGAGGAGGGAAATACGCAACTCTACATTATTTTTAGCTAGTAGAGAAGTTTTAGAAAGCCAGGTTACTTGCTTTATTAACAGAAACCTCACTTACCTTATATCGCGCTGGCAGACAGGGATAGACCGGGATAGCCACAAAGCTAATTTAGAGGCTAAGTTCAGCTTATACTTTTAGCTGTTACACAATATGCTAAAAGAATACAATATAGAGCCCTCCTACATCTTTAATATAAATAAAAAGGGCTTTATAATTAGAGTAACTGGGAGATCAAAGAGAGTCTTTGACAAGAAGATATAAAATTAAAAAAGGATTATAACTGCTGTTCAAGATAGCTTAAGAGAGTAGGTACAAGTCCTAGCCTGTATTTGTTTAGATAGTAAAGCTTTATCTCTAAGCCTTATTGTAAGGGGCGGGCCTACTAGGCCTTGCATGCAACTACACACGCCGACTACTTAGCCAAAGGCTAGCACAAGACAATAGAGCGTCTGATTGTTTTGCGTAGTTAATACTTATAGTTTGCTGCCGCTGCGGCTAGTAAAGTGAGGCGCACCGAGGCACCACCGAAGATTTACCCTAGGCTCTAGCCCAACACACTTATTTTCTAGTTAGATGCTACAGCTATACAATTAAGCTAGGTAGACGTAATTAACCTAGAAAAGTACTTAGTTTGTGTTACCTTATCTCCCTTTAGCTAGACAAACAACAATATAGGACTTGCTTAGCTTAAGGAGGGTTTTAAAAGAAAGACCGCCTGAAAAGCTTATTCAGGATACTAATTACTACTCCTTAACGGCTATGGATCCTACCTAATTTTAGATTTTATTAACTACTGTAACAACTATAAGATCTTCCTAGCTGTGTTTTCTCCTTATTTAATCTATACGCTTTAGCTACTTGATGTTAGCATGTTTAAGCCTCTCTCACTGCGTACTTAACTAAGCTTTTATCTCATCTTTATAGAAGCTAGGGGCTTCTCTTAATTGTAAAAGAAGACTTCTTCTTGCTTTTTTAGCGTGCCTAGGTTGTTGTTTTTAAAAAACAAACTATTATAAGCTCCTTTAAAGCAACTAGGGTCCACCTATCTAACGCAGACTTTATACTTAGGATGTTTTATAAGAAGGCATCGAGTTTAGATAAAAGCTCTACTTTTGTACTTAGTAGAGAAAATTAGCTTAAAATCAACACTCTTATACGTCGTTTAGAACAAGATTAGAACACTCAAA
This sequence comes from Alternaria sp. 'sect. Undifilum', assembly GCA_024321975.1. Lineage (NCBI taxonomy): Eukaryota > Fungi > Ascomycota > Dothideomycetes > Pleosporales > Pleosporaceae > Alternaria > Alternaria sp. 'sect. Undifilum'. The sequence continues at coordinate 1,343,578 of JAJJZI010000003.1, forward strand.
GGTTAAAAAAGCTCTGCCGAAGTCTCCACTACATCTTAGCTCAAAACAGTATCCTCTGCAGAGAGAACAAGGGCTTAAAGAAGGCTCTCTATGTTAAAAAGAAGCACAAAAAGAAGAGCTATACTCTACAGCTTAACAACAATAACAAGTATTACAGTAGTGCTGTATTCTAGTTACCTCGCAAAGTTCGTTAAGCTCAGAACAACAAGGTAATACAATAACAAAAAAAAAACAGCTATAACTACAAAAAGCTGAGAAGTCTTACTTAAGAGAGCAAGCTCAACTGTACAAGCTTCAACAAGCTCAGGAGAAGCGTACTAAAAGAGAGCAACTTAAGGAGGTAAGGGAGAAGGAAAAGGCTAAGAAGACAGCTAAAAAAGAGCGCTATAAAGCAGCTCACGACGCTCAAAAAGCTATACAACAGTCTTAAAAAGGTAAGCGCAAAGCCTCACAAAGTTCTACTTAAAAGCAGAAGCGCCAGAAACGTATTGTTGTTAATTTATCTCATGTACAAGCTGAAGAGGCTGCCTTAGCCGTCTCAACTTAAACCACCCGCCACGGCCGCACCACCAAGGTACCAAGTAAACTCAAGTAGTACAAGCTTATCGCAGTAATACAAATACTTCAACTCTAAAAAATCTTGTAATAACAGCTATTGTGGATGACTGTACAGCTTTGTTTTTGTAGAATTTTTATGCTGGTGGGGTGATCAAAACGCGAACATGATCAAAACGCGCACATACACGGGTACCGTGTCTGTGCGCGCAATGCACAAGTTCGCGTAATAAACACTTAACAACACAATAATTATATGAAAAATAAAGCTGTACAGCTACCCACAATAGCTGTTATTACAAGATTTTTTAGAGTTGTATTAATTATAGCATTACAACAAACTTGTACTACTTGTATTTGCTTAGTGATTTTAGTGCGGCCGTGGCGGGTAGTCTAAGTTGGGACGGCTGATGCAGCCACCTTAGCTTAAACATAAGATAAATTAACAACAACACGGTTTTAACACTTCTGCTTTCAAAAAGAGCACTTCAAAGTTTTGTGCTTACTCTTTTAAAATAATTGTATAGCTTTTTTGGTGTTGTAGGCTGCCTTTTAAGCCTTCTTTTTAGCTACCTTAGCAGCTTTCTCCCTCTTGTACTCTTTCTTAAGTTTTTCTTTTTAATTTGTCTCTTTTTAGCTTGTTAGAGCTGATATAATTAAGCTTGCTTTTTAAGGTAAAATCTTTAAGTTTTCTGTAGTTGTAGTTGTTGTTTTTCTTGTTGTTGTATTGCCTTATCTTCCTCTGCCCAATATCACTTACAGGGTAACTAGAAAGTAGCTCCTCTATAACACTTTTTCAAGTTCTTAAGTTTTAGAAGATAGCTCTTCTTTTTGTGTCTTTTTTCAATAAGAAGAGCCTTCTTAAGGCTGCTTATCTTATAGTAGAGAAGCTTAGTTTATATAGTAAAATAATATAGAGTCTAACAAAGCTTTTTAGACTTTTTTGCTCTTTGTTTTTTACTTGTTTTGCGTATAAGAGTCTGTTTTTTAGGCTAATCTTTTTTCTTAAGTCCTAACATTAAGTTTTTATCTAAAGTCAAAGCTTCTTTAGTAAATCTTTTAAATATAATATTTCTGTTAGATAGTACTATACTAGTAGCTTTAAAGGCATTTTTAATGTTTTCTTTATTAAAGAAGAGGCCTTTAGCACGCTAAAACAACAAGAAAAAGTCTCCATTTATTACTAAAAGGAGCCCTTAACTTCTCTAAAGGTAGAATAAGAGCTCTTTTAAGTAGGCATCTAGTAGAGGCTTAAACAACACTACATCTAGTAGCTAAAGCGTATAAGTAGAATAAGAAGAAAATACAGCTAATAGAATCTTGTAAGTGTAGCAATATTAAACCGAACTTATTTATTTTTTTAAGGTGTCAAGGGTGGTGGTTGTTGTTGTAGTCAAAATGGGGTTCCAAAAAAGTGAAAAGCAGCTACCCTCTACTAATCAATCACAATAGTCAAAAATAAGAAAAGATTGTGTGTAGTTAACGAGATTTGAACGGTAGGAGGATGAGTTCTGGGAGCAAAGCTTAGTCCACCAAGCGATAATCAGGGTTAAAAAATTTGCTAAAGTACTAAAAAACAACACTAGTTAAAACATGTCTAACGGCGATTGCTAGCCTATAGCTAACAACAGGATTACAGTAGGATTGCAATAGGATTGTAACATAATGCGATAAAGGAGGGAAAGGACACGTATGTACTACAGCAGGAGCCTACAATACTTTATAAAGCTACTACTTCTCTCCTACTACTTCTTATTTTTTAAACAGCACTACATACAAACATCTTGCCTATAATACGCTATAATAGCGTGTAACCTCTATAATAAGCATCTCCTTAACTTTAACTCTTATCTTAAAACAAGAAGCTTTCTTACTGTACACCTAGCCCCTAAACTAGTCTAGCTTAAGCTAATTATGTAGACACCTAAGTTTATTAAGTATCTACAAACTTAGCCTCTTTAAGACTTTATAATTATATCTTTTATAAACAACTCTAGAATCTGCAATATCTCTATATACAAAAAGAATGTTAAGACTTAACTTAGCTAATTGTAGAAAGAATACAGGATCTATAAAGTGTTTATTAATACTAGCAAAATACTTAAAATGGTCTACTTTAGTATTCCTCTTTTCTTATTAATTATGCATAGGCTAAGTAAAGAAACTATTAACTAGTTAGGCTAGCTGTTGCATAACGTTAAAATAGCAATAGAGAAAAAAGATGTAGGAAAGAAGAAGTAGGCGTTCTATTATTGTATGTATAAGTTAGAAAGCAAAGTAATAATAGTGCTGCTTCTTTAATTCGTTTAAAAGTACCTAGAAGTGAAGCCTTGACATAAGTAGGCGGCATAGGCAGGATAGGGCGCGTTAAGTTAGAAGGCGATTCGCGTCTTTGTCTTGCTTTTCTTTATTTCTGTCTCAACATGCTAGAGCGACACACTAATTGCGTGTTAGTAATGCCGAACAAGAGGGCATAAGCCCTAATACCTGTTGTTAGCAATAAATCTTTTTTTTTACTAAAAAGGTGTCTTTAAAATATGTAGTCACATCAAAAGGTTGTCTTAAAAGGCCGAAGCTAAAATCAAACCTATAGGTACATACAATTTAGAACTATTAAGGATAAGTAATTAATACTTTAAGTAGGCTTTCTGTCTAATCTCTTAATTAAACACCTTCTTAAGCCAAGCTGGCCTGATATTGTAAGTTCTCTAGCTAGAGGAAAATCAGCTAACAATAACTAAGTGCTAGGCTTCTTCTATAAAGAATACTTAGCTTAAATGTATAATATTGTTAGCTAGTTTCAATATAATACTTGGCGCTGAAGCACTTCCATCTAAACAAATGTTAGCTGTTACTATTATTTACTTTCTTTTACTATTTTAAATTGCTGCTGTCACCTCTTTTTGCTTATATATTCTCTTACTAAACACTCTTTTTAAGCGACTAAGGACACTAATTATGAAGCTTTTTTTATTTATATTATAAAGTTACTTAGCTTCTAGCTTATAGTCTTTTATCTTATTATACAAAGGATTAAAGTATATACTGTACTTAGAAGCTAAATTAGCTTTGTAACGTTTTTAATCTTTTTTAGTCTGCTAGTATAATGAAAGATAATCTTTGTTCCTGTTTATAAACTAAGTAACCTAGCTTTCTAAGACCTCTCTATGAATAAGAGATAAAGCAAATAAGCGTATTATTGTACAGGTAGGTAGTATATGTTAATTAGTAAGCAATTTTACGTATAGTATGAGTTCTGTCTCATGTTCTAGGTAGAGGGAAAGGTAGGCAAGATAACGTAGCTAAGTTTGCCCTTAGTGTCTTTAAGTGAGCGTGATCTAATTTATACTATACCTCTTAGCAACTTGTAAGTACAAGAAAGATGCGCCTAATGCGCGTAATTTAATTTCTTTAACTGCTTTCTAAATTAGGTGTATAGTAGTTGTGTTATAACGCGATTTATGTAGGGTGGTTTTTGTGTTGAGGTGTTTATTACGCCAACATGTGCATTGCGCGCACAGACACGGTAATTATGTCGGAGCGAGTAGATAACAAAGAGACGCACTAGAAGGATATGCAGGATGGCAATACTAGTATTATAATTAAGTAGATCCTACTACCTTCTCTAAAGACAAGGATGATTGAGATAATAGAAGAGGAAGAAGAGGAACAACAAGAAGCTTTAGACCAAATCGAAGATTGCTTTGACGAGACTAGACCTCATTCAGTTAACCCTATCAATACCTATAACTGCTTACTATGGCAGTCACGAATGTGCTAGGCGTACCGTGTCTGTGCGCTGGTTGAGCCAGGTCGCGGGTTGAGCCACCCGAACACCAAAACAATATAATTGTCCCAACTTCAACACGTTATAACTCTACTAATACAGACCTAATATAAGAAGCAATTAAAGAAATTAAACTGTATAAGCTAGGAGCTAAATTCTCATACTGCAAAGTTGCAAGAAAACACAGTATTAATTAGACAATGCTATCGCAAAGGCACTAAGGCAAAAGACAATCCTATAAAGCCTAGGCGGAACGCTAGCTATTACTTATCCTACACTAAGAGTATAAGCTTATGCTATACATAGAAAAATGCGTACGGCAAAGCTTGCTACTAACATAAAACATGCTATAAAACTTTGTAAGTATAGTAGCAAATTATAAGGTTTCTAAAAGCTAGGTAACTTAGTTTCTCTAGCATTACAACACTAAACTTGTTACTTAATAGAGTGCCGGGATTAATTTTAATTAGCACAAAGCTAACTCTTATAAGAGATATAAGTAATACTTTTATTTACTGCACTTAAAGATACAGCAGTCTCAGGTTAAGCTTCGCAATACTAATAATATAGATAAGAAGAGCTTTTTTGTTAGCATTACAGCTTGCTTAAAAAGAATCTCTACTAAGTGAACTGAGGTGGAGGAGAAGCGTACAGCAGCAATACAAGATAGCAGTAAAAAGTAGATAACGCTTATAGCTTGAGTGTGCGCTTCTAGCGAGTTGCTGCTGCTAGCTCTTTTCTACTAGGGCCTATCTAGACTTTAATAAACTTAGCTGGACAACGTAGAGGTTAGCAAACATAAGGGTTTTTTTTAACTTACTTACAAGATAGAGTAATAACAAACTTAAGATAGCTTAGCTTATACAGGTGCTTAAGCGCTTTATAAAATAAAAAGCGCAACAGCAGTATTGTCTCCTTATCCTTAATAGCTAGAGCAGCTATTGTAGAAGCAATTTTAAAGATTTTTGCAATAGCAACAAGATCTTCCTGGTAATCTTTCTACCTTACGCTACCTACAGTCTTTAACTGCTAGATGCGGTAGTTGATAGGTAGGGGTTAGGTAGGGGTTGGGTAGCATTATGTAATACCACACCCTCTACCTAACCCCTACCCATTTTTTTCGTACTCAAAATAGGTAGGGGTGTAGTAGGTCTAGGGTTAGGTTAGAGCTAAGTTGCTATCTTTCTATATTTTTTAAGCAGTTATTGCAGCTAATAATAGCAGACTAATACCTACTCTAATACCTTGGCAATACAAACTTTAACCCCTTAATAACTCTAAACACTAATTATGTTCTCTACTAATGTTAGCGCTACTTTCTTAGCTGCAGATTAATTCTCTACTAGTAGCCTAATACGTTTATGTACTTGTTATAGATAAAAATTGCAACCCTACCTTAGACCTAGTACATGGCTAGTCCAACCTAACCCTAACTACAACCTACGCTAGAGTAACTCTTACTTAACCCCTACCTAAGGACCGTGCATCAGCTACCTAATCTCTACCTAACCCTGGGGCCTTTCTACCTATTAACCAGCGTACAGAGACCTAAACAAGAAACTAACAGCACTTAGCTAACTAAGTAGATTACAATAAAGGAAGCGCAGCTTTACTTCCTATATTGCTAAGTTCTAGCAATTCGCTGCTAACACTAAGCTAAATAAAACTAGTCTTATTACTTCTCTCTAAAACTCCCTATCCTATAAACTGCAATAAACAATAGTAAGAGAAGCCCTGCTTTACAACCTAAACAACTACATTAACTTAATATTAACGTACAAAAACAACCTCTGTTTTCTACTTAACTAACTACAACGCGCTTTTATTGCTTATCTTAACGCAATAGAACTTAACGCGTAAGTATACGCCCCTGCCGGCTCCTTTAAACGCAAAAAGAGAGGAAAGAAAAGATGTTGCTTTAAATGTAACTGGAAGGGCTACATTTCTAGAATCTGCAACGTTCTTGTGCTTACCTAGCACATCTAATCTTACAGCACCTAAAACAACACCAATAAATTTTTTTTTAGGTTAAACTCTCTAAGATCTTTAAATTCCTTTTTATTTTAAGAACAATGTTCTTAAAAATAGTTTTAGTAAGTAAAAGCCTTATTTTAAAAATAAGTTGCTCTTTAGGACTGCGCACCTACTAAATCTCTGCTAAACTATAGTTTAAACTATGTACTAATACCTAGAAATACTGTATTACAATACTTTGCACAGTTTAATAAGGTAATATTCCAAGCAATCTTAAGGCCTTAATTAATTCTAGAGCAACTAGTATATGATACGTTTGCAGAAACCTTGCGCGCAACCTAAACCTCTGTTAAGACCTACTGCCTTATATTATTTATTCTACTAAATTTACTGGAACTATACATAATAGTAAAGAATGTCTTACACTATTACTTTAAAATTACAACACAATAACTACAATAAGTCTATATAACTTTACGTTACTAAAACTAGATACTATAATCTAATCCCAGGTTAATCCTAAATGCGCAAGCATTAGATTAACCTAAACTATAATAACAAGAAGCTAGTTTTTATCACTTAACAATGCCTAAAGTGCTGTCTAAGAACTGTCTAAACTCTTGTCTCTCCTTTTGAAGGACAGTAGAGTAATACAAAACTTAATAACACAACTTAAACTTTAAAATTCAAGCACATACAAAAATAACATTATAAGCATTAGCTACGAAGTATAAAGCGCTAATAAAACAACTTAATATCTAAACTTTATTATAACCCTAACTCTAATTAGATTCTAACACCTAACCAATTAAATAGCCTACTCAAGTCTTAACCTAAGCTTAACATCAATTATATAGGCGCAGCTCTTTTTATAAGCCTAGCGCGCAAGCGGGGTTACAAACTCTGTGCTATTAGCATTACTAATAATAATACAGCACTAGCTAAGAAACAGCATACTGATTTAATTACAAAAGTTCCTCCTCAGTAATAAAACCTCTTAAAAGTCTTTTTATAAGAGAACTGATTTAAGCTGCTTGTACAACGTTCCTACAATACACAATTAAACTAGTAAAAAGCAAGCAACATAAATTTAGTTTATTATACAGCATGTCCTAAAACAAACTAAAAATATTGCATAAGTATCTAAAAATCTACTTATTAAAGGGTTATTTCCGCGCAAGCTCCTCTCTATTTGCCTTCTCTGTTATCTTTATTTTGAAAAACTTAATAGCGGACTACAGTTCTACGTTAATTACTAAGCCATAAACGCAGTAAATGTTAAGAACTATTACTTAACCCCGTTAATCTAGAAGACACTTGGCCAACTAAGTAAGGCTAAGTACTACAAAAAGCTTAACATTTTAGCTGCTTTTAACTAACTGCAAATTGCTAAAAGAGATACATAGTTGACAGCCTTCTATATCTCATATAGACTGTTTAAATACCTTGTAATGCCTTTTAGACTAGCTAGCGCACCTAGTACGTTCTAACACTTCATTAACAACGTACTGCATCTATTTCTTGATATGTTTTGTACCGCCTGTCTTCATAACATCCTCATTTACAGCAAGAACTTACACAAATATAAAAACATGTTAGATCTGTTTTAAACGCACTTAAAGAAGCTAGACTTTAGCTAAATGTTATCAAGTATAAGTTCTACTAGACAAAAGTTACCTACCACAGCTACGTAGTTAGAGTAGATATAATACAAATAGACCTAAAGAAGATATAAGCAATTTTACTAGAAATACCTAAGCAATATTAAAGATGTTAGAGCTTTCCTAAAGTTTACAAACTTCTACTAACAGTTTATAAACAGCTTTTTGTATCTAGCTACTTTGCTAATTACAATAATAAAGAAGGATCTTAAGTTCTTTTTAAATAATAACTTGTCGGAGGCAAAATACCAACCGATCGATATATCGCACTCCGGCTAGAGAATACATATACACGTTGCGACATACTCCCCAGATTACTAGCATGCTGCAAGTCAATCTACCTAAGAGCAACCAGCTCTTCTCTTGGCGCTCAACAGCGGGGGGTAAAGAAGAAGGCACAACGGCCTAGAATAAGGCACTATAGCCTACACGTACAGGGTGAACAGTCCTGTACAACATGTGTCTGTGTAGTAATATCCCCTAGGCTTATCTTTTTGCCGCTTTCTCGCTTGTGGTCACCCACCCAACTGGGCAACTACATCAAAAGCGCTACTGCAGCTTCACCGTCCGGGCTCATAACTGTAGGAGCTAAGAAGGAGCAATTGCTTGATCAGGAGGAGTAGAATAAGTGTATTGCTTAACTAAGGGTTACAAACAAAGTAGACAATAACTACTAAGTAGGAATAAGACGATCTGGCCCGTATATATAGGCACTAGCGTGGTCGTCACGTGCTCAGCTTACCAGGATCACCTAGTTAATAGGGTGATCCGCATGTTCCGCATGTTAATACTCCAACACACCCCCTAGGTTAATGAGATATTATCAATCTAAGCTGTAAGCAACCAGACAATCGTAATAGATCAAGGTCGTTGATTAAGAGATCCCTCTGTAATTATATCTCTTTTGCCTAATCCTTTATTTTTGTAGTAATGCGCCTGTTGATGTTTTGTTTAATCTAGAAGCCTTGGTATTAAAACATTAGATAGACCCTAAATATCGCGTAAACAGTTAGTGCGCAGCTCTAAATATTAATCGCGTCTACTGCCCCTCTAAAACTTTTTTTCAACCTTATTCAATATTAATCACTAAGTCTTCTAAGACTGTCTCAACTACTATAACTAATATAGTAAGCAGCGTTCCCTTATTGTTCTCTTACTAATCAAGCTACTGATTTAGTGTAGTATGCCCCTAGCAGCAATAAGCGCGAGCGTTAATTAGCAAGCTACTGTTATGAGCGTGAGAATCGCTTAGAAAGCAGCCGTTAGCGACGTAAGAACAGCGGTAAGCATAAGCATCGTGCGCGTCAAAGCCTGTTCAACAATAAGATTTAACAAGTAGCTAATCTCTGTGATAATAAGAACTAGTTACTACTGCTGTTTAATCTGTATGCTTATTGCAGGACATCTAGTGGCTCTGCTTAGAGGCTGATTACTTTACCTACTAAATTAAGTCTACTGTTAAGTCCTTAATTAGACTTTAATCTACATAAGAGTCTGGCTAAAAGATTAAGCTAGCGCAAGGGCAAGGCTCCTTAGGAGCTAATGCGAAAGTCTTAGCAGCTTACTGCTTAAGCAGCGTCCTGCGAACAGTAATAGGATAATAGCAATAGCTTACGAACGCCTATTAAATTGTCTACTAGGCGCAACGCGCCCCTCTCTACCTAGAAGAAGGCGTCTAACAGCTCTTTAAAGTTTGCTGCTAATCTGTTATGTCTTTATTTTCTACTGTGTAAGCGCTGCATAAAGAAGATACTAGATAGTTTATACGCTGAAACTTACTTTAATCGCGTTTAGACTAGTAGTTAGGGCAGTTTATGCTATAGCAGTTGCTTGTTGTATACCTCTTACACAGTTAATACTAATCTTTCTAATTATTTTATAGCTATGTACAGGGATAAAGAAGTAAGTCTTGAATCTTTTAAGCTCCTTGCAGAGTCTACTAACTAGTTTTTAGTTATAGAATGATAATAAGAAGTACTTAGCCTCTAAAGCTTAACTGCTTAAGGACATTATTGCTCGCCGTAAAGAGATTAATAACAGTGTTACGTCTACTAGAAGGCCTTCTGCATAGAAGCACTCTTCTAAAGATCGCCACGCTTAAGAGATGTCTTGTAGTTTCGCTGCTTAGCCTTTGCTGCCTGCTCCTGCTCCTACTCCTGCTCTCTTCTTTAATCTAAGGTATACTGCTAATAATTAACTACGCCGTACACAGCCTGCTTAGCAGGCTATAGGTGAGAATTAAGGTCGTCTATATAGACAAGAGCCTTATAATCTACAACCATATGCTGCGTACGTCCAAGGTTAACCTGCGTAGCCGCTAGTTCAGTAATTAGCGTATAATTAACAACAGCAGCTACAGCAGTAGCCTTAATAGTAATAACTTCCTTAGTAAATGTCCTTTTAAGAACAGCATGCTTGAGCAATGTTGCCTCTACCTATTCTGCATATTCGCCCTTGAGTTCATCGCCCTAATCGCTATACAACCTGCTTATATAGGAGCGATTTTTATGCTAAAGTAAGCTAGCGTTTATCTTACAATTCTTTCTATAGAAGTAATAGATTAGATTCGCGCTGTTATGCTACTTACCTCTGAACTCTCGCTGCTTAGGCTAGGTTAGCTTAAAAAGCTAAGCAAGATCTAATAATAGAGTTAAGTAATTATAATAACTCTGATGCTTACTAGTAATCTTAGTTTTTTGTTCTGCGGTTTTCCTGCTCGTCTAGCTCACGTTCTCCTGCTCATTTCTAAAAGCTACTAAGCAGAGACTTAGTCTAGTATATAGATGTTGCTGCTTAATATTTACTTTTTAAGGTGGCAAGGGGGGTGGTTGTTGTTGTAGTCAAAATAGGGTTCCAAAAAAGTAAAAAGCAGCTACCCTCTACTAATCAATCGCAAAAGTTAAAAAAAAAGATTATATGTAGTCAACAAGATTCAAACAGTAGGTAGATAAGTTCCAGGAGGAATGCTTAGACCACCAAGCAATAATTAGGGTTAAAATTTTTACTAAGGTACTAAAAAACGACACAAGTGAAACGTGTCTAACAGCGATTGCTAGCCTATAGCTAACAACAGAATTATAGTAGAATTGTAATAAGATTGCAACATAATGCAATAGAGAAAGAAAAGAACACGTACGTACTGTAGCGGGAGCCTGCAATACTTTATAAAGCTGCTGCTTCTTACCTATTACTTCTTACTTTTTAAATAGCACTGCATATAAATAATTTGCATATAATATGCTATAATAGCGTATAATTTCAACAATAAGTATCTCTTTAAACTTAACTCTTATCTAAAGACAGGAAGCTTTCCTGCTGTAAACCTAGCCCCTTAACTAGTCTAGCTTAAGCTAATTATGCAGACACCTAAGTTTATTAAGCATTTATAAACTTAGCCTCTTTAGGACTTTACAATTATATCTCTTATAAACAGCTCTAGAATCCGCAATATCTCTATATATAAAAAGAATATTAAGCCTTAACTAAGCTAGTTGTAGAAGAAATACAAGATCTACAAAGTGTTCGCTAATACTAGCAAAGTACTTAGAATACTCTAATTTAGTATTTTTCTCTTATTGTTAATTGTGCATAGGCTAAGTAAAGAAACTATTAACTAGTTAGGCTAGCTATTACATAACGTTAAAATAGCAATAAAGAAGAAAAAAGTAGAAAAAGAGGAGTAGGCGTTCTATTGTTGTATGTATAAGTTAGAAAGCAAGGTAATAATGGTGCTACTTCTTGAATTTGTCTAAGAGTACCTAGAAGTAAAGCCTTAACATAAGTAGGTAGTATAGGCAGGATAGAGCGCGTTAAGTTAGGAGGCGATTTGCGTCTTTATCTTGCTTTTCTTTGTTTCTGTCTAAACATACAACACACTAATTGCGTGCTAGCAATGCTAATCAAGGGGGCATAAGCCCTAATACCTGTTGTTAGCAATAAATCTATTTTTTTACTAAAAAGGTGTCTACAAAATGTGTGGTCACAATTAAAGGTTGTCTCAAAAGGCCGAAGCCAGCTGCTTAATATATATTCTTTTAATTGTTAATTGTTGTTGCCCTTATTTAAGTGCCTAACTTGCTAAAAGTTAAGCAACTGCTTAAACTTCTTAAACTGTTGTTAGGTAAGCGACTTAGTTAGTCTATTAGCTAGCATAATCTCTATTTTAAGGTACTTAACCTAAAATAATCTTTTAGCAAATTCCTGCTACAGCTATATATTTTGTATATCTACATGTCTTAATTAAATGCTAATCTACTTATTTTTCTTAACTAAAAGCCTAATTTTTTGTTTGTTATTACACTAAACTGTCTAGATGTCTCCTAGATTAAGAGACAGCTCGCAGAAAAAGCGCTTAAGGGCTATAGCCTCCTTTATAGTGTGCTTAATGGCTAGCAGCTTAGCCTTAGCAGTTATTATAGTAACTGTAGTCTGCTAAGCTGCCTTCTAAAATATTAGACTACTATATAGGATAGTGATATAACTATAGGATAATTAACGAGTTTCCTAATTATCTATAAAGGAAACGTCGCTAGCAATTATTTAGTCTAGGCTATTGTAGTTCCTGAACTAGATCGCATCCTATCTTGTCTAATAGAGGTATATAATTACCTATTTAACAGCTTTAATATGCTAATTACTAGGGTTTGTAAGGAAGTGTAAGAGCTTAGAGATTAAGTAAGTAATATCTAGACAGAGCATAATTGCTGTGTACAGCACTGATCTAACTTTTTTTTAGTAGGCTTTAATCTCTTGCTTAGTTACTTTGCTAGTGTTCTTAATTAGTTCCTCTAACAGCAATAGAGTCTTAGGAAAGCTACTATCTTCTAGCTTAAACTTCTTTGTAATCTTGTTAATGTACGTATTATACACAAGCGTGATCGTTTACTTCTTATATTCTCTAATTACTCTAAAACTAAGTAACTATTTAACTAATCTTTGTTCCTGTATCTTGTATTTATCTATAATCTTTAACTAAAGATCTATCGCCTTCTGCTTATAATCTTTCGCAAAGAGCAGTAGGAATATATCTATATAAAACAAAACTAGAATCCTCCTTTCTTAATTAAAGAATAGGCAGAGCTCTTCTAGTAAGGCGATTAATCTAATCTCTCTTAGTAATCCTAAGAACTCCTTGTACTACAACAGTGGCGAGTCTCGCAATCTATAAAGTGCGTAGTTAAGCTATACGTACTTTCTAGGCTTCTTAAAGCTATCTAGCATCTTATAGATTACTAAGTTATCTGCTGTAATTAACATATTAAAGAATGCTCCTACAACATTATATTGCTTAATCTCTAGATTTTTCTTAGTAGCGATAGCTATTGCTGCTTAGAAAGACTTAGCTGCTAATGTAGCAGCGTATGTTAAGTTAATTAAGTTTTTCTCCTAGAGATTACTTTTTATAATAATCTACGCCTTGAATTTAAGAAAGAAGTTGTCCTAATTAAACTTGTAGGTCTAAACTTACTTTATAGACATTAGGCGATTATCTGTTTCTTCTTTTAATATTTTAGTCTAAGTCTTATTCTTACTTAACTAATTAATCTCTTTCTTGCAGGCATCCTTAAACAAGGCCCTTATAAGATACTTAAGTAATTGCTTCTATGATCTTAGCAGTTTAGGTAGATTATTATAATGCTGTTAAGCACTTAGCTTCTACTTATGCTTAGTAAGCAAAGCTACTATAACTACGTAATTAAGAGTCTTATAGCTTGCTTAATCTTCCTAGGTTACTTGTAAACTTAGCAAGTAAGTATTACAAAAATTATTCTATTATAGATCTTTATAATCTGCGATTAATACATTAATACTACCTATGCTTCTACTCCTTAGTTAATTATTAAGCTCTTAGGTTGTGTTCTTACGCTTACGCCTACTACCTAGCTTGCGTAGTAGAAGATAACAATTTGTAGGCTATTCTAGACTTTTGCCTATAATCTAAGCACTACGTCTTGTAAGCAGAGGTTTAGCTTATAATTACCTACCCCTTCTACTATTTGAGGCCTAAGATCTTAACTTGTAAGATAATTTACGCCCTGCTATCCTGCTTAACTAAGTAGGTGTTCTATCACGACGAGCTAGCGCGTTAGATTTTTTAGGCATAGACTATTAGACTAGTAATAAGTTGTTAGGCTTATAGAAAAGAGGCTCCCTACCTCTAGGTATTAACAGATTAGCTCTTTTAAGCAAGCGTACTGCTGTTTAACTATTAATAACCCTGCGATTAATCGCGTTGTCGCTCCTTAAGGTCTCTAGTTTAGGAGTTAGTTCTAAGGTAACAAGACTAGTATTTTGCTGCTAATCTAAGCAAGTTCCTAATAGTGCACTAGCTTTGTGCTCTATTCGCTTAGCGTCTTCTAATCTATTCTTGTCCTTAGTAGGTAGTCCCTCCTTACTAATTAAGATTGTAATTAGATTATCTTGAAAGTTTTTAGTAGTTAGCTGTGTATCCTAATCCGCCTTTTCTTAAACAGGCGAGAGGACTTCTAAGTTGTCTCTAGAATTAACTAGCTCGCTATTATAAAAGATCTCCACAATCTTAATTACTTCATCTTTTAGTAGCTCTTCCTTACAATCTCTTTTGTAGAATTAATGTTTATTATAAGTTATATTACAGGTAGTAATTACCTAGTTAAGTGTTAGTACTAATATATAGTACATGTTAGATGCTGAATAACTAACTAAATGGCTAATATAGCTGCGAGGATTAACCTTAAATCCTTAATGTTTACGCCTAGCTGCTTTCTCCTTGTTTAAAGGATAAGCTTAGCAGCTATAAGCATAGATTCTACTCTAGTCTAGGCGTAGATTAGCAGTCTAGTGTCTAATCTTAGGTAGTTAATAGTATTAGAAATATTTCTTAAACTGTTCCTTGAGCACCTAATTAGGGGATTAGTAGCTATAGATCTTAGTAGGGCTTATTTTATATAAGTAAGCTGCCGCATCTGTAATTACTAGCTAAAGCTTAGCTAGTAGATTAGCGGTTATGCGCATCTTAATATCTTTTGTAATTAGCTCTTGTCTAGCTCTCTCTGCTAAGCTATTAGGCTTATGTATGTATAGCGATAGAGTTTTGATCACGATCCTCTTCTCTATTGCCTGTTCTTTATATCTTAATTGCCCTCTTTAAGGCATTGTAGCAGTATCGTTATCCTAATAAATTTCTATAATCTTCTACTAATATTTCTTCTTAATCCTCGTAGCAAATCCTTTCATTATAGGCATAATATTATTCAGTGTCTTTAACTAGATATCGTAATTATACAGCTT
This sequence comes from Alternaria sp. 'sect. Undifilum', assembly GCA_024321975.1. NCBI lineage: Eukaryota > Fungi > Ascomycota > Dothideomycetes > Pleosporales > Pleosporaceae > Alternaria > Alternaria sp. 'sect. Undifilum'. Next base: position 1,358,824 of record JAJJZI010000003.1, read on the forward strand.
ACCTAAGTAGTCTTGCTTGATAATTAATGCCTATTTCTTAAGTAACTAACCAGTTAAGAAAATAAATAGATCTTATAAGATCTTGTAAAAAGGTTGTAGTAATCTTTCTCTTAGTTGTTATAAGATTACTTGCGAGGCATAAGCTATTGCGCAGTAATTACATTCTAATAGCTTTTTGCTAGTAATCTTAATGTTCTGCGCTAAGTAGACTAAGGCTTTAGAAGCCTGTTGTCCTAGGTATTCTAATTATTAATGCTATAAGTCCTTATTACTAGTACGCGACTAAAGTTTCCTTAATCGCGCTACAGCGTTCACAAGCAGTAGTTAAGCAAAGTAATAAGAAAGTTGCTTGTATTTAATAAATTAGAAATTAAAGTGTAGCTTCAAGTTAATTAAGATAATATTTTTCTTGATTATTCTAAATCTTAAGGTATAATAATATCGTAAATTCTAAATGCCTGCCTGTTTAAGCCGTGCTTCTAATCCAATATTAACATAGAAATCTAGTATATCCTTAACATTAGTAAGCAGAAAATTAGCTGTCCTAGGGCTAGCATCGCTATGCTGGACGTTCTTGAGCAGCCTGTTTCTAATACTAGTAACTAGGGCTTCGGCCTTTTGAGACAACCTTTTAATGTAACCACACATTTTGTAGACACCTTTTTGGTAAAAAAATAGATTTATTGCTAACAATAGGTATAAGGGCTTATGCCCCCTTGTTTAGCATTACTGGCACGCAATTAGTGTGTCGCTCCAGCATGTTTAGACTGAAACAAAGAAAAGCAAGATAAAGACGCGAATTGCCTCCTAACTTAACGCGCCTTATCCTGCCTATTCTTATTACTTTACTACTAGGCGCTCCTAGATAAAGTAAAGTAGTAATACTATTATTGCCTTACTTGCTAACTTATAGACGCGACGACAGAAAGCCTACTTTTCTTTTTCTACCTCTTTCTTCTCTATCGCTAATTTAACGTTTTATAATAGCTGTTTAAGCTAGGTTCTAATCTCTGTACTTAGCCCTTGTATAACAAATAAAAAAAGAAAGATGCTAAAGTAATAGATCGTAAGTACTACGCTAGTCTTAGTAAATACTTTAGAGATTGTGTATTCTTTACATAACTAGCTAAATTAGGGCTTAACAATTTTTTTATATATAAAGATATTACTAATAAGGGACTTATTTAATATTTTTATAAACTTAGAAGTCTAGCTAATTCGTTAAGTTTTAAGATACTTAATAAATTTAGGTGTCTACATAAGTAGTTTTAAGTTAGACTAAATTAGGTGCTAGGTAGACAGTAGCAAAAGATGCTCTTTTTAAAAAAGAGCTAAGAATAAGGAGATGCTTGCTATAGAGGTTGCACGCTATTGTAGTATATTATATACAAATTATTCATATGCAGTGCTGTTTAAAAGGTAAAAAGTAGTAGGTAGGTAGCAGCTGCTTTAGCTTTATAAAGTATTACAGGCTTCTGCTGTAGTACGTACATGTCCATTCCCTCCTCTATTACATTATGTTGCAATCCTATTGCAATCCTACTGTAATCCTGTTGTTAGCTATAGGCTAGCAATCGCCGTTAGACACGTTTTAACTAGTGTTGTTTTTTAGTACCTTAGCAAATTTTTTTAACCCTAATTATTGCTTAGTAGTCTAAGCTTTTCTCTTAGAACTTATCTACCCACCGTTTAAATCTTATTAACTATATATAATCTTTTTTTTTTACTTTTGCGATTGATTAGTAGAGGGTAGCTGCTTTTCACTTTTTTGGAACCTCATTTTGACTACAACAACAACCACCACCTTAAACACCTTAAAAAATAAATACTAGTAACTAGTATAATCTAAGTGCCTGCCTTAACTGTCTCGTCCTTAGCGTATTTGCTTAAGGTGCCTAGTACTATATAATCTATAGTATTGACTAGGTAGACTGCTAATCTACTATGTATAATTATGCAAAGAGACAATGCATAAGGAGTAAAAGCTACGCTGAACATATTTAGTCTAATTTCCTTAATAAGGCCCTTTAGGTTAATAAAATTTAAAACTAATAAACTAGGGTATAATCTACTAGTTTTATTAGTATCTGATCTGCTAGTGCTAGCCTTCTAACCTTCCTTCTTAATTTAGGTGCGTAAGGTTACCTACTTGTCACTGTTCTATTACTTAAGAATATTCTTTTTGTTGTCGTCTAACAGCTTGATTAGTATGCTGATAGGAGGGCATAATCTAGTAACTGTAGTTTGAAGTTAGTAGCAGTTGCTCAGTGTCTATAAATGCTTACCTATAGGTCCTTTATTAGCCTTGCAGAGGCAAGGGTAAAGTTGCTTACTACTCTTGTTGAACTTTAAGTTGTTAGCGCTAGTAGACTATTAAGCTAACGCTAATCTAGATCTAGTTTAGAACACTATGTGTCCTTTTCTTTTTAAGGAAGTAATTAACTAATCCTGTAATAAGACACTAAAAATCTTTCCTAGATTATTGAAGGTTAATTAAGCTCTTCTAAGCGCTATTGCTTATGCTTGCTTATTACACTTCTTACGCGACTAGTCTAGTGTAATCTTAGTGCCTAAGGCGTCTAAAAAATTAGTAACCGCTAATAGCCTAATAACTTTAAGAAGCGAGTAGATCGTTGCTTGTCGATATAGGAGTTGCTATTTAGTAAACTATTGCTTAGGGCCTATTCGTCCCTAGCAAGCCTTATTAAGGTAGGATTAGTACTGCGCCCTAATTAAATACTAAGTATTCTGATTAGTAGGTACGAGATTCTCTTTTAAGATCTTCACTAAGGCTTTAAAGGCTTGTAAGGTTCTAAGTAATTATGCTTATAGAGGCTTTTAAAAGTAGGTCTAGATAGACTATTTTGCTAATCTAGTCTTTAACATTAGTAATCTTCGCAACCTTCTTTGTGTACTAAGTAGTTTGTACCTTATACCTGTTAACTAGCTTGTTATAATTATCCTTCTTGTACTTAGTATTAAGTATTTAAGCCTCGTATTTGCATTAAGCAAACTTATAGTCCTCTTGTATTTGTGCGCTAGCGCTAGGTGATAGAGCAACTAGCCGCTTTATAATCTTAGGCAGTTCTAGATACTATGGCTCCTAGTGATCTATTGAGGGTACGTCTAGAAGATTAGGGTCAACCTAATCCTAGATGCCTTTCTCTAAGCAGTGTAGTCTTAATAGAGCAAACTAGGTTAGCTAGTCTAATCAAGCCTTAAGGATCACCCCTAAGGCGACAAGCAGTGTATTAGTAAGGTCTATCTTAGTGAGATGCTTCGTAGGATCACGACTTGGGTTATTGTTGAGGTGACGACGGATCGATCGGTAGGTAGCTGTGCCAACGATGATAGTAGGCTGTAGGATAGATTGGTAAGAGGTTGATCGTATAATCAATAGGTGAGAGAGGTACAGCAGTAGCAGCAATCTGCTAGCTGTGCTGTAGGAGAATAGAGGAGAGTAAAAGTAATTAATAATTAAACAGTTGACCTTACAGCTTGCTGATTGCGCAGTGGGAATCAAAACTACGATCAAGCGGCCGGGCTCATAACTGTCAGAGGCAAAATACCAACTGATCAATAAATCGCACTCTGGCTAGAGGATAAATATTTACGTTGCGACATAACTATATAAAGGCCTTTAACGCCTTAAAGCGAGCTTTTACAACTGCGCTAATACTACAACACTTTAACTCTAACTTTTTAATTATTATAGAAGCCGGCGCTTCTAATTACGTGTCTACAGGAGTACTCTCTTATCCTAGCCCTAATAGCGCGCTCTGCCGAGTAGCCTACTACTTAAAGAGAATAAACACCGCCAAGAACAACTATAAGATCTACAATAAGAAACTACTTGCTAATATTTAATACTTTAAGTATTTTAAACCTAAACTAAAAAGTGCTGCCTTGCTAATTACTGTCTGTAGTAATTACATGAACTTGCAGTACTTTGCAACTACAAAGCAACTAAGTTACAGCTAGGCTAAGTAGTCTAAATATCTGTCCTAATTCTAGTTTATAATTACGTACTAACCTAGCAAGTATAGTAACAAGCTTAACGCTTTAACTTGTTGCTTTTATAATCAGCTTACACAAGAAGAAGCCTAAAACGCTTGTAAACAGACTCTACTTTACCCTAAACTGTTCTAGAGCTCTTCTGAAATTAAGCTAGTAAAAACTAACAGATTTTCTTAGCAAATTATTAAAAAGAAGTATCTTAAAAATCTGTTTATTAAAGAAACTTTGCAACTGTTGCATAATAGTAGATAACAGTTATAATTTGTTATGCTAAGTAAATGTAAAGACTGCAAAGGTACTTATTCCACTATAACAAGCTTGTTATATTTAACAAAATAAGCTTGAAATTAAGATCCTACATGTAGTTTATGACTCACAGGTAGCAGCTACTTTAGTTAAGAAAAGACACTTAAACTTCTCGAACAGAAGTACACTAGTTCTAACTATTGAAAACTGTTTAACGATATAATTCCTGCTATTAAATATATAGACGTGCTAAGGTGTCTTGCAAGACGTACAACAGCTTATTAAAGTTGCTACCTATACTCTAATAGTATTTGGTAAATGGTTTAATTATCTTTGTAGTTAACCTATCTGGATTTAAAGAATACAAGAATGTAATAGTGTACGGGTGTTGGGGTGTATGAAGACATACTGCTACGAGGGCATAAGATCACTAGTAGCTAGATCATGCGAGAATAAGAAGGTTAGTAAGATATTGATTTTATTGTGGGTTGAGTATTAAAGACTAATAGTAGAAGACTTCTATTCAATAATACAGTACAAGAGTTGTGAAGTGAATAGATTATTAGATTGATCTAGCTCGATCCACGAAGCGGGTTATATACCCCTAGATTAGATAGTTGAGCACTGACCTAGTGAGTAGTAGGGTATTACCCTGTGCACCGGCCCTAACTTCCCCTTTCTGCGAGCTTAGCCTTATTAAGCAACCCACTCTGCAGAAAGAAAGGGATGAAAAGCCGTACAACAAAAGAGATTGAATAAATAAAACATAACTTAATTACTTATGTTGATGCCTAGCATTAGTAGAACCCAATTTTATATGTTAGTTACACAATCTAGGCATTTAATAGTCTGTGTGTTGAGTTAGCTAATTAGCAATTAAACAGATTCCGGGTGTAAATAGCTTACTCAGAATCTGTTAGCTTAGCGCTAACCTTACTACTTACCTATCCCGGGTACACCTCTACGATAAGCTTAACTTTTACTTTTTTAAGCGCTTACTTTGACGAGGTTCCTAAGTTTTAGTTAGCGCACTTAGTCTAGCTGCAGAGGCAGTAGTAGTAGGTACTGTAGGGGCAGAGACAACAGGAGCTTAAGTTTCTAATATTAATTAAAGGTAAATAAAACAAAGTTGCTTTATTGGAGTTGTAGGTACTAAGACGTTATTTAAAATAACTGTTTTTGATTAAGAATAAACGCAAGAAAGGCGTTGCGTAAAGAAGGGCATAACTAGATCTTTGCTCTTGCAGAAGACTTAGCGCTTATCAGCTTTTAAACTAAGATCTTCTTAAAGGCGTTGGAGATAATTAGCTTAAGAGAAATAAGTATCCTATATATTTTAGTCCTTTGTCGTGTGAGGAGGGTTTTGTCTATTATTAGTAAAATTTAAATGATTAAGGAATCCTTAAACTAGATTAGCACAGAAGGTATTCTTTTTTAACTCTTTTACAATAGGCTATAGATCTACAATTTGTTGTAAAACATAGTTACAGTGTTTCTTAATATAGTTGTTAACTAACTCCTTGTTAGTATTTTATAGCATGTCGTTTAGCTTTTTGTAGACAAGGGGATTGTTCTACTTAGTTTGTCTAATAAGGGCCTTCTAGATCTAGGACTTGTACTTAATATATACATTAGCAGAGAATAGCTAGTTGATTTTTGAAACTTGTTAGGTTAGCTAAAAAGAGTACAAGGAGTAGTAGTGAGATTATAATAAGCTTTGCAAAGCTCCTTATAGGTTTTTATAGTAAAGACTTTTGATACTCTTTTGCAAACTATAACAAACTAAAGTAGAACAGTGTGATAATTGCAAGTAGTTAGTCTAGTAGACTTATAAAGTAGAAGAGGTAATAAAATTCAAGCTTGTTCCTTTTTGCAGATTTGCTTTGCTTAGTAAGTGTTAGGAGCTACTTTCTGTGCTTTTTCTAGCTAGCTAGTCTTGTCTTCCTAGCCTTAAATAAGACTTTTCAAAGTTTTTACGCCTGCGTCTTTGCGCTATTATAAGTACTCTAGCATATGCTTATAAAATTCTATTAGCATCTGTATGTTGTTGTTTTTTTTTATTATTCAACAAAACACTGCTCTCAATTTTCTGTGCATTAAGGCCTTCTGCTATTGCGTGCATAAGGTTAAAGTTTAAGTGCTTAAAGTAAATTTAATTGCTTTTTTTAGTGTACTTGGCGTAGAAGGGAAAGGACATTAGAGTGTGCTTTTTAATGAGCATTGCGTATTGTAACTAGTATTTTAAGTTAGTGCGTACAGCCTGTTGAATGTGTAAGTAGTTGATGTTGCGTAAATATTGAAGGTTTAGCTTTTTATTTATGTATTGTAAATAGAAGCAGTATATCTTGAAGGACTTAATAATAATACTTTTAACCTGGCTGTCCTTCAACAGCTATGTGCAGATGTTAGTAACAAGGCTTTTTGTTTATTAGAACTTATCTTACCTGTAGTGAAAATTCTATAATATTAATAACCCTGTCCTCCAGAAGGTGATGGTTGAGATTGATTTTTAAAGATTAATATCAGAAGCTTAGCAGGTCCTTATTCTGCTTACTTAAGAAGTACTTGTTAATAAAGAGCTTAGAAATCACTAGATCTAATTAGAGTTTAAGCCAGCGGCTTTATTTTATATATAGTCAGAGCAGACACTTGTGTAACATATTAAATAGCATAGCTTTTTTAAATAACTTTATAATGCTTGCAGCAGTACGCTTGTAAATAAAGTATACTTGCTTATATGATAGGCTGTTGGAATTTAGTTAACAGCTAATATTAACCTTACGGTACTATTTTTTGATAACTTTAACTTAGTTAGCATAAGTAATAGGCTTTTTTGTGCAGGCTTGCTTAAGCAGCTTAAGGAATACTAATGTAGGATTCTAGTAATAACACTCTGCATTAAGGATCTCCTGCTCTTAATAAAGAGTATTTAGCTCCCTGTCTATATAGGAGGCATTGTTAAGCTCTAAGTCTAATTGTGTAGCTACTTTTTAGTAGGCTGGAGTTGCTTTTGGAGATCAAGAGCTAGGTAGAGGCGGTGAAGCAGGAACTAGTTGGTTACTGGCCTTGGTCCTAAATCGCTCTGCCTAGACATTGGCAGCATCGCGCCTCTATTATACAATATTTATTTTATTTATGAACCTGCGCGTTTTAATTGCTAAGAATTAGTTACGCTTTTGGCTGGCTGACATTCCTGTAGATTACCTTAGGTTGTTAGTTATGATTGATAGACTACTACTACCTAGGGTGCGGGTTTCTGATGCTATAAGGTTACTATAGCAATTGATGGCTTAAGCCTTATTTGGGATTCTTCCTAGTTTAGCTGTTATTAGAATAAGTACACTATATGTTGGATGCGCCTTTACACTGAGCGGCTTGTAATAGTTGCTTAAGATATTTTGTGTAAAGCATTGTATATATGTTTTAGAGTTTTTGTATTAAGCTATAAATTAAAAAACCTTTTGCTAGAATACCTAAAGGGGATTAGGCTTGTCTTTCTTATTTTTAGCCCTAGCATAAGGACGTAGCTTCTGTGGGTTGTACTTGATGTCGTCTTTCTTAACTAACGGTTTGGCACAGATAGCACAAAGTTCCTTTGCCTCTTTCTTTCCAGTCTTCTCGTCCAAATTCCATGGGTATTTTCTGTCGAGAAATATCGACAGGACGAACTTTCTTGTCTATTGTCTTGTACATAGTGTAAAGATTATTGCGTTGCCGGGTAGCATTGTGCAGTCTTTCTTGCAACAGTTGACAATTAAGCTTGCATATAATTCAAAATTTCCTAGGTCTATAGTTTCTTGCCGGGTCTTTAGACTGTCCACCTGCGTAAGTAAAAACCTAGTTTATTCAAACCATCCAGTCGTTTCTATTGTTGTTAGTATACAGCACGTTGAAATTGCTAAATCCCGCTGTTAGATCTAACTATCCTGCTTTTTCAATACACTTTTCTGCTGCTGCACGTTATTTGTTCTTTAATGTATTAGTAATTATGTGTACCTGTATAATACCTGCAATTATTCTGTATAAATTGTCTTTAAAAGCTTCATTTCTAATTATCTGTGCAGGGTAGCTTAGAAATAGGTTAGACGCAACAAAGACTGCGTTTCTAGTACTATCCTTAGAGAGGACTTAACACGTAATTCAACTAAATGCATTGTACTGTATTGCTATTCTTGCGCATGCACACTAAGGTCCTCTCAAAATGACAGCTCTAGTAACGTTAGCAATAATTCTAAACATAGTTTTAATGCTAACCGTCTCTATTTGTATAACTATGTTGAACGCAGTCCTAACAAACAGATATGTAAGCTATTAGCTAAAGCAACACTAGAAAATAGCTGCCCTAGTCTTTATTTTATTATTTTGTATAGTATTTTTAAAGCTTGTGCAGCTCTAAGTCTTAAGATATTTATTTGTACTCTAGTGTTCATTAAGCATATTAAAAAGCTGCTCTATACTACTACCTAGCAATCTAGCAAGTCTATTTAAGCAAACACTTGCCTATTTCTTTGCTAAACCTCTTATACTTTCCTAGTACGTATATAGTTCAAATGATTTAACCAAAAGTTACTTTTTTTATATACCTTATAATAAGCTTGCGCATTTAATTAATACACATTTATTTTTGTCAGATGTAAGGTAGTAAAAGGGGGATACCGTTGTTGTAGCCAATCACAAGGCAAGCGTCGGCTGAAGGATATTCCAGCCGGTAAGCGCTAAAATCTGGGGACAAAAACCCCCAAATAGCGACGCCTGAAAATTAATCAGATTTTCAATTAATACATTATTACAACCCTAATTATTATTATCTTATCCTAGTTTACCTGTAATCATTTATCCTGTGTAATCTAGCAATTAAGAGTCTTACTGCCTTTACCTATTATTTTACCTACTACCTTGTTTACTCTTATAATTCCAATGTTCTAATACCAACAGCAAGAATAAGGACCTTATAGACAACCTAATGCACAGCACACTTATAAAACTTGCAACGTATATTAAGACTATTAAGCTTTTAAATTCTGTTTAGCAACCTAAAATAGACTCTTTCTACATAGATACTATACTTAAGAAAGCCTCTAATTATAAGGAAGTAGACTAACAAGGCTAATACTAAGGAAAGAAGCTTAACTACAACTATCTCTATCTTCTAGCAACACTACTACTAGTTGCTTTACTAGCATTATTGTTGCTATTATTGCCTAAAGAGCTATTAGATACTAGTATTAACATAAATTACACTGCGCACGCGTAAATATTAAAATCATAGACATCTACCTTTCTTACTAGAACCTAGGCTAGTATTGTTAGAATCTTTGAAGGAGAAGCTGTAGACAAGGCAAAACTAATAAAAAGCTTATAAAAAGACTAAAGCGCTATTAGAGCTAACTACTACCTCTTCAAATACTACAAACTAAGCTTAAAGATTACTTAATAAGTTCTTACTTTTAAAAAGCTAAGTTGAATTACTTAGCAAATTACTAGAAAATGTATTCCTAGACTAAGATACCTGCAAAGCTAATAATATTTTAGGAACAACAAATTCTTAACTACATGTAGGTATATACTTACAAAGTTAACAAAGATTACAACTATAACAAGTATAAGGCGCAACTAGTTATTAGAAAAAACTAACAACAAAACGTTACCTTGCATGACACTTACGCTGTAACACTTATAAACTACTTGTTTATAATGCTTATAGCAATTGCTACTTAACACAACCTTAAACTTAAGCAATTTAACATTACTAATGCCTTTGTACACGTTGTACTTAAAAAGGACATCTAACGTGTTTCATAAGCGAGTGGCCAACGCAAAATGCCCGCAAAATTTCAAAATAACAGGGGTCTATTTCTCAACAACTACTAGGTAGAATACTCTAAAAACTTAACACAATCGCTGCACCTATATAAAGAGTAAGCTATAAGAATTTTAAGAAATTCTATTAGGTAGTTGTAGAGATAGACTACTTAGTCCCCTGTAAAACCACAGAACTAAGTATATCTCTTTCAATATTAAAGCTAGAGTTTTAACATCTTAATAATCTATTCTTTATATAGATGCAGCGATTGTTTTAAGTTTTTAGAGTATTCTACTTAGTAGTTGTTGAGAAATAGACCCCTGTTATTTTGAAATTTTGCGGGCATTTTGCGTTGGCCACTCGCTTGGGTTGGCCACTCGCTTATGAAACACGTTACATAAAGATACTAAAGGGCTATTAAAAGTTAGAGACTATATGTAAGGGTGCGTTGGTTTAACTAAAGATGCAAGGTAAACGGTAAATAAATTAAATAGAGAACTATAAAGGCTATCTTAGCAAGTTTATCTACTCCTCTGTAAGGTCTGTGCTTAGTACTAAGGAAGAGGCAAAAGTAGCTACGTAGCAGCTGCTAACGTAGCTTAGAAAAATAACGCAAAGCTAAAGGAAAAGTTAAGCAGGCTAGAAAAGCAGAAGGGCCGAGCAGGCTAAGAAAAGCTAAGTAAAAGGGCTGATATGCTAAGCCTACGGGTGCCGGGCGCGCACGGACCCCGGGATCTATAAAATAGCAAAACGAGGCTTTTTATCAAGTACTAAAGGCATCAGGGCTTTAGCCCTTTACAGTACCCCTCTCCTCAATAAAGGTTCTAGAGTTTTCCTAGTTCTGCAGTGCCTCTGTATCCTCTAGGTTCAAAGCTAGTTCCTACATTAGTTCTAGGTATCCTACCTATTTGACTAGGTATTCTTTTCTTCTTCCTATGCTTCTTTCCTGTAATAGGCGCTCTACTAGGTACTCCTCTTCTCCGTCTACTTTAATTGGTAAAGGCTTATTGTCATCCTGTAGTTAGCTTAGTAAAAAATCTAAACAAGCTAGCTAGAGGTTGTTAGTATCAAATACTAGATGTATTCTTCTAGGAGTATTTAGCTTTACAGCATTTAGTCTAACAATATTAAGTACTATGTACTTTAGATTCTTCTAATTAAGTTTTCAGCTTAGTCTTTTTGTCTTATAGTAGTCTCCTAGCTTTAACTAACCCTTATTACCTATTTAAAGCTAAGGTAATTGTTTCCTTCTCTTATTCGCTTAACGTTCTTGTTCTTGTTAAAATTCTGATATTATAGCTTAAGCTAACTTAATGCTTTGCTAAAGTTTATTAGCTATATTTTCTACGTTCTAATAGTCTTCTTATATTCTCTTCAAGTCAATTCTAAGGTCTATGCTTTATAGCTAATTCAAGAGAATCTTCCTCGTATCTATGTTGCAGAAAGAAAGGCGAAATTTTAGTAGATTGTGCTTACCTTACTATAATCGCGATCTTAGCTATCTCTAGGTTGCCTTTCTAGTTTATCTAATCCTAATTGCAGAAAGCTTGTAAGTAGGCCTGTACTGTAGAGTTTATTCGTTCTGTAGAGCTGTTAGTTTAGGGTAGTATCTACAAAATAAACGTTATTTAATCTCTAGTAGCTTACAAAGCCTAGTCTAAAATAGCTTACTGTAAGGGTGCGTTAAGTTGACCAAAGATGCAAGGTAACAGTAAAGGTGAATGAATTAGATATCGAACTACAGAGAGACTACGTAGGTTTATATATCCAACTCGGATGATTAGGACTCAACCCAGGTTAGGACTAACCGAGGTTATCGGAGGTTGTCGGATCAGCTAACAGTTAGCGTGATTAGTGCGGCTGGTAGTGTAGTTACTAGCAGGAGCTACCAGATCAGCTAGAAGCTAGCGCAAATAGTGCGGCCGATAGTCAGCTGCTAGTGCTGAGGTAAGAAAAGCCAACGAAGGCCACAGGTCGAGTACTAGGGAACATCAAGGCTTCAGCCCTTTACACTTACAAACTATACACCTTAATTAGAAGTAATATAGTCTAGTAACTAGTAGTAAGCTACTACAGAGTTAATCAACGCTTTAGCGACGCTTTTTGTAGTAATGTCTTTAAGGCCTACTAGAACTACATCTTTACTTAGCCTATTAGTAACTACTATTAGGTTTATGCAACTTTCGCTCTCTAGTAATCCTATAATAAAGTTAATTAATATTTCTTTCTAAATACGCTCTAGAATAAGCAAAAGCCTTAGTAATTCTTGTAGGCTATCTCTTTATAGTTTCGTTCTTCTATATACTAGTTAGTTTCTAATGTATTGCCTTACTGTTTAGCTGATAGAGGGCTAAAAGTACTCTCTTGCAACTGCTTAGTAGGTAAAGTTCTTTCCTAGATGCCCTAGAGCTCTAGAATAGTAGATTTTATAGATAATTCTAGTGCTTAAAGTTTGTTGTTTAGTACCTATTTTTAAATACAGTATAGCAGGTTTCTAAAATTTGTAAAGGGCTGAAGCCTAGATGTTCCCTAGTACTCGGCCTGTGGCCTTCGTTGGCTTTTCTTATCTCAGCACTAGTAAGCTGACTATTAGCTGCTGACCCGGCAAACCTCCGATAACCTAATCATCCGGGTTGGACATAAAAACCTTTACGTAGTCTCTCTATAGTTCTTTTCTTCATCTAATTCATTCTCTGTTTACCTTGCATCTTTGGTCAACCCAACGCACCCTTACAAAATTGTCTAATTAGTATTTAGAAATAGAAAGTCTAAGGTCTAGGTTTGTTAGAAATCGGCGTTCTTTCTTATTAACTGCTTTCTAGGCTAGCTAGTACGTGTTATCCTTTTCTTTAGCTTTGTTCTAAAGCTCCTCTAGATTTATCTATTCCTAAAGTACTATTGCAGGATAGCAATTATAGCTAAAGGTTCTAAGAGTCTACTCTTCTTCTTGTTCCTCTGTTTCTAGAGTTTTTACAATAGATAGTTTAAAGACTTATAGGAACTTTCTAGAAATTCAGGTGTCTAAACTATTAGTAGGCATATCTTGTTAGCTTCTTAATAGGGCGTTAGCCCTAGAGTTATTAACTCTAGGCCTATAGGCAATCTCTATGTTAGGGAACTATCTAAGAAACTAAGCCTATCTTATTTGTCTCTTACTAAGCTGCCTAGGCTTTCTAAAATACTCTAGGTTCTTGTAGTCTGTAACAACTAAAAACTTCCTTAAGAAGCGTCGTATAGCGTCCTACTTAGATAAGTAGTAGATAACTATAAGCAATTCCTTATTGTATATCTCGTAGTTGCTTTAAGCGCTAGTTATCTTTTTAGAGTAGTATACTACTAGTTGTAATCTTTCTTACTTGTTGTATTGCAAAAGGACTCCTGCTACAACGTAGCTAGAAAAATTAGTCTCTAGGATTATTTCCTTGTCAAGATCTAATTAAGCTAGATATATTTCAAAAATAAATAGTTCCTTTAGTTTGTTAAAATCTTCTCGCTCTATCTTTCTTTATTAGAAAAAGATATTTCTAGTAAGCCTTAAGAGCGGGGCAACTATACTAGAGTAGTTCTTAATAAAGTGTTAGTAAAAGTTTGCAAACTTTAGAAAACTGCGTACCCCTTTAACATTTGTAGGCACTTCTTATTCTTAAATAGCTTTTACTTTCTTAGGGTCTATTTAAAGTACTTTTCTAGCCTTAATAATAAATTTCAAGTATTTAGTTCTCTGCATATTAAACTCGCATTTCTTAATATTAAGAGGCAACCTAGCCTTGCCTATTGCTTCTAGAAGCTTGTTTATATTGTGTTAGTATTCTTTAAGCGTGCTATATATGTAGATTAATATATTGTCTAAGTAGTCTAAGCAGAAATTATTAATGTACTTGCGTAGTGTCTGGTAAATATCTTATTAAAAGATGCTAGGAGCGTTTGCTATACTAAAAGGAGTAACTAACTATTTATATAATCTGAATCTAGTGTAGAAAGTAGTCTTCTACTTATCTCCTACGTTAATACTAATCTTGTAAAAGGCTATAGAGACGTTAATATTTGTAAACTATTTTGCTTTAGCAATATTGTTAAGCGTCTCTTAGATTAACAGCAAAGGATAACAGTCCTTTTTCGTAATATCGTTTAGAGCTCAGTAATCAACGCAAAATTGTAATCCTTCTCTAAGTTTTCTAGCGAATAGAACTAGGAAAGAAGCTGCAAAACTACTAGCTTTATCTTTTCTTTATCTAATAGAGATATTAGCTCCTTGCGTAGAACTAAAAGCTCTAGTCTACTTATATTGTATAAAGGGCCCTCAGGAGGTTTTTTTTCCTTTCTATTTATATCTTTTTGTAACTTAATTTAGTAATTAACCTTACGTCTACGTAAGGGGCGTAGTGTAAAAGTAGTTAATAATTTAAAAATCTAAGCCATGTTTTAGTACGCCTTAGGAAGTAATAATAAAACATTTACTTTCTATTTTAGAGCTAAGGCCTTCTTAATATCTTTTAGGGAAGCTGTAAAGGTCTATATTAACTTGTCCTTTTTAGCATATCTAATATAGGAGTAATAGGCTATCACGTTTATTTGCTTTAACTTTTTGCTTCCTAAAACAGGGTAGTCTTTAGTGCTTAGCAGTTTAATCCTTTGTCTAGAACAGTAGATGTAGATTAACTTTCTAGAAAAAGCAATAGTAACCTCTCTCTCATTTATCTAGGGCCGTCTAAGTATTGAATTATATCTAGAGTTTGTAGGAGCAACATAGCCCTAGATAGTATCTTTTTATCCTTTAATGTTGATCTCTAACCTAGCAACTTTGTTAATAGTTCTAGGTTTTTCTGTAACTCCTTCTAGTCTGCGCGGAGAAATAGAGATACACTGCAAACTAGCGTTCCTAACAAGTTAAGGACTAATAAGAGAGTATACAAGGTTTCTCATATTCATAAAAGTTAAAGCGAAGGTGTAGCAATTTACTAACATTCTAACAGTAATTTTACTACTGCTTATATCCTTTTTAAAACTAGCCTATTATTTTGTTAAGTTATCTTAATTTACGTGTAGCTCTTGGTAGTAACTTTAAGTAAGAGCTATTGTTTTTCTAAATTAGAATTGTAATCTTTTAGGGTATCTTTGCTACTTAAGGTTTTTTTACCAAGCTTTCTTACTTTTGCCTTTAAGGACTTTAATACATTAGTCCTCTTTTTCTTCTTCTTCTTTCTGAGCGTTTTTTCTTCTATACAATCTGCAGCTAAGTGTCCTCTTTGCTTAAAAGTAAAATAACGTCCTTTTTCTATTAGTCTATTTAGTTCTGAATTGCTAAACCTGCGTAGCTTAGTGAATTTTCTAGTAAACTTTATCCTTTCTATCTAGTTTCCTGTAGGAGGAGGAAGAGAAAGAGAAGCGCGTCTTGGCTTGTATTCCTTAGGCCTTTCATAGTCTCTGTTCTTAGAGTATTGTTCTTTAGGCTTGTTCTAGCCTTGAGAGTATTGCTCTATTCTGTCTAAGTAGTCTGCGATTTTAATAGACTTGTTCTGCAAATTATCTAAGTCTAAGAAGGTAATACTTACAAGCTTATCTTAAAGCTTATAAGTAAGGCTCTTTTAAAAGAGTATTATCTTTATGTCTTTGTCTAAGTCGCTGTTTAACAAAAGCAACTATTCCTAAAACTTTATAATATAATTACAGATAAATTTCTTTCCTAAGAATATAAACTAAAGCTTGTTCTAAGCTTTTTTAGCGCTGTGTAGATCTCTAAACATGTCATTAAAAAAGTTTAATAAGTGTTTAAAATTCTAGGCGTTTAACAATTCTATCTAGTTAAGGTAGGGCAACGTTAAGGTTACTGCCAAGCCTTTAAGCCTACTAAAGGCGTAATTACACGTCCTTCTTTCTGTATTAAAGTCTTTTTAATTATTTTCTACCTTAGTAGTAGGCTACTTTCTAAAGATTAAGTACATCTTTTATATTCTGTTAAAAGCGTCTAAATTAGGTTGCTTAAAATACTTTAGTGTTGTTGCTAGCTGCTAAGTTAGTTTTAATTTAGCAAGTAGTGTTAGTAGCTAAGCGAGTAGCTGTTCTTGTTCTAGTTTTATTTATTTAGAGGCTAAGTTAATAGCCTCTTAAATAAGAAAGGCTTTTTGTATTATTGTTAAAGTTGCTATTTTATCTAGTTTGTTTGCTTTATAGAGACCCTCTAGTGTGTTTACTATCTTAGTCCTGCTAACACTATCTTGGTGCAGTCTTGCTATCTAGACAGTAAAGCTTCTAGATGTAATCTCTGCCTCTGCTATTGTTGTGTAAAAGTACTAAATAAATAGCATCTGTATTGTTTAACAGCGGGGATTAGTTTCTAGGGCTACTAACAATATAGTAGGCTTATCTAATAGTTTATATTGCGAAACGTCCTAGGTAGAGTCTTGTACAGCTAGGTATCCTTTAGCACTTCTTATACTTCTTCTACTGTTAATTCTTAGTATATTTAAAACAGCTTTGACTAAGATTAGCAATCTAATTAATTAGAGTCTCGTCTAGATATAGCTCTAGGGGGCTTCTGTGTATAGATATAGCTCTAGCTGGCTTCTTGTCTAGATATAGCTCTAGGGGGCGTCTAATTTAATGTAACAGCGTTAGCGCTACAAAAGGATTTAATTTAAATGTAAAGGTGCGTTAGGTTAACTAAAGATGCCAGGTAAACAGTACATAAATTAAATAAAGAACTATAAAGGCTATCTTAGCAAGTTTATCTACTCCTCTGTAAGGTCTGTCCTTAGTACTAAGGAAGAGGCAAAAGTAGCTACGTAGCAGCTGCTAACTTAGCTTAGAGAAATAACGCAAAGCTAAAGGAAAAGTTAAGCAGGCTAGAAAAGTAGAAGGGCTGAGCAGGCTAAGAATAGCTGAGTAGAAGGACTAATATGCTAAGCCTACGGGTGCCGGGCGCGCACGGACCCCCGGGATCTGTGAGATAGCAAAACGAGGCTTTTTGTCGAGTACTAAAGGCATCAGGGCTTCAGCCCTTTACACTATACTAAAACTTAATAAGGCCCTGTACAGCCTTTGCATCTCTCTACACTTGTAGCAGAATAAATTCTTTACTTTATTAAAAGATCTTAGATTTAATGCTGTTTCATACAAACCTTACTACCTTATTAAGGACAGAATTGATATTTTCTTCTACATAGATAATATTATTATTGTGTACAGAAAGGAGAGCAGACTAAACAATCTTTAGATTATTAAAAAACTAAAAGACAAGTATACCCTTACAAACGAAGAGGATCTATAGTAGTTCTTTAGTGTTAAAGTTATACAAGACCGCACTAACAAATATATCTAACCTTTTTATTTTGTTTTATTGAAGTACAACGTCCTTTCTCAGCCTGAAGGGCTATATAAGACGTGCAGGCCGAGGCCTGCAGGTATCTATGTAGTTTTTCTATCTTCTGAGTAATTTACAAGAGGTGGGTTATCTAAATAAAGGTGAGGCTCTTAGCCTATTGAGTAGAGGTAGAAAAGAGGAGGAGAGGGAGGAGGGGGGAGAATAGGGGAGGGGTGCTTAGAGCTTAATCGCCTAGATAGGCGATTACATCTAGTTGTCGTACTTTCCTTTGTACCAGGCTTGTGTACCAACCCTAGTTTCTTGAATAAAGGCTATAGTAGCCTTAATACCCGCTTCTGTTTGAAAAAGATATTGTAGAGACATTGGCTCTATACAGGAGTTCTAAAGTATAGCTCTGTTATCCTTATATAGTTAGCACCTAAGGATTATATAAGCTGTGTCTTGCGTAGCTCTAAAATTGCATAGGCAAGTTTTAGATTCTACTTTGCCTCTCTTAAATAGATAGCTCTTTAGGTAGCTATAACCTAGTTTTAATTAAAAGAAAGAGCTGGATACATCTGTTCTAGTAGGAAGGATAAGTGACTGTTTCCTTATTTTCTATTTAAAGGTTGCTAAGTAGGTGCTTAGGTTCTTAGTAGTAGCTTTTTTCCTGTAGTTCTCTAGGAGGCTTAACTAATTAACCTTAGCTAGTTGTTTAATTTAAGAGCTAACAACTGCTAGGCTTGTTTTATTTATTAAAAAGTTTATTTCTATAGCCTCTTTTGCTAAGAGGTCTGCTTCATTGTTTCTTAGTATATTTTAGTGTCCTAGGACCTAATGTATCACAGAGTTAATGCCTTTTTCTTCTAGTTAAGTTGCTACTCTAAAACACCTTATTTGCTACTCTTAGCTAAGGTTGTTTAAGGTATTTTTTAATTAAAATAAAGCAGCCTAATTGTCTGCATAGATATGAACATTTTAGCAGATGTTTAATAGGCTAACTACTAACTCTAGCCTTAAAGTAATACCTTGAAGTCTACTGTTCTCCACTAGCTTGTTATTCTCTATATTTGCTTATAGTTCTTTAATAAGAGTAGATCCTTTGTAGAAGGCAACACCTACGCCTATTCCTCTATTATCCCTTATAACTAAGGCATCTAAGTATCTTAATAGAAGGTTATTGTCCGCTAATAGTTTCTTATAGCTTTCTACTTTAATCTCTTTTAGCTTGTTTAATATATGCACCTTGTAAGAAGTTCTAGCGTTCTATAGCGTAAAGGCGTAGTGTTGTATTTCCTCTATATTATCTAAGAGGGCTAAAGCAATAGATAGTGGTATTTAATTAAGTTGCTCTCCTCTATTATTGTTGAAAGCAGCTTTTAGAGGGTGGTTTAGATCTAAAAAAGTAGATCTAAATACGTATCTCTCTATACTGTTGTCTAACCTAACTCTAGGTAGAAATAGAGCGGCTTCTACCTTACTAAGTATTACAGAGGAAGATCTAAAGGTCCCTAAGATCTTTCTATTGGCATAGTTTTAAAGTTTTTGCCTACTATAAAAGATGTGTTGTTAGCTTTTTTAAAATAGCTAGCATCTGTAATTAGCTACGCTAGTAATGCACGCTAGGTATAACTGCCTTATTATCTTTAGTAAGAGGCCTTTATTAATATTAGCTAGCCTGCTTAGGCGGAAAAAATCCTAGTTTGCTTATTGTATTTTTATATAGCAGTAGTCTCTAAACTTTAGGGTGTTGTTAAAGAAGATACCTAGCCACCTAACTAGTTCTTTTAGCTAGAAGGTCTTTTAAGTAGGTAGCGTAAGAACTCTATTTATATATTTTCTGGATCTAGTCTAATTTGCTAGTTCTATTTACAAACTATTAAACTTAATAGCCAACTCCTTTACTTAGTTAAAAAGGTTTACTAACTTCTTTTTAAGCAGTTTAATGTATTTCCTAATAAATGTTGTTTATATTAAGATCTAAAAGTTGTTTATATAAAATGAAGAGTATATATTGTTGTTTACTATAATTAATTAGAATAGCGGTTTCGTGTAGATTAGAAATAGGATAGGAGAGGCTAGGCTCCCTTAAGGCGTACTAGTATTAACCTTTTATAAGTTCTCTATTTGCCTATTAAAGAATAACTCTAGAAGCCTTTTTATAAAAAATAAGTTTGTCTATAATAGAAGGCATATAAGTAGCTGCTAGCTGCTTATATTTTTTAGAAGCTTGTTCCTAAATAAATAGTTAAAAGTGCCTTTGATGTCTAAAAAGGCTGTTAAAGTAACTCTTTTCTTCTTTTTTTGTTATTAAATATTATCATATAAGAGGGGTCTTGTGTTAAAAGCTAATTTCTTTAGCCTACCTCCTATTTGCGTAGGTTGGAGTGGGTTAGTTGTTTCTACTAAGATCTCTAATCTTTTTAAGTATAGCCTTTCTAGTGCCTTCCCTAGGCAGCATAAAAGGGAGATTTCTCTATATACTTTTAGGATTAAGTAGTCTAGTTTATTTAGCTTTCTAAGGATAACCCCTTTTGCTTTTTACTAGCACCTTAGTCAGTACTCTAGGTTAAATAAAGCTAAGTACACTTTAAAAAAAATGCCTAGTTAGTATTTATATGCTTTTAAGATAACTTCTTAGCTAATTCTATCTAGTCCTAGTAAAGTAGCTTTTATTTTCTAACAGGCAGTGTAAAGCTTCTCTATAGGTAGATTTAGCTACTTTTATATAAGGTTTCCTTAGTAGTTGCTAAGTAAAAGAGGAAGAGTAGAAAGAGGGAGCAGAAATAGCTCCTCTTTAAAGGTTTAGCATTTCTTACTAAAAGATTCTTTGCCTCTAATAGCAAGAATTCTTGTTAAAAAGTTGTTTTTTGTATAACATTATTTTAAATATCTTCTCAGGCAATTTGTTTTAGAAGAGCTATTCCTAATAGTTAAGTTTAGCTCTCTTAATAGCTCTAAAATACTTGTTCTTAGCTAGCAAGTAATTTCTTTTCTATAGGTATAGTATGTTGTCTCCTCTCCTTGCTACTCGCTTGTAGTCTTAAAAGGTCCTACCTAGGATAGCTTTAAGGAGATCTAGATCGCTAGTCTACTAAGGCTTTAGTTTTAGTTTTTAGTTTATAAGGGGGGTTAATCTCCTAAGCGCTTGTTAAATTAATATAGTAAGGTCCTCTGCTATTTTATTAAGCCTCTCCTCTAACAGGTTGTTAAGGCCTAAAAGTAATTATCTTAAGAGGTAGTTTAGGGCGTGTAGTAGAGCTAGCTATTAATCCTTGAGCTTTACTTAAACTATCTCCTCCTGTAAGGTTGTATTAAAAAAATTCTAATTTGTTTATTTTATGTTGTACTTCTTTAGCTGGCTAGGTAGCTGCTCTTAGTTGACAATACTAAATAGAATAGCATAGTAGTCTAATCTAACTTTAAGGATAGCCTGCTAGTTTATAATTGTAGAAGCTATATTACTTATAAAAAAAGTAAGGTTAAGTATCCTCTCTTTTTGCATATAAGCTCTAAAAAAGGGCTAACTCCTATAGTATTTAATAAAGATAGGTTTTAGTTATTAACCCACTCCAGTAAATTCTCTACTCGTTAATTTAGGTTGCATTCTTGTAGGCTCTATCTAGAGTAGTAGCAATTTAAATCCCCTAAGATAATGAAATTTAATTTAATATGCTTTTTTAGGAGGCGTCTTTAGATTCTTTTTATATTTAGCTCTTGTCTTAGGCTTGTTTTATTATAAATATTATAGACGTAGATCTTTCTTATGTTAAGTTGTATTAAAATAGCTTAAAAGTTGTTGTTGTTGCTAATATAAGAATTAACTTCTACTTCTACGTCCTTTTAAATATAGATTAGAGTTTTAGGTCGTAAGCCTTAATAAGTTAGTAATATTTACGTAAAGTCTAGATAAGCAATTAACCTCGTATCTTTGTAAGGTCCTTTCATTAACTAAATATCTTATATTATAATAATTGTAGCTTTTGCTGTAATAGCTAAGTTAATTGCGCTTTCTGTAGTAGGGCTACTTCTATTTACATTTATTTGTAGGACTTTCATTATATTTATTAGTTTCATTATTCCTAGCTGTCCTAGCCTATAAGATTTCGCATTCTTAGCTGTTTGCTGCATAAAGTCTATTGCAGTTAGTACACTTAAATATAGTATAAATACAAGGTTTTTCTTTACTAGCACAAGACTTGTACTTGTGTTAGCTAGTATAGTGTGCTTTGCTGCAAACTTAGCAGGCTAATTTTAAGTATCTAGCCTTAAGGTGGCCAAATCCTTAGCATTTAGTGCACTGTGTTACAATATTAATAACTGGCAGTTTCTCTGCTTTAAGGCTTTGCCCTAAAATATAAAGTTTCTCTTTAATAGCTTTTTAGGCTTGTTCCTTTATAGCAAACGCACCGCAGGCTGAACCAAAGTTTTGGTTTTCTCTTTTATCCTTAGGCGTAAGCTAAAAAGGATTGCTTATAACTTTTAGGCCTTTGTTAAAAAAAAAAATTCTTCTTTTACTACCTTAAGGCTGTGGTTTGTAGGAAGCTTATAGATAACAACTTTAAACTAGGGCTTAATAAGTTAGGCGGCTTTGAAGGTTGTAATATCTTGCTATATTACCTAATTCTCTAAGAGGTATTTAGCCTTAAAGGCTAGTATAGTTGTAATTATTTTGTTGCCTCTAAAAGATAATGTAATTAAGGCAACTATAAGCAATTATACGCCTCTTTTTGTTGCAAAGGCATTGTTAAAATTATTTCTAAGTTTAAAAGTATTGAATATAGCTAGGGTCTTGCTAACTAGAACTAGCTAGCGGTCTTTTAGGCTAGTAACCTTTAGTTTTTAAGTTTTTTAGATATCTGTCTATAGTTAATCTTTGTTGTTACCTACTATAGTAGCGAAGGTAGCTGCAGTAGCATTAGGCGTGTTTTAAATAGGCGTATTTGTTGTTAGTTTCTTAATACGTCTAATTTTCTCCCCTAGCTCTCTTAAGACGTTTAAGAGGCTTAATATTCAGTTAGCTAGTATAGCTATATTCTTTTTATTTATTCTCCTATTTTCTGTATAGTCTTTAAACACCTTTACTAAGTCGAAAAAACTTATTTGCTAGGTAAAGTTGTTTTTAGCTAAATTAGCTGCTTAAATTACTAGGTTCCTAGCTATCTTCAGTGCCTTGTCTACTAAGGTAGCTTTTAGTATTATATTTCTAATAGAATATTAAGGAATAAGTCTAATAAAAGAAGATAAGTTGCTCTTTGTTTAGATGTGTAAAGGCCTTTATAGTTCTTTTAAATTTTGTCTTTCTTAGCGAGGCGTTAATAAATTTACTTCTTCTATCTTTATTTATTTATTTTTTAATTCTCCTAAGTCTTTAGAAGCAATTTATTTGTTGTTAATTTCTTAAGTTATTGCAATTTCTTAATTTAATTAAGCTTTAATAAGCTCTTTAATTTAATTAGCTTTAGACGCCTTAGCATGTAGCTTAAGCTTTTAAGAAAAATAAAAACTTATCTCTTTTTTAAAGAGGGGGTAAGCAACTCTTTTACCCTCTCTTGTGCGCTAGCGCTCTTGCTGCAGGCTTTAAAAAGTGTCTTAATTAATTCTTTAAGGTTGTTTTCTTTAGATCTAGTTAATTCTAATTAACTTCTAGAAAAGTCAACGTTAGTGTTGTCTATTTCTACCTTGTATATATCTAACTATTTTAATCTGCCTCTACTAATAAAATAAGTTAACCAGCTAACCTAAACAGCGTTTACTACAATATACTAATAAAAATACTTAAGCCTTTACTAAATAAAAAGAACGCCGTAATATCTTAAAGTAAAAAATACTAATAAAAGATTAGTTTTTTACTTTTTGTAGTAATTACTACGCGTCCTAATATTACGTTTGCAGTCTTTTAACTAGCACGCTTCTTCTTAAATTTTTTAAATAAATATTACGTTGCAGCTAATTAAGTTCTTCTATACTTATATAATACGCGATAGATAGCCTTCCAACTAAAAAAACATAACACTCTTTAGATTGCAAGCGATGCCTTAATTATAGATAAAACCCGTAATTTAAAAAGCTTCTAAAGCTACACTAATAAGGTATTTAGTCGCCTTATTATATAAAAAGCAAATAAGAAAGACACTGTTACAATATTAATAATAAAGACTAAGACAACAATACTAATATTGACTTTTTTAGAAATTAATTAGAAACAACTAGATCTAAAGAAAACAACCCTAAGGAATTAATTACAACACTTTTTAAGACTTATAGCAAAGGCGCTATTGCGCTATAAAGGTTAGTGAAGCTACCTACCCCTCTTTTTAAAAAGAAAATTTTTGTTTTCTTTTAAAAAAGCTTAAACTATATGCTAAGGCATTAAGAGCTAATTAAGATTAAAGAGCTTATTAAAGCCTAATTTAACTAAGAAATTATAACTACTTAAAAAAAAATCGCTTCTAGAAACTTAGGAGGAATAAACAAAAACAAATAGAGATAAATAAGGATAATAGAGATAGTAGCTAAGCTACAAACCTTGCCTAGAAAGGTAAACCCTAAAGAACTTTAAAGGCCTATCTATATTTAAACTAAGAGTAACTTTTTCCTTTTATTAGTCTTATCCCTTAATACCTAATTAGAAATAGACTACTAAAAGCTACCTTAGTAGAAGAAGCACATAAGATTACTAGAGATCTAGTAATTTAAGTAACTAATTTAGCTAAAAGCAATCCTACTTAGCAAATAAGTTTCTTAGATCTAGTAGAAGTCTTTAGAGACTATATAGAAAATAGTAGAGTAAACAAGAAGAATACTACTATTTTAGTAGACTAGATATTAAGCCTCTTAAATATCTTAAGAGAGTTAAGAGAGAAAATTAGACGTATTAAGAAACTAACAACAAACACGCTTATCTAGCCTATTTAAAACACGCCTTACACTACTGCAGCTACTTTTGCTACTATAGTAGGCAACAACAACAATTAACTATAGGCCAATATCTAAAATATAAAAAAACTAAAGGCTACTAGCTTAAAAGAGCGCTAGCTAGTTCTAGTTAGCGAGACCCTAGCTACATTTAATACTTTTAAGCTTAGAAATGCCTTCAATAACGCCTTTGCAATAAAAGGAGGTGTATAATTGCCTATAGTTGCCTTCATTATAATATCCTCTAAGAGAAACAAAATAGTTATAACTACACTAGCTTTTAAAGCAAAAACCTCTTAGAGAATTAGGCTATATAGCAAGATATTATAACTTTTAAAGCTACCTAACTTATTACGCCCTAGTTTAAGGTAATTGTGTACAAGCTTCTTACAAACTACAGCTTAAAGGCTATAAAAAAAGAAATTAAAACCTTTAATAAAGGCTTAAAAGTTATTAACAATCCTTTTTAGCTTATGCCTAAACATAAAAAATAAAAATAAAATTTCAGTTTAGCATGCGTAGCCTTTTTAATAAAGGAAGAAGCCTAAAGGGCTATTAAAAAAAAGCCCTATATTTTAAGAAAAAGCTTTAAGCAAAAAAGCTTTAAGTTATAAGAAAAATAACTCTAGAATAATAATGCAAAAAGTACTAAGGCTTGAGTTACAACAAGGCTAAGTACATAAAAATAGCCTGCTAGCTCTGTAGTAAGCTTTACTACACAAGCTAACACAAGTTTTAGACTTATTATACTAAAGAAGAGTCTTATATCTATACTATATATAAGTATATAAACTGCAACTAACTTTACGCAGCAAACAACCTTATCTATAACTTTATTTTAGCAAGAGCTAGGTCTTATCTTACATTTAGTGCTCTTTTCTTTTAATTTTTCCTTTTATTTTTCCCTTTATCTCCGCAAGCCCTTTATACTCCGCAAGCCCTATATTACTAGGCTATAAGCTATTAGGCTATAAGCTTTATTTAGATAGCCTCCTCCTTGTAATTAAATAAATCTTAGATAAAAACTACTTAGATACTTATAGATCCTAAACCTACACGTCTTATATAGCCCTCTAGGCTAAGAGAGGACGTTAAACTACAATAAAAAATAAAAATAAAGGCTAAGTTACTTGTCTTAGCACAAGTAGCAAAAAAGGCTATATATATTTTAAAATTACTGCAGTAACTTAGTATTTAATATAAAATACAGCTAATTACTTTTTAATATAATAATAAGTAAATAATGTAGCTAGTTACTAAACACACCTGAAAACTATAAACTAAGCTTTAGTATATTAATATATATAATTACTAGTTGCAACAAGAGTTTGTAAGAGATTAAATATAGGTTAAGTATGTCTAGTCTACTAATATAATAGGTAATAAACTAATAAAAGCCTTACTTAAGACTAAATAAAATAATTTTTTAAAATAACTTAGGATATAAACTCTCCAAAGATTAGATTATCTCTTACTACGCAAAATTAACTATCCTATAACTAAACTTAAAGAAGGTAGGCTTCTAGTTTTAAGAGGGCTTTTAGCTAAGGGGGTGTGTTAGATGTAAAGTAATAAAAGAAGAAAACTATTGTTATAGCTAATTACAAGGCAAGCGTTAGCTAAAATATCTTTTAGCTAGTAAGTGCTAAAATTAGGGGACAACAACTTCTTAATTAAAATTCCTAAAAATGAATTAAATTTTTAATTAATTTATTATTACAACTTTTACCATTATTATCTTATTTTAGTTTACCTATAATAATTTATACTGTGTAATTTAACGATTATATTATAATGTAAGGTTTTAGCAATTAGTGTATAGCGTAGAATTTTATTAGTAGAGTATTCTAGGTCTGTACGTTAGTTCTAGCTAATTAGCAGCTAGCACTAATTCTAGGTGTAACTAGGTTACCTAAAATTTGTTATTTTAGCATTTTTCTTACTCATTATAAAGTTAAGCGTACCTAAGCTATTTACTATCTTTATACTATTACAAAAAAGATTGCGTACCTATTTTTAATATTATCTTGTTCTATAAAGTTTAATTATAAGAGGTAGGCCTACTAAGCCTTGTATACAGCTACAAACGCTAATTACTTAGCTATAAAGCTAGCACAAAATAATAGAGCGTTTAGTAATCTTTTATAATTAATACTTATAGTTTGCCGCCGCTGCGGCTAGTAAAGTAAGGCACACTAAGGTACTACTAAGGATTAAATTTACTCTAGGCTCTAGCCTATTACACTAATATAGAGATCTCTTATATCTCTTACCTAAGTAGAGCATTTACAATATAATCTTATCTCTTTTAGCTTTAAATTAGGAAAAGTCTTTATAAACTCTACAGCCTTCTTTTTTTATTCTTATAATAAGTACTTTATATAAGCTTATAAGTTCTTTTGTTACTAGAATACTTACAGTAGTCTAATTAATAAAAATAGTATATTATAAAGCTAACTTATAAATAATATATAACTTAATATTTCTTCTTGCAGAAACTACATGTCTATAAGCTACAAGTTAAGAATAAAAGTATTACTTTATACTATTTAATTACTTCTTAAGTACTTATATTCTTGCTTAGCCTTACCTAATTTTTTACTCCTCTATCTTAGACATAATTAATATTCTAGTAAAGAGTGAAGCCTTTTTTATTTTAGTGTATAGTAGTACTTAACTTATATGTATTTTGCAAAGCATTTTCTCTACATTTTAGTATAATATTAGCAGCATTAATATAATTAAGCATATGAATATATACGTCTATAGCAGAATTATATAGGTTTTCTAAAACTGCTAGAAATACTAGAAAACATTATTGTAATGTTTTAGTTTATTAAACTAGTTACTACGTTTATAGAACTAGAGACTTTTTCTTTATACCTTAAAGTTAGTTAAGAATCTCTTCTAGTAAACTTCTTAAGTATTATACTAGAGGCTAGTTAGTTAAGTACGTTATTAGTGTACAGGTGTTAAAGTGTATAAAGATATACTACTACAAAAACAAGAAACTACTAGTAGTTAGATTATATAAGAATAAGAGTTGTAAAATAAAAATCTTATTCTAGGTTATATTTAGAAGGTAGTACAAGAGTTAAGTTGTAAAGTAAAGAATTAATAAATCTTACTTATTTTAATTCTTAAAATAAGATATAGACCTTTAGATTAAGTAATTAAGCACTAACTTAGTAAGCAGTAGAGTATTACTCTATATACTAGCACATACCTCCTCTTCCTGCAAGCTTAGCTTTTTTAAGCAACCTACTTAGTAGAAAGAAAAATAGCAAAACAAAGAAAATAAAGTAAAAGAAATATAATATAATTACTTTATATTTATTTTAAACACTTTTTTTTTAAACATTTACTTTAGCGAGGTTTTTAAGTAGTAGTTACAGTACGTAGTCTAGGCGCAGGTGTAGTAGTAGGAGCAGAGGCAAAAGTAGCAGGCGCTTAAAATTCTAATATTAATTAAAGGCAAATATAATAAAGCTGCTTAGTTAGGGTTATTAATACTAAGACCTTATCTAAGATAGCAGTACTTAATGAAGAATAAACGATAAAAAGGCGTTATATAAGAAAGAGTATTGCAGGATCTTTACTCTTTTAAAAAACTTAGTGCTTATTAGCTTTTAGGCTAAGTCTCTTGTAAAGTTGTAATAAAAAATTAGCTTAAAAGAAATTAGTAATTTACTTATTCTAGTCCTTTATTATATAAGAAGAGTTCTGTCTAAAGTTAGTAAAATATAAATAGTCTAGGAACTCTTAAACTAGATTAGTATAAAATGCGTTTTTCTCTAACATTTACACTATAAGCTATAAGTTAATAATTTGTTATAGTATATAGTTGTAGTACTCTTTAATTTAGTTTTTAATCTACTCCTTATTAGCGTTTTATAGTATGTTATTTAGCTTCTTATAGATAAGAGGATTGTCCTACTTAGCTTATTTAATAAGGGCCTTCTAGATCTAAGACTTATATTTAATATGAATATTAGTAAAAAATAGCTAATTAATTCTTTAAAACTTGTTAAGATAACTTAAAGAAATATAAAAAGTAGTAGTAAGGTTATTATAAGCTTTGCAAATTTCCTTATAAGCTCTTATAGTAAGCACCTCTACTACTTTATTCTAAACTATAATAAACTAAGAGAGAATAGTACAGCAGTTGTAAGTAGTTAGGCTAGTAGATTTATAAAGTAGTAGAAGTAACAAAATTTAAACTTACTCTTCCTTATAGATTTGCTTTATCTAGTAAGTATTAGGAGCTAGTTTTTATACGTTCTCTAGCTAGTCTATCTTATTTTTCGATTTTTAAATAAGACAATTTAATAATTAGACGCCTATGTCTTTGCACTACCTTAAGTACTCTAGTATATAGTTATAAAAGCCTAAAAGTATCTCTATACAGTTGTTTTTATCCTTATCATTAAATAATACGCTGATTTAGCATATATTTATACTAAGGCCTTTAGTTATTACTTACTTAAAGTTAAGATTAATGTGCCTAAAGTAAGTTTAATTACCCTTCTTAGCGTACTTAGCGTAGTAGAGGTAAAAAATTAAAGTATGTTTCTTATAAAGTATAGTATATTATAACTAGTATCCTAGGTTGGTACGTATAGCTTATTAGATAAGTAAGTAGTATATATTATAAAGCTATTTAAAGTGTAGCTTCCTGTCTATATGTTATAGATAAAAGCACTACATTTTAAAAGTTTTAATAATAATATTCTTAACTTAACTATCTGTAAACAGCTAAGAACAGGCGTTAGTAATAATACTTCTAGTGCGTTAGAACTATTAAGCTGATAGTTAAAACTCTATAGTATTAATAACTTTGTTCTAAGTAGGGAGAGGATAAAGATTAAGTTTAGAAAGTTAAAAGTAGTAGCTTAGCAGGTCCTTATCCTGCTTAGCTAAATAATACTTACTAGTAAAAAGCTTTAAAATTCTAAAGTCTAATTGGAATACTCACTTGTAGCTCTATCCTGCGTATAGTAAAAGTAGATACTTATTAAGTATATTAGACAGTATAGCTCTCTTAAACAAACTTATAACGCTTATAGTAGTATACTTATAAATAAAGTATACTTGCTTATATAATAAGTTATTAGAGCTAAGCTGTTATTTAATGTTAACTTTATAGTACTACTCTTTAATAACCTTAATGTAGTTAAAATTAATAATTAGCTTCTTTGCATAGGCTCGCTTAAGTACCTTAAGTAAAGCTAAAGTAGAAATCTTGTAATAACACTCTACTTAAAGGATCTTCTGTTTCTAATGAAGAATATCTAGCTCCTTATCTATATAAAAAGCGTTATTAAAGTTAGTATCTAGTTAGGTAGCCGCCTGTTAGTAGGCTAGTATTGCTTTTAGAGCACAAGAGCTTAGTAGAGGCAGTAGTATAGAGACTTATTAGCTACAAGCCTTAGTCCTTACTTGTCTTGCCTAGTTGTTAGTAGTATTATACCTCTATTATACTATAGTTATTTTGTTCTAAAACTTATGCCACTTAATTACTAAGTATTAGTTAAGTTTTTAACTAGCTAACAATCTTATAAATTACTTTAAATTCTTAGTTATAACTAACAGACTATAAGTCCTTAGAAAGTAAGTCTTAGATGTTATAAAATCTCTATAGTAATTAATAGCTTAAGCTTTTTTAAAAATCTTTTCTAGCTCTACAGTTATAAAGATAACTATACTATATATTAGATATGTCTCTACACTAAGCAGCCTATACTTATTACTTAAAACATTTTGTATAAAGTAGACTAGGCTAGTTTTAAAGTTCTTAGCTTTAGCTATAAGTTAAAAAACTTTTTGCTAGAATATATAAAGAGAATTAAGCTTACTTTGCTTATTTTTTGCTTTAGCATAAGGCTGTAGCTTCTATAAGTTAAACTTAATATCTTCTTTCTAGACTTATAGCTTAGCGTAGATATTACAAAGGTCTTTTGCTTCTTGCTTATTAATATCTAAGTAAGGTGCTTAGTTGTAAGAGTTGTCCTAATTAATAAGAGCATAGATGTTCTTATATAGTAGTTTTACTATTGCCTAGCTAGCTATTAACATATATTGTTTCTTACTTTAGTTTTTAAGGTTAATACAATAAGCTGCTACAGCGTTAAAGAACTAAGTAGTATTCTTAAAATCTATACGCCTTAATATAAAGGCTATGTTAGTTAATTTTTAGTAACTAAGTAGCGTATAAGGTATGTAGATGCTAACATATTCTTAGATAAATTCTAGAGCTAGCTTTTTTATAGTTATAATAGCTTTGTTTAGTTCTTTAGCTCTTTTATTTTACGTTAAAAATACTATACTAATAATAACATAGTCTTTTTAAAAACTTTTAACACTACTATATTTATTTATAAGTCTAGAGAGCAAAGTATAAAGGTTACCTACTTCTAGAACAACCTTAAAAATTAAGTTAAACTAGTAGAAGACGTTGTTAAACTAATAATTTATAATAATATATTATTGTCTTAGAGTATTTAAAGGATTTTATCTACTAAAATCTAAATATTAATAACTTTAATATTGTTGCTAAATTTTGTAAGCTCTAGAACTGTATCTTAATACTATACAACTTTAAGAATTTAGTCTACAACATAGTCTTTTTTTTAGTAATAATTTTAAGGTTGTTAAGAACTCTTAATAGTTCTAGTATTTATAGTAGTTATAGCTGTAGCTACTTGCCCTAAGCCTTGTCTAATAGTGCTAGAAGCATTATTTAAGTAGGTTAGTTAATATAAGTTAAATATTGTTTTTAGCCGCTGCTAAGCTAAGAGAGGGAGGGAGATATTATTATTATTATTATCTTAGAAGGTAACTACCTTAATAAAAGGTAGTATAGTTTATATAAAGAAAGAGTAAAATAGTTAATAAGGTTATAGTTCTAGTTTATACATAGTAGTAGTATTCTACTAGCTAGCAGGTAAAAAGTAAACAAGGTCTAAATTACACTAAAATAAGCAGGTTTTATAATTAAAATAGTTATTATAATTAGCTATTACTTTAAAAGTGCGTGATATTAAGTATAGTATTAGTATAATAGTAAGCACTTAGAATTAGTAGAATAGGTAGCTTGTACCTAAATTTTATATAAGAAATTAGTAAACAAGTAGCTAAAAGTAAAAGTAGGTACTACTAATATAGTATCCCCTCTTCTTTTTTAAATTATAGGCCGTTTTATAGCCTATTAGTTGTTTTATATAGTAGTATTTAAGTTAAAGTTTAAGCTTTTAAAGTCTTATTTATATATATAACGCTTTTTTCTATAAGAGGTTTAGTAATAATAACTTAAGAATAAAGCTTATTACTTATTATAAGAGGTAAAGGTTTTTGTAGTTCTGTATATAGCTTAGGCAAGTCTAGTAAGATAAGAATATCTACTATAAGGCTAGTTTATTTTTAATAATTAAAATCCTATAACTTTATATTTTCTTAATCTTCTTTAATAATATCCTTAATTTGTCTTTGTGTAAATAGCTTTAATTACTATCTAGGTTTTGTGTAGGAGAAGCGTGTACTGTTAAGGTCCTTAAGACAATAAGTTTCTTTATTAAGTCTAGCTTCTTAGATATAGTATAAGCCTAACTATCTTGCATCTAGCTTATAGTCTTGCAATATATTAATTTCCCAAACAAATTTCTAAAGAAGAACTAAGTTTCTTAGCTTTATATCTTTATATTGTATTTTTTTAGTGTTATTCTAGTATTCTCTTTTAGTAGCTCTTATCTAGTTAGTATAAGTAACAGCATCTTTTATAAACTAATCTTTAAGATCTAGTTGTATTGCTTAAATTATAAGTAGCTATGCATGGTTTTTTACTTTCTTAAATAAAAGTGTTTGCTATATAAGTAGCGCAAGTTAAATAGGAAGCACTAGGTTCTACTTTGTAACTAACTAGTAGGGCAAGTAACCTATTTATTTCTATATTAAGATCCTGTCTACAAGAAAAACTATTTATAAGTTCTTAACTTAAAGTCCTAGCAGCTTTGTAAGAATATTTATATTAAGCTTATACTCTTTTTTAATCTTTTTTATAGCTTAAAAGTTGTGTTTTAAAGACTAGAGTTAGTGAGTCCTATTATATTTAAGAAATATAATACTACTTTAGCTTTAGCCTTTTAAAATAACCTTTTAATATAACTACATATTTTGTAAACACTTTTTTAGCAAAAAAAAAATTATTACTATTATATTGCAATTCTATTACAATCCTACTGTAATCTTATGTTATAAGTAATAAGAAGGATTTCTTCCTTAACAAACAGATAGGGGTTAAGAGTTAACTAGCTACCACGCTAAAGGGCAATAATCTGCGCAGGGCGCTGATTATGTAATTGCTATCCTGCTAAGGCTAGCTATCTAGGATAGCCGTGCATAAAAGGATAGCAACGCTATTACAAACATCCCCCTTAGAAGGGATGTACAAGATAGTAGGACAAAAGCAATAAGTATAAAAATGTGTTAAATTTTATTATTACACTTGTTGTAGTTAACTTATTAATAGTTTATCTCTTATATAGATTGTTAACTAGTTATTCTATCTTATATAAAATTAGATTGTCTTTATTACTTTGTTAATCTACAATAACTCTTTTTTATACAAATTGCTAGACAACCTGCATAGGCTACTACTTTAGTCTACCTCGCCTTAGTATAGACTAAGCTTAGAGCAGCATAGCCTAACCCTGTATAACACTTTAACTACCTACAGATTCAGTAAACGTAATTAATAACTAAGTTACCTAATTAAGGTTAATAAGATGTTACTCTTAAAAGTCGCTTAGAACACTACAGCCTAGGGTCTAGGACCCTCGCAAGCGCTAGTAGACAACAATATACTTAGCGCATCTAACTTAGAAATAGAGGAGAACTCTAAAGCTATAGAGCTTAAGAACCTTAGGCAATAGGCCTATGTTTAGGCTTAGCAGATGGCTAAAATGTAGAACATAATTAATTAGCTAGCAAGATAGCTAATAGCTACTCCTAATAAATATAAAACTACTAAGAAACCTAAAATAGCAGTGCCTAAGAAGTATAATAGAAGTTAAGAGGAGCTATAAATATTTTTTACTAATATTAACTTGTACTGCGAATTTAACAAAGTACTAACTAAATAAGACAAGATTCTTATAGCAAGTATATATATATAAAAAAAGGCTTCTAACTAGATGCAACTATACGTAGACGACTACTTACTAGACATATAGTAGAACGGGACTAAGGAAGAGACCTAGGCTATATTTGCTAGTTAGACAGAATTTAAACAAGAGATAAGACGTATCTTTAAAGAGGTAGACGCTAAGAATTAAGTAAAGAAGCAAATTACTTACCTAAGGCAAACTAAGTCTGTATTAGCTTATATAGCAGAATTTAAGCAACTATAGGCTAGAATTAATTAAGATAACGCGGCACTTTAAATAGTATTTAAAGTAGGCTTAAAAGAAAATGTTAAGGATAGCCTTATACACTATAATAAGCCTAGAACGCTATAAGCTCTAATTAAGCTAGCTACGCGCATTAATAACTGCTTATAAGAACACTTCTAGTAGAAGAGACAGTTTTAGTCTATAATAGCTAACATAAAGAAGCAGCGCAACAGATACAATAAAGATAGTAACACTATTATAACTAATAAAGTATAAGAAAAGGCTAAAGACAAGAAGACTTAAGAAAAGAGCTATAATAAACTTTCTAAAGAAGAACGCTAGAAGCGTTATAATAGTAGAGTATGTCTCTAATGCGGTAAAGTAGGCTACTTCTGCAGAGATTGCCTAAAGAACAAAGTAAGGCAAGCAGCTATTAAGATTAAAATAATTAGACAAGGAACGCCTTACCTAGCTAGAATAAAGCTAGACAACAGCTTAAGCAACTTAGATCTCTATAAAGAAGCATGCTTAGAGGATAGCTATAAGATTGTACTATAACTTAAACTAGATAACAAGGTTTTTACTTTAAGTAAACCTAGGTTAACAGACTAGAAGATTAAGGACACTGTTGTGCTAAAATAATTAGCTAAGAATTAGTGTTAGGTATGCGCGGACGCAACGTACTACGCTAACAACTGCTTAGTTTAAGAACAAATTATAATTACTAGTAAGAACGCTAAGAAAGTTAGATATTAGGCGATATACTAACAACCTTACTTTAAGGAACTAGTAGCTAAGGTTAAGAACTAAGAAGCTTATAAAGTAAAAGATACTAAAGATTATAAGGTCTTGTGTTAGTATAACTATAAGATAAATTGCAAGTTCTATAAATAGGACAAGGAGAATTGTAGGTTAGACTAAGAATAGTGCTGCTACTTAAACTTCTAGGCAGATAAATGTTTAGCGGACAACTACTATCTGCATAAACTAAAGAAAGTAGAAATTTATTATAAACTCTTATAGACGTAATACAGGAATAGTTGCGCTTTCTATAAAAAATAGTTAGAAAAAGCACAATAGGTAGATGACTACTACTATACTACTCTATTATTAAACATCTATAAGGCAGTAGATTGCCTAATTTACAAAGTAAAGAAGCTAGAACTAAGGAAATAAGCCTTAAGGTAGGAAATACTTTACTTAAACCTCTATTAGAGCTTCTGTTATAATAATAGCTACTTAATATACTATAGCACTAAGTACAGTGCAGGCTACTTTCCTAAAAGGAGGAAAAGTAAGTAGGCAAAAAACTAAAATACTGCTAAGGACAAGGTTACACTAGTAAGGGCATACTTAAAACGACCCTTAGGAAGGTACAGAATACTAATAGTTAGGTAAAGTAGTTACTTATAACTATATCTATATAAAGTTAGAAAATATAAGCGCTTACAGATAGCAGGGCCGCACAAATAATAATCTCCCTATAAGTAGTAGAAAATATAAAATACTGTATTAGGTTAAGTAAGAACTAATCCTAATAATACTTGCTAACAAGAAACCTATAAAATATAGAAACGGCATAATACAGATAGAAACTAAATTAACAAAGCTATAGATAGCTAGCATAAAGTGCTATATAAGTATTAACATTATAGATCTAGGAGGACTAGACATGTTAATAATTTATAACTAGCTAGATGCCTATAACCCTGCTATTAATTAGCAAAAGAAGACAATACTTAGAAGAGAACCTGTGCACAAGGTTGCTAGAGTATGTAAAGTAAGCTTAAAAAACTAAAGCTTAACTTAAAATAGGAGGTTTAGCAAGATCTTACCTTATAAGATTAGGAGAATTTATAAGAAAAACCTTTAGAGAGTAGAAGTTATATAAATAAAACAAGTTGCGACTATAAAAGAAGGACCCTTACTACTAGAAATATTAAAAGAGTATTATACTAACAAGTTTAAGGAACTCTTTAAGGAAGACAAGGCTATAAAGCTAGTAGACTATTATAATTAGGATTACAAAATTAGCTTAGATAATAGAGCTAAGCTAAGCCTAAAACTAATATACCTAATAGCGCCTAAGCATAATGCTAAGCTGTAGGACTACATCTAAAAGAATCTTAAGAAGAGATTTATTTAACTAGAATTAGGCCTAATAGCCTCGCCTATTTTATTTATAAAAAAGCTTAATAAGAAGTAGTAACTATGTGTTAACTTTAAAAGGTTAAACAGTGTAATGCAGAAAAACTAATATTCTTTACTACTAATTACAGAGCTTATAAATTAACTTTAAGGAGCTAAGTAGTTTACAAAATTTAATGTTTAGGAAGGATTTTACTAAACTAGGATTAAAGAAGGTTATAAATAAATAACAGTGTTTAAAACAAAGTATAGACTGTTTAAGGATATAGTTGTGCCTTTTAGATTAACAAACGCACCAGTAACCTTCTAATTAGTTATTAATAACGCCCTTTATAAGTACTTTAGGATCTTTGTTACAGTATACCTAGACGACGTACTTATGTACTCTAGCGGAACGCTTAAAGAACATGTAGAATATGTTAAGAAGGTGCTTAGGAAGCTTAAAGAATATAAGCTGTACCTATAGCTAGGAAAGTGCGAATTCTATGTTAAGAGGACAAAATTCCTAAGCTTTATAGTATCTATAAAGAGAGTAAAGATAAACCTAAAAAAGATTGCAGCTATATAGGAGTAGCTAACGCCTAAAACAGTTAAAGATGTGTAATCTTTTTTAGAATTTGCTAGTTATTACTAGAAGTTTATTAAGAATTACTTAAAGATTACAGCACCCCTCTTAAAAATTACAAAAAAGAAAATAGAGTTTAAATAGAATAAGGAATATTAAGAAGCTTTTAATTAAATTAAGCAAATATTCTTTAAGGCACTTATTCTAGGGATGTACAACCTCAAACAAGAGACGCAAGTTAAAAATAACGCGTTAAATTACGTACTTAGAGCTGTGATATTATAGCAGTACAAAGACAAGAAATAAAGACCTATGTTCTACTATTTAAAGAAGTTCTCTAGAGCAGAACTTAACTATAATATTTATAATAAGGAGCTACTAGGAGTAGTTAATACCTTTAAACAGTAGGAAGTCTATTTGCTAGAACTACTACATTAAATTAAGGTTTTTACTAATTACTAGAACTTAGCAAGGTTTATAACAACTAAAAAACTTAACTAACAACAAGTCTAATAAGCTAAAATAATAGCTTAGTTTAACTTTAAGATAACTTACTGCGCTAAAACGCTTAACAAAGCAGTAGATGCTTTAAGTAGAAGATTTAACTTACGCGAGGAAAGTTACAAGGAACTATATAACGCTATATTTAGGAAAATGCTAGATAGTAGTCTACGTTATAAGTAGCTAGAACTAGCTAAGGTAGCTAAGGTAGCTAAGTAGGTAGAAACGCTACAACAACAGTAGTAGTAGAAAGCAGCTAGCTAGAAGTTTAAGCCTAAGAAAAACGGCTTTAATAAACTACTAAAAGACGAGTGAGAGTACTAAGATATAATTTAAGGAGATTAAATATATGTACCTTTATATATAAGATTAAATCTTATTAGAGAACTGTATAAGTCCCTAGAATATAGACATGCAGTAATAGAAGAAATAGTTAGATAATTAGTAAAGGTGTTTGCAATACTACGCTTATAAGTAAAGGTATAGAACGTTTTAGGCAACTGTTTAGCTTATTACTAGAACAAGCCTAAGAGATATAAGCCCTACAGCCTATTACAACCCTTACAGCTACTAACAAGACTATAGAGTAGCGTAATAATAGACTTTATAAGAAAGCTCTTAAGATTATTAGAACTAAAATTAGCTTAACTTTGCAACACTATCCTAGTAATTATTAACTAATTAACTAAGGCAGCAAAGTTCGTGCTAATAGAAGAGACTATTATAGTAGAAAAATGCGCGTATAAAGCTATAAAGGCACTAGTATTAGAGTATAGGATACCTAAAGAATTTATAATAGATAGAAATAAGCTGTTTACGTCTAAATATTAAATAATATTCTTAGCGAAATTAGGTATAAGGAAAAAGCTATTAACTAGCTTTTACCCTAAAACGGACAGCTAGACAGAAAGAACAAACTAGATACTAGAGCAGTATTGAAGGATGTATGCTAATAAGCTGCAAAATAACTAGGTTAAGCTCTTACTAATAGCATAATTAGCCTACAACAGCACTAGATTAGCGACAATAAAATACTCGCTATACTACGCAAGCTATAGATATAAGCTAGTTACTTATTAAGATTTAAAAGACATAGAAAGTATTATAGTTAGCACAGATAATAAAGCCCGCCTTATATAAGAACTATATAAGGAATTAAGTAAAAATATTACTTATAGAAACTTTATAACGTCTAAAGTAGTAAATAAGTAAAGGATGAAAAGACTAACTTTTAAAAAGGGGGATAAAGTTTTCCTGTTACAATAAAACTTAAAAACTAAGTAACTAAGTAAGAAACTAAATAACCTCTAAGTAGGACTATTTAAAATCCTAAAAGAAATAGGCACAGTAAACTATAAACTTTAACTACTACTAGGCATGCGCGTCTACTCTGTCTTTTACAAAAAACTCCTAGAACTAGCACCTCTAGATACTAAGCTAGCAATAGATATAGAGCTTAAAGACAACAAGTATAAGGTTAAAGAAATTAGAGACCTGCAGAAAGTTAGTTGTTAGTAGAAATACTTAGTTAAGTAGTAAGGATAGCTAAAGAGTTAGAACACTTAGAAACTAAAAGAAAATTTAATAAACTGCAAGTTATAGGTACTTAAGTACTACTAGAAATACTTAAAGAGGCGAGGACTAAGTCCTTAAAAAGAAAAAAGTAATTAAGAAAAAAATTAAAAAAAGCGTTAGCCTGTAACTAGCCTAAGTTAGTTAATAATCTAGATAGTAATAGTTTAGTTGTTAGAAAGTCTATACTAAGGGTAGAGTTCCTCTTAGCTTGCTCTTTTACATAATCTTCAAGATTTAGAATAGTAAAATCTTAATTAGTAAATAATTGCTCTTGCGCCTTAGTCTCTAAGAGCTCTAGCTTACTTTAAGCTAGCTAAGCTTTTAAACGCGCAACTTTAAGATGTTTCTTACGCTTTTTGCGCTAAACCTTCTTCTACTCTTCTTTAGAAACAAATAGACTATACTCCGCCTTTATAAAAATATAACTAGTATAACAGCTAGTTATAGTGTTTATAAAATAATAAAGGTTTTTTATTTTATACTGTTTATAATAAAAAGACATCTCTAAACCTAACTCTTTTATATAGTTAGCGTAAGCGCGACGTTTAGAGGTGGAGTTCTACAGGTAAAAGTAATAGGAGGACAAAATCTTAAGCATAGTTAGGAAAGCGTGGAGAGAAACAAGCGTATAATATAATAGGCATACTAAGACTTTATATGCAGCTAGCAGTTTAACGCGCGGCACAGGAAAATAATATTCTAGAGTATTAAGATAATACGCTTAAGAGGGGGGATAATATTATAAGTAATAAGAAGAATTTTTTCCTTAATAAATAGATAGGGGTTAAGAGTTAACTAGCTACTACGCTAAAAGTTAATAATTTACGTAGGGCGCTAATTACGTAATTGCTATTTTGCTAAGGCTAGCTATCTAGAATAGCTGTGCATAAAGGGATAGCAACGCTATTACAAACATCCCCCTTAGAAGGGATATATAAGATAGCAGAATAAAAGCAATAGGTATAAGAATGTGTTAGATTTTATTATTACACTTATTGTAGTTAACTTATGAATAGTTCATCTCTTACACAGATTGTTAACTAGTTATTCTATTTTATATAGAATTAGATTATCTTTATAACCTTGTTAATCTACAATAACTCTTTTCCACACAAATCGCTAGACAACCTGCACAGGCTACCGCTTTAGTCTACCTTGCCTTAGTACAGACTAAGCTTAGAGTAGTATAGCCTAACCCTGTGTAACATCTTATTGTTAGCTATAAGCTAGCAATTGCTGTTAGACACGTTTTAACTAATATTGTTTTTTAGTACTTAAGTAAATTTTTTTAATCCTAATTATTGCTTAGTAGTCTAAGCTTTCCTTCTAGAACTTATCTACCTACTATTTAAATCTTATTAACTATACATAATTTTTTTTTTACTTTTGTAATTAATTAGTAAAGGGGAGCTGCTTTTTACTCTTTTAGAACTCTATTTTAACTATAACAACAACTGCTACCTTTAACACCTTAAAAAATAAATAATACTACTTTAGCAAAAATAAGCTTTTTATTAACTATAAGTTTGCGCACTATACTTTATTAATATATAATTTCGTTATATATAAACTCTGTAATTGTCTTTAACTAGTTGTTTAATAGAGCTTTTACTTTAAGCTAGATGCTAAGGTAGTCTCTTGTAATAACTAAAAACTTCTTTCTAAAACACTAGGGCATATATACTATATGAATTATAATAGTCTCCTAAATAGCAAAACTATAAGTGTTAGTAAGTATATTAACTTTTCTCTTAGAGGATTATAGTTAATAGTCTAGACAAGTTACTAGCTTTTAACGTACGTACTTATATATTTCTTTCTACTAGTATTACGGAGCGAGTATAAAGTACACTGCGTTAACTTTTTTATGTTTAATTTAAGTGTGTACATTCTATACTGTAGCTATTCTTAAGTTAGTATTATTTACAACTTTCTAAATTACAATATTTCTAATATTTCCTTTAAGAGTGTTTTATCTTATATAAAGAACTTTAGAGCTTATTTTTTTATACTTATAATTCTTGTAGTTCTATATCCTAAAAAGTCTAAAAGTTAACAAAAATTAGGTATATTATTCTAACTCTGTTAAGAATTTCTAACAGAGTATCCTTGCCTGTCCTATTAGTATTAGTATATTTACATTTCTAATTATATAATTAATAAACTCTTCTTAATCTTTCTTAGATTCTAGAGGTAGTTCTTAATCATTAGGTTTTAGATACCTTAATAGTATATCTTTAACTTTATTCTTTTACCTTAGTATATATTTAATGTTAAAGTCTTATAAAAGAATTATTAATATCTACTTGTTTATAATAGATTCTAAATTATTAGTAAATAAGCAATTTAGTTAAGTAATAAGAGTTGCCGCGTTAGTTTCTATAGTAAAGTAAATACTATAGAGGTAGGTACAAAACTTCTTAAGAGCCTATAGTATAGCCTTGTATTTTAACTTAGTAAAGTGCTATTACCTTTCTTGCGCTAACTATAGTGTGCTTTTAAACTACAGTAAGTATTGCTTATTATTCTTTTTAAGTTGTTTAATATATACTCTTATACTATCTTAACTTATATTAGTTATTAGGAATATCTTGTAATTCTTAGCGTTAGTGTAGTTAAGGTTTATAAGTATAGGTGTGTTATATATAGCCTATTTTAGCTTATATATTGCTATGTCTTGTGTATTTCTTTATTTAAAAGGAACATTATCTTGTAAGAGTGTAAATAGAGGTTTAGCAATCTTAGTAAAGTCCTTTTTTTATGTTATAGTTTAACGTCCTTTCTTAGCCTAAAAGGCTATATAAGACGTGTAGGCTAGGCCTACAGGTAACTATGTAGGGTTTTCTAATATATTTTAATTACAAGAAGGGGATTATCTAAATAAAGGTAAGGCTCGCAGCCTAGAGTAAAGTCCTTTACTTATATATAGTAGTAGATGCATTTGCTTACAAAGCATTATACCTCTCTTTTATCTTTATATAGTAGCTAGTTTATAATCTTCTTAATTTTCTTCTAGTTAGGATAACAATGTTGTAAGCTAACTTTATAGCTTACAACTTTAAGCCTTTCTATTAAAAAATAATACTTCTTTCCTAATATAGTACTTTTAGCTTATTTAATATTAGCTAGTACGCTATCTAGTTGTAAGATATGCTTAAGACAATAACATTAAACTTTTAGCATTAATTCTTCTTTACTATAATTAATATATAGCCCTCTACATATAATGCTGTTAATAAAAGGCATAGT
Organism: Alternaria sp. 'sect. Undifilum'; assembly: GCA_024321975.1. Lineage (NCBI taxonomy): Eukaryota > Fungi > Ascomycota > Dothideomycetes > Pleosporales > Pleosporaceae > Alternaria > Alternaria sp. 'sect. Undifilum'. The sequence goes on from JAJJZI010000003.1 coordinate 1,400,532, forward strand.
ATTAGGCTAGTAGTCTTTTAGAATCTTTATTATTATACGTTAAAATACTGCTACACAGTTAGTAGCACTTATAACTATTATGCATAATTATATAAGCCCTACTAGTGTTTAAAACACTATTATGTCTCTCCTTTCTAGATGTAGTATAATTTAGTTATATCCTAAGAATAAGTTATAAGTAAGATAATTTTGCATTTTATCAACCTCTTAGAAAACTTATTTACTATTAGTAGTAAGTTTGTATCTTATATAGTAACTGCATTTATTTACTGTATATTGCTAATCTATTAAACGCCTTTGTTCTTCTTAGGTACTAGGTGCTATATATTAAAATATTAACTACTACATCTTTTCTATATTCCTTAATTTAGGCAGACGTTAACTATATCTACTACTTACAGCTCTAAAGCTTTTAAGATAGTAAAACTCTGTACTTACTAGGCTTTGTGTAGTATTATTTATATCTTATATAGTAAATATATATTAAAGTAAATCGTTTCTAATTTTTTAAATTACTAGGAGAACGCTCTTTCTCTGTTAAGAAGCATATAAATAAATATTACTTTTTCCAATAGCTGCAGGTAGTCTTAAGAATATAGCCTATTAAGTTATTCTTTAGTAAGCCTTGTCTCTTGCAGGAAAGCAGCATATTTTAGTTTAAAAAGATAATTATATAGCTTCTTATTAAGATCGCGAAAACTTATTCTAAGAAGTTACTATTCTTTTGCTCTTTTCTTTTAATCTTCTTATCTAAATTCTATAAGCATCTCCTGCTGTAGAATATTAATAAGTTAAACTTTCTTATTTACTATCTTATATAGTGTGTAATAGTTATTATGCTGTTAGGCATATTTAAGTAGTTTTTTTTATATCTACTAATAATTAAGCTTATATATAATTAAAAATTTAGTAAATTCGCAGTTTCTTCTAAAGTTCTTAAACTATCTAACTACGTGCGTGAATACTTAGTTTATTTAGACTATTTAATCCTTTCTGCTACCTTTTATATATAGCATGTTAAAGCTGCTAAATTTAGCTACTAGATTAGATTATATAGCTTCTTATATATATTCTTCTGTAGCTACTTATAGTTTACTACTTAGTTTATTAGTAATTACATTTAACTATATATTACATACTATTTCTTTATTTAAGTTGTTATTAAAGGCTTTGTTTCTAATTGTCTGCGTAAGGTAATTTAGAGATAGGTTAGACGCAATAAAGACTATATTTCTTTTACTATTTTTAGATATAACTTAGTATATAATTTGTCTAAACGTATTATACTAAATTATTATCCTAGCGCTTGTACACTAAGGTCCTCCTAGAATTACGTATTTAGTAACATTAGTAATAATTCTAAATATAATCTTAATAGTAACTATCTATATTTATATAGGTGTATAAAATGTAGTTCTAATTAATAAGTTAAATATACTATTAGCTAAAGTAATACTAGGAGGAGGCTGCTCTAGCTAGTGCTTTAATATTTTATTTAGTATTTTTAATACTTACGTAGCACTTAGTCTTAGAATATTTATTTATGCTTTAGTATTAATAAAGCACTTTAAAAAGCTAGTATTTATAGTAACTAAGTATTCTAGTAAGTTAGTTTAAGCAAAAGCCTACTTATGTTTTTACTAAACCTCTTAGAAATTTTTTGTAAGTATATTATTTAATTAATTTATTTAAAAATCTTTTCTACTACTTACTTTATAGCAAGTTTACGTATTATATTAATACAAATTTATTACATTATAATAAGCACTTTTAGTAAGTAGTATATTTAGTTAAATTTTATAGGTAGGGCCTGTGCGCTTGTGTAGCTAATTTAAGACTAGAACAGATCCTAGGTATAATTTAGCGTACCTAGTATCTATTAGCTTAGCGTTTTTTACACACGTTATAATATTAAGCGTACTTCAACTATCTATAAAACTAATATTATTATTAAGAAGATTATATAGCTGTTTTTGAATGCTTGCTTACTTTATAAAGTCTAATACTATAAATCTTTGTACTTTCTATCTAAGTAAAGTAGTTGCAATACTGTTTAGCTGTCCTTATACTATCTCTTTAAGTTCTAGATTAGGAAGAGTGTTAATAAACTTTATTGCCTTTTTCTTTCTTTCTTGCTATAATTACTTTAGACTTACTAATATGTTCTTATCTTAATAAGCTAATTAAAGTAGTTTAATAATTAAAAATAGTGTATTATAAAGCTAACTTATAAAAAGAATATTACTTTATGTTTTTTCTATAAATACTATCTATCTATAAGCTGTAAGTTTAGAATAAAAAAGTTACTTTATGTTATTTAATTACTTTTTTATGTACTTAAATTCTTACGTAGCCTTTCTAATTTCTTTACTTCTCTCTCTTAGACATAATTAATATCTTAATAGAGAGCAGGGCCTTTACTTTTAAACCCGTAGTAGTATTTAACTTAAAAATACTATATAAAGTATTTTTTTGCCTTCTAGTATAATAATAGCTATATTTATATTATTAAGCTTCTTAATATATTCTTTGGTAGAAGAATTGTATAGTTATTCTTAAAATTACTAGAACTACTAAAAAATATTATTGTAGTAGCTTTAACTTGTTAAACTAGTTGCTATGTTTATAAAATTAGATTTTTTCTTTTATACTTTAAACTTAGTTAAAAGTCTTCTTTAGTAAACTTCTTTAGTAGCATACTGTAGGCTAGTTAATTAAGCATGTTATGAGTAATGTTATAGAACTCTTAGATCTTTGTCTTTAACTATAAAAAGACTTAGTTTAATAGTAGTTACTTTAAGATTTCTTCTAAACACTTATATAGTAGACTAAAGTAGTATATTTCTTTTTTACTAGAAATACCTTAGTTAAAACTAACTTATTTTATTTACTTTATAGTATAGTATTATTTGTACTTTTTAAGCATGTGTCCTACTATATTATATATGTAAAAAAAAGGTATGTTTTTATATTACTTATATATAATGTACTTCTTTTGTTAAATAACTTCTTCAAAGTTATAGTAATAAAGGCACTATTATTTTTCTAACTATAATGTTTTATAGTAGTCGCTTATATAATAAATTATATATAGTTAAATAGTTCTTTTAAGAGTTTCTTAGTTATAAAATAAGCTACAAGTATGTTAATAATTAATATTTTAAGCTTTAGGTTCTTTAGAAACTTAATAAAGTCTTTAGCTTTTTAGTTAACATTTACTAGCATGCTTGTCTTCTTTTATACTTTACTAATTTTAATTTTAACTTTTTCTACTTTCTCTAGAGTAAAGGTTGCTTATTAGTTAGACAGCATAATTAAGCATATCTTAGTATTAGCGCCTTTTTACCCTAGCTAATAAACCTTATCTAGGCTAGTTATCTTCTTGTAGTAAGATTTTAGAAAAAAATAGATCTGTTCTAGTTTATACGTATCTTAATTATCTCTATTTAAGGTAGAAAGTATATAGTATATAACTACCTCTTTGTTAGTTTGTAGTAGGCTTTTAAAGAAAAAAATACTTTTCTCTTTTTAAAAGTTTTCCTATTCTTAATATATATATTAGTAACAAAAGTAAAGTGCGTGTAGTACTTTACTAAACTAGGCTAGTTTTATAAATATTTATAGATGTAGGCTTAAGTATATAAGTATTTACTTATTTTAATAGCTATATCTTTATCTTTTTACTTTATCTTTATATATATTTGTAACTTAGACTAATTCTTTTTAGTATATTTAAGTAAGCACTTTAAAATATAAAAAAGAAATAAATCTTTATTAAAAAAGTAGTCTAGTAGAATAGAGTTAATAGTAGATTAAGGCTAGTAGTAGTAAGTATAAAGAGAGAAAGTATTTCACTTTCTTGCTCTTAACCTGTCTTCTAATCCCTTTTTAATATCTAAGGTATAGTAAAACTTATATAAGTTCTTTATATAAATAGTTAATAAATATTAGTAAAAAAAAATAAAGTATTGTTTATAAAAAAATTTTTTTTTTAAGTCTTTGTAATGTGTGTTTTTTTAAGTATAAGTATACTAGTTTTTACTTCTTAAGTACTTCTTATTTTGCTAGGTAGGCTTAAATTTATACTTAGAGCTAGTACTTATATATAAGCTTTAATTGCTATCTCTACTTTACTAAATATTACTTTAGCTTAGCATTTCTTTATGTATATATTACTGTCTCTATTTTGCTAAATAGTTTACTACTTTTATTTTGCTAGACAGACTTTATATTAGTATTTAATAACATATTTTATTTTTATTAGTAGGTTTTGTTCTTTCTTATTATTGCTGTTAGTGCTAACTTAAGTATCATCGTACTTAACGTAGTCTATAATAGAAAATAGTATTAACTTCTTAAAAGTAAGTCTAGTAATAATCCTAAGACTTCTATACTTATATAAGATTATTATATTATTCTTGCAATAATTATGCACTAGTTTTTTTATATACTAAGTAGTAGAGTATGTCTTTATAGGCTTTGCTATTTATATAAGTGTTAGAGTGTATAAAGATATACTACTACTAGAGCAAGAGATTACTAGTAGTTAGATTATATAAAAATAAAAGTAGTAAAATAATTTTTTATTATAAGTTAGCTACTAAAGAGAAGTACAAAAGTTAAGTTTTAAAGTAAAAAATTAATAAATTTTACTTATTTTCATTCTTAAAAAAGCTATATACTTTTAAATTGAGTAGTTAAGTACTAACTTAGTAAGTAGTTAAGTATTACCCTGTGTACTAGCACATTAGTAATATTATAGAATTCTAAAATCTTTGCCTTTACCTATAACAAAACTAAGCTTAATAAAAGTTATTTTAAAAACTTTTCTAAAGGTTTATATAGTAGCCTAAAGTAGTAAGTTTTTTTCTTAGCCGCAACATTCTTGTTAAAACTAATTTATTTTATTTACTTTAAGGCGTAGTATAGTTTATAAGTTTAAAGTAGGTGTTCTATAGTACTATACATACAATAAAAGGTATTTAATTTTATATTATCTATGTATATAGCCTTTGCTTTATAAAATAGTTTTTTTAAAGTATTAGTAATAAAAAAACTGTTATATTTCTTGCTAAAGAATTCTGCATTAGTTGCTTATATAATAAAGTAAGCATAATTTATAAGTTTTTCTAAAAGTTTTATAGTTGTAAAATAAGCTATAAGCATGTTAAGAGTTAATAGTCTAAGTTTTAAATTACTAAAAGACTTAACAAGGTCTTCTACTTTTTAGGTAATACTTACTAGCATACTTATATTTTTATATACTTTACTAGTTTTAGCTACTACCTTCTTTACTGTCTTAAAAGTAAAGGTTACACGCTAGTTAGATAATATAATATAGCATAGCTTAGTATTAGCACTTTCTTGTTCTAGCTAAGAAAAATTATTTAAGCTAGTTATTTTCTTATAGTAGAATTGAAAAAAAAATTCTTCTAACTTATAAGTATTTTAATTATTTTTATTAAAAGTAGAAATTATATAGTATATAAGTGTCTCTTGGTTAGTTTATAGTAAGCCTTAAAAAAAAACTTTTCTCTTCTTAATAGATTTGCTTATTCTTAATGTAGGCATAAGAAATAGAAGTAAAGTAAGTATAATATTTTACTAGCCTAGGCTAGTTCTATACAGCTTTCTAAATAAAACCTTAAAAAAAATTATTTTCCTATTTTAATAGTAGTATTTTTAGAACACTAACGTTAACTTTTCTAAAAACTAGTTAAAATAACTAGATCTAAAAGAAATAACTTTAAGGAATTAATTACAACACTTTTTAAAGCCTACAGTAAGGGCGCTAGCGCGTAAGAAAAGGTAAAGAAGTCGCCTACTCCTCTCTTTAGAGAAGAGAAAAATTTTATTTTTTTTAAAAGCTTAGGCTACATGCTAAGGTAGCTTAAGCTAATTAAGATTAAAAAGCTTATTTAAGCTAAACTAAATTAAGAAATTTTATTAACTTAAAAGTATAACAAAAAACAATTTGCTTTTAAAGATCTAGGAGAAGTAAATAAAAGGCAAATAAAGATAGAGGAAGACAATATAATAACGCCGCGCTAAGAAAGGTAAAATATAGAAGAACTTTAAAGGCTAACTTATTTTTAAACACAAAGTAATTTTTTTCCTTTTATTAAACTTATTTCTAAATATCTTATTAAAAATTAAACCCTAAAAGCTACTTTAGAAGAAGAGGCTTTTAAGATACCTAGGAAACTAGTAATCCAAGCATCTAATCTAGCTAAAAACAATTCTACCTAGTAATTAAGTCTTTAGAGACTATACTAAAAATAGTAGAGTAAGTAAGAAGAATACTGCTATTTTAGTAGACTAGTTATTAAGTCTTTTAAACGTCTTAAGAGAGTTAAGAGAGAAAATTAGACGTATTAAGAGACTAACAACAAACACGCCTATCTAGAACACCTCTATCTAGAATACACCTATCTAGAACACGCCTACTACTACTACAGTAACCTAGGCTACTATAGCATATAATAACAAAGATTAACTGTAGACAAATATCTAAAAAACACAAAAACTAAAGGTTACTAGCTTAAAAGATTGCTAGCTAGTTCTAGTTAGCGAGACTCTAGCTGTATTTAATGCTTTTAAACTTAGAAATAATTTTAACAACGCTTTTGCAACAAAAAGAGGCGTATAATCGCTTATAGTTGCCTTAATTACATTATCTTTTAGAGGCAACAAAATAATTACAACTACACTAGCCTTTAAGGCTAAATACTTCTTAGAGAATTAGGCTATATAGTAGGATATTATAACTTTTAAAGCTGCTTAACTTATTACGCTGTAGTTTAAGGTTATTATCTACAAGCTACTTAAAAACTATAGTTTAGAGGTTGTAAAGGAAGAAATTAAAACCTTTAATAAAGGCTTAAAAGTTATAGGTAATCCCTTTTAGCTTACGTCTAAGGATAAAAGAGAATACTAGAACTTTAGCTTAGCATACGTAGCATTTACTATAAAGAAGGAAGCTTAAAAAGCTATTATTTGTAAACTTTATATCTTAGAGCAAAGCCCTAAAGCAGAGAAACTGCGAGTTGTTAATATTTTAAAGTAATGTACTAAATACTAAAGATTTAACTACCTTAAAGTTAGATGCTTAAAATTAGCTTGCGAAATTTGTAGCAAAGTATACTATACTAGCTAACACAAGTGCAAGTCTTGTGCTAGTAAAGAAAAACCTTATATTTACACTATATTTAAGTGTACTAATTACAGCAGACTTTATATAGTAAATAGCTTAAAGTGTAAAATCTTATAGACTAGGACAGCTAAGAATACCTAAACTAATATGTATAATTAAAGCCCTATAAATAAATGTTAATAGAAGTAGCCTTGCTACAAAAGCGTAATTAACTTAGCTATTACAGTAAACACTACAATTATTGCATTATAAAAGCCTTAGTTAATAAAAAGTCTTTACAAAAATACTAAGTTAATTGCTTATCTAGACTTTACGCAAATACTACTAAATTATTAAGGCCTACAACTTAGTGCTCTATTCTATATTTTAAAGGATTTAGAAGTAGAAGTTAATATTTATATTAGCAACAACAACGACTTTTAAGCTATTTTAATACAACTTAATACAAGAAAGATCTATGTATATAACATTTACAATAAAAAGAGCGTAAAATAAAGGCTTAATGTAATAACAATCTAGAGACGCCTCCTAGGAGAGCTAATTAAATTGGATTTAATTATCTAAGGAGTTTTAATTACTACTACCTTAGATACAGCCTACAAGAATGTAACAAAAATTATTAAGCAAAGGATTTAGTAAAGTAAGTTAATAACTAAGACCTATCTCTATTAAATACTATAGGAGTTAGCACTTTCTTTAAAGCTTATATACAAAAAAAGAGCATACTTGACTTGACTTTTTTAATAAGGAATATAGCTTCTATAATTATAAATTAGTAGGTTATTCTTAAAGTTAGATTAGACTATTACGCTATCCTGTTTAGTATTGTTAACTAAGGGCAGCTACCTAGCTAGCTAAAAAAATACAACACAAAAAAAACAAATTGAAATTTTTATAACACTACTTAATAGAAGGAGATTGCCTAAGTAAAGCTAGAAGATTAAATACTAGCCTTACTATAAGCCTTAAACTACCTCTTTGAGATAATTACTTTTAAGCCTTAATAATACTTTAAAGAAGAGGCTAGATAAAATAGCAGAAGATCTTATAACAACAATTTAATAAGAGCTTAAGAGATCTACTCTTCTTGTAAACTAGAAACTAAAGCTAAAGCCTTAGTAGACTAGCAATCTAGATCTCTTTAAGGCTATCTTAAACAGAACCTTTTAAGATTTAAAGCGAATAGCAAGAAGAGGAGACAAAACGCTATACTTATAAAAAAGAGATTACCCGCTAGCTAAAAACAAGTACCTTAGAGCTATTAAGAAAGCTAAACTTAACTATTAGGAACATTTTCTCTAAAGTGAATTGCTAAAGAAGATATTTAAAGCAATAGCTTTTACAGAAAATAACCTCTCTACAAGAATCCTTGCTATTAAAAGCAAAGAATCCTTTAAAGAGAAGTGCTAAACCTTTAGAAAGGAGCTATTTCTGCCTCCTCCTTCTACACTAGCCCTAGCACTTAGCAACTACTAAGGAAACTACAAATAGGAGTAGCTAACTCTATCTTTAGAGGCACTCTACACTGCCTGTTAGAAAATAAAAGCTACCTCACTAGGACTAGATAAAATCAGCTAAGAAGTTATCTTAAAAGCATATAATTACTAACTAAGCATCTTTTTTAAGGTGTACTTAGCTCTGTTTAACCTAAGATACTAACTAAGGTGCTAGCGAAAAGCAAAAGAGGTTATCCTTAGAAAACTAAACAAACTAGACTACTTAATCCTAAAAGTATATAGAGTTATCTCCCTCTTATGCTGCCTAGAGAAGGCACTTGAAAGGCTATACTTAAAAGGATTAAGTACCCTAGCTAAATTAACTAACCTACTCCACCCTACGCAAATGGGAGGCAGGCTAAAGAAATTAGCTATTAACGCAGGACGTTTCTACTACAACAATATACAACAACTAAGAAAAAAAAACTAAGTTACTTTAACAGCCTTTTTAGATATTAAAGGTGCTTTTAACTATTTATCTAAGAACAAGCTTCTAGAAAATATAAGCAACTAATAGTTACCTGTATACCTCCTATTATAAACAAACTTATTCCTTACAGAAAGGCTTTTAGAGTTATCCTTTAATAGGCAAATAGAGAACCTATAGGAACTTTATACTAGTACACCTTAAGGGAGCCTAGCCTCTCTTATCCTATTTCTAATTTACACGAAACTGCCATTTTTATTAATTACAGCAAATAATAATATATACTCCTTATCTTATATAGACAACCTTTAAATCTTAATATTCATAATAACTATTAAGAAAAACATTAAACTGCTTAAAAAGGAGTTAGTAAACCTCTTTAATTAAGCAAAGAAGTGAGCTATTAAGTTAAATAGCTTAAAAATAGAATTAGTAAACTAAATAAGATTAAGAAAAGATACAAATAGAGTCTTTACGCTATTTACTTAAGAGACCTTTTAGCCTAAAAGACTAGTTAGGTAGCTAGGTATCTTCTTAACAATGCTCTGAAGTTTAGAGACTACTGCTATATAAAAGTATAACAAGCAAACTAGGCGTTTTTTACCTAAGAAGGCTAGCTAACATTAATAAAAGCTTCTTACTAAAAGTGATAAGGCAGTTATACTTAGCGTGTATTACTAGCGTAGCTAATTACGGATGTTAGCTATTTTGGAAAGGCTAACAATACGCTATTAGTAGTAGGCAAAAACTTCAAAACTAGGCCTGTAGAAAGATTTTAGGGACTTTTAGATCTTCCCCTACAATGCCTAGTAAGGTAGAAGCCGCTCTATTTCCACCTAGAGTTAGGCTAGACAATAGTATAAGGAGATACGCCTTTAGATCTACTTTATTAGATCTAAACCACCCTATAAATGCTGCTATCAATAACAATAGAGGAGAGCATCTCAATTAAATACAACTATCTATTACTTTAGCCCTCTTAGATAATACAGAGGAAATATAACACTACGCCTTTACTTTATGGAACGCTAGGACTCCTTACAAGGTCCACATTTTAAACAAGCTAAAAGAGATTAAAGTAGAAAGCTATAGGAAACTATTAGTGGACAACAACTTTCTATTAATATACTTAGATGCCTCGGCTATAAGGGATAGCAAAGGAGTAGGCGTAGGCGTTGCCTTCTACAAAGGAACTACTCTTATTAAGGAACTATAAGCAAATATAGGAAATAACTAGATAGTTTATAACAGTGAACTTAAAGGTATTACTTTAGGGCTAGAAAAAGTAGTTAGCCTATTAAACAACTGCTAAAACGTTAATATCCACGTAAATAATCAGGCGGCTTTATTTTAATTAAAAAACATTTTAAATAACCTTAGCTAAGAGTAGCAAATTAGGTGTATTAAAGTAGCAACTTAACTAGATAGAAAAGGCATTACCCCTGCACTACATTAGGTCTTAGGACACTGAAATATACTAGGAAATGATTAAGCAGACCCCTACGCAAAAGAGGCTACAAAATGAAACTCTTTAATAAATAAAATACGCCTAGCAGTTATTAGCTTGCAAATCAAACAACTAGCTAATATTAATTAGTTAAGCCTCCTTAAGAACTACAGGAAAAAAGCTACTACTAAGAACCTAAGCACCTACTTAGCAACCTTTAAGTAGAAAATAAGGAAACAGATACTTATCCCTTCTACTAGGAGAGATATATCTAGCTCTTTCTTTTAATTAAAACTAGGTTATAGCTACCTAAAGAGCTATCTATTTAAGAGAAGCAAAGTAGAATTTAAAACTTGCTTATGCAATTTTAGAGCTACTTAAGATACAGCTTATATATTCTTTAGGTGCTAACTATACAAGGATAGCAGAGCTATACTTTATAACTCTTGTATAGAGCTAATCTTTCTACAATATCTTTTCTAAACAGAAGCAGGTATTAAGGCTATAATAGCCCATTTTCAAGAAACTAGGGTTAGTACACAGGCCTAGTACAAAGGAAACTCCGACAACTAGATGCAATCGCCTACATAGGCGATTAAGCTCTAAGCACTCCTCCCTTCTCCTCCTTCTCCTCCTATTTCTCTACCTCCACCTAATAGCCTAAGAGCTTTACCTTTATTTAGATAAACCACCCCTTGTAAATTACTTAAAAGATAGAAAAAACTACATAGATACCTGCAGGCCTCGGCCTGCATGTCTTATATAGCCCTTTAGGCTGAGAAAGGACGTTAAACTACAATAAAAAAAAAAAAAAGATAACTTCTTAGCTGATTTTATCTAGTCCTAGTGAGGTAGCATTTGTTTTCTAACAGGCGGTGTATAGCTCCTCTATAGATAGAATTAGCTACTCCTATTTAAGGTTTCCTTGGTAATTGTTGAGCGATTAAGGAGGAGTAGAAGAAGGGGGCAAAAATAGCTCCTCTCTAAAGGTTCAGCACTTCTCTCTAAAGGATTCGTTGCCCCTAATAGCAAGAATTCTTGTAGAGAGGTTGTTTTTTGTATAGGCTATTGCTTTAAATATCTCTTTAGACAATTTGTTTTAAAGGAATTACTTTTAATAGTTAAGTTTAGCTTTCTTAATAGCTCTAAGATACTTGTTTTTAGCTAGCAGGTAATCTCTTTTCTATAGATATAGCGTGTTGTCTCCTCTCCTTGCTGCTCGCCTGTAATCTCAAGAGGTCCTGCTTAAGATAGCCTTAAAGAAATCTAGATCGCTAGGTTACTAAGGCTTTACTTTTAATTTTTAATTTTTAAGAGAGGTAGATCTCTTAAGCGCTTATTAAATTGTTGTTATAAGATCTTCTGCTATTTTATCTAGCCTCTTCTTTAAAGTATTATTAAGGCTTAAAAGTAATTATCTCAAAGAGGTAGTTTAAGGCTTAAAAGTAATTATCTCAAAGAGGTAGTTTAAGGCTTATAGTAAGGCTAGTATTTAATCTTCTAGCTTTACTTAGGCAATCTCCTTCTATTAAGTAGTGTTATAAAAATTTCAATTTGTTTTTTTTGTGTTGTATTTTTTTAGCTAGCTAGGTAGCTGCCCTTAGTTAACAATACTAAACAGGATAGCGTAATAGTCTAATCTAACTTTAAGAATAACCTACTAATTTATAATTATAGAAGCTATATTCCTTATTAAAAAAGTCAAGTCAAGTATGCTCTTTTTTTGTATATAAGCTTTAAAGAAAGTGCTAACTCCTATAGTATTTAATAGAGATAGGTCTTAGTTATTAACTTACTTTACTAAATCCTTTGCTTAATAATTTTTGTTACATTCTTGTAGGCTGTATCTAAGGTAGTAGTAATTAAAACTCCCTTAGATAATTAAATCCAATTTAATTAGCTCTCCTAGGAGGCGTCTCTAGATTGTTATTACATTAAGCCTTTATTTTACGCTCTTTTTATTGTAAATGTTATATACATAGATCTTTCTTGTATTAAGTTGTATTAAAATAGCTTAAAAGTCGTTGTTGTTGCTAATATAAATATTAACTTCTACTTCTAAATCCTTTAAAATATAGAATAGAGCACTAAGTTGTAGGCCTTAATAATTTAGTAGTATTTGCGTAAAGTCTAGATAAGCAATTAACTTAGTATTTTTGTAAAGACTTTTTATTAACTAAGGCTTTTATAATGCAATAATTGTAGTGTTTACTGTAATAGCTAAGTTAATTACGCTTTTTGTAGCAAGGCTACTTCTATTAACATTTATTTATAGGGCTTTAATTATACATATTAGTTTAGGTATTCTTAGCTGTCCTAGTCTATAAGATTTTACACTTTAAGCTATTTACTATATAAAGTCTGCTGTAATTAGTACACTTAAATATAGTGTAAATATAAGGTTTTTCTTTACTAGCACAAGACTTGCACTTGTGTTAGCTAGTATAGTATACTTTGCTACAAATTTCGCAAGCTAATTTTAAGCATCTAACTTTAAGGTAGTTAAATCTTTAGTATTTAGTACATTACTTTAAAATATTAACAACTCGCAGTTTCTCTGCTTTAGGGCTTTGCTCTAAGATATAAAGTTTACAAATAATAGCTTTTTAAGCTTCCTTCTTTATAGTAAATGCTACGTATGCTAAGCTAAAGTTCTAGTATTCTCTTTTATCCTTAGACGTAAGCTAAAAGGGATTACCTATAACTTTTAAGCCTTTATTAAAGGTTTTAATTTCTTCCTTTACAACCTCTAAACTATAGTTTTTAAGTAGCTTGTAGATAATAACCTTAAACTACAGCGTAATAAGTTAAGCAGCTTTAAAAGTTATAATATCCTACTATATAGCCTAATTCTCTAAGAAGTATTTAGCCTTAAAGGCTAGTGTAGTTGTAATTATTTTGTTGCCTCTAAAAGATAATGTAATTAAGGCAACTATAAGCGATTATACGCCTCTTTTTGTTGCAAAAGCGTTGTTAAAATTATTTCTAAGTTTAAAAGCATTAAATACAGCTAGAGTCTCGCTAACTAGAACTAGCTAGCAATCTTTTAAGCTAGTAACCTTTAGTTTTTGTGTTTTTAGATATTTGTCTACAGTTAATCTTTGTTATTATATGCTATAGTAGCCTAGGTTACTGTAGTAGTAGTAGGCGTGTTCTAGATAGGTGTATTCTAGATAGAGGTGTTCTAGATAGGCGTGTTTGTTGTTAGTCTCTTAATACGTCTAATTTTCTCTCTTAACTCTCTTAAGACGTTTAAAAGACTTAATAACTAGTCTACTAAAATAGCAGTATTCTTCTTACTTACTCTACTATTTTTAGTATAGTCTCTAAAGACTTAATTACTAGGTAGAATTGTTTTTAGCTAGATTAGATGCTTGGATTACTAGTTTCCTAGGTATCTTAAAAGCCTCTTCTTCTAAAGTAGCTTTTAGGGTTTAATTTTTAATAAGATATTTAGAAATAAGTTTAATAAAAGGAAAAAAATTACTTTGTGTTTAAAAATAAGTTAGCCTTTAAAGTTCTTCTATATTTTACCTTTCTTAGCGCGGCGTTATTATATTGTCTTCCTCTATCTTTATTTGCCTTTTATTTACTTCTCCTAGATCTTTAAAAGCAAATTGTTTTTTGTTATACTTTTAAGTTAATAAAATTTCTTAATTTAGTTTAGCTTAAATAAGCTTTTAATCTTAATTAGCTTAAGCTACCTTAGCATGTAGCCTAAGCTTTTAAAAAAATAAAATTTTTCTCTTCTCTAAAGAGAGGAGTAGGCGACTTCTTTACCTTTTCTTACGCGCTAGCGCCCTTACTGTAGGCTTTAAAAGTGTTGTAATTAATTCCTTAAAGTTATTTCTTTTAGATCTAGTTATTTTAACTAGTTTTTAGAAAAGTTAACGTTAGTGTTCTAAAAATACTACTATTAAAATAGGAAAATAATTTTTTTTAAGGTTTTATTTAGAAAGCTGTATAGAACTAGCCTAGGCTAGTAAAATATTATACTTACTTTACTTCTATTTCTTATGCCTACATTAAGAATAAGCAAATCTATTAAGAAGAGAAAAGTTTTTTTTTAAGGCTTACTATAAACTAACCAAGAGACACTTATATACTATATAATTTCTACTTTTAATAAAAATAATTAAAATACTTATAAGTTAGAAGAATTTTTTTTTCAATTCTACTATAAGAAAATAACTAGCTTAAATAATTTTTCTTAGCTAGAACAAGAAAGTGCTAATACTAAGCTATGCTATATTATATTATCTAACTAGCGTGTAACCTTTACTTTTAAGACAGTAAAGAAGGTAGTAGCTAAAACTAGTAAAGTATATAAAAATATAAGTATGCTAGTAAGTATTACCTAAAAAGTAGAAGACCTTGTTAAGTCTTTTAGTAATTTAAAACTTAGACTATTAACTCTTAACATGCTTATAGCTTATTTTACAACTATAAAACTTTTAGAAAAACTTATAAATTATGCTTACTTTATTATATAAGCAACTAATGCAGAATTCTTTAGCAAGAAATATAACAGTTTTTTTATTACTAATACTTTAAAAAAACTATTTTATAAAGCAAAGGCTATATACATAGATAATATAAAATTAAATACCTTTTATTGTATGTATAGTACTATAGAACACCTACTTTAAACTTATAAACTATACTACGCCTTAAAGTAAATAAAATAAATTAGTTTTAACAAGAATGTTGCGGCTAAGAAAAAAACTTACTACTTTAGGCTACTATATAAACCTTTAGAAAAGTTTTTAAAATAACTTTTATTAAGCTTAGTTTTGTTATAGGTAAAGGCAAAGATTTTAGAATTCTATAATATTACTAATGTGCTAGTACACAGGGTAATACTTAACTACTTACTAAGTTAGTACTTAACTACTCAATTTAAAAGTATATAGCTTTTTTAAGAATGAAAATAAGTAAAATTTATTAATTTTTTACTTTAAAACTTAACTTTTGTACTTCTCTTTAGTAGCTAACTTATAATAAAAAAATTATTTTACTACTTTTATTTTTATATAATCTAACTACTAGTAATCTCTTGCTCTAGTAGTAGTATATCTTTATACACTCTAACACTTATATAAATAGCAAAGCCTATAAAGACATACTCTACTACTTAGTATATAAAAAAACTAGTGCATAATTATTGCAAGAATAATATAATAATCTTATATAAGTATAGAAGTCTTAGGATTATTACTAGACTTACTTTTAAGAAGTTAATACTATTTTCTATTATAGACTACGTTAAGTACGATGATACTTAAGTTAGCACTAACAGCAATAATAAGAAAGAACAAAACCTACTAATAAAAATAAAATATGTTATTAAATACTAATATAAAGTCTGTCTAGCAAAATAAAAGTAGTAAACTATTTAGCAAAATAGAGACAGTAATATATACATAAAGAAATGCTAAGCTAAAGTAATATTTAGTAAAGTAGAGATAGCAATTAAAGCTTATATATAAGTACTAGCTCTAAGTATAAATTTAAGCCTACCTAGCAAAATAAGAAGTACTTAAGAAGTAAAAACTAGTATACTTATACTTAAAAAAACACACATTACAAAGACTTAAAAAAAAAATTTTTTTATAAACAATACTTTATTTTTTTTTACTAATATTTATTAACTATTTATATAAAGAACTTATATAAGTTTTACTATACCTTAGATATTAAAAAGGGATTAGAAGACAGGTTAAGAGCAAGAAAGTGAAATACTTTCTCTCTTTATACTTACTACTACTAGCCTTAATCTACTATTAACTCTATTCTACTAGACTACTTTTTTAATAAAGATTTATTTCTTTTTTATATTTTAAAGTGCTTACTTAAATATACTAAAAAGAATTAGTCTAAGTTACAAATATATATAAAGATAAAGTAAAAAGATAAAGATATAGCTATTAAAATAAGTAAATACTTATATACTTAAGCCTACATCTATAAATATTTATAAAACTAGCCTAGTTTAGTAAAGTACTACACGCACTTTACTTTTGTTACTAATATATATATTAAGAATAGGAAAACTTTTAAAAAGAGAAAAGTATTTTTTTCTTTAAAAGCCTACTACAAACTAACAAAGAGGTAGTTATATACTATATACTTTCTACCTTAAATAGAGATAATTAAGATACGTATAAACTAGAACAGATCTATTTTTTCTAAAATCTTACTACAAGAAGATAACTAGCCTAGATAAGGTTTATTAGCTAGGGTAAAAGGCGCTAATACTAAGATATGCTTAATTATGCTGTCTAACTAATAAGCAACCTTTACTCTAGAGAAAGTAGAAAAAGTTAAAATTAAAATTAGTAAAGTATAAAAGAAGACAAGCATGCTAGTAAATGTTAACTAAAAAGCTAAAGACTTTATTAAGTTTCTAAAGAACCTAAAGCTTAAAATATTAATTATTAACATACTTGTAGCTTATTTTATAACTAAGAAACTCTTAAAAGAACTATTTAACTATATATAATTTATTATATAAGCGACTACTATAAAACATTATAGTTAGAAAAATAATAGTGCCTTTATTACTATAACTTTGAAGAAGTTATTTAACAAAAGAAGTACATTATATATAAGTAATATAAAAACATACCTTTTTTTACATATATAATATAGTAGGACACATGCTTAAAAGTACAAATAATACTATACTATAAAGTAAATAAAATAAGTTAGTTTTAACTAAGGTATTTCTAGTAAAAAGAAATATACTACTTTAGTCTACTATATAAGTGTTTAGAAGAAATCTTAAAGTAACTACTATTAAACTAAGTCTTTTTATAGTTAAAGACAAAGATCTAAGAGTTCTATAACATTACTCATAACATGCTTAATTAACTAGCCTACAGTATGCTACTAAAGAAGTTTACTAAAGAAGACTTTTAACTAAGTTTAAAGTATAAAAGAAAAAATCTAATTTTATAAACATAGCAACTAGTTTAACAAGTTAAAGCTACTACAATAATATTTTTTAGTAGTTCTAGTAATTTTAAGAATAACTATACAATTCTTCTACCAAAGAATATATTAAGAAGCTTAATAATATAAATATAGCTATTATTATACTAGAAGGCAAAAAAAATACTTTATATAGTATTTTTAAGTTAAATACTACTACGGGTTTAAAAAGTAAAGGCCCTGCTCTCTATTAAGATATTAATTATGTCTAAGAGAGAGAAGTAAAGAAATTAGAAAGGCTACGTAAGAATTTAAGTACATAAAAAAGTAATTAAATAACATAAAGTAACTTTTTTATTCTAAACTTACAGCTTATAGATAGATAGTATTTATAGAAAAAACATAAAGTAATATTCTTTTTATAAGTTAGCTTTATAATACACTATTTTTAATTATTAAACTACTTTAATTAGCTTATTAAGATAAGAACATATTAGTAAGTCTAAAGTAATTATAGCAAGAAAGAAAGAAAAAGGCAATAAAGTTTATTAACACTCTTCCTAATCTAGAACTTAAAGAGATAGTATAAGGACAGCTAAACAGTATTGCAACTACTTTACTTAGATAGAAAGTACAAAGATTTATAGTATTAGACTTTATAAAGTAAGCAAGCATTCAAAAACAGCTATATAATCTTCTTAATAATAATATTAGTTTTATAGATAGTTGAAGTACGCTTAATATTATAACGTGTGTAAAAAACGCTAAGCTAATAGATACTAGGTACGCTAAATTATACCTAGGATCTGTTCTAGTCTTAAATTAGCTACACAAGCGCACAGGCCCTACCTATAAAATTTAACTAAATATACTACTTACTAAAAGTGCTTATTATAATGTAATAAATTTGTATTAATATAATACGTAAACTTGCTATAAAGTAAGTAGTAGAAAAGATTTTTAAATAAATTAATTAAATAATATACTTACAAAAAATTTCTAAGAGGTTTAGTAAAAACATAAGTAGGCTTTTGCTTAAACTAACTTACTAGAATACTTAGTTACTATAAATACTAGCTTTTTAAAGTGCTTTATTAATACTAAAGCATAAATAAATATTCTAAGACTAAGTGCTACGTAAGTATTAAAAATACTAAATAAAATATTAAAGCACTAGCTAGAGCAGCCTCCTCCTAGTATTACTTTAGCTAATAGTATATTTAACTTATTAATTAGAACTACATTTTATACACCTATATAAATATAGATAGTTACTATTAAGATTATATTTAGAATTATTACTAATGTTACTAAATACGTAATTCTAGGAGGACCTTAGTGTACAAGCGCTAGGATAATAATTTAGTATAATACGTTTAGACAAATTATATACTAAGTTATATCTAAAAATAGTAAAAGAAATATAGTCTTTATTGCGTCTAACCTATCTCTAAATTACCTTACGCAGACAATTAGAAACAAAGCCTTTAATAACAACTTAAATAAAGAAATAGTATGTAATATATAGTTAAATGTAATTACTAATAAACTAAGTAGTAAACTATAAGTAGCTACAGAAGAATATATATAAGAAGCTATATAATCTAATCTAGTAGCTAAATTTAGCAGCTTTAACATGCTATATATAAAAGGTAGCAGAAAGGATTAAATAGTCTAAATAAACTAAGTATTCACGCACGTAGTTAGATAGTTTAAGAACTTTAGAAGAAACTGCGAATTTACTAAATTTTTAATTATATATAAGCTTAATTATTAGTAGATATAAAAAAAACTACTTAAATATGCCTAACAGCATAATAACTATTACACACTATATAAGATAGTAAATAAGAAAGTTTAACTTATTAATATTCTACAGCAGGAGATGCTTATAGAATTTAGATAAGAAGATTAAAAGAAAAGAGCAAAAGAATAGTAACTTCTTAGAATAAGTTTTCGCGATCTTAATAAGAAGCTATATAATTATCTTTTTAAACTAAAATATGCTGCTTTCCTGCAAGAGACAAGGCTTACTAAAGAATAACTTAATAGGCTATATTCTTAAGACTACCTGCAGCTATTGGAAAAAGTAATATTTATTTATATGCTTCTTAACAGAGAAAGAGCGTTCTCCTAGTAATTTAAAAAATTAGAAACGATTTACTTTAATATATATTTACTATATAAGATATAAATAATACTACACAAAGCCTAGTAAGTACAGAGTTTTACTATCTTAAAAGCTTTAGAGCTGTAAGTAGTAGATATAGTTAACGTCTGCCTAAATTAAGGAATATAGAAAAGATGTAGTAGTTAATATTTTAATATATAGCACCTAGTACCTAAGAAGAACAAAGGCGTTTAATAGATTAGCAATATACAGTAAATAAATGCAGTTACTATATAAGATACAAACTTACTACTAATAGTAAATAAGTTTTCTAAGAGGTTGATAAAATGCAAAATTATCTTACTTATAACTTATTCTTAGGATATAACTAAATTATACTACATCTAGAAAGGAGAGACATAATAGTGTTTTAAACACTAGTAGGGCTTATATAATTATGCATAATAGTTATAAGTGCTACTAACTGTGTAGCAGTATTTTAACGTATAATAATAAAGATTCTAAAAGACTACTAGCCTAATACTATGCCTTTTATTAACAGCATTATATGTAGAGGGCTATATATTAATTATAGTAAAGAAGAATTAATGCTAAAAGTTTAATGTTATTGTCTTAAGCATATCTTACAACTAGATAGCGTACTAGCTAATATTAAATAAGCTAAAAGTACTATATTAGGAAAGAAGTATTATTTTTTAATAGAAAGGCTTAAAGTTGTAAGCTATAAAGTTAGCTTACAACATTGTTATCCTAACTAGAAGAAAATTAAGAAGATTATAAACTAGCTACTATATAAAGATAAAAGAGAGGTATAATGCTTTGTAAGCAAATGCATCTACTACTATATATAAGTAAAGGACTTTACTCTAGGCTGCGAGCCTTACCTTTATTTAGATAATCCCCTTCTTGTAATTAAAATATATTAGAAAACCCTACATAGTTACCTGTAGGCCTAGCCTACACGTCTTATATAGCCTTTTAGGCTAAGAAAGGACGTTAAACTATAACATAAAAAAAGGACTTTACTAAGATTGCTAAACCTCTATTTACACTCTTACAAGATAATGTTCCTTTTAAATAAAGAAATACACAAGACATAGCAATATATAAGCTAAAATAGGCTATATATAACACACCTATACTTATAAACCTTAACTACACTAACGCTAAGAATTACAAGATATTCCTAATAACTAATATAAGTTAAGATAGTATAAGAGTATATATTAAACAACTTAAAAAGAATAATAAGCAATACTTACTGTAGTTTAAAAGCACACTATAGTTAGCGCAAGAAAGGTAATAGCACTTTACTAAGTTAAAATACAAGGCTATACTATAGGCTCTTAAGAAGTTTTGTACCTACCTCTATAGTATTTACTTTACTATAGAAACTAACGCGGCAACTCTTATTACTTAACTAAATTGCTTATTTACTAATAATTTAGAATCTATTATAAACAAGTAGATATTAATAATTCTTTTATAAGACTTTAACATTAAATATATACTAAGGTAAAAGAATAAAGTTAAAGATATACTATTAAGGTATCTAAAACCTAATGATTAAGAACTACCTCTAGAATCTAAGAAAGATTAAGAAGAGTTTATTAATTATATAATTAGAAATGTAAATATACTAATACTAATAGGACAGGCAAGGATACTCTGTTAGAAATTCTTAACAGAGTTAGAATAATATACCTAATTTTTGTTAACTTTTAGACTTTTTAGGATATAGAACTACAAGAATTATAAGTATAAAAAAATAAGCTCTAAAGTTCTTTATATAAGATAAAACACTCTTAAAGGAAATATTAGAAATATTGTAATTTAGAAAGTTGTAAATAATACTAACTTAAGAATAGCTACAGTATAGAATGTACACACTTAAATTAAACATAAAAAAGTTAACGCAGTGTACTTTATACTCGCTCCGTAATACTAGTAGAAAGAAATATATAAGTACGTACGTTAAAAGCTAGTAACTTGTCTAGACTATTAACTATAATCCTCTAAGAGAAAAGTTAATATACTTACTAACACTTATAGTTTTGCTATTTAGGAGACTATTATAATTCATATAGTATATATGCCCTAGTGTTTTAGAAAGAAGTTTTTAGTTATTACAAGAGACTACCTTAGCATCTAGCTTAAAGTAAAAGCTCTATTAAACAACTAGTTAAAGACAATTACAGAGTTTATATATAACGAAATTATATATTAATAAAGTATAGTGCGCAAACTTATAGTTAATAAAAAGCTTATTTTTGCTAAAGTAGTATTATTTATTTTTTAAGGTGTTAAAGGTAGCAGTTGTTGTTATAGTTAAAATAGAGTTCTAAAAGAGTAAAAAGCAGCTCCCCTTTACTAATTAATTACAAAAGTAAAAAAAAAATTATGTATAGTTAATAAGATTTAAATAGTAGGTAGATAAGTTCTAGAAGGAAAGCTTAGACTACTAAGCAATAATTAGGATTAAAAAAATTTACTTAAGTACTAAAAAACAATATTAGTTAAAACGTGTCTAACAGCAATTGCTAGCTTATAGCTAACAATAAGATGTTACACAGGGTTAGGCTATACTACTCTAAGCTTAGTCTGTACTAAGGCAAGGTAGACTAAAGCGGTAGCCTGTGCAGGTTGTCTAGCGATTTGTGTGGAAAAGAGTTATTGTAGATTAACAAGGTTATAAAGATAATCTAATTCTATATAAAATAGAATAACTAGTTAACAATCTGTGTAAGAGATGAACTATTCATAAGTTAACTACAATAAGTGTAATAATAAAATCTAACACATTCTTATACCTATTGCTTTTATTCTGCTATCTTATATATCCCTTCTAAGGGGATGTTTGTAATAGCGTTGCTATCCCTTTATGCACAGCTATTCTAGATAGCTAGCCTTAGCAAAATAGCAATTACGTAATTAGCGCCCTACGTAAATTATTAACTTTTAGCGTAGTAGCTAGTTAACTCTTAACCCCTATCTATTTATTAAGGAAAAAATTCTTCTTATTACTTATAATATTATCCCCCCTCTTAAGCGTATTATCTTAATACTCTAGAATATTATTTTCCTGTGCCGCGCGTTAAACTGCTAGCTGCATATAAAGTCTTAGTATGCCTATTATATTATACGCTTGTTTCTCTCCACGCTTTCCTAACTATGCTTAAGATTTTGTCCTCCTATTACTTTTACCTGTAGAACTCCACCTCTAAACGTCGCGCTTACGCTAACTATATAAAAGAGTTAGGTTTAGAGATGTCTTTTTATTATAAACAGTATAAAATAAAAAACCTTTATTATTTTATAAACACTATAACTAGCTGTTATACTAGTTATATTTTTATAAAGGCGGAGTATAGTCTATTTGTTTCTAAAGAAGAGTAGAAGAAGGTTTAGCGCAAAAAGCGTAAGAAACATCTTAAAGTTGCGCGTTTAAAAGCTTAGCTAGCTTAAAGTAAGCTAGAGCTCTTAGAGACTAAGGCGCAAGAGCAATTATTTACTAATTAAGATTTTACTATTCTAAATCTTGAAGATTATGTAAAAGAGCAAGCTAAGAGGAACTCTACCCTTAGTATAGACTTTCTAACAACTAAACTATTACTATCTAGATTATTAACTAACTTAGGCTAGTTACAGGCTAACGCTTTTTTTAATTTTTTTCTTAATTACTTTTTTCTTTTTAAGGACTTAGTCCTCGCCTCTTTAAGTATTTCTAGTAGTACTTAAGTACCTATAACTTGCAGTTTATTAAATTTTCTTTTAGTTTCTAAGTGTTCTAACTCTTTAGCTATCCTTACTACTTAACTAAGTATTTCTACTAACAACTAACTTTCTGCAGGTCTCTAATTTCTTTAACCTTATACTTGTTGTCTTTAAGCTCTATATCTATTGCTAGCTTAGTATCTAGAGGTGCTAGTTCTAGGAGTTTTTTGTAAAAGACAGAGTAGACGCGCATGCCTAGTAGTAGTTAAAGTTTATAGTTTACTGTGCCTATTTCTTTTAGGATTTTAAATAGTCCTACTTAGAGGTTATTTAGTTTCTTACTTAGTTACTTAGTTTTTAAGTTTTATTGTAACAGGAAAACTTTATCCCCCTTTTTAAAAGTTAGTCTTTTCATCCTTTACTTATTTACTACTTTAGACGTTATAAAGTTTCTATAAGTAATATTTTTACTTAATTCCTTATATAGTTCTTATATAAGGCGGGCTTTATTATCTGTGCTAACTATAATACTTTCTATGTCTTTTAAATCTTAATAAGTAACTAGCTTATATCTATAGCTTGCGTAGTATAGCGAGTATTTTATTGTCGCTAATCTAGTGCTGTTGTAGGCTAATTATGCTATTAGTAAGAGCTTAACCTAGTTATTTTGCAGCTTATTAGCATACATCCTTCAATACTGCTCTAGTATCTAGTTTGTTCTTTCTGTCTAGCTGTCCGTTTTAGGGTAAAAGCTAGTTAATAGCTTTTTCCTTATACCTAATTTCGCTAAGAATATTATTTAATATTTAGACGTAAACAGCTTATTTCTATCTATTATAAATTCTTTAGGTATCCTATACTCTAATACTAGTGCCTTTATAGCTTTATACGCGCATTTTTCTACTATAATAGTCTCTTCTATTAGCACGAACTTTGCTGCCTTAGTTAATTAGTTAATAATTACTAGGATAGTGTTGCAAAGTTAAGCTAATTTTAGTTCTAATAATCTTAAGAGCTTTCTTATAAAGTCTATTATTACGCTACTCTATAGTCTTGTTAGTAGCTGTAAGGGTTGTAATAGGCTGTAGGGCTTATATCTCTTAGGCTTGTTCTAGTAATAAGCTAAACAGTTGCCTAAAACGTTCTATACCTTTACTTATAAGCGTAGTATTGCAAACACCTTTACTAATTATCTAACTATTTCTTCTATTACTGCATGTCTATATTCTAGGGACTTATACAGTTCTCTAATAAGATTTAATCTTATATATAAAGGTACATATATTTAATCTCCTTAAATTATATCTTAGTACTCTCACTCGTCTTTTAGTAGTTTATTAAAGCCGTTTTTCTTAGGCTTAAACTTCTAGCTAGCTGCTTTCTACTACTACTGTTGTTGTAGCGTTTCTACCTACTTAGCTACCTTAGCTACCTTAGCTAGTTCTAGCTACTTATAACGTAGACTACTATCTAGCATTTTCCTAAATATAGCGTTATATAGTTCCTTGTAACTTTCCTCGCGTAAGTTAAATCTTCTACTTAAAGCATCTACTGCTTTGTTAAGCGTTTTAGCGCAGTAAGTTATCTTAAAGTTAAACTAAGCTATTATTTTAGCTTATTAGACTTGTTGTTAGTTAAGTTTTTTAGTTGTTATAAACCTTGCTAAGTTCTAGTAATTAGTAAAAACCTTAATTTAATGTAGTAGTTCTAGCAAATAGACTTCCTACTGTTTAAAGGTATTAACTACTCCTAGTAGCTCCTTATTATAAATATTATAGTTAAGTTCTGCTCTAGAGAACATAGGTCTTTATTTCTTGTCTTTGTACTCTTAATATCAAGCTCTAGTAGTAATTTAACGCGTTATTTTTACTTGGTCTTTATTTTGAGGTTGTACATCCCTAGAATAAGTGCCTTAAAGAATATTTGCTTAATTTAATTAAAAGCTTCTTAATATTCCTTATTCTATTTAAACTCTATTTTCTTTTTTGTAATTTTTAAGAGGGGTGCTGTAATCTTTAAGTAATTCTTAATAAACTTCTAGTAATAACTAGCAAATTCTAAAAAAGATTACACATCTTTAACTGTTTTAGGCGTTAGCTACTCCTATATAGCTGCAATCTTTTTTAGGTTTATCTTTACTCTCTTTATAGATACTATAAAGCTTAGGAATTTTGTCCTCTTAACATAGAATTCGCACTTTCCTAGCTATAGGTACAGCTTATATTCTTTAAGCTTCCTAAGCACCTTCTTAACATATTCTACATGTTCTTTAAGCGTTCCGCTAGAGTACATAAGTACGTCGTCTAGGTATACTGTAACAAAGATCCTAAAGTACTTATAAAGGGCGTTATTAATAACTAATTAGAAGGTTACTGGTGCGTTTGTTAATCTAAAAGGCACAACTATATCCTTAAACAGTCTATACTTTGTTTTAAACACTGTTATTTATTTATAACCTTCTTTAATCCTAGTTTAGTAAAATCCTTCCTAAACATTAAATTTTGTAAACTACTTAGCTCCTTAAAGTTAATTTATAAGCTCTGTAATTAGTAGTAAAGAATATTAGTTTTTCTGCATTACACTGTTTAACCTTTTAAAGTTAACACATAGTTACTACTTCTTATTAAGCTTTTTTATAAATAAAATAGGCGAGGCTATTAGGCCTAATTCTAGTTAAATAAATCTCTTCTTAAGATTCTTTTAGATGTAGTCCTACAGCTTAGCATTATGCTTAGGCGCTATTAGGTATATTAGTTTTAGGCTTAGCTTAGCTCTATTATCTAAGCTAATTTTGTAATCCTAATTATAATAGTCTACTAGCTTTATAGCCTTGTCTTCCTTAAAGAGTTCCTTAAACTTGTTAGTATAATACTCTTTTAATATTTCTAGTAGTAAGGGTCCTTCTTTTATAGTCGCAACTTGTTTTATTTATATAACTTCTACTCTCTAAAGGTTTTTCTTATAAATTCTCCTAATCTTATAAGGTAAGATCTTGCTAAACCTCCTATTTTAAGTTAAGCTTTAGTTTTTTAAGCTTACTTTACATACTCTAGCAACCTTGTGCACAGGTTCTCTTCTAAGTATTGTCTTCTTTTGCTAATTAATAGCAGGGTTATAGGCATCTAGCTAGTTATAAATTATTAACATGTCTAGTCCTCCTAGATCTATAATGTTAATACTTATATAGCACTTTATGCTAGCTATCTATAGCTTTGTTAATTTAGTTTCTATCTGTATTATGCCGTTTCTATATTTTATAGGTTTCTTGTTAGCAAGTATTATTAGGATTAGTTCTTACTTAACCTAATACAGTATTTTATATTTTCTACTACTTATAGGGAGATTATTATTTGTGCGGCCCTGCTATCTGTAAGCGCTTATATTTTCTAACTTTATATAGATATAGTTATAAGTAACTACTTTACCTAACTATTAGTATTCTGTACCTTCCTAAGGGTCGTTTTAAGTATGCCCTTACTAGTGTAACCTTGTCCTTAGCAGTATTTTAGTTTTTGCCTACTTACTTTTCCTCCTTTTAGGAAAGTAGCCTGCACTGTACTTAGTGCTATAGTATATTAAGTAGCTATTATTATAACAGAAGCTCTAATAGAGGTTTAAGTAAAGTATTTCCTACCTTAAGGCTTATTTCCTTAGTTCTAGCTTCTTTACTTTGTAAATTAGGCAATCTACTGCCTTATAGATGTTTAATAATAGAGTAGTATAGTAGTAGTCATCTACCTATTGTGCTTTTTCTAACTATTTTTTATAGAAAGCGCAACTATTCCTGTATTACGTCTATAAGAGTTTATAATAAATTTCTACTTTCTTTAGTTTATGCAGATAGTAGTTGTCCGCTAAACATTTATCTGCCTAGAAGTTTAAGTAGCAGCACTATTCTTAGTCTAACCTACAATTCTCCTTGTCCTATTTATAGAACTTGCAATTTATCTTATAGTTATACTAACACAAGACCTTATAATCTTTAGTATCTTTTACTTTATAAGCTTCTTAGTTCTTAACCTTAGCTACTAGTTCCTTAAAGTAAGGTTGTTAGTATATCGCCTAATATCTAACTTTCTTAGCGTTCTTACTAGTAATTATAATTTGTTCTTAAACTAAGCAGTTGTTAGCGTAGTACGTTGCGTCCGCGCATACCTAACACTAATTCTTAGCTAATTATTTTAGCACAACAGTGTCCTTAATCTTCTAGTCTGTTAACCTAGGTTTACTTAAAGTAAAAACCTTGTTATCTAGTTTAAGTTATAGTACAATCTTATAGCTATCCTCTAAGCATGCTTCTTTATAGAGATCTAAGTTGCTTAAGCTGTTGTCTAGCTTTATTCTAGCTAGGTAAGGCGTTCCTTGTCTAATTATTTTAATCTTAATAGCTGCTTGCCTTACTTTGTTCTTTAGGCAATCTCTGCAGAAGTAGCCTACTTTACCGCATTAGAGACATACTCTACTATTATAACGCTTCTAGCGTTCTTCTTTAGAAAGTTTATTATAGCTCTTTTCTTAAGTCTTCTTGTCTTTAGCCTTTTCTTATACTTTATTAGTTATAATAGTGTTACTATCTTTATTGTATCTGTTGCGCTGCTTCTTTATGTTAGCTATTATAGACTAAAACTGTCTCTTCTACTAGAAGTGTTCTTATAAGCAGTTATTAATGCGCGTAGCTAGCTTAATTAGAGCTTATAGCGTTCTAGGCTTATTATAGTGTATAAGGCTATCCTTAACATTTTCTTTTAAGCCTACTTTAAATACTATTTAAAGTGCCGCGTTATCTTAATTAATTCTAGCCTATAGTTGCTTAAATTCTGCTATATAAGCTAATACAGACTTAGTTTGCCTTAGGTAAGTAATTTGCTTCTTTACTTAATTCTTAGCGTCTACCTCTTTAAAGATACGTCTTATCTCTTGTTTAAATTCTGTCTAACTAGCAAATATAGCCTAGGTCTCTTCCTTAGTCCCGTTCTACTATATGTCTAGTAAGTAGTCGTCTACGTATAGTTGCATCTAGTTAGAAGCCTTTTTTTATATATATATACTTGCTATAAGAATCTTGTCTTATTTAGTTAGTACTTTGTTAAATTCGCAGTACAAGTTAATATTAGTAAAAAATATTTATAGCTCCTCTTAACTTCTATTATACTTCTTAGGCACTGCTATTTTAGGTTTCTTAGTAGTTTTATATTTATTAGGAGTAGCTATTAGCTATCTTGCTAGCTAATTAATTATGTTCTACATTTTAGCCATCTGCTAAGCCTAAACATAGGCCTATTGCCTAAGGTTCTTAAGCTCTATAGCTTTAGAGTTCTCCTCTATTTCTAAGTTAGATGCGCTAAGTATATTGTTGTCTACTAGCGCTTGCGAGGGTCCTAGACCCTAGGCTGTAGTGTTCTAAGCGACTTTTAAGAGTAACATCTTATTAACCTTAATTAGGTAACTTAGTTATTAATTACGTTTACTGAATCTGTAGGTAGTTAAAGTGTTATACAGGGTTAGGCTATGCTGCTCTAAGCTTAGTCTATACTAAGGCGAGGTAGACTAAAGTAGTAGCCTATGCAGGTTGTCTAGCAATTTGTATAAAAAAGAGTTATTGTAGATTAACAAAGTAATAAAGACAATCTAATTTTATATAAGATAGAATAACTAGTTAACAATCTATATAAGAGATAAACTATTAATAAGTTAACTACAACAAGTGTAATAATAAAATTTAACACATTTTTATACTTATTGCTTTTGTCCTACTATCTTGTACATCCCTTCTAAGGGGGATGTTTGTAATAGCGTTGCTATCCTTTTATGCACGGCTATCCTAGATAGCTAGCCTTAGCAGGATAGCAATTACATAATCAGCGCCCTGCGCAGATTATTGCCCTTTAGCGTGGTAGCTAGTTAACTCTTAACCCCTATCTGTTTGTTAAGGAAGAAATCCTTCTTATTACTTATAACATAAGATTACAGTAGGATTGTAATAGAATTGCAATATAATAGTAATAATTTTTTTTTTGCTAAAAAAGTGTTTACAAAATATGTAGTTATATTAAAAGGTTATTTTAAAAGGCTAAAGCTAAAGTAGTATTATATTTCTTAAATATAATAGGACTCACTAACTCTAGTCTTTAAAACACAACTTTTAAGCTATAAAAAAGATTAAAAAAGAGTATAAGCTTAATATAAATATTCTTACAAAGCTGCTAGGACTTTAAGTTAAGAACTTATAAATAGTTTTTCTTGTAGACAGGATCTTAATATAGAAATAAATAGGTTACTTGCCCTACTAGTTAGTTACAAAGTAGAACCTAGTGCTTCCTATTTAACTTGCGCTACTTATATAGCAAACACTTTTATTTAAGAAAGTAAAAAACCATGCATAGCTACTTATAATTTAAGCAATACAACTAGATCTTAAAGATTAGTTTATAAAAGATGCTGTTACTTATACTAACTAGATAAGAGCTACTAAAAGAGAATACTAGAATAACACTAAAAAAATACAATATAAAGATATAAAGCTAAGAAACTTAGTTCTTCTTTAGAAATTTGTTTGGGAAATTAATATATTGCAAGACTATAAGCTAGATGCAAGATAGTTAGGCTTATACTATATCTAAGAAGCTAGACTTAATAAAGAAACTTATTGTCTTAAGGACCTTAACAGTACACGCTTCTCCTACACAAAACCTAGATAGTAATTAAAGCTATTTACACAAAGACAAATTAAGGATATTATTAAAGAAGATTAAGAAAATATAAAGTTATAGGATTTTAATTATTAAAAATAAACTAGCCTTATAGTAGATATTCTTATCTTACTAGACTTGCCTAAGCTATATACAGAACTACAAAAACCTTTACCTCTTATAATAAGTAATAAGCTTTATTCTTAAGTTATTATTACTAAACCTCTTATAGAAAAAAAGCGTTATATATATAAATAAGACTTTAAAAGCTTAAACTTTAACTTAAATACTACTATATAAAACAACTAATAGGCTATAAAACGGCCTATAATTTAAAAAAGAAGAGGGGATACTATATTAGTAGTACCTACTTTTACTTTTAGCTACTTGTTTACTAATTTCTTATATAAAATTTAGGTACAAGCTACCTATTCTACTAATTCTAAGTGCTTACTATTATACTAATACTATACTTAATATCACGCACTTTTAAAGTAATAGCTAATTATAATAACTATTTTAATTATAAAACCTGCTTATTTTAGTGTAATTTAGACCTTGTTTACTTTTTACCTGCTAGCTAGTAGAATACTACTACTATGTATAAACTAGAACTATAACCTTATTAACTATTTTACTCTTTCTTTATATAAACTATACTACCTTTTATTAAGGTAGTTACCTTCTAAGATAATAATAATAATAATATCTCCCTCCCTCTCTTAGCTTAGCAGCGGCTAAAAACAATATTTAACTTATATTAACTAACCTACTTAAATAATGCTTCTAGCACTATTAGACAAGGCTTAGGGCAAGTAGCTACAGCTATAACTACTATAAATACTAGAACTATTAAGAGTTCTTAACAACCTTAAAATTATTACTAAAAAAAAGACTATGTTGTAGACTAAATTCTTAAAGTTGTATAGTATTAAGATACAGTTCTAGAGCTTACAAAATTTAGCAACAATATTAAAGTTATTAATATTTAGATTTTAGTAGATAAAATCCTTTAAATACTCTAAGACAATAATATATTATTATAAATTATTAGTTTAACAACGTCTTCTACTAGTTTAACTTAATTTTTAAGGTTGTTCTAGAAGTAGGTAACCTTTATACTTTGCTCTCTAGACTTATAAATAAATATAGTAGTGTTAAAAGTTTTTAAAAAGACTATGTTATTATTAGTATAGTATTTTTAACGTAAAATAAAAGAGCTAAAGAACTAAACAAAGCTATTATAACTATAAAAAAGCTAGCTCTAGAATTTATCTAAGAATATGTTAGCATCTACATACCTTATACGCTACTTAGTTACTAAAAATTAACTAACATAGCCTTTATATTAAGGCGTATAGATTTTAAGAATACTACTTAGTTCTTTAACGCTGTAGCAGCTTATTGTATTAACCTTAAAAACTAAAGTAAGAAACAATATATGTTAATAGCTAGCTAGGCAATAGTAAAACTACTATATAAGAACATCTATGCTCTTATTAATTAGGACAACTCTTACAACTAAGCACCTTACTTAGATATTAATAAGCAAGAAGCAAAAGACCTTTGTAATATCTACGCTAAGCTATAAGTCTAGAAAGAAGATATTAAGTTTAACTTATAGAAGCTACAGCCTTATGCTAAAGCAAAAAATAAGCAAAGTAAGCTTAATTCTCTTTATATATTCTAGCAAAAAGTTTTTTAACTTATAGCTAAAGCTAAGAACTTTAAAACTAGCCTAGTCTACTTTATACAAAATGTTTTAAGTAATAAGTATAGGCTGCTTAGTGTAGAGACATATCTAATATATAGTATAGTTATCTTTATAACTGTAGAGCTAGAAAAGATTTTTAAAAAAGCTTAAGCTATTAATTACTATAGAGATTTTATAACATCTAAGACTTACTTTCTAAGGACTTATAGTCTGTTAGTTATAACTAAGAATTTAAAGTAATTTATAAGATTGTTAGCTAGTTAAAAACTTAACTAATACTTAGTAATTAAGTGGCATAAGTTTTAGAACAAAATAACTATAGTATAATAGAGGTATAATACTACTAACAACTAGGCAAGACAAGTAAGGACTAAGGCTTGTAGCTAATAAGTCTCTATACTACTGCCTCTACTAAGCTCTTGTGCTCTAAAAGCAATACTAGCCTACTAACAGGCGGCTACCTAACTAGATACTAACTTTAATAACGCTTTTTATATAGATAAGGAGCTAGATATTCTTCATTAGAAACAGAAGATCCTTTAAGTAGAGTGTTATTACAAGATTTCTACTTTAGCTTTACTTAAGGTACTTAAGCGAGCCTATGCAAAGAAGCTAATTATTAATTTTAACTACATTAAGGTTATTAAAGAGTAGTACTATAAAGTTAACATTAAATAACAGCTTAGCTCTAATAACTTATTATATAAGCAAGTATACTTTATTTATAAGTATACTACTATAAGCGTTATAAGTTTGTTTAAGAGAGCTATACTGTCTAATATACTTAATAAGTATCTACTTTTACTATACGCAGGATAGAGCTACAAGTGAGTATTCCAATTAGACTTTAGAATTTTAAAGCTTTTTACTAGTAAGTATTATTTAGCTAAGCAGGATAAGGACCTGCTAAGCTACTACTTTTAACTTTCTAAACTTAATCTTTATCCTCTCCCTACTTAGAACAAAGTTATTAATACTATAGAGTTTTAACTATCAGCTTAATAGTTCTAACGCACTAGAAGTATTATTACTAACGCCTGTTCTTAGCTGTTTACAGATAGTTAAGTTAAGAATATTATTATTAAAACTTTTAAAATGTAGTGCTTTTATCTATAACATATAGACAGGAAGCTACACTTTAAATAGCTTTATAATATATACTACTTACTTATCTAATAAGCTATACGTACCAACCTAGGATACTAGTTATAATATACTATACTTTATAAGAAACATACTTTAATTTTTTACCTCTACTACGCTAAGTACGCTAAGAAGGGTAATTAAACTTACTTTAGGCACATTAATCTTAACTTTAAGTAAGTAATAACTAAAGGCCTTAGTATAAATATATGCTAAATCAGCGTATTATTTAATGATAAGGATAAAAACAACTGTATAGAGATACTTTTAGGCTTTTATAACTATATACTAGAGTACTTAAGGTAGTGCAAAGACATAGGCGTCTAATTATTAAATTGTCTTATTTAAAAATCGAAAAATAAGATAGACTAGCTAGAGAACGTATAAAAACTAGCTCCTAATACTTACTAGATAAAGCAAATCTATAAGGAAGAGTAAGTTTAAATTTTGTTACTTCTACTACTTTATAAATCTACTAGCCTAACTACTTACAACTGCTGTACTATTCTCTCTTAGTTTATTATAGTTTAGAATAAAGTAGTAGAGGTGCTTACTATAAGAGCTTATAAGGAAATTTGCAAAGCTTATAATAACCTTACTACTACTTTTTATATTTCTTTAAGTTATCTTAACAAGTTTTAAAGAATTAATTAGCTATTTTTTACTAATATTCATATTAAATATAAGTCTTAGATCTAGAAGGCCCTTATTAAATAAGCTAAGTAGGACAATCCTCTTATCTATAAGAAGCTAAATAACATACTATAAAACGCTAATAAGGAGTAGATTAAAAACTAAATTAAAGAGTACTACAACTATATACTATAACAAATTATTAACTTATAGCTTATAGTGTAAATGTTAGAGAAAAACGCATTTTATACTAATCTAGTTTAAGAGTTCCTAGACTATTTATATTTTACTAACTTTAGACAGAACTCTTCTTATATAATAAAGGACTAGAATAAGTAAATTACTAATTTCTTTTAAGCTAATTTTTTATTACAACTTTACAAGAGACTTAGCCTAAAAGCTAATAAGCACTAAGTTTTTTAAAAGAGTAAAGATCCTGCAATACTCTTTCTTATATAACGCCTTTTTATCGTTTATTCTTCATTAAGTACTGCTATCTTAGATAAGGTCTTAGTATTAATAACCCTAACTAAGCAGCTTTATTATATTTGCCTTTAATTAATATTAGAATTTTAAGCGCCTGCTACTTTTGCCTCTGCTCCTACTACTACACCTGCGCCTAGACTACGTACTGTAACTACTACTTAAAAACCTCGCTAAAGTAAATGTTTAAAAAAAAAGTGTTTAAAATAAATATAAAGTAATTATATTATATTTCTTTTACTTTATTTTCTTTGTTTTGCTATTTTTCTTTCTACTAAGTAGGTTGCTTAAAAAAGCTAAGCTTGCAGGAAGAGGAGGTATGTGCTAGTATATAGAGTAATACTCTACTGCTTACTAAGTTAGTGCTTAATTACTTAATCTAAAGGTCTATATCTTATTTTAAGAATTAAAATAAGTAAGATTTATTAATTCTTTACTTTACAACTTAACTCTTGTACTACCTTCTAAATATAACCTAGAATAAGATTTTTATTTTACAACTCTTATTCTTATATAATCTAACTACTAGTAGTTTCTTGTTTTTGTAGTAGTATATCTTTATACACTTTAACACCTGTACACTAATAACGTACTTAACTAACTAGCCTCTAGTATAATACTTAAGAAGTTTACTAGAAGAGATTCTTAACTAACTTTAAGGTATAAAGAAAAAGTCTCTAGTTCTATAAACGTAGTAACTAGTTTAATAAACTAAAACATTACAATAATGTTTTCTAGTATTTCTAGCAGTTTTAGAAAACCTATATAATTCTGCTATAGACGTATATATTCATATGCTTAATTATATTAATGCTGCTAATATTATACTAAAATGTAGAGAAAATGCTTTGCAAAATACATATAAGTTAAGTACTACTATACACTAAAATAAAAAAGGCTTCACTCTTTACTAGAATATTAATTATGTCTAAGATAGAGGAGTAAAAAATTAGGTAAGGCTAAGCAAGAATATAAGTACTTAAGAAGTAATTAAATAGTATAAAGTAATACTTTTATTCTTAACTTGTAGCTTATAGACATGTAGTTTCTGCAAGAAGAAATATTAAGTTATATATTATTTATAAGTTAGCTTTATAATATACTATTTTTATTAATTAGACTACTGTAAGTATTCTAGTAACAAAAGAACTTATAAGCTTATATAAAGTACTTATTATAAGAA
This sequence comes from Alternaria sp. 'sect. Undifilum', assembly GCA_024321975.1. Classification (NCBI taxonomy): domain Eukaryota; kingdom Fungi; phylum Ascomycota; class Dothideomycetes; order Pleosporales; family Pleosporaceae; genus Alternaria; species Alternaria sp. 'sect. Undifilum'. Next base: position 1,435,678 of record JAJJZI010000003.1, read on the forward strand.
TAAAAAAAGAAGGCTGTAGAGTTTATAAAGACTTTTCCTAATTTAAAGCTAAAAGAGATAAGATTATATTGTAAATGCTCTACTTAGGTAAGAGATATAAGAGATCTCTATATTAGTGTAATAGGCTAGAGCCTAGAGTAAATTTAATCCTTAGTAGTACCTTAGTGTGCCTTACTTTACTAGCCGCAGCGGCGGCAAACTATAAGTATTAATTATAAAAGATTACTAAACGCTCTATTATTTTGTGCTAGCTTTATAGCTAAGTAATTAGCGTTTGTAGCTGTATACAAGGCTTAGTAGGCCTACCTCTTATAATTAAACTTTATAGAACAAGATAATATTAAAAATAGGTACGCAATCTTTTTTGTAATAGTATAAAGATAGTAAATAGCTTAGGTACGCTTAACTTTATAATGAGTAAGAAAAATGCTAAAATAACAAATTTTAGGTAACCTAGTTACACCTAGAATTAGTGCTAGCTGCTAATTAGCTAGAACTAACGTACAGACCTAGAATACTCTACTAATAAAATTCTACGCTATACACTAATTGCTAAAACCTTACATTATAATATAATCGTTAAATTACACAGTATAAATTATTATAGGTAAACTAAAATAAGATAATAATGGTAAAAGTTGTAATAATAAATTAATTAAAAATTTAATTCATTTTTAGGAATTTTAATTAAGAAGTTGTTGTCCCCTAATTTTAGCACTTACTAGCTAAAAGATATTTTAGCTAACGCTTGCCTTGTAATTAGCTATAACAATAGTTTTCTTCTTTTATTACTTTACATCTAACACACCCCCTTAGCTAAAAGCCCTCTTAAAACTAGAAGCCTACCTTCTTTAAGTTTAGTTATAGGATAGTTAATTTTGCGTAGTAAGAGATAATCTAATCTTTGGAGAGTTTATATCCTAAGTTATTTTAAAAAATTATTTTATTTAGTCTTAAGTAAGGCTTTTATTAGTTTATTACCTATTATATTAGTAGACTAGACATACTTAACCTATATTTAATCTCTTACAAACTCTTGTTGCAACTAGTAATTATATATATTAATATACTAAAGCTTAGTTTATAGTTTTCAGGTGTGTTTAGTAACTAGCTACATTATTTACTTATTATTATATTAAAAAGTAATTAGCTGTATTTTATATTAAATACTAAGTTACTGCAGTAATTTTAAAATATATATAGCCTTTTTTGCTACTTGTGCTAAGACAAGTAACTTAGCCTTTATTTTTATTTTTTATTGTAGTTTAACGTCCTCTCTTAGCCTAGAGGGCTATATAAGACGTGTAGGTTTAGGATCTATAAGTATCTAAGTAGTTTTTATCTAAGATTTATTTAATTACAAGGAGGAGGCTATCTAAATAAAAGTAAAGCTTATAGCCTAATATATAGGTAGTAAAAGGGCTTGCGGAGATAAAGGGAAAAATAAAAAGGAAAAATTAAAAGAAAAGAGCACTAAATGTAAGATAAGACCTAGCTCTTGCTAAAATAAAGTTATAGATAAGGTTGTTTGCTGCGTAAAGTTAGTTGCAGTTTATATACTTATATATAGTATAGATATAAGACTCTTCTTTAGTATAATAAGTCTAAAACTTGTGTTAGCTTGTGTAGTAAAGCTTACTACAGAGCTAGCAGGCTATTTTTATGTACTTAGCCTTGTTGTAACTCAAGCCTTAGTACTTTTTGCATTATTATTCTAGAGTTATTTTTCTTATAACTTAAAGCTTTTTTGCTTAAAGCTTTTTCTTAAAATATAGGGCTTTTTTTTAATAGCCCTTTAGGCTTCTTCCTTTATTAAAAAGGCTACGCATGCTAAACTGAAATTTTATTTTTATTTTTTATGTTTAGGCATAAGCTAAAAAGGATTGTTAATAACTTTTAAGCCTTTATTAAAGGTTTTAATTTCTTTTTTTATAGCCTTTAAGCTGTAGTTTGTAAGAAGCTTGTACACAATTACCTTAAACTAGGGCGTAATAAGTTAGGTAGCTTTAAAAGTTATAATATCTTGCTATATAGCCTAATTCTCTAAGAGGTTTTTTGCTTTAAAAGCTAGTGTAGTTATAACTATTTTGTTTCTCTTAGAGGATATTATAATGAAGGCAACTATAGGCAATTATACACCTCCTTTTATTGCAAAGGCGTTATTGAAGGCATTTCTAAGCTTAAAAGTATTAAATGTAGCTAGGGTCTCGCTAACTAGAACTAGCTAGCGCTCTTTTAAGCTAGTAGCCTTTAGTTTTTTTATATTTTAGATATTGGCCTATAGTTAATTGTTGTTGTTGCCTACTATAGTAGCAAAAGTAGCTGCAGTAGTGTAAGGCGTGTTTTAAATAGGCTAGATAAGCGTGTTTGTTGTTAGTTTCTTAATACGTCTAATTTTCTCTCTTAACTCTCTTAAGATATTTAAGAGGCTTAATATCTAGTCTACTAAAATAGTAGTATTCTTCTTGTTTACTCTACTATTTTCTATATAGTCTCTAAAGACTTCTACTAGATCTAAGAAACTTATTTGCTAAGTAGGATTGCTTTTAGCTAAATTAGTTACTTAAATTACTAGATCTCTAGTAATCTTATGTGCTTCTTCTACTAAGGTAGCTTTTAGTAGTCTATTTCTAATTAGGTATTAAGGGATAAGACTAATAAAAGGAAAAAGTTACTCTTAGTTTAAATATAGATAGGCCTTTAAAGTTCTTTAGGGTTTACCTTTCTAGGCAAGGTTTGTAGCTTAGCTACTATCTCTATTATCCTTATTTATCTCTATTTGTTTTTTGTTTATTCCTCCTAAGTTTCTAGAAGCGATTTTTTTTTAAGTAGTTATAATTTCTTAGTTAAATTAGGCTTTAATAAGCTCTTTAATCTTAATTAGCTCTTAATGCCTTAGCATATAGTTTAAGCTTTTTTAAAAGAAAACAAAAATTTTCTTTTTAAAAAGAGGGGTAGGTAGCTTCACTAACCTTTATAGCGCAATAGCGCCTTTGCTATAAGTCTTAAAAAGTGTTGTAATTAATTCCTTAGGGTTGTTTTCTTTAGATCTAGTTGTTTCTAATTAATTTCTAAAAAAGTCAATATTAGTATTGTTGTCTTAGTCTTTATTATTAATATTGTAACAGTGTCTTTCTTATTTGCTTTTTATATAATAAGGCGACTAAATACCTTATTAGTGTAGCTTTAGAAGCTTTTTAAATTACGGGTTTTATCTATAATTAAGGCATCGCTTGCAATCTAAAGAGTGTTATGTTTTTTTAGTTGGAAGGCTATCTATCGCGTATTATATAAGTATAGAAGAACTTAATTAGCTGCAACGTAATATTTATTTAAAAAATTTAAGAAGAAGCGTGCTAGTTAAAAGACTGCAAACGTAATATTAGGACGCGTAGTAATTACTACAAAAAGTAAAAAACTAATCTTTTATTAGTATTTTTTACTTTAAGATATTACGGCGTTCTTTTTATTTAGTAAAGGCTTAAGTATTTTTATTAGTATATTGTAGTAAACGCTGTTTAGGTTAGCTGGTTAACTTATTTTATTAGTAGAGGCAGATTAAAATAGTTAGATATATACAAGGTAGAAATAGACAACACTAACGTTGACTTTTCTAGAAGTTAATTAGAATTAACTAGATCTAAAGAAAACAACCTTAAAGAATTAATTAAGACACTTTTTAAAGCCTGCAGCAAGAGCGCTAGCGCACAAGAGAGGGTAAAAGAGTTGCTTACCCCTCTTTAAAAAGAGATAAGTTTTTATTTTTCTTAAAAGCTTAAGCTACATGCTAAGGCGTCTAAAGCTAATTAAATTAAAGAGCTTATTAAAGCTTAATTAAATTAAGAAATTGCAATAACTTAAGAAATTAACAACAAATAAATTGCTTCTAAAGACTTAGGAGAATTAAAAAATAAATAAATAAAGATAGAAGAAGTAAATTTATTAACGCCTCGCTAAGAAAGACAAAATTTAAAAGAACTATAAAGGCCTTTACACATCTAAACAAAGAGCAACTTATCTTCTTTTATTAGACTTATTCCTTAATATTCTATTAGAAATATAATACTAAAAGCTACCTTAGTAGACAAGGCACTGAAGATAGCTAGGAACCTAGTAATTTAAGCAGCTAATTTAGCTAAAAACAACTTTACCTAGCAAATAAGTTTTTCGACTTAGTAAAGGTGTTTAAAGACTATACAGAAAATAGGAGAATAAATAAAAAGAATATAGCTATACTAGCTAACTGAATATTAAGCCTCTTAAACGTCTTAAGAGAGCTAGGGAGAAAATTAGACGTATTAAGAAACTAACAACAAATACGCCTATTTAAAACACGCCTAATGCTACTGCAGCTACCTTCGCTACTATAGTAGGTAACAACAAAGATTAACTATAGACAGATATCTAAAAAACTTAAAAACTAAAGGTTACTAGCCTAAAAGACCGCTAGCTAGTTCTAGTTAGCAAGACCCTAGCTATATTCAATACTTTTAAACTTAGAAATAATTTTAACAATGCCTTTGCAACAAAAAGAGGCGTATAATTGCTTATAGTTGCCTTAATTACATTATCTTTTAGAGGCAACAAAATAATTACAACTATACTAGCCTTTAAGGCTAAATACCTCTTAGAGAATTAGGTAATATAGCAAGATATTACAACCTTCAAAGCCGCCTAACTTATTAAGCCCTAGTTTAAAGTTGTTATCTATAAGCTTCCTACAAACCACAGCCTTAAGGTAGTAAAAGAAGAATTTTTTTTTTTTAACAAAGGCCTAAAAGTTATAAGCAATCCTTTTTAGCTTACGCCTAAGGATAAAAGAGAAAACCAAAACTTTGGTTCAGCCTGCGGTGCGTTTGCTATAAAGGAACAAGCCTAAAAAGCTATTAAAGAGAAACTTTATATTTTAGGGCAAAGCCTTAAAGCAGAGAAACTGCCAGTTATTAATATTGTAACACAGTGCACTAAATGCTAAGGATTTGGCCACCTTAAGGCTAGATACTTAAAATTAGCCTGCTAAGTTTGCAGCAAAGCACACTATACTAGCTAACACAAGTACAAGTCTTGTGCTAGTAAAGAAAAACCTTGTATTTATACTATATTTAAGTGTACTAACTGCAATAGACTTTATGCAGCAAACAGCTAAGAATGCGAAATCTTATAGGCTAGGACAGCTAGGAATAATTAGCCTAATAAGTATAATTAAAGTCCTACAAAAAATATAAATAGAAGTAGTCCTACTATAGAAAGCGCGATTAACTTAGCTATTATAGCAAACGCTAAGATTATTATAATATAAGAGCTTTAGTAAGAGGACTTTACAAGGATACTAGGTCAATCACTTATCTAGACTTTACGTAAATACTACTAACTTATCAAGGCTTACGACCTAAAACTCTATTCTAAATTTAAAGGAATTTCAGAAGTAGAAGTTAATCCTTATATTAGCAACAATAACAACTTTTAAGCTATTTTAATATAACTTAACACAAGAAAGATCTACGTCTATATTATTTATAATGAAAAGAACTTAAGACAAGAGCTAAATATAACAATAATTTAAAGACGCCTCCTAAAAAAGCTTATGAAATTAAATTAAATTATCTTAGGGGATTTAAATTGCTACTATTCTAGATAGAGCCTATAAGAATGCAACCTAAATTAATAAGTAGAGAATTTACTAGTGTAGGTTAATAACTAAAACCTATCTTTATTAAATACTATAGGAGTTGGCACTTTCTTTAGAGCTTATATGGAAAAAGAGAGTGTACTTAACCTTACTTTTTTAATAAGTAATATAGCTTCTACAATTATAGACTAGCAGGCTATCCTTAAAGTTAGATTAGACTACTATGCTATTCTGTTTAGTATTATTAACTAAGGGCAGCTACCTAGCCAGCTAAAGAAGAACAACACAGAAAAAACAAATTAGAATTTTTTCAATACTACCTTACAGGAGGAGATAGTTTAAGTAAAGCTAGAGGATTAATAGCTAGCTCTACCACACGCCCTATACTACCTCTTAAATAATTACTTCTAGGCCTTAACAACCTTTTAGAGGAGAGGCTTAATAAAATAGTAGAGGACCTTACTATATTAATTTAACAAGCGCTTAGGAGATTAACTCCCCTTATAAACTAAGAACTAAAACTAAAGCCTTAGTAGACTAGCGATTTAGATCTCCTTAAAGCTATTCTAGGTAGAACCTTTTAAGACTATAAGCAAGTAGCAAGAAGAGGAGACAAGACACTATACTTATAAAAAAGAGATTACCTGCTAGCTAAAAATAAGTATCTTAGAGCTATTAAAAAAGCTAAACTTAACTATTAGGAATAGTTCTTCTAAGACAAATTGCCTAAGAAGATATTTAAAGTAATAGCCTATACGAAAAACAACTTCTTAATCAAAATTTCTACTATTAAAGGCAAAGAATTCTTTAGAGAGAAATGCTAAACCTTTAGAAAGGAGCTATTTCTGCCCCCTCCTTCTACTTTTTCTTTTTCACTTAATAACTACTAAGGAAACTTTATATAAAAGTGGCTAAATCTATCTATAGAGGAGCTCTACACTACCTATAAGAAAATAAAAGCTACCTTACTAGGACTAGATAGAATTAGCTAAGAAGTTATTTTAAAAGCATACAAATAATAACTAGGCATTTTTTTTAAAGTGTACTTAGCTTTATTTAACTTAGGGTACTAACTAAGGTGCTAGCGAAAAGCAAAAGGAGTTATTCTTAGAAAGCTAAATAAACTAGACCACTTAATTCTAAAAGTATATAAAGTAATCTCCCTTTTATACTGCCTAGGGAAGGCACTAGAAAGGCTATACTTAAAAAGATTAGAGATCCTAGCAGAAATAACTAACCTACTCTACTCTACGCAAATAGGAGGTAGGCTAAAAAAATTAGCTTTGAACGCAGAACTCCTCTTAGATAATAATATTTAATAACAAAGAAAGAAGAAAAGAGTTACCTTAACAGCCTTTTTAGACATTAGAGGCACTTTTAACTATTTATTTAAGAACAAGCTTCTAGAGAATATAAGTAGCTAGCCCTACCTATATACTATTTATTATAAAAAAGCTTCTAGAGAATATAAGAGCTTACTATATACTAGTACCTTTATTAGAAACTTAAACTTAATAAAAAGGCTTTTAGAGTTATTCTTTTTTAACTAAGTAAAGGATTTGGCTATTAAGTTGAATAGCTTGTAAATAGAATTAGCAAATTAGACTAGATCTAGAAAATATATAAATAGAGTTCCTACGCTACCTACTTAAAAGACCTTCTAGCTAAAAGAACTAGTTAGGTGGCTAGGTATCTTCTTTAACAACACCCTAAAGTTTAGAAACTACTGCTATATAAAAATACAATAAGCAAACTAGGCTTTTTTCCGCCTAAGCAGGCTAGCTAATATTAATAAAGGCCTCTTACTAAAGATAATAAGGCAGTTATACCTAGCGTGCATTACCAGCGTAGCTAAATACAGATGCTAGCTATTTTAAAAAAGCTAACAACACATCTTTTATAGTAGGCAAAAACTTTAAAACTATGCCTATAGAAAGATCTTAGGGACCTTTAGATCTTCCTCTGTAATACTTAGTAAGGTAGAAGCCGCTCTATTTCTACCCAGAGTTAGGTTAGACAACAGTATAGAGAGATACGTATTTAGATCTACTTTTTTAGATCTAAACCACCCTCTAAAAGCTGCTATCAACAATAACAGAGGGGAGCAACTTAATTAAATATAATTATCTATTACCTTAGCTCTCTTAGATAATATAGAAGAAATACAACACTACTCCTTTACGCTATAGGACGCTAGAACTCCTTACAAGGTGCATATATTAAACAAGCTAAAAGAGATTAAAGTGGAAAGCTATAATTAGCAGACAACAACCTTCTTTTAATATACTTAGATGCCTTAGTTATAAGGGATAACAAAGGAATAGGCGTAGGCGTTGCCTTCTACAAAGGATCTACTCTTATTAAAGAACTATAAGCAAATATAGAGAATAACTAGCTAGTGGACAACAGTGAACTTAAAGGTATTACCTTAGGGCTAGAGTTAGCAGTTAGCCTATTAAACATCTGCTAAAACGTTGATATCTACGCAAACAATTAGGCTACTTTATTTTAATAAGAAAACACCTTAAACAACCCTAGCTAAGAGTAGCAAATAAGGTGTTTTAGAGTAGTAACTTAACTAGAAGAAAAAGGTATTATCTCTGCGATACATTAGGTCCTAGGATACTAAAATATACTAAGAAACAATTTAGCAGACCTCTTAGCAAAAGAGGCTACAGAAATAAACTTTTTAACAAATAAAACAAGCTTAGCAGTTGTTAGCTTTTAAATTAAACAACTAGCTAAGGTTAATTAGTTAAGCCTCCTAGAGAACTACAGGAAAAAAGCTACTACTAAGAACCTAAGCACCTACTTAGCAACCTTTAAATAGAAAATAAGGAAACAGATACTTATCTATTCTACTAGGAGAGATATATCTAGCTTTTTCTTTTAATTAAAACTAGATTATAGCTACCTAAAGAGCTATCTATTTAAGAGAGGCAAAGTAGAATCTAAAACTTGCTTATGCAATTTTAGAGCTACTTAAGACACAGCTTATATAATCCTTAGATGCTAACTATATAAGGAAAGTAGAGCTATACTTTAAAACTCCTATACAGAGCTAATCTCTCTACAATATCTTTTCTAAACAGAAGCAGGTATTAAGGCTATAAAAGCCTTTATTTAAGAAACTAGGGTTAGTACACAGGCCTATTACAAAGAAAACTCTGACAACTAGATGTAATCGTCTACCTAGGCGATCAAGCTCTAAGCACCCCTTCCCTCTCCTTCTTCTCCTCCTCTTTCTCTAACTCTACCTAATAAGCTAAGAGCCTTACCTTTATTTAGACAAACCACCCCTTGTAAATTACTTAATGGCTTCGGCCTTTTGAGACAACCTTTTGATGTGACCACACATTTTGTAGACACCATTTTAGTAAAAAAGATTTATTGCTAACAACAGGTATCCGGGCTCATGCCCCCTTGTTCGGCATTGCCGGCACGCAATTAGTGTGTCGCATATTCAGACGGAAACAAAAATGCGCAATATCCCTCCAACTAACCCTCTTAACTAATGACTATTTACTAATAACTATTTACTGCTAACCGCAACTTCTGTTGTCTCTGTCGCTATCCTGGCGGTGTTGCAGTCGCGGCGTTTCTAGCATGCGCCTATACTTAGATGTAAACATACAACAACAGCGTCACCATCTAAGCACGGCTCTCTTATCCCTAGAGGCGACTTACAAAATCCTCCTGCTCGTTAGTTTGTCCTAGCTGCTTAATAGCTGTTTTAACACGCTCTTGCTCCTCGTAGAGCTACTGCAAGGTCTCTCTACTAAGGTTACATTTGCGCAGGAGGAGATTTGTAAGATAATACACTGTTACTACACCTAGACTATTGACATGCGCAACGTATTTGATAGACTCGCCGCTAAACAAGCCTTTCACAACCTCTATTATAACCTTAACATCTATAATACTAGACGCATTAATAAGGTGTTAATAAATAACAGAATTCGACCTCTGCGTCCACCTAATTACTATAGGAGCTACCGCCGACAGCTCCTCTTTAACCAACTAGGGAGGCCGCTCAACAAAAGTAAACGCAGGCTTTATAATCTACTACTATAGCTTCTCGTATAGTAACCTAGTAAGGTCTAACTTTACTTAATGTGAGCCATCAGTCTTCGTGTTGAACGGGGAGAAGAATAGTCTAAGTATTGTATTGTTTGTATGCAGTACCGTGTGGTGTGAGAAATCCTAAAGGTAAGAAGCAGCAGGCAGGGAGCTTTTATAAAGTATTGCAGGCTCCCGCTGCGGTAACGTACGTGTCCTTACCCTCCTCCACCTCTACCTCCTCTACCTCCATCGCAATCTTGTTGCCAGCCATAAGCTAGCAATCGCCGTTAAACACGTTTCAATTAGTGTCGTTTTTTAAGTACCTTTAGCAAATTTTTTAACCCTAATTTCGCTTAGTAGTCTAAGCTTTTCTGCTCTGAGCGCTTAGCGCGTGGACCTCATCCACTCACCGTTCGAATTTCGTTAACTACACACAATCTTTTTTTGACTTTTGCGACTAATTAGTAGAGAGCAGCTGCTTTTCACTTTTTTGGAAAACCCATTTTAACTACAACAACAACCACCACCTTTGATACCCTAAAAATAAAGTAAATTACTTAAAAGATAAAAAAAACTATATAGATACCTGCAGGCCGCGGCCTGCACGTTTTATATAGCCCTTTAGGCTGAGAAAGGACGTTAAACTACAATAAAAAAAAACAGTAGTATTTTAATCTTTCTACAGTTGCTTTTTATGTGTATATAACTTTAACTAATCTCTTTCTGCATATCTAAGTAGGCATTATAACATATAAAAGAGTAATTAATCCTTGTAAGTAAAGTAGTTAAGTAGAATAAAGACTCTTATAGCATTACAAATACCTCTAGTATAAGATTATTAGTTAAAGATCTTTAGAAATTCTCTAACATTTTTCCTTGTAAAAACTAATACACTGTGTTTTAGTTAAACTATAGACAATACTAAGTTGTGCGTAGGTGTAGTTATAGTATTAATACCTAAACTTAATAGTGTTATCAGTAACTTAAAACTAGCAGTAGTAAACTTAAAAAGAAACATTACGCCTTCTTGTTCTTAGCCTGTCTTATAATCCTTCTTTAACATTTATAGTATAGCAGAACTTTTAAAATCTCTTTGTACAAATAGTAAACAATTATTAGTAAAGTAATAGACTAAATATACTTCTTAAGAGAAATAATATATGTCTTCTTAAGTCTTTATAGCATATATTTGTATAAGTGTAAGTATATAAACTATTGCCTTTTTAGTACTTTTTATTTTGCTAGGTTTGCTAAGATTTATACTTAAAGCTAGTACTAATTTAGTGTTATGTATTTAGTTGTTAGCTTTTAGTGCTATCCCTATTTTTGCTAGATAGACTTTGGCTTAGTGTAATAGGCTAAAGGCTTAAGGTGGATCCTTGGTTGTACCTCAGTGGTACACGTTACATTACTGGTCGCGGCGGCGACCTTAAGTATTAACTACGCAAGATAATTAGACGCTCTATTATCTTGTGCTAGCCTTTTAGCTAAGTAGTTAGCGTGTGTAGTTGCATGCAAGGCCTAGTAGGCCCGCTTACTACACTTAGTATTTCTTTACACATGTATTACTGTATCTATTTTGCTAAATAGGTTACTACCTTTACTTTTGCTAGGTAGACTTCGAATCGGCGTTTAAATACATGTAAGCCTACCTCTATTTTGCTAAACAAGTTGCTACTTCTATTTATGCTAAGTAAACTCTAAATTAGCATTCAAACACGCATATTAATATATTATGAATAGATTTTTTTTTGCAGTTAGTGCTAACTTAGGTAACGTAGTTCTAAACGTAGTCTGTAGTAGAGAATAGTGCTAACTCCTTAAAAGTATATTTAGTAGTAATCTCAAGGATTCTGTTATCTTTAATATTCTGTGAATTTCTATATTTATATAAGATTATGTTGTTCTTGTAATAATTATGCACTAGTTTCTTTGTGCACTAAGTAGTAGAGTATGTCCCTATAGGCTTCGCTATTTGTACGGGTGTTAGAGTGTATAAAGATATACTGCTACAACGGCATAAGATTACTAGTAGCTAGATTATGCAAGAACAAGGAGGTTAGTAGAATATTAATTTTATTGTAAGTTAAGTATTAAAGACTAATAGTAGAAGACGCCTATTTAATAATACAGTACAAGAGTTGTGATGTAGATAGATTAATAAATTAATCTAGCTTAATCCACGGAGCGGGTTATATACCTCTAGATTAGATAGTTGAGCACTAACCAAGTGAGCAGTAGGGTATCACCCTGTGCACTAGCATAATAGTAGTAGTAGACTGCCTAACTAAGTATTGCTACCTAATCCCCTATAGCAAGATAGAAGCTCTTAACTTAGTACGTATATTCCTACAACACGTCTAGTGCAACTATAGTCTACTTAACACAATTTTCTTTTATAAAAAAAAACAGTTTGTCTCTGCCTTGTACAATAAACTATATAGATAACTTAATATAGCAGGAGAGAGTATAGGAATAAATAGAAGATAATTCTTAATTCTAAGAAACACTATAAGAGTGCTGCTATGTATACACTGTTTAATAAGTAGTGCTTACTATTTTATGTTAATACAGATCACGTGCTCTTATGTTAGCTTAAATTAGCTAAGTTATTTATTAGTAGTAGAGTAGCATATAGGGCAGTGCTCTACAATACACCCCCTACGTAATCCTTGCTAGAGTAATTACGTGTAACTAAGCGCTGCTTACTTAGTATGCACAAAAGATTTTAATTACATGCTTTGCTAAGTATATGTTGTGCTAAGGCTTGCTTCTGTACACAGAGCACTCTACTAAAACAACGGCTTGTATAGTGTTTTACCTAACTTTTACCTCTCTACAGCCTAACTAATTTATACTCTATAAGTACCTCTTAAACCTTTAGCGCTTGCGCTATACTAACTAAAGCAGTACTACTAATAGCTCTCTACTAATTATATATACTAACAAGACTTTTTTTTTAATTTTAATGTTCTAGTATAAGTATCTTTACTTAAGAAAAAAATAACTCTAAGTTGTCCTTACTAAACAAGCGTACAACTTAGTAAAAAGACAAAAATACTAGTGCTCTAAAGTCTTTGCTTTAGAGCGCTCTAGCTGTATGCATTTGCTGTTGCTTTACTAACTCTACTAATAATAATAACTCTGCTTACAATCCTTGTAAGAGAAGCAAGAGCAATAGTAAAGGTAAAGTAAAGCTTTTTAATATTAAAAATTTGCGTACTTTAAAAAAGGATTTTTAAATTTTTAATATTGAGGCTAATGTTGCTAAGCACGCTACTGTTAGAAAGGCTAAAGCTAATTAAGTAGCTGCTGAGCAGGCAACTGTTAAGTAGGCTGCTGCTAACAAGGCTAAAAATAAGCGTATTTTTAAGGCTTCAAAGAATATTTAAGTAATATAGAAGAAGGTTAGGCGTAAAAAGCTTAGAGTCTTGCTGTAGATAAAGCTGCTAAGCAAGCTTGCTTAGCTTAAAAAAAGAAAGAACGCGCAAAGACCAAGCGGTTTTATAATAAACAGCTTTTTTTTGCTAAACTTATAGCTAGTATTAAGAGAATTGCTGCTTAGCGCACTGCTAACAAAGCACAGAATAACAAGAGTAATACTTTAAACATTATTGTTGCTTATTAGCAGTTGTTACTGCTAGCAAAAGCTTCTGTCTTGTCTTTAAGCATTTTGTTGTCTAATAAAGGCTTCTTGTCTAAAAAAGCTTTTTTGTTTAATAAAGCTTATTTTGTTAACAAAGCTCTTTTAACATATTTAAGTGATATTGCTAAAATAACCTGTACTCTCTTTAATAATTTGGTTGCTCTAACTAAGCTTAGTTTTACTTCTTCTAACAAGTTCAAGTTTAGTATACTCTAGAGCTGTAATTATAGTACTCTCTACATAAACTACTTTATAAGTATTGTTTTTAGTGGATCTACGTTCTTTTACTGTTCTTATAGCTTCTGCGTTAAGTCTAGTAAGCAGGCTAATTGTTAATTCTTTATAATGCCTTTAATTATTATGGATATGCTGTATAAGTGCATTTTTTTAATTTTTTAAAGTATTGCTGACTTTGTTTGCTTTCTTAGGCATAATAAGCTTTTAGATTATAGTATTTGTATACTTACTGCTGTTTGCGCTTTTTCTTATAATAAGCTTAGCAAAGCTAAGCACACTTTATACACTACTAGTTTCTGCGAAGAATTCTGCTTAAAAGTTAACCTGCTTACTAATTTTAATTAGCTTAAACAGTCTATGGAATTTAAAGCTGAACGCTTAGCTAAGAGCATTAAAAAAAATTGAAAATTGTTATTTTAAGCTTTGATAACTTTGCTACACTTTCTTAAAAGAAGTATAAGCTTTCTTCTGCTTTTCTTATTGCTAAATAAGTATAGGTTTACTTGACGACTTTAAATGCTCTTATAATTTATTTTTTGCATTCTAAGCTCTTTGCTCTTAGTTAGAGTAATAGTAGTTTTAAGGCTGTTTTTAAGTAAGACTTAGTTTTTCTTTCTTATTTTAAGCTTTTTTTTAAACACTTTTAAGGTTAATTTTAGTTGTTTAGTATATAACTCTAACAAGCTATTATTTCTTAGTTTTATTATTACTGATATTATTTGTATGCTTGGTTACAACAATCTTATAGAAGAGGCTTAGGAAGCCTCGCTTTCTTTATTCAAAAAGTTCTTAATCTGCTCTTTAGTAATTGCTTTTTAAGCAATTAATGCTTAATAGTTGAGTTGTCTTTTAGTATACTTTTTAAGTACTAGTTTTCAGACGTTTATAACTATAATACTCTTATAGAGTCTAAACATACTGTAGTATATAATAGTTTTGCGCCTTAGTGCTTAAAATTCCTTCTTTTCTTCCTTTTTAATGCAACTACTGCTTTAACTTCTTATAAGTTTAATGGTTTTTTGAGCTTTTTTTCAAATTAAGTAGGCAAGCATTTAGTAAAACTATTTATTAGCATGTTTTTTGTTTTAAGGTACTTTACCTAAAACAAGCCTTTTATATGCTCTTGTTAAAGCTACATGTTTTGTATGTTATTATAGTTTAGGCATGTAGTAATATGCTTATTTACGCTAATAACTATCTTTATAGTTTTTTGATTATTACAAAAAAAATTCTGAAGTGCTTTTAAATGTTAAAGTAAGCTTATAAAAAAGTCATTTTGATTACTATTGCTTTTTTCCTAACATGCTCTAAAGCAAGAATTTCTGCTTTAGTAGTTAAAGTTATAACTATTGCTTAATAAGTAGCTTTCTAAACATTTAAGTTTATAAAAAGCATTATTATATATCTTTGCAAAAAGGGTTTTGTCTTTAGGTCAGTAGTAAATAAAGTGTTTTTATAGATTATTAGCTCTGCTTCTTTATAATTATTATAGCTTATTGCTTAGTAATTTTGTGTAATAAAGTACATAATTACTCTATTTACTGCTTTAAAATATGCCTTGCTTAGATTTGTAAAGAAGTAAGATAGTCTAGATATAGTATATGCTATATAAGGCCTA
This sequence comes from Alternaria sp. 'sect. Undifilum', assembly GCA_024321975.1. Taxonomy (NCBI): domain Eukaryota; kingdom Fungi; phylum Ascomycota; class Dothideomycetes; order Pleosporales; family Pleosporaceae; genus Alternaria; species Alternaria sp. 'sect. Undifilum'. The sequence goes on from JAJJZI010000003.1 coordinate 1,450,870, forward strand.
AGCATTATTGCAGTATAGAGCACTAATCCTACTCTTTTTTAGAAATCTTTAACTTTTTGCTTAGTTTAGTTGCTAGTGCTCTTTTTAAGCTTTTCTCAAGAGAGTAGTGTACTTAAGTAAAAAGGCAAATTAGCTAAATTAAACTTTTTAGTAATTTTGTTTATATGATTATTTTGTATAAGTATTATTATCCTAGATACTCTATTATGTAAAACTCTTACCCCTAAGAACTACTAGAATGCTCTTTTCTCTTCTATGTTGTATACTTCTTTAACAGCACTAATAACGTGCTGTACTTCCCTAAAATTAGTTTCTAACACCTGTTTTCTTAGTGTAGGTGTTATAGCGCGCGCGCTGGCTGTTTGTAGAAAAACAGAGTGGTTAACTGTTAAAAACTCTGCAAGTAGTCTGTGCGTAAGCTGATTTTGGAGTTCTATCAAAAGCCATTCGACTCCTACTCAACAAAGCAACGGCTTTCTACTTAAGTAGATAGATTTATTGGCGTAGTAAACTAATAGATTTATCTACCTAGCTATCTATTACTTGAAATCCCTATACCGACTTAATATACTAACCTCCTATATCGACCTCCTACACATCCGAAATTCATCCCGACTCGATATACCGACCTCCTATACCGACCTACACATTAGAATGGATAGCTAGTGCTCCTAGCTATCTACCTACACCAAAATCCCTATACCGACTCGATATACCGACCTAAAATATCGACCCTATACCGAACTGCTTAGCGTACCTATATAAGCAACACAAGAGGGCAGCTAGCATAGCCTACAACAACAACAAATAAGAAGTAAAGGAGATAACTAGACTAGTATACAAGCTCTATATACTTTCTATAAAACAAAGGACTGAGAAAGCTACTTGTTAAAACCACTCTAGGCTACGAGCCTTACCTTTATTTAGACGAACCTCTCCTTGTAAATAAATTATATATTAGAAAACACTACGTAGATACCTGTAGGTCCTAAACCTACACGTTTTTTTTTATTATAGTCTAACGTCCTTTCTTAGCCTAGAGGGCTATATAAGACGTGTAGGTTTAGGACCTACAAGTATCTACGTAGTTTTTATCTAAGATTTATTTAATTTACAAGGAGGGGGGTATCTAAATAAAGGTGAGGCTCGTGGCCTAGTGTATAGGTAGCAAAAGGGCTTGTGGATACAAAAGGAAAAAGAAAAAGAAAAGAGCACCTAGTGTAAGCTAAGGCCTAGCTCTAGCTAAGATAAAGTTGTAGATAGGGTTGTTTACTGCGTGAGGTTAGTTGCAGTTTACATACTTATATATAGTGTAGACACAAGACTCTCCTTTAGTATAATAAGTCTTACACTTGTGTTAGCTTGTGTAGTAAGGCTTACTACAGAGCTAGCAGGCTATTTTTAAGCACTTAGCCTTGTTATAACTAAAGCCTTAGTACCTTTTGCATTGTTGTTCTAAAGTTATTGTTTTTATAACTCTAAGCCTTACTGCTTAAAGGCTTTCTTCTGAAATATAGAGCTTTCCTCTAATAGTCCTTTAGGCTTCTTTCTCTGTTGCAAATGCCACGCATGCTAAACTAGAATTTTAGTTTTCTCTTTTATTTTTAGGCGTAAGCTAAAAAGGATTGTAAATGACTTTTAAGCCTTTATTAAAAGTTAAAATTTCTTCTTTTACTACTTCTAGGCTGTAGTTTGTAAGAAGCTTGTAAATAACAACCTTAAACTAGAGCGTGATAAGTTAGGTAGCCTTAAAGCTTGTAATATTTTACTATATAGCCTAATTCTCTAAAAGATATTTTGCTTTAAAAGCTAGTGTAGTTGTGACTATTTTGTTTCCCTAAGAAGATATTGTAATAAAGGCAACTATAGGTAATTGTATACCTTCTTTTGTTGCAAAGGCGTTATTAAAGGCATTTCTAAGTTTAAAGGCATTAAATGCAGCTAAGGTCTCGCTAACTAGAACTAGGTAGCGCTCTTTTAGGCTAGTAGCCTTTAGTTTTTTTGTATTTTAGATATCCGTGCATTTGTTGTTGTTGCCTGCTATAGTAGCAAAAGTAGCTGTAGTAGTGTAAGGCGTGTTTTGGATAGGCTAGATAGGCGTGTTTTAGATAGGCTAGATAGGCGTGTTTGTTGTTAGTTTCTTGATACGTCTTATTTTCTCTCTTAACTCTCTTAAGACCTTCAAGAGGCTTAATATCTAGTCTGCTAAAATAGCAGTATTCTTCTTATTTAATCTGCTATTTTCTATATAGTCTTTAAAGACTTCTAATAGGTCTAGGAGACTTGTTTGCTAAGTAGAGTTGTTCTTAGCTAAATAAGCTGCTTAGATTACTTAATTTCTAGCAATTTTAAGTGCTTTTTCTACTAAAGTAGCTTTTAGTATTTTATTTCTATTTAGGTATTAAGGGACAAGACTGATAAAAAGAGAAAAGTTACTTCTAGTTTAAATATAGGAAGGTTTTTAAGGTTCCTCTAGGATTTGCCTTTCTAGGCAGGGTGTTATAGCTTAGCTACTATTTTTATTATTCTTATCTAAATTTTTTTGTTTTTTGTTTATTCCTCCTAAGTCTCTAAAAGCGATTTGTTTTTTCTTTTTTTAAGTGGTTCTAATTTCTTAGTTAAATAAAGCTTTTATAAGCTTTTTAATCTTAATTAGCTCTAGATGCCTTAGCATGTAGTCTAAGGTTTTTTAGGAGAAAACAAAATTTTTCTTTTAAAGTAAGGAGTAGGTGGCTTTACTACTCTCTATAGCGCAACAGCGCTCTTGCTATAGGTCTTAAAAAGTGTCGTAATTAATTCCTTAGAGTTGTTTTCTTTAGATCTAGATGTTTCTAATTAATTTATAGAAAAGTTGACGTTAGTGTTGTAAAACTACACGTCTTATAAAGCCTTTTAGGCTAAGAAAGGACGTAAAACTATAATAATAAAAAACGTGCTGTACTTGTTTTAGTCTTGCTTTGCAGTACATTAAGAGTATATTATTAATATAAAAGAGCAGCAGTATCTTCTTTTAGTTAATTAAAAAAAAGCAAAGCTTTTCTTATAATAAAATAAGGCCTACTTTCTTAACAGCTTTTATTAGTTCTTTATACTACAGCAACAATCATTTTTTTGGACTATAAAATGCTCTTTTTAACTTTATATATTGGCTTAAATTTTAGTATTTATTAGGCAACTTGAATATAACTTCTAGTTCCTGCTCTCTATAAATGTAAAAATTCTCTAATAATGTTGTATTATTTATTTTCTAAGTTAAACTCTGCTGTTATTGCTATAGCAATTCTAAAGGACCGCGCTGCAAGCATTGCTGCATATATTAATTATATTATGTTAAGTACTCAAGGGTCTTTTAATAAAATAGTTTAAGCTTTATATTTTTAAACGTAGCTGTCTTAGTTAGGCTTGTAAGTAAAAAGTTATTTACGTAAAAGTATTTACTTTTCTACTGCACAGCATTTAATCTTTTTCTTATTTCTTTTTTCTAGCAGTGTGTTCATTTCTTATTAAGCTACTAACAGAAAGAGCTTTTTATAAAATTATATATTAGGATATTTCAATTTTTATAGAAGTGTTAGCAGCTTTTATAAATGAGTTTTAGAATATAGTTAAAATTTTGAGTTTTTACTTAGGATAGAAGCAGCAATTACAGCATGTACTGTTATATTCTTTCTTCTATCTTCTTCTATTTTTTATGTAGTTTAGATAAAACTGCTAAGTCAGTTATTACTTTCTAAAGCTATGCTTTTTTTATAAAGTGCATGTGATTTTAAGCTTCTTGCTTTGTTACTGCTTTTTTATCCTTTAATTAATTATTAAAGCAGTTCAGTAGCCTATAATCTCTTTTTACTTCTTAAGCCTGTAGAGCTGCTAGTATTTTCTACTTATTTTTTGCTGCAGAATGCGCAGAAAAACAATAAGTAAAAATATTTAAAGTGCTCTTCACTTTTAATAAATAATCTAGGTGTTGTTTACTTTAACAAGAGCTTTTTAAAATAGTAAACTTTTTCTTTAAAAATACAGACAGGCGCTTTTCTCTCGTTGTATTCACATTCTAGGCATCATCTTTATATTCTAGACTAGCGCATTGCAAGTATGCTCTATGCTTTAGTATTTGCAATAAAATAAAAGTTCTGTTTACTTATAAAAGTCTGCATGAATTCTTAATAAACTACTAGCTGTGCTTTCTATCTATATAGGAGATGAATTATTAGCTCTTTTCTAAGCAGGCTAGCTAGCCTGCTCCATTAGAGCTTGTTACTTATTACTTATTATCTTCTAAATAAGTTCTATAATTACTTTAGTTCTTTGCAGTTTACCTGCTATAATTCTAAGTTACTTATAAAAGTTTTTAAAGTCTCTTCTGCATTATGCAGCTTAATTTTAAGTAATAAGTTTCTACCTATAGTAAGCTTTTTTATTGTATATTTTAGAGCTTTAATATCTTTGTTTATAAAAAAAGATTCTTATTTAATGTAATGTTCTTAGTAATATAACCTCGTTAAGCACTAGATTTTATTTTTGAAAAAATCAGATGCACTGTATTTTACTGGATATTTAATATAGCCCCTGGGATTTACCTTAAATCCTCTGCAGTCTCTGCCGGCTGCTCTCTCTCTACTTAAAGAGTACGCTCTGCAGCTGTATACGTATACTATACTCTAAATATGGCGCAGGTTAGCTATGTCTACTTTAACCTTCTCTAATTCTTTTTAAATTGTTTATTAAGCACCCTATTTAGAGCTTAGAAATTATAGGTATATAATAGACTTATATTTTTTAACACCAACGTCGACTTTTCTAGAGTTTAATTAGAAACAACTAGATCTAAAGGAAAAAACCCTAAGGAATTAATTTTAACACTTTTTAAGACCTACAGCAAGGGCGCTGTTGCGCTATAAAGGGTAGTAAAGCTACCTGCCTCTCTCTTTTAAAAGAAAATTTTTGTTTTCTTCTTAAAAAAGCTTAGACTATATGCTAAAGTATCTAGAGCTAATTAAGATTAAGAAGATTATTAAAGCCTAATTTAACTAAGAAATTACAACTACTTAAAAAAAGAAAAAACAAATTGCTTCTAGAGACTGAGGAGAAATAAACAAAAAACAAATAAATATAGATAAGAATAATAAAGACAGTAGCTAAGCTATAACACCTTACCTAGAAAGGCAAACCCTAAAGAACCTTAAAGGCCTATCTATATTTAAACTAAGAGTAACCTTTTCCTTTTATTAGTCTTATCCCTTAATACATAATTGGAAATAAAACACTTAAAGCTACCATAGTAGAAGAAGCACTTAAGATTACTAGAGATTTAGTAATTAAAGCAGCTAATTTAGCTAAAAACATTCCTACTTAGTAAACAAGTCTTTTAGACTTAGTAGAAGTCTTTAAAGACTATACAGAAAATAGCAGAGTAAACAAGAAGAATACTACTATTTTAGTAGACTTGATATTAAGCCTCTTAAATATCTTAAGAGAGTTAAGAGAGAAAATTAGACGTATTAAGAAACTAACAACAAACACGCTTATCTAGCCTATTTAAAACACGCCTTACACTACTGCAGCTACTTTTGCTACTATAGTAGGCAACAACAACAATTAACTATAGGCTAATATCTAAAATATAAAAAAACTAAAGGCTACTAGCTTAAAAGAGCGCTAGCTAGTTCTAGTTAGCGAGACGCTAGCTCTATTGAATACCTTAAAACTTAGAAATAATTTTAACAATGCTTTTATAATAAAAGGAAGTATATAATCGCCTGTAGCTACCTTAATTGCACTATCCTCTAAAGGCAACAAAATGATTACAACTACCTTAGCCTTTAAAGCTTAATATCTCTTAGAGATCTAGGCTATATAGCAGGATATTATAACTTTTAAAGCTGCTTAACTTATTACGCTGTAGTTTAAGGTTGTTATCTACAAGCTGCCTACAAACTATAGCCTAAAGGTAGTAAAAAAAGAAATTAAAACTTTTTATAAAGGCTTAAAAGTTATTAACAATTCTGTTTAGCTTATGCCTAAGAATAAAAAAGAAAGCTAAATTTTTAGTTTAGCATGCGTGGCATTTACAATAGAGGAAGAAGGCTAAAAGGCTATTAGAGGAAAGCTCTATATTGTAAGAGAAAGCCTTTAAGCAGAAAAGCTTTAAGTTATAAGAGAAATAACTCTAGAATAACAATGCAAAAAGTGCTAAAGCTTTAGTTACAACAAGGCTAAGTGCTTAAAAATAGCCTACTAGCTTTATAGTAAGCCTTACTACACAAGCTAACACAAGTGTAAAACTTGTTATACTAAAGGAGAGTCTTGTGTCTACACTATATATAAGTGTGTAAACTACAACTAACCTTACGCAGCAAACAACCCTATCTGCGATTTTATCTTAGCAAAAGCTATGCCTTCGCTTACACTAGGTGCTCTTTTCTTTTTCTTTTTTGTTGGAGCTAAGAAGGAGTAATTAAATAATTAGTGGAGGGGAATAAGTATATTAATCAACTAAGTGCTACAACAAAGTGTCTAATAACTACTAAATAGACTTCGGACGATCTAGCTCGTTTATATGCGCGCTACTAGCGCCGTCACGTGATATCCCACTAGGATCACCTAATAACGCGGGCGATCTGGAGTGATCCGGAGTAATCTGTATGTCGGTACTCCAACATTTTTCCTTTTGTCTCCGCAAGCTCTCTTACTACCTATACACTAGGCCACAAGTCTTACCTTTATTTAAATTGCCTCCTCCTTGTCATTAAAAAAAAATCTTAAATAAAAACTACGTATATACTTGTAGGTCCTAAACCTACACGTCTTATATAGCCCTCTAGGCTAAGAAAGGACATTAAACTACAATAAAAAATAGACTTATATTGTAAAGCTAGGCTGCTGCTTTAATAATTTTTAACTAAAGTTTTATTAGTAAATTTGCTTTAACTTTTTATTTCTATTGCTTTTGTAAAAAGTTTCTAGCTTGCTTTCTTTATACTGCTCTTTAGTTCGTGCGTATATACTAGTATGCTTTTAATAGTAATCCCCTGCTCTTCTAGCTAGATTTTAAATCTTAAAGTTTCTTTCTAAGGAAATGTTGCAATGTTGTTATTTTAAAATAATAATGCATATATTAAGCTTATAGCGTGGTTTAAGAAAATTAGAAAAGTTATGTAACGCTTTTATTAATTTAATAAGTATTTTAGCTTGTAAAGCATATTAATATATGTTTCTACTATAGTTGTTCTTAAGTACTATAATCTAGAGCTCTTTGTTGCGCCTGATGCGTATGTTAAACAGATCTTATGCTATCCTCTAGTATAGTTAAAGTACTCTCTCTTTTAGTTGTTTTAATATAACCTGCTTTAAGTGTGTTATAGCGCAATGCCTACACTTAGCATGTGCTATACTTTTTATTTTAACAATTTTAGTATTTTTTACTAAACCCTAGTGTACTTTAAGTCTAAAGTGTTCTAGTCTTATGTGCTAAAGCTTCTTAGTATTATTTTAGAGAAAGTGTATTTAAGATTGCCTAGAGCGCTAATTATGTGTTACGCTTATTATAGCAGAAAAAAGTTATAAAAGTTTATATTTAATAAAAGTTATGTTATGCTTTCTTTTAAGCTGTACTAATATAAAACTTCTACTAAGCAGTTTTATACAAACCTTAAAATCTTTTTTCTAGTATAAAGCTCTAGCTTAGTATAATTAAGCTTCTAAGACAATATTCGGGTAAAAGCCTTCTATCAGAGCTACTTCTATTAGTACAAGACTTTTAGTATAAAATCCTTATATTTCTAAAAGAGCGTTCTTAATTCTGTAAGTTCTCAAGCTAGAAATTTTAAATAAAGTAGTTTCTGCTTTAATAGTACGCAAGAGCTTAAGTTTCTTATAAGTACTATACTTTTTTAATTTAAAATTACTAATTAGATAAAAGGCTACTTGATTGTTTAGAATAGTATAATTCCTAACAAGTAAGCATAAAAATCCATTAAAGAGAAAAATCTATTAATAAACGATAAGATTATAAGCATTGCTTAAATACTATTTAGCTAATTAATTTTACTAAGCTTTTTAATCTAAGCTTGTTAAGTAGCTATCTAGCCTTTTTTAGCTAAAGCTTTCCTAAGAATGTTGTAGTTTTAGTTTTTAAGAATGTTTAGAATATTATTTTTCTGCTTGTCCTTAATTAGAGGTTTTTTAGTAAGTGCATTTTTCTTATTTTTACATATAGTAATAGGCTACTTATAGTTTCTTTTGCAGAGGCATTTTTTTAAAGCAGAGTTTCTCTGCTTCTGTTTTCTAAATTTTTTTTCTTCTGCTTTTATAGTTGTAAATACTTTTTTTCTGCTAACAGTACAAGTTGTGTACTTATAAATAAGCATTAAGAATATTTATTCTGCTTGCTCTAGGCTAGTTTAATCTTTACTTAATGTAAGCGCTTTTACAAGCTTCTGCTGCATAGATTAGCTTTATTCTATAGCAAGCCTCTAGCTTATTACGTCTAGGTAGTGCTGCGTTGCTAGTATGTCTAAGATCTTATTTACATTGTATTTTTTTGCGCGTTAGTGCAGACATAGCTATTTTTACTACTACTGCTATGCGTTTAGACGTCTTTGCTTTGTTTTCTAATAATGTGCTTTATACTAAGAGTATACAGAGTTTTTTGTATAATAATTTGTAGAGATAGCGTGTTCTTAAAATGCTTAACTAGCGCCTGTAGCGTTGTGACGCCTAATGCTAACAATAAGAGCATAGCAGAGGCAAGGAGCTTTAAGCTAATAGTCTAGTTAACCTAGTTTTAAAAGTAATCAAGGCATACTTCTTTAGTAGCCTAATTTGCTAAATTTGCTTTGTAGTATGCAACGTTAAGTTTGTATAGGTTAAAGTTTATTTAGTCTACTTCTTTAAGAGTAACTTGTTAAACTATTTTTTTTTATATATTTATTTAGCAGTAGCTCTATCTAAGTTAACCTCGCTCTACAATCTCCTACTCTTAGCATAAAATTTGAACTGCATAAATTATTTTAGCTAATATACTTTTTTAGTAAAAGTAAAATTACCCTGCAGGATAGTATTTGTATTACTTATGTTAAGCTTTAAGGTTTGCTCTTGTGGAGCAAAGTAACAAAAATAATTAAAGTAGCTATACATAATTGTATGCCTTTGTTGTAAGCAGCAATACAGAACTATCTTCTTATTTTAGTGCGCTAGGCTTATAACTGTGGCAGAAGAGAGCATAAAAATAAATAAGAGATAATTATTAATATTAAGAAACAATGTAAAAATGCTGCTGTGGCAAAAGAGAGCATAAAAATAAATAGGAGATAATTATTAATTCTAAGAAGCACTGTACAAGTGCTGCAATGTAAACACGGCTTAACAAGTAGTACTTACTCTCTTAAGTTAATACAAATTACGTACTTTTATATTAGCTTTCTTTAGCTAAGTCGTGTGTTAGCAGTAGCGTAGTATAGGGGGCAGTACTCTGCAACACACCCTCTATGTAATTTGTACTAGAGAGATTACGTGTATCTAGGCGCTGCTTACTTAGTATATGCAAAAAAAAATTTAATTATGTGCTTTATAAAATACGAATTATGCTAAGGCTTACTTTTGCGCATGGTGCACCCTACTAAAATAAAGGCTTGTCTAGCGTTTTGCCTAACTCTTACTTTACTACAGCTTAACTAATCTATACCTTATAAGCACCTCTTAATCTTTCTTAGTATTTGCGCTATACTAACTGTAGCAGCACTATTAATATCGCTTTTACTAATTATACACACTTACTAAGTTTTATCTTTAATTTTAGCATTTAATTATAGGTATTTTTACTTTATAAAACAAATTCTTAGCTTTGTCCTTAATAACAAAGCGTACAACTTACTTACCTTGCTTTAAAGCTCTCTGCCTGTACACGCTTACTGTTATTCTACAAGTTCTTTTAATAATAATAACCTGCTTAAAATCCTTGTAACAAGAGCACAAATGATAGTAAAGGCAAAAGAAAGCTTTATAAGCTTTTAAAAAAGCGTACTTTTGAAAAAGATTTTTTATTTTTTATTACAAAGGCTAATATTTCTAAGCGTACTGCTAAGAAGAAAGCTAAGGCTAATTATGTAGCTGTAGAGCAGGCAACTGCTAAGCAGGCTACTGCTAATAAGGCTAAAAATAAGCATGTTAGATTAGCTTAAGAGAACATTTAGTTAATATAAGAAAAGACTAAGTATAAGAAACTTGCTAAGGCTTGTAAGTAGAAGGCTTAGAGTTTTACTAAGAAGAAAGTAGATAAGTAAGCTTACGTAGCTTAAAACGAAATTAATTACGTAAATGCAGAGCGTATCTTTGTTAAAAGAATCCTATCTTCTAAAGTGAGAGCTTGTATAAAGACAATTGCTGCTTAGCGCTCTATTAATAGAGCAAAGGATAATAAGAGTAATATTTTAAAATCTGTTAGTATTTATTAGTAGCTGCTACCTTTTGCAAAAGCTCCTGTAACTAAAAGAGATTACTCTTTCTCTAAAGCTTATTCTACTTAATTAAGTAGTATTACTGAAATAATATATACTTTTTTAGATAATTCCTATGCTCTAAATAGGTTTAGTCTTACTTCTTCCAAGGAGTTTAAGCTTAGTATGTCTTAAAGCTGCAATTACTATACTCCCTTTATAAACTATTATATAAGTATACTTTCTAGCAAAGCTACTTTCTTGTACTGCTCTAATAGCGTTTGCGTTAAGACTAGTAAAAAGGCTAAATAATACTCTTTGTATGCTACGTTTAATTATCTTTGCTATACTTTGTAAGTGCCTTCTGCTAGATTTTTAAAGCATTGCTAACTTTATTTACTTTATTAGGTATAATAAGCTTTTAGATTGTAGTACCTGTCTAGTTACTGCTGTTTGCGCTCTCTCTTATAACAAGCTTAGCAAAGCTAAGTATACTTTATTTACTATTGTGGCATGAGAGAGCATAGAAATAAATAGAAAATAATTATTTATTTTAAGAAGCACTGTACAAGTGCTACTGTATAAGTGCTACTTAACAAGCAGTGCTTACTTTCTTAAGTTAACATAGATTACGTGCTCTTATATTAGCTTACCTTAGCTAAGTTGTATGTTAGCAGTAGCGTAGTATAGGGGGCAGTGCCCTGCAACACACCCCCTATATAATCTTTATTAGAAGGGTTACGTGTATCTAAGCGCTGCTTACTTATTGTGCACAAAAGGTTTTTTAATTGCATGCTTTGTAGTATACATGTTATGTTAAGGCTTGCTTTTCTGTATAAAGTACTCTACTAAAACAAAGGCTTATCTAGCGTTTTGCCTAACTTTTACCTTACTACAGCTTAATTAATCTACACTTTGTAAGTACCTCTTAATCTTTTTTTAGCACTTGCGCTATACTAACTGTAGTAGCACTATTAACAGCGCTTTAACTAATTATATATACTAACTAAGCTTTTTTCCTTAATCTTAGTGCTTAATTATAAGTATCTTTACTCTGCTAAAAAAGGCTTAGCTTTGTCCTTTGTAATAAAGCGTACAACCTAATTAAAAGTTAAAAACACTAGTGCTTTAAAATCTCTACTCTAGAGCTTTCTATTAGTACGCGCTCGCTGTGGTTTTACTATTTCTTCTAACAATAATAGCCCTGCTTAAGATCTATGTTATAAGAGCATAAACAATAGCAAAAGCAAGAGAAAGCTTTTTAAGCTGCTAGAGAAGTGTATCTTTAAAAAAGATCTTGAATTTTTTGCAGCAAAAGCTGATTGCACTACTAAGGTTAATTGTAAGGCTGTAGAGCAGGCAACTGCTAAGCAGGCTACTGCTAATAAGGCTAAAAATAAGCGTGTTAAATAGGCTTAAGACATCAAACACCAACTTTTTGAGCCGAGAAAAAGGTCTAGCGTAGCTTTTTTCTCGTCTTAACTCTCTTAAACGCCTTCTTAAAATTAGTTTCCAACACCTGTTTTTATGGTGTAGGTGTTGTAGCGCGCACGCTAGCCGTTTGCAGAAAAATATAGAGTGGTTAACTGTTAAAAACTCTGCAACTAGTCTGTGCGTAAGCTAATTTTAGAGTTTGATTGAAGGCTATTTAACTACTACTTTACAAAGCAACAGCTTTCTACTTAGGTAGATAAATTTATTGGCGTAGTGAACTAATAGATATATCTACCTAGCTATCTATTACTTGAAATCCCTATAATGACTCGATATACCGACCTCCTATATCGACCTACACATCCTAAATCTATCCTGACTCAATATACTGACCTCCTATACTGACCTACACATTAGAATTGATAGCTAGTGCTCCTAGCTATCTACCTACACCGAAATCCCTCCATACCAACTCGACATACCAACCTAATATACTGACCTACACATTAGAATGGATAGCTAGTGCTCCTAGCTATCTACCTACACCGAAATCCCTATACCAACTCGATATACCGACCTAATATATCGACCCTATACCGAACTGCTTAGCGTATCTATATAAGCAATGCAAGAGGGCAGCTAGCATAGCCTATAACAATAACAAATAAGAAGTAAAGGAGATAACTAGACTAGCATACTAGCTCTATATACTTCCTAACAAAGGACTGAGAGAGATGCTTGTTAAAACTACCTTAGGCTACGAGCCTTACCTTTATTTAGACAAACCCCTCCTTGTAAATAATAAAAATTAGAAAACACCACGTAGATAGTTGTAGGTCCTAAACCTACACGTCTTATATAGCCCTTTAGGCTAAGAAAGGACGTTAAACTACAATAAAACAATAAAATAAAAAATAGCCTCAAAAAATATTTAGTTAATACGAAAAAAAAACTAAGTATAAAAAACTTACTAAGGCTTGTAAGTAGAAGGCTCAAAGTCTTACTAAAGAAAAAGCAGATAAGTAAGCTTGCATAGCTTGAATAGAAATTAATTACTTAAATGCAGAGCGTTTCTTAAATAAGAATATTGTTTTGTCTAAGGTAAAAGCTTATATAAAGAAAATTGCTACTCTGTAATCTGCTAACAGAGTAAAGGATAATATAAGTAATACCCTAAAATTTGTTAGTATTTAGCAGCAGCTGATGCCTTTTACACTAGTTTCTACAACTAAAAAAACTTACTCTCTCTCTAAAGCTCTCTCTGCTTAATTAAGCAATATTGCTAAAATAATGCATACTCTTTTAAATAATTTCTTTATTCTAAATACTCTTAGCCTTAACTTTTTTAAGGAGTTTGAGTTTAGTAAATTTTAAAGCTGCAATTACTGTACTCTTTATATAAACTGCTGTATAAGTATACTCTCTAGCAAGGCTACTTCCCTGTACTGCTCTAATAGCGTCTGCGTTAAGACTAGCAAAAGCGCTCGTTAATGCTTTTTGTATGCTGCCTTTAATTATCCTTGCTATACTCTATAAGTGCTCTTTGCTAGATTTTTAAAGCATTGCTTACTTTATTTACTTTACTAAGTATAATAAGCTTATAAATTGTAGTACTTGTTTACTTACTGCTATTTGCGCTCTTCTTTATAATATGCTTAGCAAAGCTAAGTATACTTTGTTTACTAAAATCTTTGCTAAGAGTTGTCTTTAAAGCTTAAGCTGCTTATTGATTTTAAAAAAGTTAAATAGCCTATTAAACCTGAAGCTAAACACATAGCTAAGAGCACTACTAACAATACTTAGATTATTAATTTAAGCTCTAATACTATAGCTGCTCCTTCTTAATACAGGCATAAGCTTTCTCCTGCTTCTCTCTTTGCTAAAGATGCACAAGTTAAATAAATTAAACCTAATGCTTCTAAAACTTCTTTGCCTTAACACTTTAAGCACTCTACTCTTAGTAAGAGTAATAGTAGTTTAAAGTCTATTTCTAAGCAGGACTTTATTTATTCTTATTATTCTAAGCTCTCTATTCTTTAAGACGCGTTTAAGACTAAGCTTAGTTGTTTTACATACAACTTAGACAAGCTTATATTCTTTAGCCTTATTACTAATAATATTATTAGTATGCTTAGTTACAACGCTCCTGTCAAGAAGGCTTAGAAAGCCTTGCTTTCTTTGTTCAAAAATTCTCTAGTTATGCTCCTTAGTAATTGCTTTTTAAGCGATTAATACTTAAGAGTCTAGTTTATCTCTTAGTGTACTCTCTAAGCACTAGTCTCTAAACTTTTATAATTACAATACTCTTATAAAGTCTAAACACGCTGTAGTGAAAAATAACTTCGCGCTCTAGCTCCTACAATCCCCTCTTCTACCTGCTTTCTAATATAACTACTACTCTAACTTCTCTTAAGTTAAGTAGTTCTTTAAACTTTTTAAAAGGTAAAGCAGGCAGATGCGTTGTAAGACTATTTACCAGCATGCTTTTTATTTTAAAGTACTTTACCTAAAATAAGCCTTGTATATACTTCTATTAAAGCTATATGTTTTGTATGTCTATATAGCACAGGCGTGTAGTAACACATTTGTTAATACTAACAACTAATTTATAGTTTGTTAATTATTATAAAAGATCTTCTAAGGTACTCTTAATGTTACAGTAAGCTTATAAAAATGTTTTTTTAATACTATTACCTCCTTACTAACATGCTCTAGAGCGAGGAGCTCTACTTTAGTAGTTAAAGTTGTAACTGTTACTTAATAAGCTGTTTTACAAACAATAGCTCTTTGAAAGAGTATTAATATATAGCTTTATAAAAAGTGTCTTGTCTCTAGGTTATTAGGAAATAAAGCGTCTCTACAGATTATTACCTGTACTGTTTTGTAAGCTCTATAGCTTATAACTTAGTATCTTGTGCAATAGAGGTATATAATTACTCTATTAACTACTTTAAAATATTCTTTGCTTAGATATGTAAGGAAGTAAAATAGTTAAATTACAGCATATACTATGTTAGACCTAAGCATTATTGTAGTATAGAGCACTTAGCCTACTCTTTTTTAGAAATCTTAACTTCTTGCTTAGTTAAGTTGCTAGTACTCTTCTTAAGGTCTTCTAAAGACAGAGATGTACTTATATAGAGAGATAAATTAGCTAAATTAAACTTTTTAGTAATTTTGTTGAATATACTTGTTATATACAAGCAGTATTATCTTAGATGCTCTATTGCACAAGACTTTTAATCCTAAGAACTACTATACTGCTCTCTTTTCTTCTACGTTGTATACTTCTTTAACAGAGCCTATAATATGCTGTGCTTCTTCTAGTCTTGCTCTGCAGTACATTAAGAGTATATTATTAATATAAAAGAGTAGTAGAATCTCCCTTTACTTATTAAAGAACAGACAAGACTCTTCTTCTAATGCAATAAGGCCTACCTTTTTACCAGTTCTTAACAGTTCCTGATACTAAAGTAATAGTAAATTTTTTAAATTATAAAGTGCTTTCTTTAGCCTTATAAATTTGCCTACTTTCTTGTATCTATTAGGCAACTTGTATTCAACTTCTAGTGAGTGCTTTCTAAAAGCATTAAGAAATACTCTAACAACATTGTATTACATAATCTCTAGATCAAATTCTGCTCTTATTACTATAGTAGTTCTAAAGGAACGCGCTGCAAGCGTTGCTGTGTATGTTAACTGTATTATAGAAAGAAGCTGTTTTAGTTATGCTTATAGGTAAAAACCTATTTAAAGGGAAGTAGTTGCTTTTTTACCAAAGAGCATTTAATCTCCTCTTAAGTTTCTTTCTCTAAAACTGTGTTAATCTCTCTCTAAGCTGCCTATAAGAAGATCTTTTTATAAGCATCTGTAAAGAGATCTCCCTTGTTCTTTAAAAGTATTAGTAGCTTATTATAATAAGTTTAAGCATATAGTTAGAGTTTTAGGCTTTTACTTAATATAGCAGTAGCAATTACAGCGTGTATTATTGTATACTCTCTTTTGTCTTCTCCTGCTCTATATGAAGTTTAGAGAAAACTGCTTAGTAGGTAATTACCTTTTTAAAGCTGTACTTATTTTAAAGAGTACATGTTCTCCTAAGCTTCTAGCTTTGTTACTGCTTTTTTTTAATCAAGTACTTAAGTAAGTTAATAGCCTATAATCATTTCTTACTCTTTAAAGTCTTAGAGCTGCTAGTATTTCCTGCTTATATCCTGCTGCAGAAAGCGCAGAAAGAGAATAAGCAAGAATATTTAGAGTGCTCTGTACTCTTAGTTAATAAGCTAGGTATTACTTACTCTAATAAGAGCTCTCTTAAATAGTATACTCTTTATCTATAAATACAGGTAGGTGCTCTTTTCTAGTTAGATGTATGTTCTAGGCACTACTATTGTATTCTAGACCAGCGCGTTGCTAGTACACTCTAGGCTCTAGTATTTACTTTAAAGTAAAAACTCCTGTTTGCTTATAAGAGCCTACATAGATTCCTAGTAGATTGCTAGCCGTGCTTTCTACTTATATAGGAGATAAATTATTTGCTCTTTTCTAAGGAGGCCGGCTAGCCTACTCTAGTAGAGCTTGTAACTTATTACCCTCTATCTCCTAGATAAGTCCCCTAATTGCTCTAGTTTTTTGCAGCTTACTTGCTGTAATTCTAAGTTGCTTATAAAAGTCTTTAACAGCTTCTCCTGTATTACGTAGCTTATCCTTGTATATCAAGTTTACAATTGTGGTAAGCTCTTCTATTGTATACTCTAGAGTATTGTTGTCTTTGTTTTTATAGGAGAGTTCTTTATTAAATGTAACACTCTAAGTTGTAATAATTTAATTAAGCACAAAAATGTATATTGTATAGATGCTAGATGATTTGTGTTTTACTACATATTTAATATAGCCTCTAGGATTTACATTAAATCCTCTACTGTTTCTGCCGGCTACTCTCTCTCTATTTAAAGAGTACGCTCTGCAGCCGTATACGTATACTATACTCTAATCAGGGCGCAGGTTAGCTGTATTTACTCTAACCTTTTTCTAATTCTTGTTAAACTACTTATTAAGCACTGTATTAAAAGCTTAGAAATTATAAGCATGTAATAGACTTATATTGTAAAGCTAGGCTGCTGCTTTAATAATTTCCAGCTAAAGGTTTGTTACAAGATTTACTCTAATTTTTATTTTTATTGCTTTTGTAATAAGTTTTAGCCTACTCTCTTTGCCCCTCTATTCTGTTTGTGCGTATATACTACTGTACTTTTGATCGTAATTTCTTGCTCCTCTACTTAATATTTAAATCTTAACATTACTCTTTAAAAAAGCATCGCAACGTTGTTTTCTTAAAGGATTATATACATGTTAAGCCTGTAGTATACTCTAAAGAAAGTAGTAAAGTTGATAAATGCTCTTATTATTTTAATAAGTATCTTAGCTTATAGAGCATATTAATAAATCTTTCTACTGTAATTGTCCTTAGGCACTAAAATCTAGAGCTCTTTATTTTGCCTAATTAGTATGTTAAACAGATCCTATACTATCTTCTAGTGGCTTCGGCCTTTTGAGACAACCTTTTGATGTGACCACACATTTTGTAGACACCTTTATGGCAAAAAAAGATTTATTGCTAACAACAGGTATCTAGGCTCACGCCCCCTTGTTCGGCATTGCTAGCACGCAATTAGTGTGTTGCATGTTTAGACAGAAACAAAGAAAAGCAAGATAAAGACGCGAATCGCCTCCTAACTTAACGCGCCCTATCCTGCTTATTCTTGTTACTTTACTGCTAGGCGCTCCTAGATAAAGTAAAGTAGTAACACTATTATTGCCTTACTTGCTAACCTATAGACGCAACAATAGAAAGCCCACTTCTTCTTTCCTGCCTCTTTCTTCTTTATTGCTAATTTAACGTCTTGCAATAGCTGTTTAAGCTAGGTTCTAGTCTTTATACTTAGCCTTTATATAACAAATAAGAAGAAGAGGATACTAAAGCAATAGATCTTAAGTACTGCGCTAGTATTAGCAAATAATCTAGAGATTGTGTATTCCTTGCACAATTAGCTAAATTAGGGATTAACAATCTTTTTGTATATAAAGATATTGCAGATAACTAACTTATTTAAGATTTTTATAAACTTAGAAGTCTAGCTAAGTAGTTAAGTTTTAAGATACTTGATAAATTTAGGTATCTACATAGGCTGTTTAAGTTAGACTAAATTAGGTGCTAGGTAGATAGTAGCAAAGAATGCTTTTTTTAGAAGAAAGCCTAAAATAAGGAGATACTTGCCGCGGAGGTTGCACGCTATTATAGTATATTATATGCAAATTGTTTGTATGCAGTGCTATTTACAAGGTAAGAAGTTGTAAGTAAGCAGCAGCAGCTTTAGCTTTATAAAGTATTGTAGGCTCCCGCCGCGGTACGTACGTATCCTTTCCCTCCTCTATCGCATTATGTTGCAATCCTATTGCAATCCTACTGTAATCTTGTTATTAGCTATAAGCTAGCAATTGCCGTTAAACATGTTTTAATTAGTGTTGTTTTTTAGTACTTTAGCAAACTTTTTTAACCCTAATTATCGCTCAGTAGTCTAAGCTTTCCTCCTAGCACTTATCTACCTACTGTTCAAATCTCGTTAAATATACACAATCTTTTTTTTGACTTTTGTAATTAATTAGTAGAGGGTAGCTGCTTTTCACTTTTTTAGAACCCTATTTTGACTACAACAACAACCACCACCTTTGACTCCTTAAAAAATAAATACTATCTTCTAGTATAGTCAGGGTGCTTTCTTTTTTAGTTGTCTTAATATAACTTGCTTTACGTGTATTACAGCGCAATGCTTATACTTAGCACGTGCTATACTTTTCATTCTTATATTTTTAGCATTCTTTACTAAGGCTTAGAGTACTTTAGGTCTAAGGTTTCCTAATCTTGCGTACTAAAGCTCTCTAGTATTATTTAGGGAAAGCTTCTTTAAAATTGCCTAGAGCGCTAATTATGTATTACACTTATTATAGCAGGGTAAAAGTTTTAAGGTGTGTATTTAATAAGAGTAAAGTTATGTTTTCTTTTAAGCTATGCTGGTACAAAGCTTTTTTTAAGCAGTCCTATATAAAGTATTAAATCCTTTTCTAGGTACTTGACTTTAGCATAGTTTGATACAGCTTCTAAGACAATATTAAGGTAAAAGCCTACTACAAGACCTACTTCTATAAGCACAAGATCTTTAGTATAAAGACCTCTTACTGTTGTAAGAGTGTTTTTAATTCTACGCGTCTTATAGCTAGAAATTTTGAATAAAGTAGTTCCTGCTTTAATAGTATATAGAAGTATAGATTATTTGTAAGTACTTTACTCTATTAACTTAATACTATTAACAAGATAAAGAGCTGCTCTATTATCTAGGATCTTACAATTTGTAAACAGGTAATGTAAAGGGTGTTGGAGTGTATAAAGACATACTACTACGAGAGCATGAGATTACTAGTGGTCAGATCATGCGAGAACGAGGGTGGTAAGATAAAGATCTTATTCTAGGTTGTTTCTTGAAGAGAAGTACAAAAGTTAAGTTGTAAGGTAGAGGATTAATAAGTCCTGCTCGTTTTAACTCCTAAAACGAGCTATATACCTTTAGATTAGGTGGTTGAGCACTAACCTAGTAAGTAGCAGGGTATTACCCTGTGCACTAGCACATACCTCCCCTTCCTGCGAGCTTAGCCCTATTAAGCAACCTACTTAGCAGAAAGAAAAACAGCAAAACAAAAGAAATCAAACAAAGAAAATAAAGCAAAAGAAATGTAACTTAATTACTTTATATTTATTTTAAACACTTTCTCTTACTTCTTTAAACATTTATTTTAGCAAGGTTCTTAAGTAGTAGATGTAGCACGTAGTCTAGGCACAGGTGCGGTAATAGAAGTAAGGACAGGAGTAGCAAGCGCTTAAGATTCTAATATTAATTAAAGGCAACTATAACAAGGCTACCTAGTTAAAGTTGTTAGCACCAAGACGTTATCCAAGATAACAGTACCTAATTAAGAATAAACGCTAAGAAGGCATTACGTAAAAGAGAGTATTATAGGATCTTTACTCTTCTAGAAAACTTAGCGCTTATTAGCCTTTAGGCTAAGTTCCTCTTAGAGACGTTGTAGAGAATTAGCTTAAAAGAAATTAGTATTTTATTTATTTTAGTCTTTTGTTGTATAAAGAGGGTGTTGTCTAAGGTTAGTAAAGTATAAATAGTCTAAAAATCCTTAAATTAATTTAGCACAAAAAGCGTTTTTCTTTAACTTTTATACTATAAGCTATAAGCTAATAATTTGTTATTATATATAGTTACAGTGTTTTTTAATATAGTTGTTAATCTACTCCTTGTTAGCATTCTATAGCATGTTATTTAGCTCCTTATAGACAAGAAGATTGTTTTACTTAACTTACTTAATAAGGGCCTTCTAGATCTAAGACTTATATTTAATATAAATATTAGTAGAAAATAGCTAATTAATTCCTTTAAACTTGTTAGGATAGCCTAAGGGAGTATAAGAAGTAGTAGTAAGGTTATAATAAGCTTTATAAATTTCCTTATAGGTTCCTATAGTAGGCACCTCTATTACTCTATTACAGACTATAACGAACTAAAGAAAGATAGTGCGGCAGTTATATGTAGTTAGGCTTGTAGATCTATAAGGTAGTAGAGGCAACAAAATTTAAACTTACCCTTCTTTATAGATTTACTTTACCTAGTAAGTATTAGGAGCTAGTTTCTGTGCGTCCTTTAGCTAGTCTATCTTGTCTTCCTATTCTTTAATAAGACTGTTTAACAATTTAACGCCTACGTCTTTGCACTACTTTAAGTACTCTAGTATATAATAATAAAAGCCTAGAAGCATCTTTATACAGTTATTTTTATCCTTATTATAAAATAATACGCTGCCTTAGATTATATCTATACTAAGGCCTTTAGTTATTGCTTGCTTATGGTTAAAGTCAATGTGCTTAAAGTAAGTTTAATTACTCTTCTTAGCGTACTTAGTGTAGTAGGGGTAGGAAATTAAAGTGTATTCTTTATAAAGCATAGCATATTGTAACTAGTATCCTAGGTTAGTACGTACAGCCTATTAGATAAGTAAGTAGTACATATTGCGTAGCTATTTAAGGTTTAGCTTCCTGTCTATATATTATAGATAGAAGCAGTACATCTTAATAGTTTTAATAATTATATTCTTGACCTAATTATCTTTAAACAGCTAGGTATAAGTATTAGTAACAATGCTTCTAGTGCGTTAGGACTCCTTAGCTTGTAGTTAAAACTCTATAGTATTAATAACCTTGTCCTAAGTAAGGAAGGGAAAGAGTTTAAGTTTAGAAGGCTAATAGCAGTAGCTTAGCAGGTCCTTATCCTGCTTAGCTAGATAATACTTGCTAGTAAAAAGCTTTAAAATAACAAGGTCTCATTAGAATTCTTCCTAGCAGCTCTATCTTATGTATAGTAAGAGTAGCAATCCTGCTGTAATCCTATTGTCAGCTATAGACTGGCAATCGCCGTTAGACACGTTTTAACTGGTGTCGTTTTTTAGTACCTTAGCAAATTTTTTGACACTAATTATTGCTTGGTAGTCTAAACTTTCCTCCTAGAACCTATTTACCCACCGTTTGAATCTCGTTAGCTACACACAATCTTTTTTTTTGACTTTTGCGATTAATTAGTAGAGGGTAGCTGCTTTTTACTTTTTTAGAACCCTATTTTAACTACAACAACAACTACCACTCTTAACACCTTAAAAAATGAATAGTAAGAGTAGACATTTGTTAAGCATATAAGACAGCGTAGCCCTTTTAAACAAACTTATAACGCTTATAGTAGTGCGCTTATAGATAAAGTATACTTGCTTGTACAACAAGTTATTAGAGCCAGGCTATTATCTAATATTAACCTTATAATACTATTCCTTAATAACTTTAACATAGTCTAGATTAGTAATTATCTTCTTTATGTAGGCTTGCTTAAGTAGCTTAAGAAAAGCTAAGGTAAGATTCTTGCAATAACACTTTACCTAAAAGATCTCCTATTCCTACTTAAGGGTATTTAGCTCCTTATCTACATAAAAAGCGTCGTTAAGGTTAGTAATTAATTAGGTAGCTGCCTGTTAGTAGGCTAGTGTTGCCTTTAAAGCATAAGAGCTTAGTAGAAGTAGTAGTACAAAAACTTAAAAGTTACTAGCTTTAGTCCTAACTTGTCCTGCCTAGATGTTAGCAGCGTTACGTCTCTATTATACTATAGTTATTCTGTTCTAAAACTTATACAACTTAATTACTAAGTATTAGTTAGGTTCTTAACTAGTTAATATTTTTATAGATTACTTTAGATTCTTAGTTAGAACTATTAGACTATAAGTCTCTAGAGAGCAAGTCTTAGATGTTATAAAAAATTTATAGCAATTAATATTTTAAGCCCTATTTAAGGTCCTTCCTAGCTCTATAGTTATAGAGATAACTATACTAAATATTAGATGCGTCTTTATACTAAGCGGCCTATACTTATTACTTAAAATGTTTTGTGTAGAGTAGACTAGGCTAGGTTTAAGGTCTTTAGCTTTAGCTATAAGTTAAAAAACCTTTTGCTAGAACGTATAAAGAGAATTAAGCTTACTTTGCTTATTTTTCACCTTAGCATTAGGCTGTAGCTTCTATAGGTTAAACTTAATATCTTCTTTCTAGACTTGCAGCTTAGTGCAGATATTATAAAGCTCTTTTACCTCTTGCTTATTAATGTCTAGGTAAGGTGCTTAGTTGTAAGAGTTATTCTAATTAATAAAAGCACAGATGTCCTTATATAGCAGTTTTACTATTGCCTAGTTAGCTATTAACATATATTATTCTTTACTCTAGTTCTTAAAGTTAATGAAGTAAGCTGCTATAGTGTTAAAGAACTAAGTAGCATCTTTAAGATTTATACGCCTTAAAACAAAGGCTATGTTAGTTAATCCTTAATAACTAAAAAGCATACGAGGCATGTAGATACTAACGTATTTTTAGATAGATTCTAGAGCTAGCTTCTTTATAGTTGTAATAGCTTTACCTAGTTTTTTAGCTCTCTTGTCTCGCGTTAAGAATGCTGTACTAATAATAAGATAGTGTTCTTAGAAACCTTTAAGACTACTATATTTGTCTATAAGTCTAGGGAGCTAAGCACAAAGGTTACCTACTCCTAGAATAACTTTAAAGATTAGGTTAAATTAGTAGAAGGTGTTGTTAAACTAATAATCTATAATGATACGTTATTGTGTTAGAGCGTCAAAAAGGATCTTGTTTACTAGAGTCTAGATATTAATAACCCTAATGTTGTTGCTAAGCTTTATAAGCTCTAGTACCTTATCTTAATGCTATACAACCTTAGGGATTTATTCTACAACGTAGTCTTCCTTCTTAGTAATAACTTTAAGGTTATTAAAAACCCTTAATTGTCCTAGTGTTTAACGCAATTATAGCTGTAGCTGCTTGCCTTAGGCCTTGTCTAACAGCGCTAAAAGTATTGTTTAAGTAAGTTAGCTAATGTAAGTTAAATCTTATTTTTAGCTGCTACTAGGTTAAGAGGGGTGGAAAATATTATTATTATTGTCGTCTTAGAAGGTAACTACCTTGATAAAAAGTAGTGGAGTTTATGTAGTAGGAGAGTTAGATAGTTAGTAGAGTTGTAGTTCTAGTTCATGCGTAGTAGCGGTATTCTGCTAGCTAGCAGGTAGAGGTAAACAAAGTCTAAATTGCGCTAAAATAAGCAGGTTTTGCAATTAAACTAGTTGTTGTAATTAGCTATTGCCTTAAGCGTGCGTGAAATTAAGTATAGTATTAGTATAGCAGTGAGCACTAGGAATTAGTAAGATAGATAGCTTGTACCTAAATTTTATATAGGAAATTAGAAAACAAGTAGCTAAAGGTAAAATTAGGTACTACTAGTATAGTATCCCCTCCTTTTCCTAAAATTATAAGCTATCTTACAGCCTATTAGTTGTTTAATATAGTAGTATCTAAGTTAGAGTCTAAGCTTTTAAAGTCTTGTCTATATATACAATATTCTTCTTCTGTAAGACGTTTAGTAAGAACAACTTAAGGACGAAGCTTATTACCTATTCTAGGAGGTAAAGGTAGTTGTAGTTCTATATGTACCTTAGGCGAGTCTAGCAAGATAGGAATGTCTACTATAGAGCTAGTTCGTGCCTAATAATTAAGATCTTATAACTTTGTATTTCCTTAATCTTCTTTAATAATATTCTAAATAAGTTATTGTCTAAACAGCTTTAATTGCTATCCAGGTGTTGTGTAGAGAAAGCGTGTACTATTCAGGTCCTTAAGATAATAAGTTCCTCTATTAAGTCTAGCTTTATAAATACAGTATAGGCCTAACTATCTTGTATCTAGCTTGTAGTCTTACAACATATCAATCTCCTAAACAGAGTTCTAGAGAAGAACTAAGTCTTCTAGCTTTATATCCTTATGTTGTATTTCTTTAGTGTTATCTTAGTATTCCTTTTTAATAGCTCTTATCTAGTTAGTATAAGCAACTGCATCTTTTATAAACTAATCTTTAAGATCTAGCTATATTGCTTAAATTAAAAGTAGCTGAACATAGTCCTTTACTTCCCTAAATAGAAGCGTTTGCTATATAGGTAGCGCGAGTTTAATAAGAAACACTAAGTTCTGCCCTATAACTAACTAGTATGGTAAGTAACCTGTCTGTTCCTGTATTAAGATCCTGTCTATAAGAAGAACTACTAGCAAGTTCTTAACCTAAAGTCCTAGTAGCTTTGCAAGGGCGTTTATAATAGGCTTATACTCTCTTTTAATCTTTCTTATAGCTTAAAGGTTGTGTTCTAAAGACTAGACTTAGTTAATCCTATATATAATTAATAGATGTTATACTAACTTAGTAAAATTAGGCTCTCTATTAACTATAAGTTTGCGCGCTATGCTCTATTAATATATAATGTTCTTATATACAAGCTCTACAATTGTCTTTAACTAGTTATTTAATAGGGCTTTTACTTTAGGCTAGCTACTAAGGTAGTCTCTCGTAATAACTAAAAACTTCCTCCTAAAACACTAAGGCATGTATACTATATTAATTGCAATAGTCTTCTAAATAGCAAAACTTTAGGTGTTAGTAAGCATATTAACTTTCCTCTTAAAAAATTGCAGTTAATAGTCTAGATAAGTTACTAGCTTTTACTAGACGTGCTTATATATTTTTTTCTACTAGTATCGCTAAGCAAGTATAGAGTACACCGTGTATACTTCTCTATATTTAATCTAAGTGTGTACATTCTATACTGCAGCTGTTCTTAAGTTAGTATTATTTATTTTTAGGGTATCAAAGGTGGTGGTTGTTGTTGTAGTCAAAATGGGTTTTCCAAAAAAGTGAAAAGCAGCTGCCCTCTACTAATCAGTCGCAAAAGTCAAAAAAAGATTGTGTGTAGTCGACGAAATTCGAACGGTGAGTGGATGAGGTCCACGCGCTAAGCGCTCGGAGCAGAAAAGCTCAGACCACCGAGCGAAATCAGGGTCAAAAAATTTGCTGAAGGTACCAAAAAACGACACCAATTGAAACGTGTTCAACGGCGATTGCCAGCCTATGGCTGGCAACAAGATTGCGATGGAGGTGGAGGAGGTGGAGGTGGAGGAGGGTAAGGACACGTACGGTTAGTATTATTTATAACTTCCTAGATTACATTATTCTTAAATATTTTCTTAAAGAGTATTCTATCTTATAAAAAGAAGTTTAGAGCTTGTTTCTTTTATGCTTATAGTTCTTGTAGTTCTATATCCCTAAGAGTCTTAAAGTTAACTAAAAATTATGCATATTATTCTAACTCTATTAAGAATTTCTAACAAAGTATCCTTGCCTGTCCTATTAGTATGAGCGCATTTACATTTTTAATTATATAATTAATAAACTCTTCTAAATTCTCCTTAGGTTCTAGAGGTAGTTTCTAATTATTAAGTTTTAGATACCTTAATAGTGCATCTGCAACTACATTCTTCTGTCTTAGTATATACTTAATATTAAAGTCCTATAAAAGAATTGTTAATATCTACCTATTTATAATAGATGCTAGATTGTTAGTAGATAAGTAATTTAGTCAAGTAATAAAAGTTGCCGCAGTAGTTTCTATAGTAGAGTAAACACTATAGAGGTAGGTATAAAACTTCTTAAGAGCCTACAGCACAGCTATATATTTTAACTTAGTAGAGTGCAATTGCCTCTCTTGCGCTACCTAAAGTGTACTTTTAAACTGCACTAAGTATTGCTTATTGTTACAAAAAGGTGTGTGTATGTATCCTCTAGCTAGAGCGCGATTTATCGATCAGTTAGTATTTTGTTTCTAATAGTTATAAGCCCGGTGACGGTTAAACTGCAATAAGCAATTTTAATGTAGTCGCTTACCTAGGTAGGTGACCACAAGCGAGAAATAGCAGCAAAAAGATAAGCCTAAGGGACACAACACAAAGACAGCCCGTAAAACAAGGTAGCTTCGCTAGCCTTATAGGGTTAGTGCGCCTCTATTGAGTGCCAGGGCTAGTAAGCCAGTATCCTAACCTCCTACTCAAGAGAGCGCCAAGAGAAGAGCTCTTAGGTAAATTACCTAGCTAGTTGCTAGTAATCTAGGGGGTGTGTCGCAAAAAGGTGTGTATATTTATCCTCTAGCCAGAGCGCGATTTATTAATCGGTCGGTATTTTGTTTCTAACACTTATTATCCTCTTTAAGTTGTTTAATACATGCTCCTACACTGTCTTAACTTATATTTGTTAATAGGAATATTTTGTAATTCTTAGTGTTAGTGAAGTTAAGGTTCACAAGTGCAGGTGCGTTATATATAGCTTATTTTAGCTTATACATTGCAGCGTCTTGTGCATCTTTTTATTTAAAAAGGACATTATCTTATAAATGTGTAAATAGAAGTTTAGTAATCTTAGTAAAGTCTTTTTCTTATATATAGTAGTAGACGTATATGCCTACAAAGAATTATACTTCTTTTTTATTCTTGCATTGTAGCTAGTTTATAATCTTCTTAACTTTCTTCTAGTTAGGATAACATCCTTGCAGGCTAACCTTATAGCCTACAACTTTAAGCCTTTCTATAAGAAAATAATACTTCTTTCCTAACATAGTGCCTCTAGCTCGTTTAATATCAGTTAGCACTCTATCTAGTTGTAAGATATGCTTAAAAACATAACGTTAAACTCTTAGTATTAATTCTTCTTTTCCATAATTAGTTTTTAGCCCTCTACATACGATGTCGTTGATAAAAGGTATAGTATTAGGCTAGTAGTCTCTTAGAATCTTTATTATTACACGTTAAAATGCTGCTATAAAGTTAGTAGCAATTATAACTATTATGTATAATAATATAAGCCTAAATAATGTTTAAAAAACTGTTATGTCTCTGCTTTCTAGATGTAGTGTAATTTAGTTATATCCTAAGAACAAGTCTATAAGTAAGATAATCTTATATCCTATAAATCTCTTAGAAAACTTGTCTGCTATTAGTAGTAGGTTTATATCTGATATAGTAACTGCATTTATTTGCTGCGCATTGCTAATCTATTAAACGCCTTTGTTCTTCTTAGGTACTAGGTGCTATAGGTTGCAACATTAACTATTACACCTTTCCTATATTCCTTAATTTAGGCAGACGTTAATTATATCTACTACTTACAGCTCTAAAGCTTTTAGAATAGCAAAACTTTATACTTACTCAGCTTTATATAGTATTTTTTATATCTTATATAGCAGACATACATTAGAGTAAATCCTTCCTAATTTCTTAAATTGCTAAAAGAGCGCTCCTTCTCTGTTAAGAAGTATATGTATAAATATCTACTTTTCTAATAGCTGTAGGTAGTCTCTAGTATATAGCCTGTTAAGTTATTCTTTAGTAAGCCTTGTCCTTTGCAGGAAAGTAGCATATCCTAATTTAAATAGATAATTGCATAGCCCCTTATTAGGATTACAAATACTTATTCTAAGAAGTTGCTATTCTTTTGCGTTTCTCTTCTACTCTTCCTGTCTAAATTCTATAGGCATCTCCTACTATTAGATATTAATAAGTTAAACTTTCTTATCTACTGTCTTGTATAGTGTGTAAAGATTATTGTGTTGTTAAGTATATTTAAGTAGCCTTTCTTACATCTACTGTTGGAGTACTGACATACGGATCACTCCGGATCACTCCGGATCGCCCGCGTTATTAGGTGATCCTAGTGGGATATCAAGTGACGGCGCTAGTAGCGCGCATATAAACGTGCTAGATCGTCTAAAGTCTATTTAGTAGTTATTAGACACTTTGTTGTGGCACTTAGTTAATTAATACACTTATTCCCCTCTACTAATTATTTAATTACTCCTTCTCAGCTCCTATAGTTATAAGCCTAGCTGCTTAATCGTAGTATTAATTCCTACTACGCAATTAGCAAGCTAGAAGATTATTTATTTAATTAGATTTTACTTTCCTCTTTTCTCCTACAGTACTAGCTAGCAGATCGCTACTGCTGCTGTACCTCTCTTACTTATTGATTATACAATTAACCTCTTTCTAACCTATTGTACAACCTACCTACTAACTAACTAATTAATCTATTATTACCTTAACAATGATCTACGTCGTAATCCTATAAAGCATCTTACTAATATAGACCTTACTAACACACTACTTGTTGCCTTAAGAGTAATCCTAAAGGCCTAATTAGACTAGCTAACTTAGTTTGCTCTATTAAGACTGCACTGCTTAGAGAAGAGTATCTAGGATTAGGCTAATCCTAATCTCCTAGACATGCTCTTAATAGACTACTAGGAGCTACAGTATCCTAAACTACCTAAAAATATTAAGCAACTAGTTGCTCTTCCACCTAACGTAAGCGCAAAAGAACAAGTGACTTATAAAATTACTTAATATAAATACAAGGCTTAAGTCCTTAATACTAAATATAAGAAGAATAATTATAGTAAGCTAGTTAATAGATATCAAGTATAGACTGCTTCATAGACAAAGAAGGTCGCTAAGATTACTAATGTTAAAAATTAGATTAGTAAGACTGTCTATCTAGACCTGCTCTTAAACGCCTTAATAAGCATAATTATTTAGAACTTTGCTAGCCTTTAAGCTTTAGTAAAGATTCTAAAAGAAGATCTTGCACCTACTATTAGAATACTTAGTATTTAATTAGGGCGTAGTACTAATTCTACCTAGATAAGGCGTACTAGAGACAAATAAGCCTTAAGTAATAGTTTATTAAGTAGTAGCTCCTGTATTAATAAGCAACAATTCACTTGCTTCTTAAGGTTGTTAGGCTATTAGCAATTACTAATTTTTAGACGCCTTAGGCACTAAAATCGCACTAGACTAGGCGCGCGAGAAGCGCAACAAGCTAGCACAAGCAATAGCACTTAGTAAAGCTTAATTAACCTTTAATAATTTAGAAAAGATCTTTGGTATTTTGTTATAAGATTAGTTAATTGTTTTCTTAAAAGGAAAAGGACACGCAGTATTCTAAACTAGATCTAGATTAGCGTTAGCTTAATAATCTACTAGTGCTAACAACTTAAAGTTAACTAAAGGTAGTAAGTAACTTTAATCTTGCCCCTGTAAGGCTAGTAAAGGGCCTACAAGTAAGCACTTCTAGGCACTACGCAACTACTTTTCACTTTAAACAGCAGTTACTAGATTAAGCCTTACTAGCAATATACTAATTAAGCTGTTAAATAATAAGAAGAAGAAGATTGTTAAGTAATAAAATAGCAACACTTAGACATCCTTACGCACTTAGATGAAAAAGGAAGGCTAGAAGACTAGCACTAGCGGATTAGCCACTAATAAGCTAAATAGATCCTACCCTAGATTATTAGTCTTAGCACTAATTAACCTAAATAACTTTATTAATAAAATTAAGCTAAACATCTTTAGTATAGCTTTTACCCCTTAAGCCTTATCCCTTTGTACAATCCTAGACAGTAGAGCAGCAGTTCACTTAGTTAATACTATAGATTACCTAGTACTAGGCACCTTTAGCAAAGACGCTAAGAACAAGACTGTTTTAGCAGGCACTTAATCTATTCTAGTTGCTAAGATAGGAAATAGGCTGCTTAAGAACGTCCTGCATTGTAAGGCTAGCCCTAATATAGCTAATTTACTGCTTACTAACGTTAAGCTTGTACTAAGTTTCTATACTAATATTGTCTTAGAAGCGCGGCTTAAGCAGTTAGGCATTTAGTATTTAAGATATAATTATACTATGCAATTTAGTATAATTAAGAAGAATATTATCTTAATTAACTTTAAGTGTTATTTTAATTATTTTTTTATTAAATATAAGTAAATCTCTTGTTACCCTGCTTAACTACAACCGCTTGTGAACGCAGTAGCATAATTAAGGATACTAAAGTTGCGCATTAGTAATAAGGACTTGTAGCATTAATAATTAGGTTATCTAGGACAACAGGCTATTAGAGCCTTAGTCTACTTAGCGCAGAACGTTAAAATTACTAGCAAAAAGCTATTAGAATATTATTACTGCGTAATAGCTTATGCCTTGCAAGTAATTTTGCAGCAATTATAAAAAAAAATAACTATAACCTTTTTATAAGATCTTATAAGATCTTTTTAACTTCCTAACAGGTTAATTGCTTAAGAAATAGGCACTAATTATTAAGGAAAACTACTTAGGCAAGCTGTACAATTATAATATCTAGTTAAAGACACTAAATAATATTATGCCTGTAATTAAAGGTTTTGCTAAGAGGACTAAGAGGAAATATTAGCAGAGAATTGTAAAAATCTACTAAAATAACAATACTGCTACACTGCCTTAGAGAGGGCAATTAAGATATAAGGAATAGGCAATAAAGAAAAAGATTATGATTAAAACGCTATTGCTATACACTTATAAGCCTAATAGCTTAGCAGAGAGAGCTAGCTAAGAGCTAATTACAAAGGCTATTAAGATGCGCACAAGTGCTAATCTACTAGCTAAGCTTTAGCTAGTAATTCTAGATGCAGCTACTTACTTATATAGCATCAGCCTTACTAAGATCTATAGCTACTAATCCTTTAACTAGGTGCTTAGAGAATAGTTTAGGAAATATTTTTAATACTATTAACTACCTAAGATTAGACACTAGACTGCTAATCTGCGCCTAGATTAGAGTAGAATATATGCTTATAGCTGCTAAGCCTATCCCTTAAATAAGGACAAGGCAGCTAGGCGCAATTGTTAAGGATTGAAAGTTAATCCTTACGGCTATATTAGTTATTTAGTAAGTTATTAAGCCTCTAACATATACTATATATAGGTACTAACACTTAATTAGGTAATTTCTACTTATAATATAACTTTTAATTAATAGTTGTTCTATAAAAGAGATTGCAAGATAGAGCTACTAAAAAATTAAGTAATTAAGATTGTAGATATTCTTTATAATAGTGAGCTAGTTAATTCTAGAGATAACTTAGAGGTCCTCTCTTATGTCTAAGGAAAGGCGGATTATAATACGTAGCTAACTACTAAAAACCTTGAAAGTAATTTATTTACTATCTTAAGCAGTAAGAACAGCCTACCTACTAACGATAAGAATAGATTAGAAGACGCTAAGTGAATAGAGCATAAGGCTAGTGCACTATTAGAAACTTGCTTAGATTAGCAGCAGATTACTAGTCTTGCTACTCTAGAACTTACTCCTAAACTAAAGACTCTAGGGAATAACAATTTAATTAATTGTATAGTTATTAATAGTTAAACAGCAGTGTAACTACTTAAAGGAGCTAATCTATTAAAACTTGTAAGTATTATACCTTATTTACTAGTCTAATAGTCTGTGCCTGTAGACTCTAACGCGCTAGCTAATTATAATAGAACATCTGCTTATGTAAGCAAGATAGCAGGGGGTAAATTATCTTGCAAGTTAAGATCTTAGGCAATAAATAGCAGATAAAGTAAGCAATTATAAGCTAAACCTCTACTTATAAGACATAGTGCTAGAATTACTAGCAAAAGCCTAAATTAGCTTATAAATTAATATCTTCTACTGCATAAGCTAGGTGGCAGGCGTAAGCGTAAGAACGCAACCTAAGATCCTAACAATTAACTAGAGAGTAGAAGCCTAGGTAGTTTTAACGCACTAATTGCAGATTATAAAAACTTATTATAAATTAACTTTTATAATGCCTACCTGCTAGGTGTGTAAGTAACCTAAAAAGACTAAGTAAGCTACAAAACTCTTAATTATATAGTTATAGCAGCTTTGCTTACTAAGTATAAACTAAGTATAGGAAATACTTAACTGCATTGTAATAATCTACCTAAACTACTAGGATTATAGAAGTAGTTGCGCTAGTATTCTATAAAGGCTTTGTTTAAGGATGCCTGCAGGAGAAAAATTAATTAGTTAAGTAAGATAAAAACTTAGACTAAGATATTAAAAGAAGAAGTAATTAACTGCCTAATACCTATAAAGTAAGTTTAGATTTACAAATTTAATTAGGATAGCTTCTTTTTTAAATATAAGGCGCAAATTGTTATAAAAAGTAATCTCTAAAAAAAGGACTTAATTAATTCAACTTACGCTACTACCTTAGCAGCTAAGTTATTCTAAGCAGTAATAGCTATTGCTGCTAAGAATAATTTAGAGATTAAGCAATATAATATTGTAAAAGTATTCTTTAATGCGTTAATTCCAGCAGACAACCTAGTAATTTATAAGAAGCTAGATAGCTTTAAGAAGCTAGAGAAGTGCGTATAGCTTAACCGCGCACTATATAGATTGCGAGACTCGCTACTGTTATAGTATAAAGAGTTCTTAGGATTACTAAAACAGATTAGACCAATTGCCTTACTAGAGGAGCCCTGCCTATTCTTTAATCAAGGAAGGAGGATTCTAGTGTTGTTTTATATGAATAATATCCTACTACTCTTCGCAAAAATAATAAGCAGAAAGCAATAAATCTTTAGTTAAAAATTATAGAAAAATACAAGATATAGAAACAAGAATGAGTTAAATAGTTCCTTAGTATTTAGATAATTAGAAATTGCAAGAAGTAAATAATTACGCTTGTACATAATACGTATATTAATAAGATCGCAAAGAAGTTTAATCTAGAGAATAGTAGCTTTTCTAAGACTTTATTGCTGTTAGAGGAGCTAATTAAGAACACTAGCAAAGCAACTAAGCAAGAGATTAAGGCCTGCTAAGAAAAGGTTAGATTAGTGCTATACACAGCTATTATACTATAACTAAATGTTGTCTACTTAATCTTAAAGCTCTTACACTTTCTTACAAACTCTAGCAATTAGTATATAAAAGCTGTTAAACAGACAATTATGTACCTCTATTAGACAAGATAGGATGCGATCTAATATAGAAACTACAATAGCCTAAACTTAACAATTGCAGGCAATGGTTCTTTTATAAATAATTAGGAAACTTATTAATTGTCCTATAAATACATAGGTATCCTATATAGTAGTCTAATATTTTAAAAGGCAGCTCGGCAGACTAAAGTAACCACGTTAACTACAAAGGCTAAGCTGCTCACCTTTAAGCACACTACTAAAGAGGCTATAGCCTTTAAGCGCTTCTTTTGTAAGCTGTTTCTCAATCTAGGGAACGTCTAAGCAGTTTAGTGTAATAATTAATAAACAATTAAGCTCATAGTTAGAAAGAATAAGCAGATTAGCACTTAATTAAGACATGTAGATATATAAAATATATATCTTCGGCAGGAATTTGCTAAAGAATTATTTTAGGTTAAATACCTAGAAACAGCAATTATGCTAGCTAATAGACTAACTAAGTCGCTTACTTAACAACAGTTTAAAAAGCTCAAGCAGTTGCTTAACTTTTAGCAAGTTAAGCATTTAATTAAAAAAAAATTAATAAGCAAAGAATTTGTAACAAGCAGCAACATCTATATACTAGGCTAAGTCTTTTCTTAATAGCTTATTTTGTTAAGCAGGAGAACGTGAGCTAGACTATTAAACTAAAACTAGAAATCTTATTACTAATAAGCATTAGACTTATTATACTTGCTAGACTTTATTATTGTATTATGCTTAGCCTGCTTAGCTTTAGCTAGCTTAAGAGCAATTTAAGCTATCTAAGCTTAAATAGCAAGAGTTTAGAGGTAAGTAGCATTGCGGCGCAATTCTAACCTATTACTTCTATACATAAAGTTATTAGATAATTACCTTCTTACTCTAGCGTAATAATTGCGCTTAAATAAATAACTTATATAGCGATTAGGACAACGAACAAAAGGACAATTGTATAGAGTAGTAGAGGGCAATATTCTGCGGGCAGCCTACTCTTATAGCAGCAACCTTTAAGTAGGTTGCTGCTAAGGTTACTTATATTATTGTTAATGTTGTTATTGCCGCTGTTGCTGCTAAAAATAATAAGCCGACTGTTGCGACTGCTAAGCGAACGCGGAAACAGGAGCGAGCGCAGGAGCAGGAGTAGGAGGCTAAGCGGCAAAACCGCAATACAACATTTCTTAAGCGCGACAATTATAGACAGGAGGCTTCTTTGCAGAAAGCTTGCTAGTAGTTGTAACACTGCTCTTAATCTCTTTACAGCAAGCAATAATGTTTTTAAGTAGTTAAGCTTTTAAAGCTTAGTACAGCTTATTATTGTTTTATCCTTAAATAACTAGTTCGTAAACTAAGCAAGAAGCTTAAGAGATTAAAGACTTACCTCTTTATATCTATATATAGCTATAAATTAACTAGTAAGATTAATGTTACTTGTGTAGCAGGTGTAAAATAAGCAACTGCTACAGCGTAAGCTACTCTAACTGCTAGTCTAAACACAATTAAAGCAGTGTTTAGCGTATATACTATTTAGCATTTTATTTATATAGCGCTTACACAGAGGAACGCAAGGATGTAATAGATTAGTAGTAATTTTTAAAGAGCTGCTAGGCGCCTTTTTCTAAGTAGAAGGGAGCGCTAAGCGCTTAGTAGACAGCTTAATAGGCGTTTTTAGCCTATTACTATTGCTATATTACTAATTACGCGTTGCTGCTTAAGTAGTTATTTGCTGCAATTTTTGCTTTAGCTTTTAAGAAGCCTTGCTTTTGCGCTAAAATAATTGCTTAGTTAGACTCTTATATAGATTAAAATTTAAATAAGAACTTAATAGCAGACTTAATTTAGCAGGTAAGGCAATTATTCTCTAAGCAGAGCTACTAGAAGTCTTGCGGTAAGCAAAAGGATTAATAAGTAGAGGCAACTAACTCTTATTATTTTAGAGATTAGCTGCTTGCTATATCTTATTATTAAATAGGCTTTAGCGCGCGTGACGCTTATACTTAGCACTATTCTTACGTTGTTGTCGCAGGCTTTCTAAGCGTTAATTATGTCGTTGACAACAGCTCTCTAAGCTTCGCTCATTGTTGCTTAGGGCGGACTACACTAAGATTAGCAGCTAATTAGCAAGAGAATAATAAGGCAATCTTGCTTACTATGTTAGTAATAGTGGTCGAGACAGGTTTAGAAAAACTTAGTAATTAGATTAATTAAGGTTAAGGACAAAGGTTTTAGAGGGGTAATAGACGCAATCAATTTTGTTGTAGCGATTGCGCACTAACTATTTACGCGATATTTAGGGTCTATCTAATGTTTTAATATTACCTAGAGCTGCTAGATTAATTAAAACAACAATACGCAGTATTTTACTACGACGACTTAGATTTATTACGATTACCTAGTTGCTTACAGCTCAGATTGATGGTATCTTACTAACCTAGGGGGTGTGTTAGAGTACTAACATACGGATTACTCCGGATCACTCCGGATCGCCCGCGTTATTAGGTGATCCTAGTGGGATATCACGTGACGGCGCTAGTAGCGCGCATATAAACGAGCTAGATCGTCTGAAGTCTATTTAGTAGTTATTAGACACTTTGTTGTGGCACTTAGTTAATCAATACACTCATTCCCCTCCACTAATCATTCAATTACTCCTTCTCAGCTCCCACATCTACTAATAATCAAGCTTATATAAAATTAAAAACTTACTAAGTTCGCAGTTTCTAGTAAGGTTTTTAGACTGTCTAACTGCATGCGTGAATACTTAGTTTATCTAGACTATCTAATCCTTCCTACTGCCTTCTATATACAGCATGTTAAAGTTACTAAATCTAGCTACTAGATTAGACCATATAGCTTCTTATATATATTTTACTGCAGCTACTTATAGTTTGTTGCCTAATTTGTTAGAAATTACATGTAACTATATATTACCTGCTATTTCTATATCTAAGTTGTTATTAGAGGCTTTGTTTCTAATTGTCTGCGCAGGGTAATTTAGAGATAGGTTAGACATAACAAAGACTGCGTTTCTTATACTATCTTTAGATAGGACTTAGCACGTAATTCGCTTAAACATATTATACTAAATTAATATTTTAGCTCTTGCACACTAAGGTCCTCCTAGAATTATAGATTGAATGATATTAGTAATAATCCTAAACGTAGTCCTAATAGTAACTGTCTCTATTTATATAAGTATATTAAATATAGTCTTAATAAACAAGTTAAGTATACTATTAGCTAAAGTAATACTAGGAGGAGGCTGCCCTAGCTAGTGCTCTATTATTTTATATAGTATCTTTAATGCTCGCGTAGCACATAGTTTTAGAATATTTATTTATGCCCTAGTAGTAATTAAGCACTTTAGAAAGCTGCTGTTTGCAGTAACTTAGTATTCTAGTAAGTTAGTTTAAGTAAAAGCCTACTTATTTCTTTGCTAAACCCCTTAGACATCCTTTTTAGGTATATTATCTAATTTATTTATTTAGGAATTTCTTCTTCTGCTTACCTTATAGCAAGTTTGCGTATTATATTAATACAAATTTATCGCATTGTAATGCGCGCTCTTAGTAGGTAGTATATTTGGTAAAATTCTATAGGTAGGGCCTGTGCACTTGTTTAGCTAATTAGAGACTAGAATAGATCCTAGTTGTAATTTAGCACACCTAGCATCTGTTAGCTTAGCGTTTTTTACACACGTTATAATATTAAGCGCACTTAAACTATTTATAATATCAATATTATTATTAAGAAGATCGCGTAGCTGTTTTGAAATGCTAGCTTATTTTATAAGGTCTAATACTGTAACTCCTTGTACCTCCTGTCTAAGTAAGGTAGTTACTATATAGTTTAGCTGTCCTTGCACTATCTCTCTAAGTTCTAGATTAGAAAGAGCGTTAATAAACTTTACAGCCTTCTTCTTCTTTCTTTACTATAAGTGCTTTAGATCTGCTAATATATTGTCGTCCTAATAAGCTAATTAAGGTAGTTTGATAATTAAAAATAGCGTATTATAAAGCTAGCTTATAAAAACTATATTACTCTATGTTTCTTCCTACAAATACTGTATATTTATAGGCTACAAGTTAGGGATAAAAGAGTTACTTTATATTATTTAATAGCTTTCTTGTGTACTTAAATCCTTGCTTAACTTTTCTCACTTCTTTACTTCTCCCTCCTAGACACAATTAATATCCTAGTAGAGAGCAAGGCCTTTACCTTTTAAGCGCGTAGTAGCATTTAACTTAGAGATACTATATAAAGTGTTTTCTTCACCTTCTAGTAGAATATTAGCTGCATCTATATTATTAAGCTTCTTAACGTATTCTTTAGTAGAAGGAGTGTATAGTTGTTCTTAGAATTGTTAGAACTACTAAAGAACGTTACTGTAGTAGCTTTAGCTTGTTAATCTAGTTGCTATATTTACAGAATTAGAGTTTTCCCTCTTAAACCTTAAACCTAGTAAAGAGTCTCTTCTAGTTAACTTCTCTAGTAGCACACTAGAGGCTAGTTAATTAAGCACGTTATTAGTAACGTTATAGAACTCTTAGATCTTAGCCTTTAACTATAGTAAGACTTAGTTTAATAATAGTTACTTTAAGATTTCCTCTAAACGCTTATATAGTAGACTAGAGTAGTATATTCCTTTCTTACTAAAAATATCCTAGTGAAATTCAACCTATTTTATCTGCTTTAGGGCGTACGATTGTTTATACTCTCTAAGCATATGTCTTACTGTATTATATATATAGTAGAGAGGGTGTGTCTTTATATTATTTATATATACTGTACCTGTCTTGTTAAGAAACCTTCTTAAAGCCTTAGTAATAAAGGAACTATTATTTCTCTTACTAAGGAATTCTATATTAGTTACTTATATAACAAATTACGTATAGTTAGAAGGTTTCTTTAGAAGTTATTTAGTTATAAGATAAGCTATAAGCATGTTAATAGTTAAAAGTATAAGCTTTAGATTGCTTAAAGACTTAATAAAGTCTTTAACTTCTAAGTTAACGTCTACTAGCGTACTTGTCTTCTTATGTGCTTTGCTAATCTTAATCCCTGCTTCCCTTACTTCCTTTAGAGTAAAGGTTACTCGCTAGTCAGATAGCATAATTTAGCGTATCTTAGTATTAGCGCCTTCTTACTCTAACTAATAAATCTTATCTAGGCTAGTCATTTTCTTGTGGTAGGATTTTAGAAAAGAATCAATCTCTTCTAGTTTATACGTATCCTAATTATCTCTATTTAGAGCAGAAAGTATATAGTACATAACTGCCTCTTTGTTAGTTCGTAGTAGGCTTTAGAAAAAGAAAAAACATTCCTCTTCTTAAGAGATTTGCCTATTCTTAATACATATATTAACAACAAAAGTAAAGTGCGTGTAGTACTCTACTAGACAAAGCTAGTTTTATACGCATTTATGGATGTAAGCTTAAAAGTATAAGCATTTGCCTATCTTAATAGCTTTATCTTTATTCTTCTACTGTTCCTTTATATGTGTCTATAACTTAGACTAATTTTTCTTAGCATATCTAGGTAAGCACTTTAGGATATAAGAGAGAGATTAATCCTTATTAGAAAAGTAGTCTAGTAGGATAGAAGCCTTTATAGTATTATAGATGCCTCTATTATTAGCTTATTAGTTTAAGTCTTCTAGGAATTTTATTACATCCTTCCTAGTAAAAATTAATATACTATATTTTAGTTAAATTATAGTTAACATCAAGTTGTACGTAGGTGTAGCTATAGTGTTAGTACCAGAGCTTAATAGAGTAAATAGTAGATGAAGGCTAGTAGTAGTAGGTCTGGAGAGAGGAAGCGTTGCGCCTTCCTGCTCTTAACCTGTCTTCTAATCTCTTTTTAACATCTAGGGTATAGTAAAACTTATATAAGTTTTTTGTATAAATAGTTAACAAGTCTTAATAAAGAAATAGACAAGGTGTAGTCTTTAAAAGAAAGAATATCTCTTTTTAAAACTTTATAGTGTGTGTTTGTTTAAGTGTAAGTATATTAATCTTCGCCTCTTAGGTACTTTTTATTTCACTAAGTAGGCCTAGATTTATACTTAAAGCTAGTACTTATATATAAGTTTTTAGTGCTATCTCTATTTTGCTAGACAGCACCTTAGCTTAGTATTTCTTTATGCATGTATTACTGTTTTTTTTTTGCTAGACAGGTTGTTACCTCTATTTTGCTAAGTAGACTTTTAATTAGCGTTTAGAACACATATAAGACTACCTTTATTTTGCTAGACAGTTTACTGCCTCTATTTCGCTAGATAGACTTTTAATTAGCATTTAATAACGCATTTTATTTTTTTTATTAGTAGATTTTGTTTTTTCTTATTGTTGTTGTTAGTGCTAACTTAGGTAACATCGCCCTTAACGTAGTCTATAATAAGGGATAGTGCTAGCCCCTTAAAAGTATGTCTAGTAATAATCCTAAGAATTTTATGCTTACGTAAGATTGTTATATTGTTCTTGTAATAATCGTGCACTAGTTCCTTTGTGTACTAAGTAGTAGAGTATATTCTTATAGGCTTTACTATTTGTAAAGGGTGTTAGAGTGTATAAAGACATACTACTATAAGGGCATGAGATTACTAGTAGTTAGATCATGCGAGAACGAGGGTAGTAAGATAAAGATCTTATTCTAAGTTGTATCTTGAAGAGAAGTACAAGAGTTGAGTTGTGAGGTGGAGGATCGATAGGTCCCGCTCGTTTCGATCCCCAAAACGAGCTATATACCTTTAGATCAGGTGGTTGAGCACTGACCTAGTGAGCAGCAGGGTATCACCCCGTGCACCGGCACAGTAAGCATTAGAATTTATTATAAAGAAGATCCTATTAAAAAGCAGTAAGATTGTAAGTATACGCAAGTCAAAAAGTATTACTTAAATACTCACTAGCTAGTTAAGTTTACTTAGCCCTTTAATCTAAGCTTACTAATTAGCTATCTAGCCCTTTGTAGCTATAGCTTTCCTAAGCCTGTTGTAGCTTAAGTTTTTAAGAGCGTTTAAAATATTATTCTTCTACTTGTCTTTAATTACACGTTTTCTAGTAAGTGCTCCTTTAAGCTTCCTACAGGCAATAGTAGGCTACTTATAGTTTAATCTGTCTAGGCATTTCTTTAAAGCAGGGTTTCCTAACTTTTGTTTTATAGAGTTTTTATCTTCTGCTCTTATAGTTACAAATACTTCTCCTCTGCTAACAGCGCAAGTTGCGTGCTTATAAATAAGTGCTAAAAATATTTGTTCTGCCTGCTTTAGGCTAGTTTGATCTTTACCTAAAGTAAGTACTTTTATAAGTTCCTGCTGTATAGATCAGCCCTATTTTAAAGCAAGCCTCTAGCTTACTGCATCTAGGTAGTCCTGCGTTACTAGTGTACCTAAGATCTTATTAATATCATATGCTTTTGCGCGTCAGTATAGATGCAGCTATTTCTGCTGCTAAGACTTTAAATTTGGGCATCCTTGCTTTGCTTTCTACAGATGTGCTCTATACTAAGAGCATACAAAGTTTTTTGTGTAATTATCTCCTAGAAATAGCGCGTTCTTAAGGTGCTTAACTAGCGCCTATAGCGTTGTAACGCCTAATGCTAACAGTCAGAACATAGCAGGACAAGGAGCTTTAGGCTAATAGTCTAAATAACCTAGATCTAAAAGCAATTAAGGCGTGCTTCTTTAGCAGCCTATTCTACTAAATCTACTTTATAGTCTGCAACTTTCAGCATATACAGTTAAAGCTTTACTTAGTCTGGTTTTTTAGAAGATGTTATTTAAGCTAGTTCTTTTTTATATATTAATTTAAAAGTAGCTCTATCCAGGTTAACCTTGCTCTATAATTTTCTACTCTTAGTATAAAATTTAACTGCATAAACTACTCTAGCTAATGTACTTTTTTAGTAAGAGAAAAATTGCCCTATAAAATTATGTTTGTGTTGCTTAAGTTAAGCTTTAAAAGTTGCTCTAATAGAGCAATGTAACAAAAATAATTAGAGTAGCTATACCTAATTGTGAGCCTTTGTTATAAGCAGTAATATAGAACTATATTATTATCTTAGTACGCCGGGCTTATAACTGTGGCAAGAGAGA
The DNA here is from genome assembly GCA_024321975.1 of Alternaria sp. 'sect. Undifilum'. Lineage (NCBI taxonomy): Eukaryota > Fungi > Ascomycota > Dothideomycetes > Pleosporales > Pleosporaceae > Alternaria > Alternaria sp. 'sect. Undifilum'. Next base: position 1,492,179 of record JAJJZI010000003.1, read on the forward strand.
GCATAAAAATAAATAAAAGATAATTATTAATTCTAAAAAGCACTATACAAGTTCTGCTATATAAGCACTTGTGGGAGCTGAGAAGGAGTAATTGAATGATCAGTGGAGGGGAATGAGTATATTGATCAACTAAGTGCTACAACAAAGTGTCCAATAACTACTAAAAAGATTTCGGAAGATCTGGCTTGTTTATATGCGCGCTACTAGCGCCGTCACGTGATATCCTACTAGGATTACCTGCTAATCTGGGTGATCCGGATGTCAAAGAAGTGATCCGGAGTGATCCGCATGTCAGTACTCTAACACACCCCCTAGGTTAGCGAGATAATATTAATCTAAGCTGTAAGCAACGAGGTAATTATAATAAATCGAAGTTGTTAATTAAGAGGGCCTTTGTAATTATAGCTCCTCTGCGTAATCCTCTATTGTTGTAGTAATGCTGCGTGTTGTTGCTTTGATCAATCTAGAAGTTCTAAGTGATATTAAAACATTAGATAGACCCTGAATATCACGTAAACAGTCAGTGCGCAATTGCTATAACAAAAATTGAGTCCGTCTATTGCCTCTTTGAAGCTTTTTGTTCTTAACCTTAATTAATCTAAGTACTAAGTCTTTCTAATACGTATCTTAACTACTATTACTAACATGGTAAGTGTTGCCCTATTATTCTTTTACTAATTAGCTGCTAATTTTTCTAGTATAGTCCGCCCTAAGCAACAACAAGCGTAGCTTAGAGAGCCGTTGTTAATAACGCAATCAACGCTTAGAAAGCTGCTAGCAACTTAAGAACAATGCTGAGCTTAAGCGTTGCGCGCGCTAAAGCCTGTTTAATCATAAGATTTAGTAAGCAGCTAATCTCTAAGATATTCAAAATTAGTTGCCTCTGCCTATTAATCCTTTTGCTTACCGCAAGACATCTAGTGGCTCTGCTTAAAGGCTAATTACTCTACCTGCTAAATTAAGTCTGCTGTAAAGTTCTTATTTAAATTTAAATCTACATAAGAGTTTAATTAAGCAATTAAGCTAGCGTAGAGGTAAGGCTCTTTAAGAGCTAAAACAAAAGTTATAGTAGATAACTGCTTAAGCAGCAACGCGTGAACAGCAATATAGCAATATTAATAGGCTAAAAACACTTATTAATCTGTCTACTAAGCGCACCGCGCCCTCCTCTACTTAAAAAAAGGCGCCTAGTAGCTCCTTAAAGATTGCTGCTAATCTATTACGCCCTCGCGTTCTGCTGTTTAAGCGCTATATCAAGTAGATACTAGATAGTTTGTACGCTAAATATTGCTTTAATCGCGTTTAGACTAGCAGTTAGAGCAGCTCTTGCTATAGCAGTTGCTTATCTTATACCTACTATATAGTTAATATTAATCTCGCTAATTAATTTCTAGCTACGTATAGAGATAAAGAGGTAAGTTGCTAACTTGTTAACCTTCTTACTTAGCTTGCTAACTAGTTTTAGGGATAGAACAATAGTAAGCTGTATTAAGCTAACTGCTAAAAAACATTGATGCTTGCCGTAAAGAGATTAATAGCAGCTTTACGTTAACTAAAAAGTTTTCTACGTAGAAGCCTCCCTTAAATAATTACTGCACTTAAGAGATGTTGTCTTGCGGTTTAGCTGCTTAGCTTCTACTGCCTGCTCCTGCTCTTGCTCCCGCTTCTACTCCTGCTCCTATAAGCGCTTTTAATCCTAGATATAATGCTAAAGATTAATTTCGCCAGGCACAACTTGGTCAACCTGTTTAGTAACCTGCTTAACAGCCGCAATAGACAGCTTATTATCTGCAGCAATAGTAGCAACAGCTGTAGTAATATAAGTAGCTTTAGTAGCAACTTACTTAAAGGTTGCTCCTTTAAAAGTAGCATGCCCGCAGAATGTTGCATCTGCCTAGTCTATACAATTGTATTTAAATATACTGTTCTAATTACTATACAACTGATTTTTATTAGCGTAATTATTACGCTAAGGTAAGAAAGCATTTATCTAATAACTCTATATTAAAAGTAAAAAGTTGATATTACGCTGCAATGCTACTTACCTTAGAACTCTTGCTGTTTAAGCTTACATAGCTTATATTACTCTTAAGCTAGCTAAAGCTAAGCAAGCGAAGCGTGATGCAATAATAAAGTCTAGCAAGTATAATAAGTCTAATACTTATTAGTAATAAGGTTCTTAGTCTTAGTTTAATAGTCTAGCTTACGCTCTCCTGCTTGTTGTAAGCAATTAAGAGGAGACTTAGCCTAGTATATTAATATTACTGCATAATACAAATTCTTTGCTTATTAATTATTATTTGCTTTAATTAAGTCCTTTACTTGCTAAAAGTTAAGTAACTGCTTAAACTTCTTTAACTGTTGTTAGGTAAAAGACTTAGTTAGTCTATTAGCTAGTATAATTGCTGTTTCTAGATATTTGACTTAAGATAATCTTTTAGCAAATTACTGCCGTAGCTACATGTTTTATATATCTACATGCCTTAATTAAGTGCTAATTAGCACGTTCTTTTTAACTATAAGCCTAATTATTTGTTAATTATTACACTAGACTGTCTAGACATCTTCTAGATTAAAAGACAGCTTATAAAAGAAGCGCTTAAGGGCTATAGCCTTCTTAGTAGTGTGCTTAAGGGCGAGCAGCTTAGCTTTAGTAGTTAACGTAGTTACTGTAGTCTGCTGAGCTTCCTTCTAAAATATTAGACTACTATATAGGATAGCTAGTTATCGATAGAATAATTAACAAGTTTTCTAATTAATTGTAAAGAAAGCGTCGCCTATAATTATTAGGTCTAGGCTATTATAATTCCTATATTAGATCGCATCCTATCTTGTCTAATAGAGGTACATAATTATCTGTTCAACAGCTTTTATATACTAATTGCTAGAGTTGGTAAGAAAGTGTAAGAGCTTTAAGATTAAGTAGGCAACATTTAGTTGTAGTATAATAGCTGTGTATAGCACTAATCTAACTTTTTCTTAGTAGGCCTCAATCTCCTGCTTAGTTGCTTTGCTAGTGTTCTTAATTAGCTTTTCTAATAGTAATAGAGTCTTAGGGAAGCTGCTATTGTGCCGGTGCACATGGCGATACCCTGCTGCTTACCAGGTCAGTGCTCAACCACCTGATCTAGAGGTATATAGCTCGTTTCGGGGATCGAAACGAGCGCAATGAACCATCGATCCTCCACCTCACAACTCAACTCTTGTACTTCTCTTCTAGATACAACCCAGAATAAGATCTTTATCTTACCACCCTCGTTCTCGCATGATCTGACCACTAGTGATCTCATGCCCTCGTAGTAGTATGTCTTCATATACTCCAACACCTGTACACTATTCTCTAGCTTAAACTTCTTTATAATTTTGTTAATCTATATATTATACACACGCGTGATTGTTTGCTTCTTACAATCTTTAATTATCTAGATACTAAAGAACTATTTAACTAATCCTTGTTCTTTTATCTTGTACTTGTCTATAATCTTTAACTAAAGATTTATTGCTCGTTGCTTATAATCTTTTGGGAAGAGTAGTAGGATATTATCTATATAGAATAACACTAAAATCCTCCTTTTTTAATTAAAGAATAGGCAGGGCTCTTCTAGTAAGGCAATTAGTCTAATCTTTCTTAGTAATGCTAAGAACTCTTTATACTACAACAGTGGCGAGTCTCGTAATTTATATAGTGCGCAGTTAAGCTATACGCACTTCTCTAGCTTCTTGAAGCTATCTAGTATCTTACAAATTACTTGGTAGTCTACTTTAATTAACGTATTAAGAAATGCTTTTACAACATTATATTGCTTAATCTCTAAGTTACTCTTAGCAGTAATAGCTATCGCTGCTTTGAAGAACATAGCTCCTAAAGTAGCAGTGAAAGTGAAGTTAACTAAATTCTTTTTTTAGAGATTACTTCTTACAACAATCTGCACTTTACATTTAAGAAACAAGCTGTCCTAATTAAACTTATAGATCTAAACCTACTTTATAGGTATTAGGCAATCAATTGCTTCTTCCCTTAATATTTTAGTTAAAGTCTTAGTCTTACTTAACTGATTCATCTTTCTCCTACAGGCATTCTTAAACAAAGCCTTTATAAAATGCTAGAGCAATTGCTTCTATATTCTTAGCGGTTTAGGTAAATTATTGCAATGTAGTTAAGCATTTCCCTTTAGCTTAAGCTTAGAAAGCAAAGCTACTATAACTATGTAATTAAAAGTCTTGTAGCTTACTTTTTTTTAAGGGGTCAAAGATGGTGGTTGTTGTTGTAGTCAAAATAGGGTTCCAAAAAAGCGAAAAGCAGCTACTCTTTACTATTTAATCGCAAAAGTCAAAAAAAAAGTCGTGTGTAGTTAACCAGATTCGAACAGTAGGTAAATAAGTTCTAGGAGGAAAGCTCAGACTACTAAGCAATAAATAGGGTTAAAAAATTTGCTAAGGTACTAAAAAACGATACTAGTTAAAACGTGTCTAACGGCGATTGCCAGCCTATAGCTGACAACAGGATTACAGTAGGATTGCAATAAGATTACAATATAATATAATAGAGGAGAGAAAGGACACGTACGTACTGCAGCAGGAGCCTGTAATACTTTATAAAGCTGCTGCTTCTTACTTACTACTTTTTACTTTTTAAACAGCACTGCATATAAATAATTTGTATACAATACACTATAATAGCGTGTAACCTCTACAATAAGTATCTCTTTAACCTTAAATCTTATCTAAAGACAAGAAGCTTTCTTGTTGTACACTTAGCCTCTAAACTAGTCTAGCTTAAGCTAACTATGCAGACATCTAAGTTTATTTGTTATCTACAAACTTAGCCTCTTTAGAATTTGATAATTATATCTCTTATAAATAACTCTAGAATCTATAATATCTCTATGTATAAAAAGGATGTTAAGCCTTAACTTAGCTAGTTAGAGAAAGAATACAAGATCTATAAAGTGTTTACTTATACTAGCAAAGTTGGCTTCGGCCTTTTGAGACAACCTTTTGATGTGACCACACATTTTGTAGACACCATTTTGGTAAAAAAGATTTATTGCTAACAACAGGTATCCGGGCTTATGCCCCCTTGTTCGGCATTGCCGGCACGCAATTGGTGTGTCGCATGTTTAGACAGAAACGAAGATGCACAATATCCCTCTAACTAACCCTCTTAACTAATAACTATTTACTAATAACTATTTACCGCTAACTGCAACTTCTGTTGTCTCTGTCGCTATCCTGGCGGTGTTGCAGTCGCGGCGTTTCTGGCATGCGCCTATACTTAGATGTGAATATACAACAACAGCGTCACTATCTAAGCACGGCTCTCCTATCCCTAGAGGCGACTCACAAAATCCTCCTGCTTGTTAGTTTGTCCTAGCTGCTTAACAGCTGTTTTAACACGCTCTTGCTTCTCGTAGAGCTACTGTAAGGTCTCTCTACTAAGGTTGTATTTGCGCAGGAGGAGATTTGTAAGATAACACACTGTTACCGCACCTAGACTATTAACATGCGCAACGTATTTAATGGACTCGCTGCTAAACAAGCCTTTTACAACCTCTATTGTAACCTTAACATCTATAATACTAGACGCATTAATAAAGTGTTAATAAATAACAGAATTTGACCTCTGCGTCCACCTAATTACTATAGGAGCTACCACCGACAGCTCCTCTTTAACCAACTAGGGAGGCCGCTTAACAAAGGTAAACGCGGGCTTCGTAATCTACTACTATAGCTTCTCGTATAGTAACCTAGTAAGATCTAACTTTACTTAATATAAGCTATTAGTCTTTGTGTTAAATAGGGAGAAGAATAGTCTAAGCATTGTATTGTTTATATGCGGTACTGTGTGGTGTAGGAAATCCTAAAGGTAAGAAGCAGCAGGTAGGGAGCTTTTATAAAGTATTGCAGGCTCCCGCTGCGGTAACGTACGTGTCCTTACCCTCCTCCACCTCCACCTCCTCTACCTCTATCGCAATCTTGTTGCCAGCTATAGGCTGGCAATCGCCGTTGAACACGTTTTAATTGGTGTTGTTTTTCTGGTACCTTCAGCAAATTTTTTGACCCTGATTTCGCTCAGTGGTCTGAGCTTTTCTGCTCCGAGCGCTTAGCGCGTGGACCTTATCCACTCACCGTTCGAATTTTGTTGACTACACACAATCTTTTTTTGACTTTTGCGACTGATTAGTAGAGGGCAGCTGCTTTTCACTTTTTTGGAAAACCCATTTTAACTACAACAACAACCACCACCTTTGATACCCTAAAAATAAATACTAGCAAAGTACTTAAAATGCTTTACTTTAGTATCCCTCTTTTCTTATTAATTATGTATAGGCTAAGTAAAGATATTATTAACTAGTTAGGCTAGCTGTTGCATAACGTTAAAATGGCGATAGAGAAGAAAAATGCAAGAAAAGAGGAGTAGGCGTTCTATTATTGCATGTATAGGTTAAAAAGCAAGGTAATAATAGTGCTGCTTCTTTAATTCGTCTAAGAGTACCTAGAAGTAAAGCCTTAACATAAGTAGGCGGCATTAGCAAGATAGGGCGTGTTAAGTTAAAAGGCGATTTACGTCTTTGTCTTGCTTTTCTTTGTTTTTGTCTGAACATGCGACACACTAATTACGTGCTAGCAATACTAAATAAGGGGATGTAAGCCTAGATACTTGTTGTTAGCAATAAATCTTTTTATTAACTAAAAAGGTGTCTACAAAATGTGTGGTCACATCAAAAGGTTGTCTCAAAAGGCCGAAGCTAGTAGCTTACTTAGTCTTTCTAAGTTGCTTGCAAACCTAGTAAGTAGGTATTATAGGATTTATTCTATAATAGATTATTATAATCCGCGATTAATACGTTAACACTACTTATACTTCTACTTCTTAGTTAATTGTTCAGGTCTTAAGTTACGTCTTTACGCTTACGCCCGCTACTTAGCTTACGTAGTAGAAGATAACAATTTGTAAGCTAATCTAGGCTTTTGCTAGCAATCTAAGTACTACATTTTATAAGCAGAGGTTTAGCTTATAATGACTCACTCTGTCTACTGTTTAAGACTTAAGATCTTAACTTATAAGATAATATACGCACTGCTATCCCACTTAACTAAGCAGGTAATCTATCACGACGAGCTAGCGCGTTCAAGTTTTTAGGCACAGACTGTTAGACTAGTAATAAGTTGTTAAACTTATTAAAAAAAGGCTTCTTACCTCTAAGTATCAATAAATTAGCTCCTTTTAGTAAGCGCACTACTGTTTAACTATTAATAACCCTGCAATTAATCGCGTCGTCGCTCCCTAAGGTCTCTAGTTTAGGAGTAGGTTGTAAGGTAGCAAGACTAGTATTTTGCTGCTAATCTAAGCAAATTTCTAATAGTGCACTAGCCTTGTGTTCTATTCGCTTAGCATCTTCTAATTTACTCTTATTTTTAGTAGACAAGCCGTCCTTATTGTTTAAGATAGTAGATAGATTACTTTTAAGATTTTTAGTAGTTAGCTGTATATACTAATCCGCTCTTCTTTAAAGAGGCGAGAGAACTTCTAAGTCGTCTCTAGGATTTATTAGCTCGCTATTATAGAAGATCTCTACAATCTTAATTGCTTAATCTCTTAGTAGCTCTTCTTTGCAATCTCCTTTGTAGAACACCTGTTTATTAAAGGTTATATTACGGGTAGTGAACACTTAATTAAGTATTAGTACTTATATATAGTATATGTTAGAGGCTTAATAATTAACTAAATAACTAATATAACCGCGAGGATTAACTTTAAATCCTTAATAATTGCGCCTAGCTGCCTTATCCTTATTTAAAGAATAGGCTTAGCAGCTATAGGTATATATTCTACTCTAATCTAGGCGTAGATTAGCAGTCTAGTATCTGATATTAGGTAGTTAATAGTATTAAAAATATTTCCTAAACTATTCTTCGAGCACCTAGTTAGGGGATTAGTAGCTATAGATCTTAGTAGAGCTTATGCTGTGTAGGTAAGCTGCCGCATCTATAATCACTAGCTAAAGTATAGCTAGTAGATTAGCGCTCGTGCGCATCTTAATAGCCTTTGTAATTAGCTCTTAGCTAGCTCTCTCTGCTAAGCCATTAGGCTTATAAGTGTATAGTAGTGGCGTTTTAATTATAATTTCTTTCTCTATTGCCTATTCTTTATATTTTAATCGCTCTCTATAAGGCAGTGTAGCAGTATTGTTATCCTAATAAATTTTTGCGATCATCTGCTGATATTATCTCTCAATCCTCTTAGCAAAGCCTTTAATTACTAGCATAATATTATTTAGTGTCTTTAACTAGATATTGTAGTTGTATAGCTTGCCTAAGTAGTCTTCCTTAATAATTAGTGCCTATTTTTTGAGCAGTTAATCTATTAGAAAATTAGATAGATCTTATAAGATCCTATAAAAAGGTCGTAGTGATCTTCCCCTTAGTTGCCGCGAAATTATTTGCGAGGTATAAGCTGTTACGTAGTAATCGCATTCTAATAGCTTCTTGCTAGTAATCTTAACGTTCTGCGCTAAGTAGACTAAGGCTGTAATAGCTCGTTGTCCTAGGTGACCTAATTGTTGATGCCACATGTTCTTATTATTAGTGCGTAACTTTAGTATCCTTAATCGCGCTACAGCGTTCACTAGTAGTAGTAGTTAAGCAAGATAACGAAAGACTTACTTGTATTCAATAAATAAAAAATTAAAATAATACTTAAGGTTAAGCAAGATAACGTTTTTCTTAATTATACTAAATTATATAGTGTAATAATATCTTAAATACTACATGCCTCATTGCTTAAGCCGCGCTTATAAAATAATGTTAGTATAGAAACCTATTATAAGCTTAACGTTAGTAAGCAGTAAATAAGCTATCTTAGGGCTAGCCTTGCTATACAGGACGTTCTTAAGCAGTCTGTTTTCTAACCTAGCAACTAGAATAGATTAAGTGCCTGCTAATACAGTTGTCAGATATTATAGGTTAAGTAATACTAATAAGATAATGATATTATAAGGGATGATAAATAGATTGTATTGATGATTAATTGATCGGGTTCTGTTTCTGGATTGTGCAGGTCCCGAGTGCCCTTTTTATTTATTTTTTAAGGTGTTAAGGGTGGTGGTTGTTGTTGTAGTCAAAATGGGGTTCTATAAAAGTGAAAAGCAGCTACCCTCTACTAATCAATCGCAAAAGTCAAAAAAAAGATTGTGTGTAGTCAACGAGATTTGAACAGTAGGTTGATAAGTTCTAGGAGGAAAGCTTAGACCACTAAGCGATAATTAGGGTTAAAAAATTTGCTCAGGTACTAAAAAACAACACTAGTTAAAACATGTCTAACAGCAATTGCTAGCCTGTGGCTAACAACAGGATTACAGTAGGATTGCAATAATATTACAACATAATATAATAGAGGAGAGAAAGGACACGTACGTACTGAAGCAGGAGCCTATAATACTTTATAAAGCTACTACTTCTTACTTACTGCTTCTTACCTTTTAAACAGTACTGTATATAAATAATTTCCATAAAATACGCTGCAATAGCGTGTAACCTTTATAATAAGTATCTCTTTAACCTTAACTCTTATCTAAAGACAGGAAGCTTTCCTATCGTACACCTAGCCTCTAAACTTGTCTAGCTTAAGCTAATTATGCAGACACCTAAGTTTATAAAGTATCTACAAACTTAGCTTTTTTAAGACTTTATAATCATATCCTTTATAAATAACTCTAGAATTTGTAATATCTTTATATACAAAAAGAATGTTAAGCCTTAACTTAGCTAATTATAGAAAGAATATTAAATCTATAAGGTGTTTACTAATACTAGCAAAGTACTTAAAATACTCTACTTTAGTATCCCCCTTTTCTTATTAATTATGCATAGGCTAAGTAAAGAAACTATTAACTAGTGAGGCTAGCTATTGCATAACGTTAAAATGGCAATAGAGAAAAAAGAGGTAGAAAAAGAGAAGTAGGCGTTCTATTATTTTATGTATAGGTTAGAAAGCAAAGTAATAATAGTGCTGCTTCTTTAATTTGTTAGAGAGTACCTAGAAGTAAAGCCTTAACATAAGTAGGCAGTATAGGTAGGATAGGGCATGTTAAGTTAGGAGGTAATTTGCGTCTTTGTTTTGCTTTTCTTTATTTCTGTCTAAATATGCTAGAGCAACACACTAATTACGTGCTAGTAATGCTAAATAAGAAGGCGTAAGCCTAAATACGTGTTGTTAGTAATAAATCTTTTTTTTTACTAAAAAAGTGTTTATAAAATGTGTAGTTACATCAAAAGGTTGTTTTAAAAGGCTAAAGCTAGTGCCTTTTTTAGAACCTAGATTTTGTGTAGACCTTAGCGGCGCTAACGACTGTTAGGGCCACCCCCTGATAACCCTTGCAGGGCCCTTCGCTACTCTCCCCAGCCTCATGATCAACCTGCGCTGATGCCCTAAATTTGACAACAGTTTTGTTATTGGCGCATTCGCTAAAGGTGCCTAGTAATAGGTAATCTATAGTATTAACTAAGTAAACTGCTACTCTACAATCTAGGATTGTACAAAGGGATAAGGCATAAGAGATAATAGCTACACTAAAGATATTTAGCCTAATTTTCTTCTCAAAATCACTTACGTTAATTAGTGCTAAAACTATTAATCTAGAGTAGAATCTACTTAGCTTATTAGTAGCTAATCTGCTAGTGCTAGTCTTCTAGCCTTCCTTCTTAATCTAGGTGCGTAAGGTTGCCTATTTGTTGCTATGCTATTACTTAATAATTTTTTTTTGTCTTTATCTAACAGCTTAATTAGTATATTACTAACAGGGCATAATCTAGTAACTACTCTTCAAAGTTAGTAGTAGTTGCGTGGTGTCTAGAAGTGCTTACCTATAGGCCCTTTACTAGCCTTATAGGGTTAAGGGTGTAGTTGCTTACTACCTTTGTTTAACTTTAAGTTGTTAGTACTAGTAGATTGTTAAGCTAACGCTAATCTAGATCTAGTTTAGAACACTGCATGTTCTTTTCTTTTTAAGGAAGTAATTAATTAATCCTGCAACAAAACACTAAAAACTTTTCCTATATTATTAAAGGTTAATTAAGTTTTACTAAGCGCTATTACTTGTGCTAGCTTATTGCGCTTCTTGTGCAACTAGTCTAGTACAATCTTAGTACCTAAGGCGTTAAGAAAATTAGTAATTGCTAATAGCCTAACAACCTTAAGGAGTGAGTAGATCGTCGCTTGTTAATACAGGAGCTGCTACTTAGTAAACTATTTCTTAGGGCCTATTTGTCCCTAGCAAGCCTAATTTAGGTATAATTAGTACTGCGCCCTAATTAAATACTAAGTATTCTAATTAATAGGTGCAGGATCCTCCTTTAGGATCTTTACTAAGGCTTAAAGGCTAGTAAGAGTCTAAGTAATTATGCTTATTAAGGCGTTTAAAAGCAGGTCTAGATAGACAGTCTTGCTAATCTAGTCCTTAACATTAGTAATCTTGGCGACCTTCCTTGTCTATTAAGCTGCCTATACCTTATACCTAATAACTAGCTCCCTATAATAATCTTTTATATACTTAGTATTAAGGACTAAAGCCTTATATTTGCGTTAAGCAATTTTATAATTTTTTCGTTCTTATGTGCTTGCGTTAGGTGGTATTAGAATTAGCTTCTTAATATCCTTAGGCAGTTTAGGATACTATAGCTCTTAGTAGTCTAATAAGAGCACGTCTAGGAGATTAGGATTAACTTAATCCTAGATGCCCTTCTCTAAGCAGTGCAGTCTTAAAAGAGCAAACTAGGTTAGCTAGTCTAATTAGGCCTTTAGGATCACCTCTAAGGCAACAAGCAGTGTGTCAATAAGGTCTATATTAGTGAGATGCTATTATAGGATTACAACGTGGGTTATTGTTGGAGTGCAATAGATTTATTAGGTTAGTTAGTTAGTAGATAGCTATGTTAACGATAATAGTAGCTTGTAGGTTATAGGATAGGTTGGAAAGAGGTTCATTGTATAATTAATAAGTGAGAGGTACAGCAGCAGCAGCGATCTGCTTGCTAGTGCTGTAGGAGAAAAGGGGAGAGTAAAAATCAAATTAAACAAATAATCTTCTAGCTTGCTAATTGCGCAGTGGGAATTAATACTATAATCAAGCGGCCGGGCTTATAACTGTAGGAGCTAAGAAGGAGTAATTGAATAATTAGTGGAGGGCAATGAGTATATTAATCAACTAAGACATACCTTACGTGATCTTTGCTAGAGAGATCACGTGTATCTAAGCGCTGCTTACTTATTGTGCGTAAAAAAAAATTTAATTGCATGCTTTGCAGGAAAAACGTTATATTAAGGCTTACTTTTTGCGCATAGAGTACTCTACTAAAACAAGGCTTGACTAGCGTTTTGCTTAACTCTTACTCTACTATAGTTTAATTAATCTTCACCTTGTAATTACTCTTTAATTCTTTTTAGAGCTTGCGCTATACTAACTATAGTAGCACTATTAACAGCGCCTTAACTAATTACATATACTAACTAAGCTCTTATTCTTAATTCTAGAGCTTAATTATAGGTATCTTTACTTTATAAAAGAAAGGCTTGGCTTTGTCCTTAGTAATAAAGCGTACAACCTAGTTAAAGGTTAAGAACACTAGTGCTCTAAAATCTCTGCTCTAGAGCTCCCTGCTAGTACGCGCTTGCTGTTGTTCTACTAGTTTTTTTAACAATAATAGCCCTGCTTAAGATCCTATTAATAAGAGCACAAATAATAGTAAGGGCAAGAGAAAGCTCTTTAAGCTCCTACAAAAGCTTAATTTTATAGAGGGTTTTAATCTTTTACTGCAAAGACTCATTGCGCTAGTAAGGTTAATTATATAGCTATAGAGTAGGCAACTGCTAAGCAGGCTGCTGCTAACAAGGCTAAAAATAAGCTTATTAGACAAGCTTAAGAGAATATTTAGTTCATGTAAGAAAAAACTAAGTATAAAGAACTTGCTAAGACTTGTAAGCGAGAGGCTTAGAGTTTTACTAAAGAAAACACAGATAAGCAAGCTTGCGTAGCTTAAAGGGAGATTAATTGGGTAAATATAGAGCGTGTCTCTAATAAGAGAATCTTTTTTTCTAAAGTGAGAGCTTATATAAAGACAATTGCTGCTTAGTGCTCTACTAACAGAGCAAAAGATAACAAGAGTAATACCTTAAAATGTGTTAGTATTTATTAGTAGCTGCTGCCTGTTGCACAAGCTCCTGTAACTAAGAAAGATTACTCTCTTTTTAAAGCTCTCTCTGCTTATTTAAGTAATATTGCTAAGATACTACGAACTCTTTTAGATAATTCTATTTACTTTAAATAAGCTTAGTTTTACTTTTGTTAAGAAGTTTAGGTTTAGTATATCTTAGAGCTGTAATTACTACACCCCTTGTATAAACTGTTGTATAAGTATACTCTTTAGCATAGCTACCTCCCTGTACTGCTCTAATAGCGTCTGCGTTAAAACTAGCAAAAAGGCTAATCAATGCTTTTTGTATGCTGCTTTTAATTATCCTTGTTATACTCTGTAATTGCCCTTTACTAAATTTTTAAAGTATTGCTAACTTTATTTGCTTTACTAAGCATAATAAGCTTGTAGATTATGGTACTTATCTGCTTACTAGTGTTTAAGCCTCCCTTAATACAAGCTTAGCAAAGCTAATTACACTTTATTTATTAAATATTTCTGCTAAGTGTTCTGTTTAAAGCTTAAGCTGCTTATTAATTTTAATAAAGTTAAATAGTCTATTCAACCTAAAGCTAAACACATAGCTAAGAGCACTTTAAACAATACTTAGATTATTAATCTAAGTTTAAATACTGTAGCCGCTCTTTCTTAAATGAGGCGCAAGCTTTCTCCTGCTTCTCTCTTTACTAAAGATGCACAAGTTAAATAGACTAAACTTAACGCTCTTAAGACTCCTTTACTTTAGCGCTCTAAGTACTCTGCTATTAGTAAGAGTAATAGTAGTTTCAAGTCTATTTCTAAGCAGAACTCCTTTTCTTCTTAGTATTCTAAGCTCTCTGGTTTTTAGAATATATTTAAGACTAAGCTTAGTCATTCTATACACAATTTAAACAAGCTTTTATTCTTTAGCCTTATTACTAAGAATATTATTACTATACTTAGTTACAACGCTTTTAACAAAGAGACTTAGAAAGCTTTGCTTTTTTTATTAAGAATTTTTTTAGATAAACTCTTTGGTAATTTTTTTTAAGTAATGAATGCTTAAGAGTCTAGTTTGTCTGTTGGTATACTCCCTAAGCACTAGTCTTTAGACCTTTATAATTACAATACTCTTGTAAAGTCTAAGCATGCTGTAGTGAATAATAACCTTGCACTCGAGCGCTTAAAATCCCTACTTCTACCTGCTTTATAATGTAACTACTACTTCAACTTCTTTTAAGTTAAATAGTTCTTTAAACTTTTTAAAAGGTTAATTAGGTAGGTACTTTATAAGACTATCTGCTAGCATACTTTTTATTTTCAAGTACTTTACTTGAAATAAGTCTTTTGCATGCTCCTGTTAAAGCTACATATTTTATATATCTATATAGTGCAGGCATGTAATAATACGTTTGTTTATGCTAACGACTAACTTTATAGTTTGTTAATTATTACAAAAGATCTTCTAGAGTGCTCTTAATGTTAAGGTAAGCTTATAGATAAGTCTTTTTAACACTATTACCTCTTTACTAATATGCTCTAGAGTAAGGACCTTTACCTGAGTAGTTAAGGTTGTAACTATTACTTAATAAGCTACTTTCTAAACAATTGCTCCTCTAAAAAGTATTATTATATAGCTTTGCGAAAAGCGTCTTGTCTTTAGGTTATTAGCAAACAAAGTATTTCTACAGATTATTAGCTCTGCTCATTTATAAGCTTTATAGCTTAATGCTTAGTATTTTATGTAATAGAATTATATATATACTCAGTTAACTGCTTTAAAATGCGCCTTGCTTAGATTTATAAGAAAGTAAAATAGCTAAGATACAGTATATGCTTCATTAGGCCTCAGCTTTATTGCAGTATACAGCACTAAGCCTACTTGTTTTTAGTAATTCTTAACTTCTTACTTATTTAAGTTACCTGTGCTCTTTTTAAGGTCTTTTAAAGCGAGAGGTGTACCTAAGTAAAAAGGTAAATTAGCTAAATTAAACTCCTTCATATTTTTGTTAGTATACTTGTTATGTACAAGCATTATTATTCTAGATACTCTATTACGCAGACCTTTTACCCCTAAGAACTTCTATACTATTCCTTTCTTTTCGATATTGTATGATGTTTTAACAGCGCCTATAACGTGCTGTGCTTCTTCTAGTCTTGCTTTGTAGTATATTAAGAGTATATTATTAATATAGAAGAGCAACAGAATCTCCTTTTGCTTATTAAGTAAGAGATAACGTGGTACACAAACGAATTGCTCACCTAAGCGAATTGCTTACGCCCTACTAGCGAGGCGACTTCGCAACATTATCACAGCTTTCAACTATAGTATATTAGAAATTATAATAAGCTAATTTACTCCTTAGATCTATCACTATCACTAGCACTATTAATTTTAACTGCACAGGTACAGGCGTTATGTCTAGTCTACTTGCAACGCCTGCACTGCCTCTCCCCTTGTACCCTCTTTAACGCGCTCTCACTATCACTACAACTGCTATCTGCCTATTTAGCTAATACTTCTTATACCTCGCCTACAGTAAAAGTCTCTTCTATCTATATATATTAATGTTAACAGCTCTTACGCTTGTTTACTCTATCTAGAGCCTCTTAAAGAGTAGCTACTTTCTCTCTTATAAGCGTTATCTTATATGCTATTTGCTAAGCCCCCTTACTCAACTACGTAACCTTCTTATTAAGAGAATTTATAGAAAACCTAAAGCAGTTTCTTACTCTCTATTGAATAAGAATACTTTAAGCTTTAACCTTGCACGCATTACGTAGTATCTGCGCCTTCTAGGCGTCTACCTGTTGTGGTAATTAATGTAGTGTCTACACTACTATATTAAGCTTTAATAACACAGCTTATACGTTATGTAGAACTAGACTAGCGCCTTTAAAGCTAGCTTAGATATTCTTCTTTGTAATAAACTACTTAAAAGCAGCCTTAAAAGCTAGCGAGAAAGTCTTTTTGCTAATATAGTTAGTGTAGTTGCATGCTAAGCCTAAAACAGTATTACTATACTTGCGCTTTAATAGCAAGAAGTAAGTACTATTAACAGGCTATAATAAGTAAAATAAGTTCGCAGGTATGTAAGAAAAAATAATATTCTTCTTTTTATAAAAATTTTAAAATTTAATAGAGCAGTAGCTTTTATAGCTATTAATAATAAGTAGTTAATACTTACCTACAGTGCAGCTCTTTGTATAAGTATTTAAGTGCTCTAGCTACGTAAGAGTAAGCTAGTTATTAGTCTAGCTATTAGAACTAACTTGAAAAACTTAGTTAGCAAGTAGATCTTTAAACTAGACATTAATTAGCACTTTACTTATCAAGACAACAAAGAGTAGTAAATAGCGACCTAACGCGCCTACACTTTAAATTACAGTAACCTACTTATAGTTACCTAGCTATACCTGCTTCTTTTTTCTATATCTCTTTAAGCCTATAATGACTAACTATAATAAAATCTTGCCTAATATAAAGCTAGTTTTGTTAAAGTTATAGATATTATTGTTTATAATACCCTACTTCTCCTTTGTCGCGTTGACTAAATTAAACTAGCGCTAAATAGCTACTAGGTCCTTGCAGACGGCTCGCTAGTAATTATAGGGACAGCTCTAGCGCGTACAGAGCTTAGGAGTTTACTTAATAAAGTTATTAACCTAGTTCTTACTAATAAAGTTGCTAGCACGCTTATATAGTAGTTTATTAGCTATTACTTAAACGTTAGCCTTTATAGGCACAAATCCTCGCGCAGACTCTTTAAGAATACGCTTAACTATAGCTTTCTCTTCTAGCTTATTTAGGCGTTTTAAATTTGCTTTACAGTCGCCTTAGGGGCGCTTTCTAGCATATTAGTAAGATAAAGTTTTTTCAGGCACGTTATAGATAAAAGCAGCACAGTTTTAGCTTTAAACACGTTGCGATTAGATATTAAAAAGAGCTAGCTAAAGATCTAATTTAAGAAAAGTTAATATATAATAGCGTCGTTAAGACATAACGCGTTGGGGTGTCGACGTCGACGCGCTAGTAGAGCGTAAGCAATTCGCTTAGGTGAGCAATTCGCTTGTGAACTACGTTAAGGCTCTTCTTTTAATGCAATAAGGCCTACTTTCTTAACAGTTTTTGATAGTTTCTTATACTAAAGTAATAGTAAGTCTTTTAAACTATAGAGTGCTTTCTTTAGCTTTACACATTTGCCTACTTTCTTATATTTATTAGGCAACTTTTATACAACCTCCGGTTGGTGCTCTCTGTAAGTATAGAGAAATGTTCTAATAACGTTGTATTATATAACCTTTAGGTTAAATTCTGCTCCTATTGCAATAGTATTTCTAAAAGAACGCGCTGTAAGCGTTGCTGTGTATATTAACTATTGGAGTACTAATATGCGGATCATTCCGGATCTCTCCTTTAACATCCGGATCACCCGGGTTACCAGGTGATCCTAGTGAGATATCACGTGACGGAGCTAGTAGCGCGCATATAAACGAGCCAGATCGTCCGAAGTCTTTTTAGTAGTTATTGGACACTTTGTTGTGGCACTTAGTTGATTAATATACTCATTCCCCTCTACTAATCACTCAATTACTCCTTCCCAGCTCCTATAGTTATAAGCCCGGCCGCTTGATTATAGTATTAATTCCCACTGCGCAATTAGCAAGCTGGAAGATTATTTGTTTAACTAGATTTTTACTCTCCTCTTTTTTATCTCCTACAGCACTAGCTAGCAGATCGCTGCTGCTGCTGTACCTCTCTCACTCATTGATCATACGATCAACCTCCTTCCTACCCAACCTACAGGCTACTGTTATCGTTAACACAGCTACCTACCGACCGACCGATCGATCTATCGCACTCTAACGATAACCCACGTTGTGATCCTACAATAGCGTCTTACTAATATAGACCTCACTAACACACTGCTTGTTGCCTTAGAGGTAATCCTAAAGGCCTAATTAGACTAGCTAACCTAGTTTGCTCTGTTGAGGCTACACAACTTAGAGAAAGGCATCTAGGATTAAGTTAATCCTAATCTCCTAGACGTACTCTTAATAGACTACTAGGAGCCACAGTATCCTAAATTGCCTAAAGATATTAAGTAACTAGTTGCTTCTCTACCTAACGCAAGCGCGCAAGAACAAGAGGATTATAAAATTACTTAATGCAAATATAAGGCTTAAGTCCTTAATACTAAGTATAAGAAAGATAAATACAGCAAGCTAGTTAATAGGTACAAAGTACAGGCCTCTTAATAGACAAGGAAAGTTGCTAAGATTACTAATATTAAGGACTAGATTAGCAAGACTGTCTATCTACACCTGCTTTTAAACGCCTTAATAAGCATAATTACTTAGAACTTTACTAGCCTTTAAGCCTTAGTAAAGATTCTTAAGGAGGATCTTACACCTACTAATTAGAATACTTAGTATTTAACTAGAGTATAGTACTAATCCTACCTAAATAAGGCTTGCTAGAGACAAATAAGTCCTAAGCAATAGTTTACTAAGTAGTAGCTCCTGTATTAACAAGTAACAATCTACTTGCTTCTTAAGGTTGTTAGGCTGTTAGCAATTACTAATTTTTTAGACGCCTTAGGCACTAAAACTACACTAAACTAGTCGCGCAAGAAGCGTAATAAGCTAGCACAAGCAATAGCGCTTACTAAAGCTTAGTTAACTCTTAATAATCTAAGAAAGATCTTTAGTATTTTGTTGTAAGATTAGTTAATTATTTCTTTAAAAAGAAAAGGACACGTAGTGTTCTAAACTAGATCTAGATTAGCATTAGCTTAACAATTTACTAGTGCTAACAACTTAAAGTTAAACAAAGGTAGTAAGTAACTATACTCTTGTTCCTACAAGGCTAGTAAAGGGCCTATTAGCAAGCACTTCTAGACACCGCGCAACTGCTACTAACTTTAAACTGCAGTTACTAAATTAAGCCCTACTAGCAATATACTAATTAAGCTATTCGATAATTAAAAAAAACAAGATCGTTAAGCGATAGAATGGCAACACTTAGGCATCCCTACGCACTTAGATTAAGAAGAAAGGCTAGAAGGCTAGCACTAGCAGATTAGCTACTAATAAGCTAAGTAGATTCTACCCTAGATAATTAGTTTCAGCACTAATTAACCTAAATAACTTTATTAATAAAATCAGACTAAACGTCTTTAGTGCAGCCTTTACCCGTTATGTCTTATCCCTTTGTACGATCCTAGATAGTAGAGCAGCAGTCTACTTAGTTAATACTATAGAATACCTATTACTAGGCACCTTTAGCGAATGCACTGAGGACAAGACTATATTAGCAGGCACTTAATCTATTCTAGTTGCTAGGATAGGAAACAGGCTGCTCAAGAACATCCTGTATAGCGAGGCAGGCCCTAAGACAGCTAATCTACTGCTTACTAATATTAAGCTTATACTAGGTTTTTATACTAATATTGTGTTAGAAGAGCGGCTTAGCTAGTTAGGCATTTAGTATTTAGGATAAAATTACACTATGCAATTTTGTACTTCTAAAAAAAACATTGTCTTAATTAACTTTAAGTATTATTTTAATCTTTTTTTTATTGTAGTTTAACGTCCTTTCTCAGCCTAAAGAGCTATATAAGACGTGCAGGCCGAGGCCTGCAGGTATCTATGTGGTTTTTTCTATCTTTTAAGTAATTTACAAGGAGTGGTTTATCTGAATGAAGGTGAGGCTCTTAGCCTATTGGGTAGAGGTAGAGAAAGGGGAGGAGAAGAAGGAGAGGGGAGGGGTGCTTAGAGCTTGATCGCCTATGTATGCGATTACATCTAGTTGTCGGAGTTTCCTTTGTACCTGGCCTGTGTACCAACCCTAGTTTCTTGAATAAAGGCTATTATAGCCTTAATACCTGCTTCTGTTTAGAAAAGATATTGTAGAGAGATTAGCTCTATACAGGAGTTTTAAAGTATAGCTCTACTCTTCTTATATAGTTGGCACTTAAGAATTATATGAGCTGTGTCTTGAGTAGCTCTAAAATTGCATAAGCAGGTTTTAGATTCTACTTTGCCTCTTTTAAATGGATAGCTCTTTAGGTAGCTATGACCTAGTTTTAATTAAAAGAAAGAGCTAGATATATCTCTCCTAGTAGAAGGGATAGGTATCTGTTTCCTTATTTTCTACTTAAAGGTTGCTAAGTAAGTGCTTAGGTTCTTAGTAGTAGCTTTTTTCCTATAGTTCTTAAGGAGGTTTAACTAATTAATATTAGCTTGTTGTTTAATTTGCGAGCTAACAACTGCTAGGCTTATTTTATTTGTTAAAGGGTTTAATTTTGTAGCCTCTTTTGCGAGGAGGTCTGCTTAATCGTTTCTTGGTATATTTTGGTGTCCTGGGACCTAATGTAGTGAAGGGGTAATGCCTTTTTCTTCTAGTTGAGTTGCTGCTTTAATATACTTAATTTGCTACTCTTGGCCAGGGTTGTTTGAGGTGTTTTTTAATTAAAATAAAGCCGCCTAATTGTCTGCGTAGATATTGACGTTTTGGCAGTTGTTTAATAGGCTAACTGCTTTCTCTAGCCCTAAGGTAATACCTTTAAATTTACTGTTGTAAACTAGCTGGTTATTTCCTATATTTGCTCGTAGTTCCTTAATAAGAGTAGCTTTATTGTAGAAGGCAACGCCTACGCCTATTCCTTTGCTATCCCTTGTAGCCGAGGCATCTGAGTATATTGATAGAAGGTTGTTGTCTACTGATAGTTTCCTATGGCTTTCTGCTTTAATTTCTTTTAGCTTATTTGATATAAGGACCTTGTAAGGAGTCCTAGCGTTCTATGGCGTAAAGGCGTAGTGTTGTATTTCCTCTATATTGTCTAAGAGGGCTGAGGTAATAGATAGTTGTATTTGATTGAGTTGCTCTCCTCTGTTGTTGTTGATAGCCGCATTTAGAGGGTGGTTTAGATCTAATAAAGTAAATCTAAAGGTATATCTCCTTATACTGTTGTTAAGCCTAACTCTAGGTGGAAATAGAGCAGCTTCTACCTTACTAGGCATTGCAGGGGATGATCTAAAGGTCCCTAAGATCTTTCCACAGGCCTGGTTTTAAAGTTTTTGCCTACTATTAAGGACGTGTTGTTGGCTTTTCTAAAATAGCTTGCATCTGTAATTAGCTACGCTAGTAATGCACGCTAGGTATAACTGCCTTATTGCCTTTAGTGAGAGGCCTTTATTAATGTTGGCTAGCCTGCTTAGGCGGAAAAAGGCCTAGTTTGCTTGTTGTACCCTTATATGGCAGTGGTCTCTAAACTTCAGGGTATTATTGAAGAAGATACCTAGCTACCTAACTATTTCTTTTGGCTGAAAGGTCTTTTGAGTAGGTAGCGTGAGGACTTTATTTGTATTTTTTTTTGATCTTGTCTAGTTTGCTAATTCTGTTTTTGAGCTATTAAACTTAATAGCTAACTTTTTTGCTTGGTTAAAGAGGTTTGCTAACTCCTTTTTAAGCAGTTTAATGTTTTTCCTAATAGATGTTGTTAATATTGAGATTTAGAGGTCGTCTATATAGGATAAGGAGTATATGTTGTTGTTTGCTGTAATTGATTGAAAAAGCGGTTTCGTGTAAATTAGAAATAGGATAGGCGAGGCTGGGCTCTCTTGAGGTGTACTAGTATTAACCTTCTGTAGGTTCTCTGTTTGCCTATTAAACGATAACTCTAACAGCCTTTCTGTAAGGAACGAGTTTGTCTATAATAGGAGGTATACAGGTAGCTGCTAGTTGCTTATATTTTCTAGAAGCTTGTTCTTAGATAAATAGTTAAAAGCGCCTCTAATGTCTAAAAAGGCTGTTAAAATAACTTTGTTTTTCATTCTCTGTTGTTGTATATTGTTATAGAAAAGGAGTCCTGCGTTAATAGCTAATTTCTTTAATCTGCCTCTTATTTGGGAGGGGTGGAGTAGGTTAGTTGTTTCTGCTAGGACACCTAATTTTTTTGAATAGAGCCTTTCTAGTGCCTTCCCAAGGCAGTATAAGAGGGAGATAACTCTATATGCTTTTGGGATTGAGTAGTCTGGTTTATTAGGCTTTCTAAGGATAACCCCTCTTGCTTTTCGCTAGCATCTTAGTTAGTATTCTAGGTTAAACAAGGCTGAGTACACCTTAAAGAAGATGCTTAGTTGGTAATTGTATGCTTTTGAGATAACTTCTTGGCTAATCCTATCTAGTCCTGGTGAGGTAGCTTTTATTTTCTAACAGGCGGTGTAGAGCTTTTCTATAGATAGAATTGGCCACTCCTATTTGAGGTTTCCTTGGTAATTGTTGAGCAATTGAGGAGGAGTAGAAGGAGGGGGCGGAAATAGCTTCTTTCTAAAGGTTTGGCACTTCTCTCTAAAGGATTCTTTGCCCCTAATGGTAGGGATTCTAGTAGAGAGGTTGTTTTTTGTATAGGCTATTGCTTTAAATATCTCCTTAGGTGATTCGTTTTAGAGAAATTGCTTTTAATAGATAAGTTTAGCTTTCTTGATAGCTTTAAGGTACTTGTTTTTAGCTAGCAGGTAATCCCTTTTCTATAGGTATAGTGTGTTGTCTTCTCTTTTTGCTGCTCGCCTGTAATTTTAAGAGGTCCTACTTAGGATAGCCTTACGGAGATCTAGATTGCTAGTCTACTAAGGCTTTAGTTTTAGTTTTTAGTTTGTAAGGGGGGTAGATTTCTTAAGCGCTTGTTAAATTGTTGTTGTAAGATCTTCTGCTATTTTATCTAGCCTCTCTTCTAAGGGATTATTAAGGCCTAGAAGTAATTGTCTTAAGAGGTGGTTTGAGGCGTGTGGCAAGGATAGTAATTGATCCTCTAGCTTTACTTAGGCTATTTCCTCCTGTAAGGCAGTGTTAAAAAGATTCTAATTTGTTTTTTTTGTGTTGTATTTTTTTGGCTGGCTAGGTAGCTGCCCTTAGTTGATAATACTAAACAGGATAGCGTGATAGTCTGATCTGACTTTAGGGATAACCTGCCAGTCTGTAATTATAGAAACTATATTGCCTGTTGAAAAAGTAAGGTTAACTACGCTCTCTTTTTGCATATGAGCTCTAAAGAAAGTGCCAACTCCTATAGTATTTAATAGAGATAGGTTTTGGTTATTAACTTACTCTACTAAATCCTCTACTTGTTGATTTGTGTTGCATTCTTGTAGGCTCTATCTAGGGTGGTAGCAGTTGAAATCCCCTAGGATAATTGAATGTGATTTAATTGGCTCTCCTAGTAGGCGTCTTTGGATTGTTGTTGTATTTAGCCCTTGTTTTAGGCTCTTTTTGTTGTAAATGTTATAGACGTAGATCTTTCTTGTGTTAAGTTGTATTGAAATAGCTTGAAAGTCGTTGTTGTTGCTAATATGAGGATTAACTTCTACTTCTAAATTCTTTTAAATATAGAATAGAGTTCTAGGTTGTAGGCTTTAATAATTTGGTGATATTTGCGTAAAGTCTAGATGAGAAATTGACCTAGTACCTTTGTAAGGTCCTCTTATTAACTAAGGCTCTTGTATTGCAATAATTATAGCGTTTGCTGTAATAGTGAAGTTGATTGCGCTTTCTGTAGCAGGGCTACTTCTATTAACATTTATTTGTAGGACTTTAATTATACTATTTAGTTTAATTGTTCCTAGCTGTCCTAGCCTGTAGGATTTTACACTCTTGGCTGTTTGCTGTATAAGGTCTGCTGCAATGAATACACTTAAATATAGTGTAGATACAAGGTTTTCCTTTACTAGCACAAGACTTGCACTTGTGTTAGCTAGTGTGGTGTGCTTCGCTGCAAATTTGGCAGGCTAATTTTGAGCATCTAATCTTAAGGTAGCTAAATCCTTGGCATTTGGTGCATTGCTTTGAGATATTAACAACTCGCAGTTTCTCTGCTCTAAGGCTTTGCCCTAAGATATAGAGTTTGCCTTTAATAGCTTTTTGGGCTTCCTCTTCTGTAGCGAATGCTACGCATGCTGAGCTAAAGTTCTAGTGTTCTCTTTTATTCTTAGGCGTGAGCCAAAAGCGATTGCCTATAACTTTTAGGCCTTTGTTAAAGGTTTTAATTTCTTCCTTTACAACCTCTAGACTATAGTTTATAGGTAGCTTGTGGATAACAACCTTAAACTACGGCGTAATAAGTTGGGCGGCTTTGAAGGTTGTAATATCTTGCTATATAGCCTAATTCTCTAAGAGGTATTTTGCTTTAAAGGCTGGTGTAGTTGTGATAATTTTGTTGCCTTTAGAGGATAGTGTGATTGAGGCAACTACAGGCGATTATACGCCTCTTTTTATTGCAAAAGCGTTATTAAAATTATTTCTAAGTTTTAGGGCATTAAATGTAGCTAGAGTCTTGCTAACTAGAACTAGCTAGCGATCTTTTAGGCTAGTAACTTTTAGTTTTTGTATCTTTTAGATATTTGTCTACAGTTGATCTTTGTTGTTACCTGCTATGGTAGCGAAGGTCGCTGTAGTAGCAATAGGCGTGTTCTAGATAGGTGTATTCTAGATAGAGGTGTTCTAGATAGGCGTGATTGTTGTTAGTTTCTTAATACGTCTAATTTTCTCTCTTAACTCTCTTGAGACGTTTAAGAGACTTAATATTTAGTCTGCTAAAATAGTAGTATTCTTCTTGTTTACTCTACTATTTTCTGTATAGTCTCTAAAGACTTCTACTAAGTCTAGGAGACTTGATTGCTGGGTAGGATTGTTTTCAGCTAGATTAGCTGCTTGGATTACTAGGTTCTTAGCTATCTTAAGAGCATCTTCCACTAAGGTGGCTTTTAGTGTTTTATTTCTAATAGGATATTAAGGAATAGGTCTAATAAAAGGAGAAAAGTTACTCCTTGTTTGAATATGAGTCGGCCTTTGAGGCTCTTCTGTATTTTGCCTTTCCTGGCGCGGCGTTGTTATGTTGTCTTCCTCCATCTCCATTTGCCTTTTGTTTACTCCTCCTAGATCTTTAGAAGCAGATCGTTTTTTGTAATTTTGAGTTAATGCGATTTCTTGGTTTAGTTGAGCGTTGATAAGCTCCTCAATCTTAATTGGCTTAAGATGCCTCGGCATGTGGCCCAAGCTTTTGAGGAATATAAGAATTTTTTTCCCTCCTCTAAAGAGGTGGTAGGCGACTCTTTCACCCTCTCTCCCGCGCTAGCGCCCTCGCTGCAGGCTTTGAAAATTGTCGCAATCGATTCCTTAGGGTTGTTTTCTTTAGATCTGGTTGTTTCTGATCAATCTCCAGAAAAGTCGACGTTGGTGGTGTGTGATTTGTATTTTAATATTTTATTTATTATATATAAGCAAGTCTCTTATTACTCTACTTAACTAACACTGCTTGTGAACGCTGTAGTGTAATAAAGGATACTAAAGTTGCGCACTAGTAATAAAAACTTGTAGCATTAATAATTAGGTTACCTAAGACAATAAGCTATTAAAGCCTTAGTCTACCTAGTACAGAACGTTAAAATTACTAGCAAGAAGCTATTAGAATGCAATTACTGCGTAATAGCTTATGCCTTGCAAGTAATCTTGCAGCAACTAAGGAAAAGATTACTACAACCTTTCTATAAGATCTTATAAGATCTGTTTAATTTCTTAACAGGTTAAATGCTTAAGAAATAAGTACTAATTATTAAAGAAGACTACTTAGGCAAGCTTTATAATTACTATATCTAGTTAAAGACACTAAACAATATTATGCTAGTAATAAAAGGTTTTACTAAAAGAATTAAGAGGAAATATTAGCAGAAGATTATAGAAATCTATTAAAATAACAATACTGCTACAATGCCTTAGAGAGGGCAATTAAGATATAAGGAATAGGCAATAAAGAAAAAGATCGTAATCAAGACGCTACCGCTATACACACATAAGCCTAATAGCTCAGCAGAGAGAGCTAGTTAAGAGCTAATTACAAAGGCTATTAAGATGCGTATAAGCACTAATCTACTAGCTAAGCTTTAGCTAGTAATTATAGATGTAGCTGCTTATCTTTATAGCATAAGCCTTACTAAGATCTATAGCTACTAATCCCCTAACTTGGTGCTTAAAGAATAGTTTAGGAAATATTTCTAATACTATTAACTACCTAAGATTAGACATTAGACTACTAATCTACGCCTAGACTAGAGTAGAAAATATGCCTATAGCTGCTAAGCCTATCTTTTAGAAAAAGATAAGGCAGCTAGGCATAATTATTAAAGATTTAAGGTTAATCCTTGCAGCTATATTAGTTATTTAGTTAGTTATTAAGCCTCTAACATATACTATATATAGGTACTACCACTTAATTAGGTAATTACTACCTATAATATAACCTTTAATAAACAGTTGTTCTATAAAAAAGATTGCGAGAAAAAGCTACTAAAGAATTAAGTAATTAAGATTGTAGAGATTCTTTATAATAGCGAGCTAGTTAATCTTAAAGACAACTTAGAGGTCCTCTCTTATGTCTAAGTAAGGGCGGATTATAATACGCAGCTAACTACTAAAACTCTTAAAAGTAATTTATTTACTATTTGAAGTAGTGATAACGGCCTACCTACTAAAGATAAAAGTAGATTAAAAGACACTAAGTAAATAGAGTATAAGGCTAGTGCACTATTAAAAATTTGCTTAGATTAGTAGTAGATTACTAGTCTTGCTACCCTATAACTTGCAAGTTAAAATCTTAGGCGACAAATAGTAGATAAGGTAAGGAATTATAAGCTAAACCTCTACTTATAAGACGTAGTGCTAGGATTGCTAGCAAAAGCCTAAATTAGTTTATAAATTAATATTTTTTACTTCACAAGCTAGGTAGCAGGCGTAAGTAAAAAGACGTAACCTAAGATTCGAACAATTAACTAGAGAGTAGAAGCACAGGTAGTATTAACGTATTAATTGTAGATTATAAAGATTTATTATAAAATAACTTTTATAATACCTACCTACTAGGTTTGCAAGTAACCTAGGAAGACTAAGTAAGCTACAAGACTCTTAATTATGTAGTTATAGCAGCTTCGCTTACTAAGTATAAACTAATTACAGGAAATGCTTAACTGTATTACAATAATCTACCTAAACTGCTAGGATTATAAAAGAAGTTACTCTAGCATTTTATAAGGGCCTTGTTTAATAATGCCTACAGAAGGAAGATTAATTAGTTAAGTAAGACAAAAACTTAGACTAAGATACTAAAAAAAAGCAATTAATTGCCTAATACCCATAAAGTAAGTTTAGACCTATAAGATCAATTAAGATAGCTTCTTTCTTAAATATAAGGCGTAGATTATTAGAAGAAGTAATTTTTAAAAATAGAATTTACTTAATTTAACTTACGCTGCTACCTTAGCAGCTTAGTCCTTCTAAGCAGCAATAGCTATTACCGCTAAGAATAATTTAAAGATTAAGTAATATAATATTATAGAAGCATTTCTTAAAAAGTTGATTATAGCAGACAATCTAGTAATCTATAAAATGCTAGATAGCTTTAAGAAGCTAGAGAAGTGCGTATAGCTTAACTACACACTATATGGATTGCGAGACTCGCTACTGTTATAGTATAAGGAGTTCTTAGGATTACTAAGAGAGATTAGACTAATTGCCTTACTAAAGGAACCCTGCCTATTCTTTGATCAAGAAAAGAGAATCCTAGTATTATTTTATATAGATAATATCCTACTGCTCTTCGTAAAAGGTTATAAGCAGAAGGCGATAGATCTTTAGTTAAAGATTATAGACAAATACAAGAAACAGGAACAAGGATTAGTTAAATAGTTCCTTAGTATCTAAATAATTAGAGATTATAAGAAGCAAACAATCACGCTTATATATAATATATATATTAACAAGATCGCGAAGAAGTTTTAGCTAGAAAATAGCAGCTTTCTAAAGACTCTATTACTGTCAAAAAAGCTAATTAAGAACACTAGCAAAGCAACTAAGCAGGAGATTAATGCCTACTAAGAAAGAGTTAGATTAGTGCTGTATACAGCTATTATGCTACAACTAGATGTTACTTACTTAATCTTAAAGCTCTTACACTTCCTTACAAACTCTAGCAATTAGTATATAGAAGCTATTAAACAGGTAATTATGTACTTCTATTAAACAAGATAAGATGCGATCTAATATAGGAACTACAATAGCCTAGACTTAATAATTGTAGGTAATGCTTTCTTTGCAGATAATTAAGAAACTTGTTAATTGTCCTATAGATATATAGCTATCTTATATAGTAGTCTAATATTTTAGAAGGCAGCTTAGCAGACTACAGTAACCACATTAACTACTAAGGCTAAGCTGCTCGCCCTTAAACACACTACTAAAGAGGCTATAGCCCTTAAGCGCTTCTTTCGCGAGCTGTCTCTTAATCTAAGAGATGTCTAGACAGTCTAGTGCAACAATTAACAAACAATCAGGCTAGTAGTTAAGAAAAATAAGCAGATTAGCACTTAATTAAGGCATGTAAATATACAAAACATGTGGCTGCGGCAGGAATTTGCTAGAGGATTATTTTAGGTCAAATACCTAGAAACTGTAATTATGCTAGCTAATAGACTAACTAAGTGGCTTACCTAACAACAGTTTAAAAAGTGTAAGCAGTTGCTTAACCTTCAGTAAGTTAAGCATTTAATTAAAGGAAATAATAATTAACAAGCAAAGGATTTGTATTAAGCAGCGACATCTATATAATAGGCTAAGTCTCCTCTTAATTGCTCACAATAAGCAGGAGAACGTAAGCTAGACTGTTAAACTAAAACTAGGCATATTGACTACAACAACAACCACTACCTAACAACACCAACGTCGACTTTTCTGGAGATTGATCAGAAACAACCGGATCTATAGGAAACAACCCTAAGGAATCGATTGCGACACATTTCAAAGCCTGCAGCGAGGGCGCCAGCGCGCGAGAGAGGGTGAAAGAGTCGTCTACCCCCTCTTTAGAGGAGAGAAAAAATTCTTATTTTTCTTAAAAGCTTAGGCCACATGCTAAGGCGTCTTAAGCTAATTAAGATTAAGGAGCTTATTAAAGCTTAACTAAACTAGAAAACACATTTACTTAAGAAATTAACAAAAAACGATTTGCTTCTAAAGATTTAGGAGAAGTAAATAAAAGGTAAATAGAGATAAAGGAAGTTAACATAACAACGCTGCGCTAAGAAAAGCAAAATATAAAAGAACCTTAAAGGCTAACTTATATTTAAACAAGAAGTAATTTTTCTCCTTTTATTAGACTTATTCCTTGATATTTTATTAAAAATAAAACACTAAAAGCTACCTTAGTAGAAGAGGCTCTTAAGATAGCTAGGAACCTAGTAATATAAGCAGCTAATCTAGCTAAAAACAATCCTACCTAGTAATTAAGTCTCCTAGACTTAGTAGAAGTCTTTAGAGACTATACTAAAAATAGTAGAGTAAATAAGAAAAATACTTCTATTTTAGTAGACTAGATATTAAGTCCTTTAAACGTCTTAAAAAAGTTAAGAGAGAAAATTAAACGTATTAAGAAACTAACAACAAACACGCCTATCTAGAACACCTCTATCTAGAACACATTTATTTAGAACACGCCTATTACTACTAGAGCAACCTTCGCTACTATAGCAAACAACAAAAAAGATTAACTATAGATAAATATTTAAAAGATACAAAAACTAAAGGTTACTAGCCTAAAAAATTACTAGCTAGTTCTAGTTAGGAAAATTTTAGCTGCATTTAATGCCTTTAAACTTAGAAATAATTTTAACAATACTTTTATAATACAAGAAGGCGTGTAATTACCTGTAGTTGCCTTAATTACACTATTCTCTAAAGGCAATAAAATAATTATAACTACACTAGCCTTGAAAGCTAAATACTTCTTAGAGAATTAAGCTATATAGCAGAATATTACAACCTTTAAAGCTACCTAACTTTTTTCGCTGTAGTTTAAGGTTATTATCTATAAGCTACCTATAAACTATAGTCTCAAAGTTATAAAAGAAGAAATTAAAACCTTTAATAAAGGCCTAAAAGTTATAAGCAATCTCTTTTAGCTTACGCCTAAGAATTAAAAAGAATACTAGAACTTTAGCTTAGCATGCGTAGCATTTGCTATAGAGAAAAAAACTTGAAAAGCTGTTTAAAGCAAACTCTATATCTTAGGGCAAAGCCTTAGAACAAAGAAACTGTAAGTTGTTATTATTTTAAAGCAATGCAATGAATGCTAAGGATTTAGATACTTTAAAGTTAGATGCTTAGAATTAGCCTACTAAATTTGTAGCGAAGCATACTATACTAGCTA
The DNA here is from genome assembly GCA_024321975.1 of Alternaria sp. 'sect. Undifilum'. Lineage (NCBI taxonomy): Eukaryota > Fungi > Ascomycota > Dothideomycetes > Pleosporales > Pleosporaceae > Alternaria > Alternaria sp. 'sect. Undifilum'. Next base: position 1,522,598 of record JAJJZI010000003.1, read on the forward strand.
ATATAAGTACAAGTTTTCTACTAGTAGAAGAAAACTTTGTATCTACACTATATTTAAGTGTACTAATTGCAGCAGACTTTATATAGTAAACAGCTAAGAGTGTAAAATTCTATAGGCTAGGACAGCTAGGAACAATTAAACTAATTAGTATAATTAAAGCCTTATAAATAAATGTTAATAGAAGTAGCCCTGCTACAGAAAGCGCAATTAACTTAGCTATTACAGCAAACGCTATAATTATTATAATATAAGATCTTTAGTTAATAAAAGGACCTTACAAAGGTACCAGGTTAATTGCTTCTCTAGACTTTACGCAAATACTACTAAATTATTAAAGCCTACAACTTACAACTCTATTCTTTATTGGAAAGAATTTAGAAGTAGAAGTTAATCTTTATATTAGCGACGACAACAACTTTTAAGCTATTTTAATACAACTTAATACAAGAAAGATTTACGTCTATAACATTTGTAACAAAAAAAGCCTAAGACAAGAGCTAAATATAACAACAATCTAAAGACACCTCTTAGGAGAGCTAATTAAATTACATTTAATTATTTTAGGGGATTTTAATTGCAACTACCCTAGATAGAGCCTACAAGAATACAACACAAATTAACAAGCAGAGGAGTTAGTAGAGTAGGTTAAAAACTAAAACCTATCTCTATTAAATACTATAGGAATTAGCACTTTCTTTACAGCTTATATGCAAAAAGAGAGCGTACTTAACTTTACTTTTTAAACAAGTAATATAGCTTCTATCATTACAGACTAGCAGGTTATCTTTAAAGTTAGATTAGACTATTACGCTATCCTGTTTAATATTATTAACTAAGGGCAGCTACCTAGCTAGCTAAAAAAATACAACATAAAAAAAAAACTAGAATTTTCTTAATACTGCCTTATAAGAGGAGATAGCCTAAGTAAAGCTAGAAGATTAATTACTAGCTTTACTACACGCCTTAAACTACCTCTTAAGACAATTACTTCTAGGCCTTAATAATCCTTTAGAGGAGAGGCTAGATAAAATAGCAGAGGATCTAACAATAATAATCTAATAAGCGCTTAAGAGATCTACCCCCCTTACAAACTAAAAACTAATACTAAAGCCTTAGTACACTAGCGATCTAGATCTCCTTAAGGCTATCCTAAGCAGGACCTCTTAAGATTATAGGCAAGTAGCATAAAGAGGAGACAACACGCTATACCTATAGAAAAGGAATTACCTGCTAGCTAAAAACAAGTACCTTAGAGCTATTAAGAAAGCTAAACTTAACTATTATGAGTAATTTCTCTAAACAAATCGCCTAAGGAGATATTTAAAGTAATAGCCTATACAAAAAACAACCTCTCTACTAGAATCCCTACTATTAGGGGCAAAGAATTTTTTAGAGAGAAGTGCTAAGCCTTTAGAGAAAAGCTATTTCTGCCCCTTTCTTCTACTCTTCCTTAATTACTTAACAACTACTAAGGAAACCTTATATAAAAGTAACTAATTCTATTTATAGAGGAGCTCTACACTGCCTGTTGAAAAATAAAAGCTACCTTACTAGGACTAGATAAAATTAGCTAAGAAGTTATCTTAAAAGTATATAATTACTAACTAGGCATCTTCTTTAAGGTGTACTCAGCCTTGTTTAACCTAGAATACTAACTAAGATGCCAGCGAAAAGCAAAAGAGGTTATCTTTAAAAAGCTTAATAAACTAGACTACTTAATCTTAAAAGCAGATAGAGTTATCTCCCTCTTATGCTGTCTAAAGAAGGCACTAGAAAGGCTCTATTTAAAAAGATTGAGTATCCTAGCAGAAACAACTAACCTACTCCACCCTTCCTAAATAAGAGGCAGATTAAAGAAATTAGCTATTAACGCAGGACTCCTTTTCTAAAACAATATACAACTATAGAGAAAGAAAAACAAAGTTACTTTAAGAGCCTTTTTAGATATTAGAGGCGCTTTTAACTATTTATCTAAGAACAAGCTTCTAGAAATTATATGCAACTAGCAGCTACCTGTATGCCTCCTATTATAGACAAACTCGTTCCTTACAGAAAGGCTGTTAGAGTTATTGTTTAATAGGCAAACAGAGAACCTACAGAAGGTTAATACTAGTACACCTTAAGGGAGCCTAGCCTCTCCTATCCTTTTTCTAATTTACACGAAATCGCTATTTTAATTAATTACAGCAAATAACAATATATACTCTTTAACCTATATAAATAACCTTTGAATCTTAATATTCACAATATTTATTAGGAAAAACATTAAACTGCTTAAAAAGAAGTTAGCAAACCTCTTTAACTAAGCAAGAAAGTTAGCTATTAAGTTTTATAGCTTAAAAACAGAATTATCAAACTAGACAAGATTAAAAAAAATACAAACAGAGTTCTTACGCTACCTACTTAAGAAACCTTTTAGCTAAAAGGACTAGTTAGGTAGCTAGGTATTTTCTTTAACAATACCCTAAAGTTTAGAGACTACTGCTATATGAGAGTACAACAAGCAAACTAGGCCTTTTTTTACTTAAGCAGGCTAGCTAACATTAATAAAGGCCTCTTACTAAAGGCAATAAGGCAGTTATACCTAGCGTGCATTACTAGCGTAGCTAATTATAGATGCTAGCTATTTTAGAAAGGCTAATAATACGTCCTTAACAGTAAGTGAAAACTCTAAAACTAGGCCTATAAAAAGATTCTAAGGACTTTTAGATCTTCCCCTGCAATGCCTAGTAAGGTAGAAGCTGCTCTATTTCTACCTAGAGTTAGGCTAGACAACAGTATAAGGAGATATGCCTTTAGATCTACTTTATTAGATCTAAGCTACCCTCTAAATACAGCTATTAACAACAATAGAGGAGATTAACTTAATTAAATACAACTATGTATTACCTTAGCCCTTTTCAACAATATAGAGGAAATGCAACAATACGCCTTTACGCTATAAAACGCTAGGACTCCTTACAAGGTCCTTATGTTAAACAAGTTAAAAGAGATTAAAGTAGAAAGCTATAAGAAACTATTAGTAGATAATAACCTTCTATAAATATACTTAGATGCCTTAAATATAAGGGATAGCAAAGAAATAGGCGTAAATAGAGCCTTCTACAAGAGAGCTACTCTTATTTAGGAACTACAAGCAAATATAGGAAGTAACTAGCTAGTTTATAATAGTAAGCTTAAAGGTATTACCTTAAAGCTAAAGAAAGCAGTTAGCCTATTAAATAACTCCTAAAACGTTAATATCTACGCAGACAATTAGGCAGCTTTATTTTAATTAAAAAACATTTTCAACAACCCTAGCTAAGAGTAGCAAATTAGGTGTATTAAAGCAGCAACTTAACTAGAAGAAAAAGGCATTACCCCTGCACTATATTAGATCCTAGGACACTAAGATATACTACGAAATAATTAAGCAGACCTCTTTGCAAAAGAGGCTACAAAATAAAACCCTTTAATGTTGCGGATTCAATCTCCAGGTATAGTTGCTTGTTCTACTATCAACTCAGAGGTAGAGGTCTCTGCCTTCTACTTGTTTGTAGTAGACTTAGAGGCAGCCTAATCTAGGCTTATAACCTGTTGGAGATTGAGGAGGAGGAGCGGAAGTAGAACGATAAGGATAAGAGAATAAAGAGAGACTAGGGGAAGAGAGTGATTTGAGTCTTATTATTGTATTATACAACTGCTTAATTGAATATTGTAATTCTCTTGATTGAACTCTCTCTTGGTTTCTAACTATAAGCTAAACCACAATCTATATATACTGCTAAATAACATTCTGGAAAGATCGATACTTACGCAATAGCTTGCGTAGTAGATTGCGTAATCTATAGTAGATTGCGTAATTCTGAACGTCATTGATCACAACAATCAATTGATAACAATAATAAGTAATACTAGTAGCGTAATAGTTTCTAGTAATTAATTGATTATAGGTTGATTGTAGATTCCAGGTGTGATTTTGAGAACCTGGATTCTGTTGAGAAACAGCTAAGTAGCTTAATCCGCAACATTTAACAAATAAAATAAGCCTAGCAGTTAGAAGCTTGCAAATTAAATAACTAGCTAATATTAATTAGTTACGCCTGCTTAAGAACTATAGGAAAAAAGCTACTACTAAGAACCTAAGCACCTACTTAGCAACCTTTAAGTAGAAAATAAAGAAACAGATACCTATCTTTTCTACTAGGAGAGATATATCTAGCTCTTTCTTTTAATTAAAACTAGGTTATAGCTACCTAAAGAGCTATCTATTTAAGAGAGGCAAAGTAGAATCTAAAACTTGCTTATACAATTTTAGAGCTACTTAAGACACAGCTTATATAATCCTTAGGTGCTAACTATATAATGATAGCAGAGCTATACTTTAAAACTCCTGTACAGAGCTAATCTCTCTACAATATCTTTTCTAAATAGAAGCAGGTATTAAGGCTATAATAGCTTATTTTTAAGAAACTAGGGTTGGTACATAGGCCTGGTAAAAGGAAACTCTAACAACTAGATGCAATCGCCTACATAGGCGATCAAGCTCTAAGCACTCCTCCCCTCTCCTCCTTCTCCTCCTCTTCCTCTACCTCCACCTAATAGGCTAAGAGCCTCACCTTTATTTAGATAAATCACCCCTTGTAAATTACTTAGAAGAGAGAAAAAACTACATAGATAGTTATAGGCCTCGGCCTGCACGTCTTATATAGCCCTTTAGGCTGAGAAAGGACGTTAAACTACAAAAAAAACAAAAAACCTAGGAACCTTATTAATAATGAGCATTAGACTTATTATACTCGCTAGACTCTATTATTGCATTACACTTAGCCTGCTTAGCTTTAGCTAGCTTAAGAGCAATTTGAGCTATCTAAGCTTGAACAGCAAGAGTCTAGAGGTGAGCAGCATTGCAGCGCGATTCTGACCTATTACTTCTATACATAGAGTTGTTAGATAATCGCCTCCCCACCCTAGCGTAATAATTGCTGTTATATAATTAGTTTGTATAGCGATCAGGACGGTGCGTTTGAGGGCAATTGTATAGAATAGAGGGGGGCAATATTCCGCAGGCAGCCTGCTCTTAAAGCGGTAACTCTTAAGTAGGTTGCTGCTAAAGCTGCTTATGTTGTTGTTGATGTTGCTGCTGTTGCTGCTAAGGATAATAAGCCGACTATTGCGGCTGGTGAGCGGGTTGCTACGCAGGAGCAGGAGCGAACGCAGGTGCAGGAGCGGGAGTAGGAGCAGGAGGCTGAGCAGCAAAACCGCGATACGACATTTCTTAAGCGCGACAATTATGGACGGGACGCTTCTGCGAAGAAGGCTTTCTAGTAGATGTGATGCTGTTATTAATCTCTTTACAGCGCGTAATAATGTCCTTAAGTAGTTAAGCTTTTAAAGCTTAGTATATCTTATTATTATTCTATCCCTAAAAACTAGTTAGTAAGCTAAGTGAGAAGGTTAACAGGTTAGAGACTTACCTCTTCATCTCTATACATAGCTATAAATTAATTAGCGAGATTAATATTAACCGTGTGGCAGGTATAAGATAAGCAGCTGCTATAGCGTAAGCTGCTCTAACTGCTAGTCTAAACGCGATTAAAATAGTGTTTAGTATATAAACTATCTAGCATCTTTTATATACAGCGCTTACAAGGCAGAACATAAGAGCGTATGGGATTAGCAGCGATCTTTAAAGAGCTATTAGGCACCTTCTTCTAAGTTAAGGGGGGCGTGTTGCGCCTAGTAGACAGCTTAATAGGCGTTTGTAGGCTATTGTTGTTGTGTTGTTACTAATTGCAGGATGCTGCTAAAATAGTAAGCTACCTAGACTTTTGTATTAGCTCTTAAGATGCCTTGCCTTTACGCTAGCTTAATTGCTTATTTAGACTCTTATATAGATTAAAATTCAAGCAAGAACTTAACAGCAGGCTTAATTTAGTAGGTAAGGCAATTAGCCTTTAAGCAGAGCTACTGGATGTCTTGCAATAAGCGTACAGATTAAAAGGTAGAGGTAACTAACTCTTATTATTTTAGAGATTAGCTGCTTACTAAATCTTACTGTTAAAAAGGTTTTAGCGCGCGTAACGCTTATGCTTAGCACTATTCTTATGTTGCTAGCGGCTTTCTAAGCGTTAATTACGTTAACGACAGCTCTCTAAGCTGCGCTCGTTGTTGCTTAGGGCGGACTACACTAGAAAGATTAGCAGCTAATTAGTAAGAAAGCAATAAGGCAATCTTGCTTACTATGTTAGTAATAGTAGTTAAGACAGGATTAGAAAGACTTAGTGATTAGATTGATTAAAGTTAAGGACAAAAAGTTTTAGAAGGGCAATAGACGTAATTAATTTCGTTGTGGCGATTGCGCACTAACTATTTACGCGATATTTAGGGTCTATCTGATGTTTTAATATCACTTAGAGCTGCTAGATTAATCTAAGTAACTACACGCAGCATCACTTCGACGACAGAGGATTACGCAGAGGAGCTATAATTACAGAGGCCCTTTTAATTAACAACTTAGATTTATTATAATTACCTAAATTGCTTACTGCTTAGATTAATAGTATCTTACCGACCTGGGGGGTGTGTTAGAGTACTAATATGCGGATAATTCCGGATCTCTCCTTTGACATCCGGATCACCCGGGTTACCAGGTGATCCTAGTGAGATATCACGTGACGGAGCTAGTAGCGCGCATACAAACGAGCCAGATCGTCCGAAGTCTTTTTAGTAGTTATTGGACAATTTGTTGTGGCACTTAGTTGATTAATATACTCATTCCCCTCCACTGATCATTCAATTACTCTTTCCCAGCTCCCGTCTTAACTATATTATATTAAGCACTTGTAGGTCTCTTTATTCAATAATTTAAGCTTTGTATTTTAGAAAGTAGCTGTCTTAGTTAAGCTTGTAGGTAAAGACCTATTTAGGAGAAAGCAGTTGCTCTTTTACTAAAAAGTATTTAATCTCCTCCTAAGTTCTTTTCTTTAGTAGTATATTAATCTCTCTCTAAGCTATCTATAGAAAGAGCTATTTGTAAGTATATATATAAAAATCTCTCTATTATTTTCAGAAGCGTTAGTAGCTTGTTACAATATATTTTAGTGTTGGCTTCGGCCTTTTAAGACAACCTTTTGATGTAACTACACATTTTATAGACACCTTTTTAGTAAAAAAAAAGATTTATTGCTAACAACAGGTATTAGGGCTTATGCCCCCTTGTTTAGCATTGCCGGCACGCAATTAGTGTGTCGCTCTAGCATGTTTAGACAGAAACAAAGAAAAGCAAGACAAAGACGCGAATCGCCTTCTAACTCAACACGCCTTTTCCCGCCTATTTTTATTACTTTACTACTAGGCGCTCCTAGATACAGTAAAGTAGCAACACTATTATCACCTTGCTTTCTAACTTATAGACGCAACAATAAAAAGCCTACTCTTTTTTTCTTGCTTCTTTCTTCTCTATTACTAATTCAACGTCTTACAATAGCTGTTTAAGCTAAGTTTTAGTCTTTATACTTAGCCCTTACACAACAAATAAAAAGAGAAGGATACTAAAGTAATAGATCTTAAGTACTGCGCTAGTATTGGCGAATACTCTAGAGATCGTGTATTCTTTCTATAACTAGCTAAATTAGAGCTTAATAATCTTTTTGTATATAAGAATATCGCGGATAAGAGACTTATTTAAGATTTTTATAAACTTAGAAGTCTAGCTAGGTAGTTAAGTTCTAAAATACTGAATACATTTAGGTGTCTGCATAAGTACTTTAAGTTAGACTAAATTAAGTACTAAGTAGACAGTAGCAAAAGATGCTTTTTTTTAGAAGAGAGCCTAGAATAAGGAGATGCTTGCTGTAGAGGTTGCACGCTATTGTAGTGTATTGTATACAAATTGTTTATATGCAGTGCTGTTCAAAAGGTAAGAAGTAGTAGGTAAGAAGCAGTGGCTTTAGCTTTATAAAGTATTACAGGCTCCCGCTATAGTACGTACGTGTCCTTTCTCTCTATCGCATTATGTTGCAATCCTATTGTTATCCAACTGTAATCCTATTGCTAACTATAGGCTAGCAATCGCCGTTAGACACGTTTCAACTAGTGTCGTTTTTTAGTACTTTAGCAAATTTTTTTAACCCTGATTATCGCTCGGTGGTCTAAGCTTTTTTCCTAGAACTTATCCACCTACTGTTCGAATCTTGTTAACTACACACAATCTTTTTTTTTACTTTTGCGATTAATCAGTAGTGGGTAGCTACTTTTCACTTTTTTAGAACACTATTTTGACTACAACAACAACCACCACCTTTGACACCTTAAAAAAAAATTTTTTTTAGTATATATTAATATTTTAGGTTGTTACTTAATATAACAGCAGCAATTACAGCGTGTACTAATATATACTCTCTTTTGTCTTCTCTTGCTTTATTCGTAGTTTAGAAAAAACTGCTTAGCAAGTAATTACTTTCTAAAGCTGTGCTTATTTTATACAGTGCATGTGCTCTTAAGCTTCTAGTTCTATTACTGCTCCTTTTTTCTTTTAATTAAGTACTTAAGCAGGTTGGTAGCCTATAATCTCTTCTTACTCTTTAGGGTTATAGAGCTGCTAGTATTTTCTGCTTATTTCCTGCTGCAGAAGGCGTAGGAGAAGAATAAGTAAGAATATTTAAAGTGCTTTGCACTTCTAGTTAATAAGCTAGGTGTTGCTTACTCTAATAAGAGCTCTCTTGTATAGTATGCTCTTTATCTATAAATACAGGCAGGCGCTTTTCTTTAGTTAGATACACATTCTAGGCACTGCTATTATATTTTAAACCAGCGCGTTACTAGTACACTTGAGGCTCTAGTGTTTACTCTAGAGTAAAAAGTCCTATTTGCTTGTAAGAGCCTGCATAGATTCTAAGTAAATTGCTAGCTGTGCTTTCTACTTATACAGGAGATAAATTATCTGCTTTTTTTTCAGCAGGCCGGCTAGCCTGTTCTAGTAGAGCTTATAAATTATTACCTTCTATTTCCTAAATAGGTCCCTTACTTACTCTAGTCCTTTGCAGCTTACCTGCTGTAATTCTATGTTGCTTATAAAAGTCTTTAACAGCTTCTCCTGTATTATGCAGCTTATTTTTATGTAATAAGTTTATAATTGTAGTAAGCTCTTCTATTATATGCTCTAGAGCATTATTGTCTTTGTTTTTAGAGAAGAGCTTTTTATAAAATATAATGTTTCAAGTTGTAATAATTTAGTTAAGCAATAGAATTTGTATTCTGTAAATGTTCAATGCTCTATATTCCACTAAATATCTAATATAGCCCTTAACATTTACCTTAAATTCTCTACAGTCTCTGCCGGCTGCTCTCTCTCTATTTATAGGGTACGCTCTGCAGCTATATGCATATACTATACTCTTATTAGAGCGCAGGTTAGCTGTGTTTGCTCTAACGTTTTCCTCATTCTTGTTAAACTATTTATTAAGCACTATATTAGGAGCATAGAAATTATAAGCGTGTAATAGACTTATATTGTAGAGCTAGGCTACTGCTTAAATCACTTCTAGCTAAAGCTTTATTAGTAGATTTGCTTTCATTTTTATTTTAATAGCTTTTATAATAAATTCTAAGCCTGCTTTTTCAGCACCTTTATTAGGTTTGTGCGTATATAATGGTGTGCTTTCAATAGTGATCTCTTGCTCCTCTGCCTAATATTTATATGTTAACTTTCCTTTCTAAGAGAGCGTTGCAATGTTGTTATTTTAAAAAATTACGCATATGTTAAGCCTGCAGCGTTCTCTAAAGAAATTGGTAAAGTTTTTAAATCTTCTTATTATTTTAATAAGCGTCTTAGCTTGTAGAGAATATTAATAAATCTTTCTGCTATAATTGTCTTTAAGTACTATAATCTAGAGCTCTTGAATCAGCCTAATTAGCATGTAAAACAGATTCTATACTATCTTCTAGTATAGTTATAGTGCTTTTTTCTTTAGTTGTCTTAAAATAACTTGCTTTACGTGTGTTATGGCATAATGCTTATACTTAGTACATGCTAGGCCTTTTATTTTTACATTTTTAGTGTTCTTTACTAAGGCACGGAGTGCTTTAAGTCTAAGGTATCCTAATCTTACGTGCTAAAGCTCCTTAGTATTCTTTTAGAGAAAGCTTCTCTATGATTGCTTAGAGCGCTAATTATGTATTACGTTTATTATAGCAAGGTAAAGATATAAAGTTTCATATTTTATAAAAGTAAAGTTATGCTTTCTTTTAAGCTGTACTAGTACAAAGTTTTTTTTCAGTAGTTCTATATAGAGCGTTAAATCTTTTCTTAGGTACTAGACTCTAGTGAAGTTTGATTAAGCTTTTAAGATAATAATAAGGTAAAAGCCTACTATAAGAGCTACTTCTATAAGTATAAGAACTTTGGTGTAAAGTCCTCTTACTTTTATAAGAGCGTTCTTAATTCTGCGTGTTCTACCGCTAGAAATTTTTAACAAAGTAGTCCCTGCTTTAATAGTATCCATAAGTATAGATTGTTTTTAAGTACCTTTCTCTATCAACTCTCTATTATTAACTAAATAAAAAGCTGCTCTATTATCTGGGATTGTACAATTTGTAAGCGGATAAGCATTAAAATCTAGTATAGAAAAGATCCTGTTAATAGACAGTAAGATTGTAAGTATAACTAGGTGAATAAGCATTGCTTAAATGCTTTTTAGCTTGTTAAGTATACTAAGCCCTTTAACTTTAGCTTGTTAAGTAGCTGTCCAGCCTTTTTTAGCTATAGCTTTTCTAAGCCTATTGTAGCTTAAGTTCTTAAGAGCATTTAGAATATTGTCTTTCTGCTTGTCCTTAATTGCAGGTTGTTTTGTTGGTGCTTCTTTTAGCTTCTTACAGGTAATAGTAGGCTACTTATAGTTCAATCTACATAAGTATTCTTTTAAAGCAGGGTTCCCTTACCTTTGTTTTTTAGAGTTTTTTTCTTTTGCTTCTATAGTTGCAAATAACTTTTTTCTGCTAACAGCTTGAGTTGCGTACTTATGAATAAGCGCTAAAAATATTTATCCTACCTGCTCTAGGCTAGTTTAATCTTTGCTTAGAGTAAGTGCTTTTACAAGCTCCTGCTGCATAGATTAGCCCTATTCTAAAGTAAGCCTCTAGCTTACTGCGTCTAGGTAGTCCTGCGTTGCTAGTGTGCCTAAATTTTTATTAATATCGTATGCTTTTGCGTATTAGTACTAATATAGCTATTCTTGCTGCCAATACTCTATATCTAGGTGTTCTTGCTTTGCCTTCTGCAGATATGCTCTATACTAAGAGCGTACAAGGTTTTTTGTATAATTGTCTTAGAAGATAGCGCGTTCTTAAGGTGCTTAACCAGCGCCGGTAGCATTGTAACGCCTGATACTAATAGTAAGAACATAGCAGGGGCAAGGAGCTTTGAGTTAACAGTCTAATTGACCTAGTTCTAAAGGTAATTAATTCGTACTTCTCTAGTAGCCTAATCTGCTAAATCTACTCTGTAGTCTGCATTTTTTAGTTTTTATAAATTAAGCTTTACTTAGTCTACTTCTTTAGAAGATGTTAGTTAAACTAGTTCTTTTTTGTATATAAATTTAACAGTAGCTCTATTTAAATTAACTTTACTCTATAATTCTCTACTTTTAGTAGAGAATTTAAACTACATAAACTACTTCTGCTAATGTGCTCTTTTAGTAAAGGTAAAATTACCTTGCAAAATTGTGTTTGTGTTGCTTATATAAAGCTTTAAGGGTTACTTCAGTAGAGCAATATAACAAAAATAATTAAAGTAGCTATACTTAATTGTGTGCCTTTGTTATAAGCAGTAATACAGAAATGTATTATTGTCTTAGCGCGCTAGGCTCATAACTACAAAGAATGAGCATAGAAATAAATAGGAGATGATTATTAATTCTAAGAAGCACTGTACAAGTGCTGCTATATAAGCACTGCTTAACAAGTAGTGCTTACTCTCTTAGGTCAACACAGATCACGTGCTTTTATGTTAGCTTACCTTAGCTAAGTTAGGTGTTAGCGGTAGGGTAGTATAGGGGGCAGTGCTCTGCGACACCAAGGATGTAAATACTGTAATAGAACAAGTCCTACGCGCGTACATAAAGTACTAGCAAGCCAACTAGGTTTAGTAGCTTTTTATTACTTCATTTAAAGCTAATAACACTGTATCTAAATCTACTAAAGTATCCCTAATTATAGCCTGCTATAGGCAGAACCCCTAAATAGGCTTTAAAATGCCTACTAAGAAAACGCGTCCTGTATACAAAGCTGTTTAAGCTAGGGAAGAAAACGCAAAAATTCAGATATGTAATATTACTAAGTTATCGACAAGGACATAACTTAGGCATAATCTTTACAACAAAAATACGCAAGCTGTAAATAAGTGCCTGCACTAGTATATAAGGTTAGTAAGTATAGCTAGATGCGCATAATATCTAAAAGCAATAAGCTTTAAAGAAGCTTAATTAGAAGAACCTAGGGCTATTCAAGAGAGCTAGAAAAAGTACTCTCCTGTACGTACTAACTTTGATTACCTAAATTAATAAAGCTATATCCTGTCTTTTATGTATCTCTCCTCCGCCTTGCTGCTAAGAAGCAGGACTACCTAACTGGACAGCATGCACTACTGCCTAAACCTATTGTTATAGACAGCAAAGAAGCATACTTTGTTAAAAGTATTAAAAGACTGCGCTACAAAAGGCGTAGTAAGTAACAAGAATACTATGTAAAATAGAGAGATTATATTAAGTGTAAAGGTGCGTTGGGTTGACCAGGATGCAAGGTAAACGGTGATTAATTAGATAAAGAACTATAAAGACTACGTAGAGGTTTTTATATCTAACCCGGATGGTTGGAACTAACCGAGGTTGCCGGGTCAGCTGATAGTTAGCGTAACTAGTGCGGCTGGTAGTGTAGCTACTAGCAGAAGCTACTAGTTTAGCTTAGGAGCTAAAATAGTGAGGCTGCTAGCGCTGAGGTAAGAAAGGCCAACGAAGGCCACAGGCCGAGTACTAGGGAACACTAGGCTTCAGCCCTTTACAATAAGATAACCTAGAAGCTAGCTATACAGCTAAAAGACAATTCTACTGTTGAAGCATTTTACAAGAAATTTTTTAACATCTTAGAAATACTTAATACTTAAGAACTAACACGTTGCGATTAACGCTTACAGGGGCTTAAGGCCAAAGAAGGGGTACTATTACAGTAACTACTGTAGTTCTTATAACACTAAACACACTACAGAGATGCTCTGCTAAAACCTAGAATTTGCTAATTAGCTGCACTATAGATTCTAGGTGCGCTAGTTACACCTAGAATTTGTTCAACTTTTAATTAGCTAGAAGGAAGCCTAAGCTTAATGCTTAGGCCTTAACTATATTTTCTTACTGCTTCTTTCTAAACTTCTAATTCTTTACGCAACGTCTTGTATTACACCAGATATTGTACGTAGCTGCAATTTACGCTTCTAGCAAGCTGCTAAAACACGCGCTCGTAGCATCTCGTGACAATTTGCAAAGTATATAATTCAAAAAAAATTGCGCACACAAAGTTAGTAGCGCTTGGATACACGTAATCTCTTTAGTATAAATCACGCAGGGGGTGTGTTGCAGAGCACTGTCCTACATACGATGCTACTACTAATAAAGAACTTATCTAAGCTAAGCTAACATAAAAGCACGTGACCAGTGCTGTCAGCTAACATAAGATAGTAATCACTACTTGCTAAGTAGTGCATATCTAGCAGCTCTTTTGCAGTGCTTGTTAGAATCAATAATTATCTCACATTTATTCCTATGCTCTCTCCTGCCACAGATACTATCAAGGATTCGTCACCAGGCTCCAGCTCATCACAGTAGAATATATACTATCTATAAAAATAATTATAGATAGGTTAATAAAAGTGCCTCTAAAAAACAAATAAAAAGCCTTTTTTTTACTTTTTTAGCATAGTAGAGCTTAAGAGATTTGCGCCTTTTTAAGAAACAAATATTGGAAATGTAAAGTGATAAATAAATGATTCTACACTTATATAATAGATAATAAACAAGAGTAGCTCTAAAAGTTTTTAAGCTAAGGGAGTGTCTTAGATTTAGTAAGCATAGTAAGGTTAGATCTGTATAATTAAACAGGGACCCCGTGCCTAGCGCACTAGCCACCCTAATTTAAGACCTTAAAAAGGCCACATTATGAAGCACAGAACGCAGCACTTAATGAATACCATGATCATCCTATTAGTTGACCATCGTTTATTACCGTGTATTTTGACAGCTAGTTATGGGGACAGGACACTAGACTATAACTCCAGATTGTGGCAATGGAGTGTGATTATCAGGCAATACAATATACTACGGGACGGGATAGTAGGCTTAGGATACGAAAATGGTTGTATTATAAAATTTCCATGTACGAGAGCGCGCGAGCGGGGGGAAGGGGGGATATGTACAGCGGAGTAACAGGCGTTGAGACGAGATAGGTATAGGGGCACGTGACCCATTAGGCGGCAAGCTGGTGCCATGACTGTTCTTTCCTGTGCCAACACAGAACCACAATAAACCGCCTACGACACCCTGAATAAACAGCTTGACCTAGTATACATAGTAATAGCATGCCTCCACTCTATGTTCTTTCCTACGCTTAAAGTTCACTCTCCTCGTTGAACTGAAACCTGAATGCAATAGTGCCATCTCTTACACCCATCATAATCAGACGTACTTCTTCAGGTGTATAGGACACGCGGAGTATAGGACGGTTTACGTCATGAGGATCCCATGATCCATTTCGGAGCCGCCCTTGTACCGAGGCTCGATACCTAACATTATGAACTCTTCTGGGCATGCCATCGGCAGTGATAACAAAATTAATGCCGCCGTCCGTGGTTACAACAACAGCAATATGTAGATGTCCATTGTCTGTCTGAAACGGAAATCTAGTGAGGGCGTTCAAGCCTCTGTCGAAATTTATAGAATTTGTAAAAGTGGGGATATTGAAATAGCAGCTAGGATTATATCTTGGATTGCAACCGCTTGCAGGATTCGCAAAGCTCGGTAATGCGGTAAGCAAAAAGAAGATTAGAGTGAAGAACTGCATCTTTGTAAGAATAGATGCTAATGTTAGTGTTGGAAGTAAACTAACTTAATAGATTGGATGAATATTGCCTCCCTTGAAATGGTGGAGAAGCAGATGTTTTATACACCTCCCTTTGACCCTTGGCATAGATCTAGTGTCAGAGTTGCATGTTATAATCAATATAGAAGACTACATCACTATCTCAATTTTATTAGATTAAGCAGGCTCAAACCTTGAAATTGAGTTCTATGGCTTACTAAGAGCTAAAACAAGGCAATAAATTATACTGAATCGTGGCTTAAACCTTGAGATAAGTATTAGTGCTTTCTAAACGCTAAAAGTGATAAAAAAACAATAACTTTGTTACTGAGGTGGACGGCGTACCGAGGCTCACGGCATAAGCGACCACCCCGCGTAACAGTGCCACTAGAACACCAAAACAGCCCTACTACCCTGCTGCTCGGCGTAATGGGCCGCCCCGCGAAATGGGCCACCCTAACAAAACAACACTATAATTTCAACACGCAATAACTTTACTAATATGAGCTTAATTAAGGCTGCGCTTGCAGCAATTAATACACTAAAGCTAACAGAATAGTTTATCTATTGTAAAATTGCTGTAGAGCACTAATGCAGTCGTGTATTACTTGCGCAGAGGCATAAGGGCTTCTTAGCCTTACTCAGTATCAAGACTTAAAACTAGCAGGCCCTCTACTCCTAGCAAGAGAAGAAGCTCCTAGGCTATATTAAGCACCTTACAAGGCAAAGCCTACCTCCTACACAGCCTATAATACAACGCTTCGCTTTAGATATTGCAAAAAAGGAGCTTAGAAAAGGCTAGGTTGATCGCTTTATCACGCGCTATAAGGTAGAGCTTCGGGGGATAGCGCAGTAGTAAAGCGCCTGGTTACCTCTGTAGTCTCTGCCTGCAACAGGTTAAAGGTTCAAATCCTTCTTCTCTTACAGCGATTATGGCTTTACTAAAGGCTCCTGTTCTCCTTAAAGGAGAATTTTTACGAAAACTCTGCAATTTTGATGCTAGCTGCTGCAGTAATGCTAATCTACATCTACTAAGACAAGAAACGCCGCGAAAAACGCCCCTATTACATGCTACGTTCTCTAGTGTCAACGCGAAAGTTAGAAACAAGCTAATAGTAGGGTGCCTTACCACTCACCTAACTTAATGTTAATAATATAGTAATTTGGCTTACGCTGGTTGATGGGTAGAGACTAGGGAGAACCTAGGGTTAGGTAAGGGTTGGGTAGCTGACGCACGGTCCTTAGGTAGAGGTTAGGTAGGGGTTACTCTAGCGTGGGTTGGGGTTGGGGTTAGGTTGCACGGACCGGTGGTTGGGGTTGGGTTAGACTAGCTATATAGTAGGTCTGGGGTAGGGTTTCAATTTTCATCTATAACGCGTAAATAAAACATATTAGGCTACTAGTAGAGAATATATCTGCGACTAAGATAGCATCGCTAACACTAGTAGAGGGCATAATTAGTGTTTAAGGTTTATTTAGGGGTTGAAGTTTGTATTACTAAAGTATAAGAGTGCGTATAAGTCTGTGTAAGGGTGCGTTGGGTTGACCAAAGATGCAAGGTAAATGGTGATAAATTAGATGAAAAACTATAAAGGCTACGTAGAGGTTTTTATATCCAACCTAGTTAGCCGGAAGCTACCAGGTCAGCTGGAAGCTAACTGATCAGCTAGAAGCTAGCGCAAATAGTGCAGCCGATAGTACGGCCGCTAGCGCTAAGGTAAGAAGCTAACAAACGTCGCCGGGTCAGCTAACAGTTAGCGTAACTAGTGCAGCTGGTAGTGTAGCTACTAGCAGAAGCTACTAGTTTAGCTTAGGAGCTAAAATAGTGAGGCTGCTAGCGCTGAGGTAAGAAAGGCCAACGAAGGCCACAGGCCGAGTACTAGGGAACACTAGGCTTTAGCCCTTTACAGTCTGCTATTATTACCTGTAATAACTGCTTAAAAAGATACAGAAAGATAGCAACCCAACCCTAACCTAACCCTAACCTGTAATCCGTGCAACCTCACCCCAGACCTACTACACCCCTACCCATTTTGAGTACCAAAAAAATGGGTAGGGGTTAGGTAGGGATGTGGTATTACATAATCTGACCCAACCCCTACCTATAAACCACCGTAGTCTTCTCTACTCAAAACTACTAGCAGCGGCTGCAACGTTAGGAAACTAGCTAAATACAAATAGCACAATTCACGCGCATGGCTCTACATAGCAATACACTAGCTTTCCTCGCTATAATAACTATTTAGGGTGGCTCTACAGCCTTATTTTCCTATCGTTAACAACCCCTTAGGGCGGCTCGGATGCCGAAATGGCTCAAATGCTGCGCAATCACGGTACTAAGAGCCGAAACAAGGCAAGAAATTATACTAAAGAGCGGCTTAAATCTTGAAATTAAGTAACAGTGCTTACTAAGCGCTAACATTAAAAAATTCGATACTATTAGTATTAATATTGGATTTGATTTTAAAGCAAACTTAATTATTTCAAAACGTATATATGAATCCTTATATCTTCGCTGCAACCTGAGATTTGTTTAAGATTCTTTGATTCCGCCTAATCAACCCCAATTATTATTAGCAGTCTTTTGCAAATCACTATACTCCCTATGTGGTTACTTTCAATACTCTTTATAAGTCCAACACTTATTGCAGGCAGCCTTATGTGTTGCTTTTCTGACGTGTCTACTAGAGGCCCTTGCAACAAAGATCAGTACCATCGACACCGAGATATTATTAATGGATGGATGGATGGCTGTACTCGATTATCATGTGGTACTCAACAAATTGCTGTTGGCACTCCATATGCTGAGGCTTTTAACTGTCCAAATCGAAAGATTGAGAAGAATTTTGGGCGACCAGTTGGCGATTGCTATATCCAATGCATTGATTACACTCAACTTGGAGTATGCCCATCGAACCCTGGCGGTATGTTCTACACCTCTAGTACCTAGTTCTATGCTAATCTATCTACAATAGAGTGTGTTGACTAACTACCGTCGACAGTCTTTCTCCAGAATAGTGTTTGGTAGCAATGAAGTAAGTAGAGATTTAGAAAATAGTACATGTTTCTAAGTGGCTTTAGTAACTCAAATATAGATTTGATAACCAACTCTAAGCGAGTTGGGTACCCTTTTGCCTAGACCTAATTAGAACTAATCTTACAACTATCTACGACAGTACAACAAGTCCAAGTTCCTTTATTAGCCCTATATACCCTAATTACCTTACCCCTAGGAGTTGGCCCAAGTGCTTTACGCTCTTATTTACAAGGATTAGAGGATTTAACACGTCCCTAGAGTCTAGCTAGCGGATAGGTTGTACTGAGCACGAACACGATTGCCAAAGGCAAGCAGGTAGTTTAAGCCTAAGAGTTCTTCTTTAAATGCAATGTTGCCACTTTAAATAGCTACATGAATACAGAAGTCTTGACCGACTCTAGTGCCACTAGGAGCTGTATCTCACAATTATTTGCGCTATAATATAGACTGCCAACCTTTTGATGTGACCACACATTTTGTAGACACCTTTTTAGTAAAAAAAAAGATTTATTGCTAACAACAGGTATCGGGGCTCATGCCCCCTTATTCGGCATTGCCGGCACGCAATTGGTGTGTCGCATGTTTAGATAGAAACGAAGAAAAGCAAGACAAAGACGCGAATCGCCTCCTAACTTAACGCGCCCTATCCTGCCTATTCTTGTTACTTTACTGCCAGGCGCTCCTAGATAAAGTGAAGTAGCAACACTATTATTGCCTTGCTTGCTAACCTATAGACGCGACGATAGAAAGCCTACTCTTTCTTTCCCGCCTCTTTCTTCTCTATTGCTAATTTGACGTCTTGCAATAGCTGTTTAAGCTAGGTTCTAGTCTCTATACTTAGCCCTTGCACGACGAATAGGAAGAGGGGGATGCTAAAGCAATAGATTTTGAGTACTACGCTAGTATTAGCAAATACCCTAGAGATTGTGTATTCCTTGCACAACTAGCTGAATTAGGGCTTAACAATCTTTTTGTATATAAGGATATTGCAGATAAGAGACTCGTTTAAGATTTTTATAAACTTAGAAGTCTAGCTAGGTAGTTAAGTTTTAAGATACTTAATGAATTTAGGTGTCCGCATAAGCAGTTTAAGTTGGACTAAATTAGGTGCTGGGTAGATAGTAGCAAAGGATGCTTTTTTTAGAAGAGAGCCTAGAATAAGGAGATGCTCGCTGCGGAGGTTATACGCTATGTTGCAGTGTAGTGTATTGTATGCGAATTGTTTGTATGCAGTACTGTTCAAAAGGTGAGAAGCAGTAGGTAAGAAGTAGTAGGTGAGAAGCAGCAGCTTTATAAAGTATTGCAGGCTCCCGCTGCGGTACGTACGTGTCCTTTCCCTCCTCTATCGCATTATGTTGCAATTCTATTGCAATCCTACTGTAATCCTGTTGTTAGCTATAGGCTGGCAATCGCCGTTGGACACGTTTCAACTAGTGTCGTTTTTTAGTACCTTAGCAAATTTTTTAACCCTGATTATTGCTCGGTGGTCTGAGCTTTCCTCCTAGAACATATCCACCCACCGTTCGAATCTTGTTAACTACACATAATTTTTTTTTTGACTTTTGCGATTGATTAGTAGAGGGTAGCTGCTTTTCACTTTTTTGGAACCCCATTTTGACTACAACAACAACCACCACCTTTGACACCTTAAAAAATAAATACTATAGTTGAAAGCTGTAATAATGTTGCGAAGTCGCCTCGCTAGTAGGGCGTAAGCAATTCGCTTAGGTGAGCAATTCGCTTGTGAACCACGTTAGTTTAAGTACGCTTAATGTTAAAACGTGTAAGAAAAATGCTAAGCCTATAGATTCTAGATGCGCTAAATCACACTTAGAATCTATTCTAGCCGCTAATTAGCCAAACTAGCGCATAGACCTTATCTATAGAACTTTGCTAAATACACTACTTACCTAGAACGCGTATTGCAATACAATAAATGTGTATTAATTAAATACGCAAACTTGCTACGAGGTGCATAAAAAGAGTAACTCCTAGATAGATAAGCTAGATAATGTACCTACTAAGGATGTCTACAGGGTTTAGCAAAGGAATAAGTAAGCCTTTAAGACGAACCCCTCCTTGTAAATAAATCATATATTAGAAAACACCACGTAGATACCTGTAGGTCCTAAACCTACACGTCTTATATAGCCTTTTAGGCTGAGAAAGGACGTTAAACTACAATAAAAAAAAGTAATCCTTTGCTTAAATAGACTTACTAGAATACTAGGTTACTGTAAACAGCAGCTTTTTCAAGTGCAAAATTAATTCTAGAGCACAAATCAATATCTTAAGACTTAGTGCTGCGCAAGCATTAAAGATACTGTACAAAATAATAGAACATGGACTAGGGTAGCTATCTCCTAGCGTTATATTAGCTAATAGCATACACGACCTGTTTGTTAGGACTTTTTTTGATATACATATACAAATAGAGACAGTTAATATTAGAACTTTGTTTAGGATTATTGCTAATGTCACAAGATCTGTGATTATAGGAAGACCTTAGTGCGCTAGCGATAGGATATTAAATTAGTATAATGCGTTTAGGCAAATTACGTGCTAAGTCCTATCTAGAGACAGTATAAGGAATATAGTTTTTGTTGTATCTAACCTAGCTCTAAATTACTCTGCGCAGACAATTAGAAATAAAGCCTCTAATAATAATTTAGATAAAGAAACAGCAGCTAACATATAGTTATATTTAATTACTAACAGAATAGGCAACAAATCGCGAGCAGCTATAGTAAAATACATATAGAAAGCTGCATAGTTAGATCTAACAGCTAGACTTAGCAACTTTAACATGCTGTATTTAAAGATAGCAGGGAGGATGAGATAATTTAAATAAAATAAGTATTTACGTACGTAGTTAGGTAGTCTAAAAACCTTACAAGAAACTACAAACTTAGTAAATCTTTAATTATGTATAAGCTTAATTGTTAGTAGATGCGAGAAAAACTGCTTAAGTATACCTAACAACACAATAATATGTATATAGAGTACAAGACAGTAGATAAGAAAGTTTAACCTATTAATATCTCTTAGCAAGAAATGCCTATAGAATTTAGACGAGAAGACTAGAAGGAAAAGGCAAAAGAACAACAACTCCTTAGAATAAGCGTTCGCGATCCTAATAAAAGGCTGTGCAATTATCTATTTAAACTAAGATATGCTGCTTTCCTGCAAAGGACAAGGCTTACTAAAGAACAAGTTAACAAGCTACATACTAGAGACTACCTGCAGCTATTAGAAAAGGAGATATTTATACATATGCTTCTTAATAAAGAAGGAGCGCTGAAATTAGGAAGAATTTATCTAAATGTATGTCTACTATATAAGATACAAATAATTCTACATAAAGCTTAGTAAGTGTAAGATTTTGCCGTCTTAAAAGCCTTAGAGCCGCAAGTAGTAGATATAGTTGATGTCTACTTAAATTAAGAAACGTAGGAAAGGTGTAATAGTTAATATTATAATCTATAGAACCTAGTACTTAAGAAGGACAAAGGCGTTTAATAGATTAGCAATGCGCAACAGATAAATACAGTCACTATACAAGATGCAAATCTACTATTAATAGTTAATAAGTTTTTTTATAGGTTTGCAGGATGTAAGATTATTTTACTTATAAATTTGTTCTTAAGATATAATTAAATTACGCTACATCTAGAACGTAGGGACATAACAGCGTTTTAAACACTAGTAGGGCTTATATAATTATGCACAATAGTTAAAGGTGCTACTAACTCTATAGCAGCATTTTAACAAGTAATAATAAAGATTCTAAGAGACTACTAGCCTAATACTATGCCCTTTATTAACGACATAATATGTAGAGGGCTAAAAACTAATTATAGCAGAGAAAAATTAATGCTAGGAGTTTAAAATTATATTCTTAAGCATATCCTGTAACTAGACAGAGTGCTAGCTAATATTAAACAAGCTAGAGGCACTGTGTTAGAAATAAAGTGTTATTCTCTTATAGAAAGACTTAAGTTTGTAGGTTATAAGGTTAGCCCTTAAGGACGTTACCTAAACTAGAAGAATGTTATGAAGATTATAAACTAGCTACTATACAAAGAAAAAAAAGAGGTATAATTCTTTATAGGCATATGCGTCTACTACTGTATAAAAGTAAAGGACTTTACTAAGATTACTAAACCCCTGTTTACACTCTTACAAGACAATGTCACTTTTAAATATAGAGATACTTAAGACGCAACAATATATAAACTAAAATAGGCTATATATAACGCACCTGCACTTGCGAATCTAGACTACACTAATACTAAGAATTATAAGATATTCCTAATAACTAATATAAGTTTAGACAGTAGAGGAGCATGTATTAAACAACTTAAAGAAGACAACAAGCAACACCTAGTGCAGTATAAAAGCACACTATAGTTAGCGTAAGAGAGGTAATAGCACTCTACTAAGTTAGAATGCAAGGCTGTGCTGTAGGCTCTTAAGAAGTTTTGTACCTACTTCTATAAGATTTACTTTACTATAGAAACTAACGCTGCAACCCTTATTGCTTAACTAAATTACTTATCTACTAATAATCTAGGATCTGTTATTGATAGGTAGATATTAACAATTTTATTATAAGACTTTAATATTAAGTATATACTAAGACAGAAAAATGTAGTTGTAGATGCGCTATTAAGGTATCTAAAAGCTAAAAATTAGGAACCGCCTATAGAATCTAAGGAGGATTTAGAGAAGTTTATTAATTATATAATTAGAAATGTAAATGCACTAATATTAGCAGGACAGGCAAGGATACTCTGTTAGGAATTCTTGATAGAATTAGAATAGTACGCTTAATTTTTAGTTAACTTTAACACTTCTAGAGGAATTGAACTACAAGAACTATAAGCATAGAAAAAGTAAGCTCTAAACTTCTTTGTACAAGACAGGATACTCTTTAGGAAAATGTCTAGAAATATTGTAATCTAATAAGTTGTAGATAATACTAACTTAAGAACAGCTGCAGTATAGAACGTACACACCTAGATTAAACATAGAGGAGTTAACGCAGTGTACTCTATACTTGCGCAGCGATACTAGTAAAAAGAAATATATAAGTACGTGCAGAAAAAACTAGCAACCTGTCTAGACTATTAACTGTAATTATCTAAGAGGAAAGTTAATATGCTTACTAACACTTTTAGTTTCGCTATTTAGGAGACTGTTGTAATTAATGTACTATACATGCCTTAATATGTTAGGAAGAAGTTTTTAGTAATTGCAAGAGACTACTTTAGCAGCTAGCCTAAAGCAAAAGCCCTGTTAAACAACTAGTCTAAGACAATTGCAGAGTTTATATATAAAGATATTATGTGTTAATAGAGCACAGCACGTAAACTTATAGTTAATAGAGAATCTAATTTTGCAAAGGTAGTCTTACATCTATTAAAGATGTACAGAATTAACTAAGTTAGGTTGTTAAAACACAACTCTTAAGCTATAAGAAAAATAAAAAAAAAGTATAAACCTGTTACAAACGCCCTTGTAAAGCTGCTAGAAGTTTAAGTTAAAAACTTGCTAACAGTTCTCTTTGCAGACAGGATTTCTATATAGAAATAGACAGGTTACTTGGTATAATAGTTAGTTATAAGGTTAAACTTAGTGCTTTTTATTAAGCTCGCGCTACCTACATAGCAAACACTTTTATTGAGAGAAGTAAATAACTGTGCAGAACTGCTTGCGATTTAAGCAATATAGTTAGATCTTAGAGATTAGTTTATAAAGGATGCTGTTGCTTATACTAACTAGATAAGAGCTGCGAAGAAGGAATACTAGGATAACACTAAGAAAATATAATATAAGGATATAAAGCTAAAAGACTTAGTTCTTCTTTAGAACTCTGTTTAGGATATTAATATTTTGCAAGACTGTAAACTAGATATAAGATAGTTAGGTCTATATTATATTTATAAAGCTAGACCTAATAAAGGAACTTATTGTCTTAAGGAACTTGATGGTACACGCTTCCTCTACACGACACCTAGATAGCGATTAAAGCTGCTTAGACAAAGACGCGTTGCTAATATTGTTAAAGAAGATTAAGGAAATATAAAGTTATAGAATCTTGATTATTAAGGACAAACTAGCTTTATAGTAGACATTCCTATCATGCTAGAATTGCCTAAGCTACATGCAGAACTACAACTACCTTTACCTTTTATAATAAGAGATAATCTTCGTCCTTAAGTCGTTATTACTAAATTTTTATAGAAGAAGAGTGTTGTGTATATAGACAAGACTTTAAAAGCTTAGACTTTAACTTAGATGCTACTACACTAGATATCTAATAGGCTATAGAACAGCCTAAATTGTTAGGAAGGAGAGGGGATACTATGCTAGTAGTACCTGCCTCTACCTTTAGCTACTTTTTTACTAATTTCTTATGTAAAATTTAGGTACAAGCTGCCTATCCCACAGATTCTAGATGTGTAGTTAGCACCTAGAATTTGTAGACGCGTTAAGCCTTCCTGCTACACGAATAGTATACAAAATTTCTCGTATTCTTAAGGCAATAGCCAATTACAACAACAATTTTAATTGCAAAACCTACTTATTTTAGCGCAATTTAGACCCTGTTTACCTCTACCTCTACCTACTAGCCGGCAGGATACTGCCACTACGTATAAACTAGAACTACAACCCTGCTAACTATTAGGCTCTCTTTTTACATTACTACACTACCTTTTCTTAGAGTAATTACCTTCTAAGTTAACAGTTACAATAATATCTCCCCTCTCTTAACTTAGCAGTAGCTAAAAACAATATTTAACTTACGATAGCTAAACTATGTAAACAATGCTTCTAGCATTATTAGACAAGGCTAAAGGCAAGCAGCTACAGTAGCAACCGCCGCAAACACTAAGACTATTAAAAGTTTTTAATAACTTTAGAGTTAGCGCTAAGAATGAAGACTACGTTATAGACTAAATCTCTAAAGTTGCATAGTATTAAGACAGGGTACTAGAGCTTACAAAGCTTAGCAACAATATTAGAGTTATTAACATCTAAACTTTAGTAGACCAAACACCAACGTCAACTTTTCTGGAGATTGATCAGAAACAACCGGATCTATAGGAAACAACCCTAAGGAATCGATTGCGACACATTTCAAAGCCTGCAGCGAGGGCGCCAGCGCGCAAGAGAGGGTGAAAGAGTCATCTACCCCCTCTTTAGAGGAGAGAAAAAATTCTTATTTTTTTTAAAAGCTTAGGCTACATGCTAAGGCGTCTTAAGCTAATTAAGATTAAGAAGCTTATTAAAGCTTAACTAAACTAAGAAATTTTAATTACTTAAAAAATTAACAAAAAACGATCTGCTTCTAAAGATTTAGGAGAAGTAAGTAAAAGGTAAATAGAGATAGAAGAAGATAACATAACAACGCCGCGCTAAGAAAGGCAAAATATAGAAGAACTTGAAAGGCTAACTTATATTTAAACAAAAAGTAATTTTTCTCCTTTTATTAGACCTATTTCTTAATATTTTATTAGAAATAAAACACTAAAAGCTACTTTAGTAGAAGAGGCTCTTAAGATAGCTAGGAATCTAGTAATATAAGCAGCTAATCTAGCTAAAAACAATCCTACCTAACAATTAAGTCTCTTAGACTTAGTAGAAGTCTTTAAAGACTATACTAAAAATATTAAAGTAAACAAGAAGAATACTACTATTTTAGCAGACTAGATATTAAGTCTCTTAAACATCTTAAGAGAGTTAAAAGAGAAAATTAGACATATTAAGAAACTAACAATAAACACGCTTATCTAGAACACCTCTATCTAGAATACACCTATCTAGAACACGCCTATTACTACTACAGCGACCTTCGCTACTATAGCAGGTAACAACAAAGATCAACCGTAGACAAATATCTAAAAGATACAAAAACTAAAAGTTACTAGCCTAAAAGATCGCTAGCTAGTTCTAGTTAGCAAGACTATAGCTACATTTAATACTTTTAAACTTAAAAATACTTTTAACAATAGTTTTGCAATACAGGAAGGCGTGCAATTACCTGTAGTTACCTTAATTACACTATTCTCTAAAGGCAACAAAATAATTATAACTACACTAGCCTTTAAGGCTAAATACTTCTTAGAGAATTAGGCTATATAGCAGGATATTACAACTTTTTAAGCCGCCTAACATTTTACGCTGTAGTTTAAAGTTGTTATCTATAAGCTACTTATAAACTATAGTTTAGAAGTTGTAAAGAAAGAAATTAAAACCTTTAATAAAGGCTTAAAAGTTATAAGTAATCTCTTTCAGCTTACGCCTAAGAATAAAAGAGAATACTAAAACTTTAGCATAGCATGCGTAGTATTTGCTATAAAAAAGGAAGCCTAAAAAGCTATTAGAGGGAAACTCTATATCTTAGGGCAAAGCTTTAGAGCAGAGAAATTATAAGTTGTTAATATCTTAAAGTAATGCACTAAATGCTAAAGATTTAGCTACTTTAAGGTTAGATGCTTAAAATTAGCCTACTAAATTTGCAGCAAAGCACACTTCACTAGCTAACATAAGTGTAAGTCTTGTGCTAGCAAAAGAAAACCTTGTATCTATACTATATTTAAGTGTACTAATTGCAGTAGACTTCGTACAGTAAACAGCCAAGAGTGTAAAATCTTATAAGCTAGGACAGCTAAGAATAATTAAACTAATTAGTATAATTAAAGCCCTACAAAGAAATGTTAATAGAGGTAGCCCTGCTATAGAAAGCGCAATTAACTTAGCTATTACAGCAAACGCTACAATTATTGCAATATAAGAGCCTTAGTTCATAAGAGGACTTTACAAAAATACTAGGTCAATTGCTTATCTAGACTTTACGCAAATACTACTAAATTATTAAGACCTACAGCCTAGAACTCTATTTTATATGTAAAGGAATTTAGAAGTAGAAGTTAATTCTTATATTAGCAACAAAAATAACCTTTAAGCTATTTTAATACAAGTTAAATTAAAAAAGATCTACGTCTATAACATTTACAACAAAAAAAGCCTAAGACAAAGGCTAAATACAACAACAATCTAAAGACGCCTCTTAGGAGAGCTAATTAAATTACGGTTAATTATCTTAGAGGATTTTAATTGCCACTACCTTAGATAGAGCCTATAAGAATGCAACACAAATTAATAAGTAGAGATTTTTGTAGAGTAGGTTAATAACTAAAACTTATCTCTATTAAATACTATAGGAGTTAGCACTTTCTTTAGAGCTTATATGTAAAAAGAAAGGGTACTTAACCTTATCTTTTTAACGAGTAATATAGCTTCTATTATTATAGACTAGCAGGTTATCTCTAAAGTTAGATTAGACTATTACGCTATCCTGTTTAGTATTGTTAACTAAAGTCAGCTACCTAGCTAGCTAAAGAAGTACAACACAAAAAAAACAAATTAGAATTTTTTTAATACTACTTTATAGAAAGAGATAGCCTAAGTAAAGCTAGAAAATTAATTACTAGCCTTACCACACGCCTTAAACTACCTCTTAAAATAATTACTTCTAGGCCTTAATAATCCTTTAGAGGAGAGGCTAGATAAAATAGCAAAGAATCTTACAACAATAATTTAATAAGCGCTTAAGAGATCTACCCTCCTTACAAACTAAAAACTAATACTAAAGCCTTAGTAAACTAGCAATCTAGATCTTCTTAAGGCTATCCTAAGCAGGACCTCTTAAGATTACAGGCAAGCAGCATAAAGAGGAGACAACACGCTATACTTATAGAAAAGAAATTACCTGCTAGCTAAAAACAAGTACCTTAGAGCTATTAAGAAAGCTAAACTTAACTATTAAAAGTAATTTCTCTAAAACAAATTGCCTAAAGAGATATTTAAAGCAATAGCTTATACAAAGAACAACCTTTCTACAAGAATCCTTGCTATTAGGGGCAAAAAATCTTTTAGAGAGAAGTGCTAAACCTTTAGAGAGGAGCTATTTCCGCCCCCTCCTTCTACTCCTCCTCTTTTACTTAACAACTACTAAGGAAACCTTATATAAAAGTAGCCAAATCTATCTATAGAGGAGCTCTACACTGCCTGTTAGAAAATAAAAGCAACCTTACTAGGACTAGATAGAATTAGCTAAGAAGTTATCGCAAAAGCATACAAATACTAACTAGGCATTTTCTTTAAGGTATACTTAGCTTTGTTTAACTTAGGGTACTAACTAAGGTGCTAGTAAAAAGCAAAAGAGGTTATTCTTAGAAAGCTAAATAAACTAGACTACTTAATCCTAAAAGCAAATAGAGTAATCTCCCTCTTATGCTGCCTAGAGAAGGCACTAGAACGGCTATACTCAAAAAGATTAAGAATCCTAGCAGAAACAACTAACCTACTCCACCTTACGCAAATAGGAGGTAGGCTAAAGAAATTAGCTTTTAACGTAGGACTCTTTTTCTATAACAATATACAACAAGAGAGAAAGAAAAACAGAGTTACTTTAATAGCCTTTTTAGACATTAAAGGCGCTTTTATCTATTTATTTAAAAACAAGCTTCTACAAAATATAAGCAACTAGTAGCTATCTATATACTTTCTTTAATAGATAAACTTGTTTCTTACAGAAAGGCTTTTAGAGTTATCCTTGAATAGGCAAACAGAGAACCTATAAAAAGTTAATACTAGTATACCTTAAAAGAGCCTAGCCTCTCTTATCCTATTCTAGATTTACACGAAACCGCTATTTTCATTAATTATAGCAAACAATAATATATACTCCTTATCCTATAAAGACAACCTTTAAATCTTAATATTAACAACATCTATTAGGAGAAACATTAAACTACTTAAAAAGAAGTTAGCAAACTTCTTTAACTAAGTAAAAAAGTTAGCTATTAAGTTTAATAGCTTAAAAACAGAATTAGCAAACTAGTTAAGATTAAAAAAAGATACAAACGGAGTTCTTATGCTACCTACTTAAGAGACCTTTTAGCTAAAAGAACTAGTTAGGTGGCTAGGTATCTTCTTTAACAATACCCTAAAGTTTAGAGACTACTGCTATATAAGAGTATAATAAGCAGGCTAGCTAATATTAGCAAAGGCCTCTTACTAAAGGCAATAAGGCAGTTATACCTAGCGTGCATTACTAGCGTAGCTAATTACAGATGCTAGCTATTTTAAAAAAGCTAACAACATGTTCTTAGAGGCAGGCAAAAACTTTAAAACTAGGCTTATGAAAAAATCCTGAGGACTTTCAGAACTTCCCTTGCAATGCCTAGTAAGATAGAAGCTGCTCTATTTCTACCTAGAGTTAGGCTAGACAACAGTATAAGGATATATGCCTTTAGATCTACTTTATTAGATCTAGACTACCCTCTAAATGCGGCTATTAACAACAACAAAGGAGAGCAGCTTAATTAAATACAACTATCTATTACCTTAGCCTTCTTAGACAATACAGAGAAAATACAATACTATGCCTTTACGCTATAGAACGCTAGGACTCCTTACAAGGTCTTTATATTAAACAAGCTAAAAGAAATTAAAGTAGAAAGCTATAGGAAACTATTATTAGACAATAACTTTCTATTAATATACTTAGATGCCTTATCTACAAGGGATAGCAAAGGAATAAGCGTAGGCGTTGCCTTTTACAAGGGAGCTACTCTTATTTAGGAACTATAAGCAAATATATGAGATAACTAGCTAGTTTATAATAGTAAACTTAAAGGTATTACTCTAGGGCTAAAGAAAGCAGTTAGCCTATTAAATAACTGCTAAAACGTTAATTTCTACGTAGACAATTAGGCAGTTTTATTTTAATTAAAAAAAACTTTAAACAACTCTAGCTAAGAGTAGCAAATTAGGTGTATTAAAGCAGCAACTTAACTAGAAGAAAAGACATTACCCTTGCACTATATTAGGTCCTAGGACACTAAGATATACTAGGAAATAATTAAGTAGACCTCCTTGCAAAAGAGGCTACAAAATTAAACTTTTTAATAAATAAGATAAGCATAGCAGTTATTAGCTCGCAAATTAAATAACTAACTAATATTAATTAGTTTAGCCTCCTTAAGAACTATAGGAAAAAAGCTACTACTAAGAACTTAAGCACCTACTTCGCAACCTTTAAGTAGAAAATAAGGAAACAGATACCTATCCCTCCTACTAGGAGAGATATATTTAGCTCTTTCTTTTAATTAAAATTAGGTTATAGCTACCTAAAGAGCTATTTATTGAAAAGAGGTAAAGTAGAATCTAAAACTTGCTAATGCAATTTTAGAGCTACTCAAGACACAGATTATATCATTCTTAGGTGCTAACTATATAAAGATAGTAGAGCTACACTTTAGAACTCCTGTACAGAGCTAATCTCTCTACAATATCTTTTCTAAACAGAATCAGGTATTAAGACTATAATAGCCTTTATTTAAGAAACTAGGGTTAGTACACAGGCCTGGTACAAAGGAAACTTTAACAACTAGATGTAATCGCCTACATAGGCGATCAAGCTCTAAGCACCCCTCCCCTCTCCTCCTTCTCCTCCCCTTTCTCTACCTCTACCCAATAGGCTAAGAGCCTCACCTTTATTCAGATAAACCACTCCTTGTAAATTACTTAAAAGATAGAAAAAACCACATAGATACCTGCAGGCCTCGGCCTGCACGTCTTATATAGCCCTTCAGGCTGAGAAAGGACGTTAAACTACAATAAAAAAAAACTTTAGTAGACAAGATCCTTTTAAACGCTTGAAGATAGTAACATATTCTTATAGGTTGTTAGTTCGAACAACGCTTTCTACTAATTTAACTTAATTCTGAAAGTTGTCCTAGGAGTAGGTAACCTTTATGTTTAGCTCTTTAGACTTATAGACGAATAAAGTAGTATTAAAGGTTTTTAGAAACACTATCCTATTATTTGTGCAGCATTCTTAACGCGGAAAAAAAAGCTAAAGAATTAAGCAGAGCTATTATAATAGTAAAGAAGCTAGCTCTAGGATTTGTCTAAAAATGCGTTACTAACTACATGCCTTGTACGCTACTTAGTTACTAAAGAGTAATTAACATAGCTTCTGTATCAAGGCATATAAATCTTAAAAATGCTGCTTATTTCCTTAACGCTGCAGCAGCAAACCGCATTAACTATAAAAACTAAATAAAGAACAATATTTGTTACTAGCTAACTAGGCAATAGTAGAATTGCTATGTAAGGACATTTGCGCTTTTATTAATTAGAAAAACTTTTATAACTACGCGCTCTACGTAGATATTAATAAGCAAGAGGCAAAACAGCTTTGTAATTTTTGCGCTAAGCCACAAGTCTAGAAAGAAGATATTGTATTTAACTTATAAAAGCTACATCCTAATGCTAGAGCTAAGGATAAGCAAGACAAGCCTAATCCTCTCTAAATATTCTAGCAAAAGGTTTTATGACTTATAGCTAAATCTAAGGATCTTAAAACTATCCTAGTCTACTCTACACGAAACATTTTAAGCAATAAGTATAGGCTGCTTATTATAAAGATGTATCTAATATATAATATAATGATTTCTATAACTGTAGAGCTAGAAAAGACCATAAATAAGGCTTAAGCTATTAATTGCTATAGTAATGTTATAACATCTAAGACTTACTCTCTAAGGAGTCACAGCCTATTAGTTATAACTAAGAATCTAAGGCAATCTATAAGAATGATAGCTACTTAAAGACTAGACTAATACTTAGTAATTAAGTTGCATAAGTTTTAGAACAGATTAACTATTATACAACAGAGGCGCGATGCTGCTAACATCTAGGCAGCTTAAGTTAAGACTAAGGCTAGTAGCTAACAAGTCTTTGCACTACTGCCTCTACTAAGCTCTTATGCTCTAAAAGCGACACCGGCCTACTAACAGGCAGTTACCCAATTAGATTCTAAGCTTAACAACGCCCTTTATGTATACAAGGAGCTAGATACCTTTAATTAAGAACAGGAGATCTTCTAGACAGGATGTTATTACAAGAATTCTACTTTAGCTTTCCTTAAGCTACTTAAGCAAGCCTACGCAAAGAAGCTAATTACTAATCTTAACTATATCAAGGTTATTAAGGAATAGTATTATAAGGTAAATATTAGATAACAGCCTAGTTCTAATAACTTATTATATAAGTATATATAATTTATTTATTGGCTTCGGCCTTTTAAGACAACCTTTTGATGTGACTACACATTTTGTAGACACCTTTTCAGTAAAAAAAAAGATTTATTGTTAACAACAAGTATTAGGGCTTATATTCCCTTGTTTAGCATTGCTAGTACGTAATTAGTGTGTTGCATATTTAGACAGAAACGAAGAAAAGCAAGACAAAGACGAAATTGCCTTCTAACTTAACGCGCTTTATTCTGCCTATACTACCTACTTATAATAAGGCTTTACTTCTAGGTACTCTTAGACAGATTAAAGAAGCAGCACTATTATTACCTTGCTTTCTAACCTATATATACGACGATAGAATGCCTACTCTTTCTTTTCTGCCTCTTTCTTCTTTATTGCTATTTCAACGTTATGCAACAGCTAGCTTAACTAGTTAATAGTTTCTTTACTTAGCCTATGCACGATTAAAAAGAAGAGAAAGATACTAAAGTAAAGCATTTTAAGTACTTTACTAGTATTAGCAAATACTCTGTAAATCTTATATTCTTTCTACAACTAGCTAAGTTAAGGCTTAACATTCTTTTTGTATATAGAGATATTGCAAATTCTAGAGTTATTTATAAAGGATATAATTGTAAAGTCCTAAAGAGGCTAAGTTTGTAAATGCTTAATAAACTTAGGTGTCCGCATAATTAGCTTAAGCTAGACTAGTTTAGGGGCTAGGTGTATAACAGAAAAGCTTTCTATCTTTAAATAAGAGTTAAGGTTAAAGAGATACTTATTGTAGAGGTTATACGCTATTACAGCGTATTATATGTAAATCGTTCGTATACAGTGCTATTTAAAAGGTAAGAAGTTGTAGGTAAGAAGTAGTAGCTTTAGCTTTATAAAGTATTACAGGCTCCTGCTGCAGTACGTATGTGTTCTTTCTCTCCTCTATTATATTGTGTTGCAATCCTATTGCAATCCTACTATAATTCTGTTGTTAGCTATAGGCTGGTAATTGCTATTAGGCACGTTTTAACTAGTGTTGTTTTTTAGTACCTTAGCAAATTTTTTGACCCTATTTATCGCTTAGTGCTCTGAGCTTTCCTCCTAGAACTTATCTACCTACCGTTCGAATCTCGTTAACTACACATAATCTTTTTTTGTTGACTTTTGCAATTAATTAGTAGAGGGTAGCTGCTTTTCGCTTTTTTAGAACCCCATTTTGACTATAACAACAACCACCACCCTTGACACCTTAAAAAATAAGTAAACGTCTATTAACGATTTATTAAAAACTACTTAGAGATAGTAGCTCCGCTTTTAAGGCTTACTAGAAACGTCTCCATCCTATAGAGAAAATCAGAGCAAGATGCTTTTAATAAGCTAAAGGAGTTATTTATTACTAAGCTAGTCTTAGCTTAATAGGATCCTGAGGAAGAAACGATCTTAAAAACAGACTCCTCTAGATATGTAGTGTGCCGGTGCACAGGGTAATACCCTGCTGCTCACTATGTTAGTGCTTAACCACCTGATCTAGATGTATATAGCCCGTTTCGGGGATCGAAACGAGCACAGGGAATTAATCGATCCTCTACCTTAAAACTTAACTCTTGTACTTCTCTTCTAGATACAACCTAGAATAAAATCTTTATCCTACTACCCTTGTTCTCGCATAATTTAACTACTAGTAATTTTATACTCTTGTAGTAGTATGTCTTTATACACTCTAACACCTGTACAAATAGCAAAGCTTATAAGAACATACTTTACTACTTAGTATATAAAGAAACTAGTGCATAATTATTACAAGAACAATATAACAATCTTACATAAGCATAGAATCTTTAGGATTATTACTAGACATACTTTTAAAGAGTTAACACTATCCCCTATTATAGACTACGTTAAGGACATTGTTACCTAAGTCAGCACTAACAATAATAATAAGGAAAAATATAATCTATAAAAATAAATAAAATACGTTATTAAATGCTAATATAAAGTCTATCTAGCGAAATAAAGGTAGTAAACTGTCTAGCAAAATAGTTGTAGTCTTACATATGTTCTAAATGCTAGTTAAAAGTCTACTTAATAAAATAAAAGTAGCAACTTGTCTAGCAAAATAAAGACAGTAATATATATGTAAAGAAATGCTAAGCTAAAGTGCTATTTAGCAAAATAAAAATAGCACTAAAAGCTTATATATAAGTACTAGCTTTAAGTATAAATCTAAGCCTACCTAGCGAAATAAAAGATACTTAAGAGGCAAGAATAAATACACTTAGACTTAAGCAAACACACACTAACGTGTTTCATAAGCGAGTGGCCAACCCAAGCGAGTGGCCAACGCAAAATGCCCGCAAAATTTCAAAATAACAGGGGTCTATTTCTCAACAACTACTAGGTAGAATACTCTAAAGCCTTAATACAATCGCTGCACCTATATCAAGAGTAAGCTATGAGAATTTTAAGAAATTCTATCAAGTAGTTGTAGAGATAGACTACTTATACCACTGTAAAACCACAGAACTAAGTATATCTCTTTCAATATTAAAGCTAGAGTTTTAAGATCTTAATAATTTATTCTTTATATAGATGCAGCGATTCTTTTAAGTTTTTAAAGTATTCTACTTAGTAGTTGTTGAGAAATAGACCCCTGTTATTTTGAAATTTTGCGGGCATTTTGCGTTGGCCACTCGCTTGGGTTGGCCACTCGCTTATGAAACACGTTATAAAGACTTAAAAAAAGATATTCTTTTTTTTAAAGACTATACTTTGTTTATTTTTTTACTAACACTTGTTAACTATTTATACAAAAAACTTATATAAGTTCTACTATACTCTAGATGTTAAAAAGGGATTAGAAGATAGGTTAAGGGCAGGAAGGCGCAACACTTCCTCCTTCTAGACCTACTACTACTAGCCCTAATCTACTATTAACCCTA
This sequence comes from Alternaria sp. 'sect. Undifilum', assembly GCA_024321975.1. NCBI lineage: Eukaryota > Fungi > Ascomycota > Dothideomycetes > Pleosporales > Pleosporaceae > Alternaria > Alternaria sp. 'sect. Undifilum'. The sequence continues at coordinate 1,557,787 of JAJJZI010000003.1, forward strand.
TTAAGCTTTATTATTAATACCATAGCTACACCTACGCATAACTTAGTGTTAACTCTTATTTAACTAAGACATAGTATATTAGTTTTTACTAAGAAAGATGTTACAGAATTTCTAAAGGACTTTAACTAATAAGCTAATAATAAAGGTATTTATAATGCTATAAGGGTCTCTATTCTGCTAGACTACTTTTCTAATAAAGATTAATCTCTCTCTTATATCTTAAAACGCTTACCTAGATATACTAAGAAGAATTAGTCTAAGATTTAGACACACATAAAGGAATGGTAGAAGGATAAAGATATAGCTATTAAGATAGGTAAATGCTTATACCTTTAAGCCTACATCTATAAATACGTACAAAACTAGCCTAGTCTAGTAGAGTACTACATGCACTTTACTTCTATCGCTAATACATATATTAAGAATAGGCAAATCTCTTAAAAAGAGGAAGGTATTCTCTTTTTCTAAGGCCTACTACGAACTAATAAAGAGGTAGTTATGTACTATATACTTTCTGCCTTAAATGGAGATAATTAGAATACGTAAAAACTAGAAAGGATCTATTTTTTTCTAAAATCCTACTATAAGAAGATAACTAGCCTAAATAAGATTTATTAGCTAGAGCGAGGAGGCGCTAATACTAAAATAGGCTAGATTATACTATCTAACTAGCAAGCAACTTTCACCCTAGAAGAAGTAAAGAAAGCAGAGATTAGGATTAGCAAAGCACATAAGAAGATAAGTACACTAGTAGATATTAACCTAGAGGTTAAGGACCTTATTAAGTCTCTAGGCAACCTAAAGCTTAAACTATTAACTATTAATATGCTTATAGCTTATCCTACAATTAAGAGACTCTTAGAGAAACCTTCTAACTATACATACTTTATTGCATAAGCAACTAATATAGAATTCCTTAGTAAGAGAAATAATAGTTTCTTTATTACTAAGACCCTAAAGAGATTATCTAACAGGACAGGTATAGTATGTATAAGTAATATAGAGATACACCCTCTCTGCTGTATGTGTGATATAATAAGATATATGCTTAAGGAGTGCAAATAATACTACGCCCTAAAGCAGATAAGATAAGTTAGTTTTAACTAGGATATTTCTAGTAAGAAAAGAACGTATTACTTTAGTCTACTACATAAGCGTTTAAAAAAAATCTTAAGGTAACTACTATTAAACTAAGTCTTGCTGTAGTTAAAGGCGAAAATGTAAGAGTTCTACAACGTTACTAATAACGTGCTTAATTAACTAGCCTCTAGTGTGCTACTAGAGAAGTTTACTAGAAGAGACTCTTTACTAGGTTTAAAGTTTAAGGGGAAAAACTCTAATTTTATAAATGTAGCGACTAGTTTAATAAGCTAAGGCTACTATAGTAATATCCTTTAGCAGTTCTAGCAATTCTAGGAATAACTATATACTCCTTCTACTAAGGAGCACGTTAAGAAGCTTAATAATATAGATGTAGCTAACATTATACTAGGAGGCAAAGAAAATACTTTACATAGTATTTCTAAGTTAATTACTGCTACGCGCTTAAAAGGTAAAGGCCCTGCCTTCTACTAGAATCTTAATTATGTCTAGGATAGAGAAGTAAAGAAGTAAGGAAGGCTAAGCAAGGATTTAAGCATACAAGAAAGCAATTAAATAATATAAGATAATTTTTTTATCCCTAACTCGCAGCTTATAGATATACAGTATCTACAGGAAGAAATATAAAGTAATATACCTTTTATAAGGTAGCCTTATAATACGCTATTTTAAATTTTTAAACTACCTTAATCAGCTTATTAAGACGACAACATGTTAGTAGATCTAAAGCACTTATAGTAAAGAAAGAAGAAGAAGGCTATAAAGTTTATTAACGCTTTTCTTAATCTAGAACTTAAAGAGATAGTGCGAGAACAGCTAAACTATATTGCAACTACTCTACTTAGACAAGAAGTATCAGGAGTTACAGTATTAGACTTTATAAGGTAAGCTAGCATTTAAAAACAGCAGCACAATTATTTTAATAATAGTATTAATATTATAGATAGTTTAAGTGCGCTTAATGTTATAACGTGTATAAAAAACGCTAAGCTAACAGATAATAGGTGCGCTAAATTACACCTAGGATCTATTTTAGTCTCTAATTAGCTAAACAAGCGCACGGGCCTTACCTATAACATTTTACTAAATTTACTAATTACTAAGAGCGCGCATTGCAATGCAATAAATTTATATTAATTTAATTCGTAAACTTGCTATAAAGTAAGTAGAAGAAGAGATTCCTAATTGGATAAATTAGATAATATACCTATAAAGGATGTCTAAGAGGTTTAGTAAAAGAATAAGTAGGCTTTTGCTTAAACTAACTTACTAGAATGCTAAGTTAATACAAATAGCAGCTTTCTAAAGTGCTTAATTAATACTAAGGCATAAATAAATATCTTAAGACTAAGTACTGCGCAAGCATTAAAGATACTATATAGAATAAGAGAGCACTAGCTAGGGCAGCCTTTTCTTAGTGTTACTTTAGCTAATAGCATATATAACTTATTTGTTAGAACTGCTTTTAATATACCTATTTAGATAGAGACAGTTACTATTAAGACTATATTTAGGATTGTTGCTAATGTCACTATATCTATAATTCTATGAGGACCTTAGTGTGTATGCGCTATGATATTAATTTAGTATAATGCGTTTAGGCAAATTATATGCTAAGTCCTATCTAAAGACAGTATAAGAAATACAGTCTTTATTATGTCTAACCTATCTCTAAATTACCCTGCGCAGACAATAAAAAACAAAGCCTCTAACAACAACTTAGATAAAGAAATAGCAAGTAATGTATAGTTATATATAATTACTAACAAATTAGGTAACAAACTGTAAGTAGCTGTAGTAAAATATATATAAGAAGCTGCATAGTCTAATCTAGTAGCTAGATTTAGCAACTTTAACATGCTGTATACAAAAGGTAATAAAAAGAATTAGATAGTCTAAATAAACTAAGTATTCACGCACGTAGTTAGACAGTCTAAAGGCTCTACAAGAAAGTGTAAACTTAGTAAATTTTTAATTATATATAAGCTTAATTATTAGTAGATATAAGAAAGACTAATTGAAAATATGCCTAATAATACAATAATCTTTACACACTATATAAGATAGTAGATAAGAAAGTTTAACTTGTTAATATCCTATAGCAGGAGATGCCTATAGAGTTTAGATAAATAGACTAGAAAAGAAGGGCGAAAGAACAGTAACTCTATAGAATAAGAATTCGCGATCTTAATAAGGGGCCGTGCAATTATCTATTTAAACTAAGATATACTGCCTTCCTGCAAGAGACAAGGCTTACTAAAGAACAACTTAATAAGCTATATACTAGAGACTACCTACAGCTATTAGAAAAGGAGATATTTATATATATACTTCTTAACAGAGAAGCAGCACTTTCCTAGTAATTTAAGAAATTAGGAAGGATTTACTCTAATATATGTCTACTATACAAGATATAAATAATACTACACAAAGCTTAGTACGTATAAGGTTTTACTGTTCTAAAAGCTTTAGAGCGGTAAGTAGTAGATATAGTTAACGTCTGCTTAAATTAAAGAACATAAAAAAGGTGTAATAGTCAATCTTGTAACTTATAGCACCTAGTACCTAAGAAGGATAAAGGCGTTTAATAGATTAGCAATGCGCAGTAAATAAATGTAGTTACTATATAAGATGCGAACCTACTACTAATAGTAGACGAGTCTTCTAAGAGGTTTACAGGATGTAAGATTATCTTACTTATAGACTTGTTCTTAGGATATAACTAAATTACACTATATCTAGAAAGCAGAGACATAATAGCGTTTTAAACACTAGTTAGGCTTATATAATTATGTACGATAGCTATAGGCGCTACTAACTCTATAGCAGCATTTTAACATGTAATAATAAAGATTCTAAGAAACTACTAGCCTAATACTATGCCCTTTATTAACAACATTACATGTAGAGGGCTAAAAACTAATTATAGCAGAGAAAAATTAATGCTAGGAGTTTAAAATTATATTCTTAAGCATATCCTGTAACTAGACAGAGTGCTAGCTAATATTAAACAAGCTAGAGGCACTGTGTTAGAAATAAAGTGTTATTCTCTTATAGAAAGACTTAAGTTTGTAGGTTATAAGGTTAGCCCTTAAGGACGTTACCTAAACTAGAAGAATGTTATGAAGATTATAAACTAGCTACTATACAAAGAAAAAAAAGAGGTATAATCTTTTATAAGTATAAGCGTCTACTACTATATACAAGTAAAGAACTTTACTAAGATTGCTAAACCTCTGTTTACACTCTTATAAAATAATGTCTCTTTTAAATAAGGAGATGTATAAGACGTAGCAATGTGCAAGCTAAAACAGGCTATATATAATATACTTATACTTGCGAACCTTAACTACACTAACACTAAGGATTACAAGATATTCCTAATAACTAATATAAGTTAAGACAGAGCAGGAGCATGTATTAAACAACTCAAAGAAGATAATAAGCAACACCTAGTGCAGTTTAAAAGCACACTTTAGTTAGCGTAAGAAAGGCAATAGCACTCTACTAAGTTAGAATACAAGGCTATGCTATAGGCTTTCAAGAAGTTTTATACTTATTTCTATAGTATTTACTTCACTATAGAAACTAACGCAGCAACTCTTATTGCTTAAATAAATTGCTTATCTACTAACAATCTAGAATCTGTAATAAACAGGTAGATATTAACAATTCTTTTAGAAGACTTTAATATTAAGTATATACTAAATTAGAAGAATGTAGTTGCAGATACACTACTAAGGTATCTAAAACTTTATAATTAGGAACTACTTCTAGAATCTAGAAAGGATTTAGAGGAGTTTATTAATTATATAATTAGAAATGTAAATGCACTAATACTAATAGGATAGATAAAGATACTCTTTTAGGAATTCTTAACAGAGTTAGAATAATACACTTAATTTTTAGTTAACTTTAAGACTCTTAGGGATTAAAACTACAAGAACTACAAGTATAGAAGAAGTAAGCTCTAAACTTCTTTGTACGAGATAACATACTCTTTAAAAAAATGTCTAGAAACATTGTAACCTAGAAAGTTATAGATAATACTAACTTAAGAACAGCTGCAGTATAGAACGTACACACTTAGATTAGATATAGAGGAGTAAACATAGTGTACTCTATACTTGCTTAGCGATACTAGTAGAAAGGAATATATAAGCACGTGTAGTAAAAGCTAGTAACCTGTCTAGACTATTAACTGCGATCCTCTAAGAGGAAAGTTAATATGCTTACTAATACTTATCATTTTGCTATTTAGGAGACTATTGCAATTAACATAGTATACATGCATTAATATTTTAGGAAGAAGTTTTTAGTTATTGCAAAAGACTACTTTAGTAGCTAGCTTAAAGTAAAAGCTCTGTTAAATAACTAGTTAAAGACAATTGCAGAGTTTGTATATAAAGATATTATATATTAATAGAGCTTAGCGCGCAAACTTATAGTTAATAGAGGGCCAATTTTTGCTAAAGTGGTATTACATCTATTAAATATGTACAGGGTTAACTAAGTCTAGTCTTTAAGACACAACTTTTAACCTATAAGAAAGATTAAAGGAGAGTATAAGCTTATTATAAATGCCCTTGCAAAGCTGCTAAGACCTTAGGTTAAGAACTTGCTAATAGTTCTCTATGCAGACAGGATCTTAATATATGAATAGACAGGTTACTCGCTGTACTAGTTAGTTATAGGGTAGAACTTAGTGCTTCTTATTAAACTCGCGCTACTTATATAGCAAACGCTTCTATTTAGGGAAGTAAAGGACTATGCACAGCTACTTATAATTTAAGTAATATAGCTAGATCTTAGAAATTAGTTTACAAAAGATGCTGTTACTTGTATTAACTAGATAAGAGCTACTAAAAAGGAATACTAGGATAACACTAAAAAAATACAGCATAAAGATATAAAGCTAAAAGACTTAGTTCTTCTCTAGAACTCTGTTTAAGAAATTAATATATCGCGAGACTGCAAGCTAGATACAAGATAGTTAGGCCTATACGATATTTATAAAGCTAGACCTAATAGAGGAACTTATTGTCTTAAGGAACTTAATAGTACACGCTTCTCCTACAAAACACCTAGATAGTAATTAAAGCTGTTTAGACAAAGACTTATTTAGGATAATATTAAAGAAGATTAAAAAAATATAAAGTTATAAGATCCTAATTATAAAGAACGAACTAGCTCTACAGTAGATATTCCTATCTCGCTAGACTTGCCTAAGCTACATATAAAACTACAACTACCTTTACTATCTATAATAACTAATAAGCTTTGTCCTTAAGTTATTATTACTAAACGTTTTATAAAAGAAGAGCGTTGTGCATTTAAATAAGACTTTAAAAGCTTAGACTCTAACTTAGATACTATTATATTAGACAACTAATAGGCTATAGGACGGCCTATAATTTTAGGAAAAGGAGGGGATACTATGCTAGTAGTACTTACTTTTACTTTTAGCTACTCGTTTACTAATTTCCTATAAAAAATTTAGGTACAAGCTACCTATTCTACTAATTCTAGGTGCTTACTGTTACACTAATACTATACTCAAATTCACGCACTCTTAAGGCAATAGCTAATTATAACAACTATTTTAATTGCGAAACTTGCTTATTTTAGCGCAATTTACACTCTGTTTACCTCTTACCTGCTAGCTAGCAGGTTACTAATACTATACATAAACTAGAACTACAACTCTACTAACTATCTTACTCTTCTTCTACACAAACTACACTACCTTTTATTAAAGTACTTACTTTCTAAGACAATAATAATAATAATATTTCCTCCCCCTCTTAAACTAGCAGTAGCTAAAGATAATATTTAACTTACATTAGCTAACTTGCTTAAATAATACTTCTAGCGCTGTTAGATAAGGCTTAAGGTAAGCAGCTACAGCTGTAACTACTGCAAACACTAGGACTATTAAAGGTTTTTAACAACCTTAGAGTTATTACTAAGAAGAAAGACTATGTTTTAGACTAAATCCCTAAGGTTGTATAGTATTAAGACAAAGTACTAGAGCTCGCAAAGCTTAGCATCTATTAGTGTAGCTTTTTCGCCTATAATGTAGGCTACAATAAATTTGATTGATACTTTTGTTGCTAAGCTTAGTAGTTTATAAGGTACGTTGTTTGTTTTGTTTTCGCTGCTCTAGCGTTGCAATGCGTTAGTGCGGTCGTAAGGCTAGAGTAGGTTGATTTTTTGCTAATATGTGTACTAACGTTCTTAGTTCGATTCCTGGTATCGTCGTTGTATTTTTGCAATATTTGTCAGCAGTTAGTTAGGTTTGTGTCTAGTTCCTATGTATTGTCGCTATCTAGGTAGCCTAACTATTTAATTAGGTATTTCTTGCCGTTGTTGTTCTCTTAGTGTGCGAGGATTCTTTTGACTTTAAATTCGTTTTATTTTTTATTTTATAGTAAAAGGTTTTCTAGAGTGGCGTCTCTAGGTCTGCTAGTTCTAATATATTGATATAGAATCTTAGGTGGATTTTTGCGTCTACTAGGAGGTTAAGTATATATGTAACTGGTCCCTTCTAGTCTTAAATTAAAAACAGTCTAACTTTAATGTTGTTAAGTTCTTTGTTTAGTCGTTTACTGCGAAGATTCTTTATAAGCAAATATACTTTATCCCTCTTTTTTAGCTGAGGTGCTGTTTTTCGTTTTAAGTTTATATATAAAAAGCTTTGGCGTTAAGCCTTCTTAAGTGTCTTCTTAAGTAACTTATATACTGATTTTAGCTTATTAGCTGTCGCAATAGCTACTTCTGTTTTTAAACTTAGAAGTGTACGTGTAAAAAGGTTTTGGTGTCTCTTGTAATTAATAAAAAATAGAGTTTGTCCTGTTAACTCTAAAAGTTTGTTGTTGTATGCTATTTGTGCTATAGGTAGTAATAATACCTAATTATTCTACTGTTAATTAACATATATCCTAAAGTATACTTTTATTGTGCAATTTGTTCGTTCTGTTTGTCCGTCTATCTGCAGGTAATAAGCTGTTAATAGCTTTCTTTTAGTTCTAATTGCGGCGAGTAATGTTGTTTAAAAATTTAAAGTAAAAAGCTTGTCTCTGTTACTGATAATTAACTTTAGTATGCCGTAATATTTAATAACTTAATTGTTAATAGTGTGCGCAAGCTGTACTGCTGTAAAGTCTTTTCTAAAAGTGATGTCCTTAGCTTGTTTTATAAATTAATTAACTACTACAAGAATTGCGTCGTAAAATGCTTTTGTAATAAGGTCTCTTAAGACTAGTAGTCCTATAATAAAGTTTATAGAGATGTCTAACTACAGTGCGTTAGGTAGTTCTATTGCTTATATTTCTCTGTAAAGTGCGTGTATACTGTGTTTATTCTTCTAACAGTTTATACACTTAGCAATAAAGGTAATAACCTTGTTCTTTATTCCTAGAAACTTATAATTTCTTTTAATAAGTTTTATAGTTCTTATGATGCTAGGGTAACTGTGTACTAGGTTGTTGTGGTGTTGTCTAATAATTGCTTCCTGCAGTTCCTCTAGTACGTTGTGCGTAATACGCATAAGTAGATTAAGCGTTTATGCTAGTCCTAATAATCTGTTGTTATTAACCTGTAGTATTATAGAGTTAGTTATCTCCTTTGTTCCTATAATGTTGTGTCTTTAGCTAAGAGTATCTACTCTTCTGTTATCTTTTTTTAGTGTATACACAATCTTGAACTTGTGTTGTTCTAGTTCTTCTAACTATTAAACCTAGCGTTAGTTAAGTCTCTTAGTAGTTGTAAAGTTAACTAAGTTCTTGTAATCTGTAAATATTATAAGTTCTAAGTAGCTTTTAGCGTATACTCTCTAATGTCTTAGGCAGTTAATAATAGCTAATAGCTTCTTGTCGTAAATATTGTATTGTTCCTCTAGTCCTAAGAATTTGCAAAAATAATAAGCAATTAGGTACTATTTCTTTTTGTATAGCTAGCTAGCGCATCCTCTAAGTGCGAGGTCTAATGCGTCTGTTTTAAATTGTAATAGTTGTCCTGCTTAGAATATGCAAAAGCATAGTAGTTTTATGCTTATATTTTTAAGCGTCTAGAAAGCGTTCTTTACTTCTTCACTTTACTTAAAGGGTATTTCCTTCCTTGTAAGTCTTGTTAGTAAAATAGCAATCTTAGAGTAATCCTTAATAAACTGTTAATTAAAGTTTAGAAGTCCTAGGAAAGATTGCACTTCCTTAACTATTGTTAGTTATAGCTATTCTTTAATTACCTATATTTTTTCTTTACTTATCCGTACTCCTTATGCCCCTATATCATATCCTAGAAAGGCGACTTTGCTTTTATAAAACTTGCATTTCTTAGGTTTTAGTTGTAGGTTAAACTAATCTAGGCACCTTAGTACTGTGCGGACATGTTTAACATAATCCCTTAAGTTCTTAGAGTAGATAAGGATATTATTTAAGTATACAATAACAAAGATGTCTAGGTGTACTCTTAATATATTATTAATAAGTTCATAAAATGTTGCTAGGGCGTTTATTAACTTAAACAGCATAATAGTGTATTTACAGTATCTGTATCTTATTTAGAACGCTGTTTTCTATTCTTTACTTTTCTTAATTCTAATAAGGTAGTATCTGTCTTATAGGTCTAGTACCGTAAAGACTTTAGCGTAAGACAATTAATCCCTAAGTTTTATAATATTAGGTAGTAGATATTAATTCTTCACTGTAATGTTGTTTAACTTCTAATAGTTAACGCACATCCTTAGTAGCCTATTCTTCTTTAGTATAAAGAGTATAGGGAATTCTGCTAGTAATGTTAAAAGTCTTATATAGCCTTTTGCGAAATCCTTATCTAGCTATTCTCTTAATATCTTAAGTTCTATCTCTAATAGTTAATAAATTGGTCTAAAGGGTGGAGTCTTCCCTTCTTCTAGGATAATCTTATAATCTTAGGGTTAGTGTCTTAGTAAGGCTTTGCTATTTACTACTTCTGTAAAGAGGTGCTGAAATTCTTTATACTTTTTTAGAATATCTAGAGTTACGCGTGTTTCTAAAACTCTAACTTTATAATCTAGAGGAGCCCTTCTAGTATTTGTTAAGTTAAACTCTCTTGTCTTAAGGCTGTTCTTAGTTAAGGTTTGCCGTCCCTTAGTAATATTATTAATTTTCCTCTTATCTACTATTTTAGTTATTAGATGCGTAGGCTGGCTTGCGGGTACGTCTAGTCCGCAGCACTTAAATAAGAACTTTTTTAACTTCTAGTTAATTCGTAAATTATGTTCTTGTAACTAAAGAAGTTCTAATATAATGTTGTAGGTTGCTAGTCTAAAAACGTCTAGGTCAATCTCTTCCTAGTGTTCCTAGATACGAAGCGTTACTTAGGTAACTTTATAAGTAATTGTTGTCTCGCCTAGCATAGGCTAACCGTTAGCTACGTGTAGTAGATAGAGTTCTTATTTCTCTAATGCTTGTAGACCTGCTACTAACATTGCTTAAGCAGAAACAAAGTTAGCTTATGCGCTAAAGTCTACTAGTGCCTGCATCTAGTATTTGTTAAGCTTTACTATAAGCTTAAGGAGGCTTAGGAAATTTATTACGTTAATCTTTCTAGCAGTTCTAAGTGTCTAGGGCGTCTGTCTAAAAAAGACTATATGCTAAATCTATAGAACTTCTTTGCGATAATATGTTAGTTGCATTTAATATTAAGGCATATGTGCTATAAAGGTTAGTTACACTCTTATACGCTAGTTCTATCCTTATAATCCTTCTGCTGCGTTATATGTATCTGCAGGGTCTCCTCTAGATTATTATGTCTGTAAAAGTATAAGCTATGTTTCTTGTTCTATATATGTACTACGCATTTGTTGTTAAAGCAATTATACTATTAGTATTTGCATCAAGGCATCCCTCTTAGTCTCTTAAAAAACCATCTTAATCTACTCTTATTAGAATAATAGATTATACAGTTGTTGTGTACATATACAGTTTATAAATATTTATATATTCTAAGTTGCGCGGGTTTGTTTACTAGTACATATTCTTAGCGTAGCTATTATCTTAGGCCTTACGCTGTTGTTGTGTTGCCTTAAGTTTGTTGTAAATCTCCTTTGTCTCTTTGTCTAAGAGTTAGCGTGCTAGCTCGTTCTAGAAAGCTTTAGCTTTTTTAGTTTATTTTTATACAAAATTGTCGTGTATAGCTTTGCTAATAGTTACTACTAGAGTAAGTCTCTTCTTCTGTAGTTTCTTTAGTAAATTAGTATACTAGCTATAGTCTAGAAATATTTCTCTGCAGAGTTTTGTAAAGATCTTATTAAATTATTTAAGTTGCTTAAGTAGGGCGTTAATTTTCTCTACAAGATCTGTAAAGCATCTAGTCTTTATAGGTAGTAGTACCTATATGCTAACATTGTGTCTATTGTTTATAGTGTAGGTAAGGAGTTTCTATATATATGTGGGAACTGTCTTCTTGTTATATGCTACTAGCTCTTTTAGTGTAATTAGTGTAGCTAGTTAATAGCTTTTCTAAAACTTAGCTATTTTGCTGTAGTTAGTTTCTTCTACTAGGGTTGCTTCTATATCTTTATCTAGCACTATTTTAGAAATATTGTTGTCTGAGGTTTCCTCTAGAGTGATTATAATTAGGTTATCTAGTCTGTTAATACTTACCTAGTCCTGTCCTTAGATCGTAATAGTAGGTTGTGTAATAACGTTCTATCTATTGTCTAGATTATTATTAGGCTTTGTACAGTAAATAACATTAAGTTATTAAATTACTGTGCCTTAGCTTTAGCAGTCCTGTTTTATGTAACCTTTCTTATTATATCTATAATAAGTAACCTTTTTATTACCTTTGTCGTGCGTAAACTTTTTTCTTCCTAGTCTCTTATTAATGTTATTAAAGTGCATTAGCTCGTAGCTATTAGTAGCGTAATACTCTAAGGTCCTAAATATATAGTTTTGCTAATGTCCTTAGTTAAAGTACAGGCATTGAAATGTTTAACGTGTTTAAATGTCCGTGTTCCTAGGTGCGCGATTCTCTAGCGCGGATAACTATTCCTTTAATATAAGCTTATATAATTTGTTGTTAACTCTAATAGCTTTAGCTATAAGTTTGTTAAGTATGTTAAGGCTAGCTCTGCTTTTTATAAGTTTCTATTGTATAGTAGATTTAAAACCTTATTAGTACATCTGCATTAAAGCGTTGTTATCCTATTTAATAACTATCTTATACTGTTAGAATTTGTTTGTATAGTTAGCAGCAAACTTAGTTTGTTATAGTCTCTAAATCTTCTGCTCTACAGCTACAGATTTTTTAAAAGGTAAGAAAACTTCTTTTATCTTAGCTTTAAAGACATTCTAGTCTTTAACTAGAGCTGTATTATTAGCGTCTATAATAGCACTATTTATATAGCGTTAAAGAATTAGGTTAGCCTACTTCTCTGCATCTCCTTAAAAATACGTAGAGGCTAAAACTACTTTATTGTTATTGTTAATTCTCTCTCCTTTAATGTAGAAGTATCTGTTAACCTAGAGGAGCTAAGCGTTAAGCTTGCTACAATTACTATAATAAGTCTCAGGCTTATTAGCGCGGCTCGTAGTCCTCCTAGTAAGAGAATTAGCAGGTATGTCTATAGCAGTATTGCTTATCTTAAGGGTGTTTAAAGTGTAAAGATTGTCTAAAAATAATCTAGATTAGTTCTTAGGGAATAAATAAGTACTAAGGACACAGGGTGTACTAGCACAATTAAAAAATAATGTAATAGTACAAGGTAGGTTAGCACAATTAGAAGATTAATATAATAACATAAAGGTTAAGAAATAAGTCTTAATCCTTAGATTAATTACTAAGATAAAACTTTAAGTTAAACACAACATGCTATAGAGGCATATTGCCTACTACTATATACTAATAAATGTAGCGCTTATGTACGAGCGCGCGCTCGTAGATAAGCGCTCGTCAATAATCAGTCACGTGGTCGCGCTCGTGGATAAGCGCTCGTCAGTGAGCAGTCACGTGACGGCGTCGTGGTTGCCTGGCTATGATCATCTGTCCGTGTTGCAGGGTTCCTCCGGGGTTGTCCCCTCGTCCCTTAGTCTAGATCGTAACAAAATAACTAAGAAGAGATATAATCTTTTCTTAACGATAAGTCCTTTAATAAAAGACTTATATATAAAAAAACACTTAATTAATATAATTAGCGCGGAAGAAAGGTTTAAGTAGATTATCTCTTAGCCCTGCTAACGCCTATACTAGTAGCTCTCTTAACTAATCTTATAACAGCAGAGAGCATTAGGCGTGTAAATAATCCTCTTAATATTAAGAGTTAGAACGTCGCCCTTGCGCAGCTATTAAACCCTAGGCCTAATCACCTCTTAAGTACTAGCCGCAGCGAGTGTCCTAATCTACGTAGTGCTAATATAGGATTAAGTACTGTTAGTAAGACTCTCTAGAAAAACTAGACATACTTATAGGCATTAGCGTTTATAGCAGGTGCAAGAGCAGGAGAAGTTTAATAATTAAACAACAAGAAACTTAATAGCGTAGTAGTTAATTAATTGCTTAAGGGTTAAAAGTTATAACTAGATACTTTTTTTAAGCGAGCTCCTGCTAGCGCTAAGTCTAAATCAACTAAAAGAGAATTATATATTCTACTAGTTATTTAAAAAGGCTAAAGAGGATCACCTCGTAAGCTATAAGCAATTAAACTTATAGTTAGAAGTCCTAACGCAAGAAGCACGACTAATAGACACCTAGATACTAAAGTCTATGTAAGTATATACTTACAAGATTAATAAAGTTTATTAGTTTATTAAGTGTAAAGCGCGCTTAGTTGTGTAAGGCAATTAACAGCGCAACGTTACTGCTTAAGAAATATACGCCGCTACGTTAGTAGGTTAATCCTTCTAAATAGCTCTTGCGATCGCTGCCTAATTTAACCTTAAGCTTAAGCAGTACAACGTCACTAATGCCTTCGCATACGCACTAATTAATAAAGTTATATATATAAGAATACCGCGTAGATATACAAAGAAGGGATTAATCCTTAAGCTTAATAAAGCCCTTTACAGCCTCTAGATATCGCTACTACTCTAGTAACAAGACTTTACTACTTACCTTAAGAGCTGTAGATTTGCTATTGTTCTATATAAGCTATATTGCATAATCTACTAAGGAATTTTCGTGTTCTTCTACATTAACAATATTATCGCAATGTACAGCAAGAACTATAGATTAGACACGCAAGCAGCTATTAAGAATATAAGGAAGAAGTACTGTATAACTAGAGAAGATAATCTATATTATTTTTAGGTATAGAGTTAATCAGGGATTAATTACAGCACAAGATCTAGGTCTCCTAATTAGCATACATTAAGAAGATTAACCAGCTAGTAAGTAATTACTTAATTAAGAGTAATACCCTAATAATTAAGGCTAAACTACAGCTCTAAGAAGGCAACGCAACTCCAAGGGAGATTAACCTTTACTAACAAAAGATTAGATTACTTTTATTTGCAGCAGTTAACACAAGACCTAACACAGCCTTCGCAGTATTACGCCTAGCACGATTCCTTATAAACTCTAGACCTGATTATCAGGCAGCAGCTAATCGCGTACTCCTCTACCTCTACTGTACTTAGACGCTCGCACTATAGTTTAGAGGGCACAATTACCTTGTTATTGCAAGCAACGCATTATTTGCTAATAATATACTTAATTAGAAGAGCTCTTAAGGATACATAATTAAACTATTTAGTAGACTAATAGCCTAGAGAGCAAACAAACAAGATACAGTTACAACCTTAGCAACTAAAGCTAAACTACTTATGCTTTTACAGTTTGCTAAAGAAGCTAAATTTATCTGAATGCTGCTTACTAAGCTATAAATTTAGATAGTTAACTAAACTATTACTATATAATGCGATAACTTGCAGACGATTTAATTAATCTTAGAAGAGATCTCCTAGTTAACTACAAAGCTACGAAATGTTAATATCTATAATTACTAGCTTAGGCAAGAAGTACAGAATAAGTTAATTAAAGTAATCTACGTTAAGTTAAGCAAGATGCTTGCTAACAGACTTACTAAACCTTTACTAGCTAATTAATAGCTGAGATTCTTATAAAAAATAGGCTTGATCGACCTAGAGAACTAACTAAGGCTAGAGGCTAATCTAAGTTTAATAACTAATCGTCTTAACGCTTTAGACTTGTGATTAAGTAGCGTGCAAGGGGTTGTTAGCTTAATCTTTACATTTAAGCTAAGGGGGTGTGTTAGATTTAGGAGGTTTTGCGCGAGGTAATCAGACAGTCGGCGAGACTAAACAAAGGATCCTAGAGGGTGATTAGGGGGTGACGCTAGGACGCTAACGCGCTAGCGCCGCCAAGGCCTACACAGAATCCTGGTTATAAAAAGAGCACTTAGGATCTGCACAGTCAAGAACACAACGGAGATCAATTATTAATACAATCAACTTATCATTACTTATATTATTATTATCTTATCAGTATTACTTAACCTATAATATCTGACACTGTGTCTCTTCTAACTAGTTAGTCTTGTCTTTCTAACTTTTAATAAAACTATTTTAAGTTTTAATGCCTGCATCTTTATGCTACTGCAGGTACCCTAGCATATGCTTATAAAATCCTAGTAGCATCTCTATATAGTTGTTCTTGTCTATATTATTAAACAAGACACTGCCTTAAATTATCTCTGCACTAAGGCCTTCTGCTATTGCATGCTTAAGGTTAAGGTTAAAGTTTATGTGCTTAAAGTAAGTTTAATTACCTTTCTTAGTATACTAGCGTAGTAGGGTTAAAAAATTAGAGTGTACTTTTTACAGAGCATTGCGTATTATAACTTGTATTCTAGGTCTATGCATACAGCTTGTTGAATAAGCAACTAGTATATATTATACCACTATTTAAGGTTTAGCTTTCTATTTATGTATTGCAAATAAAAGTAGTACATTTAAAAGACTTATTAATAATAACTTTAACCTAGCTGTTCTTAAATAGCTATATGCAGGCGTTAGTAACAATGCTTTCTATATATTAGAACTCCTCTGCTTGTAGTTAAGATTTAATAAATTTAATAACCTTGTCCTATAGAAAGAGAGAGTAGAGATTAATTTCTAAAGATTAATATTAGTAGCTTAGCAGGTATTTATCCTGCTCAGTTAAGTAGTACTTGATAGTAAAGAGCTTAGAAATAACTAAATCTAATTAGAATTTATGCTAGCGGCTCTGTTCTATGTATAGTAAGAGCAGATACTTGTCTAATATATTAGACAGCATCGCCCTTTTGAACAACCTTATAATGCTTACAGTAGTATGCTTATAGATAAAGCATATTTGCTGCAATAACAGGTTTGTTAGAGTTAGGTAAACAGCTAATATTAACCTTCTAGTACTATTCTTTAATAACTTTAACTGAGTTAGAATTAGTAATTAGCTTTTTTGCATAGGCTTGCTTAAGTAGCTTAAGGAACGCTAACGTAGGATTCTTGCAATAACACCCTGCACTAAAGATCTTCTGCTCTCAATTAAGAGTATTTAGTTCCTTTTCTAGATAGAAGGTATTGTTAAGCTCTAAGTCTAACTGTGTAGCTGCCTGTTAGTAGGCTGGTGTTGCTTTTAGAGCTTAAGAGGTTAGTAAAGGAGGTAGAGCAGGAACTTGTTAGTACAGTGGTTGATGGGTAGGGGTTGGGTAGGGGTGTAGTAGGTCTAGGGTTGGGTTGCACGGACCACGGGTTAGGGTTGGGTTGGGGTTGGGTCTCTATCTTTCTGTATTTTTTGAAGCAGTTATTACAGCTAATAATAGTAGACTAATACGCACTCTAACACCTTAGCAATACCCCTACTAGTGTTAGCGCTCCTGTCTTAGCTGCAGAATAATTCTTAACTAGTAGCTTAAAAGGTTGTGTATACGCGTTATAGGTTTTACAGAGGGGTGACAAAAAAAAGATGTCAAAAAAGTTATAGATTTTAAAGCTTTATATTTCGACAACAAGAAGTACTAACGTAGTTCACAAGCGAATTGCTTACGCCCTACTAGCAAGGCGACTTCGCAACATTATTACAGCTTTTAACTATAGTATATTAGAAATTACAATAAGCTAATTTACTCCTTAGATCTATTACTATTACTAGCACTATTAGTTTTAACTGCATAGGTACAGGCGTTATGTCTAGTCTGCTTACAACGCCTGCACTACCTCTTCTTTTACACCCTCTTTAACGCGCTCTTACTATTACTACAACTACTACCTACTTATTTAGCTAATACTTCTTGTACCTCGCCTAAAGTAAGAGTCTTTTCTATTTATATATATTACTATTTATAGCTCTTACGCTTGTTTGCTATATCTAGAGCCTTTTAAAAAGTAGCTACTTTCTTTTTTATAAGTATTATCTTATATACTATTTGCTATGCTCTTTTACTTCACTGTGTAACCTTCTTATTAAGAAAACCTATAAAAAACTTAAAATAGTTTTTTACTTTTTATTAAATAAAAGTACTTTAAGCTTTAACTTTACGCGCGTTACGTAGTGTTTGTGCCTTCTAAGTGTCTACTTATTGTAGTAATTAATGTAGTGTTTATACTACTATATTAAGCTTTAATAACACAGCTTATAAGTTATATAAAACTAGACTAGCGCCTCTAAAGCTAGCTTAAATATTCTCCTATATAATAGACTGCTTAAAAGTAGTGTTAAAGGCTAGTAGAAAGGTCTTCTTACTAATATAGTTAGTGTAGTTGCGTACTAAGCCTAAAACAGCGTTACTATACTTACACTTTAAAGCAAAAAGTAGGTAATGTTAAAATACTATAATAAGTAAGATAAGTGCGTAGGTATATAAAGAAGAATAATATTTTTCTTCTTACAAAAATCTTAAAATTTAATAAAGTAGTAGCTTTTATAGCTATTAATAATAAGTAGTTAATACTGACTTACAGTGCAGCTCTTTGTATAGATATTAAAGTGCTCTAGCTACGCAAAAGTAAGCTAATTATTAGTTTAGCTATTAAAACTAACTTTAAAAGCTTAGTTAGTAAGTAAACTTTTAAACTAGATATTAATTAGCACCTTGCCTACAAAGATAATAAAAAGTAGTAAATAGAATTTTTTTGAGCTTGTAATAACTAACTATAATAAAATCTTGCTTATTATAAAGCTAGTTTTATTAAAGTTATAAATATTACTATTTATAATACTCTACTTCTTCTTTATTACGTTAACTAAATTAAACTAGCACTAAATAGCTGCTAGGTCCTTGTAGACAGCTTGCTAGTAATTATAAAAATAGCTCTAGCGCGTATAGAGCTTAAGAGTTTACTTAATAAAGTTATTAACTTAGTTCTTACTAATAGAGTTGCTAGCACTCTTATATAATATTTTATTAGCTATTACTTAAATATTAGCTTTTATAGGCGCAAATTCTTACGTAGACTTTTTAAAAATACATTTAACTTTAGCTTTTTTTTCTAGCTTATTTAGGCGTTTTAAATTTGCTTTATAGTTGCGTTAAGGGCGCTTTCTAGCGTATTAGTAAGATAAAGTTCTTTAAGGCACGTTATAGATAGAAGTAGCACGTCTTTAGCTTTAAACACGTTATAATTAGTTATTAGAAAAAGCTAACTAAAGATCTAATTTCAGAAAAGTTAATAGATAATAGTATTGTTAAGATATAACGCGTTAGGGTGTTAACGTCGACGCGCTAGTAGAGCGTAAGCAATTCGCTTAGGTAAGCAATTCGCTTGTGAACCACGTTATTCTGTTAACATTTCTCGAAAAAAGACGCCTTTAGACGCTGAAAAGGCTTATAATTGTTATATTTACGCCAAGCAATTACTTAAAAACCTCAAAAATATCAACTTTAATAAAGTTATATTTTTAGACGAGTCTGCTATTAAGCGAGGGCACGGTGCTAGGACAGAATACTATCGAACACGGCAAAATAATAGGGTTAGAAGGAAAATAGTTTCTTTAACTAACACAAGTAAGTTTAAAAAAACTCTATTTAACTAAAAAAACTCTTTAATATATCTATTATTTTTCTATTATTCTAATCTATTTCTAGTACGCTAACTAATCAAGTTATAGGTCAAGATATTTCTATCCAAGTTAGGGAAGCGATTTGGATATGTGGTAGATCCAAACTAGTAGTAATTAAAAGCCCTTTAATTACTACTCCTTTTAGGAGTTCAGACTATATTAAAAAGATCCTTATTTCTATAGTAAAACCTGCGATAAAAAAAGATAAGTTACACATAATACTTTTTCCTACTAGGAAGTGTTTACTCCATATTAAAATTATAAAGTAGCAATTTTTTTTTATATAATTAAAGGACTTACTAACCTTATATAGGCTAGATGTTTCAATAGGATAACGCTAAGATTCATAAAACTCTAGAAGTTTTATCTTAGTTTTCTAGGAATAGGATATCGCTTTTTAAGCATCCTGCTTATAGTCCTGATCTGAATCCTATAGAAAACGTGTAGGCCTTGCTAAAAAACGCTTTAGCTAAAAGGCCTATTACTTCTTTAGGTATAGGAAAGAGTAAAAAAAGTATAGCAGCCTCAAAGGCTGCTATAAGGGAGGAATTGGATTAATTACCTCAAAAGGCGAATGATAATTGTATTCTATCTTTACCAAGGCGTAATTTGGACGTTAAGGAAGCTGAAGGCTGGTACACTAAGTATTAGTAAGCTTTCTTCGTTATTTATTTAGAAAAATCCCTGAAAACAAGCTCTTAACTACTACTTAATAGTTTTTTTTACAATTACCTTTATACTTACACACAGATGAGTTTAACTAGTATTATTTAATATAATTACTTTATAGCGAATTTTAGACCTTTCAAAAAAAAGTTATTTTGTTATTTATTCTTGAGTTTTTTTATGTTTATTTTCACTGCTGAAGTTGAGCGCAAGAGCGCTTACTAAGCAGCTTACTAAGTAGCCTAATTCAAAGAAGAAGATCTTGGCATTCCAAATCATTTACCATTTTGGGTATAGCCCTTCTGGTTGTAGAAATATAAAGCTTTGAAAACTACATATAACTTTTTTGGCATCTTTTTTTTGTCACCCCTCTGTAGATCTATCTCTACAGCTGTCTTTTAATTAATCATGCTATCGTCTGCATATAAATCTAAAATAACTTAAAGTTCCTTTTCTGCCTCCGTTTTTATACGTGCGTAACACATGCGCTTTAACCCTAGTAAAATATTTATTAGTACACACTTTACTAATTCTAAGTTTACAGTAAACCTTAACCTTTTCTTATTTAGTTTATATTAACTAAGACTTTATTAAGATTGCTGCTTTAGCACTTGTTTGCGTAGTGCCCTTTCTTCTAGTATTTAAAGCAAGTAATATTGTTGTTGTTGTTCTTACGCCTTTCTAGTGCGTCTAGTATAGTAGTAGTAAAGGAGTGCCTTTTCCTTTTCTTTGTAAAAGTGTTCTAGTTAGGCTGCTTATGCGCTATAGATGCTCTACGCAGATTCTGCTCAAGGGTACATCTAAGTGTAATAAAGTTTTTTCTAGTTGCTAGAATTTAGTAGTAGTTAGTAATTGCGTATTATAATTTAAGTCTTAGCTTTATAAATAGGTCTTAGACTCTTTGTACTTTAGTATATATTGTAAGTCAGTCTTTAAGGACGACTAAGTAGGTTGTAAACAATTAGACAGTTTAATCTTTCTACTATATTGCCTACACGTGCGTAGTAGCTGCTTTAACGCTGCAGTTAATAGGGTCTAAAAGTAAGTTAAGTAAGTATTGCTTACAAGAGTATTATATTAGTACTTCTTTTTTTACTTTAAAAGAGTGCTTAGAATAAGTATAATAAAGCTTTTAGAAGTCTACCTTAAAATATTATATTACTTAGATTACTTTATTATTATCTTTTTTAAACTCTTGTAGTAGTAGCTAAGATACTATATTGTAAGAGTAAATAAAATTACAATATTTCTTAAGAGTTTTGCTTTAGTATGTAGCTAGGTTATTAGGTTTTAACGCGCGTTGCATATGTAGGGTTAGCATTACTTTAGGTACGTTCTATGTACAGGAAGTTGTAGTAGATGCTGTTTATATAGTTAAGGTTTCTTCTTCTCTAATCCCTTTAAGTTGTACTACTTTTTTTCCTAAATTATGCAGTTATTACAAGAATTAAAGTTTATCATATTGCTTTTCAGCTGCTTTAATGCGCTGCTTAATCACTAAAAGTACGTCTTAGGTACACTCTTTACACTCTTTAGGTGTAGTATACCTTAATAGAATTAGAGGAGGGTTAAAGAGTTCTAATAAGGTAGAGCTTTAGCTTCTTTAGTTGCCTTAAGTGTTAAATCGCGTTAAAGAAGCTGTCTCTAGACTATCAGCCTGTAGGGTAGAAGTATTATTCTGTAAGGGGTAGCTTTAGGCAATAGTACTTGCTTTATACTACAGAAAATAGTAAGAGATAGCTTAGAATAATAATGTGTCTAAATTTAAACAATAATACTTGCAGTAATCCTTGCAAGTTAAGAGCAGCTTATATACAGAATTACAAGTGTACGCGTTAACAATAAGCAAGACTTGGCGGCTCTAGTCCGCACACAACCGTCCGTGACAGGAATATCCTTTACCCGGCGCTAACCTATAATTGGCTACAGCAGATTCCGGGTGTGATAATCTCACCCGGATTCTGTTACAACAACGGTTTTCTCCTTTACTACCTTACATCTGACAAGGGACTACTTAGTAGTAGGCTTATTATTCGTCTATTTTCTAGGGCTACTTAGTAGTAGGCTTATCTAACAGGCTTTAAACATTTGTTCTCTAGCGTAGATATAGCTCTAGCTAGGCTTCTCTTCTAGATATAGCTCTAGAGGGCTTCTAAGTACGACGTAGCTACGCAAGTAGCTAAAGAAGGATTAAATTCAATTATAAGGGTGCGTTAGGTTAACTAAAAGTACAGGGAAAACAGTTGATTTAATAAGAAGCTATAGAGGCTACGTAAAGGTTTTTAATACTCTACCGGATTAGCCGGAAGCTTAGCGCAGCTAGCGCGGCCGCGCTAAGGCGCTAAGGCCAACGAAGGCCACAGGCCGAGTACTAAGGAACGTTAGGGCTTTAGTCCTTTACAGTAAGCTACATACCCGTGTAAGTCGTATACCCGTCAGGTACGTTATAGACTATAAAGATACTAAGTATTTATTAAAGAACTTAGGTAAACCTTCTTTTTAAGTTTATTAAGAAGGAGTTTAGTCTAATTGATATTTAGGTAGGCCTAACTCTAAGCCGTGCACTTGCATGCGCAACCGAGACATTTTCGAGGATTCGTTACTAGGCTTTAGCCTATTACATCTAGTACTACTTTTAAAGTTAAAAAATGAGTTTACTTAGAATATAATAAGAGTATATTATTTAAAACACGCTTATAGTTTTAGTAAGCGCTAACCTATTTAAGGGATTAGCTATGGTCTGTCTTAGTAAAACTAATAGTCAGATGACTTGTAGACTTGGTGAGCTCTTAGTGAAAGCGGCTGTTAGCCGTGGCCCCGACGCCCAGCCGAGATTCGCAAAACCTCCGCAGCTTTCCCACACCACCATCTCTCGTCCAGTCTAACCCAGTCTTCTTTTCTCACCCCAATCTTAGACACCATGTTCGCTGCCAGGCAAGCTTTCTTCCAGGCCCGGCGCCGCTGCTTCTCGGCCTCGGCCCGCCAGGTATGCACATTCCCAGAAGTCGCGACTGTTTGTTGGTGGGGCCATTGACTGCGTTGATGGATCGCCATTGGAACCATTGAAGCTCAAGATGTTAACTGCATGCATTGTAGAACTCCAAGGTTACCGTTCTCGGCGCCGCTGGTGGTATTGGTCAGCCATTGTCCCTGCTGCTTAAGCTCAACCCCAGAGTTAGCAAGCTCTCGCTCTACGACATCCGTCTAGCTCCTGGTAAGCTTCACTCAATAATATACATCATCCTGTAGTCCTGACAAAATTTGATTAGGTGTCGCTGCCGACATTGGTCACATCAACACCAAGAGCGAGGTGCGATGAACCTCCCGAAGTGATACGCGAACCATCTGCTGATACACGACAAGGTTACTGGCCATGAGGCTACTCCCTCAGGACTCGCAGCCGCCCTCAAGGGTGCTGAGATCGTTCTCATTCCCGCTGGTGTTCCCCGCAAGCCCGGCATGACCCGTGATGGTGAGCATTGAAACGACTGATGTTGTCGACACAACTGATTGCAGAACAGACTTGTTCAACACCAACGCCTCCATTGTCCGCGACTTGGCCAAGGCCGTTGCTGACCACGCCCCCGAGGCCAACGTCCTGATCATCTCCAACCCCGTACGTTGAGTTCCGTCGTGATTATGCGAGGCAGAATTTTGATAGGTCCAGGTCAACTCTACCGTCCCCATCACCGCCGAGGTCTTCAAGTCCAAGGGCGTCTACAACCCCAAGCGTCTCTTCGGTGTCACCACCCTCGACGTTGTCCGTGCCTCGCGCTTCATCTCCCAGCTCAAGAACACCGACCCTGCCACCGAGAACATTACCGTCATCGGCGGCCACTCCGGCGCTACCATCGTTCCCCTCCTCTCCCAATCCGGCTACAACCTCGAGGGCGAGCAGCTCGAGAACTACATCTACCGCGTCCAGTTCGGTGGTGACGAGGTCGTCAAGGCCAAGGACGGTGCCGGCTCTGCCACTCTCTCCATGGCCATGGCTGGTGCCCGTTTCGCCGAGTCGCTCCTCAAGGCTGCTCAGGGCCAGAAGAACGTCATCGAGCCTACCTTTGTCGACTCTCCTCTATTCAAGGACCAGGGCTGCGAATACTTCTCCACCAACGTTGAGCTTGGCCCCAACGGTGTTGAGAAGATTCACCCCGTCGGCAAGATCACCGACCACGAGCAGAAGCTCCTCGACGCTTGCGTCGTTGACCTCGCCAAGAACATCAAGAAGGGTGTTGAGTGGGTCAAGGCGAACCCATAAATTCCATAAAGGAAGCATGGGTGTGTACAATAATAACGACGTGAGCTACGGGTTCTAGATTGGACTGGGTTCAGTTCTGGTGTCCTGACCTTTGATCTGTACCTTAGCATACCAAAATCAACTCCTTATGATTCTCCAGCCGGTTGGTCGCTTAGCTGTGACTACCTTGCACACATGTACTAACGCGATTTCAAACATCGAGTCTCGCCGCTTCGCTAATTACAAAGCAGACTTCACCAATGCATCGATTGACATGGTCATAGCATGAGCGGAGAAGGAACAGGGTCCGATATTGAAATGGCCACCGGTCACGACGGAAGCGAAGTAGAGTACAACAGCGAGGACCCATCGACGCATTACATCCGCGACCGCGACTTTGCCTGTATTTTCCAGCTACAACAAGACGGACAGCGATGTTGATGATTGCGATGATCATACTGGTGGTAAGAGGGAAGAAGGCCTTGGTATGGAGTGACAAAAAGTACAGAAACCCGGGTATGATTCATGGACGTGGGGGCTATGTGTGTCAGATTATAACGTTGATTTTTTGGTATATCAAGAAATCTATACATGTTCTGCTAAACAAGCGAGCAGGCCAGATTTTACCTACAACTTTGCCTTGGCTGCGTCGAGAGTGGGCAACATGATATCCCGCATGTCGCCGGCCGCCTCGTTGAGGTAGAAGCTCATCTTTTCCTGTTTTGTTGTTAGCTTGCAAAATCTCTTCTTTTTTCTTTTTTCTTTTTGCTTTTTTCTTTTTTTTTGGCAGAACGGGTTTTACGTACGGAGCCCAGTCCCTTTGAGCAGACGTTGAATTGGATGCTGTTCTCGTTGATCATGTAGGCGATGCCCCATCCGTCGTCGACGACCTGCGACCATCCGTAGCCGTTGAAGTACTCGCTCGACAGTTGGGAACTGGAGATGAACCATGTGGAGCTGTATGTGTAGGCCGGGTCCTGGTACAGCGCAGGTAGTTCCTCGCCCTCCTTCAGGCACTTCTTTAGTCCGAAGAGGTGGCGGTCTACACCGCGTCCGTCGCTGGCATCAGAGATGTACTTGACGTGTGCGTCGAGTGCTGCTCTCAGCTTCTTCTGGCACTCCTCGGGCGGGGCGTCGGCATCGGCCATGGCGTTGCAGAAGGCTACACTCTCGTCTGAGACGGTCCTGCAGGTCTCTGTTCGGCCTTGTTGGAAGCGACGGGTAGCGGCAGATTCGTAGGTAGGGCGGTTCTTGCCGTAGAACTTATGGTATGCGAGCTGGATAATCATTTGTACGTAGGCGTCGGGGCTGCACTTGAACTTCTTGATCAGACCCTTGCCGTAGCCTTGGTAGGCTTGCACCCTCAGCTCGTGCGCGCCAATCTGGCGGGAGAAGTGTGCTTGTGCGTCGGCGATGTCTTGTTGTAGCTCCTTGTTGATCTCAAATCGAAGGGGTTTCGGGTTGGGCAGGTTAGAACGCACGTTAGGGTCGTCAAAGGGAAGGGCGTTGGTAAAGATTTGCTGGTTCGCGTAGTCGTTGAGGCGGTGGGTGGGTGTGCCGTCCATCATGGAGTGCTCGCCCGTGAAGCCCGATGTGCCGTTCTCGTTGACGATAAACTGAAGAGGCTTGTCGAACCAGCGGTTTGCGCCATCGCCATGCCAGTATTGGTGTGCGCGCTCTTCGAGAGTAACGGGGGAAGCATCGTCAAGGCAGACAATGAAGGACGAGGATTCGATGGCTTCAATAGATGCAGCGTTGATGTCAGAGGCAGCCTTGAGCTTGGGGTAGACGTCTGACCAGACATCACGGTTCTGAGATGTGAGGATGCCGACTGCGGGCGCCTTCTCGGCCTTCTCGTATACGCGCTGGAATTGGAGCTCGAGCTCGCTGGTGTTCAATTGCTTTCCGTTGATTTCGTGGGGAATCTTCCAGAACTGGTTCTTCCTAATCGCAACGATGTGCGGGTTCTCCTTGTAGGGGTACTTTGTGCTGGTGTCTGATGGCTTCTTGGGCACACGGCAGCAGTTGAACATGTGCTCGTAGGAGCTCATGGACATGGGGAGTTTCTTCATGTACTCGGGCTCCAGGCTGCGTTCATCAACCATCTTCTTGAACTCAAGCACAGCTGTTGAAAGAGCCGCAGCGCGCTTCGCGGGATTCCGCCTCTTCCTGTCATCGCGGTGCGAGTAGAAGTAGCTGACGTATGGCACGACTGGGTCGCGGTAGGCCAGGTACGCAGCGTCGTTCCACCACTCGTAGATCCAGTTCTTGTGCTTGGGGTCCTCTCTCCGCTCCACCAGGCGCTTTTGTAGCTTCTCTCCAGGCCCGCCGGGGGCTACAAACTCGTTGACAGCCTTTGTGGTCACATCGAATTCGGTTTGGGAGAGGAGCGGGTGAACAGACTTGAGGTATCGCTTGGCGGTCTCCTCTAGGGTAGGGACGGGGAGTCGTGGTAGGGAGTCTTCAAAGCGTAGCATGGCGCCTTTGCTGTGGTCCTCCTTGTAGCCTATGCAAACATGGTGGTCAGCTTCCAACTGTCTCAAGCATGCGAACGAAACATATTCTGCTTACCCGCTGGCAGACTCGACTGTTTTCTCGCTGGAGCCATTGCGACAATCTACACGCGGCGGATGTTAGCATCAACTCCCCACTATCCCTCATTTTCCAATGCGACAACATACTCTAGGCTTCCCAAAAGCTGGCTGGTTCAAAAGCGGTCTGCGAAGTATCGAGGCGGGTACTCGCGCGCGTGCAGCTCTGCTAAACATCACAAACGAAGATGTGAGAAGGAACGAGAGGAAAGATGACAGAAGACGATATCCGAAATCCGAGCTTCAGCAGATCCGAGGCCAAATGAGCACGCGCTGGCTGGGATGCCAGGGGTGGTGGAGCTGTAAATCTGACGAGCCGAGGTTGTCGGACTAAGCTTAGATATGACCCCCGTGACGTGATGTTTGCGGTCTGATGGCCGCTTGACCGGATGCACATGCGACTCTCTTATTATATGTTATTGCAGCATGTGCCAGACTATTCGACAACACCGAGGCTGCAGTCGACTTCTCAGCCTGTTTGCCAACAGCCATGTCTCCGGACTATTCAGCATCGCGCTTCTGGGTGCCCCGCGCCAGCATCCCCATCAAACACGGGCGCGACGAGCCGGCAATTTCACACCTAGGAGCCGAGGAAGGGGAGAGCCTCATTACTAATCATGTGACTGCAATCATGTGACGGGAGAGGCTCGTACTAGCCACAGAAGAGCAAAGCCACAGTTCGTACAAAGGCGTCGGTGTCTAGACCTGTGCTCTTCGGCATTCGGCGAATTGATTACGACCAGTGCGGCTGTATACGATTCTTCAACCAAGACTTTTATGATAATATCTTTATTGATTAACAGGATTGATGAACTCGAGGATGCTGGGCAGGCAGATAGGAGCAGGGATGTGGCGGAAAGGATGACATATTTTTTTATGCGAGGGAGTGGGTGTTGGGAAGGGAGGCATTGCGGTTTGATAAGTTGTCGACAAGACGATTAGTGGGAAGCGAGATGCAGATTAAGAGAAATTTTGTCAGTAAATGGGACTATGCATGTGGCATGATAGTGATATTGTATTCCCCTTGGTGTAAGAAGACGAAGATGCGCTCGCTCTCCCAGTCTTGCGCGCGAAATGGTCTCTACCTTAGAGCCGGATCAAACAAAAGGTCCCAACACCAACGCTGAACATGAAAGAAATCGCTGCAGTTGCAAGTCTATCCAGACAATAACACTACCCCATATAAACCGGAAAACTTATGCCCGAGAAAGTGTTGTAAATATAAACATAAGAAACGTCGCAGTGACGGTATGGAGTCCATCACAGCGTCACAAGTGTTTGAGCACGCGATAGAATCCCGCTGTGTCGCGTTTCAAATAGCAACGGGTTGCGCGGCCGGATCATCCAACAGCCGCACGATCCCATAGGTATCGAATGTGCAGTCGACAAACTCATATCCTTAGTACTCCGACCAATGACACTCTTCACCAACCTTCTCAAACTCCAGACTTCTGTTCACACGTCGCCGTGCGCGTTCTTCACGGCCAAGACAGCAGAAGAGTCGTGCGAGACCGCTGCGCTTCCGTGGCTCGAGGCCCTCGTAGGGGTTCGCCTTTAAAGTCGAGCTGGATGTCGACGATGGGCTGAGAGGAATGGTAGCATCGGCGAAGATATCTCTGCTCTTGTGTGGCTGCTTTTCCGATATGCTGGAGTAGGGTGATGGTGTTTGCGAAGATGTAGAGGGGAATGATGTGTCGAGTGGAGAGAGCAGTTGCATTTGGCGGTTTGCTCGTGGGGAGCTGGGGAGCCCGCTAGGCGACATTGGTGGGTATGACAATGTAGTAAAATATGCGTGTAGCGGAAACGGTAGTCGCGATTTAGATCCAGATCTAAGAAAGCGTGCCGCTGATATGTAAGGACGTTTGTTAAGAAGAGAATAAAGCCGTGAATATGAAAGAAACAGTGTTTGTATGACAAGAAAAGGCACCAAGGGGGACACAGAGGCGTATATGCTTATGCCGATCACCAACCTGCCGTGACCGCAATTATACGTTACCCAGGGGGGATGACATGCAAGGAATCTCGATGCCAAAGGTCCGACGCCGTGAATAATGGCAAGGGGGCAGCGCGGGGCATCGAATATCCGCCACCAAATATCCTCAGTCTGTCACTGCCTCAAAACAGCTTTTGCAGCAAGGCTAAGTATTATCCGCAGTTTCATAGGCGACAACAATTTGCGTTCTTCAATGTTGGACATCGCGGCTGCCGTCCAACCAGAACATCGTGTGCGCGTCGCGCAAAACACAAACAGCGCGCTGCAAAGCGGCGTACGTTCAGCCGCAGCTGGCGTGCATGGAGTCCTGAAACCGTGCCGTCTTCATGCAGCAAGGCTAGACCCATTGTTGCCAGAGATCTGAGGCCTGCGTGCACAAAGAGTCAGCGAACGTGTTCCCTGGAAATAAGGCCACCAAGGCTGTTTGTTGGGTACGGCTCGTTTGTTTTTCTCGCCCCCTCCCCCCCCCTGCTCCGTCCTTGAAACAGCTTCGACGTCGCACGTCTGTTGGAAACAAACGACGGCTCGCTTGTCAAAAGCCCGCGCCGCGTCTGTTGTAAAGAGTCGGCTATCTCCCAAGTTCATGCGAAGGATGGCAGGAGCTGTTCCGTAACATGTTACTCCCTCGAATGCGCCGATGAGAACCCACCGATTGAAGTTGTTTGCGATTGACATCGGACCGTACAGTGCTGGATGATGACTACCAGCGTTGATAGTGGCATGATTGTATGCAGTTCGAGGCAGGCTAACCAACTGTGTCTTTGGACGATCCATTTCTGACTGACAACCGACGACATGTGGTTACATCTACGCGAGCGGGACGATTCGTGCATGATAACTGTTGTTGGTATATCGCCAGCATCGCCGTGCGGCACAGCACTTGCCTGGGATCATTCAATCCTCCGTGAAGCCTATCTCCATTCTGTCCAGCCGCGGTCCATGGGACATCGAGTTGCTAAGAAGATGGGCATAGAATGACTAGCTGCGAGATGCAACAAGAATAAGATTTCAGAAGGGAAGAAAATCGGTGACCGTAGCTGCACACACTGTGATGCGACCGAGTTTATTACGCTGGAGAGTAAGAACAGTACGTTCGCAATATCTCAAGACCGCCTTGCTAGACATGCGCACTGCGCGCCTTGATAGCGAATGCGGCGTAGTTGCTTCGCCGTACAGTAGGCCTTGGGCGGCGCAGCTACGGACAACACAAACTGTTATCTAGCAATCTGGTATGCGACCTGCAAGAAGCCCGGAAAGGGAATATACATTACGGAATGGTAAATTGAATAAAAGCTGAAGCTCAAAGCGTCATGCCATTGAAGATGCTCCAAAAATGATGTCATTGCTATACGCTTTCTGTATTCGCAGGCGACGTGACAGAAACGCGAGGCGGTCACAAGAATAACAAAGAATAGCTAGCACTTGACTGAGCTGGCTATAGGATCTTACTCGATCGAATGATGTGAAGGCGATTTGTATCGACGCATCTAGAGGAATTGAAGCACGCGCTAACCTAAAAATGGATGACGCGTGCCAGATCCAAACACATCCACAGCAACTGATGATCTTTCCTTTTGCTGCTAAGCAGGTAAACTGACTTGCACACCCAGACTTTTATTGCCATCATGGGATAATCGAGACGGAATCTAAAGCAAAACTATCTACTATGAACGCGAACTTTGATCATGAAATTCCGAAACATATGCTACACCTGACCGGAGGATCCTCCCTCCAGTCCACCAAGTGATCAGTCAGACCTCAAACGCCTCGCTTACGAAACACAAACTCAAAACGCAATCCCTTTCGTAAACACCTCAATACCAAGTGACGGCTTCCATGATCTGACTAGCCGTGACGTCGTGATATCAAAACAAACTTATATATAGTATATCGTATAACCGGCGCTCTCATCCTGCACCGTGGGCAGCTTGTGGAAGCCGGGATGTATATATCCAGAGTCTGCGAGATGCTCTTGGTGGGTTGCCGCTCGATAGGCGATCTCAAAGTCCTTAATAGCCGCCACGTCGGCATCTGCAGCAAGATCCGCAGGTACATTCAGATTAGAGCGTTGAATGTGCTCTTCCACCTGGCTTAGCATGGCACCCCAATGACCATGGGCATTCGGGTATTCGATGGCATTGGTGAGACGCCCCCGATGTTGACCTTGAGGGGGACGAATAATGCCGTGGCGCAGTCGAAGTAGAGGTACATCTGCGGCCAGAGTTGGTGTGGCATTGGTGAAGATACTGTTTTTGTGAGACCAGTTGGAAGCGGTCTTGTCGCTGCTGCTGGGATTTTCAAAGCTGTTGTTCTGTTGAAAGTGCATTACTCAGGAGCACGAGCTTCTTTCACAGGTCGATATCATTGTCGAGGCCTCTCGCCCAAAGCTAGTGATATCAATATGATGACGCTTTGGTTGGAATGACTAAATTAACTTACCATCACCTTTGTATGTAATAATCTTGTAATCTTTGTTGGCTGGGTTTGTACGGGAGAAATAACCTTTGCTTCGATGTGTCAATGGAATATACTAGAGGGTCGCGAGATAGTAAGAATAGAACACCAAAAAGAAGAAGAGAATCAAAGCCTATCGTCGCCATCTCAAGGAAAGTGATCTCGGAAGTGAGCAGTCTATTGTAGTCCAGATTGGGGGTAGTGCTCGGTGGTAAAGGACCTGGTTGAGAACATATCGGGCTTTCCCACTGCCTTTTCCCAAGGTGCCATTGTTAGCGATATTTGGGAGAGCTGTGTTGTTACTGAAGTTGAGGGATGGGGGCAGCAAGACTACTGGAATCACAAGAGCCTGAATCGGGATATGTGTAGATAGTTGTAGCACGGGCGGGCTGTGCTGGCTAACCGCAGACGCTTTATGTGCCGCAACAGTACTGGCCGTCCCAGAACTAAAAAAAATCGCCCAGAGCAGCAGTCGCATGAAACAAGCATGCATAGAAGAGGGAGAGAAGAAGGCTGGAAGAGCTGAGCTGGGAGATTGGCAGCGGGACGGGGAGCGCGTCGAGGTTTAGGACCCTCAATCGCATCTACGTCTGCTATAATGTCGGGATGAAGCCGGTCTTCGTATACTTTACCACGCAAGAAATGTTCATAGATTTCTCGTTGGACGCGTGCTACCTCCGTCTTGTTGTTATTGTTGCCAAGATGCATCACCTGCTCGCTTCTGAGCCTCCTGTTTTTTTTGTAGGTTGGCCATGAATCGGGGTGTGGAGATATTGCACCAATGACCTGTGGAGCTTGGAGAATGAACAAACGCTTGTTTGCTTACTGTAGCTGCTCATGTCCACATCCTCAATGTGCTCGTCGTCACTGCCGTCGCCGTCGCCATCTGCGACCACCTGGTCGTTCTTCGCGACCTTGAAAATTGTTACTGTCGCTGTCGTGGTCGTGCTCCATGTTTATATATGGAATGGCGCGCTTGGTCTTGATCCTGTCGCTGCGGCATCGATCGATTGCCCTCCGACAGATTTAATATCTAGAAACCCGTCCCACCTATTCCGCACCTCGGCGACCCCGCTCTGCGCAAGAGATCATCGTGATGACGACACCGACGAAAAGAAGCCTAGAGGACAACTGCTACCTAATGAGAGGTGACATAGAAGACAGAATATTGCCGATGAGCATGATTGGTAGTCTTCAAGGGACAAGAGGAAGCAAGAAACACACGTCCTGTCAAACGCCATGAGATGAGTGAGCATCCCGCGACATAGCCCGAGTAAGCAACCCGTGTCGACCAGTCGGAACGCCCAGTAGAAGAGTGCTTCTAGAGCCTGGTTGCAGACACGATGGTGCGCGCAAGACTTATGGCCGTGCTGTTTCCACCGAGAAGCAAGACTGGCGGAAGAATGCTAATGTTAAGAGCCGAAGAGGCTCATTCCTCGACTGGAGCGAGCAAAGATTTGGCGAACATAATGGATGTAATGCGCACGCCAAGTGCTGCTATAGAAACAACGTCTTTTGTGACAGTAGGACGAGACTTTCCAAGAGGACGAAGAGAAAGGTAATGCAACCTGTTTGTCCCTGTGGTACAACAACAATCAACGAAACGAGCCGTTCTGAGTGTGACCTAGTTAGTGTGGTTAGGATGAACATCCCTAGCTTTTGTGTGAGAGCTGAGTGTCAAGGCCCTCAGTAGCAAGGTGCATCTTCGGAGGAAGCACATTTGCGTAGCCTCCAGCTGAACAAGCCAATGGTTGTGAGACAGGTCCATGAAGAAAGAGTTCTGGCGATAGTGGGCCGAGCTGTATGTGAACACACAATGTGTCGTCTAATTTTCAAGGTGCCAGAGAAGCCTTCATACGCAGTAGCCACTGCTCGCGTTTTAAGCATTTTTTACCCAAGCTCTTTCTAGACGCCGTATAGTGTGAATCCCAGGAGGCGATACACAACAATGTAGTGCTTTCTTGGTACTGCAGTGCCCCTGGAATATTTAAATATATATTTCTCCACATACTGCTGTATTGTATCGCTCGTTTTCTGCATTTTTAACACTGAAAAATGTCGTCCTTCTTAAGACAACGAGGGTGCGAATGGTGAACAAAATTTGTTTTCATGACGTGTAAAGGATCGTGTTAAGCCAGGTCGCTGCTCAACGGTCACATGTTTTACGTAGGGTTTGATTCATTACCAAAAACTGAGAATTGTTCGAAGACGGGGTGGTGTCGCGTAGTGCAAAGTAGACGCTCAGCAGATATAGACGTTCTGTGTGTGTGAGCACGCATCGCATGCCCACTGGGGAAGGCATCGCCGCCTACTCATTCCATCAGTTCGCCATAGATGAAATGAGTCCATGGGCTTTTTTTTGACGATCGTGTTGAGTGTAGTCGATGGTGGACTTGCGGAAGTGTAGCAATTAGAAAAGTGTCCTGGCGATCTGGTCGAAGGAAGCGGCCCCGAGGGTGCCGCCGGAGATGGTTCGGGTTCGTCTGTCGCGGCAACGTCGCCATTCCTCTTCGCGTCTTTGTTCATCTCACCCTCATCGTGTGTACCATCGTGTATCCATCTCCTCCACCAGTGTGCGACAATCGAATGTTGTCAAGGAAATTGAGATCGAGCGTTTGGTAGCAATCGGTCGAGGTTTGAACGCGCGGCGGTCTCGCGAGACCGCATCTTGCGTTCTGGGTCGGCTGCGAGGCAGACTCGAGAGGCGGGGAATACGAAAGTAATTGTGAGTTCGAAGCTCGGAGAACAATAGGATCGTCGTGTCGCGCATGCGGAAGTAAAGAATAGATGGAAAGGAAGAGTTAGTAATGAAGCGCTTCGTTTGTGATCTGCCATGAGCCCCGGCCCTGGACCAGAGGCAGGGACGCGATGTCACATCTAAAGATGACAAGTCGATAAATGAACGTGGTAGTCGATCCTACTGAAGGTAAGTGATTCACGCGATCAAGATGTGGTGATGGAGTAAGGTCAATGCTCCGTAGAGTCGGCAGGGGCGGAGGTCCACACGCAACATTTGCCAAGTCAACAGACCCTATGCTTGGTGAAGGATCAGATGGGCCTTCCAATTCTGGCTCTTTGATTGATAAGGCGTGAGGTGTCTCTCAATTTCTGGTAGACCTCGAAAAACAATCACGTCTAATGCCCCATCGGAAACCACATCTTGGTCCAGCCTGGCATCTGCAGATGTCGCAGGTTCGCGCAGAAGACTACAAATGTGGTCTCACATACAAGTCAGGTAATCTATTACACATGTGTCCACCACGATCATTTGTAGTTTTATGACTGCTACGCTACTTGGTACGCTGCTGTCTCCACACCATACGCATCTCTATACTTCGCCTATGGCTGGAACGACTGTCATGCCAATCTTGAAGTCTGCATTACCATGGATATCTACTTGTCTCCTAGTGCTCTTCTAGCTGTCCCCTTTAACGCCTCTTGACCTCCGTTCTGATCCTCGTCGTCTCCCAACTCTCGCCGGGAAGGGTCCCTAGTCGGTTGGGTTGGGTCTTGGGGTGTCTGCTTAGACGGTTGACCTGGCTGCTGTGAAGGCTGGCCCGAGGGATGCTGAGGAGCAGGGTTTGGAGCACGGGTTCTTCGAGGAGGTCGAGGAAGATCCGGCGAAGGTGTGTTTTGCTGACGCCTAACCTGCTGTTCGAAGGCTAACTGAGCCGCTTCCCGATGAAAAGGAGCCATAGCTGGCATTGAGGAGCCATGTCCACCTGATGCAGGATGGGTCTGCAACGTCTGCGTCGGTTGAGACAACTGTGAAGGAGGGTTTAGCGAAAGGCCAAAAGGGTCACGCGTAGGTGTCTGTCGTGGCGGAGGACGGCGGCTAGACACATCCTCCTCGACTCGCGTTTGAGCGAGGGCGGCTGATGTTTCTTCATTCGCGTGTTTTGCGTGTTCATCCCGAGCTTCACCAAGACGCCTGTGGTAGCCTAGTGTGCTGTGATGACGAGAGACATGGCCAGCTTGCAGATCGCCTTCAAGGCCTCGAGATGTACCGCGAGGCGGTGTTTGTGAATCCTCTGGACGGTTACACTGCTGTGCTGGTGCTGGCTGAGGAGGTGCGCCGAGTACAGCCGACGAAGAGGCCCCTCGCTGGCGATGATTTGGTATATATTCTCGAGCGTTGATCGTGTCGGAAGGGGAAGCTATAGCTCTTGAGTCGCTCTGACGGTCGGTGGAGGTGCGACCTGATGCTGATGTTGGATGGCTTTCACGACCGTCTTCGAACTCTTCTTCACCGCCAGACCCGCTGCTCTTGTCATCATCCTTTTTACGCATTTCTTCAGGCCCGGGTACGGTGGTTGAAGGCGCGCGGGGAGGATGCGGTCGGTCATGTTCGTCTTTGGAGCCTCGAGGGTTCATCGTGGAAGTTGTCGAGAACAATAGCGCAATGGCAATGTTGTCGGAGTGCGAGAATCAAAAATTACAGAGGAAAATCAAGACAGCGGTGTAAGTGTTGAGGGTGGCGGTCAAGGAAAAGGAATGTATACGCGAGAGTGAGAGACGTTGACCAACATAATGCAGGCCGGATTCGTCAAATTTGAGCAATATACGCGTCTTTATTCAACTATAGAGCTTTTTAGAGAGGCACTTGAAAGTGGACACAGTTATAAGAGACACCAGGGACTCTTATGCGACCAAATAAAACTGGCTACACAAGCACTGGTTACGACAATCAAGGAAGCACAACAAATGAAGTGGACTATTAAGGACGTCATTTCAAGCATTGTCAATCTCGATGCACTCATTAGGAAACGCTGATAATAGCGTCAGATGCGAAGGTATCTATGTATAACACCTGGAAACTTTTCCTGCTGACCTATTTTCCAAAATCTCTGCTTGGGGGGTTTTGCCTGGATTTCTTCTATTAGAAAATAGTTGGAGCCTCGTTATCTTTTGCAGCTCCATGACACTGCCCTCCATGTGCTTTTCTCCCTACAGACTAACCGTATTTTTACGCTACTTTAGCTTCCTGTTGAATCTCAGCTGTTCGGGCTCCTTCTTCCTATCTTCAGACGTTGAGAAATGCTTGTGAAGATACTCGTAGTGGAAACTTCGCTTCTTCATCTCGTCTTATAGGTTCACAACCTCAGCGGGTCCATCGACTTCAGGTCAGTCTACTGTAGA
The DNA here is from genome assembly GCA_024321975.1 of Alternaria sp. 'sect. Undifilum'. NCBI lineage: Eukaryota > Fungi > Ascomycota > Dothideomycetes > Pleosporales > Pleosporaceae > Alternaria > Alternaria sp. 'sect. Undifilum'. The sequence goes on from JAJJZI010000003.1 coordinate 1,594,010, forward strand.
AAAGCAAGACTGCCCCAATGGATCTCTTGTCTTTCAGCGGGAGTTCATGCCAAATCCGTTCCTTTTCTCTCTAATCTGATACACACGCACCTCCTGAAGGTCTTCACGATGCATCCGCAGCGCAAGATCTTCGTCAAGCTGTGTCAGGTCGCTTGAGAAGGCGATTTTCCAAGGCCCATTTGTCCTGTGTCCTCCGTGATTGGGTGTGGGTAGGCATTTCCCGCTTTCATTGGCGCTGAGAGGTTCTCCTCGAGTCTAAAATGCTCGCTTTGAGTATTAGAGCGCTTCTGTGGAGACCCTTCGATAGCTTGAGACTGGCGGGCTTCATTCATTCGAAGACCATCGGCATCGCGATATGAATGTGTCATAGACTGGGGTCGTGACGGTTTAATTGCTTTAGGTAGCAGCAATCCGCAAGTCACAAGCTAATTGCCATGCGGCTTGTACTTCCTCGTAGATCAGTGCGTCAAAATTTCAGGATTTTATACAGGCTCCTCAGGCACCTGTTGCCAATTTTCAGCTGGCTGGGAGTTCATATCATTGTTTCCTCACTATCAACGTTACCTCTTTGGTATTCACAAATCGCTCCATCCTCGGCTTTCCTTCACCGCGGCGGTACTACTGGCGCGTCTTGTCGTCTATCCCTTTGGGATATCTAATAAGGCGCCAACGGAGAAAGAAGCCGTCTATCTTTATCGCTTTTATCGTACTTCGTGACGTGTAGCCAAATTTGCAGACGATCTTCCTGATAGTCGAACTCAGCTTGCTCCAAGCCCCAGCGAAGAGCGAGGCCATCATAGTACGGCTGAGGCGGGATGTTGTCCCAGCGACCGGTGGTCCACCGTTGTAGTTGTCTGAGAACGGGTCGTCAGAGGAAGGCGGGGAGGATGGAGAGAGCGAAGGAAAGCGGCGGTTATCTTGCGATGCAAGAGTTGTCTTCGAGGTGGCAGTAGTTTTCTGGCTTTATTGTTAGTGTTCGAAATCTGTTCGCAGTACCTTCGTCAAATGAGCATCCTACACAAGATCTTGCTCTTTGGAACGCGAACAATGCTGCACAGGCGGCACTATTATGGTTAGAGAGAGACTGCTTTCTAGTGCGATTGAATTGATGCGATTGTAATAACTTATGAGTTCTGAATTTTGGATGCACCTAAGGAGTAAGGTTAAAATCCGCTTGACTGTGAAATGCGGTGTTGGCTACTGACGTCAGAGTATAAACAATCGAATCAAAGCTTTGGAGCATACGAACAGTGTGTTCGAGCTTCTAAAGCTTCCTAAGGGAGCAACTGGTTAAGTCAAGGAGAAGTCTGGGCAATGTCACTATGGTGACTCCAATGAACACAAAATCCTCATGGATTTGAAGAGCCATTTAGGATGGCTTCTTATTGGAATGATTTGATGCTAACAATCACGATGATAATTACCTTCCCGAAACACTGTTGCGGGCAAATTACACGATTAAGATCACAAGTGAGGCGCGAAGTTTACAGCACGACATGGTAAACTTCATCACGACTAGGCCGATAGCATCCATCGACGACCGACATAGAAGTCCTGAGTCAATTTAGACACTCTCTGGGAACGCCACCAATCTATAGGCAGCTTGCATGATGAGATTCAACTCGAGAAGCTTGATTTAACAGGATTCCCATACCCATTTGCTATCGATTGCTATACTTATGCGCCACATCCCTAAACCCCTGTTGGTAGGTACGTCATAGTATGTACGTCCTCAAGTTCTCATCCATCTATACATGTCCTGACAACACCTTTGACCCTCTTGGGTCCTCTCGACTGGGGGCGCCACGATGGTACATATGCAACCTCTTCAGCTCCATTTAGCTTCCGCTTTTGAGGCTCAGGCATGTTTTCGAGAGCCTTGTAATATCCCTCGCGCCTCGCAGCTTTCCTCGCCTTATCACCGCTCCCATTTTTGACCTTGGTCCCCCACATCTCCCTACACTCTTCAGTAGCCAGGTTCAAAGAGCCCGAAATCGCCGAAGATGAACATGCAATTGCTCTAAGATCGTTCATTGTGACATAGCGGGCGAGAGCTTCCTGGATTGGATAGAGGCGCAATGCTGAGACGAAGCCGTTGCGGTTGTTGTGTCCACCTCGAATGCGTGCTGTACGAAAGCTAGGAGATGGCTTTTTGACGTCCTCCATCTCAGCGAGTATCCGCTCAATGCATCCGTCGAGTAGGGGGGTATGCTTGAGGTCGTTGACCCCGACTGGAAGGACTGCGGGAGACGATGGCGATGCCGATGCCGAAAGGAAAGCCTCATCAACATCGGCCGCGACGCTATTGTGAAGAGGATTTGCACGTTGATGGCGTTTGTTCTTGATCTGTGTCCCTTCTGGGTATTGTCAGAGATGTAGGAAAGATGAGAATCGAATGGTCGCGCTCTACCGGCAGTGCTTGTCATCTCGCGAATTGGTACAGAAGAAGCGTCAGAAGTTGGAATGACGCGAGACATCATGTTTGTGGACTTCGAGAAGGAAAACTGGTCTCAACTGTTGTTGTGGGAGACGTTGATGGCGTCTTGTCTGTACAGTCGAAGACTTTGCAGAACTAGGAAAAGAAGAGGGTTTCGAGAAAAAAATGCAACCACTTTATCATTTACAACTGCGATCCAGGGTCCAGTTGATCCGAATGCGCTGTCTGTGCTCAAAAGCCGCCTCTAGATCACAAACTTTCCAGCTGCGCGGCGAATCGCGCATTCACGCCGATTAGGATAATTTGCCTCTCATCTAAGCCGAAAGTGACCAACAAACGACCGTTTCTTTACAAAAGGCCGCCTTATACGCGAGAGCCAGCGGGTGTTAAGAGTTTGTTGGTGAAGAAGCAATAGAAGAAGATGTGAGACTCACAGCACGCTGCATCCATTCTTCCAGCAAGCGCAGATAAGTCATATTCACAAAGCTATGAGAATTTTCTCCTAAGGCCTTTGACCTGAAAGTTACAAATGATTCAGTTTTGGATATCAGTTCCACTCAGCGCATTTCCTCGCTCTTGTTCTACAAGTCTAAAGTAACGAACAGGCGAGCAAGGATCCCCACAACACTATATGACCAGAGGTCGACGCGCCTGAAGTTCCATTAACTAAAGAGAGTATTTCAGATCCCAGAGTCTTATTTTCAAAGTCAGACGTTGAGGTGAATGGGCGCTTTAGTCCGTGGGGAAAGTCGAATCGAGTTGCGTCTTCATCTCTTTGAAATCATGCTTACTCTGATACACGTCGCGTCATGGAAATGGAATGCAGCACTAAATCTTTGTGGTAAATTAATTGAATACTGAGCTGAATTCTAAAGATCCTGTCGTCTGATAGAGATTGAAGGAGTAGGATAAACGTGAACCCGTGATTGCGCCAGCTATGAAATGCCAATGACCTTATACGCGGACAACTGTATCGGGTGCCATGGAAACAGCTTCGATATTGTGATTGTGAATATAGTTCAGGTAGCTAAATGAAGTGAGCCTTGAGTGTTCACGTGTTGTCCTGACGGTCGTACCCGCCCTCGGGGAAGTTGCCAAGCATTGTTGATCAACACCGTGCCTTGGCATTTCACTCTTTTCGCGCAATTTGAGGTACCATCGAGCACCGACTTCAGGCTGGATTCACCACGAAGAGGTCCTTCTTGGGGGCACGGATTCCTGAGGTACCTTCTCCTTCCCCCAACCTAAATAGCCCCCCTTTCAACCTACTGCACTTACAAAGCAACTCAGTTGAACATTTTCTCCAGTCTCGTTCTTAGCCCCAAGGATAGCCCAAAGGATCCTATGCTCCTTGATCAAACTTATTAGGCAATAACAACGCAGGGCTCCCAGGAACAACAGCGCTGAACCCGACGACAAGCTTTCCAAAGGGAGAAGTTGATCTGTTCACAAAGTGTACGCGCCAGAAGTCACGCGCTTGGTAATTTGAAAGCTAACTGGAACACTAGTTACTGCCGTCTCGGTTCGACCGATGAATATGTCGCAGTCTGGTGCCAGTGATTCTGATCTGGACGCCCCGAACGATTTCGTTGCCGAGTATCGAGTCCCGAAAAATCAGACCTTCCTCACAAAAGCCCTCATTAAAGCCGACAACATCTGCATGACAAGCTGCCACATTGTCTCACTCTTAGAGAGCATCTGGAAGTACAGCTCCACGCACGTCTTCCTTCCCATCACAGCCATCGAGCTAGCTGCTGGCCACCGGTACTGGTTGCCAGATAAACTCTTAGCTGAAGAGTGGATGATGGTCTTCTTATTCGCCCCTACTTGGTTACTTGAATCTGCGCCGCCGGAAGTAAAGACGGCTCTCGAAAAGCAGGTTTACAACGTCATGGGAGCTTGGCCTAGCTTTGCAGAGATCTTGCGAAAGGAAGACAACATTTTCATGCCTCTCAGTTGGTTTCCGTCTACACAGTTGGCAAGGCAACCTTTGAAAAATGGGTCAAGTTCCTTGTATCCTCAAGAACGTATCGATCTTGCCATGCAATCTTCACCAAGGTCGTTGGTAAACCAAAAGATCCCATACATGACCGTTCCCGAACACTCTTCATATACGGTTGATCCTGAAACTGGCTGTCCTCAGCCTAAACGGGCGCGTCTTGGGAACAACGAGTCAAACAGGCTGGTTATAGATCCGCACCTAGTACCCTCGTCGGGAATTGATCCTCGTCTATCACTCCAGCCATCTGCAGCTCCTGTGAGCCTGTCTATCCAGCCATCCATGTCTCCGACTTTTGTCGTCCCCCACACACCTGTTCAAACCAATCTGCATGCACCTCAAGGGCGTACGCAGTTACCACGCGTTCAGCCTACCCAAAATATACCTCAAGGACATATGCAGCCAGGATTCGCTTCAGCTCCAGGCCCTCATCCAGGTCTATCCTCTATCCCCAACGTATCGGTGTTCCCTCTGCAGTCCGTACACAGTGGTGCAGCTGCATTCGTGCAGAACCCAGCGGCTCCACATATCTTTGATCAATTACTCCAGGCACAAGGTATTACTGTCCCGGGGTTCCAGCCGGGAGCTGTGATTCCACACGATAATGGAAAAAAGGCCTGGAGTGCTGAGCGCATCCGGGCATTTGTCCAAATCCAGAACAAAAGCATCTACCAACTGCCGCCTACCGCCTTCTCTCCTCTCGGAACCGAGATGTCAAACTTCCGAACGCCGGAATCGATTGATGTGACGAACTGTCCTTTCGAGACATCACTCGAAGAGAACTTCACAGTAAGTGCAACTACTCCATTGTTAGGAGATTGATTGTATAGAGGAATTAACAGCTGACCAGTATCTTTCGAACGTGTCTACGCTCAATCATGAGATGTGTTTCCGGGCGAGTCGACACTGGCAACCTATGCACATAGCTCGATACATCGTAAGTATTCCATATACGCATAACATTTGGAAAGAAAGTCAGCTAAGATTTATTCATTATACAGAACTATGCCCACAACCTTCAAACACCGAGGATCTTTGGGCGCTCAAAAATCGGACATCACTTTGCCAAAGCCGCGGCCTGGGGCAAAGCGCATCACGGCCATGTTCCCACTGCCTCCCTTCGCAATACCAGCACAGACAGTGGAACGCGCGGTCCTAACAAAGTACTACACGACTACTTCCTATATAGTATGGGTGATGGAGTGGTCCGCCCGCCTCTTGGACGTCAGGCGCAGATGTTGACGCGAGTCATCGACCACGTTCGAAACGTCACCGGAGATCGAAATATTCGGCTGAGTGAGGCTGCTGCGTACGCAAAGGCTTGGAATATCACGGTGCCGGCGCATGAGCAGATGGACTTCACAAACTTGGCTGATGTGGATAAGCTGCCGTCGGCCGCGTTTCTTGGGATCATTAAGGCCGATTACCGGAACAAGTTCAATGGTGAGGACCCGTAGGATGGCATCTGGTATTTGTAAGAGATGTCACCTAGATTTTTTGGTGGAAGAGATTCATATGCGATCGGCATGCAGGTGAATGCGTAGTCTTCAGGTATGCCTAGGGCATCTTGTGACCAGGCGTAAGCAGACGGGGCATGCGAAGCTTCTCACTGGATATAGCTTCTGTTAAGAGCAAAGGCAATACGATGAAGCTCACTTTCATAAATGTACCTGTTATGCTAGGTCTGTCTTGACCGCGTACACTATGTTTTACGCTATCATATATAGATGTAATAAAACTTCCAGCTTCAGCTAACTTCTTGAACTAGCCATGAAATCAGGGGCGTGCCACCACCAAGGACGGTGATCCTGCTATGATCAACTGTATCACGATGGCATAGGAGATGTTGGCTGTAAGTAAGTTGTTCTGACTTGGGGGTTACCCGCTAATGTAAAAACAGTTCCTTCCCTGTCAGACCGTAAATTACCAGACTTGCTAACAATCAAGCCAATCAAGCTGAAGCCTCCAGCTTAGCTTGGCTTGACGATTTGGAGTAGTATAGCTTGATTGATGAGATTGATAAGCAAAAACCAATGGGCTTGATTGGCTTGATTGATGAGATTGACAACCGTGCGTAAGGCTGTATAGGTAGGTAAGGTTAGCTATATTGTGACTATTTCTAGTGTTAAGTCTCTTAATTGTCATTCACAAAGATTAGGAAGCTTTTATATATGTATATATATATATATATAATATTTATACTTATAACGCGTTGTAGCGTTGCAACGAATGTTTTTATATATTATTGCGAACCTCAACTCTAGAAAAGTATCGTGAGATCGCTCCTACCACAACAACAACAACAACAGCCTTACGCACAGTTGTCAATCTCATCAATCAATCTAGCTTCTCGCAGCTTGATTGACACGAAAATTTATAGGGACTAGACTGGCTTGATTGATCTATATATTTTGTCCAGCTTGATTGATGAGCTTGATCTGGATTGATTGTTGGCAAGTCTGTAAATTACGACCTATGGGATCGCATTCAAAAGCCCTGGAAACCAAAGCAAGTTGCTGACTCATGGTAAGTACCCTCAACTTTGTTCGCACGGATCAAACATGACACAATTTGCTGATTTTGAAAGACGTTTGTTCATCAGCTACAAATACCCACTAGCTATCATCGCACCGCGTTTCACCACGACCACGATAACCGACCTAAGGACGTACCGAAACACACTTCCACAACGAATGTTCCTTCGAAAATGTCGACTAGGGGGAGAATGGACAAGAAGGCAGCCAAGCGGCCTCTATATCACTATTTCCTTTATAACCTAGGTGATGGTGTAGTCTAATATCATACTGGTCGCGATGCCCAGCTTCTGACGTGATGCGTTCAGCATGCCCGAAACGTCTCTCACGACATGAATGTTAGGATGTCAGAGATCATTCAGTATACAGCGAGGCAGAACATCACCGTTCCTGCTGCCGAATTGGTCCAGCCCGACACGATTGTTGTTGTAGTGGATACACCTTCGCAGGCTTTCTTTGAGGGTTTCCATAATTTGATCGATATCGAGTTTTCGCGCCGACACAGTAGAAGATCGGGTACGGTCTAGGTTGGCAAGGTTAAAACATGTTGTACTTCTTCACATCATTCTGCAATGGAGTACGCTGGCGTTCGACAAGTCGGTAGAAAATGATTCCTTGGTTCTTTGCTATTCTTCATGGTACTAAACCAGAGGAAGACGCTCTGCGCGTAGCAAAGACTATGGATTCTCGACTTGTATCACTGCTGATCTCATTTCGTATGTATGAACCGTTGAAAGGTATGCAGTAGTAGCTCGGATGGTTGGTTTACAACGATCGCATGACGACACAGCAATCTAAAAATATACATGTCATAGTTAGACAGTGCCTCGTATCAGTTTCCAAAGCGTGTATATCCAGTGTTCCCTTGATCCTTGTGACTACTCTCTGATTCTCACGCTCTAAGCTCAAGCGCGTGTTCACGTGCTGCTTATTTTCACGCATAAGCGAGGTTATACTCTGAGCTTCGCAGGACCTTGTGGCGCTCATTCGATTGACACCATCTCTCGAAACAACCACCAAAGCCCTGATATCAACACCAACCGATCAACTTGGCCCACTGTACAGACAACATTATGGACAAATACAATGGTAAGTTATAATGCATTGATCCTTCATTGTTATTTTTGAGTACCACAGTACTGACATAGTAGTCGAAGCTAGCTTTCCAGAAATTTATCCCCAGCCAGCGCTTTATGAACTGACCCGCAATGAACTACGCGCCAAAGCTGTCACCCATACAGCCGTCGCGCGAAAGGTCATCGAGGACCTTTGCAACTCGAGCGAGCGACTGGAGCAGATCGGTGCAATGGAAACCACAAGGAGCGGTCTGAAATACTGGGTTAAAGACTCCATAACGGGAGAGTCTATTATCGTCGCGGAGTGTGTTTGGCTCCTGCACTTGGTGCCTCAGTACAGGTTGCGTGTCCCCACTGAAGTACGACTAGCTTTTGAGGCGCTCACTACACCTGAACTCAAGAGAAAAGCTACGCTGCACAGTCTCTCAATTTACCTACAGTTCATCGAGGACTGGCAGGCGAGAAAAGCTCTCGAATCCCAAGGACAGACATCGCGGATAGAGGGAAGTAGATTCCAGCCTCCTCGTCATCCGGCGCCCGTCGTAGCACAAGAACAACCAATCCAATCGTCCGCGACAATCATACTCGCCCGAGCAAACCAAATAACCATTCCTCAAGGCCTCCGGACATCTGGTCTCCGCCCCGGGGGCACAAGTGGCACTCACCAGTACGAGTGGCCCGATTCTCGTAAGCTGGCTTGGTTTATAATCACTCCTCGGTTTGCACTTTTGCCTAGTCGTGCCTTACCTGCCTCATTTTGCCGGTTCAATAGCGTTGCTTTGTGGGACCATGTCGATGTCCGCCTTATCGGGCCGAACATTGAAGTGAATCTGGTGGAGATTGTCGCGGTCAGTCACTTAGCCACCAAATTGCACACTCAAGATAAACTAACGAAAGATTAGTTCTTTCCTCGAGCGGCCTCATGTTGGCGAGCTCTGTGGAAGCGCTTCGAGACGAGCGGTTGGACTCTTCCTATGCTGCGCATGCTCATCGTAAGTTCTTATCACTTTCATCTGGAAGGTTCTTGCTCATTTCATTCCAAGTTCTACCTCCGCCAACTCGGTACTGCAGACCTACGGGCTCATACCCTTGGCAGTATGAAGAAGCATCGCAAGGACGCCCAGGGCCACCAATGCGCCGCCGCCGGTTTCGTGCTCGACAGTATCAACACCGATCGTGTGGGCTCAAGCATTGAGTTCAACGATCTTCGAGATTGCTTTCTCTTCAGCTTGGGCGATGGTCTGATACACTACCCTCAGGGCGCAGATGAAGGAGTATTGAGCATCGCAGTGCGTCATGCTCGCTTGCACGGTCACGACAACGTACGGCTATCCCAAATCGAGCGGTATATAATCCAAGAGGGTTTGGCCAGGCAGTATATTTTTCCAGGCCCAAGTCCTGTTCCAGTCGTTCAGGCTGATCAGGAAGCTCGCGAGCGTCTCTTTCCGGACCAGACCTACGATCCGTCTCGCAGAAATGATCCAAACTATGATCAGGTCAAGAAGTGGTGGAAAGCAGGAGGGTATTATCATGATAGTTAGCCAACCGGAGTCTGCGAAAGCACCTGAAAGGAGGTACATAGTTCATGGATGAGAAGTTGACGAGCCACTCGCAACTTCTGCTATCAACGCATAAATATGCTCTCTCGAAAGAGAACTCTCGCAAATCTGAGAAATCTGCCACAACTGAGTGCAATCTAACCGGCTTTGATAGATGAACTAAACCCAACTTAGGGAAAAGATAGTCAAGCACGTTTTGCAAACAGCTTTCATTCTGCATTCTGACCAACTCGATTTCGGTACTAGTGCGTTGACATCATTGGCCTTTGATCCTTCCTTGGCTTTTAACACACTAACACAGATCCTTGACAACTTTCAGCGACGCTTCGATCCCAAGTTCTTTTTGAACGAGCCACTCAGAGGAGCAACTCCCTTCGTGCAATTTCGAACACCCCAAGAAACTCAGTGGGTTAAGGGCCTTGCTTGAGCATCAGGAATACTTCGTGGCAGAGAGAATCCTATCGGCCCTGGTACCTCAGGCTTCAACTTCATATTCGGAAGCCTGGTGAAGGCAATTCACCGCCATCCGGTCCAGATTACGATACTCCAAGATGACCTTCTTGATGAGGAAGATTTCACTCCAGTCTTTGAAGCAGGCGAACCTTTAGGTTGAAATTCATGCAACGAAGCTCTTCTCGTATCTTCTGCTAGTACGCCACCGAAAGACACGTACATTGTCGATATCGACGACGGCTCGGCAATTGCTGTTCGACTTGCTCCAAACGTTAAAGACAACTTCAAGTGCGGCGGTGGAGGCACTATACCACCTGAAGGCCTTGTACGTTTAGCTACGAAGATGCAAGTCGATATGACTAGATATCGCGTCGACGGTAAACCACACCCGGGGTACAGCATGGGCGCGCCAAAACAGGCTGACGTTCGCCTCATAGGCTCAACGGCGATCAATATCGCGGAGCTAGCTATCGTGAGTTTCTGTTGGCGTCCGATCCAGAGAGACTATAGCTAACATATACTACAGTGTTTCCCGCCCACGGCACAGTCTGGCCGGAATAGATACAGCGGTTTGTCTCAATTTTCCATAGACTCTCACTGGTTTCATTAAAATTGTTTGTTTCGATGGATATTATTTAATGAAGCGAATCTTTGGTCTTTCTTTCACCTAAGGCGTTGTATGCAATCCAAAGACAGGCAAGCCAGACTGAAGAGAACAAGTCTGAAGAATGCAGAAAGGCAACGAGAATGTAATGATAGTACAACGATGTGAGTCTCAAGGAATTAGTAATGTTTTGCGCGACAAAGCTACGTACATCAGTGTTGGCTTTTCCGACGTGATTTGGCTTTTGTTCAGCCAGCATAATTAATCGACAATGTTCTGAAATATCATCTATACTAGTTTTTCAACTTTCGACAAATAAACTTGCGCACCAAATAAATACCACCTTTCATTTTTCGTGAGAAGGCTCTCTAGTAGTCGTGTTCACCTGTAAGTGACGTGACAACACTACACTGACCACAAAATCATATCTCGAGCTGTGTTTAGGATAGTTCACTTTCTCAGTACTATGGACGCAGCTCAATTGTATCAAAGCGTCTTGTGATATTCTACCATGTCCAAGACTACGTTGTAAAAGCAGTCGGAGATATCAGTTTATATCGCTCGTCTTGAAGTCTACAAGCTCTCTACTACCGCTTCTGTCCATACTCCAAGTGCTTCGTAAGCTTTCCGCACTTGCAAAAGACGCCCGGCCATCCCACTTGAACCTTACGGGTCAAACCGAATGCCATTTTCCTCGGCGCTCTTCCTCAAAATACCCTGGTACTCCTTAACTATCTCTTTGTGTCTGCTCTTGAAATCAGCATCAGTGTATCCGCCCCGTAGCTCCCGACTGATCCCCAACGCCGCGATATACATGTCTAGCTCAGACAACAGAACCGTCATGTTGCTAGTGAGCTGGGCTTGGATAAGGGCTTTCGTGAAGGGACCGCTGTCAGGGCCCATGGGGAAGTTACACGGATGAACGAAGGAGGCGCAGTCAAGGAGCGGGTAAGGAGTCTTGGCGTTATCGAATCCTTTGGTGTCGCCAGGTACGAAAGCGTAGTGGCTGGTTGTAAACGTAGTAGGCTTCGTTGCGAACCCTTCTCCTAACCTTTCTTTTGCTGTCTTGAGATAACTGCGAACATCCATCGGTATGACGATTTCTAGGCCCTGCAGACGGTGCTGATGATTCTTCATGATATGTCAGCTCTGTGATATACGAATATTCAATCATCGCCCAGGATTACTCACAATGAAGTTGGCTTGAAATGAGCCCTTGATGTTACTGTGGAAAAAGCGGTGCTGTATTTCAGGAACGTTGACGTGGTTGGGGAAGAACTGGATACATGTCAGCGATATCTGGGGTGGCAAGGAAAGATGGTTTACCGTGAGGATCTCTTTCCCAGTCAATGGAATGGTGAGGCCGGAAAGATCGAATTGCGGGGGTGTCGCATAACTCTTCAGTGGATGAATGAGCCTTTTGAGTATGATTGGCGGTAACTGCTTGCCGCTCATCATATACATGAGTTGATGCGCCATTGACGGCCTGAAGGGACCCTTGGGCCTCGCTTCGCACACTTTCAGCAACTCATCCGTCTTTGAGATTTTAACCTTTTTCTTGCCTTGACCGTTGCTACCTGAATCAGACACTTCACCATCCTGGCCTTTGGGAGGAGAGTCTGCTGTGTTCCTCGGGCGCTTGCTACGGCGGTTCGATGGAGAGGCCGCAGCGCGGCTAGAGGGTACCCGTTTTCTACCTAAAGTTACGTCGGAGCTTTCTCGAGTTGGTTGTCTGGGTGCTTTGGCTAGGGAGCCGCCCTGAGCGCCGTCGGTGGAATTGTTCATGTTTACAGTTGTGCGACGTGCAGATTGGTTTGAGAGATTTATGGAAGAGGAAATTGTCTAAGTGTCGGTGCGATGAATCGGCTCGAGAAAAGGAGGGGGGGAATCAAGTGCACAACGCTAGTAGAGTGGAGCAAGGCAGTATAGTGCAAGTGAATTCATTTCTCCATGTGATAGTGGAGCCTATATTTCGAATACAGTTATATGATACTACAGACATCTTGGTTGGTGAACACTAGATCACGCGATGATTTTCATCGCCTCTTAACCATCCCGGCGCCAGAAACGCTGTACAATCGCCTTAGGAAGCGCAGGTTCGTGCTTCTTCATCGGACGTACAACCAACTCTTCGCCTTTCCCGAAACAAAGCAGCACCGCAGACCCATCGCTTGTGTTTTCCTTCACTGTCTTCTTCAGCTCACTCAGCAGCCAAACAAGTTTCCGAAGACCCGCTTGTCGCTTGCTGTCGTCCTCATATATCTTCTTCATCTCTTCCGGTGTGAACGTCTTCTCGATAGAAGAGAAAATGCCGTCCTTGTTTGAGCCTAGAGACCAGCGCGAGGTCCTACCGACCCAAACTTGATCAATAGGCTTGCTCTGACTGTTGCTCTTTAATTCCATTGTTCGGTCGTGAGAAATGGATTTTCCCGCTAGGAGGACGACGGTAGATTCCGAGCTATCGTGACGGTTGGTAGTAGTGGCGACTTGGGGCTCGAGATTAGATATAGATTCTGCCGACTTCTTCTCAACTTTATCGGTGGACAGCCAACTATCAGGCATATGTGCGTCTGTCTCTGCCCTAACCACGATGTTGAGACCTCCAAAATCGTATTGAATCGCGTGGTGGTGCCCCTCTGCATCTTGAAGATCGGGCTCTATTTGCGTTGTCTAGGCAGCCTCGAAACTACGACCATAGGATCCGTTGGTAGCGCCAGCCTTTCCTGATCGTAGTCGTCGACCTACGATAAGAGTGTCACCAATGACATGTAGAGTCAGTGCAAAGGGTTGACATGATACGTCCTTCACAAACGTGATGAGCGTGGTCATTGAGCCGCGGGCGATGACAACGTCAACGTCATCAAAGCATTTGCCTGGCTTCATCACAGTAAGAGCTTGGAAGAGCGGCTCAAACTGAGAGCGAGGTACCTTTGCCACATGTTGATCGATGTAATAACGTCCTGTGTCTTGTCTGAGTTCCAGAGGTGCGGTTGGCTTCGTGAACATCGGCGGAGCACCGGGGACATAGATGGTTGGGATCTTTGTGTTCGCTTCGAAGCTGTAGCTACAAAGAAGCTCGTATCCTTTGTCTGAAACTTCGAAGTCCGACTCCGGCATCGATTTGGCCAGCATGTTGAAGATAGTCTTTTTGCCAGCATTCGCCGTCATCCAAGGGTTGTCTCGCCTACGTTTCTGCCATCTCCTCCACCGAGCCACCGCGGACTTCCACAGACTGCCCTCGACGTAGACACGGTCTAGGACAATGATGACGACCGAGTAAGTAACAGGAGTAGCGGACCCTCGCCACTTACTCCACGACTCGGCGTCGATGTTGACTTGGTAAAGGGCCAGGAGAAGCAGGGAGTATAAGATGACTGCGATCGAAACCCAGGCATTATGAAAATCCATGTTGAGAACGACTTGAACTCTGTCTCTCTCTCGTATATTGGAGTGAAGTTATGGACTAGAGACGTGGAGCAGATGGATTCAGGAGAGGTCTACCCAGGATTTGAGTGAACTTTGATTCTGATAGTGATAAATTGTCAGGTGGTTGACCTACCGAGCTGGGTAGTAGAGAGGTAGAGTTCGCGTATATATCGACGAGCGAAAGGATATACATAGGGTAAGAGGGAGGTGGATTTGCGCTCCAAGGCTGCAACCATCTGGGGTATACAATAGTGTGAATGGCTGGCGGATGCCTTGAGTACCCTTTCTTAAACACCTATCCCGATAGGCTCCAGTGAATACATCTCGAGAGACGAACACAAGGGAGCCGTAAATTGCACAAGGTACCCTCGTTGATATACACCTCAGTCTGAGGTCAATACAACCAAATTAAAGCTTTCAGGAGGACAAACGTTCACCCTTTCAAGCAAAGTATAACCGCTTTCCGTAAGCTTGTCCTTAGCCGAATGGCTTGGCCGTTCCGTTGTGGCATCATGAGTTATGGCGCTGCATCCTCTCTCAACGCTTGTAGGCAACATGACATCCAACACACATGTCTATGCAGGATTGAATTTTTGTTATTGTCCTACTCTCACACCACATTTTCATCCCCATATACGAAGGACGGATCTGGACGAGACCGAAGTTGAGTGTTGCCGGTTTGCCGCAATCAATAGATGCGATTGCTTACTTCTTGAAAGTCACGAAAGACCGACTCGGAACGGCTCCTCGTGCTTCGCTTGACCAATCAAGATCTTCCGTGCTAAGTCGTGAAGTCGAAGATTCTCAACATAATCCGCATCGACTTCGCCGCATGTCAAGGCCGTACCGCATCCCCTCTCTTATGCTTATGAAGTTTGTTTCGCATCCGTTTACCGAGCCTTCCACTAGGGATGAGTTCAAATTGATTGGATGCAATAGTGCCGACGGTTGCGGTCACCGCATGTCTCGAAGGGAAGGAGGTAGTCGAGCGTCTGCCACGCTGCCATACTAGAAGCACAACCCAGCACGCTCACCAAGCTAACGTATTCGGGACAGTCTGCCGTCTACCCTGAAGCAAGACCTGGTGATAGTGTCAAAGAAGATGATGATCCTCTCAAGATGTTAGCGAGCGACAGTCCCATCCTTACTCAGCGACCCATTCTTCGAACCCTAACAATAACTCTCTCTCATCGCTACATCAATCTCGGTCTATCCGTCCGACTTTATTTACAGTCATGCCAGGCATATGCGCGCCTAGAAATATTGAATCGACATTTGAAAGCTCAACGACTGAAGTCCGAAAACACGAAGCACGTGAGCAGGAGCCGCTGACGTAATAACGTGATCGTTGAAACGCGCTGAAATGGCGCTAACCTTCTAAGGGAACGCGCCGGCCCTACGCGATCTAGTCACGTATACTCTAACCGTCAGTGAATTTTACAGAGCACACAACATTTAGCTCGTAATTCAAATTAAACTTGACCCTCGATGTCTCGGGTTATTCAGGTAGTTTGAATGCTTTTCCAATTCATATCCCTATTACTTATTAGTCAACAAGCGCTAAATCAATCCCCTGTGCGGAAGAGCTACAATGAAATTCCTATTATTAGATATAACAATGTTGGAAGACTACATATTTTCAGGCACTACATTCGATACCTCGAGCCACTGGTCGAGTTCTGAGAGCTAAGCCTTGCCCCATTAGAAGATTAACTTTCTCGAGTATCGTAATCAGAAACATGGATCTGTCACACGTGCTCTCTTCTGCTTCAATATCAGCACATCATTCGTGGACCCTCAAAAAGCCATCCGACGCTACAGTTACTGCAATTGAACATATTTTAATTACCACCACGCGACAGCACCATGACCACCCAGCCTGTTAAACTCCCGCTACCGTGCTACCGACGTAGTGGGGCCTCACATCTCTTTACCCTGGGGGAAAATATCATGTGGACGGCCTACATTCATCTCCGCACTCAAATTCCCAGTTCCCTTGGAACTGTTAATCTCAGGTAATGAAGAGAAGTGAAAGGACGCACGATCTGTTGCACAACTGCGGAGGTGCTGTGTTTGCTTCCGCTGATAGAAGAAGAGCACGCCAGCTGCGCACAAGAGTAGCAGGACAACGAAGAAGCATCATAACACGATGGCGAAGATTGCGCCAGTAGATAGCGATGATTCTATTGATGACCTGTTCGCAATAGACTCGGTGTCGGGCGTCGGAAACGCGGACGTATGAGCGGATCTACTGGAAAATTTCAGAGCAGACGTAGTGATTGTTGGGAATGTATAAGAGTCGTCCATCTCGGTGTAGGGAAGTATGATGTGTATCTGCTCGACCAAGACAGTACCTAACCATTCACCGGAAACTGTTCGACCGGTTGTGGTACTCTAGGAGTACCGCCCGATATACAAAGATCTGATCATACGTGCTCGAAAGCGAGGTGATGTCGCACGCACAGCTCTGACCTTGATCTTCAGCCTTGACTGGTGTGTACCATCCACACGAGAGTTAACTAACATTACCTGTAGATATCGTGACAAAGTGGGCACTTACAAAGGACAGCATGTAATTCTTGTATGAGTAGATCCAACGCTGTTTATACCCGTTCCTACAGGCAACCATCCTTTCAGACATGTGGATGCGGGAAACTACAGGATCTCGAAGTATGTAGAGAAGTAAGTATCGAGTGTCTGTGTACCTGCCGGCCAGTACCTAGTCGCTTGCTATGGTGGGTAGGCCGTCGGGGCCGCATGGCCGACCTATTTTCATCCATGCGCAGGAGCCTTCTGCGTCACACCTGCAGATAGTATCGGAGCAGAATTCTAGTACTATGAAAGGTGTAATGAGAGATCCGTACGGTTGGGTCGGTGTTGCGTGGCTATGAGCAGCAAGGATGGAGAAGACGTGGATGTCTTGTCGTGGGTTGGAGAAAAGGGCGATGGGATATTCGTACACAACGGTACAAAAATTTAGTGTTAAAGACCCGGGGGCCAAGTTGCGCGCTCAGCCTCGCGCTCGAAAAGTAGTGTGTGTGACGCATGGAAACTGAAAGTTAATTTGCGGCGTAGGGTCGAGTGCGCCATTGAAACCGCGATATGAGATGTGACGAGATCCATGAATATGGAGATGTCCACGCCGTACGCTGTGCTACATATCTGCCCCGCGCATCTAGCAGCAGGCAGCTAGGTTTCCCATAACCAACCCTGCCAGAGTTCAGTTGTGCGCACGAAATCAATGTATGTGTGCAAAAGGTGATACAGTGAGGCTGCGTGTACGCTGTATAAAGGATCCGGAATGCTTGGTGTGATTGAGCCGTGAGCATATCTTAGCATGGGTAAGGAACTGAGTAACATACTAGTTGCGACAGATCGCCGAGACTTTCGAAACAACTTTGGGGAAAAGAATTTCGTGGATGGTCAACTCAGATAGATTAATCATTACTATGGCAAAGGGTATCATCATCATCATAACGAAAGCAGTTGCTTTCGTACGAACAGAGAACGCGCTTGAAGGAGTTGCCTACGTAAACAGCTCCCGACCGAGCACCGCGATCTCATCGTGAAGACCTCAATTCTGGTTGAGGCTGAAAAAATCCATTCGAAGTGGCCGTCGTCATCTGTATAGGTGCAGTAGTCGTGCCATTCCCTCCAACAAACTCCGGCAACGCATCGTGCTCTCCGGCCGTGCTAGCTTTCGGGATTGGTGCATGGTGATGCTTTGTTGGCGACGACGCCAGAAGATGGGTGCGCCGACAAGGAGTAGCGCACCGACTACGCCCACGACGATGCCCGCAATGGCGCCTGTACCAAGACCAGATTTACCTTCTCTATGGGAAATGGGTGGATTGTATCTCTGTCGAAACTATCGGTAGATGTTGGTTCGCCGAATCGACTGAAGGTCATATCTGTTGCAGAGGTAGTGTGGAGAACTGCCTGGATTCTTTGCGCCCAGACAATGGAGTATTCAGGACAGCTAGTGGTAGGGCTGGAATAAGAGCTTGTGTAAAAAGTGAGAAGGTCCCGCACCAGGCTTCCACCACTAGAGCAAGACAGGACAGAGGTTTTATCATCGGTATAAGAGATAGACATAATACAACTCGCATGACTTGCATGCGGCTGCTAATCACTAACAGATAATATCAGCACTGGTTGGGGATATAGAGTAGGATACATTCACGACGGGCGGCACACTGCAGTGGTTTTACTGGACATTAACGATCTGAATCTCTGTCTTCCATCCAGCAGGGCATCCCATTCCGGATGAGAACATGAGCGTTCCAATAGGATCAGCATCGTCTGGGAAACATGCACTGGCACGAGTGGCCTGTCCATCTGAACCGCAGGTAAGGTCGCGCTCCACATAGCCACAGTATGTGAACGGATCTCCAAAAGAGGTTGAGGTTCCACTGTAACTGTAAGGCGTGGTAAGAGTACATGACCACTTCATAACGTTGGTACAATAATCTGGCGGAGTGAAAGCGGTCACTATCGATCCTACGGCCGATATCGTTGGTGTCTAGACGTAGGAAGTCATCAGAGAATATTGGGTCTTGATGTTGGCCGTGAAGGCTGTGTTGTTCATGGACTAGCTCTTGCCCACATAACATGGTGTCGCCACTCGGAGATGGTGTGTATGATAGAGGCATTGTGATATGGGAGAGTGGGTGATGAGACGATGGGGCCAAAACGCGTTGCAGAGCCGACTTGGCCATGTCAATGGAAAGTAGAATGACGCAAGCCTCATGTGTGCCTGCGAATTATTTTGTTACAGCTAGACGGAACCAACTGAATGCATGAGGATTGTTGTTTCGCAGCGGCCGAGTCGACATGGGGTCGGAGGTGTGGCGCAAGGCTGAGAGGCTCAGGCATCGCGGCGGCGAATTGCGCAGTTTTGTGGATAAGCAAACAACAGCGGCTTGGATTTTCTTGGGGCCCGAGCCTCACGAGTGCATCTGCGGAATCCTGTCCTCGACCAACGCACTGGCACGTTGAAGGAGCGAAAAGGTCCGACGCATCTCACGGGCAATTGCCGAAAAACGTGACCTGGCGATTGTGGCTCCGAGATCCTCGGCCCAGGCGCTGTGTCGCGGTTATGTGCCCCACAAGTCATGTTAAGAGCCGTCTCCGCCTCCGCATTCTGTCCCTATCTCTCTAAACTTCATCGCCGCCTCTCTCAAACCTCAATCCAACCCATCTTCACACGTTCACCATGACAGACCGCCTCAAGTCCATTGTCTCGCACATGACGCCCTCGGCGAGCGGCATAGCGGCACTGTAAGCTCCACCCGAATGAACACCGACATGTGAAGAAGACGCGACGGAAGATACAGGGAGAATTCATCGCTGACAGTAATCAACAGCACCACCAAGAACCCCGACGATGTTGTCATCACCCTCGCTCTCCGCACTCCCCTTACCAAAGCCTACAAGGGCGGTCTCAAGGACACGACGCTCGACGGCATAATGGTCAAGATGCTCAAGCAAGTCGTCGCAAAGTCGAACCTCGATCCCGCCATAGTAGAGGACATCTGCGTCGGCAACGTCTCGGATGCGAAGGCTGCCTACTATGTCCGCGCCTCCATGCTCGCCGCTGGCTTCCCCAACACCACAGCCGGCTCGTCCCTGAACCGCTTTTGCTCTTCGGGATTAAAGGCCGTGCAGGACATCGCCAACCAGATCGCCGTCGGCAGCATCGAAGTCGGTCTGGCAATGGGTGCCGAGAGCATGACGGCAGGCGGAGACAGGCTCGAGAGGCCGTTTGTGGATGAGGTGCTTGAGAACCAGGAGGCGTGTGATTGCATGCAGCCCATGGGTCAGACATCAGAAAACGTCGGCAACGACTTCAACATCTCGCGCGAGCGCCAGGACAAGTTCGCTGCTGAGTCATACCGGAGAGCCGAGGTTGCGCAAAAGGCCGGCTGGTTCGACGACGAGATTGTGCCCATCACCACCCAGGTCAAGGACCCCAAGACTGGCGAGGTGAAGACGGTCACTCTGACCAAGGATGAGGGTATCCGATACGGTACCACATTCGAGAGCCTGCAGAAGGTCAAGCCTGCCTTCCTCCCCCACGGCGACAAGTCACACGCCGGAAACTCGTCACAACTCACAGACGGTGCCGCTGCCATCCTCCTGATGAAGCGCTCCACCGCCGAGAAGCTCGGTCAGCCCATCCTCGCAAAGTACGTTGGTGCCACAGTCGCTGGCCTCCCACCAAGAATCATGGGTATCGGCCCATCCATTGCCATCCCCAAGCTGCTCTCCAAGTTCAACATCACTCTTGACGACGTTGACCTCATTGAAGTCAACGAGGCTTTCGCATCAATGGCCGTGTACTGCCTCGAGACACTCAAGATCGACCACCAGAAGCTCAACGTAAGGGGAGGTGTTATTGCTCTGGGTCACCCACTCGGATGCACTGGCGCGCGACAAATCGTCACTGGTCTCAGCGAGTGCAGGAGGCAGAAGAAGAAGGTGCTGCTCACCAGTATGTGCATTGGCACTGGTATGGGAATGGCCGGTCTAATTATCAACGAGCAGAATGTGTAAGATATTGTATAGCCTTGTATATGAAGCAATTTTGTTCTCAACACTTTTCCCACTTTCATCGTTCTACATCTGAACAAAGTCTCATACTCTGCAACATCATGCCCTGTAAGATTAGGTTTCACCTCCCCTCCTCCAACCGCAGAGCTGCTAAACCTAGAGAAAGTGACGGACAGACACGTGTTCCCCCAACCTACGGCAGATGAAAACACCATTGTTAGTGCAAAGTTGATAGGCGGAAATAAGGTATTCAGGAGTAGGACTAATGCACGCAAAAATGTAGGTATAGTGGAGTGAAAAAGCTGCTCGATGCAGAGAGAAAATGCTGCACCACAGTGGTGCGAGCTTTGCGCCATCACGGACCAGTCGAGCCGACAACTTCCCATGCGCCACGGCACACTGTGCAATGTTTACAATACATCCAGGAACAGCGCGCTGCTTAATTGAAAAGAAAAATCAAAGCCTTTGTAGTACCATAACATAGATTGCGAGACAACAATGTTAAGGCACGTACACACCGAATGATGATGCAGCTAGATTCTGACCAACCAATCAGCGGTGACTTCCCTCAAAATGATCCGACCAACGACTTTGCGGAACTATACTTCTACCACGTCTCCAGTGAGCTCAGCGCAACGACCTACCACCCCAGGTCGTCAACCGGCTCTCGTCTATTCCAGGCGAAACACGACTTCACGTCTTTTCATCTGAGCCCCGACTGCATAGAACAGCACCTTTGTCTTCGCGGCACACAACCCAGCCCCTTCATATCGGTGTTCAGCAACTTCGGTAGTCGACAGTCTCTTGTTGCACAACACGCAGTCACGCTAACGACTATCAGCTGAGGCGATCCGGGAGGCGTACGACCTTCATGTCCGAGGCCATGAGGCCATCCAGGTGGTCCGGGTTCATGCTTCAGACCTAGTGGTCACGCTTACAGGCACATCGGATATTCACAGTGCTCTGATCCCACTCTGGCACGGCAGAAGGGTTCGAGAGGACCAATGGCTTTCTATGGCTGACATCGGGCCACTCCTTGGGATCGAGCCTAGATACATTCGCCCCTCAGAATGGTTGGCGTGTGGTTCGATACCCACATCTCGGTACTCGGCGGTGTGGCCGATCATTGGTGGGCGATTGTTTTTCGAGCAGGGGAGAAGTGAAGATCTGGTGGATTTCTTTACGCATGTATGTGGGTATGTGCCGGACTGTTTTCGAGAGCGTGATGATTTTAAACGTTACGAGTATGACTGGGATGATGAATGTTTTGTTGGAACTGAAGGCTGGCGTACGTCGAGTGCGTCGATTCAAGAGACGAGTGTGGCGGGTGCTGGACTGGGGCTTGGCCTCGCTGTAGCACAGTTTGCGCGGCCGACGCCTTTTGGGTATGCCGGCTATCTTCGTGGAATGGTTGTGATGGACTGATGTAGCCTGTACATTGTAAGAATACTTTACGATAGACGAAGTAAGAGATGTTGAGCCCGCAACTGGTCAGGCAGATGCCTAAAAATGTGCAGGATGTCAGCTCAGTTATCTGAATCGATCACAAATTAAGTTGGACATGTTGGAAACTGCGAAAAAAGCTTTGAGTCGCTCGAGTCTTTTGCAAAATAGAGAAAGCTTGACGTCCAACCTTGTGTGCCTGGCGTTTTAGAACTTTGGATTTCCATAATATAAAAGTGGTTCAGGCCTTGCATTGGAAGGGGAGTCGAAATCAAAGTAGTCAAGAACGAGGTACTGTGGCAGAAACAATACAAAGATAACACTTGGAGATCTTCGCAGGATTGGACGAAGAGCGCCCAAATATCTCACAATATGACACAGACCTAGCCTTGCTACAGCACCTAGCGAACCAGTATGAAAATGAAAAGCTCGTATTGTCTCACCTGTTCTTACATATCTATGACGCCGCTCACAACTTTCGCAGAATAAGCACCCGCCCACCTCCAGCATCTTTCCGATAGTCGTGCAGAATATTTTCTACAACCTCGATCCTCCCCTCCTTCTCCAGTCTCTGAACTTCCTTCTCAAACCCTTTCTCCATCCAAAAGCTGTCCAAAACAGTCGCAACAACAACCCCACCATCTTTTACAACTCTCACAAATTCCTCCAGCTGCTCCGGCCCCAGATGCCCATCCGTGAACGTGCCACAGCAAGTCAGCGCATCGAATTTCCCGTCTTCAAACTCTAATCGCTTCGTCAAGTCCGTGGTCGTCAGGTCATCGTACACGGCGGTGTTCTTAGCGACGGCTAGCATCCCTTCGCTGATGTCGAGGCCCAAGATGTCCGTAGCGCCAAGTTTGGAGAGTTCGATACCCACGAGGCCAGTACCGCATCCTGCATCTGCAATCTTGAGGCCGTTGAGCGGCTTGTCTGGTGAAATGTGGTTCAGCTTCAGACCTCGGGCTACGGCTTGGGCGACAAGGCTTGGGGCGGTGAATTCGTTCAGATTCATGTCTGAGTCGTAAGTCTTTGCCCATTCATCGTATAGTTCTCTGGATTCCTCCGTAGTTGTGGCGGCGAAGACGCGGTCTAAGAGCGACTTATGGTCTGCTGCCGCCATGTTGCAAATGCGAGATGGTTTGGAGTGTCTCTGTGGCTTCGGGTTTTGGTATGGCGATAACTAGTTCTGCTAGGCTAATGGGGTACAGGAATAAAGTAAAAGTAGTATCAGAGCTTGAGCAGGGTGCCGGCGTGACGTCACACCTGGCGATAGATGACGCTGCGGATCATCGCCATGCTCATGCAATGACATGATCTCTTTATCAAACAGGTAACAGTTTCGAGTCTTACTTCCATACACCTGCGATAGATACTATGTTGCCACAATATCGAGCTTTGGCATGATGGTGAGATCGTCACGTGCGACGTGCTAGCGCAGTCTTAGCGCGAAATGCTCATTGCAGACATGGGTGTCGCGTAACACGATGTCTCCTACCAGTTTGAACGTTCGACACGAAACAGCAAAGAAGTCGATGAATTATGGGCGAACGACTAGGAAGAAAAGCTAACTGCATGCAAAACCTCATCGGCACCTACAATCCGACCTAGGCTTCCATCTGATGATGTCCTCCTATGCTGTTGGTCATACGTGGCTATCTTCCTTACCACCTCGTGAGTCTCCTCCAGGTCTAGCCCACTTTTTCGCAGTATGATCAGGAGCTCCCTCGAGGTTTGTGAAACTCCGCATTGCATTCAAGTTAACATGTAAACCAAAGTCGTTGAGCCGCTTTGATCACATGTTATTTGATACCCACAGCGTTTGAAGCATACGATCACAGCATCAGGCATGATGGCCGCAGCTGATGCGACATCTTCGAAGTCGGTGAAAAGTGGAATTCACAGGAATGGCAGGAGCGTACCGTCGAATAGTTGCCATGGCACCAGAAGAATGAACGGGCTGGCTTGCAAGCTTGCCTGTCCAGCTTTCACCATAGCAATGACTCGCTTGCAGTTTCGGTAGTCGGCAGCTTACACCTTGCATGAACACTAAGAACCATTGAAGACAGTATGATATATGGTCAAATAACATTAGGTCTAGTTGTACAAAAGGTAATTATGAAGAGAGGTAGAGGTTTCGACATGAAGACTGAGTTTTGAAAGACGGGTGATAGGCGAGGAAAGTAATGAATAGGCTATCATAGGCCAAAAAAAGCCTTTATAGCACGCTTCAGCAAACTTTGGTAGCGTATGCGGTCTGTTCAAAGCATAGCAAAGATGGCCGCCATCATTGCCATACCGCCACCAACCTCCATCTTGCCCGCGCTACCGGTAAGGTTGCCCATGGCTGCCTGAGCAGCGCCTGTTGCCATGGTCATACCACTCTTCATGGACATACCACTCTTCATGGGCATACCACTCTTCATGGGCATACCGTCAGACATAGTCATACCGCTCTCCATCTCCATACCCATTGACATCGAAGATGTCTTTGTTTGCATGGTGGAGTTAGGGGGCGAGGCTCCTGATGGGAGAGCTGCTTTACCGGTCGGACTGGGCTCGTTGTTCCAAGCCATTGTAACGGGAGGCGCCGAGGGAGACATCATCGGAACCATTGATGTAATGCTGGCTGAAGGGCTTTGTGCGCGTACCGCAGGGGCAAAAGCGACCACTGCGCTGATGATGATAGAGTAACGCATGGTTGGATATATAGGTTTTGCGAAGATGCTGTAGTTCTTGGGCGTGCGAGAACGACGCTGAGATGAGTTCGTCGAGTACGTTCGTGTCGGTTCGTAAGGAGTGTATTAGGTGAGACCGGCTCGTGATTTGGGAAGTGTTTTTTTTTGAGATTTTGTATAGAGCAAGAGGGTTAAAAGGCGAACCGCGAGAGGGCATGTCGCATCTATACCTTTCTTCACGTCACGTAACTTGTTCAAAAAGCTTCCGCTGTTTCGCAACCTACAGCCTCTCACCGTGTGTAAATCATCTTCTGCGACGATCAGCGCGTCGGGACCTTCAGCCTTCGTTCCACTGTGGCGTCGTGCAACATTGAATACAAGCCGTTCTCTCGTGAAACAAGCGAATGCAAGGGGAATGGTTGTTGCAATGGGCCGAGGAAGTTTGGAAGGTGTTCGATGTTCGTTTCGGCCGGAACAACGATCGACGCTAGTCTGTGCAAGACCGAAACGCCTAGCCTGAGGTGTGTGCACCACCTCTTCGTCCTGTCATCACTCACAGCGCCACTGGCAGTGATTCCATCAAACGACCATCCTCATCATCACGCACCTGGCCTTTACAGTTAGCATGTACCGAAACATGACTATCTACGGATCGATGGAGCTATCCTCTGGTGCCCATGCTCTGTGGTTTATCTGCAGATTGCGGGCCCCGTGACACAACACTGTTGCCATCCCTTTGTCTTCATTCAAACACCGCCGTAGGCGCACTTTCGACTTCTGCAGAGACATAGCCCTGCCCGAATACTCCTCACCCTCCGCTAGTAACTCCTCCGACATCCAGTTCAGGTCTCTCCGAATCTGCACGATGCGTTCCATGTGTTCTGGACTCTCGCTCCACGCATCAGGGTGGGATGGGTAGCGGAAAAGCGTATTTTGCGCAAATGCCCATCGCAGATTATCTGCCCATTCGCTCACATCTGCTGGATCTGGCAGGTCGATGCGGTATTGTCATCGGTATGGTGGGGCGTGGCGAGGGCCACCGAAGGCATAAGCACTGTGCGGATCAGTCTCACCTACTTGACCTTTACCTGCAAACGCCAAATTGATCGCTCCGTCGTCTGGTTCGGCTGCTGCCGCCCAAGGTATAATTGCGTCTTCCGGAGGTGCGACATATCCTGTTGTCAGAAGGTATTGGTTGGTCTGATTCATCACTTCTTTATCTTCCGTAGGTTCCTCTAACGCGGGCTTTTCGTCGAATCTGATCGTCCTTCTTGGCCTGCCTCTAGATTTCTTCTCCTGTTCTGTCTATGGTACTGGTGTTCTGTACGTCGGCGAAGCCACCGATGGCGGTGTGCTTGTTCTCTTTTGCCTCTTCAGCGTTGGCGTGTCTCCTACAGTACCACACAATCTCTTCCTTTTGTCATCTGTGTCCCTCTTATCCGCTACAGGCAGGGTGTTCGTTGACGCGCTTCGAGGTGGGGGAGGGCCCACACCGGTCCATCGTTTGAAGACCTCGCGATCGCTATGTTCGTGTCAAGTATGAGCTACGCCTCCCGCAAGCCGCAAGACTGCATCGAAGTCGCGAGGCTAAAACCACGGCTCATGCGGATTTTTCATACAGTACCTTACCATGCGCGTCAGATCCAGCGCATCGTAACCCTGCGGTTCGCATCTGAGATCCACGGCCAGGTTCTTGAATGGTACATTATGAGCTGAAGTTGCATTGGCACCGACCTTCCCCAGTTCCAGGAGCCCTGCAACATTCAGATTGGTGTCGTCCCAGGTCGAATTCCTCCCTTCGTATAAGGTCTTATGAGTCTTGAACCGCCGTTTTCATACCCAGCTTCATGCATAGCTTCGTAAATGCCTTGACGACAGTTGTTTTGACCCCATTCCACCAACAGATCGCTGTGTGTTTGCTATTGCCCACAGCAGATGCGGTGATACACCGTTCGTGATCAGGCGGTACGCGACGTCAGCGCAGTGTATGCGGAAGATATGCCAGGAGCTCAGCGGCCGTAATGTTCGCGTGCACAGGAAAGAGGAGGTGTTTCGAGGGGGCTCTTGGGCCAAAGCCGTAGCCATGATGTTCATTACGTGGCCTTGCTTTCGAGTGTGGCACGATCTCAGGCGGCCTTGCTGCTGATGCCACTGACCTGTCAATGTGTTGTGGGAGAGTGCCCATTGTAAGGCGAGGAAGATATGCAAAAGCCGGCGAATCAGGTGTGGGATATTCGGGCAATGGGTACGGGTACGGCAGGAGATCCATGACTATGAATATATGTACGATGCATTCGTAAGGACCGTTCCTCGTGGTGGTGATGGGAATGGGCACGTGGTAACTGGATTGTACCTCGCGTTTCTGTTATGGTCGACACAACATCGACAAAATGGCCACTCCGCCCGGTCCGAGCGTCCTTTGGAGCAAATTCGCTCAACTCGGCCGCACCCCGCTTCTCCGGATTACCAACTTTTGGGTATATTGCAGCAGTGTTTGACGATTCTGTATTCCCAGCTATTGAGCGCATCCTGATTCGAAAGCCAGAGGAACAGCGACGATCAGTTTGCGTATCAGCTTTTGGCGACATCACCATATTTCCAATTTTGAGTAGGACATCCTTCCCACTTCTAACCGCCCCTACAGCTCCTATCTGCGCAGGGCCTGTCGCTCTGCCTCTTCAAAGTGCTCAGCAAAGCTCATACTGACTACTAAATTAGACGACATGGCCTCCATTGCCAAGAACAACGCCTTCGGCATGTACAGCCCAAGCTGGAACCTACCCTTCCCAGACGGCAACCTGACCGCCGCTGAGATCCTGGCCTATCTTCCGCATTGGCTTAAGTCTATCGATGTTGTCGACCGTTTCGTTTCACACGGCGCGAAAGCTGGCCACCTCGCTGCTATGATTAATGAATTTAGAGACCAGCCGTTTGGTAAAGAATTCAAACCAAACTCCGCTATGGTCATGATCAAGTATGCCATGCGGCGCGCGGGTTATGAGGGTTGGACTTTTGGTACGCACTTGGAGTACGAACGCGAGATCCTGAGACCTGAAGATAACCTCAACGTGAGGGGATTCCGTACACCCAACCGTACCCACCCTAAAGACGTCAGGACTGCTACACCCGAGAAGATCAAGGTCAACCAGGAGTGCGCGCCGCTGGATTTCAAGGTTCTTTCACTCCATGTGAAAGAACACCCATCTGGCGATGACGCACTCGACCTTACCCGCTGTGTACAATACGCTATCGAGCATGAAGAAGAAGTGTGGCTCTTTCCCACCGACTTTCAACGTCTCATCACTCACATCGGTGGCCCCGCAACTGTAACTCACGCTCACCACGATAAACAAGTATTTGCTCGTCACGATAACTACGTTTTCTCACCCACCAAGTCTACACCTGGTAAAGGCCAAACTCCCGGTAGTAAGGTTAGGACCCCGCAGAGCAGTAAGAGGGCCTTCGTTCGCGACATCGATTCGGTTGCCATGTCAACGTCGGCGACACCCCAGAAGCGTACCATAGAGGGCCTAGGAAAGGTGCTCGACGGCCATAAGAGGAGGAGCGGTAGGCTTGTCGGCAAGCATATCAACTTTGCTGAAGAGTCCGAAGTAGACGTCGTGGTAAGTTCATGACCCATCCCGAGTGACATTGTGTGAAAACATTGCTGACATCGGGCTCAGGACAAGGACTACTTCGACTCACCTTACACAACCCCCACGAAGAAGCGCAAGCTGTCTCGTATGCCGCCTACACCCGATTCATCCGCCGATGATGACGAGTTTGTGGAAGGCGAGTCGGAGCCTGATGACGATGTTCCCGAGGAAGACGCAAGTGACGCTGAAGAGGCTGTCTCACCCGTCCGTACAGCACGCGGTCGCCTAGCGGCGCGTAAAGCTCGTTTCAACATCAAGGCTTCTTTTGTAGCTGAGCGCCGTCCTTTAAAGCTCAAAGTTCCGGGGTGAGTTCATTACAACAACTCTTTTGCTGTCTTCTCATCTTAGAACAACTTCTTTGCGCATTTTGCCCATTTCGGCTATAATACGTTGCACTGACGATGTGTTAGTATCGGACCGTCACCTAGGAAAGAGACACCTAAGCGGGATGTGCCCTCATATATGACCGCTGATGTCGCCCCAGACGTCATGGACGCCGCCCGCGAGTACCTCAATCGTGAACCGATTCCTCTCACTCCTCCCAATCTCTCCGCCGACCGTCTCAGGATTGATGACTATAGCATCTATCTCTACTCCTCTCCTCCACACACCTCGATGGCAGCGATGTACGAGTCTGCTTACAGCTATGCCCGCTTTGACGGTCCCCGCCACCACGCCCCGTTCCGCGAGCTCCACCTGCTGAGCCAGCCTCACCCGAAAGATACAAGCGACTGGGCGGAGAATATTCGCTGGGCTAAGCAGCAGTTCGTTATGTTTGGTAGTATTTGAACGGAGTACGATTACTACCTTGACTGTATCACGGCGCATAGGCATGAGATTGGATGGGTGAGCGAGGAGGTAATCAGGGAGGGTATGTGAGTTGATCGGTGGCTGGTTATGCTGAACAACGGGCTGCAAGCCGCGCTTGAGATATCCAGGAACCTGGTCTTTCCTTTGAATAGTCTGAGTATCATGGCAGTCTTGCTCGATGGGTCGCCGCGCTTGATTATCTAGGAACCCAAGTCTTCCTTGGAATGGTCCGAGTAGCTTGCCAGCCCTGCTCAATGGATCGATGCGTAGGCACATAGTTGACAATATGGACATGATAACAATGCTATCTCGTCCTCTGCTTCTGTCGTGAATGTCAGAGTGACTCCATCTGCGTACTTAGCTACCAACGCATCCTGATGTCAAGCAGAGTTTCAAGTATTCTTTGCCACTAAGGATCTTCTGTAGACGCCATTATGGCGTTACACTCTGATTAAGACCACGCTTGTACTGTACTTGTGATCATAGTGTTAGACTGAATACCAAATAATGATACGGGATGCTGGATATGCTAGAGTAATAATATATTGTCTGTGTAGGATAAACGAATCAATGCCTCCTCGGCTACGATACGGCATCTCTACTTATACTAACGTATCTTAGGGTCACATGACCCAGGCGGCCACCATATCCTGACACATAGAGCCATTCGCTGACATCACGTCTCTGCCGATCGAAACAAGTATGGATACGAGAAAAAAAGCATCACTAGGTCTGTGTAGTAATAAATTTTCTTATAGAAAGCATGTCGCAGTCTTTGAAGTGACAATACTATGAAGATGGGAACATTTGACAAGCGCGATGGCGGGCAACCAGCATCGTATCGTTGATGCCTACATGAAGATTTCGATGTTCCAGAATGAAGGCAAGTTGTGAAATTGTGTGTCCATCCCGTGACCGCGCCTTCCAGTCACGGTGAGACCAGGTTCATTTAGGATGGCACATTTTGCGTCCAACATGCATAAGAGAAGAATTCAAGTTCTAATATTGGCTAGGTAGGTCGAGAGAGTCGACTGACTTTCTTTTCCACAACTCTAATGGAAATTCGAAGTAAATGAATAGCCCTACAAGATGTATTTAAAAAGCTACTGATACTTCCATGAAACCCGCAGACGATACAGAAAACTAAAAACGCACACAAACTCTACAAAGCAAGACAGTCTTGTCAGCAACATCATTTTTTTATTGAATGAGAGACGGAGACAATGGGTGCCCAGCATCTTCAAGCCACCCGGAGATAATTTAAAAGGGTATAGTGCGAGATTTGTGCAGGACGCCCAACTCCTCCGGAAGTTTTACCAAAAACGCCAGGCCATGTTCGCTAACCCTTCCAGATGCCGCGCTCTCGGGAACGCCCCAATCTCGAAAAATTGTTTGTGAATTGTCACCAATATTCAATGAGGCCATTGTCATCATCATATCCCGTCGCGCTACGATCCAGTAGAGAAGTCATCGGTGGGGTGTTTGACGAGACTTCCTACCAACCTGAATATTTCGGATGCGGAGAGCTCAAAGAGGCTCTCGGGTAGAAAGGTCTCCGAAGCCGTCCATCGGATCGACGTCGCAATCTTGCGGGCCAACTTGAGGAGGATTCATATCATATTCTAGATCGATAAAGCCGACCGACTCACGGTTGCAGGTCTTCAGGATCTCGGGGTCAATCATGCTGATGTCGACAGGCATACCCAAGCTATCATGGTAGCAGGAATGCCATTTGATCGAACATGAAGGCCGCGATCCATCGCCATCAGCGACAGTGTTGCCTCTAAAAGCGCCAGAAGAAGGCGACATGATGGCAGCGTCATTAGCAATTGAGTAGGTTGGGCTTTGGAGACTGCGATCAGGTTCGAGATAACGATGTACGTCGTTCGAGAAAGTTGTAGGCGTTCGGCTGCTTCCAGAAGGAACGATCCCGTGAGTGGCTAAGCAGTTGTGGTACAGCACGTCCATGTCGTCTTCGCACATCTTGCTCAAGGCGCGCGCCAATCGAAGGGACGAGCTATCCATGGCATTGCTAAGAAGTAGCGAGTTGAGGGACGGCCGGACACCATTGGCAGAAGGGACGTGTGGGCGGGAGTGAGAATGAATTGGCGTCTCCACAGGGCTGCAAATCTCATCCAGGGTAGGTTGCTCAGTAGAATCAAACTGCCGAAGATACTCTTCAGTTGCTGTATTCTGTGCCGCAGTAAACTTGTAGTGAGCAAGGTTCCACGCAGCCTTGACCTGGTGCTGAAAAGGCGCCTCGACCCAGCTCATCTGCTTCCAGCGATTGAAGGCTTCGCGATCCCGATGATCAGAACGCACAATTTGAGGACCACCCAAGAGACGCGTGAGGTAGCCATAGTCGCGTGGAAACATCAGCGGCAGGTCATTGTTAGCGACAGCAGTCTTAACACAACGAGTCAAATCTAGCTCGTCGTCGCCAGAGGGGAAGATCACGACATCAGCTGCTAGCGATACAAAACGAACATTGGGGATAGGAAGTCGCTTGCGACGACCGTCCCTCCGGTTGTCCTCGCAGTAGTTTTTGACGCCAGCGAAAGTCAGATTGTCGGGGTCCCAAAGTTGGCCAGCCTTGTCATAATGGCCAGCCTTGTGGCGAGTCTCAGTCCAATTCTCGTCTTCAATGTGGCGCATGGCCGTTTGAGTGATGTGACGCATGGCATTAGCGGCTGTCGCGGGGGTGTGATGGTCTTTTACTGTGGCTCGGAACCAAGTAGAGATCTTGGCCAAAGTCTGAGCATCAGCGCCATTCTGGAAGAACCGGAAAAGAACGCCGGGGGTGCGGAGCAGCTCGGGAAGAAACACCATCAGCTCTACACTGGTGATGTTGCCGGTTTCCGGAATGCAGAGATATCGTGTCACAGTGTGTTTACCAAAGATGGAGGTTGGGGACTTGTGATCTGAGCCGTCCTTATTCTTGGAGGGAGGCTTCTTAACTGCCAGCGGCTTCTTAACCTTGGAATTCTTTACATGAGATAGGCTAATTGATTTCTTCCTCGAGCTGCCCGTCATGTCTTGAAAACGTATGTTAGCATATAACATGAAAAAGAATCTTTCTCGGCCGACTAGAGTTGCTGATGCTTCTTTGGGTCCTTAAAAATGACAGGGGTTGATGCTTACTGGTGGCGATTCAGGTGCCTGAGCGTGGTTATACAAAGGGCTTTAAGTCGAAAGGGCGATCGAATATAGGAATATCGACCGACTTTAAGCTTGCCGATAGCGCAGATCAATACAGGCTTTTGGTTGAAGCCAGTGGATAATACTGTGTTTACGGATGTGGTAGATTCACGGGGAAGTACTTTAACTCAAAAATATACCAAGAAGGGACCCAATCTTCGCTTGAACAATGCACTAGCGCTTCGGAGTGGGAATTCACTATTCTAGAAATGCGTGATATCGAAATGGCGAGGCTAGGCCAATCAAAAATCCGGATTTGGCGATGTTGCTGGGGAAACCCGGGTCTGGCCGTACGCCCACCGCTTTTGGGGGTGATCGCGTGGACGGTGAGAACGATCGCGCAGCCAATTAGGTAACGGGAGCTCTCCAGTTTTTCGACCCTTCCAGAAGCACTAGTCGAGGGCGCCAGCAGGAGTTGCTTCTGCCCATATAGCCGTTAGATGATGTCAGGGTTCTGTTGATGTTGTACAGACAGCGACCGCAACCGCGACATGACTGAGGTATGTTGATAGACAGAAGAGTCTGACGGTCCGTCTTATATCTCTTTCAATGTTCGTCATTGCCAATCTAACTAGACATTAAGATGACTGATAGCGAACTCAATACGTTGAGGAATGTGACATGATTCGTCGCCGTCAGTCACATTATAAAGATAATGGATCGACGCATGCGAAGAGCTCAGACTTGGAGGCGCGAGGCCTTGCCACGAGGTCGTCGTAATTCTTAAGTTACCTGAGGATGATGTTGCGTATGTCTGTAATAAAGCTAGGTCGAGATGGGGGAACTTTCATTTGAAGCAGTCATACGCACCCTCCTTTGAGTTTTCCCCTTGATGTCTCTGATGTGCTTGCTTTTGTATCATGCTTGCAGTGACAAGCACAGTGGGCCAGTGAAACGACGTCATTTGATGATAGTCCTTCAACATTACATGTCATAAACACACATTGAACCTGCGCTTAACTCTAGAATCGGATCTGATATACATCCAAGCTCTTTCTGGGACTGAGACTTCCCTCCCCACCTGGAGACCAATTTGAACTAGTATATACGGAGAGGCTTACGCTGACGGAGATACTGTAACGCAACATCCTCAAGTCATGTGCCAAAAACTTACTCTTGCATGCTTCGATTCGGTTGCCGGTCTGATGCACAGGTGTGGAAATCGCGATGTTTTTAAACTTCACGTTAGCGCGACGTTAGCTTCTTGGCATCACAAGACTATCCATGGATGCATTGATTATTCAAGTACGCATTGCAAGCTCGCTATGGTGAGAATATAGTAGGTCACTATGAGCAATCATTAGTAGGTCTAAGGATCCAATCTATTTCACACATTTGAAAAAAAAGGTTGAAGTGATGGACATCGCCCATGGCTTGGCATCACTTGACAATCTAGTACAGCTTTTCAAGATCTAGATAGAATATAGACAGATAGAGTGGCTTCAGCCTTTTAAGACAACCTTTTAATGTAACTATACATTTTATAGACACCTTTTTAGTAAAAAAAAAGATTTATTGCTAACAACAAGTATTAGGGCTTATGCCCCCTTGTTTAGCATTGCTAGTACGCAATTTATGTGTCGCATGTTTAGACAGAAACAAAGAAAAGTAAGACAAAAACGCAAATTGCCTTCTAACTTAACGCGCTCTATCCCGCCTATACTACCTACTTATATTAAGGCTTTACTTCTAGGTACTCTTAGACAAATTAAAGAGGCAGCACTATTATTACCTTGCTTTCTAACTTATATATACAACGATAGAACGCCTACTCCTCTTTTCCTGCCTCTTTTTTCTCTATTGCTATTTTAACGTTATGCAACAGCTAGCCTAACTAGTTAATAGTTTCTTTACTTAGCCTATACACAATTAATAAGAAGAGAGGGATACTAAAGTAGAGTATTTTAAGTACTTTGCTAGTATTAGCAAACACCTTATAGATCTTATATTTCTTCTACAACTAGCTAAGTTAAAGCTTAATATTCTTTTTATATATAAAGATATTATAAATTCTAAAGTTATTTATAAGAGATATAATTATAAAGTCCTAAAAAGGCTAAGTTTATAAATGCTTAATAAACTTAGGTATCTACATAATTAGCTTAAGCTAGACTAGTTTAAGGGCTAAGTATATAATAGAAAAGCTTCCTATCTTTAGATAAGAGTTAAGGTTAAGAAGATACTTATTACAGAAGTTGTACGCTATTACAGCGTATTATATACAAATTATTTATATACAGTACTATTTAAAAGGTAAGAAATAGTAAGTAAGAAGTAGCAGCTTTATAAAGTATTATAGGCTCCTGCTGTAGTACGTACGTGTCCTTTCCCTCCTCTATTACATTATGTTATTTATTTTTAGGGTATCAAAGGTGGTGGTTGTTGTTGTAGTCAAAATGGGTTTTCCAAAAAAGTGAAAAGCAGCTGCCCTCTACTAATCAGTCGCAAAAGTCAAAAAAAGATTGTGTGTAGTCGACGAAATTCGAACGGTGAGTGGATGAGGTCCACGCGCTAAGCGCTCGGAGCAGAAAAGCTCAGACCACCGAGCGAAATCAGGGTCAAAAAATTTGCTGAAGGTACCAAAAAACGACACCAATTGAAACGTGTTCAACGGCGATTGCCAGCCTATGGCTGGCAACAAGATTGCGATGGAGGTGGAGGATTACATTATGTTATAATCCTATTGCAATCCTACTGTAATCCTATTGTTAGCTATAGGCTAGCAATTGCTGTTAGACACGTTTTAACTAGTGTTGTTTTTTAGTACCTTAGCAAATTTTTTAACCCTAATTATCGCTTAGTAGTCTAAGCTTTCCTCCTAGAACTTATCTACCTACTATTTAAACCTCGTTAACTACATACAATCTTTTTTTTAACTTTTGCGATTAATTAGTAGAGGGTAGCTGCTTTTTACTTTTTTAGAACCCCATTTTGACTACAACAACAACCACCACCCTTGACACCTTAAAAAATAAATAGACAGATGGAGGGACTTTATCTGTAAGCGGATTACCTAGGAGTCACCAAGATACCCATCATGTGAGCTGGATGGTAAGGTCCCTGCGCTGCAAAAAATTCTCAGAGTCTAGACGATCCATCCGCATACGGTCATCCCGGTGCCGGTACCTATGTAGCGATGACTTTACCGCGACTGGCCTAGGCCAGTCCTTTTTTTTCTTAGATTTGACTAATTTCGCTTGTAAATATAGCGCTTTGCTGAATATGGCTGCCTCTCAAACCCTTTTGTATCTGCTCTCGCGATGTCGACGCGTCGCGTTGAACGACCCAGCCACCCAGCGTCCCGAGGTCGTCCCACGAGTCGAAATCACGCATTCCACACGCCGCATCGAAAATTGACCTTCGGATTCAAATTCAATAACGCACCAAAATTGCGCATGTTCTTTTGCGATGAACGCAGTTAGCTACGGACGCGAATTCTATAGAAATTTCGAAGCCTAAGTTACATACGCAATAAATCTGCCCACGTCCTCTTATTTACAGTGTC
Source organism: Alternaria sp. 'sect. Undifilum' (assembly GCA_024321975.1). NCBI lineage: Eukaryota > Fungi > Ascomycota > Dothideomycetes > Pleosporales > Pleosporaceae > Alternaria > Alternaria sp. 'sect. Undifilum'. Next base: position 1,629,937 of record JAJJZI010000003.1, read on the forward strand.
TGTGCGCGCAATGAACATGGTTGAGTAATGAACACCCCACCAACACAATAACTTGATGAAAAATGAGGCTGTACAGCCACCCACAATAGCTATTATCACGAGATTTCTTGGAGTTGTACTAATTATACCATTGCGATCAACTTATGCTACTTGTATTTACTTGGTACCTTAGTGGTGCGGCCATGGCGGGTCGTCTGAGTTAGGACGGCTAGTGCAGCCACCTCAGCTTGTACATGAGATAGATCAACAACAAAACGTTTCTAACGCTTACACGGCTGAGTAGAGGCTTGTAAGGCCTTTCGCTTACCCTTTTAGGACAATTGTATAGCTTTTTCAGCGTCGCGAGCTGCTTTCTAGCGCTCCTTTTTAGCTAGCTTTTTAGCTCACTCCTTCTCCCTTACCTCCTTAAGTCTCTCTCTCTTAACACGCTTCTCTTTAGCTTGTTAAAGCTTATATAGTTAAGCTTACTTTTGTAGCTTAGATTTCTTAGCTTTTTAGAGTTGTAACTCCTGTTGTTGTTATTATTATTCTATCTTATTATCCCTAGCTCGTTTTACTTTCTTAGGCGACTAGAAAACACCTCTACTATAGTACTCCTTAGTACTATTAAGTTAAAGCTTGTAGCTCTTCTTCTTGTGTCTTTTTTTAACTAAGAGAGCGTCTCTTAGGTCTTAATTTTTATCTTTAAGTATACTGTTTTAGACTAACATGTAATAGAGACTTTAATAAAGCTTCTTTACTGCTGTACTGTTGTAATCTTTTGCTTTGTAACGTATAGTAGTATCTATTTTAAGCTAGTAATCTTTACTCTATACAGAAGATAAGCTCTTATTTAAACTTAAAGCCTCTTCGTGAAATTGTTAGAGGATTACCTCTAGGTTAGCTAGGTGGATCCTAGTTGCCTTAAAGGACTTTCTAATAGTATCTTTCTTAAAAGCAGCACCCTAGGCTTTCTAGAAGAGCTTAAAGAAGTCTCCTTTCTTTACTAGGAGGATCCTGTAGCTGTGGTAAAGGTAGTTTAAGAGCTCCCTCGTGTACGCAGTTAAGAGAGGACTAAACAATCTAATATTAAGTGGTTAAAGCGTGTAAGTAGAGTAAGGTAGAAATACTACTAATAGGATCTTGTGTTGATCGCAATAGTCAATAAAATCTATAGTTACATAGGATGAGTAGCTATTAAGGAGTAGTAATTAGTACCTAGTTTAAGCGTACTATCTAGTCTCTCTCTTAAACACCTTTTTAAGCTAAGCTAACCCTATATTATTGTTAGTCTAGCTAGAGAGAGATAAGGTAACGAAGACTAAGTGCTTTCTTAGATCAATTGCCTCTACCTAAGCTAATTTTAGAGCTCTAGCAGCTAACTAAAAGATAAGAGATAGAGAAAGAGCTGTACTATCTAAACAGATACAGGCTAGGACCGTGATCTACGCTCTAGAACTATCCTGTAGAGCTGTAGTAACTCTCTTACAGCTATAAGCCTTTTTGCTAAAGATTCTTTTTAATCGTCTAAGTACTCTAATTATAAAGCCCTTCTTATCTATATTAAAGATGTAGGACAGCTATATATTATACTCCTTTATCTTATTGTGTAACAGCTTAAAGTACAACTTATACTTAGTCTCTAAATTAGCTTTGTAGTAATTCTAGTCTATCCTAGTTTGCTAGCGTAAGATAAGATAGGTAGAGTTTCTACAGAGGAACTAAGAAACCTAGCTTTCTAAAACCTCTCTTCTAGCTACTAATAACGTAAAGCGGCGTACAAGCGTACGGGACAGTAGAGTACGCCTCTAAGTAAGCAATTTAACGTATTGTACAAGCTCCGCCTCGTGTTGTAGGTGGAGGAAAAGATAGGTAAGTTCGCGCGGTTAAGTTTCGCCTTAGTGTCTTCAAGCGAGCGTAACACAACTTACGCTATACTTCTTAGCAATTTGTAAGTATAAGAAAGATGCGCCTAGTGCGCGCGATTTGATTTCTTCAATCGCTTCTTGAATCGGATCTATATTAGTGGAGTTATGACACGATCTGTATAGGTGGTTTTCGTGGTGGGGTGTTCATTACTCAACCATGTTCATTGCGCGCACAGACACTGTAAACATTTCTTTTAGGTTCTCTCAAATTGCGAATCAAAGCCACCGAGCCCAATCCCAACCTTCCGTGACTATCCCTCCACTAGACAACTAGGTCCAATCTTCCTCGCGTCCTTGCACGATACCAGAGAATAATGACTCAAATTGGCTCTCAACACCCATTTCTGTTTCCATGAGATCCGCCAATTGCTTTACGCCTTCCACCGCTGTCGAATCGTCATTTAGCGCCGCCGCCGCCTCCTCGTCCATGGGCTTATTTAGTTGGCTCACACGTTCATCGAGACCTTCCAGAAAAGACGCCACATTCCCTCTCCTCATATGATTGATTCGGCATCTCTCGGTGTAACAGCCGTAAGCTTCACACATTCTCGTTTGGCGTTGATGTGACGCCTCTGGTCTATCATCTTCCGCTGGTAGATTGTCCTCGTCTTCCACCTGCGGAAACATTTCCCAATTCCAATATCTCTGAGATTTCGTGCGCTCTTCATCAAACGCCCGTATCCTTTCCCTCTTCCAGTCCAATCTAAACCTCTTTAGTACCTTTTCAGTACCACCAAGCCTAGTCTCATTCACATCCGTATCATCTGCGTCGGCATTGTCTTCGTCTGTATTATCATCAAACTCAGCCTCCGTTTCTGAAGAAGGATTGAAGATTTGTGTATTGTAATGGCCTTCAGTTACAGAATGGGTGAAAGATCCTGCTTTTGGTTTATGGCCTGGACCGACATCCTGTCGAAAAGTGCCATGTCGTGATGACGATGGCTCTTGCGATGACTCAGGTACTAGCTCAGTTGCTGGCGCCGACTCCGTACGGACCTTATGGGGGCGACCGCGAGGCTGTTTCTGAACATGTACAGATGCCCCTGATGCAGCTAATTCGAGCGCTAATGTTGGCGCTTTGGCGACCTTGGGATTTTCGGGTACTGAGCCTGGCGGCAATTTGTTCTTGCGTGGACGACCAACTGGATTCTTCTTTTTTACTGGAGTATCCATCAGATTCTCTTGTTATTTGAGTTACTTTCTATGGTCCGCTTCGTTGCTGGTCGCCTGTAGCAGAGGTGTGGTGAGATCCCTTCGAAGGTGCATTCGGAGAAAATGTAATTGGAAAGCATAGTCGGCCGAGACATCTTATATTTTGATTCCAGAGTTTTACTCAGCCTGCCATGGTTCCAGTAGATTTATTTCCCGCGGACTCTGGTTCGTCTTCCTCCTATCACCCTGCGAGGCTGCGGCTGATGAAGACCATTCACGGTTCGCGTGTCATGGTACCAAAATCTGATACCACAGCCCCCGAAAACGAGCATTGCCAGCCATCGGGTGTGTTTATAATCTGATAGCCGGAGTCCGTAGATATTCTACGGCAGTTTCTAAATGTGCATGCGCGATTGCTGCCCATGTTTCTGCTGCTCTTGTTCAGGTGTTCCCATCCAACTGGCTTTCCCGCTAGCGAACTCGAGCCACTCACAACTTCAGCAATCCAATTGGCACTTGCACGAACCGACACTCCCAAATGGAAACCATTACCATCCCTAGTTGCAAACCGATCAAAGACTGGTGTCTCATATTCGGATTCTTTACTGGAAAGTTTCAAACATGATACGTTCATAGCCGCCCATGCGTCTTAGCGTTATTGTCGAACGAATTTCCGTCAACTGGGCGAAGGAAGTCTCTGTTGGGAGACTGATGGGACGACGACAAAGCCTGATGCGCTGTCGTCTTTCCCAAAATCCCATGTCGCAAGCAGATCCTGATTCGTCCAAGTCTCATCTGATGAGTAAGAATCCGCGAACTCTTCCAAGACTCTTCGAATCGTACCAGGTTCAACGAGATGAGAAAACCTTTCAGCAGCCTCTTCATTATTCCATTGGAAAGCCGGACTTGCGCCAACATCCTTCGAGACTCTATCACAGTCCACATTCAGGAATCCGGCGTTAAACTCACATGCAAAACTACGGTCGTCCCGCCTAAGCAGGCTAGCCAATATTAATAAAGGCCTCTCACCAAGGGCAACGAGGCAATTATACCTAGCATGTATTACCAGCGTAGCTGATTACGGATGTCAGCTATTTTGGAAAGGCCAACAACACGTCCTTAACAGCAGGCAAAAACTACAAAACCAGGCCTGTAGAAAGATTCTAGGTACTTTTAGATCTTCTCCTGCAATGCCTAGTGAGGTAGAAGCCGCTCTATTTCCACCTAGAGTTAGGCTAGACAACGCTATAAGAAGATACGCCTTTAGATCTACTTTACTAGATCTAAATCACCTTCTGAGAGCTGCTATAAGCAACAACAAAGGAGAGCAACTTAATTAAATTTAAAGAGTTTATTACTTTAGCCCTCTTAGACAATATAGAGGAAATACAACACTACGCCTTTACGCCATAAAACGCGAAAACTCTCTACAAGGTCTATATATTAAACAAGCTAAAAGATATTAAAGCTGAAAACTATAAGAAACTACTAGCAGACAACAACCTCTTATTAACATACTTAGATGCCTTAGCTATAAAAGACAGTAAAGGAATTAGCATAGGAGTTGCCTTTTACAGAAAAGCTACTCTTATTAAAAAACTACAAGCAAATATAGAAAATAACTAGCTAGTTTACAACAGTAAACTAGAAGGTATTACCTTAAGGCTAAAGAAAACAGTTAGCCTATTAAACAACTGCTAAAACGTTAATATCTACGCAGATAATTAGGCCGCGCTATTTTAATTAAAGGATACTCTAAACAACCTTAGCGAAGAGTAGCAAATTAGGTGTATTAGGGCAGCAACTTAACTTCAAAGAAAAAGGTATTACTCCTACGCTACAATAGGTCCTAGGACACTAAAATATACTAGCAAATAATTAAGCAGACTCCTTAGCAAAAAAAGCTACAGAAATAAACTTTTTAATAAACATAACAAGCCTAGTAGTTGTTAGTTTTTAAATTAAACAACTAGCAAATGTTGACTAGTTAAGCCTTCTAGAGAATTACAGGAAGAGAGCTACTAGCAAGAACTTAAGCACCTACTTAGCAACTTTTAAATGGAGAATAAGAAAACAGATACCTATCCCTCCTACTAGGAGAGATATATTTAGCTCTTTCTTTTAATTAAAACAAGGTTATAGCTACCTAAAGAGCTATCTATTTAAGAGAGGAAAAGTGGAATCTAAAATTTGCCTATGTAATTTTAGAGCTACACAAGACACAGCTTATATAATCCTTAAATGCTAACTATACAAGGATAGTAGAGCTATACTTTAGAACTCTTGTACAGAGCTAATCTCTCTACAGTATCTTTTTTAAACAGAAGCGGGTATTAAGGCTACTATAGCCTTTATTTAAGAAACTAGGGTTGGTACACAGGCCTAGTACAAAGGAAACTCCGACATCTAGATGCAAACGCCTACCTTAGGCGACTAAGCTCTACACACCCCCCTCCTCTCTCTCCTCCCTCTCACCCCCTTCTACCTCTACACAATAGGCTAAGAGCCTCACCTTCATTTAGATAAACCACTCTTTGTAAATAACTTAGAAGAAAAAACCACATAGATACCTGCAGGCATCGGCCTGCACGTCTTATATAGCCCTTTAGGCTGAGAAAGGACGTTAAACTACAATAAAAAAAAACTACGGTCGGAATTGCAGCCATCTAGACCATGAATTTGTTCAGGGTCTGGACTGTACCTGGTCAATACTTCGTTTCTCAGTTCAGGGTGTTGGTAGGATGATCCATTCTCAAGACACTTTGGCCTCTTTCCAATACCTGGGATCTGTGTAGCTCATTCTTGAATGGAGTCGATAATGCATTGCAGGCTTTGTGCCTTGAGTGAGAGTTGTCCTCGTTCACTATCCAGTAGCAACTGCCATATCGGCAGGCACACAGCACTCAATAGTGGGTATTTCCTAGCAAACCCCAAACGATAACACTCTGTGAAATCGCTATAGTGATCTTCCTCTTTGTTCGGGATAAGACAGATTGCTGACGGGAGATTTGCCGTCAGATAATCCGACAGTGCTGGTATATCGGCCGCGATGTAGGCGACCGGGTCTTTCCCAAAAGACGCATGAGCAAGCCGAGTTGCCATAGCCAGCTCGAATTCATCTTTCGTTGGGGGAGATGATATGCGCATCTCGCGCCGGCCAATAAGCAGCTCCATCCCGTAGAAGTTGGTACGTTGGATGATCTCAGCAACATGGCTGGGGTGAGCTCGCCAATCAATGCACTTTTGCGCGTCCGACTGGGCGAAACGGACACAACGAGCCAACTCTGAGTCAATGTTAGGTGGTGGTATCGGCAATCCCCTGAGCAGATGAGGAGCTTCGCCAACATCTGGAATGACGAGATTTAATCGCTGATTCATTATTTCCAAATCCAGCATCTTCGGCATTGGGCGATAGTCGTACTCTCTTGTTCGAGGAGCCTCAGGGCGGGCGGTAAATTGGGCGATATAGCTCTCATAGTCCCTTGGGTGTTCGGGGCTGTAACCCTCACTATAAGCCATGTCCATTCCGATAGTGTATCGTTCATTCTCGCCAATCCAAGACGGAACGATGGTCACAATTGTTGAAGTCACATCGGGTATGAGGGCGGCCTCAGAAGCTGGTGAGGGCGTTCCAAAAGTTCCGAGCCCCCGAATTGCAGTCTCGTCGTCCGCAGGAGATTCCTGATATTGCGAAAGCTCATTAAATATAATCTCCAGATCTGGAGATCCCAACCTCGCGAGATCTGAGACTAGCTCATCATGTTCAGGTTTCTGGAATTGGCTGGGCTGGATCTCGCGATCGTTCACAGGAGGTGAAGAGTTGCCGTTGGGAATAGGCTCCGATATAGCCACTGGTGCCTGTTGCACTTCAACCATACCAGATGCGCCTTCTATTGATGGATGTTTCTGATCCGGTGCTGCTGCGTGGAACACATCCCCCAGAGGATTCAACGGTAGCGACTTTGCGCAGTCGGAGAAATGCTTGGAAGAGATGTCGTGAACTGGAGCAGTTTGGCTCACGCCATTGCTTACAGGAGGTAAATTCTGCTCTCCTGGCGTCTCTAGTTTCTTTAAAATACAGTCTCGAAGATCGTCATCAGCCTTTTGCTTTGATGGCCTTGTTGATTCGGGTAGTGATTTTTCTACGTGCTGAGCCTGCTGTGGCGCTTCAGCGGCAGATGTGTTCTTCCTACTCGCAGCCACTTCTTCGACCGCTTCCTCACAGGGCGCAGCGCCTTGCGGAAACTTGAACCCTTTGGGATTGGGATGGTGGTGTTCTCCCGCTTCTACGCGCATCCTTTTCCGTGGTCTTCTCATTGCAAGAGCTAGCTCCTGGCCGGTCTCCGATGGTATTCGTCTCGATGCAACTTCGTGCTTTTGAACGTTGGTCACGTCATGTAGTGGCCTTGGAGCTGTGGGCTTCGAGGTTCTCGGGTTAGGCGACTGCAGCACGTCTTCCCAGACTTCTAATTTCCTCTCGCGACATCGATTTTGCGTTAGAGGAGTTTGCTCTGTGGCACCTACAATGGGCTCCTTCAAAGATGTCTCGTTGCCGTCAACAAAGATCTGTCGATAACCTTTGTTATCAGCCGATAGGCATCCAAAGCCACCTCCCAACGATTTGTACGAAGCAAAGGGCGAAGACGACCGGGTCATGGAATTCTGCGGAACGAGAGGGCTTTGCACAAGTGCCAAACGTCCATCGGAAACGAGTGGCGTAAGGGCACCCTTTCGAAGAGACGCAACGCCGAACAGCAAAGGTGGTGAGGTAACGATGTCACCACGAACCCGATCTTCTTCAGGTAAGACAAGATCTATGCTGGACGACTCCGTGGTTTGCGCCGGTTGCTGTCGAGCTTCTTGCTGGTCGGACGAGCAGTGCATTCCTTCATCGTAAACAGGACAAAACTCATGGCGCTTACTACCATAAGCTTCGCTTTCTTGTTTTTCTTCGATGGTGTCGGTCAAGTATCGTTTTGCGTCTTGATTCGATGCTGGAGAGCCTTGTACATTCGATGTATTGGCGTTATGGTGAAAAACAGATCGCTCGGAGCGCGTTAGCTCTCTCGAACGGCGTCTCTTGTGAGGAAGTTTCAGTTTGGATGCGTCGAAAGTGGTTGTATGGCTGGTTTGATCGGACATCGCGCCTGTTTTAGAAGTGTTGTTGGTGGATATCATTACGGCAAAAGTCTGATTGTATTCTGAACAGTCTCTTTCGAACGAAAGCGTACAATAAGTATCTGCACGGCGGTATATTAAGAAGGCACCAGTGGTGTCGATTGCGTATTGTTTAGCTGAGTAGATTCAAGGCAGGCAAATGATGGTTGCGCCTGGGGTTGATACGCCCAGTTGTTGATGTAGAAAGAAGGACGAACTAGCGTGGCCCAGTTATTCGGCCTGGTTAGCTCCAATTTTTTTTCCTTATTCACTTAGGCTGCGACCCAGATACCCGAGATTAGTCGCAATTGGAAGGAAACAAGGAGGGCATAGGTGGGGGGCAATGGAGACCCTTCAATCACGATCCAATTCACGGAAATGTCAAGCTACCTAGTTTCTTTTCGCCGAGACTACTTTCACACTCTTAGATTATCACTGCCGTCGCGGCACGATCTGAAGGGACTTGCAGATGATTTCGCGGCGCAGATCGACCCATATGAAGTTTCTATTCATATATACTATGTGATTCATGCCTCATAGACAAAGGTCACTTTTACCTCTCGAATCAACTCAAACTCATCGTGTAAAGTCCAATTTCAAGACCGTATCAGCAAGGCCAACCTACCTACATAGTTCACGCTCAACTCTCAGAGCAACAAAACGACGCAAACTACAATTATGAACGAGTTCGAGGCTAGAAAAAAGCTCTTCGTGATTTCTAGGCTCAGTGAAGAGACAACAGAAATACGAGTCAAAGAGATTGTCACAACGTTACCATAGCATAGGTAGAGGAACCAAACATCCACCTATATCTCTACTGGATCATAATGACGAGTGTAGGCCCACGGACATGCCAGGAAAAAAGTGTCTACTACCATCAGAGAGGCAGAGGAGGCGAGATCCCCTAACTCGTGAGCTTCGACGCGCGCTAAGCCTCCCATCACTTCCGTCGGTTAGAATGGGTGATATTTCCGCGTATATCGAGGACGGCCGCCCTTGCCTCAACCTCAAAGATCTGCCTGCTCCTGAACCAAGCGATACGAGCGATTTTACTATGGTTGCAAGACTAGTGCAAGGCTAGTTAACACCAGGCACGCCGCATGGGATGACTGATTTCTACCCTCTGAGGCTGTGGCTGATCAGGAATCTCGGAGCACGGCTTGTTGACCGCAACTCAAAGAGACTGGTGGAAAAACCAGATGTGCTTAGCATCATCAAAACGAGAAGTGTGCCTACATATCTGAGAGGTCTGGCCAGGTAGTGCAAAAGACATTCATTAAAAGCTATCAGCTTTCGAAACATCGCCGAGTATATGAATCAACTCCGGTGGTTCGACATGGAACTCTGACTGAGCATTATTGAACTCTTGGGTCTCATCGCGGAGGTTGAGAAGCGTCTGGAGGAATTGCGGAGGTTGAGAAGCGTCTGGAGGAATTGCCCTTGGTCAATGCGGACCAGTGGAGCAAGCCACCAGCAAATCTAGACGATGATGAAGCCCAAGGTGCACTGGTAGAGAAGCCAGCGAGGCCGCAACAAGAAAGGGTTGAGTGACAGCCACTGCACCAGCTAGTCGGTCCGCAGCTATTGGCATCACAAGGTTGGGCAATGCCAGCAAGAAATCCGCTTCTCACCTCGCTACGCGGAAGCATCCTTTTCGAACAGAGAAGATGAAAGTATATTTAGATTCATCAGCGACGCAAGCTTCACAATCACCAGCCCCATCGCTGCGGTGAAAGCGATAGAGCGAGTTTGATTGGTTGATTGATTGATTGATTTGGTTTAACGCCCTATATAAAACCTCCCAGGGGGTATTCGGGCGGGTATTCAGTGGGTTTGGTGACCCTTACGGGAGTGATGCCCCTTAGGTCTCGTCGTGAGATTCGCCTCCGCCGGTTGAGGTTGGTCCCTAAAGCGAGTTTGATACAAGATTGAACGGCACATTGAGCAAAGAGACCGAGGAGGTGCAGGCGTTGGGCTACTGTAGATATGCTCTGAGTAGTGCGCAAGATTTACGATTATGATATAGCAAAGGTACTCGTCTTAATGATCTCAAGAATTGCTCACTGCCTGTTGCACTTAATTTGTAACTGGTAAATATTGCGAATGCCTTCATGGTACAGTTTAGCCAAACCAATGCCATGAACGTTGGTACCCGCATTCGCATCTCTCGTCTCAAGATTCACATCCAACAAATTACTTGGCTCTAATATAGTGATTCCCTGATAATGTTTTAAGTGGACCATTTGAAAAGACTTTAAAGACACATATGTAGCATTACCCGACGTCCGCTTGGCTCGATTTTCTGTAGCAGGATGTCAGCTAAGTCAATGTCAGCGGCTATTGCCCTTTCAACATCTTTGGCTTGTTTGATGAGCTGTGAGCGCTGGCGCATTGACATGATGCCATCCTTGGGCGGTCTGCCAGGTCTTTTGTGCTGAACCTCGCACTTCTGGTCCTCGGGCTTTGGTTCTTCGGCCTTCTAAATCTGATCCTTAGCCTTAGCCCTCCTCCCCCTCTCATAGTCTGCGAATCGCTTTATGTCTTTAGGCCACTGTCCGTAGTAGTCCCAGTGGTCCTTTGCGTATGTGATCGCAAGCGCAAGGTCGCAGTCAAGATCCATCGGCATCGACCGATTAGCGAGCAACCCCGTTAGATATCGGTTGGGTAGTTCGCCCTTCTTGAGCGGTGACAACTTGTAAACTTCGAGGATGTGGCGGAAGTTTGCGCCCGGATCTTTTCGGAGCTCTGCTCTCCGCTTGTCGTCCTTCTCGCGCTGGAGGGCGGCGGCGTGGGTGACGCGATACTGCTCATCGACACGAGATTGCTCCTGGGCGCGAGCTCTTTCAGCTATAATGGCTTGCTGCTGCCAGGTGCGGCGCTTTGCCTCGAGCTTAGCCTGCTGTTCGCAACGTGCTCGGTTGGCGTCATCGGTATTTGCCGCGACACCAGCTGTTGCGCCATTTAGCGTACCATTAGCTCGTTGATGTTTGCCTGTATGATAAGACGGAGAGAGGTTTTGCCGTATGGGAGTGGCATGGGTGATGATACCAGCCTGTAGCATCGTGTGTTGTCTCTTGTCTGCCCGCACAGTACCGTCGGGTGCGTCTGTGGCCTGGCGTTTTCGACCTGTCACGTTTGATGTTGGATGTGCGAGCGGAGGAGAGTGATTTTCTGTTGGTGAAGATTGCTGCTTCGTTTGCGCATGTAGTTGCCCTTGTTTGGAAGGTGATTGTTGAGAGCGAGCGACATTCGATGCTGACATGCGTGGCTGTTGAGAATGTGCAGAGCCACTGGAGGCTTTGACTTGTTGAAGAAGCTGAGTTGGGGTGCCGCTCTGTGTTGGCATTGATAGCGATAGAGTAGGCATTTGTGAGATTTCTTTCAGTGTTGGCGACTTTGCGTGTCGAGCGGGCGAGGGGGAATTGACTGGTGTTCGCGTCATTGTCGCGTTCTGAGGTGAAGCAATCGTCGGCAAGTTGGCACTCGTGGAGGGTGCAGACAGCGGGCTTGATGCGGACGGCCTAGACCCCTTGGTCCCATTAATGGGAGGACTCTGAGTCGCATACTGATGTTGCTGTTGGCCGTTCCCAGTCTTAAGTATATTCGCGCCTGATAAGCTATTGGTGGAGGATACCGTCGAGCGAGGTGAATAGTGAGGCGAGGCCTGAGGGTGCGAGGAACTTCCGGTGTGGTTTGGACTTGAGGGAGGCACCATACCATGGAAGCCAGGAAGCTGCGTGTTGTTGAAGGACTGCACGGGAAACTGCATAGGGTTCTGTCGTTGCTGGCCATCGTGCTGTTGGCGCACCTGCATTTGTTCTCGTACATATAGCTGCTGTGAGGGGGAAAGCTGTCCTTGCGAGATTTCGTTCTGCTGTTGGGGAGGCCGCGACGTTTGCTGCTGTTGCCTTTGTAACTGCTTACTCTGCTGATGGCGAGTACGCTGAGCCTGACGAATCCTGTATTGTTGATGCTGATCGGGGGTCATCTGACTGAACAACCACTGCTGTCGCAACTGCTGTTCAGTGAACCCAGCCATCTTGTTTGTTATTCGTGGTTGTTGTCGTGATCGTTGTTGTTGTGGCATATTCGGTGGGGTGAGAAAGTTGTAGTCAAGGACTGGAAGCTAGTTGTAGGATCTTTCAACTGATCATCGAGGGATACTTGAGCTAGGGCGGAGTGAGAGCCAACCTCTCTTAACTATTGTCTTAGTCGGCGACAATAAACGTTGGTGAGAGGCGCCTTCATCTGGGGTCTGCTCTGCTATTGTGATACCTACGGTTTTAGAGCCCTTGATTGGTCGCAATTTGGGACACTCTTTTCCTGGTACCAGTACCAGCAGCGACCGATACAATGAATATGCTCGTAACTTAACGACAATCGAGATAGGTCAATAGCAAAAGACTTCAAGTTTGGTTTTCGTAGCGAAGTTCGCATATGGTGCAGGCGTCCCTTTCACCTTCACCTCGGTCCCAGCCACCTCTTATGACGTCGCGCTATACGTCGAAAATTGTGCAGCGATCATGAAAGCCGGTTTTTGTTGTTGTGAACTGATCGGGGGGATTTTTTGATGACAGCTATCCCCTCCAAAACTGATGATTAGTGAGAAGCTACCAGAGTCTTGTCCAAAGTCTCCAGATTTTCTTAATTTAGTCATGGTCTTTCTCGAAACTATACACAAACTAGTGTGATTTGAAAGGCTTTCGAACAATGCGACATGATAAGCTGGGTGGCTGGAAGTGACTATACGCGACTGGCATGATCCGGGTCGACTCAAGGTTTGCGGTTTGTGACGAAGCTCGCCGGCCAAGACAATGAGGAAGCAATCGAAAGACAATCAATGGGAGCAAATTACTACCTCACAGCTTGACATCCTTCTTCTGGTCTCTAACCTCTTGCGCCATCCTGACCATCGCATACAAACTCTGCAAGCGCGGCATCTCGTAGCCCCTGTCCCTCGCGATCCTCAATGGATTCCCCAGTATGACCTCGATCTCCATCTTCTTGCCCGCTTCCCAATCAATCGCCATGCTCGGCTTGCTACCACTAGTGTTCTTCTGTATAGACCGAATGATCTGATCTGGGGTTGCAAACTCCTTTGGCATGGGTTCGCCGAGGATTTTAGGAGCGGTCTCGAGGATTTCTATCATGACGCCTTTGAGATGAAGCTGTAGTTCTGGGTCGAGGGACATGACTTTGTTCGGGAGGCATTGGGTGAGGACGGAGGTTGGGTTCATTGAGGCATTGATCGCGATCTTGTGCCAGCGAACTAGTTGCAGTTTGGCATGGGTGTAAGCTTCTGCGTCCTTGATGCCGCCCTCCTCTAGTAAGGCAATGAAAGCGTTGTTTTGTTCCGTGATGCGCGCGTCTGTGTCTTTGGAGCCCCCGGTATCTACATGGGGTAGGTATGGTCCGCTGCGTATCCGCGTCCATCTGTTGTGCTTGATGTGGCCATGCTCTGGTTGGGCACACGCCGCTATCGTAACAGCTGAACATATTGCTGCCTGTGGAAACCGCTTTGCATATGGCTCTTCTACCCCCAGACCGTTCTGCACCAGCACGATGGCCGTCTTATCGCTAACCAACCCCTCAAGTATCGTCGAGTCATCGCTCACGTCCGGTAACGCCTTCGTGCTGACTACTATATAGTCCCATTGTATGCTGCTCTTTCGTGCTTCTTCCGGGTTCGCGAAGGTGTTTGCTGGTACGAAGGTGTAATCGCCGTATTGTGGCGAGGTAACTTGGAAGCCGTTCTCTTTCACGGCTTTGTAGTTTGAGCGGCAGATGACGGAGACAGAATTACCAGGAACAACAGCAAGACGGGATGCATAAAACGCCCCGATGGCGCCAGCGCCGACAATGAGGATGTTGAGAGGCATTTTGAGAGTTGAAAGCTGGAAGGGAGGCGACGATGGCGGCGCTGGACCTTCATAGCTGGCGTTATCGATAGGCATTCCGCTTCTGGCAAGATGCCGAGGTTACAATCCACTCCAAATGTTCCTTCACGTTTGCTTACGTTTACTAAAATTCATCAAGGTCATCATTATTCATCAAAACAACAACACAGCACCACATGATGGCCTAACGCTGTGCGAAAAAAGTGTCGCTAATCTCAAGTCCCGGGCGTAGTACGGTCGATGCATCACGCGTCAGCACTATAGTCTAAGCATCACTCATTAGTAAAGACGTTGGTAAGATATGTTATGATTCCGAAGCTGACGAAACTACTGTCTAGATAACGCGTTGATACCTGTATACCTGTACACAGGTTCACCCCGCTCTTCAAAACCAATTCTGTGCCACCATTGTATTTAGGCACCCTCTATCTCGCTGCTTCTGGTCCCCTAGAGCCGTCTAAAACTTCGCCCAAATAACACGCTCCTTGATAAGCTTCTCATCGTAATTGCTCCGCTTCATGATGACTGCCTCATCAACGCGATCGACGCCATTAGTATCGCCCCGGTATCGGCTCTTGAAGCTTCAGGCCTATCTTCAATGGTAAACAGGAGATGGATGACCAAAGCGACGTTAGTATCCGCTTTGAAGATGTCAATCTTCGAAATCCACCTTCTGCTGAGCTGCCTGTCATGTTGCGCTAAGAAGTACCCAACAGCAAGTCCATTTGGTGATCCCATGTTATCAGTCGAGGTCAATTTTCCCATTCTCACAACATCGCAGCATATACAGAAAAAGACTAAGAAAATGGAACTTAACTGCGACCGATCAAGCAGAGGGAGGTATTCCGAATTTTCTGCCGTTTATGTACATCCACTCCACTCCATTAGTTCGTCCAACTCGAGGCAGTGATCAGGTAAAATCTTCGCGATTGTGCGTCAATCATCCTGAAAGACAGGAAAGCAACTATTCAGTCGTCGATTTTGTGCGCTACGGGACGTTTTCAGAGATTTGCAAGGAGTTGCACATCGGAACGACGTCCGATACCTGGGTGCTATGGAAAGGGAGGAACGCCGGATCTGGACTAGTGCGCCGAAATCGCGACGCGAACTTTGAACGTCAGACTTCCTCACATCAGCATCTCGTTCCGACGGCAGCCACTGCTATTACTTTGCACGCGTTCGTGGTTACTCCACGCTCATCTTCCTTTAGTTTTGAAACTGTCGCAATTTTAATTGATATGTTAGCACGCGTAGCTGCCTGACGTGGCAAATTCCACGCGCCACCTTCTAGGCGAAAGTTTCGCTGTAGTAAGGACTGCAATCATATCATTGTCTGCGCATTTGACTGATGAATAGCAGAATTTCTGCGCAATGCCTTCTCCTACCTGGCTGACAACGAGGGTTTCTCCAGTACGAACACGTCGAGGGTCTTGTGTTTAGCGGCCATCTAACATGTTCCAACGCAACGTCTCTGCAAGACTCTGACGACTGTCCTGGTGCGCACCCACATGCTACTGCATACCCAGTTTATTTGGAAAGCGGGAGGATACCCTGCTACTCGTTTGCTCAAACCCGGTGTGGTTACAGATAATGTAGCTGCCCAAGGCGGCAAGACCTTCTGCTGTGAGTGAACAGATACATCGATGCTTGCAAGTTGTAAGAAGAAAAGACATGCAGCGGTTGTATAGCGATACATTCTGCAATCGGCGCTCTTCCACATTATTAAAGGTTCTTCTTTCGTTTTGGTATCTCCATCTGTCATCTCCTATCGTCCTACGTGTCTTTTCTCGGCCCCAGTGAGATTTCTCGTCTCGTCTCACCACTCGATGAGCCGATCGCGGCCGTGGAGGCGTTTGGACGCTGACCGCTGCTTCTCCGCAGCTGGAGCCTTGCCAGCGCCTACTATGACTATATATTTCACACGTGTCTGCTTTCCCCTCTATATCTTTCTGCTTTTGCTACTCAATGTCCTCTCTTCTTCCATCTTGTTATCTCTCGTGGCCCAGCACGCTCCTTGCTGTATCAAGACTACTAACTCCTTCACTGTGTCCTACCAGAGGTATCCGCATTCATCGCTATAATGAGCACAAGCTGCCCTGGTGCCTGCAGGGGTGAATACACGTCGCCCGCGTCGCCTTGATTCTCATGGTGAGTTCACTGTCTTCACGGTGATTTGAGGAAGCTGCATTGGTGGGCTGACTCAACTAGAAGTGCAGCAAATTTCACGTTCACCAGATCACCGTCTTTGGTGCCGCGTTGTCATGGCACATATTGAGCGTCCGAGCGCCTATGGACATCAAAACTTGTCAACAACCGATATCTGTCCGAACGTCATCGCACACTATATTGCCCAAAATCATGTCAGATTCAATTATCAAAAGAGAAGAGAGCCCGGAGACCTTTCTCAGGACAATCCTGCGAACATCTACGTTGCCACCAGCAGAGTTCGCCGATGATGTTTCTGCATCGTCTGCTGCATCAACTTACAAAGAGGAAGACGTTGAGCCACCTGTGTGGTTGCCCAATATCATGTTTGCGCAGCAACATTCCAGCAGCAGAGCCAGCAGCACTAGCAGCAACGGTGCCTACCAAGGTAGTTCACCTCGAAAGTACAGATTGGATGGCCGTTTCTCGAGGTAAGTTTTCACCCTCACTTCGATGTTTTCATACCTTTCGTCTTGTTTGGAGTGCCGCCGTGGCAACCGCACGGGCGCAAAATTTGATGTCGCTACGGTACAAAGCAATATTGCCTGCCCACACACTCAGGCTTCACCACACCTCAAATCCTCTAACCGTGCCAACCTCAACCGACAACATGCAGAACCACGATTTGGAAGGATCAAAAGCTAATCCCCATCACTATAGGGATTTGTTCTTTCCTGCCTTTGCTGATGCGAACCAAGCACCTCAAGGTGAGTACTCCTGGCCCACCCAGCCTTCAATGCGAGAGCGAAGTCAGCAGGTGGCATAGCAATGCTCTGGCATCCTCATGCATACAACCGCTATCAATTGCTCTAAAGAATCAGTGACTGACGCATACACAGAGCAATTTCTGGATCAGCCGGTGTCCCAGGACGCCTACGGTAACCAGCAGCAACTGCAACTTCAATTTCCGCCGTTCATGCAGCAGCATGCACAGCAGTCAGAGCAGATTGCTGAGGAGCCGTTCAAGCTGCATTTGCAGCTTGACGGCTCCTACAGACACCGTAGGAGTGAGTCTCACATCATGAAATCTCCGTAAGAACCTCCCCGATGACTGATTGCATTAGAATCCGAGGAGATCCACGACCTAGTCGTCTTCAGCCGCAACATGGGCCAAACCATAGACAATCTGACCGCCCGCGTGTACCAGGCCGAAATGGACAACATATCTTTCCGCAACTCCATTGTCCAGCTCGTCCAGGAGTCCACTGGTGGATCTCAGTCAGCCCCAGGGCCCGCCACCCGCTACCACGATGCGATGACGTCTCGCTTCTCCAGCCCAAGCACTCCCACCAAGGAGCACTATGAGCCGTTCCAGACGTTCCAGCTCTCAAGCCCTGGTCCGCAAGACGATAAGCCTTTTGGTAGCAAGCTGACCGTCGGCAAGAACAGTCAGAAGGGCGAGAAGACTCGAGCCCGTAAAGCACTCAAGATCAAGGTCCCTGATGGCAAGAAGTCCACAGTTCCTCTCGGCATGGCTACGCCCTCAAACAAGCTTGACGTAAGTTCTCCATGTCGAGACCTTGACAACCAGGTGCTAACAAACAAACAAACAGTCTGGCTATCTCACCGGAAACATGGCCTCTGGCTTCCCCAACTCCATGACACCCACGTCAGGTCAACTCACCAGCGTCATGGGTCCAGGCTTCGCAGGCACCCCAATGTCAAGCTATCTGAGCTCTCCCATCACCCCGGGCCGCACCGGTCCACACCACAAGTCCCAGCGCGGCGTCACCTCCGTCATCAAGCGCAAGAACCACGCGTTGAAAGACACGATGCCACCCGCGCGCACCGTGGTCCCCAACGTGCCCCTGACCGACACCGAAGTCATTGTCTACTTCTTCCAGTCCGTCGCCCGCCCCGCCGTTGCGCTCCGCCTGTACGCCCGCCACTGGGGCCCCGCCGCCATCGCCGACACCCTCAACGCACACCGCAACATCGAGGGCGGCTACCTGCGCAACACGTGCTCCGTCAAGTGCATCACCGCCATCAACCGCGGCAAGGACAAGTACGGCACCAACTGGCACGACGCCTTCAAGCTGAAGATCGAGAAAGCCGATGACGTCACCGCCACCGATATGATCCAGTATGCTGCCGACGACATGGACGGCGTCTCCGACTTTGACGTTCGCGCCCTCACCAACGGCCTTCGCAAGCATCCCGACGACGGCCCCGACGCCGGTATCTTCACCCGCTGCGTCAAGTACTGCGTCGAGCACGATGCCCCGTACACCCTGCGTAACGTCCACAAGCTTGCTTTGGCGCTACAGAATGGTGTTGAGCCTGAGAAGCTGGGTCCCGAGGATGGCGAGGAGGCTGCCGCCGAGGATACTGCTGAGCGTGGTGAGGAGGATGCCTAGCTTGTTGTTGTTTCTGTTTTTTTTTCCTTTCCCCCGACGCATACAGAGGTTGTCCAACGTTGCTTATTGGCAGGTTGTATGGGATGGCTCTGGCGGATTAATGAGGCGGTTAATGGGAGGGTGAGACGATGATTCACGATGGTTAGTTGTATACTCCAAGTAAAAAATTCGGGAGGTAGTACAAGGACAGGATGATTAGGCAAAATGGATAATGTATTCCGAAATGTTTGCTTGCTCTTTTGTGATTCTTTGTACTTGACCCAGGATATCTCGGGTGCATTTATTTAGGTAAAGGTGAGAAGAGTGACGGGGTATTGTACATCTTCACGCCCCCACTTTGCACATTACTGCTCGCTCATGGGCAAGACATCAAGGACCTCCCTACCCACATTTTCAGAAAAGAAAAAAGAAAAAATCCGCTCATCAATAATGCGCTGTAGACCCTCAGAGCCATGCTATGATTCCACTACCAAACCCCCCCATCATCCCCAAGACCAATTCCTAGCCATCCGCCCCATCTCCCATCCACGTACGTCATCGCATCTCAACCCATCAACAACCTCAGCATATCTCCCTTACCCTCCGAACCCCCATCAGCGACCCCCTTCCCAGCATCCTTATCCGCGCCCTTATTCGGCCCCACGGGACTCGTCGCAGCAAAGAACAAGACCTTGATCGCAATAGCGAACCCAGCATGTAGGAGGAGAACCACGACCAGCAAGACCTTGCTCGTCTTAGCCTCAGTAGTACTAAGCACGGGGTAAAGATTTCTTAGAAGAAAGAAGGCCGAGGCCGCGAGACCAAGGGCTACAACAGTAAAGTTGACGACTATTGCCTTCAAGTTAGCACACAACCTTCTCCCGGAGAGAAGGAGAAAGAAAGAAAAATGACGAATCAGAGAGTGAGGGGGAGAGAGAGAGAGAAAGAAAGAGAAGAGAAGAGAAGAAAAAAAAAAAAAAAAAAGAAAAAAAAACTTACTCCCCCAAGGACTCCACGCCACAAGACTAACCGCAATCCAAACCAAATTCGCATACCCATACAAGCAGCAACACTCGAGCAAATTCGCACTCTCACTCCCATACCACTTCAGCACGCCCCAAAGCGCCACCGGCACAACAGCCGTATACCCGTACACGAGCCCCGCCGCGCCACTCAACAGCCTAAAGTCGTACGCAAAGTGCTCCTCGCCCCGTCTCGCCAGATACTGATTGATGGTGCCGGTGAGGAACAAAATCACAATCACGGTAGTCGCGATCCAGACGGGCCCGTAGAGATCCGGGTTCCCTTCGAGGACGTCGAGGAAGTTTGCGCGCGGGTAGAGGGTCGAGGTGCAGCGGCGGAGGACTTCGGCCGTGTCCACATCAAAGGCTTGGGCGTAGAAGTTGAGCGACCAGAGGTAGTGTTTTCGCGACGGGGCGTTGTTGCTTGAGGACGAGGCTGCGCCGGGGAGGAACGAGGCCGACGTCGAGTCGGGTTGGATTTTGGGGCCGCCGCGGCCCGACGGTTGGGTTTCAAAGTCTGGAGAGGGAGAGGCGTTAATTGCTGTGGGAAGACCGTTGGGAGGGTGAGTGAGAAGCTTACTGGAGCTGTGGAATTCCAGGTCTTCTTGGAGATCGGTATGGCCTAGGTCGCCCTGTAGAGTTGTCAGCTTGCGATCTGGGATTGAGAGTCGGCGACGTGGACGCTTTTGTGTCGCCTTTTCCGAATGTACATACCTCTTGGTCGACGTCTACGACGACATCGTAGCCTCTGTTCGCCATGATTGCTACAGAGGTGAGGGCTGTCGATATGTCGCGAGCTTGCGTCGAGCTGGCCAGATTGCGGTTGACGTACGTTGCGCGACGCGACCGTGCGCTAGGGTGATTCGGAGCGGGCGTTTCAGGGTCCAGGGTCCAGGGTCCAGAGACACCCCAGCCTTTTACGTGAGCAAGCACATGCATATTCTCCGTTGTTTTGCTGCAATTGAGTTTCTCATCACCATCGTAAATATAACGTGTCAGGTTTACGGATCTAGGCTCGCAACCATCTATGATCTACCACGAAACCAACGGCATGCACCCTCTCCTTACTTTCTATTTACGGCGCAGGCTCGCTCTTGACCTGTAGCGGCTCAACGTTCCAGATAGCCTCCGCATACTCGTCAATGCATCTGTCACTTGAGAAGAAGCCCATGCGCGCGACTGTGGTGATGGTCTTGGTTGTCCACTCCTCGCTGTTCTTGTAGCTCTCATCGATGAGCTCCTGTGTCTTGACGTACGACGCGAAATCGTCAGAAACAAGGTAGTAGTCGCCGTGATCTACGATGCCGTTGATAAGAGCAGAGAACTGGTCCGCATCGCCAAAGGTGCCGTTGTGGATTGCATCAAAGACGTTCGCAAGCTGCGGATCCAACTGGTACTGGGAGTACATGTGTGCGTGGCGGAGGTCTTCGACGTCTTCGGCAAGGTTACCAAAGAGGAAGATGTTCTGGTCACCAATCTCGCGGGTGATCTCGATCTATACAGACGTCAGCGTTTGCTTTCAAAGTACGTAGAATTAGATTACTTACGTTGGCACCATCGCAGGTTCCGATGATTAGACCACCGTTTAGGCAGAACTTCATATTACTGGTACCGGACGCTTCTGTACCAGCGGTGGAGATGTGCTCGCTGATGTCGCTGGCAGGGCAGATGATCTCTGCTTTGCTGACGTTATAGTCGGCCAAGTAGATGACCTTGAGTGTATCGCCGACGTCCTTGTCGTTGTTGACAACATCGCCAACCTTGTTGATGAGATGAATAACTGTCTTGGCCATCCAGTAACCTGGTGCAGCCTTACCACCGAAGATGGATACACGAGGGGTTAGCTTCTTGCGGTCCTCTGGAGACATGGCCTTGATCTGAAGGTAACGGTGGATGACACCGAAGATGTTCAGCTGCTGGCGCTTGTACTCGTGAATACGCTTGACCTGAACATCGAAAAGCGCTGCTGGATTGACTTTGACGCCGTTGTGCTCCAAGATGTGTTGCGCAAGTCGCACCTTGTTGGCGTACTTGATATCACGGAACTCCTTGCGGAACTCTTTGTCGTCAACAAACGCCTCGAGCTTGTGTAGCAAGGTGAGGTCCTTGAGGAACTCGTGACCGCCCAACTTGGATGCGATAAGAGCCGAGAGCTTGGGGTTGGCCTGGTGGAGCCATCTCCGTGGCGTGATACCGTTGGTGACGTTGGTGAACTTGTCCGGTCCGTAGATCTTGACAAAGTCCTTGAAGATGGTGGTCTTGATCAAATCGGAATGTAGCTCAGCTACACCGTTGACCTTGTGTGAACCGATCAAAGCCAGGTATGCCATGCGGACCATCTTCGGTTGTGATTCCTCAATGATTGAAACACGACCAAGCATTTCGCGGTCTTTCGGAAAGCTACGTTCCACAAACTGAAGGAAATGTAGGTTGATCTCGTAGATGATCTGGAGATGACGTGGGAGGAGATGCTGCATAAGCGGGACGGACCACTTTTCGAGCGCTTCAGGAAGCACGGTATGGTTGGTGTATCCGAAGGTCTTCTGAACAATGTTCCATGCCTCATCCCAATCCAATCCCTCGATGTCGACCAGAATTCTCTGGAGCTCGGGAATGGCGAGTGTTGGGTGGGTGTCGTTGAGCTGGATGGCGACCTGGTTAGGGAATTCCTTCCAGGCGCGCTGGCTCTTCTTGAAACGCCGCACAATGTCGTAGAGCGAAGCCGCGCACCAGAAGTACTGTTGCTTCAGACGAAGCTCCTTACCACGGTCAAGGTTGTCGTTGGGGTAGAGGACAGCAGAGATGGTCTCAGCACGCTGCTGATCAGCTACGGAGCTCTCATACTCGCCAGAGTTGAACTTCTGGAAGTCGAATTCGCCGCTAGCAGCCTTGCTTCCCCAGAGGCGTAGGTTATTGCAAGTGCCGGTCTTGTAGCCGGGAACTGCTCTAATCAGTAAAGAGACGACTAGTGATGTATGAAAACCGCTTACCTGGAACGTCGAAAGCAACAGCCTGGACGATCTCACCGCCCTCCCATGAGGACTGTTGTTTGCCCTCATCATCCTGCCAGCGGTTAACGTTACCGTAGAACTGAATATCAACTACAATGTCGTGGCGCTTGAACTCCCACGGGTTGAAGTCAAGCCAGTAGTCTGGAACCTCGACCTGGTATCCGTCGACGATCTCCTGTTTAAAGATACCATATCGGTACCGTAAGCCGTAGCCCCAGGCTGGGTAGTTGAGAGACGCCATCGAGTCGAGGAAGCAGGCAGCGAGACGTCCGAGACCACCGTTTCCTAGGGCTGCGTCGTGCTCCTGGGAGACAATGTCCTCCATGCGGAATCCGAGTTCACCGAGACCCTCTGAAGATGTGTTAGAGGAAGCCATTGAGTGGTGGTATCAGGTGAGCTTACTGGTAGCGGTATCCTTCTGTTCTACGTTGAGCATGGCATTGTCTAGGGCGCGTCCCATCAAAAACTCGAGAGAAAGATCTAGTCCTGTTAGGCAAATTGCTGCCACGGATTTTCTCAATCTGGCTCACAGTATACACGCTTCTGATCAGCAAACGTCTGGCTCTGCTGCGTCTTATTCCAGTCCAGGACCAAGCGATCCCTAAAGGCGAGGGCGGTTCCAGCATAAGCAGCGGACTCATCGCAGTTGAAGAGAGAGCGTGCCAGGGTAGTCTCGATGTGGCGAACAGCGTCTTTGGTAAAGTCGTCTGGCGTAGAGAAGGGCTTGGGCATCTACTGGTGGGTTAGCATGGTCATGTGTTGGAACACACAAAAGGCCAATTGACGTACAAACTTCCTCCATGCCTCGCGTTGAGGCTCGGGAATGCTCGCTTCGACGTTCTTGATCTCGCTGGGACCAAAGCCAGTTACGGTCCTCTTATGCTTGGGACGGGTGAAAGCGGGGCCAACGGGACCCTTGAGGTCACCAAGTGGAGCGCTCGTCGAAGGCTTGCGCTCACGGGGAGAAGGGTTCGTGGCCATGTTGGTAATGTCAATCTCAGAGAAACGCGAATTGCTGAGAGTGTCGATGGGAGAGGGGTGGTGGCGGGGTAGAGGGGCGTATGGCTGCCGCTCCGAGGGTAAGAGCGCAGAAGTACCTCAGACGTGGTGTTTGCGAAGCGCCCGACAGGAAAGATGAGCGGCAGCAACGGCAATGGCGTGTTTTCACGACACCGGGTTGGGAGGAAGACGGCGTGGAAATGCCTTGGGCATCACAGCCAGGCGCCCAAGGAATATATCAGGAGAGGAGCCCGAGGGCCTACCGGTAGTGCATCGCGGGGAAGTGGCACACCATGGAAGCCCGTCTGACGGCTAACAACAAGCTGTTGAGCTCTCCCACATGCAAGCGGCATGCAGCCAGTACAAAGTGGGGTAGCCGCCCCCACGAAGCCGTCGCGGAGCAGTTAGCGAAAGACGTGACGGACGTCTGGTCCAATAAACTTGGGCATGCTGTGAGGCTTTAGTGTGCGTGTTGCGCGTCGTAGCGTCACCTTCACCATGGCCAGAACAAGCCAAGGTGACGTCTGCAACCCCTCCACACACCATGCTGGTCTGGTGCGGAGTAATCGAGTTGTCGGAAGGAGGAAGACTATGCAGAGGTTAGTAATAGGGGCTGCAGGCCCACCATCCCATGTCCATCCGATCCTCTGTAGATAAAAACATCGCCCTGACAGCCGCCATCGCAAGATGTGCGGTATCTGGCGCCTTCGGGTAGATGAACATGACTCGGTCGCGACAGCGTTACATCACTTGCATGACGGTGCTCATCGTGAAGTGCCAACATGTATTAGATCCACTTCTACACACACCGATCATGTCAAGACAATTATCAACCAAGGCCAATCCTCCAACCTCCGCAGCGGGTATTACACAGTTAGCGTACTCAAAACTAGAAGCATAGGCCATTATTCTATCAGGCCACCGAACCCATTCAACTCCACCATGAAGCAAGATTACACGACATCACAGCAAGCCTGTTGTGTGCACAGGACAACACTGAGTATGGTGGCCCGATTGGTGCCGGAGAACGCCGAGAGATGCGCAGAGCGACTGATGGCGAAAAAAATGCCGAAAAGATGTGGGTATCGTGAATGTACGCAGGAAACGATGAACAATGGTAGAGGAACGAGATTCGTAGCGCGTTCGGGGGGAGCTGCGATTCTATGGGCTGGGCTCTGGAGTCTGCACTCCGTGGCTCCAGATAGCAGTTCCTTGGAGGCTGATGGAGAGGTTTCGTCGCTGCTTCGTCACCGTCGTGCTTGGGGTCGGGGTGTAAGGAGAAGTGCTAGTTCGCTGCATGTTCTTCAGCCTCCACTGCACCATGTCGTTGGAGATTCGAGCAAGGCCGTAGTCCATGTCCTGCAAGATAGCCCTCTTGGTGGCCTCGATCTCCTGCACGCTAAACGCGCCGTCGCTCTCCCTGAGACTCCAATGCCGTGAGGACCGTTGCCGGTCAACGAGGAAGCCATGTGCGAGCGAAAGTGCAGCCAGAGCAATAACATCAGGGCTAACATGGACGTTCTGACGCGAGTCCGTCCTCAGAAAGTTCCTCATGTCGCGAGCGTAGTCACTCGGCGCCAGAGCATCCCGCCAGGTAGCTGCAAACCGGCCACTCAGTGCATCCAGCAAACATCCCGCAAAGGCGACGATCTCATCTGGCAGCCCAGCGCGGTCCAGGAAACCTTGGATCACCGACGCATGAGGGCGGTGGGTGGAGACGTTGAGCGGAACGAGGTTCGCAAGGTGGGTTGCGTGCACTGTAGATAGCGTGTTAGCGGACCGAAATCAAGGAAGCGGCAACGGCATTGATCTTGGGTTGGGGGGGGGGATGTTGGTGGAACCACTAGCTGATCGACAGGAACACGTCGAACTCGTGGAGTGGCAATGTTGATTGGAATGGGTTGGAAAAGGAGTGTCTGGGATGAAGCATGACGGGCGCCAAGGCGGCGTATGCAGGGGAACGTCGCTCTGCCGCCCGGTCCGACTCTCGTACACACCATCATCCACATCCCGTAAACAGAGATTTGATAAGTGAGATAATAGTGAACGAACCTTTGTGTTGTGGAGGGCTCGTCATGTCGTATGACGGCGTCGATGTTTGGGCGGCTGGTGTTGATAGCCGGGTGGGTGTGGGTTCCTTTGCTGGTGGAGGGGTCGGCAGGTTAGACAGCGGAACGCAGCTGGCGAAATACTTGTCCAACTCTTCGTCTGTCATGTCGCTGTTGATGGATTGTGTGGGGGAGTAGTCCATTGTGTTTTCTTTTTTTCTTTTTCCCAAGTCTTAAGATGTTGCTGTATCCCAAGGGTAGTACGGCGGTGTCGGCGAAGTGTTAGCCAGAAGGTTGGGGACTTGGCCGTGAGGAGTTGTAGTCGTGCGTCGATGAGCAAGGAGGGTCATGAAGCAAGCAGTCGGGGTTGGAATATCGTCAAATGGGAGAAGAGCCTGAAGAGTGAGGGCATTCGCGAGTCTATATACACACGCAGGCTCCGACCAAGACGACCGAGACGGTGAAAGCGGCGGATGGGTAGCGTCGCTCGCCAGCTGCTCCCCTGTACTTTCCACGACGCAGTAGCCTTTCTCCCTGCTGTGCCACCTTCACAGGCGCGCACGCTCTCCCGCCCAGGCCAGCGCCAGCTAGAACTTGGCCGTATGCGCCATCGCCAGGCCTACCAATGCGTGCCATGGCGTGTGCGGCTGCAAAGCTTGTGGATGTGTGCAGCCGCCTCGTCAGAATGGTGAATGTTATTCCGGGTACTGTCCTTTGTGGTCTCTAAACTGTACGGAATACAGTTTGTCCATGGTGTGTGATGCACGATCCCAAATGAATCCTGTCTTCTCATACATAGTAAACTCCGCCACCATCATCACTCTAGCTTCTTCATCTGCATAGAATAGGCCAATTCATCTGGCAGTTGCAATGCCGACACGACATAAACTTTGTAGAGACGTCCAATTTCGCATACCGTCTTGTCGGTAAAGCTTATGCCCTGGATCCCATAAGCGCATCAAACCCTAAGCCACCGACGACTCGCCTGTGAGCACTACAGCGAGCATTAACGCCTATCCACAAGTTCCACTACGAAACAAACCATGCCACTTTTCAGCCGTAGTGCCGACCGCAGAATCTTTTGCACATGTCAAACTCCATCCATCGCATCGCCGCTGTCCATTCCCCTGCATAAGTCCTCATTATATGCCTTCGTCACGCCACCATGCCGCTGATGGCACCCCAACAGCCAGCACCTGTTCCCTCACCGCCTTGTTTCGCACCTGAGAGCACGCACACTACACTACACGACACGGTACCGGTGTTCGGATGCATCTTGTCTCCGCACCCAAGCTCGCGAAAAGGGGACAGTGTAGACGAAAGCCCACTGCGAACCCCACATCCAAGCTCTGGGGCGCAGTCCTTCTAACCCATCTTCAGCAGCTCACCCGCTCGCCCTCCTGCGTTTGACCCGTCAATACCACAACTATCGCAGTCTGAGTCGCCATAGCTGACTACACAGGCGAATGCGTCGCTTTCTCCTGAACGCTCTGACTTGCTGGCGGAATTTCGGTTTCGGCGCCTCGTATGAGCGGCCCATCGCGTTCTATTTTCTCCGACGGCAATACGGGCTGGTGGAGAAATCCAATACTTTGCGCACAGAAAAACACAGACGACAAATTCCATCTTTAGCATCCATGGAATGGTGAAACAGCATTTGCCCGTAGCATGAACATGTTCACGAGCTCCGTGCGACCAATGCTATCGATTACGCTAGCTTCGTGCGAGCAGCCAGCCGGCCAGCCAGTCAGCCAGCCACCTTCAGCCGCAATTCAGGAACCGTCGCTACGAAATTCACAAACATCTTCAAGGCTGTAGCATGCTTCTCCGATCACGCATGTTGGAATCAACTCAACAATCCGTGGAGGCCACGTACAGCATTCAAGAGCCTCGGGGAGTCTGGACCCGCGTCCAAGGCTCCACTCTCGTCCTCTTTCCAACTCAGCGCCATGCGCGATTTGCTTCTTTGCTGCAGATCGAGACAGATTCAGAAGTCGAGACTGGCTCACAGACTCTGACAGATTTCATTACTCACTGATAGGAAGCTGACACTACTCATGTTCTCCCCACGGCCGGCAAGCAAGCCATTTTCTCCAATAAACACTATTCGGACCTTTTGAAACAACAGCGTTGAAATTGTCTTTACACTTCACATCTAGTGTATGAACACCCGTTTGGTTCGGGGGCGTCATAATCGTGGCGTGGGTAACTCCAAAAGACTCTAGCTGTTCGAGATTTCTCTAGCCTTCCAGACTACACTCGCGTCTAGATCCACCATGCTCGTCATAGCGACGTTGGATGAGCATTTTATGACTACAGCTTCTATTACTGCCCCTGAGTGCCTTACGATCGAGCATCGCG
This sequence comes from Alternaria sp. 'sect. Undifilum', assembly GCA_024321975.1. NCBI lineage: Eukaryota > Fungi > Ascomycota > Dothideomycetes > Pleosporales > Pleosporaceae > Alternaria > Alternaria sp. 'sect. Undifilum'. Next base: position 1,658,032 of record JAJJZI010000003.1, read on the forward strand.
GACGGATTCCAAATGCTCCACGTCGCGATGTTGCTCGGGGCGCTCAGACTTGCTAGATCCAGCCATGAGAAGCCATGTGGTCATTCACCTAGACTACGTACCAGGCCGCAAGGCTTTTCTTCATGCGGCCAGAACACACAGTACCCATATCTTACCGGACAAGATGCGCAGTTCCGCATTGGTAAGGGGGGGGGAAAGGTAGCAAGTACATGACTACCCGTCCCTTCACCACCATCAATCTACCCACTCCTCTTCTTCTCCAAACCCCCCCTCCCCACCATCCCTCACCGTTACACTACCACAAGCCAGTCAAACAAGCAAACAACGTGCATCACAGAAACCACGGACATATCGGCAGTCATTGGATTATTTACTTTTTTGGGGGGGGGGCCGTAGACGACAACACATACATGCATACATACATACCCACACAGACACACAACATACATTAAACCACGTCTAACACACCCACCGCTACCTCCCAAAAACCAAGCCTTTTCTTAACCAAAAAAAAAAAAAAAAAGTGACAGAAAAAAAAACATCAACACCGTCTCACGTGACCGTCATCCCATTATACCACCAAGCACCACCACAGCAACCCCCGCATACCTACTAAAACGAAACAAAAAAACAAAAAACAAACCCCAATACCAAACAAAAAAGAAAAAGAAAAATAAATTAATAGCCGCGATATACAGCAGGTGAAGAGAAGAAGAAGAAGAAGAAGAAGAAGAAAAAAGAATCAGTGTAAAACGCAACGTCAATAAAGATAGCGGCATATAATTATCCTCCCAGTTTCCAGTTTCCAGTTTCCAGTTTCCAATTATTATTATTTTTTTGCAAGTGTAAACAAAGAACAAGACATATAACATCTAACTAATTAGTTTCAGTGGGGAGGAGGGATGGACGGACAACAGACAAAAGTAAGAGGAGTGATATAGTATGCATGTATTCCACTAGAGATTTTCTAGTTTAGAATACTGTGTAAGTTAAGGGAGGGGTTTTGAGGAATGGGTGTGGGGTAGGTCGAGAAGCACAACAAAAAAAATATCTAATCGAGCATGTGAACCTAATAATTATATGTGCGCAAATGACACTAAACCTAAATCACCCCCGTTCAGCATGGTCACGTTCATGGAGCAGACCCTCACGTAGCGATAACAAAACATTGATTGTACTGCAATTGCGAACATGATAATAGACCACAAAATAAAAACACTACGTTTCTCCATGAATACACAGAGGATTAATCCCAACAGCCCTCCATCAAGCACACATCTGGCATAGCCCCATGATATTCTCTCGATCCATACTATCCTACCATACTACTCTCCACTCCAGACTGAACCAGCATCGCATGTTTGGGATATCGTTAACGACCAAATTTCGACTCAAGCACTTCGCCTTCGACCGTCCACAAGCGACGCAAACTTTTCTATTGTCTTCTTCGTCATGACTGCCGTATCGTCGTCAAGATTCATACCGCAACCTTTCCAATACCTGTGTTGTCGTGCGCAATTGGAGGCGGGTATATTATCGCAAACGTAGCGGAACGTTTACTGTGCCTTTTTAGGGGCGGCTCCAGGCTGACCACCAACGTACCTGCGGATGTCGGTAGCATCAGCGGCCTGGCGGACAATGCCCTTGAAGGTGCCCCAAGCCTGCTTCGCAGCAGGAGGAGTGCTCTGGTTGGCAAGCTGAGCGTCAATGCGACCAGTGAGCTGGTTGATCGCCTCCTGGACAAAGCTGCTCTGCGCAACGCGGGCGCGGAAGAAGACGGTGTAGACAGCAAGGAGAATCCACGAGCCCTTCTGGAAGAGCATGGCAGAGCCGAGGACGCGGAACCAGAGGAAGATCTCAAGCAGGGCGACAAGAGTCATGGAGCCATCGTAGTACTCCTTGACAAACTTGCCAATTGCCTCAGAGGCGGCGGAGGCCTGGGGCTTGGCACCGGCCTGAGCAGCGGGTGGGGGCTGGATGGTGGGCAAAAGGTTGGAGCGCACGTAGGTAGCGACGTGGAAGACGGAGTAGACGGAGAAGGGAAGTATGGCAAGTGGGATCTGGCGCGAGAAGAGCCATACAAGGGCCATAACTACGATGTAGTCAGCACGTGCTGCGTGGGGGAGAGGCGATACACAAGATCGCAGACGACTTACTCAAATATTGGACGTTCTCATCGGTAGCGAGAGCAACGACACCACCCTGCTTTCCTGCCCTCATGCGGGCACGGTAGGCCTTGTAGACTACTATGCCGTATGTGACGCATGCTGACAGGAACGCGGTGCGGTAGGAGAAGGACGCCCATCGCGAGTAGTAATTGAAGGTGATGTAAGACAAGCTGTATCGTAGAGTAGCGAGTAGCAGCGTGACGTGTCCGGCGAACCAAGCAAACTGGAGAGTTTGGGCAAGGGCAGCAAGGCGCTGGCCCAAAGGCATCGAGGCCGGAGGTGGAGGGGCCATTGTGCGTATTTGGGGAGCTGTCGTGTGGGCTACGTAATAGGTAGCTTGGGACGTCAGCAAAGGTCTGAAAAGCTGTATGCAGCTTCCAACGTAGAAAGAGAGCAATGTCAGGCTGCTGGCAATGATCTGCTGCCTCGTGGAAGGATGTGGAGGTGCAATGTGTCCACAGCGGTGGCTGGGTGCTGGAAACTGCTGGTTCTGCGCGGCGTTCGGGACCCGCCCGTGATATTCGCCGTGTCTGATAGGCGGGGGTCGACTTACCGATTGAGAAATCCGGTCCGGGACCTCAATGAAGGTACTCAGTAACTGCGAAGGGTGTATGTATACGAAGGGGAGTGAGAGCGGAGTAATGGTGGTAGTGGTGGTGGTGGTGGTGGTGGTGGTGTGTGTGTGTGTTCCTAAGAGGATAGGAAAGCGGGCAGTAAACCAGAATTCGGGCGTTTGGGGGGTGACGACATGGCGCTGCAATTCTGGGTGGGCAAGCACAAGACCCACTGCGCCCTTACCACGTCTGCACCCTGACGATCTCCTCAGCCGCCACCAAGGCCTCCATGTGCCGGCGTCTTCACAAGCTCGCAAGCGTTCTTACCAACTGGCACCATGTCGTCACTGTTGTTTCTTCACAGAGTTTTGATTGTTTGTTGAGGCACATCACTAGTTCCTGGATCAAGTCTGCGTTTTGCCCACAAATGAAATTGCCTAGGATAGTCTGTAGAATACATGGAAAGAACCTGTCCGACACTCCTCGCTCCGAACTACATCTGCCGAAATACTAAATAATAGAAAATGCCGAAGGCGAAGCAAGGGAATCGGAAAGGAGCGCAAAGACGTTGGTATCAATCAACAATCCGGACAACTGCAACCAACATGTGATACTGCTGTGCATCGTCCCCAAGGTTCCATCGTGGTGTATTATCCCTTTTACCGATAGCACGCAGTGGTATCGTCGGCCGCATTAAATTAAACAAGGTCTGATAAGAGGGTGTAGAGAACAGAGAAGAGGTGGCTGAGAGGCGTATGCAGTCCTGAGCAGGAGAAGAGGGACAATGGTGACGCCAGGGGGCCGACTTAGCGGAGAGAGAAACCCTTTCTCTTACCCTTCTCTTCGATCGGCCTGCCAGACTCGATGCGCGCCTTCTTCTCCTCGAGCTCTTGTCGTTGTCGGTCTAGCTGGTCCTTCATCTCCTTGTGACGGGCGTACAGCTCCTCTTCGCTCTGGCGGAGCTTGCTCTCCTTCTCCTGCACCTTTTGCTGGAACACCATCTTCATCTCCATCTCCATCTTCTGGAGCTTGGCCTCGTGCAGCGAGCGCTCCTCTTCTTGCTTGACAGCGGGGTTGATCTCCTTGAACACGCTCGAGTCTTGCTGGATGCCCATCTGTGCAAGCTTCTCGGAACGGTAATTCTCGTACAGAGCGTTGTTGGTGTTCTCCTTGAGCTCCTCCATGTGAGTGCGGATGAGCATCTGTCGTAGCTTGACAAAGTCGCAGTGCTCCTCGTTGTCGACTTCAACCACACCCCAGGGCAGCGCACGTCCTCGAACCTTGCGGCCGTCAATAGTCGTCACCTCGGTGTTGGAACCGACCACGGCGAAAGGAACTTTGGCCATGATCTCCTGGTTCTCTGCGATGGTCTCCTCGTCGTCAAGCTCATACCGGGGTCCCTCGAAGATCTGGATCTTGTGGTAGGCGATATCTGCAAGAATCTATGATTGTTAGCAATGCCTAAAGGGGCAGAATAAGCAACGCACCCTTTTCTTGTAGTTGTCGATTTCGTCGTCAGTAACGGTGTCGGCCTTGGCAATGACAGGAATGAGGTTGACCTTGGTGTGAAGCTTCTTCATCACCTCAATGTCGATGGGCTTCAGGGAGTGGCCAGTGGGCTGGATAAAGTAGACAACGGCGTGGATGCGGTTGTCGACAATGTTCATGCGGTTGACCTTGTTCTCGGCGTCCAGGTAGGCGTCGAACCGCTGCTCAATGTTCTTGACAATGGGATCCCACGACTCATCGTTGTTGATGAAGTCACCAAAGCCGGGAGTGTCGACTACTGTTAATCTCAGACGAACACCGTTCTCCTCGATGTCGGCGCTGATGGACTGTATCGAAACGGTCTTGGAGATGTCGAGACTTGGGGGCTTGCGCTCCTTGGGTGGGTACAGCGACGTGTTGAAGAGCGTGTTTACAAGGGTCGACTTTCCGAGTCCAGACTCGCCTGAAATGACACGTTAGCTCCGGTTGACCAGTTAGTGGGCGGGGGCACACATACCGACAACCATGACGTTGAAGTTGAATCCCTTGCGCACACTCTTGCGGTGCCACTGGTTGGGCAGGTTCGCAAAACCAACGTAGCCCGTGAGCTTTCTGCGCACAATGTTCATGTCGTTCGCCATGGCAGCTGCGGCCTTGGGGTTCTTCGCCGTGATGGTGTGGACCGCTGGAGAAGAGCCGTTAGACATCGACATTGTTTGATCCATGCCGAATCCGCTGGACGACGCTGGGGGCGATGGGGACGCACGGGTAGGCTGCGCGGGAGAGGTAGCACCGGAATCTAAAAAGCAAAATGTTAGCCAGGGACCGAGCAAGGGAGAAGCATGGCCGTCGAGCGCGGGAACAGCAACCAGTGTTAATCTGCATTGGACCTGCGGCAAGTTTCCGTTTGGCTACTGCGTGTGTGCCTGAGGTGCCAATCATCTCGTAACTCAGGTAGCGTTGGCCATGTCGCGAGACGGAGGGGAGTTTGGGGAAAGCTGCTTACCCATGGTGTAAATAGTGTAGTAAACGCAGACGATGGGGAGTCAAGCGAGGGACTTCTGCAGATGAGGAAGCGATGTCAGCGGAGGCTCTCAATGCGTGATGGCGGGTGGTGGTGCTGGGCTGGCGTGGCTGCCAAACAAATGGAACAAGGCGACCCAAGCCAGAATCTGGAGAAATAAAGTGGAACAGGCGTCAAGGAAGGGCGGCGTACCAGTCAGCGGTAGTTATGCTGTCGAGTGAGTGATGCACTCAAAGCAATGAATTGAAGTGGTGCAGTAGGCTGCGAAGGAAAATGGCGTGGTTGTCCGGAGGCTGCGACGTTGGGAAGGGAAGTCGTGGTGCCGTCCGTCGCTAGGTGGAGGAAAGGGGTCCGCACAGGGATGGGCGCGATTGGAGCAGCGCCGAAGCAATGGGCACTAGACCAAGACCAAAAATCCCCGCGTCACCACTAGCAGCGTGCCGGCGTCGACTAGGACTGGAAATAAACACACGACGACGTGTAGAGGAGACGGGCGGGCGAGAATGGACGAGTGGTGCAGTGGACACCTTTCACGTTGCTGTTGGTTTTGTGCTCTGGTGCCCTGCTACAAGAGGCAGTTGCGAACCGTGCTTCCCCAAACAGGCAGCGTCACGTGTGGGCGACTGGGAGGCACGAGCAGTGCGTTCCTAGCCAGACCTTGGGCGGTCGCTGCTTCACTACATGGCCATCTGCCATCTGCCATCTGCCATCTGCCATCTGCCATCTACCATGACCTTGACCTTGACACCGCCGTCTCGCCCCCAAGCCTGTCTCTCACGCTGCTGTGGCGTGGCACTACAGCACACGGCATCCGAGGCTCGACACCCATCCAATTACATCGCGTCCGCCTGATCAACACCCATGTCCAGTCCATCCTCTCATCTATGCAAATCAAAGGGTATTTTGCGCATGTCCCAAGCAACCAAAACTCCAAACCAACGCCGCAGCCACGACGCTATGCAAAGCTTGCCAATGCCCTGTTCAACTCGGTCTTGTCGTACTTGACGTATTTGCCCTTACCCTTGTCGATCTCCCGGTAGCGGTCGTAGAACCTGTTGTACAAGGGCTCGATGATGTTTTGTACCTCCTTGGAAAGCTGGTTCCGCACCTCGGGCTCCATTGCGTACGACTTGTGCCGTGTGACGAGGTCGTCGAAGCTTGTGTTGAAGTTCTTGAATTTTTCCTTGATTGCGTCTTTGTCTTTTGAGCTGAGAGACTTCACAATGGCTGCCGAATCTGCACCGCCCGAGGTTGGACGTTCCTTGCTGCGGTTCGTATACTGCACGTCCAGTAGATATCCTGAAGGTTCGCGCCACGCCTCCAGGTACATGGCTGTGCCTTGCTTACGCCAGTCTGCAAGCTTCTTGGAGTAGCCCTCCATGAGCGGTGCGAGTTCTGAAGAGCGGATGATGCGCGTGATGATGGCCATGTTGTTGGCCATGAAGATGCCTTGTAGATTCTTGCCCTTCAACAATGTCTTTGCTTTGCCAATCAGATTCTGTAACAATGTCTCCACTGTATCAGCCGCATACGATCCGAACAACTTTACCCCGTCGGGACCGACATCCAGAGTGGTCGAGGAGGCATTGGCCGAGCCCAAGTGCCAGCCGCCCGAGCCCAAGGATGCCAAGATCGATGCCAGAGGTTCGAGATAGTTGGTCATCTCTTGCAGCCGTCGCATCGTCTGCGTTGTAATGTCTACGGGGCCACCGTCCATGGGGACGGCGATGAGGCTCTGTGTTCTCGATCTTGTGTCTTCAAGCATCTTGCTCAATGACGTTTTGGACGTCTCTCGGATGGGCTTCACGCTGTCGTAGATCTGATCTTTCAAGGCGCCCGTCTGCTTCTGGAGCCGCATCGACAGCGTCCGGACCAGTCCGCAAATCTCAAATCCGAGGAAGCAGTCTGTCAACAGGTTCTTTTGGACATGCCCGTTCAACTCGCGCAGCGTTTTCGCAAAGTCTTGCAGCGGGACCTGGCACGTTGACTCGTACACGTCGCTCCATTCCTCCCTGTCGAAGATGTAGTTCAGATTGTCAAACTCGGCCACGAACAAACCCTCTATCGCTTGGACGTATGTGCCGATACCATTAGTACCCTTCTTGTACAGTGCATCCGCCTGCACCTTCCTGGCTGTGCTTATCGAAGCCTGCATGAGACCCCTCAGGGTGCTTTGTAGGTATTCGCCCCGAACGTCTGCGTACATTTTGCGAGTAGGGGTTTGCGAGAGATCAATCTGTGATAGCTGGGCGAGCGACTTGGAGATGTGCGAGTTGATGCTACGTAGGCACTGGAGCTGGTCTTGAGGCATGCGAGGGAACGGGTTCTCTGTACAGCGTTAGCATCTCCCTATTTGCAGAGCACGAATGACGTACGCTTCGCGACGTATTCCAATGCCTGAACCGTTTCTCTTGCGCTATCCAGCAGTATGCTGCGGAACACGTCCTCCAACTGCTTGTTGCCCATCTTCAGGAGCCCACTAAGCTCAGCGATAGCTTGTTCGTTGGAGCGAAGGTTGGTGCGCTTAAGGTCTGCAAGACTCATGTTGGTGCGGTCGAGGGAAGCAATGTAGCCGTCAAGATCTCCTCGTCCAGGTCCAGCGCGGATAATCCTCTCCTCCTTTGCACTTTCTTGTCGTGGAGCTCGGAGTCGTTCAATTGCATCGATGATGCGATCGACGTTGGTGTTGGCCATCTGCAGCTTCTGTGTGTTGCCGTAGATTGGGCCGATGGCTTCCTGCACAGCCTTTCCGCTCGCATCTAGCCTGTTGACGGAGCCTTGGATCTTCTTCGTGAGCGTTTTCATTTTCTCCATGTTGGCGAAGAGCACTTCGACTTCGGCGCTCTCCTCGAGGAGCGCGGCTTTGCGAGGAGCGACCATGGCGACTGCTGGGCCGATGCGCAACTGCCTTGAGGGCTACGTATACGCGTGGACAGCGGCGAGGACGACCTCGATTATATCAAGCGGGCGGGTAAGAATGAAGCGAACATGAGGTACAGCCTGTAATTATACAAAAATAAAAGGACAAGCAATTGGGGGATGCTAGATCCGGGTGCTATATGATGTGTGAGGGAGGGGATGCTTGCGGAGAGCTGTCGCGGAGGCAACGCTAAGACGCCCAGGGTGCAGCGTAGATGATGCAGTCCAAATACTAATCGTGTCTGCATGTAATACGACAAGGTCAATTGCGCAACTGTACAGCAGAGGAGCTGCCTTTAACTCGGTATAGCAGCAAATGACGTTCTTCGCGGCGGGTAGCATGCGCTAATCAGCGTTGCCTGTCACCGCGATGCCGCTGTCTGCGTATCACCCATGTTTCGACGACGCGTTGGCGCCTGATCACAGAGGCCTTGCTACCTTGGGACCTGAAGCAAAGAACAAATTACACAGGGGCTGTACAACTGCGCATTATCCAGAATTGTCAAAGAGATGGCGTTCCTAGGCAGCGTTGATACGCGAGCTCTTGCCGACACCTTGTTCTCCGAGTGTAGCCATGCAAAACTGCCTGAGACCTAGACACACTTTTGCTTCTGCCGCAGACTTGATCAAATCTTGGAGGCCCTCGACGTTGGTGCAGTATTTGTGCAATCGAGTCGTTACGCTGTCGCACGTGCGGGCGACCAGTTTGATGTTTTCTTCAAGATTCAGGACGTGTCGAGGATCCTCCGGGTACTGCTCTTTGGTAGTCGCATCATCTTTGTGATTCTTCCGCTTTTTGTCTTTGCTAGGACAAGTTGTCGTAAGTTGTCGTAGGGTAGGCTCTTCGTCTGGTAAGTAGATCATGTCTTGCAAGTGCATGGTGGAGACTAGAGTGCATGGGCGCTGGGTTCGGTGTTCCTGCATGGCTTGGCAGGCCGTGTGCGTCATGCCGAAACCAGCTTTTCATTTTGGCGGAATAATGCGGGCCTCGAAGCAGGTTGGACGCTCCGTCATGCCTACCGCATTTCCATGAGCCCCAGGGGGGCTTTTTCACTTTCCCATGTGCCACACTCGCACGGCTCCATCACCAAAAACATTTCCTTCTTTTTGCCCCCAACTTGCGCATGGCCGGCTGTAGGAACCCGCGCAATCTGGGCCAGCTCTGGCTGCGGGCGACGCGTCGTGGGTAAGCTAACACATTACGGCATCTATATTCCCATGCTAATAATACAAGCCTACACACGAAGCGTCCACTCTCCCACCGATGCAAAACTGCTACCCTCGGCCTGCGATATGGTCCCCCCTGCCTCCTCGCGACTGCTGCGACCGGCTACTTCTCTGCTGAGTCGTCGCCACACCCGCTCCTCCGTCCCATCCATTTAGATGCGCCCTCCCTTAAGCGATACTTGTTCGGTGGTGATGACAAGCACACGGAAACCACGTCGGTAGGAGACGCCGAGAGGCAAGTAACCAGTGAGGATCCGGAGAAGCCGGGCCAGCAAGATGCGCCGTCGCAGACGCGTGTTGCCAAGGGCTACAGCGGAGACGATGAGGAAGCCGGCAACAGCCAGTCAGCCTGGCAGACCATAACGAGCAAGTTTCCGAGCTCCCCGTCTCCCTCCAAGCTCGGCGATACCATCATCGACTACATTGTGCCGAACTGGGTCAAGGTCCTGCCTGGTTTCATTCGTAAACTTCAGAATGAGCTCTCCATGGCGCCGGGTTCCCTCGCCGAGGAAATCTGGTATGAAGCCAATGATCCCGAGATCAATCCGGAGATCACGTGGGATGCGTCAGTGAGGGTTTCAAACGAGCTGTGTGAGGAAGAGAAGGCCTTTCGGAAGCAGAGGGCCAAGTTCACCAAGGCCGCACTCGCGCGCTATCTCGACATCCCGGAGGCGCAGATACACCCTGACGACGTACCCGTCATTGCCATGTGCGGTTCTGGTGGAGGCCTTCGAGCACTTGTGGCAGGCACGTCCTCCTACCTCTCCTCGAAAGAACATGGCCTCTTCGACTGCGTCACCTACACGGCCGGTGTCAGTGGCAGCTGCTGGCTACAGACCCTCTACTACTCGGATCTCACCCAGCGTAGTCATGCTCGCATCATAAGACATCTCAAGAACCGACTCGGTGTGCACATTGCCTTTCCACCCGACGCGCTCGAACTACTCGTCAGCGCGCCAACCAATAAATACCTCTTGAGCGGGCTTGTGGAGAAGGCCAAGGGTATCCCAAATGCCGACTTTGGGCTGGTGGACATTTACGGTGCGCTACTCGCAGCCCGGTTACTCGTGCCTAAAGGAGAGCTTTCCGTCAGCGAATACGACTTCAAGGTCTCGAACCAGCGACGATTTACCGACAACGGCTCACATCCCTTACCCATCTACACAGCAGTACGACATGAGATCCCACTGGCGGAACAAACAGACACAGATGTCATCGCTGCCGAAGCAAAGGCAAGAAGGGAAGCCTGGTTCCAATGGTTCGAATTCACGCCGTACGAGATGTGGTGTGAGGAGCTCTCAGCTGGCATACCTACCTGGGCAATGGGCCGTCGATTTGAGAATGGACGCACAGTCTGGCGAGAGAACGGCCTGGCTTTACCCGAAGTCCGCGTTCCGTTGCTCATGGGCATCTGGGGATCTGCCTTTTGCGCAACCCTCTCACACTACTATCGGGAGATTCGACCCCTCATGCGCAGTCTCACTGGTCTCGGAGGTAGCATCGATGCCATGATCTCAGAGCGCAATGATGATCTCGTCAAAGTCCATCCCATCGACCCCGCAGCCATGCCCAACTACGCTCTCGGCATGCGTGAATTCCTTCCTGAAACGTGCCCTGAGAGCATCTTTGAACAAAAGAACTTTCAATTCATGGACGCAGGAATGTCCAACAATCTACCCATGTATCCACTTCTCCGACCGGGACGTGACGTTGACATTCTCGTCGCTTTTGACGCTTCTGCCGATGTCAAGACCGACAACTGGCTGAAGGTCGCAGATGGTTACGCTCGTCAGCGTGGCATCAAAGGCTGGCCAGTCGGTGCAGGATGGCCACCAAATGATGAATCTATGCAAGACTTGCAACAAGATCTCGATCACGCCCAAGCAAAGACTGAACAACAGGCCCAAGACAAACTCGAAGAAGCCAAGAAAAAGAGTACCGAAGACAAGAAGAGCAAAGACCTAGGATACTGCAATATCTGGGTTGGCACTACCGAAGAACGCACCTCCGATGCCGAACACCCAGAGTCGAAACAGGTAAACGAAGATTGGGAGCTTATGCATCCCGCTTCTGGTATCACAGTCATCTACTTCCCCTTCCTCGCCAACCCAAAAGTACCCGGTGTCGACCCCAAAGTCAGCGACTTCATGTCAACGTGGAACTTTGTCTACACACCCGAGCAAATCGACAGTGTCGTAAACCTGGCTCGCGCCAATTACAGCGAGGGCGCCGAACGTACCAAACGCACTGTCCGTGCTGTATACGAACGCAAGAAAGCTCAAAGAGAGCAGAGAGAAAAGGACGAGCGCGAACGACGGTGGCGGTGGAAGTTGAGCCAAGGCAGAATAGCTGGCCGTCGTGTTGGAGGCGAGAGTGAGCATGGAGATCAGTTTAGCTGATTGGATGCCGTAACTGGAAATGAGGCACGAGGTGGCAGCGAAGGAATTTTAGGAGGAGGAATGATATTACTGGAAAAGGATGGTTGACGCATTATACCCCACTTGGATCAAGAATGAAAACATTCACACTTTTTATGCAATTTTGTCTTCAGCTAATGCGCTGGCACATGAGTAAATCATGGACGAGTATTGATTTTTTTTTCTTTTACTTAACTTTCCACATGTAAGCCGTCGCACACAGCAAATATGCAGAAATAGCTTGGTAACCATGACATGATAATATGAAAACAATACAGTGGAACAAGCAGAGCTACTCAACACCCCTCGATAAAACGAGACACCATCTCATCCTCCCAACACCATTCCCCCGCCATTTTTTCTTTCCACGGCGCCAACCTTTCATCCTCACCCCCCCTTCCCACCCTCAACCTTCGTACCCCCAAACCCCCCCGATAAGAACACACAGGCAAAACATCCCCGCACTACCATCCCCTCCCCACCGCAACTACCAGTTTTCCAGGCACCCTTTGCTGTACCAGCGGCATCCCACACCCTGTCTCCACGCTCGCATCCTCGTTCTCGTTCGCACACTCACCCTGTTTTTGCACCTCAAGCATGTCCTTTGGATTACTGCTACTGCTGCTACGCAGAAAGACCATGCCGTCTCTTCCTACCACTCTGTTTGCAGGCGGAGTGCTGTTCTGGCCTTGGGTTTTGTCTTTCTTCTTGTAGGGGCCGCGTTTTTTGGGGAGGGGGGGTGGTGCGGGGTGTGTTTGTTGGTGGTGGTGGTGGTGAAGTAGGTAGGGGGTGTTTGGCCAGAAGGGGGGATTTGCTGGTGTGGGTGCGGTTTGGGGTCTTGGTGGTTGTTGTTGTTGTTGTGGATGGGATGGGTTTGGTAGCGTGTTAGAGGGGGGGAGAGTGGGCGTGTGAGTGGTGTGTCTGGTTCTGCGGTTGGGGAAGTGGCTTCGTTTCCAGATTGGGTTTGCGTCGTTTTCTCGCTGTGTCTGGTTGATGTATCGGGTTCGGCTGTCTTCGGGGGGCCCTGCTGGTGGGTGGGGGTGGGAGTGGAGGTCTGGGTTTGCTCGGTTTGCTTGCCAGGCTTCGAGGTAGGGGGTGGCGTCTATGGGGCCGGATGTGGATGGTGTGGAGTTTGGAGGGGCGGATTTCATGGCGAGGTCTCGTTTGGTGATGGCTTCGATTTCGGCGGAGGCTGCTGCCCGGAGGGTCTCGAGCTCTGTGCGGTGTTGGGCGACTTCTTGTCGACGCTGAGGGCACTTATGGGATGTTAGCTAGTTGCCTGCTTTTCTCAACTTTGATTGGCCTGGGGTGGGCTGTATTCACCTTGTGCACTCCGTTCTCGTCGATGTCTAGCCACATGTGGCCTTTCTGCCCGCACTTATGGCATGGTGGTTGCGACTGCTTGTTGGCTTCTTGTGGCTTTTGCTTGGCTTGTTTGATAGCATCCTGTTCAATACTCCATGCCAGCTCAATAGCCTCGTACGGCGAAAGGGTGTGAGGATGTTCACGTTTGGGCTGATGGACAACACAATCAGGATCAACAGGCTCTATTGATTTTGCTACGTGGCCCGCAGGAGACTCCACTGGCCCCTACAAATCATTACTAACTTTCTTGGTGGGGAGGTGAAACGAGTAAGGGTTGCGAAATACTTCGACTGAAGGCAACGTCTGCCACTCGCCCAACAAACTCCCAGGAAGACTGTGCTGTTTCAAGAATACAATTGCTGCAACAACACATTGAGGAGGAGGCTCGTCCGGATCGATGATGGCTTTGGGGTACCGCTTCCTGTACTCTGTGAAGTAAGGCGGGATTTCGTCGTCGGCCCAGACTTTGGCGTTCTCGGCCATGATCTCATCGAGTTTCGTCTTGGTGATGTTCAAGATACGACATACTGGGTAGAAGGAGCTGAAATAAGTTCCCGGGGTGAAGTCGTCTTGGATCCGTTCAATGATGGTCTGGCGTAATGATGGCCATAGCTTTTCGAAAGTCATCTGCATCATTAGCATTATGGCAGACATTTGGGCCGAACGTGACTTACTGTAGGCTCTTCCATTCTGGAGGGCCATCTTTCCCTCAAATCCTTGTACCAGAAGCCTGTGCCAACCTCATACTCGTCTGCAAACTGGCGTTTGATCTTTTTCACGCGTTCACTGTCATTCATGACGATGGCCTCCATTAGCTCTCTCAGACCATGTTTCGTGAATTCCACGTTAGCCGACGGTAATGATGGGCCGTTTCCTGACAGTGAAGGGAACGCCGATGGCCTCGGTGCGAAAAGTGCGGGCGAAGGCTCATCGGGGGGAGTTACTGCGCGTTGAGCAGCCTTGTTAGAGCGCCTTGAGCGTTTGATTCCTGGCGGAGTATCCCCGCGCTTGTCCTCATGATACTCTTCGTCGCGACTAGGTTTCCTTACGTACTTGACGTTGGCCATCTTCCGAGACTTTGGGGGGTTTGGGGGACCACTCGTGTTTGGGATCGTGGAGCGGGGTACTCCGGATGTGTTCATCTCTGGTGGTGGGTTGTGTGAGAGGTGAGGCGCGTCTGTGGTGAAAGAGGAAGGCCCAGGTGAGCTCCGGTTTGCAGCGAAAGTCTCTGAAAGCGAAAACCTGTCTAAATCGATTGCCGAGTCTCGGTTGCCAGACATTGGTTCTGATGAATGACTGAGATTTCCTTCGTCAGTCTCTCTGTAGCGTGCGGGTCGTTTCAATTTGGCTTCCGGCCGGAGTGAGTACGACATATCTTGGGACTGTAATGGTGTAAGCGATGGTTGGCTACCGATAATTTCTAATCCGTCATAAACGAGGAAGACTGCGGATCATTGGTGTCTAAGGTCTGTGAGAAAGACTGTACCCACTGCATATTGGAATTCGGAGAAACCGCATCGTGACTACCGTGCGTTTAGCGTGCAATGGCGGCCTTGAGAATTCGAAGTGAAGGTCAGCGGCCACTAACACAGCGGTAATGTTGCAAGAACCACGGGTGAGCGATCTGAGTCTTAGCGATGTGGCAGCCAGTAGGCGTAGTAGCAGTTCGCCACCATCATTGAAATAGGTATCGCTGACAGGAGGACTAGAAAGTTTACTCTTGGAAACAATATTAGAAAAAGAGGGCTATGACAGTGGACCAAATTTTCGCTAGATCTAGTACACTGTTAAAATTCCGCTCCACTACTGTGCGAGTACTTATTCGTATGGGTATCGTTTAAATGTTGGAAGCTATGAGTAGTTAGTCCATAGCCAGCATGCGAACGGACCTGCTTGCTTGTTAGATAGCAACTGCGTTCTAAAGAAGCCACGTACCAGGGATGGGTGTCCTGCCCAGGTGCCCAGGATTGTCCCCTTTGCTTTATAGGAAGTCACGTCATAAACGCATGGTTAATGAAAGCAGCGTGAGAGGAAAGGGTAATCATGAAGATATTGTGGGAGGGCTAGGTGACGAGAACGTGCCAAAGCAGGTAGATTGCCGGATGTTCGAAAAGGAGCGGAAACGATTTGCAGTTGCTACCAAAAGATTGCGGGCAGCCTGAATGCAAGGAGCCGCCAACCAATGTGCTTGCTCGTTCCATGAGAGCTCCAGGCAATAATACGGATAAAAGCTAAGCCTCCAGGTGCAGAAACATTGCCAAACAACGCCTTAGGATATGCTGGGTATAATGCTAGTAAACGCCTGATACAAATCAAAGAAATCGGAAACTGCCAGGAAACCACGCTCAGCGGTCTAGGAAGGGTGTAACGTCGCGCCCTGTAAAACGAAGCATATCCGACGCATCCATAACGCCCTCCATGTCCGTATCGTCATCGCCATCCCATGTATCTTCAATACCCCGCTTTTGCTTGGTTGACGAGAAAGGAATTGAGAGTGATCCGGGCTGTCCAGAGCCGTTGCCGAGACCATTTTGTTGTGACGTTTGCGCGCAAGAGGCGGCGATGGAGCGTCGTGCACAGATAATGTCCCAGTATGAGCGCAGGATGTTCTTCAAGACGTCGTCAAAGTTGACACAAAAGCGCTGTGCTTGACAAACCTGCATAGCCTTGATGTGATCGATGTTGTTGAGCGTCTGCATCAGGTAGGCTGCGACGACTGCAGCTGACTTTTCATTCCCAGATTCGCAAAAGACCAGGACTTTGCCCAGAGTGGCTTTTCCGGTTGTCTCCAAGCTATGTTGTCGTACTCGTGCGACATGTGAATTTATAATCCTCGCTGCGTCTGGGAACTTGGGTGTAAGGCTGTAGAAGCTGGGAGACTCGATGCTGTCCACCTCCATGCAAACCTGGCTAGCCGCTTGCATTGCGCCCATCATGCTGTTGGCCTGCGCGCGAACAACCAGTACCATGGTGATGCCCTCGCGCTCTAAGAAGTCCTTGTCCCTGGCTGCCACCATGGGTCCTAGATAAACCCAGGGCAATATCATTTGCGCCTGTCTCCGCCGCTCATAGGCCCACTCCAGCAATGTATTCTTCTGTACGATGTCCTCGAGGTCCAGCTCGTTCAAGAAGCTCATGTCCACGTCCTCTCCGGGAGCGCCGCCAACGGACAGGCCTGGCATGTCTGTCGTGAGCGTAGGCGGGGGAACCACGATGCGCGGGGCTGTGGGGAGGCGGTACGAGTATTCGTGTTGAGTGCGCGTATGTCCATTCGGGAGGTCAGACAAGGTCATCTCTTCGCGGACTGTCGCCATGGTCATTGTTTGGGGTTAGTTGGTGGGTGTGCGGTGTGGTGTTCGATGTTGAGGTGAGCGTGTGGAGTTGGCAGCGGAACGCGTGTAGAGCAGGGCTTTGTGAATCCGGGCCAAGGGAATTGCTTCTGGCACAGTGAATGATGAGCCGGTAGTGCGAGTTTCTAGAGGCGCGTCGGGGCTTAGTACAGAGAGTTGAAGGCCCGGTCAGGTCTTGCAATGTCTACTGAGGCACTCCAGAAAAGACGAGACATGTAATCGCAGACTGGACGAAACACACTTCAAGGCGAGATTGCTATGGTCGAATAACGTGATTCACATGAGAGGACAGCGCGCCACCGCGCTTCTCAACCGCGGCAGTGCCCGACGATGCTGACGTAACCTTCCCCACTACCCACGATGTCGTCTCGAAAAAGCAAAGACATGTTGAATTGTACCTGTCTACTCACCGAGCCTTGCAAAAAGACGAAAGCACCTCCACTTGTCTGGTCAATACACGGCGGCTGCCGGCTCAATGCCTCGCAGAACGGGATAGCAGACTACGCGTGTCTAGCTGCGTCACTTCGCAAACACCGCGACTAGTCGCGCAACCCAGGGTGGAACATGCGAGACTGTCATGATATCTTGACAGCGTAGAGTCCTGTGACAGTACTCGCTTCGCCATCCATGGATCACAGCGATCGCTGCGCGCAATTAACCGCACAGCGAGACCCACTGATTCTTGGCCAGCTTCCTCTTCAAGGGATCAACCGTCTTGTATGCCTACTCTGATAGGAGATCGAAACCAGGCACGCGTGCGTGTAGCCAAGAGCGGTTTGGTCGTACATGCAGTATGCAATATGTTGGTCTTACGGCAGCACTTGCTGTATGCTCAGGGTAAATTCGCGTCTGGTCAGAAGCGTCCTTGAATGCCTTCTCATTTCAGAATCCCACATACTTCTCACCGCTGAATATCATCCAGTCGCCCTCGTATTATGTGGTGCGACGTAGGATTTGCCTCTATTTCCACCTTACCGTGCCCTCAGCACAGCTTGCCGCAAGATGACCACCCTCGAAACCAACACTAATGTGCAACTTCGCAACAGCGAGTCACACAAAGTTGCTTCCATGCCTGAAAAGATGGGAACATCGGAGGATCAGAAAGACATGCATCGGACGGGCAAGACGCAGGAACTGCGCAGAAACTTCCGCTTTGTTTCCATATTTGGATACTCGATGATTTTGATGGCTACATGGGAGACCGTGTTAACGGAAGGATGTGTATTGGGGTATGCGACAACTACAGACTGATTGCTGTTAGTACTTTGATTGTACCGTTGACGAACGGTGGTACTGGTGGTGCGATCTTCGTCTTCCTCGGCACTGCAGTTGGTATGGGCTTTGTTATTGCATCGATGGCTGAGATGGCTTCCATGTAAGCGATCTCTCCTCGTCATACTCCAAGGTCTCAGACAAGTACTGAACAAGCTGCTTAGGGCCCCTACGTCAGGCGGCCAGTACCACTGGGTCTCTGAGTTTGCACCGCGAGAGCATCAAAGATTCCTGAGCTACGTTGTTGGTCAGTATCGAGTTTGACAGAGCATACACGCATTATTAGTCTAACAATAAACTTAGGCTGGCTCTGTGTGCTCGGGTGGCAGACTGGAATCGCATCTATTGCTTTCCTAGCAGGCGGCCAAATCCAAGGCTTGATCATTCTCAACAACACCGCCTACATCCCGCAACGTTGGCACGGTACACTCCTCATCATCGCCGTTGCAAGTTTCGCCATACTTTTCAACACGCTTCTCGCACGCAAACTTCCTCTTATCGAAGGCATAGTGCTAGTCCTACACATCTTTGGCTTCATCGCCATCTTCATCACCATGTGGGTTCTCGGACCACGCAGTGAGCCAAGCCAAGTGTCTAGGTCTTTCCAGGATAACGCTGGATGGGGTAACATAGGCCTGTCTTGTCTGGTCAGTCAACTAGCTCCTATCTTCTCACTACTTGGATCGGACGCAGCAACGCATATGAGCGAGGAGCTTCAAAACGCATCCAAGACGCTCCCAAGAGCCATGATATGGACAGCAGTTGTGAACAGCAGTCTAGGTCTCTTGATGCTCATCACATTCTGCTTCTGTCTTGGGGATATCGAGAGCGTGCTTTCGACTCCGACTGGCCAACCACATATCCAGATCATCTACAACGCCACTCAGTCGAGGACCAGCACCACCGTGCTCGCATCCATCACTGTCATCATGGCGATCTTCGGATGCGTCAACAATGTCGCGACGTGTTCGAGGCAGCTGTTTGCTTTTGCTCGCGACCGTGGCGTCCCATTTGGCTCCTACCTTTCGCGGGTACGGCCTGGTTGGGATATCCCACTCAACTCTGTTCTTGTGTCCTTTGCCGTTTCATTTCTTCTCTCTTTAATCAATATTGGCAGTACGGTGGCGTTCAACAGCATCGCTTCACTCGGCACATGTGCATTGTTGTCTTCCTACATCATCTCCATATCCTGCATGTTTCTCAAACGATGGAGGAACGAGACCCTGCTGTCTTGCCACTTCAGCTTAGGCAAAGCCGGCATCTGGGTTAATGGGTTTTCCGTCCTGTATCTCTGTGCTGCATTGTTGTTTGCCTTTTTCCCGACGTTCCCATCTCCGACACCCGAGCTGATGAACTGGAATGTACTCATTTATGGTGTTGTGGTGGTGTTTTCGTTGGTCTACTTCGTTGTTCATGGACGCAAGATGTACGTTGGACCGGTGGAGTACATCAATAGGATCACTGTATAATTCACGTAGGTAAAAGGTACACGACTACATTTTCATAGAGAAACCTCTAATATACACATCATGAAATAAAGCCTCCTTCAATAGTAGCATCTAGTTCCGCTGCGGCCACGCATCGACCAGCCCCTCGTAAATCGTCACGTTACTAAACGTAGCACCCCCACCCTCGACATAAAAGCTGATATCCCTGCTGTCCTCATACCAACTCCTCACCCAAGTACTAATCGCAAACCGGTTGTTCGCATGCACCTCAACAACACCGCCGTCCACCACGATCGTCAAATCCAACGTTTCAACCTCCGTCTCGTTCGTTCCATTTCCGCCCGCAACATCAAATAGGCGGAACTTGCCCGTCTCGACCTCGGTGAGCACACCATCTGTAGTCTGCGCCGCAGCAGAAGAGTTTGAACGATCGATGACGAAACTTTCGTTACCGAATTGATAGTAGATATACGTGGATTCCCGAGGACCGGACAGGATGGTGAAGCCCGCTCGCAGGAGGTCGGAGCGCGAGGGGAAGGTAATAGAGGCCTTGAGCATGTAGTGTTTCGACAGTGGGCTTGTGGTGAACTTGGTCGCGTTCACCATAGGCCCACCAGGTTGCGTTATCACGTTGGTGGCATTGTCTTGGAATGCAGCGTAGGGTTCACGAGCAATCTTTTGGTGCAGAGTTGCGAGGGTGACGGTGCCGTTGTCGTGTTCGCGGTCTACTCTCCATGCACCTTTCTCCCGAGAGAGCTCGTTGTCGACGACGTTCAGATGGCCGACGCTCAGTTCACGCGGGAGGAGCAGCGATCCTGTCCAGTTTTGCTGTGGAGTGGGGAAGTCGTCCGTCAGGGTCCCATAGAAGTCGCCTGTTAACCAGAGGTATGTGATGAAGCGATCCGGTGCGCCGCTTGCTCGGCTGGCTTGTGAGTCCGCAGGTAGAACTTTGCCGGCCGCTGCGTAGGCCGAGCGCCCGGCATCGAGTCGCCCAGCCATTGTGGGCTCGAATGTCAGTTTACCGTCAACGAGCTCCTGCTTCCCGGCGACCCAGAGCATCTCTCTGTTGTCGGAGACCTGGGGTACAATAGGGTCGTAACTCCATTCCGCGCCGACGGTGGTGAAAATCTCGCCTTCTTCGTTAGCACCTTGCTCGTCCAAGGCAAAGTAGTTGGCGACTTCAAAGTTGAAGCCCCAGCGTCCAGCCCAGCCTTCTTCTGTCCAGGTCGAGTTTGCCGCCTCGTGCCACCACTCGCCCAAGTACTCCCACGTCTGGAACAGATCCGCGTCTTCATCATCATACTGGGCATACAAAAAGAGGCTCGGGCCTTTGCCATGCACGCCGCCAGAGATGACCGTATACCACGTTCCGTCCCGCTTGCCCAACAAGCCATCAACCTGCGAGTTCTGGAACACGAATGGATCGCGGAATCCCGTGACATTGACTGCAAATGGTGGGCTAGGGATGGCTGGGCCAAACTCTGCTTTTGTGAAGTTGCTCCCGCCGTCTCGAGCGAAGGCGAGTGATTGTGTCTCGCTTCCTTTGGTGTACCGGACCGTCCATTGGATAGGCAGGTAGCTGACGCTGGTGTAGAACAATGTCGGTGTACCGTTGACTCCTCTTTCAATGACGCTGCCGTCAAAGACAGCGACAGGGTCATTGATGCCGCCTGCACGGATGAACGGCTCAGAGTTGGGGTTTACATCGCTGTAAGTAACCAGGTCATTCGTAGTAGCACCTGATGCACCCAGATGTAGGTATCCGACGTGGAAGAGACCGGTTTCGGGGTCAGTGTAGTGCATGCATGGGTCTCCGATCTGGCCATATGCCGGAAGCACGTGTGCTTTCGGCCGCCAGGTGTCGAAGAGGGATGAATTGGTTAGAGTGGAGAGATTTGGCGGAGCAGCATTGTAGTCGACGGATTGTTGACGAGGGATAATATGGCTTGCTGTCAATGCTGCAAGAGATATCAAAACGGGTGTGGAGCGCTTCATGGCTGTAGAATGCTCAAATGAGTGAGGTACTTCCAAAGAAAGTCAACATGCGATGCCATTCTTTATTGCTGGAGCAAGATCCAGCCTACGCCTTACTCGCTCTACCTTCACAATGACGACAATGGTAAGAAAGCGCGCAGGTACTTCCCCGCAAAAGCCCTGGGAGGTTCTTCGGTACCATTTTGGACGCCATTGATTGGCCAATGAAGTTGGTCGCTTCACTACCTAGCGAGTAATGTACCAACGTGTCGGGCCGAGAAGCGGCTTGGTAACACCGCAATGCGTCGTGTCGACGTGATGCATTGCCTAACAGTTTACCATGAAGGCGCCGAAAGAGGCTGTGCGAAGCATGAGTTCTAACTGGTGCTTTGAGCAGTCCCCCTCTTATGCGCTTAGGTCTCGCTGCTTCTGTTTGGGAAGCATGAAAAGTACATCCCCGCCATCAACCACGCCCTTCATCGGATTTCCTTCCCCTTGCGTACAATTTCCTACTGCCTCTTCGAACCCACATCGTAAATAGAATTGTTCGGTCCCTTTGCTAGCCGTGACACTCGCATGGACACCCTCTTCTCTTGCGCGATCGAGTCCCCAACCGACCAGTGCTTGTCCGAGTCTCTTGCCGGCATAGTCTGGATGAAGACCGCATAGGTCGAGATACCAGTTGTTTTTGCGGTCACCGCTCCAGTGATGCTTGAAGTAGGGGAACGAATCATCCAAGATATTGCGCTTATCAGGGTCTAGAGCGCGATTTTGAGTTGAGATAAGAGACTGAAGAGTATCTGTACCTGTGGAGCTGTGAATAATTTGGTTAATTCAAGGGAGCTACAATGGTCTAGAAAGCGGGAATGCTTGTAAGACAGAATAGAGGCAGAAGAGCGTATTGTTAGAGGCTATGGGGTGCTTGACCGCCTAGGTACTGACGAGGCGAACGACTTCTTGTACCTATGCGCAGAGGAAGCGAGTCAAAGTCAAAACAAGACAAAGATCTGGTGGTGGAGGTACGTTTTCAAAGAAAGCTTGATATTGCAGTAGGGTTAGCCCTAAACTAAGGTTGTGTTGAAATGTAAACTACTCGTGTCGCTCTATGTTGTTATTCGGGCCCAAAAAAAGGTCGGATTTTAGGATTTATAACCTCTAAAACCACAAAAAGATGGTGGGTCCTGCCGCGACTCGAACGCGGGGCCTCTCGCAAATTGTGCTTGGAATTACCCTAAGCGAGAATCATACCACTAGACTGAATGATTGTTAGTACATGTTGGCGGTGAAGGGTGAAGGATGCTTGATTGCCACCTACCCACAGGACCGAACACGTGATCGATGAAAAATCCGAAAAAACTCAATATAATATTGTAAGCATAGTTAGCAGAGAAGACGTGAGCAACGGGAATGATAAAGATACTCCACCTTTACCGAAACTCCCAGAACATTAATTCCACTTAACACAATTTGTGGATACAACAGTTATGCTAGTACAGGTTAGAATTGCGCCCTTCGAGTGAGACATGTTGAAGGGCAGTCCACATATAAGTGAGCGCAATCGCAACCGAGTTGCAGAATGTTAAACCAGACGACCACATCTTCGATCTTGATTCCATGCACAAAGACTTCATCACCCGTCAGCAGACCCAAAATCCTCAGCAACTCGACATGTCGGAGCTTCCAAACATCCTGATCCGTGATGCCGAATTCCCGGATGACAAGGAGGTGGTGGGGCAGCTGTTCAAGGCGTACGCACAATCATTGCCCATTAGCCTCGACTTTCAAAATTTCGACCACAAATTGGCGGAATTGCCCGGCAAATACGCAGCGGAGAAAGGAGGGGCGGTTTGGCTACTGTGCTCAACAATGAATGAAGATCCCGGATCGGAGGATGGCAAAGCAATGCCGACTCAGGGCAACAAGGCCGGCTTCCGCACCGCAAGAAAGACCGAGCAGGCCATAGGATGCATAGCTATTCGGCCGTTCTTTGCTACGCCGACGACAGCTGAATCTGCGACTTTGCTAGCACATTCAGCATCACCGACTACCAAAACCTGCGAGCTCAAGCGACTCTATCTCGCGCCAGAAACGCGCGGCCTGGGTCTCAGCAAGCCGTTGATGGAAGTCGCCCTATTGCATGCAAGAAAGCTGGGGTATGCGGAGATGCTGCTCGATACACTACGCAGCATGAAGACCGCGAGAAAGCTGTACGAAGGTTATAGATTCGAGGAGATTGACAGCTACTACGAGAACCCAGAGGACGCTGTATTCTATCGCCTGAAGCTCTGACAGAGTATCTGCATGTACGAAAGAAGCCACCATGGCGTTGCGGTGTGCTGCAAGAAAGGAACGCGAAGCCAAGCTATAACTACTACACAGTTTATGCACGTAATTTAGACTACGGGGGCAGGGGCAGGGGAGTAAATAAAGTTCACGCGTGATCGCGCGTCACGATAATCGTCATAGATCCTTCGCTTACCTAGGTACCTAGCGCGTCGCCGCCTTTCATCGCGAACGCGTTCCGCTGCATGCGGTCATTGCCACCCATCTGCCCCTGGCGCTACATTGAATACCATCTTCTTTACACTGCACTGTCTTTACTCCATATTTTACATCGTACACGACATGACCGATTCCCCAATGGCGAGCGCAATGTCTGCATCACATTCCACACCGGCGTCATCGCCACCACCAGCCGACGCGGATTCAGAGAGCGTGCCAAAGTCGCTGCAGCAGGAAGAAAAGCGCATGAAAGCGCAACGCGAGAAAGATGACGAGAAGCGGGAGGCACAACTCGAAAAAGAGAGACAGGAAGACATCAAGAGTGGCAGAGAGGTTCTAGATAAGAAATTCCAGCAATTGGAGTTCTTGATGAACAAGAGCAAGGTCAGTTCGTTCTCCAGAGCGGCGTGCTGCATGGCGATATCTGATCACTGACAAGGATTGCAGCTGTACGCATCAGTCATGCTTGCGCAGATGCAGCAGCAGGAAGAACAAGAGCATGCGCAAGACGAGAAAACGAATGGCCAGACTTCGAAGCGCGAAAAGATTGCTGATACCACGGCAGCAGAATCACAGCGACGAGCTACACGCGGATCTGCGGCCAGCGGTACGGCAATGGCAAAGAAGGAAGGAGAAGGAGAGGATGCGACGCCGAAGAAACATTCGGGAAGGCCGAAGAAGTCAGACACCAAGGGTCGTGGGGGACCGAAGAAGCAAACTTCCGACATTTCGAGCTATTTCAGCAAGAAAGACCTAGAGAAAAAAGCAGGCCACCAGGACGTAGGAGAAGCGTTGAAAGAGGCGGCAGAGGAAGACAAAGATGGCGTGAAAACAAGTGACATTGGTATGACAGACCTCAAATCTGCACGGCAACCGAAACTGGTCACTGGAGGCACCATGAGGTCGTATCAACTCGAAGGGCTTGAGTGGATGGTATCACTCTACAATAACGGTATCAACGGCATTCTTGCAGATGAGATGGGTCTGGGTAAAACCATCCAGACAATAGCCATGCTCGCACATCTATGGGAGAACAAGTCGTATGGGCCCTTCTTGATTGCTGCGCCGCTTAGCACCACAAGTAATTGGGTCGCAGAGTTTGAGAAGTGGACACCCAGCATGCCGGTCATGCTATATCATGGCGATAAGAAGGAGCGCGAAAGACTGCGCAAGACCAGGTTACGAAACCCTGGTACTGCCCATTTCCCTATCATGGTCACCAGCTACGAAATCTGCATGAATGATCGCAAGTACCTTACGAGTTTTGGCTGGCAGTTCATCATCATCGACGAAGGACATCGCATCAAGAACCTTGACTGCCGGCTGATCCGCGAACTTCAACAGTTCCAATCTGCAAACCGTCTGCTCATTACTGGCACGCCATTACAAAACAATCTGGTGGAGCTGTGGTCGCTGCTACATTTCCTTCTGCCAACGGTATTCGACAAACTATCGACCTTTGAGAGCTGGTTCGACTTCTCTGGGCTAAAAGACAAATCGAGCTTCGAACAGTTACTATCGGAAGAGCGACAGCAGTACCTTGTGAAATCACTACACGCCGTACTGAAGCCATTCCTGCTGCGGCGAGTAAAGACTGACGTCGAGAGCTTGATGCCTAAGAAACGCGAGTACGTGTTGTACGCGCCGTTGACCTCGATGCAACGTGAACTGTATCAGGCGATCCTCGATGGTACGAGCCGATCCTATCTCGAAGAGAAGGCTGTTGAGAGGCTAAGCATTGGCCTCAGCAGCCGAGCTGGTACGCCTTTGAGTATTCGCAGCATAAATGGTGGTCTCAAGCGTAAAGCGTTGGGCGGCAGGGAGACGCCAAACAAGAGCGTGAAGACGTCTCGTGCAGGCACACCAGCGTCTGTCGCATCAACGAGAAGCCGAGGCCGTTCAAAGAAGACCTATGAAGAAGTGAGCGATGACGAGTACTTTGATGGGTTGGACAAGGATGAATCCGAGGAAGAGGAGGCAGACTTGAGCTCCGACGCTGAAGAGGAGAAAATACGATCTGCAACCTTTGAAATCGCAAAACGCCAACTTATGCAAAAGAAGCTTGGCAATCCCATCATGCAGCTTCGACTTTGCTGTAACTCGCCTTACAACTTCTTCAACCCCTTTATAAAGGCAGATACAGATGGAGCCGAAACCTTCGCATCGGAGACAGAGCCTGATGAGACACTCGTGTCAACATCTGGCAAGATGCTTCTACTCGACTCACTTCTACCCGAACTGATACGCCGCGGCCACAAGGTCCTCATCTTTTCCCAGTTTACTACTACCCTGGATCTTCTCGGCCATTACCTTGACCTGCGGTCCTGGAACTATGCCCGTATCGATGGTTCGGTTGCCCAGACAGATCGTCAAGACCAGATCTTAGCTTTCAACAAGGCTTCGTCTACAAAGGAAGCTGCCGACATCTTCATCCTATCTACTCGGGCTGGTGGCCAGGGTATCAACCTCGCAGCCGCGGATACAGTCATCCTGTTCGACAGCGACTGGAATCCTCAACAAGATCTCCAAGCTATGGACCGCGCGCATCGCATCGGCCAAACACGCAACGTTATTGTCTACCGTTTTGCAACACGCAATACTGTCGAGCAGAAACTCCTCGAATCTGCAGAAGCGAAGCGTCGGCTTGAGAAACTCGTCATCCGGAAAGGTGGTGTACGTAATGACCGGGGCGGAACGCGCGGTATCGACAAGGAGCAAGAGGTTGAGGAATTACAGAAACTGCTTAGAAGGAGCGACGGAGAGAAGTTTGACATCCAAGGGACAGAAGGCGGGAAAGTACTACGGAAGGAAGAATTGGATATTCTCTTGGATAGGAGTGATGAGGCGTATGAGAGGGCGGAAAAAGGTTTGGATATCGGTGGGGAGGGAGCTGTCTTCCAGGCTGTGGGGAAGAGGGAAGAGGGTGCCCTCATGGAAGGATTGAGGGCGTGATGTCGTTGATTATATAGTTCAACTTTGATATATTAATAAAGGTACTCTTAGCTAACGGCTTAGTAGTCTCGTGATTTCGTTGGTTGATGCTTGAGGAGCTGGGTATGTCCGTCCCTTTTGGGTCAGCGCGTCGTAGTAGGGTCAGTACTACTCACCATTTTGCTTCCTTTGTTCTCCCCGCGTCACATGTTGCGCTCAGATTGGCAAAATCTGTGACTAAATAGTTTGTACCGTGTACACGCTGGTAACATTGCGCTTTGGTGAAGTTGGTTAGCAAGCGAAACCGCGCAATGTGGACTACAGCGGCTAATGTGTGTTTCCTGAGAGAGCCAACTTACCCGGCAACGCAACCCCACAATAAGCGGTACCTTACATTGAGCATACTATTTATGTTTCTAAAAAAAACCTTCGCATGATACTTCCCGACATTGCCATGTTGTCGCTACCGTGACCCCCAGCCTTTCTTCGGCACATCCAGCACTTCACATTTAGGCTCATTCAACTCTCAAATCAGGCCTTTAAAATATACAGGATACACGTGCACAGGTGCCGAACCCCGTTTAAGATGCCCCACTACATCCCTCGGCTTGTCTCATAGAGCATCTACTTCTGCGGGTCATGAGTGCCACCGTATGGAATCATAGATTGATAGCAAAATCCACAATCGAGGCTGCGGACGCGTTGAATGCATCACCGTGTTCCCAGTTCACGATACTTCTATGATTTCGTAATTCCACGGGGGAAGCATCTATTCCATCGTTTAAACACATGCAACCGCAAGAGGCCCCACAATGATAACCCATCGGTTGACCTCCATATTAGCAATACCGTGGATAACCCAAACGAGCTTGTGCGACTATCAAATGGCACAGTTTCAATTTACATAGCCAGCTTGGACGAGTCTTTCCATTGGTCTTTTGCATAGTTGCCAAGCTCAAAAGAGCCTCGTTCGTACTTGGCCAAGTTACTCCGTGAGCGCATCTGCTATATCGAGTCCGCCAGTCACACTTTCCCGCCTGGGTCGGATGGCCCGCAGCTTCCTTGAAGCCATGTGGGAAGTTTGGTTAATACTTGGGTTTTGCTCGCTGGGGAGCTCGGTTTGGCCTGGGTATCTCGTTGACCCGTTTAGAAAGACTAATATGCAGTGGGCGTTGATCAGCCTGGCAGGAGCCTTGGACTTCGCAGGAGTTTCAGCTCTTCTGGATCCAGCATTCAATTCCAAGCTTGGCGTACATCCACGAGCACATCTTCAGGGCGCAGATTACGTCGAGAACGATGTCGCGCCACAATTCGAGAAGCGGACAAGAACGAATCTCTACTCCCGCTCTTTACATCCATTGTTTCCTCGACAAGCGGTAGGACGTTGCGGTGCCGATTTCAGCAATCAAAGATGCGGTGGTAATCTATGCTGCTCAAGCTATGGTTACTGTGGCTCTGAGTTCGAGGTAGGCGATATTTCAAGACTCTGATATTCTATATGCTGATCTAGATTACTTAGCACTGCGGCATCATCGTCGGATGCCAACCTGACTACGGAAGATGTGGTGATGCAGCACCAGAGACCACCACTACGTCTACACCGACACCAACGCCATCGCCAACTCCCACGTCTCTGCCGCCCACAAGCTCAGTCGCTGTCCCCTCGAGCTCATCGGCTCTACCGCCACTCCCCTCCGGCACGCTGGTACCCTCCACGAATGGACAATGCGGAAACGCAACAACATGTGCGGGCTCCGTTTTCGGAAGTTGCTGCTCGGAGTACTATTACTGCGGCAATTCCCTTGACTTCTGCGGGACTGGATGTCGCCTTGGCTTTGGGACCTGCGGTGGAGTGGCACCACCGCCGCCGGGCTCTTCTTCCTCTGTCCCTATTCCTGTTCCCCCAAGCAGCACTTCAACCAGGCCATCACCCACGCCGACTCCTACTCGCACCTCAACGCCTGTTCCAACCTCGTCTGCGGCGCCTATCCCGACCAACGTCAGTACTAATGGAAGGTGCGGAGCAGATGGGAATGGCCAGACTTGTACAGGTAGTACTTTCGGGAGATGCTGTTCGAGCTATGGATGGTGTGGCAATGGGCAGGACGACTACTGTAGATTGTCGTGGGGCTGCCAGCCGCAGTTTGGAACCTGTGGCTAGTATCAGCTTTATTCAAGGTGCGGCAAAGTCAATGAAGCTCGTTGATGAGGGCAGTGGCCATCGTGAGGAAGCTTAAAGATTGTATATCTGGAGGTGATGGATTGTGTATATAGACTGTGCGGGCGTAGAGATGTCACTCGTAGATGACTTTTCTGGTACTGGAGGGTGTAATCCAGGCTCAGCTCCCCAGTGTAAACAAAGATTGTGAAAGCTTGAAATCACTCTGTTGTTGTACTAATCGCCCATCACGCAGGGGGTACCGTCATACAGGAATTTACGAGGCCCGTACGGTGTTTTGGCTGCGCAGAATGCCATCTTCGTGCGATCGAGAAGTTACAACGACATCGGTGAAGAAAGCTACCAGGATGTTAAATCATTGCATTGTTGCCTTGACGCCTTTGCTGCTCCCATTAAACCCAATCCCAAGGTTTGCGTCGATCGATGGAGATCTAGACACTACTCTGGAGGTATGCAGAGGAAATGAGGACCTTCCATTCTGTCAGTACCATGAACTCTGTTCTATATAGTTCTTACCGATGGGGCGGTGTTCTGTTGTGTGGTGGCTTTTACGATTGCGTGTGGAGCGTGGAATTTCTTTGGTACTTCCTAGTCATGCCACGGATATTGGTGATATTTGACCTAGTGACACTCCTGACGGGAGAAATCGGCTGCGGTAGTCTCAGGGGCAAGAGCTTGTGGAATTTTCGAGTTTGAGCGAACGGCAGGTACTAGTGTTCCTTGATCGTACCCAAGTAGGGTGCCATCTGACGATTCTCTGCCTAGGCCGCATTTGTTGTGGCGGAGAAGCATTAAAAAAAACACCTGGTGAAGGGTCATCCAGTCGACTTCTGCCGGTAATATCGCGTTGTGATGCAACTCCGGTCATCTTTTCGCGCATCCGCTATACAGCCACACAGCTTTGCAACAGCGCCTTCACCCACGACCCAAGGATGCTAGTTTTCTGTTAGTAGGCTCCACGATCTTGCAAGAGTCTGGACATATTACCTTGGCAGCTTAGGCAGGAAGAGAGAGAGTTTACCATTAGCTCTATCATCATTGGTACAGTGCGCTTCGACCAAGGCAACTTTCCCAAATCCTTACCCCAGGTTTGTTGACAAATGACGGCTAGGGGTGCCTGAAGCCCAGACGGCACCCTTTTGCAGATCCCCTGATGCGTTTGGGATGAAGGAAGATCGCCGTTACCCATGATTGGATAGGGCTTTTTTCCTGTTGGTCCGGGTTAGCCTACATCCGGCTGGTACCCCTGGCAAGTACCGGCAAGTACCGCATCCTGCATACAAACTTCAGCCAGGCCTTAGAATCTCGAGGACATTAGCGCCACCAATTTCGAAGGCGTCTCACATTCGGCACTGGTGGTGATTGCTTGATATTGGCATTAGCCACAGTCTCAACCATCTGACCCTTTTCCTCGGGCCACTACTACCCCGGACCCATTGGTAATAGTTCGACCTCTAAGGTTCAGTTGGAGAACAGCCACGAACCAGAGACGAACGGTTGTCGTCTATAGCAGGCATTTCACAACCAAAAGCGTCCCTGAGAGATGGCCGGCGTAGGTTGTGCACTATCGACTACAGAGATCGGCAGCGGGGTTCTGTCCAGCATGCTGGTCAACCGCGGTCCGTCCACACGTCGCCAATACGCATCATACAAGATACTGAGTGACAGGAGATGCGATGGCAATTGCTGGATGTGTACCTGCGGAGTAGTATATAGTATGCCCAACCACTCAGTTTAGACTTGATTGTCAGCATCAAGTCTACTCATTAATTTCAAACATGCTCTTCTCTTCTTTTCACCTAGCTTTGATTGCTACGGCGCCTTTCGCCAGCGCCTGGCCAACTGCCATCTTGGATGCTGCTGGAAATGATCCTGAGCTCCTGAAGCGCGCCGAGGAGGCCGCGAGATTAATGAAGTTGGAAGGACGTCAAGCCGGTGCCGGTGCTGCTACAGCTGTCTTTGAGCCTGTACCCATCTTCAACGCAAAGGCACAATATATCAACATTACTGCTGGCAGTGGCCATGAGTACGTTGCACCAGGACCGAACGACCTCAGAGGACCATGCCCCGGTCTCAACGCCTTCGCCAACCACAATTTCCTTCCCCGCAACGGATACGCCAGTGTCCAACAATACATCGACGTAACACAAAAGGTTGTAGGCATGGGTCCCGCCCTTGCGGCCTTCCTCTCAGTTCTCGGTGGCGCCCTCGACGGCGACCTGTTGAATTGGTCTATCGGCGGCACGCCATCCCTCCTTCAAGGAGGCGCAACCGGTATTCTGGGCAAGGGCCTGAGCGGCTCGCACAACAAGTACGAATCCGATGCCTCGCCAACACGGCCTGATCTTTACCAGGCCGGTAACAACTACAAGACGGTCACCAGCCAGTTCCAAGAGTTGATAAACTACTCACCCGGTGGTGTGGTCACCCTCGAGAGCTTGACAAACTTCAGGAGCCATCGGTTCGATGTGCAGAAGCAAACCAACCCTTACTTCTTCAACGGACCATTCTCGGGTGTGTTGGTGCAACCTGCTGCGTACACCTTCATCTTCCGTTTCATGGCCAACCATAGTGCTGAGCACCCCACTGGTATTCTGCCACACGATGTCATTCAGTCATGGTTTGGTGTTCAGGGTATCAACGGAAACTACAAAGCAGTGCAAGGCTCAGAGCGCATCCCAGAAAACTGGTACCGACGCGCTCTTGAGTACCCTTACGAGACCACATACTTCCTTGCGGATGCTGTCAACGCTGCTGTTCTCCACCCCAAGTTCCTCGAGATCGGCGGGTACGTTCATCCAGGTCTTCTTCTTCGCCAAATCATCTGCTAACACTGCTTTAGTAACACCGGTAAACCAAACTCGTTCGTCGGTGTTCAAGTAGCCGACTTGACTGGTGGTGTCTTCAACGGAGCGTCGCTCCTTGAGGGAAACAACCTCGGCTGCTTCGTCTACCAGGCCTCAGCACAAGCCAAGCCAGATATTCTTCTCGGACCACTCAGTGCACTCACCAGTGCTGTTGGAAGCATTGTCGGACAGTTGGGTTGCCCGCAGTTGGCCACTATCGACAAGAAGCTTCTTCAGCAGTTCCCTGGTTACACCAAGTCGCCCGTCTACGGTTAGAATGGACAAACCGGGAGATGGCGGGAGTGGTTAGTAAGATGGAAGATTCTAAGGATCTTGAAATTAGTAGAGGCGAAATGAACGAATTGCTATGACACTTGATCTTCTCTTTGTAACAACTTCATACGATGAAACTGCATCACTTAACATGCGCGTATTTGCCAGGCGAAGCTGTCATTAGGTCTTGTCCTCATGCTTTCTGCTTCTCTCCCTCAACGAAGTCGCGAATCGTCTGCTCAAGCCCAACGTCTTCACTAAAAC
The DNA here is from genome assembly GCA_024321975.1 of Alternaria sp. 'sect. Undifilum'. NCBI lineage: Eukaryota > Fungi > Ascomycota > Dothideomycetes > Pleosporales > Pleosporaceae > Alternaria > Alternaria sp. 'sect. Undifilum'. Next base: position 1,690,233 of record JAJJZI010000003.1, read on the forward strand.
CCAGCTCTCTCGCTCTCGCAGTGTCGTACTTTGCTGGCCAGCTCAACACGATCCTCTGTGTAGTCTCATCTCTCTTCTCTTTCACCAAGGCTCTCGTCTCTTTACCCGCGACTTTCTCCAGAGCATCCAAGATCTCCGCGCTCGTGGCTGTATACCCTGGCAGCAGCACCTGCCTGAAGTGTCCAAACTTCTCCGCCGGTACGTTAATAGCGTGTACGAGGTTCGTCGCCAGCGTGCGCGGCGAAGTAAGCCAAATGCCAATACTCGGGTCGACGGGTAACTCAGACTCCTGCCCATGTACTGGCTCGCGTACGATACCCGAGACGAACGACGAAGCTGCAGCAGTGGGTGCGCCAGCCCTCACAAAGACAGTCGGTAGACGAACGACGCGTCCGTCAATGAGATTGCGTCGCGAGTAGTCATTGAGGAGGAACTCAATCATGAGCTTCTGAGTGCCGTAGCTAGACTCGGGCATAGGCACAATGTCCGTCTCTGTTGCTACATTCTCCACTGCCTTTCGCCCAAAGACTGCGCAGGAAGAGGTGAAGACTACTTTGATCCCTGGTCGCTTGGTCCGGATAGTGTCCAGTAGTTGGCGCACAGACTCAAAGTTGACTTTCAGTCCTAGCTCGAGATTTGCTTCGCTGCCACTCGACATGATGCCGTGGAGAATATATACAGCATCTGGTTCTTGGGCGATGAGATCTTCACATGCTGATAGTGAAGTGAGATCTGCCGCGATACATTGTACGCTTTGTGATGACGATGTTGGATTCGGAGGTGGATTAACATCGGCTAAGATGAGTGCATCTGCGGTGTTTGTTTCGAGTAGCTTTTTGGCCAGGATTTGGCCGACAAAACCGCCGGCTCCGGTAATAAGCACTTTCATGTTTATTTCTGAACAACGAACTTGAATCAGAGCAATGCTTAGATTATGATCTCGTATAGCCGCTGGAAGATGTCACACTTATCATGCTTGCCTGTTCGGTGACAATACCGAGCACAAAGTGGGGAAAGTGTGGGGAACGGCGCCTGCCCCGGATAGTCATCGGCCGAGCTTGTACTTCGTCAAGACGAAGGATGGAGAGCCACAACCATGCATCAGCATTGAGATGGATTCCTGGAAACTTCAGATTCGCCAGTTTCTCCCTCACACTGCGGAAGAGCTTAGGTTACCGCAATGGCAGTCACGGCATCCAAGAGCTCGGTGAAAACCCTGCACCACAACCCCATCGGTCCAAGAGCCCCGATGCAGTGCATGGGGCTATGACATGACTAGTGACGATATGGATCCGTGTTTTTCTGGGGTATTGGGGAAGTACAAATTACGATGATGGGGTAGAGATGAGCCGTAGCTCCGCGATCCTTCCATCCATCATGGCGCTCGCTGCAGCACTTCTCTTCGGACTCAGTCAGCTTCAAGCTGTGACTGCCGTTGGCTCTTTGGACATTGACACATCTTCCGGACCAGTTCAGGGCTTTACAGATGACATCACACCAAGCGTTGCACAGTACCTCGGGATACCATTTGCGGAACAGCCCGTAGGAGTACGACGATGGCTACCTCCAGCCCCAAAGTCCAGAGAGAATGAAACGATCAAGGCGACTGATACAGGCCCTGCTTGTCCCCAATTCGAAGGCGATGCACCCAATGTCTGGCTCACGGACGCGCCGGAGTTTATCATCTCGCCGCGAGACTACCAAGGAGAGGACTGCCTAAACCTCAATATCTGGGCTCCTTTGAACCAATATGAGGAGGATGATCACGATTCCGAGTTGTTGCCGGTTGTGGTCTGGATTCATGGTGGAGGACTTGTGACGGGTGGACCCACGGTGCCCTACCAGATTCCCGCGAGATGGGTAGAAAGATCAGGAGATCACATTGTCGTTGGGATCAAGTAAGTCTTACTTGGTAAGCAAGATGTGCCACACTTCTAATCAAGGCTGCAGCTACCGTTTGAACATCTTTGGCTTTCCCAATGCTAAAGCCCTTGCGGATGACGAACAGAATCTGGGTTTCTTAGATCAACGTCTCGCTCTGGAATGGATGTAAGTGCTCAGACACAAAACCATGAAGCAAGAACTTACTCATTTCAGCCGCGACAACATCGGTAGTTTCGGGGGTGATCCAGACCGTATCACACTCTGGGGCCAATCCGCAGGCGCCGTATCTGTCGACCACTACAACTTTGCCTACCCGGAAGACCCCATCGTTTCAGGCTTGATCATGAACTCCGGATCGTCTTTCCTGTCAATCGCTAGCGCTGATACCCAGCAAATGAACTTCACATTCGTCGCCCAGCACTTTGGCTGCAACGATGCCGACGCAGAAGCCGAAATCGATTGCCTCCGCAAAATCGAATCCAGCGACATCGAGTTGTTCCTGAAGGGATACTCCGACAACGGCACAACACCCGCTCTAAGCTTTCTTCCAATAGTCGACGACCGCACGGTTTTCGCAAACTATACCGCACGTGCTCTTGCCGGAAACTTCACGCGCAAACCGGCAATTATCGGTACAACAACCAACGAGGGTATCGCATTTCTTCCGTACAACCAGACATACGGTCCTGATCAGGCCCAAGCAGATGCCTCGACTGCTTCGTTGTTCCTCTGCCCTGTCGTACAGACAACCAATGATCGCACCGCCGCCAACACAACGACGTTCCGCTACCTGTACGGCGGAAACTTCAGCAACATTTCACCCCAGTTTTGGCAGGCCGCATACCACTCCGCTGATCTTCCGCTATACTTTGGTACTTACGGTATCGCGAGAGGTAACGGTACGGATTTCCAAAAAGAAGTAAGCGGGCAGTTGCAGGATTACTACCTTGCTTTCGCAAAGGATCCAATCAACGGGCTACCCGAGTTGGGTTGGGATGCTTATGCGCCGAGTGATGAGGGATTGTTGTTTGCGTACGATGGAGAGGTTGTGCAAAGCATCGAGGCAAGCGTGTTGGAGAGGGCGTGTGATGGGCTTACGCCGAATGGCAAGCCGCTACCGCCGTAGAGGAGTATGAAGCAGACATGTTGCAGACTGTTGGTAAGCCCCAAAAAAAAATTGCGGTAGGCTTCTCGTTACTTTTTTCTTCAATAGGTCCGCTTGAACTCTATAATGTGATACATCTAGGTCCATTGACATTGACACTCCAGTCGTTGAGATTCTTGTGTTTTGCTTTTTGCTGTGGTGTGAGGAGATCTAGTCTGCCTTAAGATACTATTGTGCGAAGTCAATGTCCGTTCTCACACGCAGTTTCTCCATCAAAGTTCTTGCCCCAGAACCAGGCTTTATCTCTTGGTGTGTGTGGGCAGGGCTGAGCGTATGGGGAAAGGTCGATGAGTTGCCGTTTGAATTTCAACCGCATTTTGAATAACTTTGTGATAGTCCGAGTTCTCCGGGAAGATGGCGGTCAGGATCATTACAAGTGACATAGACAATCGCAGTACAAGCACTGCTAGCGCTTCCTTGCGCCCCACCCTTGGACCATATCCAGTGCTTGATAGAAGCTCCAAGCTTTGTACCACCACACCCATTCATCTGTGGCTCTAACCATTTTGGGCTATGATAATCTTTTCCATCCCATACAGCAAGTCGAAGTTTCGCACGCGCATAGCTACTCTCCTCTCCTAATACGTGCGAAAGCGCAGAAGGCCTGAGTATTGCCATGAGTTGGAAATCTCCAATCTGCTTCGATACTCCCTCGGGTTCTTCCACGTGCTGCGCCCATCTCGCGCGCTGTCTCTCCTCGCCTCTGCCGCCGTCCCATTCACACACACAAACACTACGCAGCCGCACAGATCTTCTTGTGCGCCTTCCAATCTACCTTCTGGCACTCATGCGAGCAGTATCTCGCCTTTCTACACTTTGCACACGCCGAGAAACTCTTGCCATCCTTTGGGCTTCTCCCACAATTCGTACATTCCCCCTCTTTTCTCGGACCCCTCCCTTTTTTGATAACGTCATTCATAGCCGGCACTTTCTTCTGCATCATTTCAACCAACGTCTTGATATTCATACCATCCGTATCCTTGGTGTCGACATCTCCGCCATGCTCAACGTACCACTTCATCATCTGCACGTTCCTGCTCGTATCGCCATGAATATCCGCTTGAGCGATTTCGGACCCCGCAGTGCCATTGAAACGATTCTTCGTGTTGACGGATCCTCCAGCATCGAAGAGAATCTGCGCGAATTCTGGTTGTACATAGGGTTTGGTTGAAATGGCCCAGAAGAGAGCTGTGCTGCCCACGACGTCTTTCCCGTCAACGGGTACTTTGAGGTCGTTGACTAGATATCTCACAATGCCTAGCAACTCTTCCTTCTTTTCTGGCAACATGTGGAGCGCTGGCAAGAGCACAGAATAGATGGGCGTACGCGTGGGGCCCCATCTTTTCGCATATATATCCTGTCTGACTGTATCGCGAGCTTCCTCGGTACCCCCGAGTTGTTTGATCATCATTTCGCAGTAGTTTTGCACCGCATCGAATTCTTGATTGAATGCTGCAAGAAGGGTCTGGCCAACTGGGTCCGTGAGGTCACGGCTAGGCTTTGTAGGGTTTTCGAAAGCCCAACCACGAAGTTCCATGCCGTCCATGCCCGCGAGCTGGTCATTGGAGTTTTTCATATCTTCCAGGGATCTAGATCACGATGCGTTAGCAATTCATCGGACGTTGAGATGGTGTCTTGTGTTAGATACCGGTCCGATCGTGGCTGCATATTCTGCAACATCTGCATGAATTTGGCCGACATGTTGTATGTTCTTGATTATTAATTGTGAACAAGGTAAGATATGTGGAACAATTGTGTGGGGTGAAGTTGTGTCACAGATTGTCAGGAGCGGATGAGGGGTGATGGCGTGGTCATTTCGCGCTTGAGGTTATCGATAGCACACGCGACTGTCTCACACGTGTTTCGCGTCAGCCGAGGTGTCCAAGAGTGCACCGCAGTAACTACTTTTCAAAGGGTAATTGAATTAGGAATCGCGTCATTGAAAAATCATGTATCAGGCGACGAATGATTCCAATGGGTCTAATGAACATGTTCGTTCTCAGCCTTCAATGCCTGTTTCGGTCTCTGAATCCAGTTGCAGAGCGGTTGCAACCTCTAAAATGGAAGGTCTAGTGTATCCAAACGCCGTTGAGCATACAGGCATCACCAGACTTATGCGCTCGTACGTGGCTAAGTTCCATATTCTAGACTAGCCAGCGTCTATTTCTTCAGTGCAGCATCGTAGAGACTGACGAGTATGCCAACTAGCGAGCCGATTTGGAGCCCGTAATATCCTCCTGGTACGTTATTCCCCACACGCGCAACAGCGTACTCAGAAAAGGGACCCCAGGCACTTGGCGCAAGGGCCAAGTTGACAGTCTCTCGGTAAGCACTGTAGGATAATATAGCCCGCGCGATGTTGAAGATGAGCGGATCAGCAGGATATTGGCGGTCGGAAGACTTGCGCGAGGTGTTTGAGCGGAGAGTCAGGTTGAAGAAGTAGGAGAAGATGAGCGGTAGCACCCAGCTAGTAAGCGACCAGAGAGTAGCTGGTGACCACCATTCAGCCGAGAGCAGCGCCCAAAAGTTTGGACCCCGCACGTCTTGACTGTTTGAGTACGAGCTGAAGAAGGTGGGCGTAGCGAATAATGGGGTTGTGTCAAGTGTGTTCCACTGCAGCCCTACCGCTTCAGTGAGCAGGATGATGGTCTGGATCGTAGCAACCGAGCTAGCGTTTTCGCGAAAGAATTCCTTGAGCTCATCGATCCGAGTCCTGTCCCACAGCTCGATAGCCCGGGTCTGGACTACTTGGAAGGACTGATCGGCGACTTGTGCGAGTTGCGCAGGCGATGCAGGAATGTCGACTTCATTTAGCACTTCGGAAACACGACGAGAGACGGCTTTGGGCTCGACTTCAGAGAGCACCTCGGAAACACGACGAGGGACGGCTCTGGGTCTCGGTGTACGCGCGACAACGCTGCGGATTTCTGGTGTAACGATAGGGGTAGACACGATAGGGGTAGACTCTGGACTGCGCGCATGTTAGCCTTGGCGCGTAACGCGTCGCGTGTCCAGGTTCGACGTACGAAGGGTCCTTGTTAAGAGTTCGGCGACGCGTCGTCTTGGTAACTGTGAAGGGTTCCGACGGTGATAATTGTTCGCGCTTTACTGGCGAGCCATTTCGGCCGTAGTAGTCGCGAAATTCGGGAAGCTTGGCAAAGGTCGTCTCGTTGGAGTTGAGATGGCTCCCCAGAATCTGCACGAGATCATCTTTCAAAAGGCCGTCGGCACTGCAAATCACTCGTCAGTGCTGCGATACATGCGCAGGATCAATTCCTAGCCTACTAGGGAAGTCTAGCCTTCTGCGCAAGGTCGATTAATTCAGCTTTGCGCTTCTTCTGAAGCCAGGAGTGAGACATGGTGAGTGGTATGGATCAAGTCGCGTAAAGCTTGCGATCAAAATGGAGCAGAAATCCAAGCAGAAGAATGCGTCGTGGGGGAGGGGGGGGCAAAGGTGAGGGTGGTGTGGTGTTGATTAGATACAAAGAGAGTCGACATGTAAACACGATGGCTGGGGCTCACGTGGGTCATCACTAGGCGCTAACTGTCGCAGGGCTTAGCCTGTGTAGTATATTGATCTGCACCGACACCATGTTGTCTCTGAACAAGACAAATATGTCGGAACTGTCTTGATGGCATTCGCGTAGAGATAGTTGAGGTAGTCTTGACTGAATCAAGCCGTCGTCTGGTCCCCGTGCTCCTGATAGCTGATAGCCAGGGCCTGCAGGAATGTGGCTGCGCGGTCCCGGTCTTGGCCGAAATTTTCCAGACTGAACAATGACGACACGGCCGCAGTAGCAGCAACGTCACTCTTTGAAGTATACCCTTGCACATTGCGACTCTCTCTGTACCTGTTCGTCTTCTATTACAATAGCCTCCAATCTCTTTCTAGTGCACCGCTACCATCGAAGCGCTCATGGTGCTTGCCCGCGTGGCCAACTTGTTCACCAACGGAGACTCCACCACCACTCTGACCGACGGTAGCTGGAGAAATGTCGCAACCCCAGCACAAGCAGTGGAACTACCCATGGCGGATACCAGGCGGGGAGCAATGAGCGAGGACATGGACAAGGAAGCAGCGCGGCCGCCATACCTACATGTGAGGATGCCTAGTCTGCAGAGATGAGGGATGCCAATTGATCACAAACAGGCAATGCTGGCAGGGGGAATAGGAGGGACGACTGGTGACATGTTGATGCATTCGCTCGACACTGTCAAGACGCGACAACAAGGCGACCCGCACATGCCCCCGAAATACACATCCATGGGCAACACCTATTACACCATATGGCGGCAAGAAGGCTTCCGGAAAGGCTTGTACGGGGGAGTCCAGCCAGCGTTCCTCGGGTCCTTTGCAGGCACTGTGTGCTTCTTCGGAGCATATGAGTGGACCAAGCGGACAATGATTGAATATGGGATTGCGCCTTCAGTCGCATACTTCTCAGCCGGTACACCTTCCCCCAAATCCCCCCAAGACTTGGATTTGTACTAACAAACTCAGGTCTCCTCGCCGACCTCGCTGCTGCACCCGCATACGTCCCGTCTGAAGTTCTGAAGACCCGTCTGCAATTGCAAGGCCGCTACAACAACCCCTACTTCAACTCGGGTTACAACTATCGCTCCACTGTCGACGCCGCTCGCACAATAGCAAGGACCGAAGGCTACAGCGCCCTCTTCCACGGCTACAAAGCGACACTCTGGCGCGACCTTCCCTTCTCCGCATTACAGTTTGCCTTTTACGAAGAAGAGCGGGATTGGGCAAAGAAGTACATGGGCTCCAACAACATCGGACTACCGCTTGAGATTGCGACGGCAGCGACCGCGGGCGGCATGGCGGGCGTCTTAACAACACCACTCGACGTGGTCAAGACGCGCATCCAGACACAACACAACGGCCCCTCTCCTGCGTCTCCAATCGCACCAAAAGCCTCACTGTCGCCCGCCGCAACCCCGAAACACTCAACCTCATCGCACACGACCAAGCCACCCTCGACTCAAAGTCGACCAATCTCCACATCCTCCCCTTCAACTACACTGAAAGCACACGGCGCCGCTACCCTCGATACTTCCTCCGTCATGACGGGCCTGAAGATAATATATAAAACAGAAGGAATAGCTGGATGGTTCAGGGGTGTCGGACCGCGTGCGGTTTGGACAAGCGTACAGTCGGGGACCATGCTGGTACTCTACCAAACGCTGTTGCGGTATTTCGAACAACACCCCTTGTCGGGGGCTGAAGATGTATAACAATACTGTACGACTTGTAAGAATAAAGGGGGAAAAGAGTATGAATGAGAATAGAGAATTATAGATGCATCAGCGGCGTTCTTTGTAGAAAAACACGGTCGGTATAGGCGATTTTCCAAGCGGCGGATTTGTGAATAACAAGACATTTACACTCTAAACACTTCATCTACCTGACTGGTAGTACCTCAAGGCAAGATAGTCATGTAATTGAGCCTGTCAACGCTAACCACCAGGGACGTCTACAATCCTCAGAGTCAACGTGAAGTGATCCATCCTACCTTCCACTTCCCCTCTTCTCACCTTCCTACTCCGCCCCACCCGCAATCGTACTCCTCTTGACCCTCCTAAAGCAAGCAAACTGCACCTTGGTCCCCTCCCTCAGCCTCTTGAGACTCACTCTCAAACTACCTAGTTCGTCCTGTAACCGCACCCTCGCCGCATTATCTGTCTTCTGATCCAGGACTTGGTAGATGTCCGTCTGGATCTGCGATGCCTCCTCCGTCGTATATGAGGCTAGAGTCTGGGCCATGAACTCCACGTCGAGCGTAGCTTGCATGAGCTGCGTGAGGGAAATTGTACCTAGGTTGGGGGACTGCAGGGTTGTGATGAGGGAATTGGTGGTGGATTCGAACAATGCGCGCAGGATACGTGGGGTGAGGGGCGCGGATGTTGTCGAGGATTCCGTGTGCACGATTACGAGGTCGAGGAGTACGGTGAAGACGTAGGGGCTGGGGTCGCGGTCTGCTACGCTCTTTCGCCCGTCGGGGGGTGGCGCCCAGGTTGGGCTGAAGATGCCGGATTCGATCGTGTGGTGGATCCGGGTGGCGTGCGGTTTGGTGTAGGAGCGGAAGAGTTGCGCGTCGAGTTGGGAGAGGACGTCTCGGATGCGGTTTGTTTCGTCGGTGAGTTGGACGCTGAATAATGTCTCGAAGAGAGTGAGAAGTTGTGGGGTGATTTCTGTTTGGAAAGCGGCCATGTTGGCGAGAGTTAGAAGGAGGCGGATGGACTGATTAATGTTAGTGTGAGTTGAAGAACAAGTAGTGATTGAGCTTACCTTCTTATTGGCGTCGACCCTGCCCCAGTCGTTACCATTCTGGTCATCTTGCTCGTCGATAGTAAGATCATCACCCTTGATCTCGAACTCGGGACCCAAGGCTTGTCTGCCTTTCTCAGCGCATTCAACCATTCCACTCAGCGTCCTATATAAGCTGGTAACGAACTGGCTTCTGACCATCTGTAGCAGCTTATTGCTCGGTGGTACAACCACATCCACTCTTGTTTTGCTCGACGCCTCAACATACAGGATCTTCTGCAGATTGTTGAGCAGAAAACCCTGTACTGCTAGGAAACGCTGGGGCAAGTTCGTAGTGTCTTTGCGATCAACATGACGAGTCCAGTCCTCAAGCACTTTTAACTTCTCAGCGTCCGTGTTCCAAGCTGCACATACGGCTTGCACGCAACGTTCCCGAACACCACCAAGTAGCAATCGCAGTGCCTCCTCGATGCGACCGCTATCTCCAGACTCGGGAATTTGCAACGATGCGAGTTCGTTGGCCGCAGTGCCAATCAAAACGAGCAGCTTGGATAAGTAGTGAGATCCCGAAAGCGCATTCGCATTAGGAGGCCAGAAAGCATACTTCTCCCAAGATTCTCCGCGACTAGGTGATGGTGGTGGTGCTTTCGCAGGATCGAACCTGAACCTCGTCGCCGACTTGGGACTCAAAGCTGCGCTCAACGGTGTGCCTGGTGTTGTTGGTGTCGGACTCATAGGTAGTGGTGACATGAGCATGGAAACATCCTCAATGGGAGGATCCGAGAAGAACGAGTACAAGTGATTCCGAAGGATAGTGATAAGTTCAGTCGTGCCTCTCTCAAGCTCAGCTTTGTTCTCCCTGCTGAGACGGTGGTGGACGGATGACTCTCCATGATGACCTGTGGGCAAGTTCCGTTGCGCGCGACCAGAGAGGAACGACTGGACAATCTCCCAATACTCAATAAGTTCAGCGAGCAGTCCAGCTTTGTTTGAGAGCAGGGTACTCATCGACGCATACACGTGTTCCCAGAACTCGATCACTTTTGGAGTGTCCAGCTTCGAGGATTCAGCGCCGATGTTGCTAGTGGGTACGGAACGGAGGTGTTTCTGAAGCATACGCATGCCCGGCTTCTCGCCATTTGCCAGATGACGACGGAGAATCTCGATCTCAACCAGCGAATGCTGGCATTTCGAGTTGAGCTGGAACTTGAGGTATTCGTAGCGTGAGAGCAACCATATCCATATCGGGTTGTCCTCCACACCTAGCTCAAGCATGATAGAGATAATGCTCAGATACTCATCTGACTTGGCCTCTTCGCTTCCCGTCTGTAGGTGTGTGAAATGCGCTGCGGTCAGACGTTTCCACGAGTCGCGCTTGAAACTTTCAACCTGCCGCTCAACGTCTGACCACATCCTGGCTGTCACGATGACCTGATGTATCTCGGCATCGGTCAGTTGCGTCTTGGCAGACGTTGCCTGTTCTACAATGTATCGAGCTTCCTCTGCGTACTTTTTCGCGCGCTTGTACTCTTCGGTAATGGTTTCGTGATCTTTTCGGCGTATCGCGTCTTGTATGGCTGACCCCACTTCGAACAGTCCCCGATGATGCTCCACAGACTCCATGATAGATTTGAGTGTCTCCTCCCTCTCACGTCCGTTCAGCGCAGGGCCCCAGACTTCTTCCGCTTTGACCGCGACTTCAGTCAGCGGGACCTTGATGCCATGTACTCCGTATTCACTCTCCTTGACCAGTGCATTCTTTCTCTTCTCTGGAGGCACATGATCAATCATGGCGGGTGTTTGAGATGCGCTTGTCTTTCGGCCTGAGAAGCTTGATCGACTCCTCTCTCTACCAGGCTGCAGGGCTTTGGGTGATTCTGCCTGCTCCTTCCCTTGATCTCGCATCTCATTGTATACGCGATCGATGGTAGCTTTGGCACCTACGAAGCGATCGAAGTTGGACTCGACGAGGACCTTGAGCGAAGCCGACTTCTTCTCGATTGACCGGGAAAGAAAGTCGAGACCAGCGAGAAGGGAATCAGTAGAGGCTTCATTGTGGACTTGCGAGAGGAAAAGAGAGGGCGAGAAGGTAGTGGAGCTTAAGAGGAAGCGATTGCCTGTATGCCTATTAGACAGGCCTTTTGTGTATTGCTATATTGCTGCAACCTACGGAGCTTGATATCGTCTTCGACCTGAATATTCTTTGCCCGTAGCACCTGCACTACACTCGGGTACATGCCCAACGGGTCCTGCTCGTCCTTCTGCACCAAAGTCTCAACGTCATCTTTGGATCGTTCTGCCCCCGGAACCTGCCGTGAATATCTGGAACTAGGCTCTAATACTGAGTATCGCGACTTGGACCGGCGTATCGCTTGTGTTGTAGCTTTGGGCGTTGGCTCGTCGAACGTATCCTCTTCGTCGGCTTCGTCCTTCTCCTCTGGCCAGGTTGCGGGGTATAGTGTCGTGAGATTGTATTTGTTCAGGATCTCGGTCTCTATAGACGAGCTCATTGTAGCTACAGCGCGAGAGACGTCCGATTTGAACTTCTAGAAATGTCGTCGTGGAACGTCGGAGTGCTGCGTGTCGCCAGGGACACTTCGCTGAAACGCGGTTGCGACTGCCAATCAGACGCGCGCATTTCTTGGCGGAAGCTGTGCTAGCTGGAGCGAACCTGAATTCTATCTTTCAACACCACAAAAGATCCCTCAATGAAATCGCGATTACATTACATCGAAAATCTAAATATCCTCAATACTTATGTGTAGGCGACTTGTTTGTGTCAGGTCTGAGATCTGGCATAGCTATACAGTTCGCTTAGTCCAAACTCACAGTAGTAGAGAGATAAAATAATGCAATGTATGCTATCAACTGCAATTCCGTTAGCTGTTAAGACGCTAGAGATTCCTATACGGATACCACAGTATAGGCCTCTCAATTTATCCTCGCCGAGATCATCCCAGCTTTACTCCCACTTTTTGAACAAGAGCTTGGATACAGGTATCTTCGATCAAATACCTAGGTAACCTTGAATTTGCTGGTGTTTTTTCTCACAGGTGATACAGCCGCATCATTTTACCTCGAGCCTCGCCAATTCCTCTGTTTCTATCTAGCTTCGCGATGCCTATTGCTCCTATGGATATATAAACTGCTTCCTACTTGCTCTCAGCATCTACAACCCCCATCAACTTTCCCACTCTTCTACTTTAGTCGCAGTATACCCTCTACTATAATAACTATTCCACGTCACATTCATATCACCTACGCTCTTGAATTTCATACCAGTTCACCATGGCTCCGTCGACCACAACTTTGACATCAAACACTGAACATACCCGCAAAGAGAAGAGCAAGAAGGACGTCACTTACTCAGTGCTACAAAATCCCCTCACGGTGTAAGTGCATTACGGATTTACAACACCAACACGGCTAACATGATGCAGTAACTTCAGGGATCCGAAAACGATTGACCGCGGTCAAGGCCAAAACCGTCCTTCTAAGCTCTATCGGTACCACTTCGAGAATGCGGCCACTTTGAGTCTTTTCGTCAACAAGATCAACCACATCAGCCACAAAGAAGTGCCTGACCTCAAGCTGCAAGACGGAAACGCCTTCCAGTCCGTTGGAACACTCAAACCCAACTTGGATATCACAAAAGAACGTGTACATCGACACTACAAAACCATGCAGATGAAGAATCCTTCTCCATACATATCTGCTATGCCTTGCCTTAGTAAGTTCCGGGTTCAAATCTCTACTTCATTAACACTAACCCAGAAAAGAGGACGCAGAAGAAACTGTTCGTAAGATGTACAAGACCCGTACTAGCGCCCCGCGCCGTCTCTTGATCGCGGAGATCGACGTCTCAGGACTCGTACCTGCAACCTTGAGGACGAGTATGTCGACCACTCAAGGTGGCCATGATTCCGACAAGTCAGATCTACGCACAACGTCTACCACCGACCGTCGTGTCGAAATACCCATATGGGTCTTAGACGCTGTTCCATATGAAGGATCTTCCGCTACCCGCCCGCCGTGCACGCTGGACGAGATCCTCGAATCCGGTGGTCTCATCTGGCTGTCCGTCAACGAAATCACGAGGTCCGATCTGGAAGTATGGGCCATGAAGAGTCATGAAAATGAGTGGCTGGCCCTGAGCAAGATTCCGGAGGAGCTTGTCACTAAAGTCATGCCCTTCGATGGCGCTGTTCTACACACTGGAAAGGGTCTTCATGAAGTCCGCAGCCGTCTGAGCGAAGAAAACTTCTACTGGAACTTCGACACCAAGATGTGGGTTCACGACCCGGACCTTACTGATTTCCGCCCTTATCGTTTCGCGAATATTGGCGAAAAGCGAAAGGCGGACGACGATGCAGATGAAGAGTCAGATTCGGGTTCTGCATCAGACCCAGCTTCTGCCTCAGACACCATTTAGCTGTCTTCAAGGATCTGAAGGCACTTTTCTTTCTGACTCGTACACAACGGGTGCACATTTCGACAAGTGAGCATCGAGATTTGCTACACAGCTTTATGACTGAAGTGCTATCTCAGGTCCGATCTTTGTCTGAAGAAGGCTTACTTTGTCTCTTGCTATACCTTAGATCCCCTTCCTACTCAATTTTTTTCGTAAATCTTCCGCATGCCTTTCCCAATGTCATCTCCCACAGCTTCGACGTTCGATTCGCAACTTCTTTGGCATGAGATCGGCACTTTGGGTATGACTAGGCAAGATAGTTGAGAGCGGCGCCTCTCACTGAATCTTCTGTTAGGGTGCGCATTCGACATCTTCTTTCTCAAAAGCGTGATAGTAACGGTGGATTCGAACATGAGGTAAAAAGTGCTTTCCAGAGGCTCAGCATCGGCTTTGTCTTTTCTCCTACCTTTCATAGCAGTCAATACAAAAACACAAAAACAACTTCTGCATAGAAATCAGCGTCTTCTCTTTCTTTTCGGTCACGGATCTTGTAACTTGGTTCACGTTATCCGCTCTTTATCCACGGTTCTCTTGATAGAATGGTCGACGTGTCGACCAGCCAAATATTGTAAAACACGTACCTGTGACAGTCTATTGACCGTATCAAGTCTCATCCCTTTTGAAAAGCTTCTCTCTTCCAACTCATCCGTCTTGCTCCTACCATGTATCTCAACATATTTTCCCCAGTAAACTATGCCACTCGTCGCTCGCGCCTCAGTGCTTAAGTTGCCCGCTTTTTATCTAAGATCACCGCTGCCCAGACACTACATACCACTCTTGGTGAAAAAAGCAGCCACATGGCGCAAATTAAGGAAAATACTAGAGGCCTAACTGTGTAGCGCTAGAAATCTGATAGGTAGGGCGGAGCAAAAGTATGTACGTGCTTGCACAGAGTTGCACCTCGGTGCGGAGAAGGAAGATGAGAAGGCAAAAGTGAGATCGCTGAAAGCAGCAGAGATATACTTGGTAGAAGGAGAAGGAGAGTTGCTGGGGATCGGGTATGGAAGATGGGCGATCCGTGTACATAGTTTAGTTAGTCCAACAGACGCGTGGGGTTGGTTTCGTAAGCAATCATTGCAGCCATTGCAGCCACAGCAAACATGCTGATGTCTCTCTCTGGCCATGTGCGCAGCTGGGAGCCAATTGTGCTTGGTTATAGGGAAATAGTTATGAAGTTAGACTAACGGGTGCGGGGCGATGTGCCTCGCATGCGGCATGCAGCAAAGAATGGCGGCACGCGACCCCGCCAAAAGCCGCCCGAAGCTCCAAGGGCCCCTGCATGCGGCTGTGCACTGTGCAAGTGGCGATGACCTAACCAACGACCACTCTCACCAGCCCTCGAACCTTCTCTCCTTCCACGTTTCCACGCTTCTTTCGAGGACAAAAGCTCTCTGGTTTCCCCCTATTATCCTTTCCCAGTGTACTCCAAAGTGTTTTTATTTAGCAGCACTGCACTCTGCTACAAAAATTCGCGGACATGCCTGCGCCACTGGCCAAAGGTGAGTACGCATGACTCCACTTATGCATGTCGCTGTAGTGTTCCCAGCTACTTCACGATCCTTTCTCCCCTATCGCGTGTCTTTTCATTTCTCTGCTTCTTACGCCAACCTGCTTGCAGGCACCGGCTCGCGCTTCGCATCCTCGCAAGGCAATACTCAAACCCCGCCGCATCATCCTAACCATCCCTTCACATCAGGCCTTATAATCGCCGCGTCTGTTATCGTCGCCGCCGGTATCGCCATTTACGAATCCCCTCAAGTCAGACAGTGGGCCGACCAGACGCGTCGCAAAATCGCCATCGCGCTGCACAACCTCGGTGATGACATCCAGCCTCGCCGCCCGAGCGAATCCTCCGATGACTTCGACGCCAGAAAGCGGAGAAGAGAGGAGCTGATTAGGAGAAATAGGAATGAACTGATCAGACGGGCAAGAGAAGAGGGTATTGCTGTTGATCTAGACGAGCTGGCTAGGATCGGTGCTGAGACTGCCGAGGTGGCTGCAAGGAGGTCTAGGACTGATCGGACGAGAAGCTTCGATGACTTGGTTGGCAATGATGGCATGCTCAGGGACAACGCGACGGCGACTGGTAAGGAAAACTCAACAGGTGAACTCAAAAAGCGCGGTGCTGCTGGCTTTGCCGCCGGCTCTGCTGCCGCTGCCGTCATGGCGAACCCCTTCTCCGACGACCAAG
The DNA here is from genome assembly GCA_024321975.1 of Alternaria sp. 'sect. Undifilum'. Taxonomy (NCBI): domain Eukaryota; kingdom Fungi; phylum Ascomycota; class Dothideomycetes; order Pleosporales; family Pleosporaceae; genus Alternaria; species Alternaria sp. 'sect. Undifilum'. Next base: position 1,706,224 of record JAJJZI010000003.1, read on the forward strand.
TACTCTTCGACCACGACGACCAAGACGAAGCACCCTCACCGAAACCATTTACCTACGAAGAACCTGCCACTCGCGAAAGCTCTGCTACCATACAGGCTGATGTCATCTCAACACCTACCACTGGCACCCTCGTCGACCTAACACCTGATCCCGAGCATTCCGTCCCCGATAGCCCCTCGCCTGCACAGCCTGCACAAGACGATGCCGATCAAGCCGCTCAATCTTTTTACTCCTTCATATCATCCAACTCGCAAGCAGGCGAACCTGCTTCATCCCACCCCTTCTTCGACGACGACGCCGAGCACCTTTCCACCGGTACCCTGACGCCCCGCTCTGAGCGCTCAATGACCATGAGTGCCTCCGTCGCTTCCGGTCAAGCCAACGATGTCGCCATCCTCAGCGTACCGAACAGCGAACAGAACGACACGGACCATGACGCGCGCTCAGAAGGCGGTTTCACAGATGCCTTCTCTGAGGGCAGCTTCAGCGAGTTGGACAACGACAGACAGGGTATCATGACGCCTACTTCGTGGACGGATGTTGGCAGCGACGACGACAGCGAGTGGGGTGGTGCCGGACAGGCCGGCCACGTGAGCCAAGTACATCAGTAGATGTGCTGTCAGACAGGAGTTTCACTTGCTTCAAAATGACACTATATGGGACTGGCGCAGCGTTATAGTTAAACTTGATATTGGCAATGGCTAGGCGTTTATTGGATGGAAACAAGAATTTTGGCCACCCAGACAACAATTATCGTTATTAAGATCACCACACTTTTTCAGTTCGCTGACACATACGACGAGGATGTGCTTCTGTTTCGCTAATGTTTCACAGCCGTGTTGGCATGTCGCGAGAAATAGTGTTCAAAATGCGCTTATGAGAATTCTCCGTTGATGATCTTGATAAACACGAATGGCGACGGCGTAAAGATTGCTTTAAACGACTCGTCGAGCACGAGCAGGCTGACTACGTTTTGGGCTGGTTTACTCCACGCGGCACTCAGCCTCCAGTGTTCGATGCTCACATGTCAGAAACCGACTGCAGCGTATCCTAGACTCAGACGTCATCTCCCAAAACCATCAGTTCACGGCATTGGAAAAAGCACGAGCAGCCCGGCCTACAGACCAAATTACATACCAGTGAATTCATCTAGTCCTTACAGAGTAACATATGCCCCACATCTCTTCTTCTTATCCATCTCCTCCACATCAATGTCCGGACCCTCCTTTCTCCTCCTCAGATCCTCAGTCTTCACATCTACTTTCCTCACTTCCACATACCCACCCTCCAACACCCTCTGAACCCATCCATACTCGCTATAGTCCCAGGACCAACATGCTCAATCTGCTCAGAGAGGCCTTGCACGACACCGTGATATCTGCGTATCAACTGCCGCAAACGCAGCATCACCGCGTGCCTCAGCCTCATGAATCACAATTTCGCAGCCATGGAGCGCACGCATTATATCAAGGTTTATACATGTCAGTTCTGGAGTGGTACCTGAGCGGCCGGCGAGGTCTACAGCGGAGGTTCTTTGGGCGACATTGGGATTACACTGAAGAAGTAAAGAAAAGACATGTTTGGTGCGGCGGAGAGGATTTCGTCTTCTTGCATGGAAATTGAACGGTGGATACGTGCTACCCTGACGAAGTCGTGCATATTCCTCAGTCACCACGTCCCGCTTTTCACTTTGTGTGTTATAGTACAACGGTGCTGAGCTGGCCATGTGCCTGCGATGTTGACTGGAAACACTTCAGCACGTCCCGAGTCGCAACATCGACGATCACTAGCCATTGAATAACTGACATGGGAAACAGAACAAATTGAGGATATTTACAAAAGAGCTTGCGCATTTGGACCAGACGACTAAGCCCACCGTGAGTGTACGCATAGTAATGGAGTAGATGGAGGGATAGGGGTTGATGGGGAAATTGGGAGGCGGGCTGTGTATGGTTTGCTTGTGCTGTGAAGGAAAGAGACCAAAGAGATGGGAAGGTCGGGGTAATGATAAATTGACGCATGTGATGATCAGAATCCTTCCCTAGCTGCGAAGTAAAGAGAGTTGGTCCGGGGCATAACATTAGTGCATGTGATGTGCTGTTCGTCGTAACTAGAGCTTATACTCTGCGTTTGGCGAACAGACAGCATTCATGTGGCAATCCTGTCACTGCGACAACACATTGAGTGTTGCCCGGATAACCTCCACGACGCATCTCTCATCCTCGTCATCGCCAACATCTGCCACCAAAGCCAGGTCTTGCTGCAGTATACCCCACGAAAGTTCCCAGTGGCGCGATCCCAGCACCGGCCTTTTCCCCAATACAAGTCTGTCGCCAATAGGTCTAATACATCTTCCCCCCTGCGATGCTGACAGACCCCCACGGCCAAGCCCACACCGGCACTTACGGCCTCTTCGACGACCCGGACGAGCTCGCGCGGACCACCGCGCTCGAAGAAGCCCATGAGATACACCGCCTCAAAGGCCAAATTCGGCGTCAAGAACGCCAAGATAGATGTCTAGACCGCAAAGAAAAGAAGGAGGCGAAGAGGGTAGCTTCTGGGAAAGCGCCAAAGTCGAGGTTAACATCCGTATTCGGCAAGATGATCGGGGGCAAGAGTTCTGGGAGTAGCCACGAGCCCGCTAGGCTACCGGGGAATGATGACGAGGATGAGATGGTGGAGAAGGAAGCCAGGAGGCCTGAGTACAGGATTGTACGGAGACCAGTGACACCCGAAACGGTTTACCGTACTGAGGATGTCGATGCTGTAGACAGCCCGTTCTTGAGGGAGTGCGGTATGGTCAAGGTTAAGAGCGATGGCGCGGGTGGTTGCCATATTGTGCCCAAGACCGATATCGAGAAGAGCGAGTAAAGAGGAGGCTTGAACATGCGAAGCATTGTATTTGACATCGCTGCAGCAGTTTTGCCGTGGAGTCTTGGTACGAGTGGTAGAACAAGCCAGCCCCAAGGGGGCGTTTAATGAGTTGAGAAGCGTCGGATCCACCGTGCTGCCAGGCAACCTTTCCAAACTTGTCCTATTCTTCTTCCTGGATTGGTTGCTGCCCATCTGGGTACACGTAAAATTCCGCCATCGCAAGCAGATGTGGACAGCTCTTCTGATTGCCCTTTGCGTGGCCCGTAGGCCTGTAGACGGAGATGCCCAATGACCACTATCTGCTTGCCATCCTTGAAGAACACAAACGTTCGTTTGCTTTCCTAGTCACAGTACTCCCGTGCCTGTTCCGGCATGAGAGCCCACGAAGAGAATTTCCTTGTGAAGCTCGACGACACAATCTATGATGGGCCAGGACTGATCGAGTAAACCCGATTTCTGCACTGCTTTGTAGAGATTCGCAACGGGGGAAATGCTCCTAGTATGGTCCGCAAAGAAGATATCACATTCGGAACATTTCAAAAGCAGCTTTAGCATTACGCTGCTGTGATAAAGAGAATTCTAGCGCGTAGCAAAGTCATCATCAGGCGTAGGTGAAATGAGGTCTGACATGATTCGGTCAAACTCGTCATGGCTAGCAGAAACATGTTCTACCCAGTGTCTGAAGCCGGATGGATGCTCTGTCCCGAGTGTGGTATGCCTGATTCCAGAAAGGCATTTGCCAGGTATGTGAAGCAATCTTGCAAGGCAATATCCTTGAGAAAGGCGTCGCATAGCTCTTGCTCTGTACGACGAATCTTCAAGATGATTATGCGAGTGACACCTCTCGCTGCTATCGTACGCTCAAGTGTCATCTTAATGCCTGCCGGAACCAAGATCTTTAGATTGGATCTGCTAAAATGTTCGGTTTGGAGTTCGATATCGAGCGTGGTCATTACGCACTTGTGACGAACCGTAGCAGTTGCATGCCGATCTGGTTTCGTGGACGTGTTTGTAGCCGCAAAATTGCGCTGCACAATCTGGCCATGTCGTGAACGTTTTCATGTCTTCTCTGTACTGTCTATACGTGCTCAACACCAACTTTGAATATTGTCCAAGCTTGGGATGTGTAGTACGAGAATCCCGTACTCGGCGACGACCGATGCGCGTTCTGAGGCACATGTGCTAACTGTTGAAGTGTATATTGCTCCGCACGCTGCAGATTGTATCGTTCGATCTTTTTGCATCTTCAACACTAACCGAGACGAGGCTCTGACCAGTTGGTCCGCTAGTCGCATCGGGTCGCTTTGTCGAAAGAGAAATTGTGACTTCAGCGACGTTCGTCAACGGTAATAACGGCGATGAGGGATGAGATCTGTCGAGAGAACGGTTCCTGGCATTCCTGATGCATCTCTAGCACGACTCCACCCGCAAACAGGTCCAGGCCCAAGCCGGTAAAATCGAGACTTCATGGAATGCCGTGTAAATGGTCAAAGTGCGCTGTAGACGATTTCTGTCGCCAAAGACTCGTGCTTTGGGCCGATCGATATCTCAACGGACGCTGCCTACGCCTGTTATCTTATCTTCCACCATCTTCATCAAGGTATCCTTGTTCTTGACTGCCTTTACTCTCTCCCCTTCCAGATCTTCCAACTGCCTCTCCAACTCCTTCATCCTCTCTACTTGCTCCTTCTCGCTCCAGTTCAAGCCTGGTAGATGCGCGATCAATCTCTCAATCTGCTGCTCCTTCAAGGTAATGTCCTGTGCCAGTTCTTTGATATCTGCCTGGAACTGTTCGGGAGAGGGTCTGGCTGGAGGCGCGATTGTCTGCTGTGAGGGGTCTGTCGTGGAGTTTTGCTGTGCGTTCTCGGCGGCGGTGCGGGCTTCTAGTTCAGCAAAGGTTTCCAGGCGTGGTTGGCCTAGGGGGACACTTGGTGGGGCATTTTCGCGTATCTGGCGTAGAGCGGCTGACATTTGGTTTAGGAGCTGTCTTTGTTAGCATGAGACACGTTCTGTTGGTTGTATAAGGGTAGTACCATGTCCAGTTCATCTTGGATTTGAGTGAGGATGTCACCCATGATAGGAGGCAGGTGTAGAAGATAGAAATAACAGCGTAATGGCTTTCAATCAACTAGAAAGATGGCAGCTGATATTGCGAGATTTGTGCGCTTGAACTGAGTGTATAAGTTGAAAGAGAGTAGCGCGTGGAAGTCGTAGAGAGCGGCCTTCGGTACCTATGGCGGAGCTAGCCTAGCGCGTTGAACCCTCAACCTCTGTCCCTCTGCTCCACCCTCACTCGGCATCCAACGCCCACTTTCACTCTCGGTCGCGTCAATTTGCTGTAAATATGTCACACCCTGAGCGCTCTTTCCGGATATCGTGATGCGACCATCCCTCTGCCCATCATGGCCGACACGAACCTCGCTTCTCGCATGGCTCTGCCAAACTGCTCCGCACCGCGTCCCACGCCGAATCGCAACCACTTCTGCGCGAAATGCTGCACCGGTTGATCTACCGAATTTGATAGTTTCGCCGGGCTCGAAACATCACAATTCGCTTCCTTCATTCTTAGAGTATGCGAAACGTACTAACCTAGCATTGACGTCGACTGTCGCTATCGGTACAGTTTATGAGTACATGTCAGCCCTGGCGCTGATGCGCCTGGGCTTCTCTCTCCTACGGATAGGCCGTAAGGCAGACGCTGGTATAGATCTGATTGGCCACTGGGTGCTAGCGCCTTTACGAGAGCCAGTGCCTGTCATTATACAATGCAAGTCACGGAAAATCAATTGTAACCCAAGCCAGATTCGCGAGTTAGAAGGATCGTTCCAGGGCATACCGCCAGAATGGCGGAAGAAGGATGTTCTGGGCTTGTTGGTCACTACAAAGAAGGCTACGACGGGCGTCTTGAGGGCTTTGGGACAAAGTCAGTGGCCTATGGGTTTTGTGCTCATCTCGCGGGAAGGGTTAATCGAACAATTCGTCTGGAATCGGGTGGCATCTGAAAGAGGACTGGAAGGAGTGGGCGTCACAGTGAGACATACCCCGCGAGCTCTACTGGTTGAGCCTGAGGAGGAACCAGAAGAAGACAACACAAAAGCATCAAAGAAGAATCGTGCTAAATTCAAGAATGCGGGGACGCGGAAGGACATCCAATTGACCTGGATGGGTTCGCCCATTTTCCCAGACAGAGACGACCTCGACCAGGAAACGCTCAAGCTCATACGCCAGATCACACCCAGCAATGAGGAGGCCCCTGTTGTTGCTGAAGTAGAGAAACCACCCCGAAGCCGTTCAAAAAGGTCTACAAAGGAAGCAGGTGCCAAAAAGGTCGCGCCAAGGCCCGTCGGCCGACCCGTAAAAATCTGGTCCGAAAGACAGCCTGCTCCGCGCGGAGGTCAAATTCCACGGAACATCAAGGAGCCACGCGGAGGCCACATTACTGGAAGACCCCCAGGATCAAGGAACAAGCTTCCACAGCTAAAACCCCCGCCAAAACCTTCACCACCGCCTCCTACGCCCGCTGGACAGAAGCGCCGCGGTCGCCCCAAGCTGAATGAGCCACCAATTGTACCCCGTGCAAAACTCGGAAGACCCCCTGGATCAAAGAACAAGCCAAAGGTACCCGTTGACGTTGAATGAGACTAGGAAATTCCCAATTCTTGTCGGAGAATGCGGTTGATTCATTTACCAATTGTGCCTAACCAGGGAGACACAAGCCTCCATTAGCCTCTTACATGCATACCGCGCATGCATGATAGCCAGATCGACGGCTGCCTGAGCTTGCATGTGTTCAAGTATATATTACTCCGCACACTGCAGATTGTATCTCTCGATCTTTTTGCATCTTCAACAGCATGTAGTCAGGCAGAGCAGAGCGTGACAGTCGCTATAAGCAGTCACGAGGCGATTGAAGAAGGAGACGAAATTCGAACGGACACGAGAACAGCACATATGAAGATCCGGATTTGAAAGATGGTCTGACAAAATTTAAGGCTTGAACTTCTGAGACCAAAGTCGATGCATTGGAGGAAGTATAGAAGTATAGGAGTTGACAGATGCCATGGTCCACCAGTAGGTGTAAGCACGCTCAAGGAAACGTGCCATCATTACCTCCAAGATATCTTGACCAAAAAAAAAGACACAAGATCAAGCGTCTCTGTGTCCATCATGTTTTTCCAACTCTCGCCTCTTCCGTATATGCTCGCCGTAAATACCACAAAAACAAGCAAAGATACCCAATATGCTCGATGTAAGAGTGACGTAGTATGCCGTCCGGTAGCACTTGAGACCCAACTCACATCCGCGTTGGCCATCTGGTTCGACCACCGAGTTGGAGTCATATACGGCACCATAGAAGAGATTGTAGACGTTGCCGCTTACAACGGGTGCCACGGTCATGAAACCCCAGTTGACAGCGAAGCCATCGGGGCCAAAAGCATCAACGACAAGCACAGGGAAGACGCCAAACAAAATACCGTATGCAAGCCCGGAGAGTCCAGATACAGCCCATAGATGATGGGGATTCTCAACGCGAATAGCAGCGACCTGTGCCAAAGCAAACACAGTGGCCGAAATGGCAGCGCACCAAAAACGTGAGTGATGTAGTCTCTTAACGATAAAATCGGAACCGATGCCGGAAGATAGACGTCCCAAGAAGGAACAGACTGAGATCATAGAGACATGCCAGAGTTGTCGGTGAGCAATGAAATCACTTTTGACTGAGTCGTCCCAGTGTTTCCAGAGTGCCTGTACATCATGACCGATGTTGCTGTACTGGTCAGCGGAGATGATGCAGAAGGTTGCGAAGATACGTACTTGATTGTCATCAAACCAACACCCGTCAGGAGAGCCATGAGTACCCACAATTGCCAGAATTCTGACTTGTTCAAGAGCGCCAGCCCAGTGATATCTGTACAAGAGTGAGTCGATTTCTTGCTTACTGCGTCGTCGTGATCACCGTCAATGATGTCGCCGGGGCCAGAGGATAGAAGTGATGAGGTTTCGGTTGAGAGACGGTCTTGTTCCTCTTCGGCTGCTAGGAGTGGTTGGCAAATGACAGGGAGAAAACAGTGGTGGAAATGGAAAACATGGCTTACTAATTTCTTCTTGCGGGAGAGTAGATGATGTGTACTTGGTGCTATTGGACTTTGTCTTGTGGAGGACGTTGGAGTTGCGTCGCACACGTTCGCTGGTGGGTAGGACAGCATAGCGAGTGCCAGCTTTATGGTCGACAACGATAAGGAAGGGTATTGATACTAGAACGAGTAGTGATGTCGCAAGAGAAAACATCATGAGCAATTTAGACGTATTCCCCGGGAATGCTATGCCGGCGATAAGAGTGTAGAAGAAGGCACTCAATCCAAAAGCAGCCATTGGGCAGGCGGTGGCTGATCCGCGATGAGCTGGCCAATTGAGTGTCGCTATCGAGATCAGCGGATGTCGTCCGACAGTTGTCGAGATTGTTACCTGTCTTCAAAGCGGCTTGGAAGGCAGCACAGCTGCCTACGCCACTCAAAAAGGAACAAAAGGATGTCAAAGCAACGCTCATGTAACCTGGTCCCCCATCGTATGCTGGCAACAGTCAGACATAATTCTAACCATCAAGATATGACGCATCCTACCAAGCTTGATGGGATAGTAGCCCGCGAACAGCGCGAACATGCCAATGATGGCGGCAAGTCGCGGGCTCTTCCTATCCGTTATGATTCCCATGGGTATGCCAGACGCATACATGCCCAAGTTGGCAGCGGTTCCCTTTGATTGTAAGACGATGTACGTATCCGGGTAATATTTAGCGTGACATACGACGACATTGCTCTGAGTCGCAGAGAGTTGAAGCTTATCGGCGAACTGCGGGGCCCATGCCGAGTAGGCATACTGCGTTTGTTAGCATGCCACTTCAGATGTTTGATGGGGACGTACATTTGTACCACAGGCAAGCGCGATTACGGTCGCAGCAACAACGGATATAATGCGCGTCTTCTTGTGTGTGGGAGGCTTTTCCTCGGCGACCATCTTGGCCCGTGTGAAGGAGGTGCTATTGCAATGCGCTGATCATCAAAAGTGGGAGAAGTCGAGTTGCGCAATCGCAGTGGACTTGAGCTATTCTCGGCACGTGCTAAGCCGAGGATCAGATGCCGCAGGTAAAGATAGGCAAAAGACAAAAGGCACGAAATGAAGCATGTGAAAGCAGCAGTCTATAGTAGTAGGCGAACAAAAAGTCAGGCGCGCCCGAAGACACGACACGGATGTCTAAAGAGTACACGAGTGAGTGAAAGTGAAGCGTGGCTGTCGCAGCTGGTCGGAGATAAGACGGCGGCGGCCAAGGCGCTGGACTTGGCGGAAGCAGCCGCAACGCAAGTGCAAGCGCAGGAACGTCACCGGCTTCATCCTCGTGCCTCTCCGGCTTCTCCACAACACCACATAGGCGACTCACGGCATCTCAACCATGGGCGCATTACTATCCGTACCCTTTCTGGCCATGCCCGCCATGGGCACGGTATGTGGACATGTTTCATCGCGATTGCGCGCCGCTAACATGGCCAGGTTTGGAGCGTTGCCGCCTCCTGCTGTGGCGCCGCAACATGCAGCGCCGTCATGGGCTCATGCGGAGGGAAGTGCGGTAACAGGTAGGACTAAGAGTACCGAGGAAGATGTGGGAGAGTATACTGACTGTCGCGCAGCATCGCCACTCGTATCGCGTACGCGCTCATCCTTCTCATCAACTCAATCGTCTCATGGATCATGCTCACCGACTGGGCCATGAAGAAGCTTGCCCACCTCACTCTGGATTACGTCGATATAAAATGCCACGGCGAGCAATGTTACGGATACGTCGCAGTGCAGCGCATCAACTTTGCCCTCGGCTTCTTCCACGTCCTCATGGCGCTCATGCTCATCGGAGTACGGTCTTCCAAGGACGGTCGTGCGACCATCCAGAACAGTTTTTGGGCTCCTAAGATAACGGGCTGGATCGGCATGATTGTCTTGACTTTCTTCATTCCGAACTCCTTCTTCATCGTTTGGGGCAACTACTTCGCCATGATTGGCGCGTGCCTGTTCCTTCTCATCGGACTTATTCTGCTTGTGGATCTGGCGCACAACTGGGCTGAGTATTGCCAGGAGAAGATTGAAACCACCGAGTCGCGCGTTTGGACAGGCATGCTTGTGGGTAGTGCCATGTCCATGTACTTGGCTTCGATCGCCATGACCATCATCATGTACATTTTCTTTGCAAAGAGCGGATGCGGCATGAATCAGGCAGCTATCACCGTAAGTGCATCTCTGGTGTTTGCCGAAGCTGGCTGACGTCGACAGATCAACTTGATTCTGCTTCTGATATCATCCGTCGCCTCAATCCACCCCGCAGTACAAGACGTAAACCCTCGAGCAGGTCTCGCCCAGTCCGCTATTGTAGCCGTCTACTGCACTTATCTCACTTTGTCTGCCGTGGGTATGGAACCCGACGACCATCAATGCAACCCCTTGATTCGCGCCCGTGGAACTCGTAAGGCGACTATCATCATCGGTGCGATTGTTACTTTCGTCACCGTTGCGTACACTACCACCCGCGCAGCAACATACGGCCTCGCTCTCGGCGCCCAAGGCAACCCTCACGGAAACGGCTATGCTCAAGTCGGCACTGAAGACTACGAGCACGGTCTTGTCACACAGCAACCCGAATCCCGTCGCGACATGCGCCAAGCTGCCCTACGCGCCGCCGTAGAGTCTGGCTCGCTCCCCGCTTCTGCCCTCGACGACTCAGACAGCGAAGACGACGACGACGAACCCTCTAGTAAGAAGAACCCACGCGACGACGAGCGCAACGCAACGCAGTACAACTACACGCTCTTCCACATCATCTTCTTCCTCAGCACAACATGGGTCGCCACCCTCCTTACGACAAACTTCGACGAGAAAGATGTATCCGGTAGTTTCGTCCCCGTTGGCCGAACATACTGGGCTAGTTGGGCAAAGATCATCAGCGCATGGGTGTGCTACGGCATTTACACATGGACACTGGTTGCTCCTCTCGTACTGCCAGATCGGTTCGACTACTAGTCGCTGTGCAGCCGAGCGGGGCTCCGAGTTGAGAATCATGATCTTCTGAAGACATTGCACTGTAGTCAAGTAGATCGTGCTATCTACTCATTTTATTTGCATAGCATGTGTTGGGTATTGTATTATTAGCTAGTATTTTGCATGATTTCGTTGAGTTGAATCGCATTTCATATTTCACATGTCACATATTTACAGTTATGAGGTACTTTATTAGCGTTTTAAACCCATGACTTGTTACCACTGACACCATCACATGGTGGTGCTCCAGCAGATGTAGCTAAGAGTGTTTTGGTGTCAACAGTGTAACACCGTCCTCAACGACTCTCTATGAGCAACCACAACATACATTCACATACCCCTACTCCGCATTACAAACACTTAACCCTCCACTTAGTCTGCCTGCACAAGTATATCCGGATGCCAAATCCGATATTTCTGACCGTGCCTCACGCAGCAGGCACATGGCTTGTGTGCATCGACACGGTAGTCACCGGCTATCATGACGGCTTTTGCGAAGGTTTTTTTTGCGCCACTGGGTGAGGGTGGTCCAGTTGCGGGATGGGACGTGGAAGGGGCGGGATGGTGGAACGTTGTTGAAGTGGTGCTAAGCGAGGAATGTTGATGGGGTCCCGTGTCTGTGCGCGTTTTGGCCATGTTCGAGTTTTGGCCACCCCAACACAACAACCACCTACACAAATCGCGTCATAACTCCACCAATATAGATCTAATTTAGGAAGCAATTAAAAAAATTGAATCGCGCGCACTAGGTGCAACTTTCTTATATTTGCAATTTGCTAAAAAGTATAGTGTAGGTCGTCGTACGCTCGCTTGAAGACACCAGGACCTAAACTAGCTACACAAACTCGCCTATCAACTTCTTTACCTATACTAAGAAACTATAGCTTCGGCCTTTTGAGACAACCTTTTGATGTAACCACACATTTTGTAGACACCTTTTTAGTAAAAAAAGATTTATTGCTAACAATAGGTATTTAGGCTCACGCCCCCTTGTTTAGTATTGCTAGCACGCAATTAGTGTGTCGCATGTTTAGATAAAAAATAAGAAAAGTAAAACAAAAATACAAATTGCCTTTTAACTTAACACGCCTTATTTTTCCTATTTTTGTCACTTTACTACTAGGCGCTCCTAGATAAAGTAAAGCAGTAACACTATTATTGTCTTGCTTCCTAACTTATAAACGCAATAATAAAAAGCCTACTTTTTTATTTCTGCCTCTTTCTTCTCTATTGCTAATTTAACATCTTATAATAGCTATTTAAGCTAAGTTATAGTTTTTATACTTAGCTTCTATATAATAAATAAGAAGAAATAGATACTAAAGTAATAAATTTCAAGTACTGTGCTAGTATTAGCAAATACTTTAGAAATTTTATTTTTCTTTAATAAATAGCTGAATTAGGGTTCAACAATTTATATATATATAAGAATATTATAAATAAAAAACATATATAAAATTTTTACAAACTTAGAAGTTTAGCTAAGTAGTTAAGTTTTAAAATACTTAGTAAGTTTAAGTGTCTGCATAAGCAGTTTTAGTTAGACTAAATTAAGTGCTAAGTACCGAGGTAGACGGGCTAACGCGCAGGACGGGCCAACGCGCGGTTTGAACACTAAAACCACCACTAAACTTAAGGCTGTAGAGCCTCACACAATAGCTACTATCGTGAGATTTTTTAGTAGTGAGATCTAGAGGGCTTAAATAATATATATAGCTATAGAAATTAAGTTAGAGTTTTAATCGCGCGCTCTTTGCGCGAGGTAGACGCTAGTTAAGCTATAACACTACTTTAAGGCTCTCTACTACTTATAGGGCTCGCAATAGGCCTCTTTTTTTAAGTAATTTTTTTAAGAGCTTTAAGGCTAGGTAGCTGTGTCGACGATGACAGTAGCCTGTAGGTTAGAGGATAGGTTAGAAGAGGTTGATCGTATGATCAATGAGTGAGAGAGGTACAGCAGCAGCAGCAATCTGCTAGCTAGTGCTGTAGGAGATTAAAAAGAGGAGAGTAAAAATCTAATTAAACAGTTAACTTTACAGCTTGCTAACTGCGCAGTAGGAATTAAAACTATAATTAAGCAGCTAGGCTTATAACTGTAGGAGCTGAAAAGGAGCAATTGCTTAATTAGGAGGAGTCGAATAAGTGTATTAAACAACTAAATGCCACAACAAAGTGGTCAATAACTGCTTAAGAGGAATAAGACGATCTGGCCCGTATATATAGGCGCTAGCGCGATCGTCACGTGTTCAGCTTACCAGGATCACCTGCTCAACAGGGTGACCCGCATGTTGCGCATGTCTATACTCCAACACATTATCTTTGTATCCTCGTCTAAACTAATATTAGATAGTAGTAGTTGTTCTTAGAATTCTATAATGAATTTGCGTATGCTTTTCTTGCCTTAGCTTATAGACTAGAGCTTGTTCTTAGCTCTCTCTACACTATAGGGATCTCTAAACATTTAATTAAAGAAGTTTAATAGCTTATTAAAGTTTTATAAATTAGAAATGAATATTTAGTTAAGGAAAGGCAGGGTAAGAGTTGCAGCTAAGCCTTTTAATTAAATAAAGGCGTAGTTACAAGTCCTTTTATCTGTGTTAAAATCTTCCTTATTGTTTTCTACTTTAGCGGTAAGCTGTTGTTGAAAGATTAAGTACATCTTTCTATTTCTATTAAAGGTATCAGGATCTAGTTGTTTAAAACACCTAGGCGTTTAAGCTTGTTAATTTCTTAAGGCAGCTAATAGAGTAGGTAACTAAGGTAGAGGTTGTTCTTCCTTAGGCTCTCTTTGTTGTAGCGTGCCTATAGCCTCCTAAGCTTAGAAGGCTTCCTGTATCCTCATAGAAGCAGCTATCTTATCTAGGCTACTTGCTCTACAAAGACCTTCTAAAGTAGTTTCTACTTTAGGTCTGCTAACACTATCTTAGTGTAGTTCTGCTATCCTTACAGCTAAAAGAGCTACTAAGGGTTCTGCTATTGTATTTGTAGGTACTCGCTAGTACTCTATATTGTTGACAGAAATCGTTATAGGTGCTACTACGCTTAGTAGGCTTATCTAACGAATTTAAACGTTCTAGGTCGAGTCTTGTTTAGCTAGGTATCCCTTAGCACTCCTTGTGCTTCTTTCACTGTTAATCCTTAGTAGATTTAAACAGTCAACTAATTAACTAGCAGTCTGATCAATTAGGATCTCGTGCGTAGATATAGCTCTAGCAGGCTTCTCGTCTAGATATAGCTCTAGAGGGCTTCTAAGTACGACGTAGCTACGCGAGTAGCTAAAGAAGGATCTAATTCAATTGTAAGGGTGCGTTGGGTTGACCAATGATGCAAGGTAAACAGTGAATGAATTAGATATCGAACTATAGAGAGAGACTACGCAGGTTTATATATCTAACCCAGGTGACTAGGACTTAACCTAGGTTAGGACTAACCGAGGTTATCAGAGGTTGTCGGATCAGCTAACAGTTAGCGTGATTAGTACGGCTGGTAGTCAGCTACTAGTGCTGAGGTGCTAGTGCTGAGGTAAGAAAAGCCAACGAAGGCCACAGGCCGAGTACTAGAGAACATCAAGGCTTCAGCCCTTTACACTGCTGCCTGCTCTTGCTCCTGCTCTAGTAAGCGTCTTTAATCTAGAATATAATGCTAAAGATTATTTACGCTAGACATAGCCTACTCAGCAGGCTATAGATCTAAATTAAAGTTGTCTTTTTCGACAAGAGCTTTATAATACGTAGCTTTATGCTGCTTATGCTTCTAGTTAACCTACGTAGCAGCCTGCTTAACAGCTAGCTTATAATTAATAACAGCTACAGCAACAGCAGCTTTAGCAATAACAGTAGTAGCAGTAGTAGCTTCTTTTATAATTAGCTGCTTAAGAATAGCAAGCTTATAAAATGCTGCCTTTTTATAGTTTATACTGTCCTTACATGTACTGTCCTGATTACCATACAACTTATTAGATATATAGTTATAAGCATTGTGCTAGAGTAAGCTGACGATTATCTTACAACTTAATATATAGAAGTAATAAATTAGATTCGCGCCTTTATGCTGCTCGCCTCTAGATCCTTGCTGTTTAAGCTAGAATAGCTAATAATGCGCTTAAGCTTGCTAAAGCTTAGAAAGCTAAGCAAGATCTGCTAATAGAGTCTAGCAAGTATTTAATTTAATTTTTAAGGTGTCAAAGGTGGTGGTGGTTGTTATAGTCAAAATGGGGTTCCAAAAAAGTGAAAAGCAGCTACCCTCTACTAATCAATCGCAAAAGTCAAAAAAAAGATTATATGTAGTCAACGAGATTCGAACAGTAGGTAGATGAGTTCTAGAAGGAAAGCTTAGACTACCGAGCGATAATTAGGGTCAAAAAAATTTGCTAAGGTACTAAAAAACAACACTAGTTAAAACGTGTCCAACGGCGATTGCCAGCCTATAGCTGACAACAGGATTACAGTAAGATTGTAATAGGATTACAACATAATGCGATAGAGGAGAGAAAGGACACGCAGCAGGAGCCTGCAATACTTTATAAAGCTGCTGCTACTTACTTACTACTTCTTACCTTTCGAACAGCACCGCATACGAACGATTCGCATATAATACACTACACTGCAACATAGCGTACAACCTCTATAGCAAGCATCTCCTTATTCTAGGCTCTCTTCTAAAAAAAGCATCCTTTGCTACTGTCTACCTAGCACCCAATTTAGTCTAACTTGAACTGCTTATGCAGACACCTAAATTTATTAAGTATCTTAAAACTTAACTACTTAGCTAGACTTCTAAGTTTATAAAAATCTTAAATAAGTCCTTTATCTATAATATCTTTATATACGAAAAGATTGTTAAGCCTTAATTTAGCTAGTTGTGTAAGGAATATACGATCTCTAGGGTATTTACTAATACTAGCGCAGTACTTAAGATCTATTACTTTAGTATTTTCTCTTTCTTGTTTATTATGCAAGGGCTAAGTATAGAGACTAGAACTTAGCTTAAATAGCTATTGTAAGACGTCAAATTAGCTATAGAGAAGAAAGAGGTAGGAAAGGAGGAGTAGGCTTTCTATTATCGCGTCTATAAGTTAGTAAGCAAGGCGATAATAGTGTTACTGCTTTACTTTAGCTAGGAGCGCCTAGCAGTAAAACAACAAGAATAGGCAGGATAAGGCGCGTTAAGTTAGGAGGCGATTCGCGTCTTTATCTTACTTTTCTTTATTTCTGTCTAAACATGCGACACACTAATTGCGTGCCAGCAATGCTAAATAAGAGGGCGTGAGCCTAGATACCTGTTGTTAGCAATAAATCTTTTTTTTTTACTAAAAAGGTGTCTACAAAATGTGTGGTTACATTAAAAGGTTGTCTTAAAAGGCCGAAGCTAGTCTAGCAAGTATAATAATTCTAATGCTTACTGGTAAGCTTATTCCTAGTTCTAGTTTTTCTGTTTGTTTAGCTTTTAATCTCCCGCTTATCCTAAGCAAATAAGAAGAGACTTAGCCTAGTATATAAATGTTGCTACTTAATACAAATCCTTTACTTCTTAAATATTATTACTTTTAATTAAGTACTTAACCTGCTGAAAGTTAAGCAACTGCTTAAGCTTCTTAAACTATTACTAAGTAAGCAACTTAGTTAGTTTATTAGCTAGTATAATTGCTATTTTAAAGTACTTAACCTAAAATAATCCTTTCACAAATTCTTGCTGTAGCTATATATTTTGTATATCTACATGTCTTAAATAAGTGCCAATCTACTTATTCTTCTTTACTACAAGCCTAATTATTTGTTAGTTATTATACTAGACTGTCTAAACATTTCTTAAATTAAGAGATAGCTTACAAAAGAAGCGTTTAAGAGCTATAGCCTCCTTAGTAGTATACTTAAAGGCAAGTAGCTTAGCTTTAGTAGTTAACGTAGTTACTGTAGTCTGCTAAGCCGCCTTCTAAAATATTAGACTACTATATAGGATAGCTATGTACCTATTAAACAATTAACAAGTTTTTTAATTTTCTATAAAAGAGGCGTTGCCTATAATTATTAGGTCTAGGCTATTATAGTTTCTATATTGGATTACATCCTATCTTGTCTAATAGAGGTATATATTTACTTATTTAACAGCTTTTATATACTAATTAATAAAGTTTATAAGAAAGTATTGAAGCTTTAAGATTAAGTAAGCAATGTTTAGTTACAGCATAATAGCTGTATATAGCACTAATCTAATCTTTTCTTAGTAAGCCTTAATCTCTTGCCTAGCTACTTTGCTAGTGTACTTAATTAGCTTCTCTAATAGCAGTAAAGTCTAAAAAAAAGCTACTATCCTCTAGCTTTAACTTGTTCGCAATCCTATTAATGTATATATTGTATATAAGCATAATTACTTACTTCTTACAATCTCTAATTACCTAGATACTAAGAAACTATTTAACTAATTCTTGTTCCTGTATCTTATACTTGTCTATAATCTTTAACTAAAAATCTATTACTCTCTGCCTATAATCTTTTGTAAAGAGCAGTTGGATATTATCTACATAAAATAAAACTAAAATTCTTCTTTCTTAATTAAAGAATAGGCAGGGCTCCTCTAGTAAGGCGATTAGTCTAATCTCTTTTAGTAATCCTAAAAATTTATTATACTATAATAGTAGAGAGTCTTATAATCTATATAGTGCGTAGACAAGCTGTACACACTTTCTAGGCTTCTTAAAGCTATCTAGCATCTTACTAATTATTAGGTTGTCTGCTATAATTAATGTATTAAAGAATACTCTTATAATATTATATTACTTAATCTCTAAATTATTCTTAGCAGCAATTACTATTCCTGCTTAAAAGAACTTAGCTGCTAACGTAGCAGCATATATTAAATTAATCAGTCCTTTATCTCAAAATTACTTTTTACAATAATCTGCGCCTTGCATTTAAGAAAGAAGCTGTCCTAATTAAACCTATAAGTCTAAATTTACTTTATAAATATTATTTAATCATTTGCTTCTTCTTTTAATATCGTAGTCTAGGTCTTATTTTTACTTAACTAATTAATCTCTTTCCTGTAAGCATCCTTACATTAGGCTACTATAAAATGCTAGAGCAATTGCTTTTATAATGTTAGCAGTTTAGGTAGGTTGTTGCAATAAAGTTAAGTATTTTTTATATTTAGTTTATACTTAGTAAGTATAGCTGCTATAATAATGTAATTAAGAGTCTTATAGCTTACTTAGTCTTTCTAGGTTGCTTACAAACCTAGCAGGTAGGTATTACAAAAATTAATCTATAATAGATTTTTATAATTTATAATTAATGCGTTAACACTACCTATACTTCTACTCTTTGGTCAATTATTAGGATCTTAAGTTGCGTCTTTATGCTTACGCCTGCTACCTAGCTTACGTAGTAGAAGATAGCAATTTGTAAGCTAATTTAAGCTTTTGCTAGTAATTCTTGCACTACGTCATATAAGTAGAGGTTAAGCTTCTAATTACTTACCTTGTCTGCTATTTAAGGCCTAAGATCTTAACTTATAAAATAATTTACGCTCTGCAACTTACTTGCTTTAAGCAAAGGTTCTATTACAACTAGCTAGCGCGCTAGACTCTTTAGGCATAAACTGTTAGACTAGTAATAAGTTATTAGGCTTATTTCAAAGAGGCTCCCTTTTTTTAGACAATAACCTGTTAACTCCTTTCAGCAAGCTTACTACTAATTAACTTTTAAATGCCTTGCGATTAATTGCGTCGTCGCTCCCTAGGGTCTCTAGTTTAGGAGTAAGTTCTAGAGTAGTAAGACTAGTATTTTGCTGCTAATCTTGGTAAATTTCTAATATTGCACTAGCCTTGTGCTCTATTTACTTAGCGTTTTCCAATTTACTCTTAACTTCAGTAGGCAGGCCTTTCTTACTACTTAATATAGTAGACAGATTACTTTTAAGGCTCTTAGTAGTTAGCTATATATTCTAATCTACTCTTCTTTGAATAGGCAAGAGGACTTTTAAGTTGTTTTTAGGATTAACTAGTATACCTTTATAAAGAATCTATATAATCTTAATCGCTTAATCTTTTAGCAGCTCTTTCTTACAATATCCTTTAAAATATTAACGTTTATTAAAGGTTATATTATAAGTAGTAATTACCTAATTAAGTGTTAGTACTTATATGTAGGATATATTAAAGGCTTAATAACGAACTAAATAATTAATATAGCCGCGAGGATCAACTTTAAATCCTTAACAATTGCGCCTAGCTGCCTTCTCCTTGTTTAAAGAGTAGGCTTAGTAGCTATAGGCATAGATTCTACTCTGGTCTAAGCATAAATTAGTAGTCTAGTATCTAATCTTAAGTAGTTAATAGTATTAGAAATATTTTCTAAACTATTCTTTAAGAACCTAGTTAGAGGATTAGTAGCTATAAATCTTAGTAAAGATTTTTTTATGTAGGTAAGCCGCTGTATCTATAATTACTAGCTAAAGCTTAGCTAGTAGATTAGCGCTTATACGCATCTTAATAGCCTTTATAATTAGCTCTTAGCTAGCTCTCTCTGCTAAGCTATTTAGCTTATAAGTGTATGTGAAGATCGTCCGAAGATGATCTAGGTTGGTTCTCAGGAAATGAACGAGTACTAAGGACACAGGGGTGTACTAGCACGATTAAAAGATTAATGTAATAGTACAGGTTAAGAATTAGGTCTTAATCCTTAGATTAATTACTAAGGTAAAACTCTAAGTTATACACAATATGCTATAAGAGCATATTGCCTACTGCTATATACATAGGGAGTTCTAGAGATCCTATAGTATACTATAGTCCTAGCAATCCTAAAGTCTATCTAGGACTTCCTAGGATTCTAGAATGTCCCTAGTCCTAAGGATCCTAAAGCCTAGCTAGGACCTTCTAGGACTCTAGGACTCTAGGACTAGCCACGTGATCTGCTTATTACCTAATCCCTAGGTCTGTGCTATCGGCTGTCAGTACTTAAGGTGGTGGTGCCCTACTCTAGGCCTTAGATCGTAACAGTGTATAGCAGTAGCGTCTTAATTATAATCTCTTTTTCTTTTGCCTATTCCTTATATCTTAATTGCCCTCTCTAAGGCAGTGTAGCAGTGTTGTTATTTTAATAGATTTCTACAATCTTCTGCTAATATTTTCTCTTAATTCTTATAGCAAAGCCTTTAATTAATAGTATAATATAACTTAATATCTTTAACTAGATATTATAATTGTACAGCTTGCCTCAGTAGTCTTTCTTAATAATTAGTGCTTATTTCTTAAGTAGTTAACTAATTAAAAAACTAAATAGATTTTATAAGATCTTGAAGAAAGGTTAAGGTAATTTTTTTCTCAGTTATTATGAAATTCCTTATGAGATATAAGCTGTTGCGTAGTAATTGCATTCTAAAAGCTTCTTACTAGTGATCTCTCCGTTCTGCGCTAAGTAGACTAGAGCTTTAATAGCTTGTTGTCCTAAATAGCCTAGTTATTAATACTATAAGTCCTTATTACTAGTGCGCAACTGCAGTCTCCTTAATTATGCTACAGCGTTCATAAGCAGTAGTTAAGTAGTATAATACAAGAGTTGCTTATATTTAACAAATAAAAGATTACAATAATACTCTAGGTTAATTAAGATTATGTTCTTCTTAATTGTTCTAAAACGTATAGTGTAATTATATCCTAAATACTACATGCCTGCCTGCTTAAGCTGTGCTTCTAAGACAATATTAACGTAGAAACCTAGTATAAACTTAACGTTAGTAAGCAGTAGATTAGCTGTCTTAGGACTAGCCTCGCTATGCAGGACGTTCTTAAGCAGCCTATTTCCTGTTCTAGTAACTAGAATAGATTAAGTGCCTGCCTTAACAGTTTTATCTTTAATACATTCGCTAAAGGTGCCTAGTACTAGGTAATCTATACTGTTAACTAAGTAGACTACTACTCTACTAACTATAATTGTACAAAGAGACAAAGCATAAGAGGTAAAGGCTACGCTAAATATATTTAGCCGAATTTCTTTAATAAAGTCCCTTAAGTTAATTAGTGCTAAAACTAATAAGCTAGAGTAAGATCTACTAGACTTATTAGTAACTTATCTGCTAGTGCTAGTCTTCTAGCTGTCCTTGTTAATCTAGGTGCGCAGTGTTGCCTATCTATTAGTGTTTTATTAATTAAGTATCTTTTTTCTTATTGTCTATTAACTTAATTAGTATATTGCTAGGTAGGCTTAATTTAGTAACTGCAGTTTAAAGTTAGTTGTAGTTACACAGTATTTAGAAGTACTTACTTACAGACCCTTTACTAGACTTAAAGAAGTAAGAGTGCCTTTACTTACTACTTCTATTTAACTTCAAGTTATTTAATAATTATTAAGCTATCCTTAATCTAGATTTAGTTTAGAACACTACGTGTCCTTTTTCTCTTATAAAAGTAATTAACTAATCTTATAATAAAACACTAAAGATCTTTTCTAGATTATTGAGAGTTAATTAAGCTTTACTAAGCGCTATTACTTATGCTAGCTTATTACACTTTTTGCGCGACTAGTCTAGTGCAATCTTAGTGTCTAAGGCGTCTAAGAAATTAGTAACTGCTAACAGCCTAACAATTTTAAGTAGAGAGTAGATTATTACTTATTAAACTAACGCTAAGGGCCTATTTGTTACTAGCAAGCTTTATCTAAGTAGGATCTATACTACGCTCTAATGAAATTTTAAGTATTCTAATCTATAGGAGTAAGATTCTCCTTTAGAATCTTTACTAAGGCTTAAAGGCTAGTAACGTTCTAAGTAATTATACTTATTAAAGCGTTTAATAGCAGATCTAGATGTACAGTCTTACTAATTTAGTTTTTGGCATTAGTAATTTTAGGAACTTTTTTATTTATCAAGCAGTACGTACTTTATACCTATTAATTAGCTTATTATAATTTTTTTTCTTATACTTAGTGTTGATTGTATAAGCCTTATATTTGTGTTAAGTAATTTTGTAGTTCATTTATATTTGTGTGCTAGCGCTAAGTAATAGAGTAACTAGTTGCTTAATATCTTTAGGCAGCTCTAAATACTATAGCTTTTAGTAATCTATTAAGGGCACGTCTAGGAGATTAGGATTAACCTAATTCTAGATATTTTTCTCTAAGCAGTGCAGTCTTAATAGAGTAAACTAGGTTAGCTAGTCTAATTAAGCCTTAAGAATTTGTGAAGATCGTCTAAAGATAATCTAGGTTAGTTCTCAGGGAATGAACGAGTACTAAGGACACAGGGTGTACTAGCACGATTAGAAGATTAATGTAATAGTACGAGGTGTGTTAGCACAATTAGAAGATTAATGTAATAACACAAAAGTTAAGAATTAAGTCTTAATCTTTAGATTAATTACTAAGGTAAAACTCTAAGTTGAACACAATATACTATAAGAGCATATTGCCTACTGCTATATACTAATAAATAGGCGCTTATGTACGAGCATGCGCTCGTAGACAATCGCGCTTGTTAATAATTAGTTACGTAGTCACGCTCGTAGATAAGCGCTCGTTAGTAAGCAGTTACGTAGTCGCGCTTGTAGATAAGCGCTTGTTAGTAAGCAGTTATATAACAGTATTGTAGTTGCCTAGCTGTAATTATCTGTCTATGTTGCATAGTTCCTGCGGGGTTGTCCTCTCGTCCCTTAGTCTAGGTTGTAACACTATACTCCTCTTCCTAAGATTTGTCTTTAAATTATATAGTTATATTTTATAGATTTTGTTAAATAACTAAGGCTTGCCCTGTATTATAAGTTAGGTATCTATTATGTCCTCCTCTTATTAACATTACTTATATCTTAGTTCTAAAATTATTTATACTAACTATTTTACTAAAGTTTCTTATAATTATTATTTTTTAAAAGGCTTTGTTTATTTTGTTATACCTCATTCTTGTCTAAAATGTGCTAAGTATATATAGCTAGGTTAAGCATGTGTAAATATGTCTTAAGAGTTTCTAAATTATACTTATAATAAGTATTAAAAGAAAGTAGATAAAGATAAAAAGGTACTTATAACTATAATTTCGCGTTTACTACAGAAGAAAAAAATTCTAAAATAGACTAAAGAGTATACTTATAAGAAAGCATTGTGTTTTGCTTTAGATATAGAGATTGCTAGTAAGCTTAAAATAGCGCAAGAAACTAATTATCCTATAGTATTTATTAGTGTAGCTCTTTCGCCTATAATATAGGCTATAATAGATTTAATTAATACTTCTATTACTAAGCTTAGTAGTTTATAAGGTATATTGTCTGTTTTGTTCTTACTACTTAATTGTCACCCTAGTAGTCTAGTAGTAATCACTAAGTAAGTTATATTTTTTAGCTAGTGTGTGTGCTAACGTCTTTAGTTTAATTTTTAGTATAGTTGTTATATTTTTGTAGTATTTATTAGCAGTTAGTCAGGTTTATGTCTAGTTCTTATATATTGTTACTGTCTAGGTAGCTTAAATATTTAACTAGGTATTCTTTACTGTTTTTATTTTCTTAGTATGTAAGGATTCTTTTAACTTTAAATTCATTTTCTTCTACTATTTTATAATAAAAGGTTTTCTAGAGTAGCGTCTCTAGGTCTACTAGTTCTAACATGTTAATATAGAATCTTAAGTATATCTTTGTGTCTACTAAGAGGTTAATTGTATATATAACTAGTCTTTTCTAGTCTTAAACCAAAAACAGTCTAACTTTAACATTATTAAGTCTTTTACTTAGTTGTTTAGTGCGTAGATTCTTTATAAGTAAATATACTTTATCTCCTATTTTTAGCTAAGGTGCTATTTTTGTTTCTAGTTAATATATAAAAGGCTTTAGTATTAAGCTTTTTTAATTGCTTTCTTGAGTAACTTATGTACCACTTTTAGCTTATTAGCTTTTGTAATAGCTACTTCTATCTTTAAACTTAGAAGTGTACGTATAAAGAAGTTTAGGTGTCTCTTATAATTTACATAAAATAGAGTTTGTCTTATTAATTCTAAAAGTATATTATTGTATACTATTTGTGCTATAAGTAGTATTAATACTTCATTATTCTACGATTAATTAATATATATCCAAAGGTATGCTTTTATTATGTAATTTGTTTGTTTTATTTCTCTATTTATCTATAGGTAATACGCTGTTAATAGCTTCCTCTTAGTTCTAATTGTAGTAAGTGATATCGTCTAAAAATTTAAGGTAAAGAGCTTATCTCTATTACTAATAATTAACTTTAGTATACTGTAATATTTAATAACTTAATTATTAACAATATACGTAAGCTATACTACTGTAAAATCTTTCTTAAAGGTAATATATTTAGCTTGTTTTATAAATCAATTAACTACTATAAGAATTATGTTGTAAGATACTTTTATAATAAAGTCTCTTAAGACAATTAGTCTTGTAATAAAGTCTATAAAGATGTCTAACTATAGTGCGTTAAGTAGTTCTATTGCTTATATTTCTCTATAAGGTACGTGTATACTGTATTTATTCTTCTAATAGTCTGTATATTTAGTAATAAAAGTAGTAACCTTATCTTTTATTCTTAGAAACTTATAATATCTCTTAATAAGTTCTATAGTTCTTGTAATACTAGAGTAACTATATACTAAGTTGTTATAGTGTTATCTAATAATTACTTCTTACAATTCCTCTAGTACATTGTACGTAATATATATAAGTAGATTAAGCATCTATGCTAGTCCTAATAATCTATTGTTATTAACTTATAGTATTATAGAGTTAGTTATCTCTTTTATTCTTATAATATTGTGTCTACAGCTAAAAGCATCTACTCTTTTATTATTTTTTCTTAGTGTGTACATAATCTTAAACTTATGTTATCCTAGTTCTTCTGACTATCTAACTTAGTGTTAGTTAAGTCTTTTAGTAGTTGTAAAGTTAACTAAGTTCTTATAATCTATAAATATTATAAGTTCTAAGTAGCTTTTAGCGTATACTCTCTAATATCTTAAGTAGTTAAAAATAGCTTACAGCTCCTTGTTATAGATATTATATTATTTCTCTAGTCCTAAGAACTTATAAGAATAATAGGCAATTTAGTACTATTTTCTTTTGTGTAGCTAGCTAGCATTTCTGCTAAGTGCAAGGTCTAATGCGTCTATTTTAAATTATAATAGTCGTCCTACTTAGAATATGTAAAAGCATAGTAGTTCTATACAAATATTCTTCAGCGTTTAGAAAGCATTCTCTACTTCTCTACTCTACTTAAAAGGTATTTCTTTCTTTATAAGTTTTTTTAATAGAATAGTAATCTTAGAGTAAAATTTAATAAACTATTAGTTAAAGTTTAAAAATCTTAAAAAAGCTTATACTTCATTAACTATTATTAGTTGTAGCTATTCTTTAATTACTTGTATTTTCTCTTTATTTATCTATACTTCTTATGCCTTTATAATATATCTTAAAAAGGCAACTTTGCTTTTATAAAACTTGCATTTCTTAAGTTTTAGTTATAGGTTAAACTAGTCTAGGCACCTTAGTACTGTATAGATATGTTTAATATAATTTCTTAAGTTCTTAGAGTAGATAAAGATATTATCTAAGTAAATTATAATAAAGATATTTAAGTATGCTCTTAATACGTTATTAATAAGTTCTTAAAACATTACTAAGGTGTTTGTTAACCTAAACAGTATAATAGTATATTTATAATATCTATATTTTATTTAGAACGCTGTCTTCTAATCTTTACTTTTCTTAATCTTAATAAAGTAGTATCTATTTTGTAAGTCTAGTGCTATAAAGACTTTAACGTAAGATAATTAATATCTAAGTTTTATAATATTAAGTAATAGATATTAATTCTTTACTGTAATATTGTTTAACTTCTAATAATTAACGCATATTCTTAGTAGCCTATTCTTCTTTAGAACAAAGAGTATAGAGAATCCTACTAGTAATAACAAAAGTCTTATATGGCCTTTTACTAAATTCTTTTCTATTTTTTTTTTAATATTTTAAGTTCTATCTTTAATAGTTAATAAATTAGTCTAAAGAGTAGAGTCTTCTCTTCTTCTAAAATAATCTTATAATCTTAAGGTTAGTATCTTAGTAAGGCTTTGCTATCTACTACTTTTATAAAGAGGTACTAAAATTCTTTATACTCTTTTAAGATATCTAGAGTTACGCGTATCTCTAAAACTCTAACTTTATAACTTAGAAGAGCTCTTCTAGTATTTATTAAGTTAAACTCTCTTGTCTTAAGGCTGTTCTTAGTTAAGGTTTACTGTCTCTTAGTAATATTATTTATCTTCCTCTGATCTACTATCTTAGTTATTAGATATATAAGCTAGCTTATAGTTGCGTTAAGTCTATAGTACTTAAATAAGAACTTCTTTAACTTCTAGTTGATTTATAAGTTGCATTCTTATTACTAAAGAAGTCTTAATATAATATTGTAAGTAGCTAGTCTAAAAACGTCTAAGTCTATCTCTTCTTAGTGTTCTTACATGTAGAGAGTTACTTAGGTAACCTTATAAGTAATTATTATCTCGCCTAGTATAAGCTAACTATTAGCTACGTATAGTAGATAGGGTTCTTATCTCTCTAATACTTATAGACCTGCTACTAATATTGCTTAAGCAGAAACAAAGTTAGCTTATGCGCTAGAATTTACTAGTATCTATATCTAGTATCTATTAAGCTTTACTATAAGCTTAAGAAGGCTTAGAGGATTTATTATATTAATTTCTCTAGTAGTATTGGGTGTCTAGAGCGTTTATTTAAAAAAAACTATGTACTAAATCTATAGAACTTCTTAACAATAATGTATTAGTTATATTTAATATTAAGGCATATATACTATAAGAGTTAGTTATATTTTTATGCACTAGTTCTATTCTTATAATCTCTCTACTGCGTTACATGCATCTGTAAAGTTTCTTCTAAATTATTATATCTATAAAAGTATAGGCTATATCTCTTGTCCTATATATATACTGCGCATTTATTATTAGAGCAATTATACTATTAGTATTTATATCTAGGCAATCTCTTTAATTTCTTAAGAAACTATCTTAATCTACTTTTATTAGAATAATAGATTGTACAGCTGTCGTGTATATATATAGTCTATAAGTAGTTTATATGTTCTAGGTTGCGTAAGTCTATCTAGTAGTATATATCTTTAGCGTAGCTATTATCTTAAGCCTTACGCTATTATTATATTACTTTAAGTTTATTGTAAATCTCCTTTATCTCTTTATCTAAATTCTAGCGTGCTAGCTTATTCTAGGAAGCCTTAGCTTCTTTAGTCTATTTCTATACAAAATTATTATATATAGCTTTATTAATAGTTGCTACTAGAGTAAGTCTCTTCTTCTACAGTTCCTCTAGTAAGTTAGTATACTAGCTATAGTCTAGGAATATTCTTTTACAGAGTTCTATAAAGATCTCTTTAAGGCGTCTTAGTTGCCTAAGTAGGGTGTTAATCTTTTCTACTAGATCTATAAAGCATCTAGTCTCTATAAGTAGTAGTGCCTATATACTAATATCATGTCTATTATCTATAGTGTAGGTAAAAAGTTTTTATATACACATAAGAACTATTTCCTTGTTATATACTACTAGCTCTTCTTATGTAATTAGTATAGCTAGTTAATAGTTTTCTTTAAACTTAACTATCTTGCTATATTTAGTTTCTTCTACTAGAGTTACTTCTATATCTTTGTCTAGTACTATCTTAGAAATATCGTCATCTAAAGTTTCTTCTAGAGTAATTATAATTAGGTTATCTAGTCTATTAATACTTACTTCGTCCTGTCCTTAAATTGTAATAGTAGATTATATTTATTTTTAAGGTATCAAAGGTGGTGGTTGTTGTTGTAGTCAAAATGGGTTTTCCAAAAAAGTGAAAAGCAGCTGCCCTCTACTAATCAGTCGCAAAAGTCAAAAAAAAGATTGTGTGTAGTCGACGAAATTCGAACGGTGAGTGGATGAGGTCCACGCGCTAAGCGCTCAGAGCAGAAAAGCTCAGACCACCGAGCGAAATCAGGGTCAAAAAATTTGCTGAAGGTACCAAAAAACGACACCAATTGAAACGTGTTCAACGGCGATTGCCAGCCTGTGGCTGGCAACAAGATTGCGATGGAGGTGGAGGAGGGTAAGGACACGTACGTTACCGCAGCGGGAGCCTGCAATACTTCATAATAGTAGATTATATAATAACATTCTATCTATTATCTAGATTATTATTAGGTTCTACATAGTAAATAATCTTAAGTTATTAAGTTACCTTACTTTAGCTTTAGTAGTTTTATTTTATGTAACTTTCTCTGCTACATCTATAATACGTAACTTTCTTATTACTCTTATTATACGTAAACTTTTTTCTTCTTAGCCTCTTATTAATGTTATTAAAGTATATTAGCTTACAGCTGTTAGTAGCGTAATGCTTTAGAGTCTTAAGTATATAGTTTTACTAACGTCTTTAGTTAAAGTATAGGCGTTAAAATGTTTAATATACTTAAGCGTCTATATTCCTAAGTGCGCGATTCTCTAGCATAGATAGCTGTTCCTCTAACATAAGCTTATATAAATTGTTGTCTACTCTAATAGCTTTAGCTATAAGTTTATTAAGTATATTAAGGCTAGCGTTTATATATAAGAACTTTATATATTAATAGAGCACAGCACGTAAACTTCTAGTTAATAGAGGACTTAATTTCGCTAAGGTAGTCTCACATTGTCAGATATTATAGGTTAAGTAATACTGATATGATAATGATAATATAAGTGATGATAAGTTGATGGTATTGATGATTGATTGTTAGTGTTCTGTGTCTGGATTGTATATGCTCTGAGTGCCCTTTTTATAATCAGGATTCTGTGTGGCCCTTGGCGGCGCTAGCGCGTTTATCTTTCTTGAGCGCCACCCCTTGATCACCCTTGCAGACCCCTTCTCTAGTCTCACCAACCTTCTAATTAACCGCGCTGATGCCCTAAATTTGACACACCCCCTCAGCTTAAGCATACAGATTAAGCTAAATATCACGTTTATTGTTTCTTCTGTAAGGTGGTTAATTATAGGTCTAAGGCGTCGAGTTGATTAGTTATTAATACTAGATCAGCCTCTAGTCTTAGTCATATACCTAGATCGATCAGTCCTATCTGTTGTAAGAACCTTAGCTATTAATTAGCTAGTAATAGCTTAGTAAGTCCGTCAGCGAGCATCTTGCTTAATTCTACGTAAATTACCTTGATCGACTTATTCTAAACTTCTTGCCTAAGCTAATAGTTGTAGATATCAACGTGCTGTAGCTTCGTAGTTAACTAGGAAATCTCTTCTAAGATTAATTAGATCGTCTACAGGTTATCGCACTGTATAGTGATTATTAGGTCAACTATCTAAACTTAGAGCTTAGTAAGCAGCATCTAAATAAACATAGATTCTTTTACTACTTGTAAGAGCGCAAGCAGTTCTGCTTTAGTTGTTAAAGTTATAACTATATCTTGCTTATTTGCTCTCTAAGCTATTAGTTTACTAAATAGCTTAATTACGTATCTTTGTAAGCTTTTATAATTAAGTGTATTATTAGCAAAAGAGGTGTTACTTGTAACAACTAAGTAATTGTCTCTACTAAATTATAGTGCGAGCGATCGTGTATAGTTAAGGTAGAGAAGTACACGATTAGCTACTAGCTGATAATTAGGGCTAGGGTTTGTAAGAAATCGTGCTAGGCGTAATACTACAAAGGCTGTATTAGGTCTTGTGTTAACTACTGCGAATAGGAGTAATCTAATCTTTTATTAGTAGAGGTTAATTTCCCTAGAGGTTGCGTTCCTTTCTTAGGGCAGCAGTTTAGCCTTAATTATTAAAGTATTACTCTTAATTAAGTAATTGCTCACTAGTTAGTTAATTTTCTTAATATATACTAATTAAGAGATCTAGATCATGCGCTGTAATTAATCCCCAATTAACTCTATGCCTAAAAACTAATGCAGATCGTCTCCTCTAGTTATATAGTACTTCTTTCTAATATCCTTAATAGCTGCTTGCGTATCTAATTTATAGTTCTTACTATACATTACAATAATATTGTTAACGTAGAAGAACACAAAGATCTCTTAGCAGATTATACAGCATAGCTTATATAGGACAGCAGTAAATCTACATCTTTAGAAATAGGTAGTAAAGTCCCTTTGCTAGAGCAGTAGTAATATCTACAGGCTGTATAAAGCTTTATTAAGCTTTAAGATCATTTTCTTCTTTACGTATCTACGCAGTATTCTTATATATATAATTTAATTGATTAGTGCGTGTACAAAGGCGTTAGTAACGTTATACTGCTTAAGCTTAAGGTTAAATTAGGCAGCAATCGCAAGTGCTATTTAGAAAGATTAACCTACTAACGTAGTGGCGTAGGTTTCTTAAGTAGTAACGTTACGCTATTAATTACTCTATACGACTAAACGGGCTTTATACTTAACAAACTAATAATTCTTATTAATTTTATAAGTATATACCTACATAGACTCTAGTATCTAGGTGTTTATTAGTTATGCTTCTTGCGTTAACTCTTCTAACTATAAGTTTAATTGCTTATAGCTTGCAAGGTAATCCTCTTTAGCCTTTTTAAACAACTAGTAGAATATATAATTCTCTTTTAGTTAGTTTATACTTAGTGCTAGCAGGAGCTCGCTTAGATAAAGTATCTAGTTATAACCTTAACTTTTAAGCAATTCATTAACTACTGTACTATTAAGTTTCTTATTGTTTAATTATTAAACTTTTCTTACTCTCGCACCTACTATAAACGCTAAAGCCTATAAGTTTGTCTAGTTTTTCTAGAGAGACTTACTAATAGAACTTAATCCTATATTAGCACTGCGTAGATTAGGACACTTGCTACTGCTAGTACTTAAGAGGTAATTAGGCCTAGGGTTTAATAGCTGCGCAAAGGCGACATTCTAACTCTTAAGATTAAGAGGATTATCTACACGCCTAATGCTCTCTGCTGTTATAAGATTAGTTAAGAGAGCTACTAGTAGAGGCGTTAGCAGAGGTAAAAGATAATCTATTTAAACTTTTTTTTTGCGCTAATTATATTAATTATATATTTCTTTATGTATAAGTTCTTTATTAAAAGACTTATCCTTAAGAAAAGATTACGTCTCCTATTAGTTATTTGTCATCTCTAAGGGAAGTTTTATAGTCTTAATCTATGCCTTAATCTCTTTAAGAGTGCTATATATTAGGTTATCTATAACATCCTTCTTATCTCTAGTAAAAATTAATTCTTTATTCAATACTACATCGCGTGTAGTAATTACCTTAGCTATTATTAGCACTTATACACAGTAAATGTTTGTAGATTAATATCTAACTAGGTATCTAATCTATGCCTTAGGATTAAGCTGCTGTAGTTTACGCTTACTGCGCTTTATATTATCTATTATTATAAACGCCTTACACCTATATACTTATTGGTGTCCTTAGTGTAGCTTGCGTAGTAAGGTAATAATTCTATTTTTATATGCGTTATGCGTAAAGAACTCTTAATATAGTAATCTCTATTAATTTGCGTATCAGGGCGTTTAATTATAGAGATATACTACTAATTAAGTAATCTTAGGCTATAGTAGCTATAGTAAGTTAGCGTTAAGTTATATTACTTATACTTTATCTTTAATTATACCTCTTAAGCGTTCTGCTCTACTATTCTGTGCTTAAGTATTAGGAGCAGAAAGCTTAAACTGCATGCCTTAGGACTCTATTTACTAAGCAACTTCTGGTTTAACTATAACGATCTTATTATTAGTTTTAATAACCTTTATTGTAATATTAAATTAGGTCTTTATAAAGATAACAAAAGATTCTAAAGACTTAATAATTACCTACGCTGTTTAATTATCTTTAAAGTAGTAGTCTTACATAAATCTAGTAACTTAATCTATAATTAGCATTTAGCTTCTTTCCTTTATTAAGCTGTTAACCTTATAATTATAAAAGTTGAGAGAGATATATTCTCTTAGAGACTTATTGATCCTGCGCAGTGTACAGTAGGTTAGCCTTTTAGCTTTTGCTCTTCTATAGGCGTCGTATGCTACTATAAGCACTCTAGTAATCCTTACCTCCTTAGATTATTGTACAAGGTGCTCTAGCGCACTTAGTCCTAGATAACTTATCTTTTTATGCTATATAACCGCTCGTGCACGCTGTCTTTAATTATATCGCAGTTTAACTACTCTAGAGGCCATTATTGCGTTATTAGTAATCAGGTTTGCTTTAAGCACCTACTATCTATATAACTTAGTAAAGTTAGGAATTAGATTATTAGTAAGTAATTGTTAAAAAACTGTTAGATCATATTTAGTATCCTACTATAAGCCCTGTAAGCAGAGTATCTTAAACAAGACAAGATTATAGAGTAAATTAAGGTAGTATACTACGTCTTTTAAGTGTAGTTAGCTTCGCGTCCTACTACTAGCTACTATTAAAGTAACTAATCTATATGCCTTAATCTATACTTATAAGTTACCTGCTTATAAGAAGTGTCCTTACCTTACTAGTTATATTTTAGTGAATTAACTAGTATTGTTAAAGGTGTAACAAGTTAATCTAGAGTTAAGGATCTATAATAGTCGCAAAAGATATGTATCTTAAATTACTTTAAATAAGGCCTTAATAAAAGTGTAGTTAATCTCTCTAATCTTCTAACTATATAGTTAGTTATTATGCTTAACTGTAGGCGTTACTATATATAACTTCTTAATTATAAGTCTTTAAGATTATAGTTGCTGCTTAAAGTTGCAAATTGTTTCTTGTATAGCTAGGCTATTATTAATACGTAATTAGACTTAATCTATCCTATCTTGTTAAAGTTGCCACTAGTCTAGCGCGTTGCTAAGGTGCGTGTACTAGCAATCCTTAAGCGCATGTCTTATATTACAAGCTTTATATTTACTCGCAGTGTATTAGATATTATTTAATTAAGTATTCTTAATAGGCTTCTAATTTTAGCGCTGTTTGCCCTTCTACTTAGAATTATCTAATTTATCCTTAATAAGCGTTAATAATCTAGCTCTTGTAGCTGTTCTAAAGGACGCCTTAGTTAACTTCGCTTTAGATAAGTAGAAGAGCTACATGTAATCTTAATAGTCGCAGATTATATCCTTAACTGTAATTAAAAGACTCTTCAATCTATAAGATGCAAATAATATAGTCTATTATTCTAAGTATTTTGCTATAGCTTAGGTAAAGTCCTCCTTTACGTACGCGTCTAGTTAGCACTCTAGTATTCTAACAGCTTTACTCTTAGTTATAGCATAATTAACTTCAGTAAGCTATGTCTCTTATAAGTTAATTACTTTAGGTAGCTTTATCGCAGTTTTGTACTGCCCTTAAGCTTCCTTAATCTTATCTTTAGCGTTAATGCCTACAGTAGCTATTAGATTAGTAATCTACTAATAATGTAATTATCTTGCTTAACAGTAGTATATGTATAAGTAGTTGTTAACTGTACGCTGTATCTCTTGCGTAATCTTATCTAAAGCTGCTTGCTCCCTTATATACTTCTAATCTTCTATCTTGTATTAATCTAGCTCTAACTTATAGATCTCTAGATCCTCTTTATATGAGGCTCTCGCGTTCGTTGATAGATCCGCAGGCCGTGTAGGTATGAAAGGTAGTATAGGTGCGCTATCGCTGTGATCACCTTAGTGCAATGTAGCGTACGCAGTAATCGCTTGTTGCGACGCTTAATAGTCGCTTAGATAAAGCATTTAGGGTACTTCTAGTTTAGTAATAGGTTCGATTATAAGGTTTAGATTAATCTTTTCCTACACGCGTAGAGAGTTAGCGCGCGTTTTAATTTAGCAGATCCATTTGATCTAGTTTGTATAATTAGTAAGGATCACGGAGGAGTCTTATAGAGGTAGGGTAGACATTCTTTTAATAGCTTATATAATTTAGTAGTTTGTTGAACCTCGTTTAGTTAAGGCAGTGAGACTCTTAATTGTCAGATATTATAGGTTAAGTAATACTAATATGATAATGATAATATAAGTGATGATAAGTTGATAGTATTAATGATTAATTGTTAGTGTTCTGTGTCTAGATTGTATATGCTCTAAGTGCCCTTTTTATAATCAGGATTCTGTATAGCCCTTGGCGGCGCTAGCGCGTTTATCTTTCTTAAGCGCTACCCCTTGATCACCCTTGCAGACCCCTTCTCCAGTCTCACCGACCTTCTGATCAACCGCGCTGATGCCCCAAATTTGACACACATCTATTCAAGATGTACAAAATCAACTAACTCTAATTATTAAGGAATAATCCTTAAGCTATAAAAAAAATCAGAACAAAGCATAAACTAATACTAAATACTCTTGCAAAGCTGCTAGGACCTTAAGTTAAAAACTTGTCTATAGTTCTTCTTGCAGACAGAATTTCTATACAGGAGCAGACAGATTACTTACTATACTAACTAGTTACAAGACAAAACCTAGTGCTTTCTATTAAGCTTACACTATTTTTATAGCAAACGTTTTTTTTTAGAAGTAAAAGACTATGCACAATTACTTACTATATAAGCAATGCAGCTATATCTTAAAGACTAGTTTACTAAAGATGCTGTTGCTTATACTAACTGTATAAGAGCTGCTAAAAAGGAATACTAGGATAACACTAAAAAGGTACAACATAAGGATTTAAAGCTAGAAAACCTAGTTCTTCTTTAGAACTTAGTTTAAGAAATCAATATGTCTTAAGAATGTAATCTTAATACAAGGTAGCGAGGACTATATTATATTTAAAACGCTAAGCCTAATAAAAAGACCTACCGCCTTAAA
The DNA here is from genome assembly GCA_024321975.1 of Alternaria sp. 'sect. Undifilum'. NCBI lineage: Eukaryota > Fungi > Ascomycota > Dothideomycetes > Pleosporales > Pleosporaceae > Alternaria > Alternaria sp. 'sect. Undifilum'. The sequence goes on from JAJJZI010000003.1 coordinate 1,740,971, forward strand.
GATCTTTATAGTACACGCTCTCTACATACAACACTTAGATAGCAATTAAAGCTTTTTTAGCAAAGGCTTATGCAGGATATTGTTTAGCAGAATTAAGGAAGTATAAAGTAATAAAATCCTAATTATTAAGGGCGAGCTAGCCCTATAGTAAGTATTCTTATCTCGCTAGACTTACTTAAATCGCATACTAAACTACAATCCCCTTTACCTCCTATAATAGGTAATAATTTTTTTCTTGAGTTGTTATTACTAAGCGTCTTACAAAGAAAGAGCGTTGTGTATATAGACAAGACTTTAAAAGCGTAAACTCTAGCTCTAACACTACTACAACTAGCAACTAATAGGCTATAGAACAGCCTATATTCTTAGAAAGAAGAGTAGATACTACACTATTAGTGTCTGCTTTCACTTTTAGCTACTTATTTACTAATCTCCTATGTAAAATTCGGGTACAAGCCGCCTATTCTATAGATTCTAGGTATACGGTCAGCACCTAAATTCTATAAACATATAATACCTTACTACTATACTAATACTATACCTAATTTCTTGCATCTACAATGCAATAGCTAATGATAATAGTTATTTTTATTGCAAAACCTTCTTATTTTAGCGTAATATAGACCTTATTTAATTTTACCTTTATCTACTTACTAGTAGAATACTACTACTACACATAAAGTTAAACGATAACCTTACTAACTATCTAACTCTTCTTCTACACTAACTCTACTACCTTTTATTAGAGTATTTAGCTTTAATGACAATTTATTAAAGCAATATCTTCTTATTTCTGATCTAATAAAGGCTAAGAATAATATACAACTTATATTAGCTATTACAGCACTACATACACTACTAACAAACCTATTTAAGCAATGTCTTAGCCTCTGTTAGATAAAGATTAAGGCAAGCAGCTATAGCAGTATCTACCTTAGACACTAGAACTATTAAGGGTCTTTAAGAACCTAGAAGTTAGTACTAAAAAGAAAAACCATATTGTAGACTACATCCCTAAAGTCGTCTAGCATTAAAATAAAGTACCAAAGCTTACAAAACTCAGTAATAGTATTAAAGTTACTAGTATCTAGACCTTAGTAGACAAGATCTTTCTTAACACTTTAAGGCAACAGCGTATTATTATAGACTATTAGTTTAACAATGCTTCTTACTTATTTAACTTAATCTTTAAAGTTGTCTTAGAAATAGGCAATTTTTATGCTTAGCTCCTAGGACTTATAAGCAAATATAGTAGTATTAAGAGTTTCTAGAAACACTATTTTATTATTAGTGCAGCATTCTTGTCGCGGGACAGAAGAGCTAAAGAACTAAGCAGTACTATCTTAGTAGTAAAGAAGCTAGCTCTAAAATTTATTTAAAAATGTATTAGCATTTACAAGCCTTGCACGCTACTTAACTACTAAAAATTATTAAATATAGCCTTTGTACTAAGGCGTATAGATCTTAAGAACGCTACTTACTTTCTTAACGCCGTAGCAGTACATTAGATTAACTTAGAGAACTAAAATAAGAAACGCTATGTGTCGCTAGCTAACTAAGCAACAGTAAAGCTGCTATGTAAGGATATTTACGCCTTTATCAATTAAATCAACTTTTATAACTATGGACTCTACCTAGACATTAATGACTAAGAGGCAACAGAACTTTATACTATCTATACTAAACCCTTAGTTTAAAAAGATAACATTGTCTACAGCCTGCAGAAGCTACGTCATAATACTAAGGCTAAGGATAACTAAGACAAGCCTAACCCTCTATCTACATTCTAATAAAAAGTCTTTTAGCTTATAGCTAAATCTAAAGACTCTAAAACTAGTTATAACTATTCTACACAGAACACTTTAAGTAATAAGTTTAGGCTTCTAAGCGTAAAGACGCATTAAAAATATAGTATACTTATTCTAATTACTACTAAACTAGAAAGGATTCTATATAAAGCTTAATCTATTAATTACTATAGTAACCTTATAGCATCTAAGACTCGCACTCTAGGGAGTTGTAGCCTACTAGTTATAATTAAGAACCTAAGGCAATTTACAAAAATATCTTCTAGCTAAAAACTAGATAAATATGTAATAGTTAAAAAGTATAAGCTTATAAATAGAATAACTATTGTACAACAAAAGCGGGATACTGCTAATGTCTAGGTAAGGCGAGTTAGGGCTAAGGTTAGTAACTAACAAGTTTCTGCTCTACTGCATTTACTAAGCTCTTAAGCTCTAAAGGTAACACTAGTATACTAATAAGTAGCTACGCAACTAAATACTAAGCATAATAATACTTTTTGCATAAATAAGAAGCTAAGTACTATAGACTAGGAGACTAAGGTTCTTAAAGTAGGATGTTATTACAAGAATTCTACTTTAGCGTTCTTTAAGCTACTTAAGCGTGCCTACGTCAAGAAGCTAATTACTTACCTTAATTATATTAAGGTTATTAAAGAGTAGTATTATGAGGTTAACGTTAGACAACTACCTAACTCTGACAACTTATTATATAATTAAGTATGCTTTATTAATAAGCGCACTGCCGCGAGTATTATAGGTCTATTTAAGAGAGCTATACTATCTAATATAGTTAACAAGTGTTTGCTCTTACTATATAAGAAATAGAGCTGCTAGCAAGAATTCTAATCTAACTCTGTAATCTCTAAGCTTTTTACTAGCAAGTATTGCCTAACTAAGCAAGATAAAGATCTATTAAGTTACTAATATTAACTTTCTTAACTTAATCTCTACTCTATCCCTACTTAGAATAAGATTATCAATACTATAGAGTTTTAACTACAGGCAGAAGAATTCTAACACATAGAAAGCATTATTACTAACACTTATACATAGATATTTAAAGATAGCTAAATAGAAGATATTATTATAAACACCTTTAAGATGTATTGCTTCTATCTATAACACATAAATAGGAAGCTAAACTTTAGGTAGTTGCGTAATATATACTACTTGCTTATTTAACAGGCTATAGGCACTAACCTAAGATACTAGTTATAATATATAATGCTTTGTAAGAAACATACTTTAATTTCTTACTTCTACTACGCGAAGTATGCTAAGAAAAGCAATTAAGATTACTTTAAGCATATTAACCTTAATCTTAAGCATACAATTAAAGAAGGCCTTAGTACTAAGATAATTTAAGGCAGTGTCTTATTTAATAATCAAAATAAGAACAACTATATAGAGATGCTACTAGAATTCTTTAAGCATATGCTAGAGTACTTGCGCTAGCGTAAAGACATAGGCATTAAATTATTAAACAGTCTTATCAAAGAATAAGAAGACAAAACTAATTAGACAAAGGACGCATAGAAGGCAGTTCTTAACTTTTAATAAATAAAGCAAATCTATAAAAAGGGATAGGTTTAAATTTTATTACTTATTTTACTTTGTAGATTTACTAGGCTAACTACTTGCAATTGTCGTACTGTTCTCTCCTAGTTTATTATAGTTTAAGACAGTGTAATAGAGGTGCCTATTATAAGAACTTATAAAGAGATTTGTAAAGCGCACTGCAATCTTACTACTACTTCTTATACTTTCTTTAGTTATCTTAACAAGTTTAGAAAAATTAACTAGCTATTCTCTACTAATATTTATATTAAGTACAAGTCTTAAATCCAAAAGCCCCTTATTAGATAAGCTAAGTAAAACAATCTTTTTATCTGCAAAGAACTACACAACATACACTAAAACGCTAACAAGAAATAAATTAATAATTATATTAAAAAATATTATAACTACATCCTGCAACAAAATATTAACCTATAGCTTATAGTATAAGAGCAAAAGAAGAATACTTTTTATGCTAACCCTATCTAAAGTATCTTAAACTAGTTATTCTTCTTTACTAATGAAAAAACTTTCCGCACACAATGAAGGACTAAAATAAGTCAAATACTAAATTTTTTTAAGCTAATTCTCTCTAGCGCCTTTAAGAAGAGCTTAGCCTCAAAGTAGATAAACGCTAAGTCTTCTAAGAAAGCAAAGATCCTATTATACTCTTTTTTATACAGCACCTTCCTCGCGCTCGCTCTTAATCTAGTACAGTTATTTTTAATAACGTCTTAGTACTTACTACTTTAACTAGGCAGTTGCATTATAGTTATCTTAAATTAATTTTAGAAACTTAAGCTCCTACTACCCCTACTAATACAGCCCCTGCGCCTGGACTAAGTACAGCAACTACTAGCGCTCTAAAACTTTATTAAAGTAAGCGTTTAAAGTTGTAAAAAGATAAGCTTATAGCAAAAATGTGCCTAAGATAAGTATATAGTAAGAAAATTGCTACGCCTACAGAATCTAGGTGCTCTGTAGACACCTAGATTCTGTAGCTACTACATAGAAATGCGTTCCGTTAATACTAGACAGCAACCTAAGTAATTAAGTTATATTTCTTTTATTTTATTTCCTTTGTTTTGCTGTTTTTCTTTCCTTTTTCTTCCTGCAGAACGAAGAGCTTAATAGGGCTAAGCTCGCAGAAAGGGAAGGTTCATGCTAGTGCACAGGGTGATACCCTACTGCACGCTAGGTTAGTGCTTAACCACCTAATCTTAAGGTATATAACCTCTTCCGTGTATCGCAGAAAGGGGTCACTATTCATTATCTACACAGTTCACAACTTAACTCCTACACTGTATCATTAAATAGGCGTCTCCTTCTACCAATAGTTTCTATACCAACCTACAATAAGATCGTTATCTTACCAACCTCGTTCTTGCATGATCTAACCACTAGTAATCTCCTGCCCTCGTAGCAGTATGTCTTCATACACTCCAACACCCGTACTTTAGTAGCAATAGCTAAATCCTCTAGACTTATACTTTAAACAAAGTTTTATTATTCCTTTTTAGCTTGTTTGCTTTTAAAAGTATTAGTGCAAAGCTTTACTAATCTATTATTATAAGTACAACGTATAATGTTTTTAAGAACACTACTAGAGCTATAAATCGAAGTATATGTACAACTCTAGCTGCTATTATTTAAGCTCTCTATTACTTACGCCGCCTTGTCTAAAACTTTTGCGTGCTGCCTTATGTTAACTTTGTAGTATGCGTCTTTTTATTTTTTAGAGATTTAATCAAGGGTTGTCTATAGCTACTTACCTATATATATGTAAGCATAACTCTGTAATATATAACTTTGTTAACTTACTACTCTTCCAAGCGTTATTTTGCTTTTAATTAAGTACTTCTTGTGCTGCCTTTATTATTTCTTTGCGCCTTTTTACACTTACATTTTTCTATTATTTCTTGCCTTCTATTTTTTTTAACTAGTATGTAGTAGCGCATTTAGCTGTATATACGTCTTGTAATGCCTTCATCTTGAAATTAAGTTAAGCTGCTTAACTTCTTTGCGTAATAGCTTAAGAACTTAAGCTTAACAATGTCTTAGATAGGACTTTTAAATTTGTAGAATAACCTTTTTTTAAACCGCCTTAGCTGCGTTGCGCAAGTGTATAATTAATTTTGTCTTTTTTATATTTGTAACTTTTTACAAATTAGTATACGCTGTAATTAATAGCTGTATTAAATACTTTTGTAAGCTTCTTCTACTTATTGCGTTTAAAACCTAGTAGCACTAAAATTAGAATGCGCAGAACTAAGCCTTTAAGACTGTTACTTAGCTCTTCTTTTATTATTATTATTGCGATAGACGTAATAACTAACTGTAATAAATTGATTTTAGTTGTAGTAGTCAAATAGTAGGTCGAGATTTAGAAATATTACTATATTGTAGCTAGTGTAGCTTGTGCGCCCCCTACTAAAGCTAACTGAAAATTGAAATTTTTCCTATATATAGACACTACTGATTACTACCTGCTTACAATACACCCTAGCACGTTGTATTATAACAGCTTTTTATTACGTCTACTTGCGCACCTTATTGCTGCAAGAATAATTAATAAGAATTTTATACGCTTACTATAAATTGTAATAACTATACAACTACTCTAATAGCGCGCACTAAGCAAACAGCGTGAGCTGTAATAAGTAGCAAGGTGTCTATAAAGAATTTGCAAGCAAAGGCTAGTTAAAAGCTACCTGCATTATTTATAAAGGCTGGGGCTGTTAAGAAAAAACGTTAATTCAAGCTAGGTAGTGAGTTATTAGAGTCTTTTATTATAGTTAAACACTAATAGCGTATAGCTGTTACACTGAAAGAAATTAAGAAGTAGCAAAAGTTAACTAAACTATTACTACGCAAACTTCTGTTTAGTTGTCTTATTTATAAAATTGCGCACACTTATTACTTGAATTTGCGCTTTTAGGTAGAGGCAATTTATACTCTTGAAAAGTCAGCTTAAGCATTTCTAGTAAGCTATTTTAAAAGTATTGTAATTACTCTTGTTATTTTTAAATTATATACCAATTAATAAATACAGACTGTAACCTTAATGCTATTTATATAAAGAGCGTTACTATTTAAGCTATAGATTTAGGGATAGCAGTTAGATACTATAGGAAGCTTAGTACTAACTTTACGTTCTACTAGCTTTCTATAAAAAGATTGCATAGTAAGTAGTTAGAGTTTTTTTAGTATGTAATAATATAAACATGCTCTCTTAATTACCTTCTATACTATAATAACTTACTCTGTTAATAACTACAACCTAACGTGGTTGTAGTAAGGTTAAGGTTGTAACTAAATTAGTGCTTACTTAGCTTACCTCTCTTAATCTTACCTGATTTTACCTTATACTTAGATTTAATTATCACAGCTATTTATTACTATAAATAGCACGTAACTACAACCTAACTACTTCCCTCTATAACCTAACTACAACTTAACCTATACCCACGGTCTATGCGCGTAACCTAACCACAACTACTAGTCTGTGTAACCTAACTACAACTACAACTACTAGTCTATGCAACCTAACTATAACTACAAGTACTAGTCTGTGCGACCCTAATCTAACCTATACCTAACTTTAGCGTAAAAAACGTGGGTTGTGGTTGGGTTGGGGTTGGGTTAGCTTACGTCAGACCCTAACCACAACCCAACCTATACCCATTTACCAGCCTATTTATAATTGTAGCCCTTTTAATTCGAGCTATTCTTTAAGGCTTTTAGACGTCTAGACTCGTCTAATATTTGGCTTCACATTGCTTCTAGATCAATAATCTCATTTGATCTAAAGCTTTAAGTAATCGCAGTAACTAAATAGTTATATTCTACATCCAAATTATTAAGAAGCAGAGCTGCGACAAATTTAGTAGGCGATTTAATATTTCTAGTCACTAGGCTTAAAACAAGCCTATTGAACTTCTGTAGATAAGTCTCTACATTGTTCTGACATTGAGATAGTGTAGTATTAATGAGATCTCTACACATCAAAAAATCAGAACTAAATCCCTTTTGTAAATAAAATTTCTCTAGGTAATTCCAGAAAGAATAGGGATTAACAATATCTTTTGACTGTAATAAAGGTCCATCCTTAAGGCTAAGACGTAATAATAATAAGGCTTTTGCCTCTTGATTTTTAAGCGTCTGAAGAGCCTCTAACAAGTAATCCTTTTCAGTAAATTTAGCAGGATAAATTATCATAATATTCTTGCAATCTTTTCGTATAAGAATTAATCAAACCCTAAGTGCCCATAAATCGTAGTTAGAGCTGCCTTTAAGCTTAGGCACTCTGAAAATACTACTATGATCAGACATTTTGATCCACTAGCCTAAGCCTAGAATAATTAGCTAAGTAGATTATAATTTAACGCCTAGTATAGCTGCAGTTACAGTCTTTACTATAAAGAACTCTAGCTGCTAATTGATAATAATTAATTTGTTTTTACTAGCTTATTGGAGTTTCTTAGTGTTGTAGATTTAATCTCCAGGTGTATAACCTGTTGCGGATATGTGGTCGCTTGTTCTACTATCGACTCAGAGGTAGAGGTCTCTGCCTTCTACTTGTTCGTAGTAGACTCAGAGGCAGCCTAATCCAGGCTTATAACCTATTAGAGATTGAGGAGGTGCGCAGGGTAAAGGATAAGGATAAGAGAATAGAGACTAGGGGAAGACAGTATTATAGAGGATAATTGTGTTGTCTTAATTGTCTTAGTGTCTTGTCTTTCTGTCTTGCTAAACTACAGTCTATATATACTTGTAACTTGCATTCTAGAAAGGTCTGTATTACGCAATAGCTTGCGTAGTAGATTACGTAATCTATATTAGATTGCGTAATCCTAAACGTCATTAATAACAATCAATTAATAACAATGATAAGAAATACTAGTAGCGTAATGGCTCCTAATAATCAATTGATTATAGGTTAATTGTAGATTCCAGGTATAATTTGAGCACCTGGATTCTGTGGAGAAACAGCTAAGTAGCTTAATCTCCAACACTTAGCTTGTAGCCTTAGTATACTCCTAACTCTTCAATGCAAATAAGCTTATATAGCTAGATTACTCTTGCTATAAAGCTTTTATACGCCTAGTTAGATACCCTTACTAGTGTATTAGAGTTTTTTAGCCTGTTTGCCTTAGTTTACTCTTAACCTAAAAAACTTTTTATAACAGAATCCTTCTTACTACAAATCAATTGTTTGTCTAGTTAGATCCTCTAACTAGCGTTGTTAAGTTGTTGTGTTGTTACCCTAGCTCTTACGTGTGCTCGCGATCCAGGCTAATAGAAATTTCTTGAATCCTTTCGTCCTATCGCGTGATCTTTTATAGATTCTCCGGGCTCATAACCTGTTGCGGATTCAATCTCCAAGGCTTATAACCTATTAGAGATTGATGAGGTAGCGGAAGTAGAACGATAAGGATAAGAGAATAAAATATAGAGACTAGAGGAAGAGAGTAATTTGAGTCTTATTATCGAATTGCACGACTGCTCAATTAAATATTCTAATTCTCTCAATTGAACTCTCTTAGTTTCTAACTACAAGCCGAACTACAGTCTATATATACTTGTTACTTGCATTCTAGAAAGATCTGTACTTACGCAATAGCTTGCGTAGTAGATTATGCAAGATATCACAATCTTATGTAATCTCACGTAATAGATTGCGTAGTTGTTGTAGATCAATTGATAACAATGATAAGTGGTACTAGTAGCGTAATAGCGTCTAGTAATCAATTGATCATAGGTTAATTGTAGATTCCAGGTGTGATTTTGAGCACCTGAATTTTGTAGAGAAACAGCTAAGTAGCTTAATCTACAACAATATTTAACTAAAAATCTTTAACTACTACTACGTTTATAAGTCCAAAGTTCTTAGTCTTATCACTACATATTTTATTTAGAACTTAGCAAAAGATACAAGTGCTTTAGCTACTAATAAAGAAAGACTAAGTGCCTGCCTTTACTATCTCTACCTTCTTAGCGGGTATAAGAGAGCTTAGTATAAGCAGTTATCTACTATTTACAAGATTTAAAGCGTCTTTACTGTCTAGTATAGTACTCCCTAATAGTATATAAGCAGTAAAGTTACTTATATAGTATATACTAGTACTGTTATCTTTCTTGAAAAGCGCTAGGTTAATTCAAGACGTAACTATACTACAGAAAAAGCTTTTTAACCTACTTTTTTTATATAAAAGAAGCTTATAACCTGTCTAAACAAGCTTATTTTGAAGTTATCTATACTAGTTACTGTGTAGGTGTTCTTAAATTTCTTAGCTTTTTTTAACTAAGACTATAGTCAACTTTTAAGCAGGCCTTAATTACTGCTAGAAGCTTAGAGTATACTACTAGCTTCTAGTAATATGTTTTTTTAGTGCTGTAACTGTTGTCTCTACAAAAGCACTTATAGCTATGTACTTAGCCTACGCCTTTTGCCGTTAGTATATTAGGTTTTAAGCTTTCTAATATGGCATAAGATTTTATAGCGGTAACTATGCTTAGTAAGCTAATGAAGCGCTAGTAAAGCATCTCTGAATATACTTAGCTAGTTTAGTCTATATTAAAATAATTTATCTTAAGTATCTAGTGCTGCTAGTAGAGAGTCTTTATAGTACTAGCCTACTTAGGAGCATTTTTGAAATAGGCTAGAGCCTAGAGTGTAGATTATTAATACTACTTTAGTTAAGGTATAAGACACCTTGCAGGCGCTACCTTAAATTATAAGTTGTAGTAGCAACTTGTACGGACGTGTCCTTTCCCTCCTCCATCGCATCATGTTGCAATCCTATTGCAATCCTACTGTAATCCTGTTGTCAGCCATAGGCTGGCAATCGCCGTTGGACACGTTTCAACTAGTGTCGTTTTTTAGTACCTTAGCAAATTTTTTGACCCTAATTATCGCTCGGTGGTCTAAGCTTTCCTCCTAAAACTTATCTACCTACTGTTCGAATCTCGTTAACTATACATAATCTTTTTTTTGACTTTTGCGATTGATTAGTAGAGGGTAGCTGCTTTTCACTTTTTTGGAAACCCATTTTCACTGCAACAACAACCACCATCTTTGACACCTTAAAAAATAAAAGTAGTAGCAACTTAAGTACTCACTAGGCAAAATAACAGCTATTTTCTATTATTTTGTACCTGCTTTTTAGCAAGGTAGATGGCGTGTATAGTTATATGCAAAGCCTTTAAGGCCTGCCTTGTCACAGACTGCTGGTAGCAGACGCTCGCCAACGGCCCTAGACCTCCCTAGACTAGGCTAGATTACGCGAGTGCAGAGTTTTCTAGCGTAATCTAAGCTTACACTCCCTTATAAGCTGCTTTTACAACTAAATTATATAATAGCAGTTTACGTTTGTATTATCCTGTGTTGATATATTTTACTTTTATAATACAAACTTCTACCCCTAACTATGAGCAATACTGTAAACATAGTTATATCTTAAGTATATAGCGCAGCTAACAACACAATATTCTTAGGCTAGCCTAGGCCTGCTAACACCTAACTACTCGCACTTACAGCTGCGGAGACGTCTTTAACACTAATAATTATAAAAAGAGTACTACTTACCTGTAACAAGGTACTAGCAGAAAAACATCTACTTTTCCCTTTTTAATAGCAGCTAGACATAAAAAAATTGCTTTTAAAAAGTAGAGCAACGCGCTAAATTTGGTGCACTATAAGCTTACTACAAAGCCCTTAGAGTCTCTATTACTAATAGTAACTATAGTACTATTTTACTATTAATAGTACTACTAGCCTTAGCCGCGCTAGCTAAAAGTAGTCTATTTACTATAAGACCTTTTAAAATCTTTCTACTTAAGTCTAACATGCTCATACGCTTTAAAGGTAAAAATAAAACCTAACTAAATAGTTAGGCAAGGGCCTATAAATAGTTCTTGAAGAGAAACTTAGCTCTAATAAAAAATTTTACTTAGGTTAACTTTGCTATCTAATAGATGAGTAACTACTAGCTAGACTACTAGGAACAAACTGCTAAAGCTACCTTAGTATATCTAGAGGTACCTACTCCTACTTAAAGCACTTTAAAAGCAGCTATACTTGGGTGTTGGAGTATTGACACGCGGATCACTCTGTTGATCAGGTGATCCTGGTAAGCTAAAACGTGACGGCCCCGCTAGCGTCTATATAAACGGGCTAGATCGTCTTATGTCTCTTTAGTAGTTATTGTACACTTTGTTGTAGCACTTAGTAATTAATACACTTATTTCACTCCACCTAATTAAGCAATTAATCCTTCTCAGCTCCTACAGTTATAAGCCTAGCCGCTTAATTGTAGTTTCAATTCCTATTGCGCAAGTAGCAAGCTAGAAGGTTAACTATTTAATTATTACTTTACTCTCCTCTATTCTCCTACAACACAGCTAGCAGATCGCTGCGGCTGCTATACCTCTTACTTACTTAATTATACAATTAACCTTCTACCAATCTATCCTACAACCTACAGGCTACTGTTATCGTTAACATAGCTACCAACTAACTAACAAATTGACCCGCGCTTACCTTAACAACAACCCACGTCGTGATCCTACAAAGCATCTTACTAAAATAGACCTTACTAATACACTGCTTGTCGCCTTAAAGGTTATCTTTAAGGCTTAATTAGACTAGCTAACCTAGTTTACTCTATTAAGACTACAATGCTTAAAGAAAGGCATTTAGGATTCGGTTAATCCTAATCTCCTAGACGTGCTCTTAATAGATTACTAGAAGCTATAGTATCTAGAGCTGCCTAAGAATGTTAAGTAACTAATTACTTTATTACCTAGCGCTAGCACACATATATAAGAGGACTATAAGATTACTTAATGTAAATATAAAGCTTATATAATTAACGCTAAATATAAGAAGGATAATTACAAAAAGCTAGTTAACAGGTACAAAGTATAGACTACTTAGTAAATAAGAAAAGTTGCTAAAATTACTAATGTTAAAGACTAGATTAGTAAGACTGTACATCTAGACTTACTAGTAAACGCCTTAATAAGCATAATTACTTAGAACCTTACTAGCCTTTAAGACTTAGTAAAGATCCTAAAGAAGGATCTCGCTCCTACAGATTAGAATACTTAGTATTTAATTGGGGCGTAGTATAGATCCTACCTAGATAAGGCTTACTAGAAATAAATAAGCCCTAAGTGTTAGTTTACTAAATAGCAGCTCCTATATTAATAAGCAACAATCTAGTTAATCTCTAAAGTTATTAGGACTTTAGCAGTTACAAATTTCTTAAACGCCTTAGGCACTAAGATCGCACTAGACTAGTCACGCGAAAAGCGCAATAAGTTAGTATAAGTAATAGCACTTAGTAGAGCTTAATTAACCCTTAATAATTTAGGAAAGATTTTTAGTATTTAATCACAGGATGAGTTAATTACTTCTGCAAAAGGAAAAGGACACGCAGTGTTTTTAACTAGATCTTAATTACGAATAGCTTGATAATTATTCAATTATTTAAACTTAAACAAGAGTAGTAAGTAAATGCATTCTTGCCCCTGTAAGCCTAGTAAAAAGTCTATAAGCAAGCACTTCTAGATACTACGCAACTGCAATTAACTTTAAACTACAGTTACTAGATTAAGCCTACCTAGTAATATACTAATTAAGTTAACAATTAATAAGAGAAAGAAGATACTTAATTAATAGAATACTAACAAATAGGCAACACTGCGCATCTAGATTAACAAGGACAGCTAGAAGACTAGCACTAGTAGATTAGCTACTAATAAGTCTAGTAGATTCTACCTTAGCTTATTAGTTTTAGCACTAATCAACCTATAGGACTTTATTGAAAATATTAGGCTAAATGTGTTTAGCGTAGCTTTTACCCTACATGCTTTGTCCCTTTGTACAATTATAGATAGTAGAGCAGCAGTCTACTTAGTTCATAGTATAGATTACCTAGTACTAGGCATCTTTAGCGAATGTATTAAGGATAAGACTATTAAGATAGGTACTTAATTTATTTTAGTTGCTAGAACAGGAAATAGGCTGCTTAAGAATATTATATATAGCAAGGCTAGCTCTAAGATAGCTAATCTGCTGCTTACTAACGTTAAGTTTGTTCTAGGTTTCTACGTTAATATTGTCTTAGAAGCACGGCTTAAGTAGGCAGGTATGTAGTATTTAGAATATAATTACACTATACGTTTTAGAATAATTAAGAAGAATGTTGTTTTAATTAAATTAAAGTGTTATTTTAATCTCTTATTTATTAAATACAAGTAACTTACTTGTTTCACTGCTTAACTGCTGCTTGTAAAAGCTGTACCACAATTAAAAAAACCTTACTTACGCACTAGTGATGAGGACCTATAGCATTAATAATTAGGCTACCTAAGATAACAAACTATTAAAGCTCTAGTCTACTAAGCGTAGAACGTTAAAATTACTAGCAAGAAGCTTTTAGAATACAATTACTACGCAACAGCTTATGCTTTTTAAGTAATTTTATAACAACTAAAGGAAAAATTACTATAACTTTTTTATAAGATCTTATAAGATCTATTTAATTTCTTAACTAGTTAATTGCTTAGAAAATAGGTACTAATTATTAAGAAAGACTACTTAGGCAAGCTGTACAATTACAATATCTAGTTAAAGATATTAAACAATATTATGCTAGTAATTAAAGGCTTTGCTATAAAGATTAAGAAGAAATATCAGTAGAAAATTATTGAAAATTATTAAGATAACGACACTGCTACACTGCCTTCGAGAGAGCAAATAAGATATAAGGAACAGGCAATAAAGAAAGAGATTATAATTAAAACACTACTACTACATACTTATAAGATAAATAGCTTAGCAGAGAGAGCTAGCTAAGAGCTAATTACAAAGGCTATTAAGATGCGTATAAGTGCTAATCTACTAGCTAAGCTTTAGCTAGTAATTATAGATGCGGCGGCTTACCTACATAAAATAAGCCTTACTAAGATCTATTGCTACTAATCCCCTAACTAGGTGCTGAAAAAATAGTTTAGGAAATATTTCTAATACTATTAAATGCCTAAAATTAGACACTAGACTGCTAATCTACGCCTAGAATAGAGTAGAATCTATGCCTACAGCTACTAAGCCTACTCTTTAAATAAAGAGAAGACAGCTAAGCACACTTATTAAACATATAAAGTTAATCCTTGCAGCTATATTAGTTATTTAGTTAGTTATTAAGCCTCTAATATATACTACATATAAGTACTAACACTTGACTAGGTAACAACTACCTGTAATATAAATTTTAATAAACGTTAATTTTTTAAATGATATTGCAAGGAAAAGCTACTAAAAAATTAAGTCATCAAGATTATAATATTTTTTTATAAAGGTGAGCTAGTTAATTCTAGAAATAACTTAGAAGTCCTCTCGTCTGTTTAAAGAAGAGCGAATAGAATACATAGCTAACTACTAAAAGCCTCAAAAGTAATCTGTCTGCTATTTTAATTAGTAAAAAAGGCCTACCTACTAAAGTTAAAAGTAGATTAGAAGATGCTAAGTAAATAGAGCATAAGGCTAGTGCACTATTAGAAATTTGCTGAGATTAGCAGCAAAGTACTAGTCTTGCTACTCTAGAACTTACTCCTAAACTAGAGACCTTAGGGAGCAACAACGCGATTAATTACAGGGTATTTAATAGTTAATTAGTAGTAAGCTTATTAAGAGAAGCTAACCTGTTATTGCCTAGAGAGAGGGAGCCTTATTTAAATAAGCTAAATAACTTATTACTAGTCTAAAAGTCTTTGCCTTAAGACATAAACGCGCTAGCAAGTTGTAATAAGACCTTTACTTAGAGCAAGCAAGTTACAGAGCGTAGATTATTTTGTATAATAAGATTCTAGGCCTTAAAGATCAGACAGAGTAGGCAATTATAAGCTTAACCTCTACTTATAAAATGTAGTGTAAAGATTACTAGCAAAAGCCTAAATTAGCCTATAAATTGCTATCTTCTACTACGTGAGCTAGGTAGCGGGCGTAAGTATAAGAACGCAACTTAAGATTTTAATGATTAACTAGAGGGTAGAAGCACAGGTAGTGTTAATGCATTAATTACAAATTATAAGAATCAATTATAAATTAATTTTTGTAATACCTACTTACTAGGTTAGCAAGCAACTTAGGAAGGCTAAGCAAGCTACAGAACTCTTAATTACGTAGTTATAGTAGCTTTACTTACTAAGTATAAACTAAATATAGAAAATACTTAACTACATCACAACAATTCACTTAAACTGCTAGAATTATAAAAGCAATTACTCTAGTTTTCTATAAGGGCCTTATATAAAGATGCTTATAGAAAAAAGATAGCTTCGGCCTTTTAAGACAACCTTTTGATGTAACTACACATTTTATAGACACCTTTTTAGTAAAAAAAAAGATTTATTGTTAACAACAAGTATCTAGGCTCACGCCCCCTTGTTTAGTATTGCTAGCACGCAATTAGTATATCGCATGTTTAGACAGAAATAAAGAAAAGCAAGACAAAGACGCGAATCACCTCCTAACTTAACGCGCCTTATTCTGCCTATTCTTATTACTTTACTGCTAGGCGCTCCTAGATAAAGTAAAGTAGTAATACTATTATCGCCTTGCTTACTAACTTATAGACGCGATAATAGACAGCCTACTCCTTTTTTCCTATCTCTTTCTTCTTTATAGCTAATTTAACGTCTTGCAATAGCTGTTTAAGCTAAGTTCTAGTCTCTGTACTTAGCCCTTACACGACAAACAAGAAGAGAGAGATACTAAAGTAATACATCTTAAGTACTGCGCTAGTATTAGTAAATACTCTAGAGATCGTGTATTCCTTGCACAACTAGCTAAATTAGGGCTTAATAATCTTTTTATATATAGAGATATTATAGATAAGAGACTTATTTAAGATTTTTATCAACTTAGAAGTCTAGCTAAGTAGTTAAGTTTTAAGATACTTAATAAATTTAGGTGTCTGTATAAGCAGTTTAAGTTAGACTAAATTAAGTGCTAAGTAGATAGTAGCAAAAGATGCTTTTTTTAGAAGAGAGCCTAGAATAAGAAGATGCTCGCTGCAGAGGTTGTACACTAAATTGCAGTATAATGTATTATATGCAAATCGTTTATATACAGTGCTATTTAAAAGGTAAGAAGCAGTAGGTAAGTAGTAGCAGCTTTAGCTTTATAAAGTATTGCAGGCTCCTACTACAGTACGTACGTGTCTTTTCCCTCCTCTATCGCATTATGTTGCAATCCTATTGCAATTCTACTGTAATCCTGTTGTTAGCTATAGGCTAGCAATCGCTGTTAGACACGTTTTAACTAGTGTTATTTTTTAGTACCTTAGCAAATTTTTTTGACCCTAATTATTACTTAGTAGTCTAAGCTTTCTTTCTAGAACTTATCCACCTACTGTTCAAATCTTATTAACTATATACAATCTTTTTTTTTGACTTTTGCGATTGATTAGTAGAGGGTAGCTGCTTTTCACTTTTTCAGAACCCTATTTTGACTATATTAACAATTACCACCTTTGACACCTTAAAAATTGAATAAATAGAAAAAAGATTAATTAGCTAAGTAAGAAAAAGACATAGACTAAGATATTAAGAGAAGAAGTAAATAATTAACTATTACTTATAAAGTAGGTTTAGACCTATATGTTTAACTAAGTAAGCTTCTTTTTTAAATGTAAGGCGCTGATTGTTATAAGTGGTAATTTTTAGAAGAAGGACTCACTTAATTCAATATATGCTGCTATGTTAGCAGCTAAGTCCTTCTAAGCAGCAATAGTAATTGCCGCTAAAAATAATCTAGAGATTAAGCAACATAATATTGTAGGAGTATTCTTTAATGCGTTAATTATAGCAGACAACTTAGTAATCTATAAGAAGCTAGATAGCTTTAAGAAGCTAGAAAAGTGTGTATAGCTTAACTATGCACTGTATAAATTATAAGACTCTCTACTATTATAGTATAATAAGTTTTTAGGATTAACTAAAAGAGATTAGACTCATTGCTTTATTAGAGGAGCCCTGCCTGTGCTTTAATTAAGAGAGAAGGATCCTAGTTTTATTTTATATAGATATTATTCTACTGCTCATTGCAAAAAGTTATAAGTAGAGAGTAATAAATCTTTAGTTAAAGATTATAGACAAGTATAAGATACAAGAATAAGGATTAGTTAAATAGTTCCTTAGTATCTAGATAATTAGAGATTATAAGAAGCAAACAATTACGCTTATATATAATATATACATTAACAAGATTACAAAGAAGTTTAAGCTAGAAGATAGTAGCTTTTCTAAGACTTTACTGTTAACAAAGGAGCTAATTAAGTACACTAGCGAAGCAACTAAGTAAGAGTTTAAGGCTTACTAAGAAAGAGTTAAATTAGTGCTGTACATAGCTATTATGCTACAATTTAACATTACTTACTCAATCTTAAAGCTTTTACAATTTCTTACAAACTCTAGTAATTAGTATATAAAAGCTGTTAAACAGGTGATTATATAGCTTTATTAGACAAGATAGGATGCGATCTAATATAGGAACTATAATAGCCTAGACCTTATAATTGCAGGCGACGCTTCCTTTACAAATAATTAGAAAACTTGTTAAATATTCTATAGGTATATAGCTATTTAATATAGTAGTCTAATATTTTAGAAGGTAGCTTAGCAGACTACAGTAGCTACGTTAACTACTAAGGCTAAGCTGCTTTCTCTTAAGCATACTACTTAGGAGACTATAGCTCTAAAGCGCTTTTTTTCGTAAGCTGTTTCTTAATTTAAGAGATGTTTAGACAGTCTAGTAAAATAACTAACATATAATTAGGCTTATAGTTAGGAAGAATAAGCAGATTAACACTTATTTAAGATATATAAATACACAAAATATATAGCTGTAGCAAGAATTTACTAAAAGATTATTTTAAGTTAAGTGCCTTAAAACAGCAATTATGCTAGCTAATAAACGAACTTATTTATTTACCTAATAATAGTTTAAGAAGCTTAGGCAGTTGCTTAACCTTTAGCAAGTTAAGCACTTAATTAAGGGCAACAATAATTAACAAGCAAAGAATTTATATTAAATAGCAACATTTATATACAAAGCTAAGTCTTCTTTGAATTAATTAGGATAAGCAGGAGATTAAGAGCTAAATAAATAGAAAAACTAGAACTAGGAATAAGTTTACTAGTAAGCATTAGAATTATTATACTTACTAGACTCTATTAGCAGAGCTTGCTTAGCTTTTTAGGCTTTAGCAAGCTTAAGCGCATTATCAGCTATTTTAGCTTAAATAGCAAGGATCTAGAGGCGAGCAGCATAGAGGCGCGAATCTAATCTAGTACTTTTATATATTAAGTCACGAGATAATCGCCTGCTTAGCCTAGTAGACAACTTACATCTATATAAGAAAGTTATATAGCAATTAATATAACGTTGTATGGAAAGACAGTATAGACTATAAAGGAGTAGTATTCTATAAGCTTACTATTCTTAAGCAGCAAATTCTAGAAGAGGCTACTACTGCTGCTACTGTTGTTGCTAAAGCTGCTGTTGCCGCAGCTGTTGTTAATCATAAGCTGGCTGTTAAGCAGGCTGCTATGCATGTTAACTAGAAGCATACGTAGTATAAGGCTACGCATTATAAAGCTTTTGTTTAAAAAGACAACCTTAATTTAGACTTATAGACTACTAAGTAGGCTGTGTCTAGCGCAAGTAATCTTTAGTATTATATCTAAGATTAAAGACGCTTACTAGAGTAGGAGCAAGAGCAGGCAGTAGGAGCTAAGCAGTAAGACTACAAGATAATATCTCTTAAGCGCAGCAATTTTTAATAGGAGGCTTCTGCGCAGAAAGCTTTCTAGTAAACGTAACGCAGCTATTAACCTTTTTACAGTAAGTAATAATGTTGCTAAGAAGCTTGTGCTTGTTAACACAGTACCTATTGTTTTTCTACCTTTTATAACTAGTTAGCAGGCTAAGCAAGAAGCTTAAAGAATTAAAGACTTACCTTTTTATCTCTATATATAGCTATAAAATAATTAGTAAGATTATTGTTAACAGTATAGCATGTATAAAACAAACAACTGCTATAGTATGTGCTACTCTAACTACTTATTTTAATGCAATTCAAACACTGCTTAGTATATACACTGTCTAGCATTTGTTTTATGTAGCGCTTATAAGGCAGAATATAAAGACGTAATAGATTAGCAGCAATCTTTAAAGAGCTATTAAGCGCCTTTTTCTAAGTAGATAGCGGCGCGTTGCGCCTAGTAGACAGCTTAATAGAAGTATGTAGCTTATTACTATTGCTATATTACTAATTACGCGTTGCTGCTTAAGCAGTAAGCCGCTATAACTTTTACTTTAGCTCTTAAGGGGTCTTGCCCTTGCGCTAGGTTAATTGCTTAGTTAGGCTCTTATTTAGATTAAAATTTAAATAAGAGCTTAACAGCAGGTTTAATTTAATAAGCAAGTTAATTAGTCGTTAAGCAGAACTACTAGAAGTCTTATAATAAGTATATAGATTAAAAGGCAAAGGTGACTAACTCTTATTATCCTAGAGATTAGCTGCTTGCTAGATTTTATTATTAAATAAGCTTTAGCGCGTGTAATGTTAATGCTTAGTGCTGTTCTTACGTTGTTAGCGCAGGCTTCCTAAGCGACAATTACGCTCTCAACAATAGCTCTCTAAGCGACGCTTACGCTTGTTGCTGTTAGGGGCAGAGTATACTAGAAAGATTAGCAGCTAATTAGTAAGCGAACAGTAAGGCAATAGGGCTTACTATAATAATAGTGTAGTAAAGATTAGAAAGACTTAGTAATTAATATTATAGTAAAACTAAAGGTTTTGGAGGGGCAGCAAACGTAATTAGTATTTATTGTAATTGCGTATAGACTAATAACGCAACTTTTAGGGTCTATCTAATATTTTAATATTATAATAGGACTAAGCTGCTTGCTTAATGAAAACAAGATTATTCTATCACAACAGAGATAAAAGATAAGGCAGTAAGACCAAGATTATAAGGAGACTTCTTAATTAACAACGTTAATTTTTAAAGAATTAACTCTTTGCTTACAGCTTAAATTAATAGTTACTTACTAACCAAGGGGGTGTGTTAGAGTATTAACACGCGGATCACTCTGTTGATTAGGTGATCCTAGTAAGCTAAACACGTAACGGCCCCGCTAGCGTCTATATAAACGGGCCAGATCGTCTTATGTCTCTTTAGTAGTTATTGTACACTTTGTTGTGGCACTTAGTGATTAATACACTTATTTCACTCCACCTAATCAAGCAATTGATCCTTCTTAGCTCCTATATTAAGTTACTAAGCTTACCTTTTCAACGCAAATAAGTTGTACAAGAGAAATTTAAAAATGCTAGATAATAGTACTATACTTTGACGAAACTACTTAACTACTTTAAATTATAGTATGAAGAGCTTAATACTTGAGTAGCCTTTAACAATACTAATAAAGACTATATTTATAACTTCTACTTTATACTAGACCTAAAGATATAGAAGCGCCTAGACAGTATTAAATAAGAGTAGTATAGCCTTATAGCACTTATAGTAAAGGCTAAATAACAGCACTAGGCTTTAAAGCATACACTCTACGCAGGATAGACCTAGACTAGTATAGACAATACCTAACAGGACTAGTTACTCTTTGAACGCACATAATACAATAACAACTAACGTAGCCTACTTATATATAAAGTAGACTACGCGCACTATATAAAACTAATATAAGCTTAAATTTAATACCTTAAGCAAGCGCTAAAATTATGAGCTAAATCAACTGCTACAACTACTACTAGAAACAGCATTATAAAAGAAATTGCCTACACCTTATTAATAATAAAGAAAAAAAAGCACGTTTTTAAGTTATCTACTCTTATAACTTAAAGAATTAATAAAATTGCTGTACTTAGCAGCTAGCAAAAAACAAAACTAAAACTATTAAATTAATTTTTAATAGCTGTAAAGGGCACTACTCTAAAATTATCTAGACTGCTCTGCGTCTGCGCTCTTCTAGATAGTAGCGCAGAGGCTAACTTTATTAGCTAGACTGTAGCTAACAAGATGCAATACACGCCTTTTTAAGATAGCACCACTAAGTTTTATAGTCTAAATAGCTAGTAGCTAGTAGTGTCTGGGCAAGTTAATGTTTTATATATAACAATAGATAGTTACAACACAACTAGAGGCAGCTAAAAAAATTTCACTTAGGAAACCTAAATAGGTTTAAGATAATCATGAGTATGCCCTAGCTAGACTAGTAGCACTCTACTTTTCACTTAATAATAAGATTAATTTAGTTGATAAAAGACTACTATAGTTATTATAGAATTACCTTAAAAATATATAGACAATTTATAGCTACTATTCTTAATAAAGATAGCTGCGGATTTCTGCTAGCAGTAAGCTAGGTAGGCTTAGACAACAACAACTTACTACACTAGTACTAAGGCTAATAGGCTAAGGCCTTTTTTAATGAAGACGTAGCTATTTTTATAAAATATAGCTTATATAAAATGCAAATTACACTTAAAGAGAGACAAGAGCTACTGCATAGCTTTTTCTATAGCCTATTAGTAATAGAAGTAAAAATATTAAAGAGATATATTAATAAGAACTTTGCAAAAGGTTAGTTAAAGCAATTAACTTTAAAAGCTAGCGCACCTATCCTATTTACCAAAAAAAGGATCGGTTATTTAACTATATATAGATTACTATAGCCTAAACGTAATTACTATCAAAAATAGACACCTACTACCTCTAATAGGCAAATCCCTTAACTAACTAGGATTAGCATTAATCTACACTAAACTAGATCTAAGAGACGCCTACTACTAGATAAGAATTAAGGAAGAAGACAAATAGAAGACAGTTTTCTAGACAAGATATAGCTACTTTGAATATATAGTAATACTTTTTAGCTCTACTAACGCCTTAGCAGTATTCTAGAACTAAATTAATTTTATTTTATTAGACCTTCTAGACATTTACTATATTATCTACTTTAATAATATTCTAATTTATATTTAAAACAAGGAGGACTACATTACCTAAGTACAAGAAGTATTATGAAGGCTTATCTAGTACTAACTATACGCTAAACTATCTAAGTGTAAGTTCTATACCTAAAGAGTAGAGTACTTAGGGTTTATAGTTACTTTTTATAGTATTAAGATAAAGTTAAACTGTGTTAACACTATTTAAGCCTAGCCTATACTAGCTTTAATCTAAAACGTATAAATCTTTTTAAGTTTTGCTAACTACTATTAAAGGTTTGTTGAAGGCTTCTTTAGAATAGCTACCCTCCTTTACTAGGTTGCTTAACAATCGCTAGACGCGAGCAAGAGCAGCTAATAATAGTAATCAAAGGAATTAGGCCTAATTAAGCTAGAACTAGACGCTGTTGAGGCGTTAAAAACTTTTAAGAAAAAGTTTACTATAAGCCTTATTCTAGTCTACTTTAACTTTAGCTTTCTATACTAAGTAAAGATAAACGCCTTAAGATTTGCAATCTTAGGCATCCTAAGCTAGCCTAGGCTAAACTAGAAAAGCAAAAACTTATAGCACCTAATTATATTTTACTTCTATAAAATAACCTTAGCTAAGCGTAATTATAATATATATAATAGGAAACTTTTTACTATTATTAAAGCTTTTAAACACTAAAGGTATTACCTTAAAAGCGCTGCCTACAATGTTACTTTATATATAGACTACTACAACTTTTAAAGCTTTATATTTACTAAAGCACTATTCTATAAATAAGTTAGGTAGGCAGAATAGCTAGTAGCCTTCTACTTTACTATTGTTTACTATCTTAGCTAGACTAACTTAGCTAACAGGCTATCTAAAAAGCTTAACTACGTAATAAGCAAAAACATAGCTAAAGGTACTAGCACTAATAAGCGCTTGCTAGTAGAGCTGTAGCATAGACTATACTTAAAAGACATAAATAACTTTAAAAAGAACGTAGTTATTCTAGATAACTCTAGAAAGGTCAAGGTAATACTACTTTTAGGCGCTATAAAGACTATTGTCTTAGGCTAGCTACTACTCTTCTAAAAACAAACTAGGCTACTACACTTACTACAGGATGCTATTTAAGATAGTATGGCTAGTAATAAACATGTATAGTTAGCAAAAGATACGCAAATAATGCTAGTTAACACTAAGCTAGCCTAGGTCGCCTTTTAGTAGAACAGACAAGATAGTATAGTTCTATATGGTAGCTGTCTCTATATACTAGGCACAGCCTAGGTACAAGCTCTACAGGCCTGCTATAATAACTTATTAATAAGCTGCTTTAGCTTTACTTAGACCTACTAACAAGATAGTTTTAGAAGCCTTATATAAAGTAAATAGTAAAAAACTATTACTTATTATATATAAACTATAAAGAGGTTAAACTAACTAGACACGCGCACTATGAAGAATTATAGTTACTACTTATACTAGCCAATATTTAGAAGGACCTAGTAATAGACTTTATTCCAGAACTTCCCCCTAGTACGTTAGTAAGTTAAGAGTATAATAGTATTTTAGTAGTAGTTTGTTGCCTCTTTAAAATAGTGCATTCTATACCCTTTAAAAGAGACCTAGACACACAACACCAACGTGGACTTTTCTGGAAACTGCTTAGAAACAACCGGATCTAGGAGAAATAACCACGAGTAATCGATTGCAACAGTTTTTAAAGCCTGCAGCGAAGGCGCTAGCGCGCTAGAGAGGGTGAAAGAGTCGCCTTACCCCTCCTGCTAGGAGAAAAATTCCTCTAAAAAGCTCAGACCACATGCTAAGGCATCTAGAGCTAATAGAGGTTCAGGAACTTATTGAAACTCAAATCCATTAAGATATAACAATAACAACAAAAAACAACAAAAAACGAATTGCCTTTAGAGACTAAGGAGGAACAAATAAGAAACAAATAGAGATAGAGGACAACAATATAATAGTAGAGAACGGCTAAGCTACTACGCCGCGCCTAGAAAGGCAAACCCTAGAGGAAAAACCACAAAGGCCTACCTACAATTAAACTAGAAGCAATTTCTCACCTTTTATTAGAGCTATACCTTAATTCCTAATTAGGAATAAAACACTAAAAGCCTCTTTGGTTAAAGAAGTACTTAAAATTGCTAGAAACATAGTAATATAAGCTGCTAATTTAGCTAAAAACAACCTTACTTAGCAAACAAGCATACTAGACCTAGTTGAGGTCTTTAAAGACTATACAAAAAATAGTAGAGTAAATAAGAAAAATACTGCTACCTTAGCAGACTAAATATTAAGCCTTTCTAACGCTTTAAGAGAGCTTAGAGGAGAAATTAGACAAGTTAGTACAAAGAAACTAACAACAAACACACCTGTATAGAACACAGCCGTATAAAGCACCCCCTAGTCCTCCTACGCTACTATAGCAGGCAACAACAAAGAATAACTATAAATAAATATATAAAGGCCTTAAAAACTAAAAGCTACTAGCCTAAAAGATTGCTAGCTAGTTCTAGTTAGTGAAGCCTTAGAAGATTTTAACGCTTATAAACTTAGAAACGCCTTTAACAACGCATTTACAACAAAGCGAAAAATATAATCTCTTATAATTGCCTTAATTAGAAGATTCTTAAAAAGAAAACAAAATTATTACAACTACACTAGCTTTTGAGGCAGAAAACCTCCTTAAGAAATAGGCAATATAGCAGGAAACTACAACTTTTAAGGCTGCCTAACTTATTTCGCCTTAGTTTAAAGTTATTATCTACAAGCTACTTACGAATTAGAGCCTTAGAGTTATTAAAAAAGAAATTAAAACTTTTAACGAAGGCCTTAAAATAATAGGCAATCTCTTTTAGCTTACACCAAAGGATAAGAGAGAATACTAAAACTTTAGCTTAGCCTGCGTAGCCTTCGCTACAGAGAACAAAGCCTAGAGGGCTATTAGAGGAAAACTCTATATTCTAGGGGAAAGCCTTAGAGTAGAAAAACTACAAGTTGTTGATATTTTAAGGTAATATACTAATTGCTAAAGATTTAGCAACCTAGAAAATAAATGCTGAAAAATAGCTTGCTAAATTTGCAGCAAGCTCTACTACACTAGCTAATATAAGTGCAAATCCTGTACTAGTAAAAGGAAAGCCTGTATTTATACTATATTTAAGTGTGCTAACTGCAACAAACTTTACGCGGCTAATAGCCTTAAATGCAATATCTTATAAACTAGGACAGCTAAGACTAATTAAACTAATTAGTATAATTAAAGTTCTATAAATAAATGTTAATAGATGTAGCCCTGCTACAGAAAGCGCAATTAATTAAGCTATTTTAACAGACGCTAAGATTATTACAATACAAGAGCTGTAGCTAGTAAGAGGGCTGTATAAGGATACTAGGTTAATTGCCTACCTAGACTTTACTCAAATCTTACTAACTTATAGAGGACTACAACTAAGAACCTTATTTTATAATCAAAAGGAGATAGAAGTAGAGGTTAATCCTTATATTAGTGAGGACAACGACTTTGAAGCAATTACATTACTCCTTAACTTAAGAAAAATCTATATCTACAACATTTATAATAAAAAATGCCTAAAACAAGACCTAAATACAACAACAATATCAAGACGCCTTATAAAAGAGCTTTTAGAATCTTTTTTCATTATTCTAAGGGATTTTAATTGCCACTATCTTAGATAGAGCATACAAGTGTGCAACCTAAATTAATAGGTAAAAGATCTAGTAGAGTAGGTAGATAACTAGAACTTTACTCTATTAAATACTATAGGAGTTAGAACTTTCTTTAGAGGCTATAGATAAAAAGAAAACGTACTTAAGCTTACTTTTTTGATAAACAATATAGTGTCTACTATAATAGACTAGCAAGCTATTCTAGAAATTAGATTAGACTATTACTCTATTCTCTTGAGTATTACTTATTAAAGTTAGCTACCTGGCTAGCTAAAGAGATATAACACAAAAAAAAAACTAGAACCTCTTTAATACTACTTTACAGGAGGAAATACTGCAAGTAAAGCTAGAGGATTAATTACTAGCTATACTACAAGCGTCTAATAACCTCTCAAGGCAACTTCTTATAGGACTTAATAATCCTTTAGAAGAAAGCCTAGACAAAATAGTAGAGGACTTTACAAAAGCTATTTAAAAAGTACTTAGAAAATCTACTCTAGTTGTAAACTAAAAGCTAAAACTAAGGCCTTAGTAGTCTAGTAATCTAGATATTCTTAAGGCTAGCTTAAACAGAGCCTATTAAGATTACAAACAAATAGCAAGTAGAGAAGATAGTACTTTATTCTTATAAGAAAAGGACTACTTGCTTGATAAGAACAATGACATTAAAGCTATTAGAAATGCTAAACTTAACTATTAGAAACAGTTCCTCCAAAATAAATTACCTAAAGAGATATTTAAAACTATAGCCTATACAAAAAATAGCTTTTTAGCAAGAATTCTAGCTATTAGAGGCAAAGAATCTTTTAAAAAGAAGTGCTAAATCTTTAGAAAGGAACTTTTCCTACCATCTCCTTACACTAGCACCAAGGCTTAACAACTACTAAGGAAACAACAAATACGATTTAATATTAACAAGAGAGGAGCTCTACACTGCCTAAAAAAAAAGCTACCTTACTAGGACCTAATAGAATTAGCTCAGAAGTTATCTTAATGGTGTAAAAATACTAACTAAACACCTTCTATAAAGTCTATTTAACGCTCTTTAACTTAGGATACTAACTAAAGTATTAAAGAAAAGCTAAAGGAGTTATTTTAAGAAAACTAAACAAGCCTAATTACTTAATCCCTGAGGCATATACAGTAATTTCTCTTCTATGCTGTCTAAAGAAGGCACTAGAGAGACTTTACGCAAAGAGACTAGATGTACTAGCTAAAATAACAAACTTACTCTACCTTTTATAAATAGAAAGTAGGCTTAGAAAATTAGCTTTTAACGCTGCACTACTTTTCTTTAACAACATTTAACAACAGAGACAAAAGAAAAGGGTTACTTTAATAGCTTTTCTAAATATTAGAGGCGTTTTTGACTATTGATTGTAAGGGTGCGTTGGATTGACCAAAAGTGCAAAGGAAACAGTGAAGGTAAGTGAATTAGATATCGAACTTTAGAGAGAGACTACGTAGGTTTATATATCCAACCCGGGTGATTAGAACTTAACCTAGGTTAGGATCAACCGAGGTTATCAGAGGTTGTCAGATCAGCTAACAGTTAGCGTGATTAGTACGGCTAGTAGTTAGCTACTAGTACTGAGGTGCTAGTGCTGAGGTGCTAGTGCTAAGGTGCTAGTGCTGAGGTAAGGAAAGCCAACGAAGGCCACAGGCCGAGTACTAGAGAACATTAAGGCTTTAGCCCTTTACAATACCCCCCTCCTAAATAGTAGAGGTAGTAATCTTGTTACCTAGAGTTCTACTCTTCTAGGGCTTCCGTATCTTTTAGATTAATAGCTAGTTCTTATGTTAGATCTAGATATCCTAACTATTTAACTAAGTACTGTTTTTTTTTCCTTTTCCTCTTCTCTCTAATAGGATCTCTACTAGGTATTCTTCTCTATCCTCTGTCTCATTTAGTAGAGGTTTATTGTCGTTAATTAGCTAGCTTAGTAGAGGGTTTAAGGACGCTAGTCTAAGGTTATTAACATTAAATACTAAGTAAATCTAGCTAAGAGTATTTAATTTAGCTGCGTTTAGTCTAATAACCTTAAGTACTGTATACTTAAGATTCTGCTAGTTAAGTTTTCTACTAGGCCTTTTTATTTTGTAGTAGTCGCCTAGTTTTAACTATACCTTATTTCCTATTTTTAGCTAAAGTAATTAGTGCCTTCTCTTATTAGCCTGCTTTTCTTGTTCTTATTAGCTTTCTCTTATTATAGCTTATCAATAATATTCTCTACTTTTTAATAATTCTCTTATATTCTCCTTAGAAGTTGTTGTTAAGGACTATACTTAGGTGCAATTTATAGGGGATCTACTTTATAGCCGTATTGTAGGAAAAAAGGAGATAATTTAGTAGACTAAGCCTACCTTGCTATAGCTGCAATCTTAGCTATCCCTAAGTTACTTTTCTAATTTATTTAATCTTAATTATAGAAAGCTTATAAATAAGCTTATACTATAGAGTTTATTCTCTCTATAAAACTATTAGTTTTCAGATAGTATCTAGAAAATAAGTATTATTTCATTTCTAATAACTTGCAAAGCTGAATCTAAAAATAGTTAACAAACTATATACCTCTATCTAAAGTAAAATAGTGTAGTAACTAATAGTAAGCTAAAACAGAGTTAATAAAAGCTTTAGAAACACTTTCTATAGTAATGTCCTTAAGGCCTATTAGGACAACGTCCTTACTAAGCCTATCTATAACTACTCTAAGGTTTGTATAGCCTTCGCTTTCTAGTAACCCTGTAATAAAATCTATAGAAATTTCTTTCTATATTTGCTTAGGTATAAGTAAGGGTTTTAGTAAGCCTTATAGGCTATCTCTTTAAGGTTTTATTCTTCTACACACTAAGCAGTTCTTTATATACTTTCTAATACTTTTGCTAATAGAGGGCTAAAAGTATTCTCTTACAATAGCTTAATAGGTAATAATCTTTCTTAGATAGCCTAAAACTCTAAAACTGTAGATTTTGTAAATAAGTCTAGTTCTTAGAGGTTTATTATTAGGTACTTATTTCTAATCTTAGTATAGGAGGTTTCTAGAATCATCTAGTTGGTATTTAGAAATAGAAAGTTTAAGATCTAAAGCTATAAGAAATTATTATTCACTATCCTTTACAGCTTTCTAGGCTATTTAGTAAGTTTTATTCTCTTTTTTAGCTTTTTTCTATAGATTCTCTAGACTTAACTACTCTTATACTACTACTAGATAGCTGTTGCAGTTAAAGGTTCTAAGCATTTCTTCTTCTTCTAGTTCTTTGTTAGTAGCTGCAGTTATAGGTTTAAATACTTGTAAAAACTTCCTAGAAATTCTAGTATCTTAGTTGTTTACTAGCATATCTTGTTATCTCTTAGATAAGGCATTAGCTCTAGAGTTATTAACTCTAGGCCTGTAAGAAATTTCTATCTTAGGAAACTTTCCTAAAAATTAAGCCTACCTTATTTGTCTTTTACTAAGCTGTCTAGGCTTGCTAAAATATTTAAAGTTTTTATAGTTTATAATAACTATAAACTTCTTTAAAGATCGTAGCATAGCATCCTACTTAGATAAGTAAAAGATAACTACTAGTAATTCCTTGTTGTATATTTTGTTATTGCTTTGCGTGCTAGTTATCTTTATTAAAGAATAAGTTACTAGGCGTAAGCTTCTTTTATTGTTGTATTGCAAGAGGACTCCTGCTATTACATATCTAGAAGAGTCTATTTCTAGGATTGTTTCTCTGTCAGGATCCTATCAAGCTAGTACTAGCTTAGTAATAAATAACTCCTTATGCTTATTAAAAGCCTTTTACTTAGTTTTTTCTTATTAAAAAGAGATGTTACAAGTAAGCCTTAATAGAGGAGTTACTATTTCTAAGTAGTTCTTAATAAATTATCAATAGAAGTTTATAAAACTAAGAAAACTACATACTCCTTAAATATTTATAGGCGCCTACTAATCTCTAATTACTTTTACTTTCTTACAGTCTATTTAAAGTCCTTTTCTAGCCTTAATAATAAATCTAAGGTATTTTGTTACTCTATACGTTAAATTTGCATTTCTAGATGTCTAAAGGTAATCTAGCCTTGCCTATAGCTTCTAAAACCTTATTTCTATTACGTTAGTATTCTTTAAGCGTGCTATTAGTGTAAATTAATACGTCGTCTAAGTAGGCTAATCAAAAATCGTCAATATACTTGCAGAGGGTCTAATTAATATAGCATTAAAAGGTACTAGGAGCGTTTGCTATACTAAATAGAGTAACTAGCTACTTATAAAACTTAAATCTAGTATAAAAAGCTGTTTTCTACTTATCTCTTATATTGATCCTAATTTTATAAAAAGCTGTAGAAATGTTAATCTTTATAAACTATTTCGCTTTTGTAATATTGTTAAAAGTTTCCTAAATTAAAAGTAAAAGATAACAATCTTTCTTTATAATAGCGTTTAGAGCTTAGTAATTAATGCAGACACGTAATCCTCCTCTAAGTTTCTTAGTAAAAAAGACAGGGGAGGAGGCAGGAGAGCTACTAGCTCTAATCTATCTTTTATTAAGTAGAGAAATAAGCTCCTTTCGTAATACTAGGAGTTCTAGGCAGCTTATACGGTATAGAAGTCTCTAGGGAGCCTCTTTTTCTTTGCCTTTATTATCTTTCTCTAGTTTAATTTAGTAATCTATTTTAGATCCGCGTAAAGGAGGTAATATAGAAGTAGTTTTTAGATCAAAAATCTAAGCTAGGTGTTAATAAGCCTTAAGGAGTAAAGGTAAGATCTCTACTTTATTCTTAAGAGCTAGAGCTTTTTAATATTCTTAAGAGAAGCAGCGAAAGTCTAAATAGACTTATCTCTTTTCACCTACCCAATATAGGAGTGATAAGCTGTTGCGCTTATTTGTTTCAATCTCTAGTCTCCTTTAATAGGTCGATCTTTAGTACTAAGTATCTTAATCTTTTAACTAGAAGAATAGATGTAAATCGTTTTTCTAGAAGGAGTAATAGTAACCTCTCTTCTATTTATCTAGGGCTGTCTAAGTATTAAATCGTAACTAAAGTATGTAGAGGCTATTTAACCCTTAATAGCATCCTTATAGCCTTTAATATTAATGTCTAACTTAGTAACTTTGTTAATAGTTCTATGTTTATCTATAACTCCTTCTAATCTCCTAAGAGAAATAGAAATGCACTATAAGTTAGTATTCTTAATAAGTTAAGGGCTAATAAGCGAGTATACAAGGTTTCCTGTATTAATTAAAGTAAAGGCGAAAGTATAACAATTTACTAGCGCCTCTAAAGTAATACTATTGCTACTTATATTCTTTTAAAAGCTTGCCTACTTCTTAACTAAATTATCTTTACTTATTCGAGGCTCCTGCTAGTAACTTTAATTAGGAGCTATTCTTTTTCTAAATCTAAATCCTTATTTAAGCTACCCTTACTAAGCTTATTATCCTTCTTTTTCTTAAAGTTAGAGGACTTAACTAAAGTCTTTTTCTCCTTTTTAGAGAATCTCTTATTCTCTGTACAATATGTAGATAGATAGCCCTTCTATTTATAGTTAAAACAGCGTCTTTCTTTATATAATTGTTCTAACTCCTAGTTACTAAACTGTTAAGTCTTAGCAGTTCTTCCTGTGTATTCTATTCCTTCTATCTAGTCTCCTTTTAAAGGAGAAGGAGGAGGAGAAGTTCTCTTAGATTTATACTCCTTAGGCTTGTTGTCTCTGCCTTTAGAGTACTCTTCTATTCTTTAGAATTGATTAGCAATCTCTATTGCTTTGTTTTGCAGGCTATCTAAACCTTTATAAGTAATACCTACAAGTTTGTCTTAAAGTTTCTAAATAAGACTTTTTTAGAAAAGCATTATCTTCATATCCTTATCTAAACTACTATTAGATAATAGTAGTTGTTTGTAGAATTCTATAATATATTTGCGTATGCTTTTCTTGCCTTAGCTTACAGACTAGAGCTTATTCTTAGCTCTCTCTACACTATAGGGATCTCTAAACATTTAATTAAAGAAGTTTAATAGCTTATTAAAGTTCTATAAATTAGAGGTTTCTATTTAGTTAAGGAAAGGTAGGGTAAAGGTTGCAGCTAAGCCTTTTATCCGTGTTAAAATCTTCCTTAAAATTTTCTAACTTAGCGGTAAGCTATTGTTAAAAGATTTAGTACATCTTTCTGTTTCTATTAAAGGTATTAGGATCTAGTTGTTTAAAACGCCTAGGCGTTTGTTAATTTCCTAAGGCAGCTAATAAGGTAGGTAACTAAGGTAGAGGTTGTTGTTCTACTTTAGGTTCCCTATGTTGTAGCGTGCCTATAGCCTCCTAAGCTTAGAAGGCCTCCTGTATCCTGGTAGAAGCAGCTATCTTATCTAGGCCACCTGCTCTGCAAAGACCTTCTAAAGTAGTTTCTACTTTAGGTCTGCTAACACTATCTTAGTGTAGTTCTGCTATCCTTATAGCTAAAAGAGCTGCTAAGAGTTCTGCCATTGAATTTGTAGGTACTCGCTAGTACTCTATATTGTTGACAGAAATCGTTATAGGTGCTACTACGCTTAGTAGGCTTATTCTTTTCGTGTAGGTGCTACTATGCTTAGTAGGCTTATCCTTTTCGTCTGTTTTCTAGGGCTACTACGCTTAGTAGGCTTATCCAACGAATTTAAACGCCCTTTTTCTAGGGTCACTACGCTTAGTAGGCTTATCTAACAAATTTAAACGCCTTAGAGACTATTACAACTAAGTATCTCTTAGCACTTTTAATCTAGTGCTTCTTCTGTTAGTCCTTTAGTAGATTTAAACAGTCAACTAATTAACTAGCGGTCTAATTAATTAGATTCTCGCGCGTAGACGTAGCTCTAGCTAGCTTCTCGTCTAGATATAGCTCTAGAGGGCTTCTAAGTCCGACGTAGCTACGCGAGTAGCTAAAGAAGGATCTAATTTAATTGTAAGGGTGCGTTGGATTGACCAAAAGTGCAAAGGAAACAGTGAAGGTGAATGAATTAGATATCGAACTATAGAGAGAGACTACGTAGGTTTATATATCCAACCCGGGTGATTAGGACTTAACCTAGGTTAGGATCAACCGAGGTTATCAGAGGTTGTCGGATCAGCTAACAGTTAGCGTGATTAGTACGGCTGGTAGTCAGCTACTAGTGCTGAGGTGCTAGTGCTGAGGTGCTAGTGCTGAGGTAAGAAAAGCCAAAGAAGGCCACAGGTCGAGTACTAGGGAACACCAAGGCTCTAGCCCTTTACAAGAAGGCTTTTTTAAACTTCTTCTACTTAGCTTTACTAAGAGCACCCTAGGCTAAAAAGATTAAGTTTACTTAGACATTAACCTTAGCCTGTAACATTAAAACTTTTTTAGCTAGGTTAACTTTTACTTTTTTACTCTAGATTGCGTTAGAAAGGTCTAAGTTAAAATAAAAAGGGAATAATTTACACGTTTCTAGAGAGTATTAAAAATGTTATTATTAGCTATAGTCTTATAATAGCTTAACTTGCTCTTTTGAAAAAGTTTAAGAATCTTTATATCTATATACTAGTGCTTGCTAGAGTAAAAAGAAGTCTTAAGGTTGTTAGCATACTTTATAGTAGCACTGCCTAGATAAGTATAAATTAGTATAAACCTTACTAGACTACTTACCTTAAGAACTTTTTAACCTAGGTAACTACAGCCTTTTTAACTTTTGCTTTAGCAGCTGTAGGCGTAGTAGGCATGTTATAAATAAGGGCATAGTTAGGAAAACTAGAGTAGGCTTTAAGAATGAGACTTTAAAAAATTAAGCAGTCTTTCTAGTAGCGCTCACTGACTTAATTTAATATACATTAGTATAGGCTATGCTAACTAGCACTTTATATACTTAATAATCGTCTTAACTTTTCCCTGCATAGTCTGTATATTATAAAAAAAACTAAGCTTTATTAGCGTCAATCTAGCAAGCTTTAATAACAGCCTTATATGACTAAGCAGGTGAAAATTAGTTTGAATTAAAATAAACACCTCTAAAAGTATATATATACTTGTAAGCTACTCTTATCTTTAGCTGAAATAGTACTAAAGCACAAGCTCTAAAGGGTTATTAGCTATAATATTAAAGTATAGAATTGATATATACTAAATATTAATCTTTTTATTAATAAGGGCCCTCTGATAAGCAGTCTAAACTGTTTAGGCGTAGGTAGACTATAGCAATATATCAAATGCCCTAGAGACCTCTAAATTAGTATAGAATAGGATTAAATAGGCAAGAATAAATATAAAAGGTAATCAACAAGACTTGGTAGCGTAGAAACAGGGCAGAACAGACTATATAGCACTAACTTAGACTTATTAGTATATAAATTAGGAGGGCTAAGACTAGCAAGGCCTAGTCTACTTTAGTCTAGAGTAATCTAGACCTTACTAATTCTAGAGAAATTTGGAAAAGACTTACTAATTAATTAGTTAGAGAGAAGAAGGCTAGGTAAAAAGCTTAAAAAGAAGATTTTTAATGTACAGGTGTTAGAGTGTATTTATTTTTTAAGGTGTCAAAGATGGTGGTTGTTGTTGTAGTCAAAATAGGGTTCCAAAAAAGTAAAAAGCAGCTACCCTCTACTAATCAATTGCAAAAGTCAAAAAAAAAGATTGTGTGTAGTCAACGAGATTCGAACGGTGGGTGGATGAGTTCTAGGAGGAAAGCTTAGACTACTGAGCGATAATCAGGGTCAAAAAACTTGCTAAGGTACTAAAAAACGACACTATTTAAAACGTGTCCAACAGCAATTGCCAGCCTATAGCTGACAACAGGATTACAGTAGGATTGCAATAGGATTGCAACATAATGTGTTAGAGTGTATAAAGACATACTGCTACAAGGGCAGGAGATTACTATTGGCTAGATTATGCAAGAACGAGTTTAGTAAGATAATAATCTTATTGTAAGTTAGTATTTTAATTTTTAAGGTGTCAAAGGTGGTGGTTGTTGTTGTAGTCAAAATAGGGTTCTAAAAAAGTGAAAAGCAGCTACCCTCTACTAATCAATCGCAAAAGTCAAAAAAAAAGATTATGTATAGTTAACGAGATTTGAACGGTAGGTAGATAAGTTCTAAGAGGAAAGCTCAGACTACTAAGTAATGATTAAGGTTAAAAAAAATTGCTAAGGTACTAAAAAACGACACTATTTAAAACGTGTCTAACGGCGATTGCTAGCCTATAGCTGACAATAGGATTACAGTAGGATTGCAATAGGATTGCAACATAATGTGATAGAGGAGGGAAAAGACACGTACGTACTACAGCAGGAGATTATAATATTTTATAAAGCTAAAGCTGCTGCTACTTACCTACTGCTTCTTACCTTTTAAATAGCACTGCAAACAAACAATTTGCATATAATATACTATAATAGCGTGCAACCTCCGCGGCAAGCATCTCCTTATTCTAGGCTCTCTTCTAATAAAAGTGTCTTTTGCTACTGTCTACTTAGCACTTAATTTAGTCTAACTTAAACTGCTTATGCAGACACCTAAATTTTTTAAGTATCTTAAAACTTAACTACTTAGCTAGACTTCTAATTTTATAAAAATCTTAAACAAGTCCTTTATCTACAATATCTCTATATACAAAAAGATTATTAAGCTCTAATTTAGCTAGTTGTGTAAGGAATACACGATCTCTAGAGTATTTACTAATACTTGCGCAGTACTTAAGATCTATTACTTCTATTACTTTAGTATCCTCTTCTTCTTGTTCGTCGTGCAAGAGCTAAGTATAGAGACTAGAACTTAGCTTAAACAGCTATTGCAAGACGTCAAATTAGCTATTAAGAAGAAAGAAGTAAAAAAGGAGGAGTAGGCTTTCTATCGTCGCGTCTATAGGTTAGCAAGCAAGGCGATAATAGTGTTATTACTTTACTTTATTTAGGAGCGCCTAGCAGTAAAATAATAAGAATAAGCAGGATAGAGTGCGTTAAGTTAGAAGGCGATTCGCGTCTTTGTTTTGCTTTTCTTCGTTTCTGTCTAAACATACGACACACTAATTACGTGCTAGTAATGCTAAACAAGGGGGCGTAAGCCTAGATACCTGTTGTTAGCAATAAATTTTTTTTTTACTAAAAAGGTGTCTACAAAATGTGTGGTTACATCAAAAGGTTGTTTTAAAAGGCCGAAGCTAGTAAGTTAGTATAGAAACTATTAGTAGAAGAAGACGCCTATTTAAAAGCACAGTAAAAAGAAATAAAGAAGAGTAGTTCCTAAATAGTTACCTTTTTCCGCGACATACGGAAAAAGTTATATACCTTAAGATGAGGTAGTTAAGCACTAACTTAGTGTGCAGTAGGGTATCACCCTGTGCACTAGCATAAACCTCCTCTTTCTCCAAGCTTTGCCCTATTAAGCTCTTTATTCCGTAGGAAGAAAAGGAAAGAAAAATAGTAAAACAAAGAAAATAAAATAAAGAAATTATAACTAGATTACTTAGGTCGCCGCCTAGTATTAACAGAACGCATTTCTATATAGTAGCTACAGAATCTAGGTATACGGTAAGCACCTAGATTCTATAGGCTTAGTAATTTTCTCACTACATACTTATCTTAAGCACATCCTTGCTATAAGCTTATTTTTTACTTCTTTAAACGCTTACCCTAACAAGGTTCTAGAGCGCTAGTAGTTGCTGTACTTAGTCTAGGCGTAGGTACTGTATTATTAGGAGCAGCAGGAGCTTAAGTTTATAAAATTAATTAAAAGCAGCTATAATAAGGCTGCTTAGTTAAAGTTGTAGGTACTAAAACGTTATTTAAGATAACTATACTAGATTAAGAGCGTACACAAGGAAGGCGCTGTAAAAAAAAGAGCATAATAAGATTCTTGCTCTCTTAGAAGACTTAGCGCTTATCCACCTTTAAGCTAAGCTCTTCTTTAAGGCGCTAGAAAGGATTAGCTTAAACGAA
This sequence comes from Alternaria sp. 'sect. Undifilum', assembly GCA_024321975.1. Taxonomy (NCBI): domain Eukaryota; kingdom Fungi; phylum Ascomycota; class Dothideomycetes; order Pleosporales; family Pleosporaceae; genus Alternaria; species Alternaria sp. 'sect. Undifilum'. The sequence goes on from JAJJZI010000003.1 coordinate 1,777,967, forward strand.
ATTAGCGTTCAACTTATTTGAGTTCTTTGTTATATTTAGAGGGTTCTTTTCATTAGTAGAGAAGAATAATTTGTTAGGAATACCTTAGACAAGATTAGTACAAAAAGCGTTCTTTTCTTATTCCTACACTATAGGCTACAGGTTAATAAATAATTTTCAGACGTAATAATTATATATTTTGATATGATTATAAATTTTTTTTTTTAGTATTTTATAGCATGTTGTGAGGTTCCTTGTAAACAAAAGAATTGTCCTACTTAGATTATTAAATGAGGGTTTTCTAGATCTAGGACTTATACTTAATATAAATATTAGTAGAGAATAGCTAGTAAATTTTTCTAAACTTTTTAAGATAACTAGAAAGAGAGTAAAAAGTAGTAGTGAGATTACAATGCGCTTTGCAAATCTCTTTAAACATTTCTATAGTAGGCACCTTTATTATACTATTTTAAACTATAACAAACTAAGGGAGAATAGTACTACAATTGTAAGCAGTTAGCTTAGTAGATCTATAAAGTAGAAGAGGCAATAAAATTGAAACTTTTTTTTTTTTTGTAAATTTGCTTTATTATTAAAACTAAGGAACTGCTGTTTATACATATTCTGTCTAGTTAGTCTTGTCTTTTTATCCTTTAATAAGACTATTTAATAATTCAATACCTGCGTCTTTGCGTTAGCGTAGGTACTCTAGCATATACTTATAGAATTCTAGTAGAATCTCTTTATTTATTTTTTAAGGTGTCAAAGGTGGTGGTTGCTGTTGTAGTTAAAATAAGGTTCTAAAAAAGTGAAAAGCAGCTACCCTCTACTAATTAGTCGCAAAAGTCAAAAAAAAGATTGTGTGTAATTAACAAGATTCGAACAGTAAGTAGATGAGTTCTAGGAGGAAAGCTTAGACCACCAAGCAATAATTAAAGTTAAAAGAATTTGCTAAAGTACTTAAAAACGACACTAGTTGAAACGTGTCTAACGGCGATTGCTAGCCTATAGCTAGCAATAAGATTACAGTAGGATTGCAATAGGATTACAACATAATATAATAGAGGAGGGAAAGAACATATACGTACTGCAGCAGGAGTCTACAATACTTTATAAAGCTACTGCTTCTTACTTACTACTTCTTACTTTTTAAACAGCACCGCATACAAACAATTTGCATACAATACACTATAATAGTGTACAACCTCTATAACAAGCATCTCCTTAACCTTAACTCTTATCTAAAGACAAGAAGCTTTCTTATTATACACCTAGCCCCTAAACTAGTTTAGCTTAAGCTAATCATGCGGACACCTAAGTTTATTAAGCATTTATAAACTTAGCCTCTCTAGAACTTTACAATTATATTTCTTATAAACAATTCTAGAATCTGCAATATCTCTATATATAAAAAGAATGTTAAGCCTTAACTTAGCTAGTTGTAGAGGGAATATAAGATCTATAAGGTGTTTACTAATACTAGCAAAGTACTTAAAATGCTCTACTTTAGTATCCTTCTCTTCTTGTTTATCATGCATAGGCTAAGTAAAAAAACTATTAACTAGTTAGGCTAGCTGTTGCATAACGTTAAAATAGCAATAGAGAAGAAAGAGGTAGAAAAGAAAGAGTAGGCGTTCTATTATCGCATGTATAGGTTAGAAAGCAAAGTAATAATAGTACTGCTTCTTTAATTTGTCTAAGAGTACCTAGAAGTAAAGCCTTAACATAAGCAGGCAGGATAGATAGGATAAGAGTAGAATAGGGCGCGTTAAGTTAGGAGGTAATTCGCGTCTTTGTCTTGCTTTTCTTCGTCTCTGTTTAAATATGCGACACACTAATTGCGTGCCGGCAATGCTAAAAAGGGGGCATAAGCCTAGATACTTGTTGTTAGCAATTAATCTTTTTTTATTAAAAAGATGTCTACAAAATGTGTAGTTACATCAAAAGGTTGTCTCAAAAGACCGAAGCCAGTAGTATCTCTATACCGTTGTTTTTGTTTTTATTGTTAAATAAAATACTACTTTAAATTATCTTAGTACTAAAGCCTTCCTCTATTGTGCGCTTAAAATTAAGGTTAATATGCTTAAAGTAAGTTTAATTGCTCTTCTTAGCATACTTAGCATAGTAAGTGTAAGATATTAAAGTATACTTCTTGCAGAGCAATATATATTATAACTAGTATTCTAGGTTAGTGCGTATAGCCTATTAAATAAGCAAGTAGTACATGTTATATAACTACTTAAAGTTTAGCTTTCTATCTATACGTTGTAGATAGAAGTAATACATTTTAAACGTGTTTATAATAATATTTTCAACCTAGCTGTCTTTGAATAGCTATATATAGGCGTTAGTAACAATATTTGCTGTACGTTAGAGTTTCTCTACCTGTAGTTATAACTTTACTGTATTAATAATCTTATCCTAAGTAGGGATAGAATATATATTAAGTTTAGATTATTAATATTAGTAGCTTAGCAGATCTTTATCCTGCTTTAGTAAGTAATATTTCCTAGTAAAGAGCCTTGAAATAACAAAGTCGAATTAGAATTCATGCTAACAGCTCTATTTTATATATAGTAAAAGCAGATACTTATTAAGTATATTAGAAGGCATAGCTCTTTGAAATAAACTTATAACGCTTGCAGTAGTGCATTTATAAATAAAGTTTACTTGCTTGTATAAAAAGTTATTAGAACTTAGTAGTTGTCTAATGTTAACATTACAATACTACTTTTAAATAACCCTAATACAATTAGAATTAATAATTTGCTTCTTTATATAGGTTTAATTAAGTAGCTTAAAGAATATAGAAGTAAGATTTATGCAATAACACCTTGTCTAGAAGATCTCTTGTTCTTAATTGCGGGTGTCTAGCTCCTTGTCTACATAAGAAGCATTATTAAGCTTAGTATTTATTTATATAGCTGCCTGTTAATAGGCTAGAGTTACCTTTAGAACCTAAGAGCTTAGTAGAGGCAGCAGTAGAGGGACTTGTTAGTTACTAGCTTTAGCCGCAACTTGTCCTGCTTAGACGTTAGCAGCATTACGCCTCTATTATATAATAGTTATTTTGTTTTTAAGCTTATGCTTTTTATTTATTACGTATTTATCTAGTCCTTAGCAAGAAATATTCCTGTAGATTGCCTTAAGTTCTTAGTTATAACTAATAGGGTGCGACTCTCTAGAGTGCGAGTCTTATATGCTATAAGGTTACTATAGCAATTAACAAATCAAGCTTGATATAAAGTCTTCTCTAGTTTAGTAGTAATTAGAAGAAGTATACAATATATTAGATGCGTCTTTACGCTAAGAGGTCTAAACTTATCACTTAAGGTGTTTTATATAGAATAGTGCTAACTAGTTTTAGGGTCTTTAGATTTAGCTATATATTTAAAGATCTTTTGCTAGAAAACATAAAATAGATTATTTCTTTCTTTATTACTCTTAGCTCTAGCGTTAGGGCGTAGCTTCTGTGCGCTATTTATTATTTTATCTTTCTAGACTTTTACTTTAGTAGCAATTTTAAGCAGTTCTCTTGCTTCTTATATATTAATATTTAGAGGCAGTTTCTTGTTTTAAAGGCTGCTTTATGCTATAAATGCACAAATATTCTTATACGGCAGCTTTACTATTGCCTAGTAAGCTAGTAATAAATATTATTTTTTACTCAAGTTCTCCATGTTAATTTAATGTACTACTGCAGCGCTGAGGAAGTAAGTAGCGTTTTTAAGATTTATACGCCTTAGTATAAAGGCTATATTAAATAGTTTGTAGTAGTTAAGTAGCGTGTAAGGTATATAGATACTAACACATTCTTAAATAAATATTAGAGCTAGCTTCTTTACTGCTATGATAGCACTGCCTAGTTCTTTAGCCTTCTTGTCCTGCGACAAGAATGCTGCACTAATAATATGATTGTGTTTCTAGAAACGTTTAACACAACTATGTTTGTCTATAAGTCTTAGGAGCTAAGCATAAAAATTGCCTACTTCTAAAATAACTTTAAAAATTAAGTTAAATTAGTATAAAGTGTGGTTAAACGAATCGTCTATAATAATGCGCTGTTACCTTAGAACGTTTAAAAGGATCTTGTCTACTAGGGTCTAGATGCTAGTAACTTTAATGCTATTACTTAGTTATTGCAAGCTCTAGTACTTTACCTTAATACTAAACAACTTTAGAGGTGTAGTCTGCAATATAGTTTTTTTCTCTAGTACTAACTTTTAGGTCTCTAAAGACTCTTAATAGTTCTAGTGTCTAAGGTAGTTATTACTGTAGCTGCTTGCCTTAAGCCTTGTCTAATAAGGGCCAAGACATTGCTTGAATAAGTTAGTTAGTAGTATATATAGTACTATAATAGCTAATATAAGTTGTGTATTGTTCTGAGCCTATATTAAATTAGAAGGGCAAAAGTATTGCTTTAATTATTATTTTTAAAAGTAAATACACTAATAAAAAGGTAGTAAGGTTAGTGTAGAAAAATGGTAAGATAGTTAGCAGGGTTATCGTTTAACTTTATATGTAGTAGCAGTATTCTACTAGCAGGCAGGTAAAGGTAAAAGTAAATAAGGTCTATATTATGCTAAAATATGTAAGTTTTATAATAGAAATAACTATTATTATTAGCTGTTGCATTGCAGATGCAAGAAATTAGGTTTATTATTAGTGTAGTAGTAAAGTATTATAAGTTTATAAATTTAGGTGCTTACTGCTGTAAAGGGCTGAAGCCTTGATGTTCTCTAGTACTCGGCCTGTGGCCTTCGTTGGCTTTTCTTACCTCAGCACTAGCACCTCAGCACTAGTAGCTGACTATCGGCCGCACTATTTACGCTAAATGTTAGCTGATCCGACAACCTCCGATAACCTCGGTTAGTCCTAACCTAGGTTAAGTCCTAATCACCTGGGTTGGATATATAAACCAACGTAGTCTCTCTCTATAGTTTGATATCTAATTCATTCATCTTCACTGTTTACCTTGCATCTTTGGTCAACCCAACGCACCTTTACAACTGCACACCTAGAATTATAGGACAAGCGGCTTATACCTAAATTTTACATAAGAAATCAGTAAATTAGTAGCTAAAAGTAAAAGCAGACACTAATAGTATAGTATTCTCTTCTTTTTTCAAGAATAAAGGCTGTCTTATAGCCTATTAGCTGCTAGTTATAGTAGTATTAGAGTTAGAGTGTTATAGACTGCCGAGAGCAGACGCCTGCGGACAGCCCTAGATCCCTCTAGACTAGGCTTAATTACGCGAGTGCAGAGTTTTCTAGCGTTATCTTTGCTAACAGCCTTAGACCCCCCTAGACTTGGCTAGGTTACGCGTCTGTAGAGTTTTTTTAGCGTAATCTAAGCCTATAACCCTTTTGAAGCCGCTCTTATAACTGAATTATAGAATAGAAGTTTGCGTTTGCATTATTCTGTATTAACATACCTTATTTTTACAATACAAACTTCTACTTTTAACTATTAGCAATACTGTAAACATAGTTACATCTTAAGCACGCAGCGTAGCTAACAACACAACGTCTTTAGGCTAGCCTAAGCTTACTAACACTTAAATACCCGCACCTATAGCTACAGAGACGTCTTTTACACTAATAGTTAGAGAAAGGGTACTACTTACCTGTAACAAGGTACTAGTAGAAGAACTTCTACTTCTACTTCTGCAACAGTAGCTAGACTTAAAGAAACAACTACTTTTGAAAGCAAAGTAACGCGCTAGAATTGCTGTATTATAAGCTTACTGCGTAGCTCTTAAGGCCTTTATTGCTAACAGCAACTACAGTACTATCCTACTATTAACAAAACTACTAGCTTTAGCCGCGCTAGCTAAAGGTAGCCTAGCTACTACAAGACCCCTTAAAATCTTCTTACTTAAGTCTAACCTACTAACACGCTTTAAAGGCAAGAATAGGGCTTAACTAAATAGTTAGGCAAGGGCCTGTAAATAGTTTTTTAAGGGAAACTTAGCTCTAATAAACTTTTTTGCCTAGGTTAACTTTGCTATCTAATAGCTAGGCAACTACTAGCTAGACTACTAGAAACAAATAGGTAGGGCTACCTTAGCACATCTAGGTGCTCTTACCTCTACCTAGAGCACTCTAAAGGCAGCTATGCTTAAGTTACTAGGCTTACTTTTTAAACGCAAACAAACGGCACAAGAGAAAATCAAAAACGCTAGGTAATAATACTACATTCTAACTAAGCTACCTAACTACTTTAAGTCATAGTAGAAAAAGCTTAATACATAAGTAGCCCTTAACAACACTAATAAAGACTACATTTACATTTCCTACTCTACACTAGACTTAAAAATACAAGAGCGCCTAGATAGTATTAAATAAGAGTAGTATAGCCTTGTAGCACTTAAAACAAAAGCTAACTAACAATACTAGGCTTTAGGGTATACACTCTGCGCAGGACAGGCCTAGACTAGTATAAATAATACTTAACAGGACTAGTTATCCTTTAAACGCATATAATATAATAGTACCTAACGTAGCCTGCTTATATATAGAGCAAGGCCGCGTGTACTATTTAAAACTAATATAGGCTTAGCCCTATTACCTTAGGTAAGCGCTAAAGATATAAGTTAAATCAAATGCTACAACTGCTACTAAAAAGGGCACTATAAAAAAATTGCCTACACCTAACTAACAACAAAGAGGGAAAAGCCTACTTTTAGGTTACTTTCTTTTACAACTTAAAGGATTAATATTATATTTAGAGAGGTTAATTGCTGCAGTTGACAGCAGGTGAAAGACAAGTTATAAGAGATATAATTATAGAGTCCTAAAGAGGCTAAGTTTGTAGATGCTTCATAAACTTAGGTATCTACATAGTCAGCTTGAGCTAGACTAGTTTAGGAGCTATGTGTACAATAAGAAAGCTTCCTGTCTTTAAATAAGAGTTAAGGTTAAGGAGATACTTATCACAGAGGTTGCATGCTATATTATAGTGCAGTATATTGTATGCGAATCGTTCATATGCAGTGCTGATTAAAAGGTAAGAAGTAGTAAGTAAGAAGAAGCAGCAGCTTTATAAAGTATTGCAGGCTCCTGCTGCAGTACGTACGTGTCCTTTCCCTCCTCTATCGCATTATGTTGTAATCCTATTGCAATCCTACTATAATCTTGTTGTTAGCTACAGGCTAGCAATCGCCGTTAGACACGTTTCAACTAGTGTCGTTTTTTAGTACTTTAGCAAATTTTTTAACCTTAATTATTACTTAGTAGTCTAAGCTTTCCTCCTAGAACTTATCCACTACTGTTCGAATCTCGTTAACTACATATAATCTTTTTTTTAACTTTTGCGATTGATTAGTAGAGGGTAGCTGCTTTTTACTTTTTTAGAACCCTATTTTGACTACAACAACAACCACTATCTTTGACACTTTAAACAAATAAATAAAGTAATCTACTTTATAAGCTAGCGCACCTATTTTGTTTGCAAAGAAAAAAGACAGGTTACTCTAACTATGCGTAGATTATTGCAGCCTAAACGTTATTACTATTAAAAATAAATACCTACTACTTTTAATAGGCAAATTTATCAACTAACTAGGATTAGTATTAATTTATACTAAACTAGACTTAAGGGACGCCTACTACTAAATACAGATTAACGAAGAAGACAAATAGAAGACAGCATTCTAGACATGATAGAGCTATTTTAAATACATAGTAATGCCTTTTAGCCTTACTAACGCCTTAGTAGTATTCTAGAACGACATTAATTTTATTTTATTAGACCTACTAGACATCTGCTGTATTAAATACTCTAAAAATATCCTAATTTATTCCTAGAACGAGGAGGACTACATCGCTTAGGTATAAGAGGTGTTATTAAAGCTTATTTAGTATACACTATACGCTAAACTATTGAAGTGCAAGTTCTATACTTAAAAGGTAGAGTACTTAGGGTTTATAGTAACTCTCTAGAGTATTAAGATAGAGTTAGACTGTGTTAATACTATCTAAGCCTAGCTTACACTAGCATTAATCTAAGACGTTTAGATCTTTTTAGGTTTTACTAATCACTATTAAAGGTTTGTAGAAGGCTTTTTTAGAATAGCTGTCCCTTTTTACTAGGTTACTTAACGACTGTTAGACGCGAGCAAGAGCAGCTAATAATAGTAATTAAAAGAGTTACGCCTAACTAAGCTAGAACTAGACGCTGTTAGGGCTTTTAAAACTCTTGAGGAGAAGTTCGCTATAGGCCTTATTTTAGTTTACTTTAATTCTAGCTTCTCGTGCTAAGTAGTGATAGATGCCTTAGGATTTGTAATTCTAGGTATTCTAAGTTAGCCTAGGCTAGACTAAAAAGGCAGAGACTTATAGAACCTAATTGCGTTCTACTTACGCAAGATAACCTTAGCTAACCGTAATTATAATATATACAATAAGGAACTTCTTACTATAGTTAAGGCTTTTGAACACTAAAGACCTTACTTTAAAGGCGCTACCTATAATATTACTTTGTATATAGACTACTACAACCTTTAAGGCTTTATATCTACTAAAGCACTATCTTATAAATAGGCTAGGTAGGCTGAATAGCTAGCAGCTTTTTACTTTACTATTGTTTACTGCCTTAGCTAAACTAACCTAGCTAATAGGCTGCCTAGAAGACCAAACTACATAACAGGTAAAGATATAGCTAAAAGCACTAGCACTAATAAGCGCTTGCTAGCAGAACTGCAGCGTAAACTATGCTTAAAAACGCAAATAACTCTAAAAAAAACGCAGTTCTACTAGACAACTTTAGAAAGGTTTAAGTAACACTACTTATAAGAGCTATAAGAACTATTGATTTAGGCTAGCTACTACTCTTATAAAAGTAGACTAAGCTACTATACTTACTACAAGATGCTATCTAGAATAGTATGCCTAGTAATAGGCACGCGTGGTTAGCAAAGGAGCCACAAGTAATACTAGTTAATACTAGGCTAGCTTAGGCCGCCTGCTAGCAGGACGAACAAGATAGTATAGTTTTATATAATAGCTATCTCTACGTCCTAGGCACAGCCAAGGTATAAATCCTACAGGCCTGCTATAATAACTTGCTAGTAGGCTACTTTATCTTTACTTGTACGCTAGATTTACTAATAACGGAGTTTTAGTAGCCTTATATAAAGTAAATAGCAAAAAATTATTACTTATTATTGTCAGATATTAGAGGTTAAGTAATACTGGTAAGATAATGATAATATAAATGATGATGAGTTGATGGTATTGATCAATTGATTGTTGGTCGTTCTCTCTCCTGTTTGTCTATGATCTGAGTGCCCCTTTTTATAATCAGGATTCTGTGTGGCCCTTAGCGGCGCTAGCACGTTTGGCGTCCTTTAGCGCCACCTTCTAATCAACCGCGCTGATGTCCTAAATTTGACACACTCTCTTAGCTCAAGCGTACAGGTTAAGCTGAACACCTCCTTTGTTCTTCTTCTGTGAGGTGGTTGATCATAGGTCTAAGGCGTCTAGCTAATTGGTTATTGATACTAGATCAGCCTCTAGTCTTGGTCGTATGCCTAGATTGATTAGTCCTATTTGTTGTAGGAACCTCGGTTATTGATTAGCTAGTAATAGTTTAGTAAGTCTGTTAGCAAGCATCTTGCTTAATTCTACGTAGATTACCCTAATTGACTTGTTCTAAACCTCTTGCTTGAGCTAATAGTTGTAGATATTAACGTGCTGTAGTTTCGTAGTCAACTAGGAAATCTCCTCTTAGATTAATTAGATCGTCTACAAGTTATCGCACTGTATAGTAATTATTAAGTTAACTATCTAAACTTAGAGCTTAGTAAGCAGCATCTAAATAAATATAGCTTCTTTTGCTACTTGTAAGAGAGCAAGCAGTTCTGCTTTAATTATTAAAGTTATAACTGTATCTTGCTTGTTTGCCCTCTAAGCTATTAGTCTACTAAACAGCTTAATTATGTATCTTTATAAGCTTTTGCAATTAAGTGTATTGTTAGTAAAAGAGGCGTTACTTGTAACAACTAGGTGATTATTTCTACTAAATTGTAGTGTGAGCGTTCGTGTATAGTTAAGGTAGAGGAGTACGCGATTAGCTGCTAGCTAATAATTAGGGCTAGGGTTTGTAAGAAACCGTGCTAGGCGTGATACTGCGAAGGCTATATCAGGTCTCGTGTTGACTGCTGTAAAGAGGAGTAATCTAATCTTTTATTAGTAGAAGTTAATTTCCCTAAGAGTTGTGCTGCCTTTTTAAGGCAGTAGTTTAGCCTTAATTATGAAGATATTACTCTTAATTAAGTAATCGCTTACTAGTTAGTTAATCTTCTTAATATATACTAATTAGGAGATCTAGATCTTGCGCTGTAATTAATCCTTAATTAACTCTATACCTAAAAACTAATGCAGATTGTCTCTTCTAGTTATATAGTACTTCTTGCTAATATCCTTGATAGCTGCTTACGTATCTAATCTATAGTTCTTGCTGTACATTGCGATAATATCGTTAACGTAGAAGAATACAAAGATCCCTTAGCAGATTATATAGCATAGCTTATATAGGACGGTAGTAAATCTACATCTTTAGAGATAGGTAGTAAAGTCTCTTTGCTAGAGTAGTAGCGATATCTGTAGGCTATATAGAGCTTTATTAAGCTTTAAGATTATTCTTTTCCTTACGTATCTACGCAGCATCTTTATATATATAACTTAATTAATTAGTGCGTGTATAAAGGCGTTAGTAACGTTATACTACTTAAGCTTAAGGTTAAATTAGGCAGTAATTGCAAGTGCTATTTAGAAGGATTAACCTGCTAACGTAGTAGCGTAAGTTTCTTAAGCAGTAACATTACGCTGTTAATTACTTTGTACGACTAAGCGCGCTTTGCACTTAATAAACTAATAATCCTTGTTAATCTTATAAGTATATACTTACATAGACTCTTGTATCTAGGTGTCTATTAGTTATGCTTCTTATGTTAGGACTTCTAACTATAAGTTTAATTACTTGTGGCTCGCGAGGTAATCCTCTTTAGCCTTTTTAAACAACTAGTAGAATATATAATTCTCTTTTAGTTAGTTTACACTTAGCGCTAGCAGGAGCTCGCTTAGATAAAGTATCTAGTTATAACTTTAACTCTTAAGCAATTAATTAACTGCTATGCTATTAAGTTTCTTGTTATTTGATTATTAAACTTTTCCTGCTCTTGTACCTGCTATAAACGCTAAACTCTATATATCTATCTAGTTTTTCTAGAGAGACACACTAATAGAACTTAATCCTATATTAGCACTGCGTAGATTAGGACACTTGCTGCTGCTAGTACTTAAGGAGTGATTAGGCCTAGGGTTTAATAGCTATGCAAGGGCGACGTTCTAACTCTTAATATTAAGAAGATTATCTACACGCCTAATATTCTCTGCTGTTATAAGATTAGTTAAGAGGGCTACTAGTAGAGGCGTTAGTAGGAGTAAAAGATAATCTACTTAAACCTTTCTTCTGCGTTAATTATATTAATTATGTGTTTCTTTATGTATAAGTCCTTTATCAAAGGACTTATCCTTAAGAGAAGATTATATTTCTTCTTAGTTATTTATAATCCTTAGGAGAAGTTCTATAGTCCTAATCTATGCCTTAATTTCTTTAAGAGTGCTATGCATTAGGTTATGTATAACATCTTTCTTATCTCTAGTAAAGATTAATTCTTTATTAAATACTACATTGCGTGTAGTAATTACTTTAGCTATTATTAGTACTTATACACAGTAAATGTTTGTAGATTAATATCTAACTAGGTATCTAATTTATGCTTTAAGATTAATCTGCTGTAGTTTGCGCTTGCTACGCTTTGTATTATCTATTATTATAAACGCCTTATACCTGTATACTTATAAGTGTCTTTAGTGTAGCTTGCGCAGTAAAGTAATAATTCTATTTTTATATGCGTTGTGCGTAAAGAACTCTTAATATAGTAATCTCTATTAATTTGCGTATTAGGGCGTTTATTTATAAAGATATACTGCTAATCAAGTAATCTTAGGCTACAGTAGCTACAGCAGATTAGCGTTAAGTTGTATTACTTGTGCTTTATCTTTAATTATACCTCTTAAGCGTTCTACTCTACTGTTTTGTACTTAAGTATTAGGAGCAGAAGGCTTAAACTGTATGCCTTAGGACTCTACTTATTAAATAACTTCTAGTTTAACTGTAACAATCTTGTTATTAGTTTTAATAACTTTTGTTGTAATGTTAAATTAGGTCTTTATAAGAATAATAAAGGATTCTAAGGACTTAAAAATTACTTACGCTATTTAATTATCTTTAAAGTAGTAGTCCTACATAAATCTAGTTACTTAATCTCTAATTAGTATTTAGCTTCTTTCCTTTGTTAAGCTATTAACCTTATAGTTATAAAAGGTAAGAGAGATACGTTCTCTTAGAGACTTATTAATCCTGCGTAGTATATAGTAGATTAGCCTTTTAGCTTTTACTCTTCTACAGGCGTCGCATGCTACTGTAAGTACTCTAGTAATCCTCACCCCCTTAGATTGTTATATAAGGTGCTCTAGCGCACTTAGTCTTAGATAACTTATCCTTTTGTGCTATATAAGCGCTCGTGCGCGCTGTGTTTAACTGTATTATAGTTTAACTACCCTAGAGGCTATTATTGCGTAATTAGTAATTAAGTTTACTTTAAGCACTTATTGCCTATGTAACTTAGTAAGGTTAGTAATTAGATTATTAGTAAGTGATTATTAAAGGACTATTAGATTATATTTAGTATCTTACTATAAGCCCTGTAAGCAGAGTATCCTAAACAAGACAAGATTATAGAGTAGATTAAGGTAGTATACTACGTCTTTTAGGTGTAGTTAGCTTCGCGTCTTGCTACTAGCTACTATTAAAGTAACTAATCTATATGCCTTAATCTATTCTCGTAAGTTACCTGCTTATAAGAAGTCTCCTTGCCTTGCTAATTATGTCTTAGTAAATTAACTAGTATTATTAGAGACGTGACATGTTAATCTAGAGTTAAAGATCTATAAAAGTTGTAGAAGATACGTATCCTACATTACTTTAAATAAGGCCTTAATAAAAGTGTAGTTAATCTCTCTAATCTTCTAACTATATAGTTAGTTATTATGCTTAACTGTAGGCGTTACTATATATAACTTCTTAATTATAAGTCTTTAAGATTATAGTTGCTGCTTAAAGTTGCAAATTGTTTCTTGTATAGCTAGGCTATTATTAATACGTAATTAGACTTAATCTATCCTATCTTGTTAAAGTTGCCACTAGTCTAGCGCGTTGCTAAGGTGCGCGTACTAGCAAACCTTAAGCGTATATCTTATATTATAAGCTTCACATTTGCTTGCGGTGTATTAGATATTGTTTAATTAAGTATTCTTAATAGGTTTCTAATTTTAGCGCTGTTTGCGCTTCTACTTAGGCTTGTCTAATTTGTCCTTGTTAAGCATTAGTAATCTAGCTCCTATAGCTGTTCTAAAGGACGCCTAAGTTAACTTTGCTTTTAATAGGTGGAAGAGCTATATGTAATCTCAATAGTCGCGGATTATATCCTTAACTGTAATTAACAGACTCTTTAATCTATAAGATACAAATAATATAGTCTATTGTTCTAAGTGCTTTGCTATAGCTTAGGTAAAGTCCTCCTTCACGTACGCGTCTAGTTAGCACTTAAGTATTCTAACAGCTTTACTTTTAGTTGTAGCGTAATTAATTTTAGTAAGCTACGTCTCTTATAAGTTAATTACTTTAAGCGGCTTTATCGCAGTTTTGTACTACTCTTAAGCTTCCTTAATTTTATCTTTAGCGTTAATGCCTACAGTAGCTATTTAATTAGTAATCTACTAACAATGTAATTGTCTTGCTTAACAGTAGTTAGTATATAAGTAGTTGTTAACTATACGCTGTATCTCCTGCGTAATCTTATCTAACGCTGCTTACTCTCTTGTGTACTTCTAATCTTCTATCTTGTATTAATCTAGCTCTAACTTATAGATCTCTAGATCTTCTTGATATAAGGCTCTCGCGTTCGTTAATAGATCTGCGGGCTGTGTAGGTATGAAAGGCAGTATAGTTGCGCTATCGCTGTAATTACCTTAGTGCAATACAGCGTGCGTATTAATCGCTTGTTACAACGCTTAATAGTCGCTTAGTCAAGGCATTTAGGGTACCTCTAGTTCATTAATAGGTTTAATCGTAAGGTTTGGATTAATCTTCTCCTACACGCGTAGAGAGTCAGCGCGCGTCTTAATCTGTTAGATCTTTTTAATCTAGTTTGTGTGATTAGTGTGGATTATAGAGGAGTCTCGTAGAGGTAGAGTAATTATCTTTTTAATAGCTTATATAATATAGTAGTTCGTTGAACCTTGTTTGGTTGAGGCAGTGAGACTCTTAATTGTTAGATATTAGATGTTAAGTAATACCAGTAAGATAATAATAATATAAGTAATGATAAGTTGATGGTATTGATCGATGGATTGTTGGTCGTTCTCTCTCCTGCTTGTCTATGATCTGAGTGCCTCTTTTTATAATCAGGATTCTGTGTGGCCCTTGGCGGCGCTAGCACGTTTGGCGTCCTTTAGCGCCACCTTCTAATCAACCGCGCTGATGTCCCAAATTTGACAATTATATATTACTTACGCAAGGGTAAAACTAACTAAGCACGCGCGCTAGAAGAAATTATAGTTACTACTTATACTAGCTAATATTTAAAAGGACCTAGCAATAAACTTTATTACAGAACTTCCCCCTAGTATGTTAGCAGGTTAAGAGTACAACAATATTTTAGTAGTAGTTTATTATCTTTCTAAAATAGTGCACTTTATACCCTCTAGGGGAGACCTAGACGCGCCTAGCCTAGCTAAGACTTTCTACCGCAAAGTAGTACGTCTTTATAGGCTACTAAAGTTAGTTGTAATAGACTAAGGCGTGCTATTTACTTCTGTGTATTGAAGTACCTTCGCCTAATGCCTAGGGACAAAGAGGCTACTATCTACTGCTTTCTACTTCTAGACTAACAGGTAGACTAAGCGCATAAACTAAGTTCTAGAGTAGTACCTAAGAGCCTATATAAACTATAAATTAGACAACTAGGCAACTCTACTAGCTAATACAGAATTTACCTACAACAACTTAAAGCATAATTTAATAGGTATTACTTTCTTTAAGCTAGTATATAGGCGCACAATTCTATACGCACTAGAGTTAACAGGCCTAGATTTCTTAGAACTGTCTAAACGCGCACTTAAGGACTAGAAGCTACGTAAGGAGGTGTAAGAAATAGCCTAACAAAACCTAGCTAGGGCACAAGAATACTAATAGAAGGCGTATAATAACAACTACAAGGCTAAAGAGTTTAAAGTAAGTAACATAGTCATGCTATATATGCGCTATATTTATACTACTAAGCTAAAGAAAAAACTAGACTACAAGTACTAGAGACCCTTAAAAGTTATTAAAAAGATTATTTAGCAGGCTAATAAGCTAGACCTACTTAATAACTGTAGTATACACTTAGTCATTTATATTAGCCTATTAGAAAGCGTGCCTAACACTAATCTAGTCTAGAGAGAGCAAGGAACACCGTACTAGTTTACGCTCTAGGTTAGCGACAAGATTTATAAATTAAAATAATTTTAGAATAGAAAAAAAAGGACTTATAAATGTACTTAATTAAGGAGGCATGATAACTAGACACTAACAACTAGTAGCTCCTATTAAAGGCACTCTTACTTAGCGCAATACGAGCTTTTAAGAAGGCCTAAAAAATTAATAAAAAGTATCAACTACGTAAAGGCAAGCCTAAAAAGAACTAAATTAACGTAAACTATATAAACTCACTTAATAATAGACTAGGCAATTATATACTGTAGTAGTAAATAATAGTAACCTGTAAATATATATACATTAAACATATGCAAGATTAAGAAGAAATCTAATAAGTATAATAGTTTAAGAGTATTACTTAAGGCATAGTAGCAAGAGGCAGAAATTACAGTATATATTTTTATAATTAAGGCTAGTCTAGACTAGTCTAGACTAGATAAGGCCTGCTAGATACATATAGAGTAAACCTAGCACAACTAGCCTAGAACTAAACTTAATAAAGGCTTAATCTAAGCTAGTTAATGCCTAAAGGGTATAAAACGCCTCGCAATACTAATGGAAACACTAAACTATACTAGTATAAACCTACTAGAACTCTAAATCGCCCTAGATCTTACTAGACGTGCCTACTTAGCACTAAAAAAGGCTGCTTTAAACTTTCTCTACTTAGCCTTGCCTAGAGCACTCTAGGCTAAGAAGATTAAGTTTACTAAGGCATTAACCTTAGCATGCAATATTAAAACTTTCTTAGCTAGGTTAACTTCAGCTTTCTTGCCCTAGATAAAGTTAAAAAGGCCTAGGCTAAGGTTAAAATAGGATAACTTACGCGCTTCTAAAGAGTATTAAAGATATTATTCTTAGCTAAAGTCTTATAATAGCTAAACTTACTTTTCTGCAAGAGCTTAAGTATCTTTGTATTTATATAGTAGTGCTTACTAAAATAAAAAAAGGGTTTAAAGTTGTTAGCGTACTTTATAGTAGCACTGCCTAGATTAGTATATATTAATATAGACTCTACTAGATTACTTACCTAAAGAATTTATTAACCTAGTTAATTATAGCTTACTTAACCTAAGCCTTAGTAGTAGTAGGCGCTGTAGACGTATTGTAAACAAGAGCATAGTTAGAAAAACTAGGGCAGGCCTTAATAATTAGACCTTAAATAATCTAGCAGTCCCTCTAATAGCGCCTACTAACTTAGATTACTATAGTTTAGTATAGGCTATACTGACTAGCACCTTGCATACCTAATAATAGTCTTAACTCTCTCTAATATAGTAGGTGCACTACAGAATAAACTAGGCTTTATTAGCATTAATCTAGTAAGCTTTAACAGCAGCCTTTCGTAACTAAACAAGTAAAAATTAGTTTAAATTAGAATAAATGCTTTCAGAGATATACTTATATTTGTAAACTACGCTTATCCTTGGGAAGATAGCAACAGGGCACAAGCTCTAACTAGTTATTAGCTATAATAGCAGAATATAAAGTAGATTTATACTAGATATACGCCTTTTTGTTAATAAGAGCCCTTTTATTAGTAGTCTTAATTATTCAGGCGTAAGTAAACAATAGTAACATATTAAATGTCCTAGGAACTTCTAAATTAGTATAGGTAGGATTAAACAGGTAAAAACAAATGTAAAAGGTAGTTAATATAACTAGGTAGCGTAAGAACGGAATAGAACAGGCTATGCTAGACTTAACGGCGCTAACCTAAGCTTATTAGCATAAGAAGTAGAAGGGCTAGGAGGGCTAAAACTAGCAAGGCCTAGTCTACCCTAATCTAGGGTAATCTAGACCCTACTAACTCTAGAGAGATTAAGAAAATACTGACTAATTAATTAGTTAGGGGGAAGCAGTCTAGGTAGACAGCTAAAAAAGGAGATTTCTAAAATCTATACACAGGCTACGTTTTAGTGCGCATTAGCGCGCCTGTGTACTTTTTAGCACAGAAAAGCTTAAACTACCTAATTTTTTTAAAAAAAAAATCTTTTTTTTGTTGTACTTTGTGCAGGACGCACTCTAAGAGAGAAGGAGGACTTTGTTATAGACTGCTAAGAGTAGACGCCTGCTAACAGCCCTAGATCCCCCTAGACTAGGCTTAATTACGCAAGTGTAGAGTTTTCTAGCGTTATCTTTGCTAACAGCCTTAAACCCCCCTAGACTAGGCTAGGTTACGCGTCTGCAGAGTTTTCTAGCGTAATCTAAGCCTATAACTTCTTATAAGCTACTCTTACAACTAAATTATAAAATAGAAGTTCGCGTTTGCATTATCCTGTGTTAACATACCTTTTTTTTACATAGAGTCTAAGCTTCTAAAGTTTTATCTATATTCACGACGCTCTTCCTCTGTAAGACGCTTAGTAATAACAACTTAAGAATAAAGATTATTACTTATTATAGAAGGTAAAGGTAATTGTAGTTTAGTAGGCGGTTTAGATGTATCTAGCAAGATAGGAATGTTTACTATAGAGCTAGTTTGCCCTTAAAAATTACGATTTTCTAACTTTATATTTTCTTAATCTTCTCTAATAATATTCTGCACAAGTCTTTGCTAAAAACGCTTTAATGGCTATATAGGAGTTATGTGTAGGAAGCGTGTACTATTAAGATTTTTAAGGCGGTAGGTCTTTCTATTAGGCTTAGCGTTGTAGATATAGTATAGACCTAACTATCTTGTATTTAGTTTGTAATCTCGCAACATATTAATTTCCTAAACAAAGTTTTTAAAAAGCACAAGGTCTTTTAGCTTAATATCTTTATATTTTATCTTCTCAGTGTTTTTCTAGTATTTCTTTTTAGCAGCTTTTATACAATTAGTATAAGCAATAGCATTCTTAGTAAACTAGTTTCTAAGATCTAGCTACATTACTTATATAGCAAGTGATTGTGCACGGTCCTTTACTTTTTTAAACAGAAGCATTTGCTATATAAGTAGTGCAAGCTTAATAGAAAGTGCTAGGTTTTATTCTATAACTAGTTAGTATAGCAAGTAACTTATCTATTTCTGTATAGAGATCTTGTCTGCAAGAAGAACTGTAGACAAGTTTTTATCTTAAGGTCCCAGTAGCTTTGTAATAACATTTATTATTTATATATATATATATATATATATATTATTTTTTATAGCTTAAGGATTGTGCTTTGATAAATAAACTTATTTAATTTTGTACATCTTTAATAGATGCGATACTACTTTAGCAAAATCAAGTCCTTTATTAACTATAAGTTTCCGTGCTATGCTCTTAATATATAATATCCTGATATATAAACTTAGCAATTGTCTTAAACTAGTTGTTTAAAAGTGCTTTAGCTTCTAGCTAGCTGCGAAGGTAGTCTCTTGCAATTACTAAGAACTTTTTCCTAAAATATTAAGGCATGTATACTACATTAATTGCAATAATCTTCTAAATAGCAAAACTATAAGTATTAGTAAGCATATGAACCTTCCTCTTAGAGAACCGCAGTTGATAGTCTAGATAAGTTGCTAGTCTTTTCTATACGTGCTTATATATTCCTTTCTACTAGTATTGTTGCGTAAGTATAGAGTACACCGCGTTAACTCTTTTATATTTAATTTAGGTGTGCACATTTTATACTGCAGCTGCTTTTAGGTTAGTATTGTCAATAAGTTGTTAGATTATAATGTTTCTAGATATCTTTTTCAAGTGTATACTATCTTATAAAAAGAAGTTTAATGCTTGTTATTTCTATGCTCGTAGTTCTTATAGTTCTATTTCTTTAAGAGTTTTAAAGTTAACTAGACACTAAGCATATTGCCCTAATTTCTTAGAAAACTCTTAACAAAGTATCTTAGCTTGTCTTACTAGTAATATTGAATTTATATTTCTAATTATATAGTGAATAAACTCCTTTAGGTCTTCTTTAAGTTCTAGAGATAGCTCCTAGTTGTTAGTTTTTAAATAGCTTAATAGTGCATTCGCCACTGCATTTTTCTTTTCTAGTTTATGCTTAATTTTAAAGTCCTATAGAAGGATTGTTAACATCTACTTGTTTATAACTAATTTTGGATTATTAGTTAATAAACATTTTAGTAAAGCAATAAGAGTTGCATGGTTAGTTTCTATAGTAAAGTAAATACTATAGAGGTAAGTATAAAACTTCTTAAGAGCCTACAGTACAGCTTTGTATTCTAACTTAGTAGAGTGTTATTACCTCTTTTACACTGACTATAGTGTGCTTTTAAAATGTACTAGGTATTGTTTATTATCTTCTTTAAGTTGCTTTATGTTAGCTTCTGCACTGTCTTAACTAGCGTTAGTTATTAGAAATATTTTATTGTCTTTAGTGTTAGTGTAATGTAGGTTTGCGAGTGCAGGCGTATGACATATAGCCTATTTTAGCGTATATATTACTGTATCTTGTGTATCTCTTTATTCAAAATGAGTAATGTCTTGTAGGAGTATAAGCAGAGGTTTAGCAATTTTAGTAAAGTACTTTGCTTATATATAATAGTAGATATATATACCTAACGTAAAGCACCACTAAGCTAGACACACTACTAAGCTAGACAATTTTTCTTAGCACCGCAAACACTACCTACGAACAGTAATGCAATCACAACGTGCAATATTTTTAAATTAATAAGAAGGTAGAATCAAACTTACCTTTGTAGCCAAATCCTTATATTAATTTAAGACTGTACAGAGCGCTGAGGTAGCTTTTAACGTACTTTTTAAGCAAGATTCTAATTAGCTTTACAAAATTACAAATTAACATAAAGTACTACTAAACAGCTAAAAGCTTTTTGCAATAAAAAAGCAAATAATTATATAATATATTTTTAAGCTTAATTTGTGAGAGTTTGCCCTCTAGCTACTAAAGGTAGTAGATATTTAATTCAATTTAATTTTTAAGGTGTCAAAGGTGGTGGTTGTTGTTGTAGTCAAAATGGGATTCCAAAAAAGTGAAAAGCAGCTACCCTCTACTAATCAATCGCAAAAGTCAAAAAAAAAGATTGTGTATAATCAACGAGATTCAAACGGTGGGTGGATGAGTTCTGGGAGGAAAGCTCAGACCACCGAGCGATAATCAGGGTCAAAAAAATTTGCTAAGGTACCAAAAAAGGTAGTGGATATTGCAGATAAACTACTAGCCGTACGTAGTAGGACACTTATTAGCGAGAACTAGGCTGAGCGCTTCGTTAAGCGTAAAGAGGAGCTTAATATAGCGTTTAGCTAAGCAAAGAATTGCTAAACAATAATTTAGAAAGACTTAGAGGTTATTAGCGCCTAATTTAAGCTTATACAAGAGATAAAAGCTAAGTATAGTGTCTTTAACAATAATAATTACAACTTTAATAAGAAAGGCTTTTCAATAGGCGTTCTTATCTTAATAAAAATAGTTACAGGATAAGAACAGCGTATAAGACTAAACCTTGTCTTGCTAGGCAATAGAAAGTAAGTTACAGTAATCTAGAGCATCTGCGCTATAGGCTATACTATTCTACTCTTTATTATTTACAAAAGGCGTGTTTACATCTCTGCCTAATAAAAAGAGAAAGATATTATATACAACTAGAAGCTCTCTGTATCAAAGAAAAGCTAGATACATAATTAGCTTAGCCTTAAGTAGTTAAAGCACTTCAATAAGCTTATAAAGTCGCCTTAGAAGAGGTTGTATAGGCTACTTATCTTAGATAGCTATAAAAGCTACTTTAACTAAGAATTTAAAGACTTCTACCTTTTACAAAAGATCTTAACTTTCTATATACTTGCTTTCTTATTGCACGTACTTTAGATACTTAACGTAGTGTATTTCTTGCTATTAAAACTAAAGTACTTTTAACGCGTGCAAGGCTTAGCAATACAACACGTCTACTATATTAACAAAGAAGGCTTTCTTTTAGCTTCTAAAGACGCATTTATCAATGTATTTACGTACAAAAACTACAAGAAGGCCTTTAAGGTAGTAGGGCTAGTTCTTATTAACGCGCAGAGGGTTTTTAAATAGCTTTTAGGTCTGTTTTTGTACACTACTACCTGCAGCTCTACTAGAATTGCCCTAGCAGTCTTAAATACTAAGTAATACACATAAATTTAGCTTACAAGCAAGGCTTGTAAGTAATGCTATTATATAATTACAAAAGGAAGCTAGAGGAGGCTTCTTAAAGCTTATTAAAGAAGCTGAAGAGGTACTATACTAAAACGCTATACCAGCTGCTTGCATTTATAAGCTTAAAAAGTAATTATCAGTAATAACTAAGCGTAAAGCTTAGAAGAGAAAGTAAGTTTAGCACAGCGGCACAATAGAGTACGGTAAAGCAGTATTATCTATAGCTAAAAGTGCAGCTATAGATAGTATAGTGTTAAAAAGAGCACGTAGTAGTAGTAGTTAAGAAAGAGCCAAACTAGCTTAACAGTGCTGTAGCAACTGTAGCAAGACTAGGCACAACGCCTGTACGTGCTAATATAATGTAGAAAAAAATTCTAAATTTATTGCAAGTGTGTTATACGTAGATTCTGTAAATAATTTTAAGTAATTAAGTGTTTTGTACGTGGTGTTCGCGATGCTAAGAAAAAGTGTCCGGCTTAGTAGTGTGTCTGGCTTGGTGGTGCTTTACGTTATAAATAATTGTACTTCTCTCTTATTCTTGCATAGTGGCTAGTTCATAATCTTCTTAACTTTCTTCTAGTTAGGATAACAACCTTAAAGGCTAACCTTATAGCCTACAACCTTAAGTTGTTCTATAAGAAAATAAAACTTCCTTCCTAATATAGTGCCTTTAGCTTGTTTAATATTAGCTAGTACTCTGTCTAATTGCATAATATGCTGAGGAACATAACACCGCACCCCTAGTATTAATTTTTCTCTACTATAATTAGTCTTTAGTCCTCCGCATATAAATTCATTAATAAAGGGCATAGTATTATGCTAGTAGATTCTTAGAATTTTTATTATTACTTGTTAGAATGCTGATACAGAGTTAGTAGCACTTATAACTTTTGTGCCTAACTGTATAAGCCCTAAAGGTGTTTAGAATGCTATTACATTTCTACTTTCTAGGTGTAGTGTAATTGAGTTAAATCTTAAGAAGTTATTTATAAGTAAGAAAATCTTATATTCGGTAAATCTCTTAGAGAACATATCTACTGTTAGTAGTAGGTTCGTATCTTATATAGTAACTGCATTTATCTTTTGTGCATTACTAATCTACTAAACGCCTTTGTCCTTCTTTAGTACTGGGTATTATAGATTGCAATACTAACGATTATATTATTTCCATGTTCCTTAATTTAGCCGGACGTTAACTAGATTTACGACTTATAATTCTAAAGCCTCTCGAATAGCAAAGCCTTGCACTTGCTAAGTTTTATATAGTATTGTTTATATCTTGTATAGTAGGCATATATTATAATAAATTCTTTCTACTTCTTTAAATTGCTATAAAAGCGCCCCTTCTTTGTTAAAGAGCATATGTATAAATTTCTCCTTTTCTAATAGCTAAAAGTAATTTCTAACATGCAGTTTATTAATTTAATTTTTAGTAAGCCTTGTTTCCTGTAGGAATGTAGCATATCTTAGTTTAAAAAGATAATAGTATAGTCTAGTATTGACATTTAAAAATGCTTTGTTAGAAAAGCTATTGTCTTTTGCTTTTTCTTTCTAGTCATCTTTTCTAAACTCTATCAGTATCTCCTGCTAAGAGATATTAATAGGTTAAACTTTCTTGTCTACTATCTTGTATATTATATAGAGATTATTTCATTGTTAAGTAGATTTTAATTATCTCTTTCGCAACGGTTAAGAATTAAGTTTACTAAGTTTATAAATCTTAATAAAGTCCTTAGACTGTCTAACTGGGAAAGTAAACACTTAGTTTATTCAAGCTAACTAGTCTTCCTTAATATTGGTTATATACAGC
Organism: Alternaria sp. 'sect. Undifilum'; assembly: GCA_024321975.1. Taxonomy (NCBI): domain Eukaryota; kingdom Fungi; phylum Ascomycota; class Dothideomycetes; order Pleosporales; family Pleosporaceae; genus Alternaria; species Alternaria sp. 'sect. Undifilum'. Next base: position 1,801,444 of record JAJJZI010000003.1, read on the forward strand.
ATGTTAAAATTGCTTATTCTAACTATTAAATCTAACTATATAGCTTCTTATATGTATTTTACTACAGCTACTTAGGATTTGCTGTCTGCTGTGTTAGTAATTACATGCACCTATATATTACCTGCTGTTCTCTATCTAAGTCTTTGTTAGAGGCTTTATTCCTAATTGTCTGCGCAGGGTAATTTAGAGATAAATTAGACGCAATAAAAACTGCGTTTCTAGTACTATTTTTAAAAAGGATTTAGTATATATAATCTATCTAAACGTATTGTACTACTGTATATTACTATCCTTGTGTATGTACACTAATGTCTTCCTAAAAATATAAATTGAGTGACATTAGCAACAATTCTAAATTCAGTCATAATAGTAACTACTTCTATTTATATAAGTATATTAAAGGCAGTCCTAATAAAAGGATAAAATATGCTATTCGCTAAGGTTACACTAGAGGATAGCTATCTTAGTTTATGCTTTATTATTTTATAAAGTATCTTTAATGCTTATGTAGTACTAAGTCTTAAGATATTTATTTGTGCTCTAGTGTTGAGTAGGCACTTTAGGAAGTTGCTATTAATAATAACTTAGTATTTTACCAGGTTAGTTTAAGCAAAGACTTGCCTATTTCTTTACTAGACTTTTTAGACCTTCTTGGTAAGTATATTGTCCAGCTTATTCATTTAGAAGTCTCCTTTTCTATACACTTTATAATAAGTTTATATATTTAATTCATACATGTTTATTGCATTGCAATGTGCGCTCTTAATAGGCAGTGTAATTAGTAGAGTTTTATTAGTAGTATGTTCTAGGTCCGTGCGTTAGTTTAGCTAATTAGCAGCTAAAACAGATTTCAGATGCGCTAAATGGCACCTAAATCTTATAATTTCTCTACTAATTATAACGTTAAGCGTACCTAAGCTAACTGCAATACTAACATTATTATTAGTAAAGTTGCGTAGTTATTTCTAAATGTTATTTCATTTTATAAAGTTAAATACAGTAACCTCTTATACTTTCTGTCTAAGTAAAGTAGTTGTAATATGTAAAGGGCTAAAGCCTTGATGTTCCCTAGTACTCGACCTGTGGCCTTCGTTAGCTTTTCTTACCTCAGGCACTAGCAGCTGACTATCAGCCGCACTAGTCACGCTAACTGTCAGCTAACCCGACAAACCTCTGATAACTTCAGTTAGTCCTAACCTAGGTTAAGTCTTAATTATCTAGGTTAGATATCTATACCTACGTAGTCTCCCTCTGTAGTTTAATATCTAATTTATTCACCTTCACTATTACCTTGCGTCTTTAGTTAACCTAACGCACTCTTACAATAAAATTAGATCCTTTTTTTAGCTACTTGCGTAGTTACGTCGTACTTAGAAGCCGCCTAGAGCTATATCTACGCACGGAAGCCGCCTAGAGCTACATCTAGACGAGACTCTAATTAATTAGATCGCTGATCTTAGTTAAAGCTATTTTAAATCTACTAAGAATTAACAGTAGAAGAAGTACAAAGAGTGCTAAGAGATACTTAGCTAAACAAGACTCTACTTAAAACGTTTTAAGACGAAGGATAAGCCTAATAAGCGTAGTAGTACCTAAATTAATCCCCGATAATTATATAATAAAAACACTATTTATTTAGTACGGTTATATATATAACTATAGCAGGGGCAGAGATTACATCTAGAAACTTAGCTATCTAGATAGCAAAACTACACTAAGATAGTGTTAGTAAGGCTAAAATAAAGAGTACTCTTAAAAGTCTCTACTGAGCGAATGAACTAGATAAAATAGCGACTGTAATAATAATATAAGAAACCTTTCTTATCTATAAGGCTATTAACTTAGCTTCTAAGGAAACAAAAATAGAACAGCTACCTGCTTAGCTACTAATATTGCTTGCTGTATTAAAACTAATATAATAACTAGCACAACCTAAGCGTTTAAAACAACTTAATCTAGACGCTTTTAATAGAATAAGAAAGATGTTCTAGATCTTTAAAAAGCAGCTCACTGCTAAGGTAGAAAATAACTAAGAAGATTTAAGTATAGAGAAAAAGACCTGCAACTACACCTTTAGCAGGCTGAAAGGTTTAGCACCTACTTTAACACTGCTCTACTTTAATTAGATAGAATTATTATACACCTAGAACTTTAAATACTTATTAAAATTCTTTAAATAGATATTTAGAGATATATACAGCTCTATAAAAGCTTAAAATAAACGCTAGTTAATATCTTAAGGTAAAAAGGGTATCTATAATTATATTATAGAATTTTAAGAAGAATTACTGCTGTTAAACAGCAACTTAGATAAGGACACAAAGATAATACTCTTTTAAAAGAGCTTTACTTATAAGCTTTAGAATAAGCTTATAGGTGTTACTTTTTTAGACTTAGATAACTTGTAGAATAAGTCTATTAAAATTACAGACTACATGTACAGGATAGAGTAATACTTAAAAGGCTAGAATAAGCCTAAAGAACGATACTCTAAGAGATATAAGCTAAGACACGCTTCTCCTCCTCCTTCTCCTCCTCTTACAGGAGACTAGATAGAAGGAATAGAGTTTACTAGACAATTAGCTAGGCTATAAAGGTTTAGTAATCTAGAACTAAATAGATTAATAAAAGAAGAACATTGTTTTAACTATAAATAGAAAGGCTATCTGTCTGTATATTATATAGAGGATAAGGAATCCTCTAAAAAGGAGAAAAAGACTTTAGTTAAGTTCTCTAACTCTAAAAAAAAAGGATAATAAGCTTAGCAAGAGAAGCTTAAATAAGGATTTACATTTTGAAAAAGAGTAGCTCCTAATTAAAGTTACTAGCAGGAGCCTCGAATAAGTTAAGATAATTTAGTTAAGAAGTAGGCAAGCTTTTAAAAGAATATAAGTAGCAATAGTATTACTTTAGAGGCGCTAGTAAATTGTTACACTTTCGCCTTTACTTTAATTAATACAGGAAACCTTGTATACTTGCTTATTAGCCTTAAACTTATCAAGAACGCTAACTTAAAGTGCATTTCTATTTCTATTAGGAGATTAGAAGGAGTTATAGATAAACTTAGAACTATTTACAAAGTTGCTAGGTTAGACATTAATATTAAAGGCTATAAAGATACTATTTAGGGTTATATAGCCCCTACACACCCTAGTTACGATTTAATACTTAGACAGCTCTAGATAAATAGAAGAGAGGTTACTATTGCTCTTTCTAGAAAAATAATTTACATCTATTCTTCTAGCTAAAGAATTAAGTTACTTAGCACTAAGGATTGCTTTATTAAAGGAGACTAGAGATTAAAACAAATAAGCGCAACAGCTTATTACTCCTATATTAGGCGAGCAAAAAAAGATAAGTCTATTTAGACTTTTGCTGCTGCTCTTAAGGATATTAAAAAAGCCCTAGCTCCTAAGAAGAAAGTAGAGGTCCTACCTTTACTCCCTAAGGCTTATTAACACCTAGCTTAGATTTTTAATCTAAAAACTGCTTCTGTATTACCTTATTTACGCAGATCTAAAGTAGGTTACTAAATTAAACTAGAGAAAGATAATAAAGGCAAGGAAAAAGAAGCTCCTTAGAGACCTCTATACAGTATAAGCTACCTAGAACTCTTAGTATTACAAAAGGAGCTTATTTCTCTACTTAATAAAGGATAGATTAGAGCTAGTAGCTCTCCTGCCTCCACCCCTGTCCTTTTTACTAAGAAACCTAGGGGAGGATTATGTTTCTGCATTAATTACTAAGCTCTAAACGCTATTATAAAGAAAGATTGTTATCCTTTACTTTAAATTCAAGAAACTCTTAATAATATTATAAAAGCTAAATAGTTTATATAGATTAATGTTTCTACAGCTTTCTATAAGATTAGAATTAATATAAAAGATAAGTAGAAAATAGCTTTTCGCACTAGATTTAGGTTATATAAGTAGCTAGTTACTCTATTTAGTATAGCAAACGCTCTTAGTACTTTTTAACGCTATATTAATTAGACCCTCTATAAGTATATTAACAATTTTTGCTTAGCCTACCTAGACAACGTATTAATTTACACTAAAAGTACGCTTAAAGAATACTAACGTAACACAAATAAGGTTTTAGAAGCTATAGATAAGCCTAGATTACCTTTAGATATCTAGAAATGCGAATTTAATATATAGAGTACAAAATACTTTAGATTTATTATTAAGGCTAGATAAGGACTTTAGATAGACCCTAAGAAAGTTAAAGTAATTAGAGATTAGTAGGCACCTACAAACGCTAAAAGAGTACGCAGTTTTCTTTATTTTATAAACTTCTATTAATAATTTATTAAAAATTACTTAGGAATAGTAGCTCTTCTTTTAAAGCTTACTGGTAACATCTTATTTTAATAAAGAAAAACTAAGCAAAAAGCTTTTAATAAGCTAAAAGAGTTACTAATTACTAAGCTAGTACTAGCTAAATAGGATCCTAACGGAGGAACAATCTTAGAAACAGACTCTTCTAGATATATAGTAGAAAGAGTCTTCTTATAATACGACGACAAAGGAAGCTTACGTGTAGTAGCTTATTATTTAAAAAAGATAACTAGTACGTAAAGCAATTACAAGATATACAATAAGGAATTATAAGCAGTTATCTTTTACTTATCTAAGTAAGATACTATGCTATAATCTTTGAAGAAGTTTATAGTTATTATAGACAATAAAAACCTTAAATATTTTAGTAAGCCTAGACAGCTTAGTAAGGGATAAATAAGATAAGCTTAATTTCTAGGAAAGTTTCCTAACATAGAAATTTCCTATAGGCCTAGAGTTAATAACTCTAGAGCTAATGCCTTATCTAGGAGACAACAAGTTATGCTAGCAAACAACTAAGATACTAGGATTTTTAAGAAGTTTCTATAAGTATTTAAACCTACAACTGCAGCTACTAACAAAGAACTAGAAGAAGAAAAAGCGCTTAGAACCTTTAGCTACAACAGCTATCTAGTAGCTGTACTAGAATTACCCTAAGAGCAGTTAGATCTAGAGGATCTATAAGATAAAGCTAAAAAAGGGACAAAACTTACTAAATAGCCTAGAAAGCTGTAAAGGATAGTAAATAACAATTTCCTACAGCTTTAGATCTTAAACTTTCTATTTCTAAATGCTAACTAGATAATTCTAGAAATCTTCTCTACTGAGATCAAAAATAGGTACTTAATAATAAACCTCTAAGAACCAGAATTATTTACAAAATCTACATTTCTAGAGCTTTAGGCTATCTAGAAAAGAATATTACTTAATAAGCTATTACAAGAGAATACTTTTAGCCCTCTATTAGTAAAAGTATTAGATAGTACATAAGAAACTGCTTAGTATATAAAAGAACAAAACCTTAGAGAGACAGCCTATAAGGCTTACTAAAACCCTTACCTATACCTAAGTAGATATAGAAAGAAATTTCTATAGATTCTATTATAAGGTTGCTAGAAGGCGAAGGCTGTACAAACCTTATAGTAGTTATAAATAAGCTTAGTAAGGACGTTGTCCTAATAGGCCTTAAGATTATTACGATAGAAAGTATTACTAAAGCTTTTATTAACTCTGTTTTAGCTTACTATTAGTTACTAAATTATATTACTTTAGACAGGGGTATATAGTATTTCAACTATTTTTAGATTAAGCTTTGTAAGTTATTACAAATTAAGCTACGCTTATTTTCTAGATGTTACCCTAAAACTAACAGGTCTATAGAAAGAATAAACTCTATAGTATAGGCTTATTTACAAGCCTTCTACAATTAGGATTAAACAAATTAGAAAAGCAACCTAGGGATAGCTAAGATTGTAGTTATAGCAAGGTAAGCTTAGTCTACTAAAATATCTCCTTTCTTCCTACTACACAGCTATGAGGTAGACCTCCTACAAATTGCACCTAAGCACAGTCCTTAATAATAACTTTTAAAGAGAATACAGGACGACTATTAAAAAGAAGAGAATGTTATTATCTAGCTACGACGAAGTATTAAGCTTACATAAGCTATAATAAGAGAAAGCTAGCAAGAACAAGAAAAATAGGCAAATAAAAAAAGCACTAATTACCTTAGCTTAAAGTAGGCAATAGAGTATAGATAAAACTAGGCAACTACTACAAAACTAAAAGGCCTAGCAGAAAACTTAACTAGAAAAATCTAGAGTACACAGTACTTAAAGTTATTAGACTAAACATAGTTAAATTAAATACTCCTAGACAGATTTACCTAGTATTTAATGTTAACAACCTTAGACTAGCGTCCTCAGACCCTCTACTAAACTAGCTAATAGACAACAATAAACCTCTACTAATTAAGACAGAGGATAGAGAAGAATACCTAGTAGAGACTTTATTAAGGAAAAGAGAGAGAGGAAGAAAAAAGCAGTACTTAGTTAAATAGTTAGGATATCTAGATCTAACCTAGGAACTAGCTATTAATTTAGAGGATACAGAAGCCCTAGAAGAGTAGAACTCTAGGTAACAAGATTACTACTCTTAATATTTAGGAGAGGGATATTGTAAAGAGTTGATGCCTTAATGTTCCCTAGTACTCGACCTGTGGCCTTCGTTAGCTTTTCTTACCTCAGCACTACAGCTAACTATCAGCCGCACTAGTCACGCTAACTGTTAGCTAACCCGACAAACCTCCGATAACCTCGGTTAGTCCTAACCTAGGTTAAGTCTTAATCATCTAGGTTAGATATATATACCTACGTAGTCTCTCTCTCTAGTTCGATATCTAATTTATTCAACTTCATCGTTACCTTACATCTTTAGTTAACCTAACGCAACCTTATATAATATAGTTTAGCTAACTTTACATTATCTCTCTGAACTTAAGATTTGAAAACGCATCTATAACCTTTATAGCCCTTTTCTTTTATCTTTGCTGTAATTACTTTAAATTAGCTAACATGCTATTATCTTGCTAAGATAATTATAGCAGTTTAATAATTCAAAAAAATATATTATAAAGCTAACTTATAAAAAGTATATTACTTTTTGTTTCCTCTCGTAGAAACTGCATATCTGTAGGCTGTAAGTTAAGAATTGGCTTCGGCCTTTTAAGACATGTAACCACACATTTTGTAGACCCCTTTTTAGTAAAAAAAAAGATTTATTGCTAACAACAGGTATCTAGGCTTACGCCCTCTTCTTTAGTATTGCTAGCACGTAATTAGTGTATTGTATGTTTAGACTGAAACGAAGAAAAGCAAGACAAAGACGTGAATCGCCTCTAAACTTAACGCGCCTTATCTTACTTATGCTACCTACTTATGTTAAGGCTTTACTTCTAGGTACTCTTAGACAAATTAAAGAAGCAGCACTATTATTGCCTTGCTTTCTAACCTATACATGCAACGATAGAACGCCTACTCCTCTTTTTCTACCTCTTTTTTCTCTATCGCTATTTTAACGTTATATAACAGCTAGCCTAACTAGTTAATAGTTTCTTTACTTAGCCTATACACGATTAATAAGAAGAGAGAGATACTAAAGTAGAGTATTATAAGTACTTTGCTAGTATTAGCGAACACCCTATAGATCTTGTATTCTTTCTATAACTAGCTAAGTTAAGGCTTAATATTCTATTTGTATATAGAGATATCGCAGATTCTAAAGTTATTTATAAAAGATATAATTGTAAAGTCTTAAAGTAGCTAAGTTTATAAATGCTTAATAAACTTAGGTGTCTACATAATTGGCTTAAGCTAGACTTGTTTAGAGGCTAGGTGTACAACAGGAAAACTTCCTATCTTTAAATAAGAGTTAAAGTTAAGGAGATGCTTATTATAGAAGTTGTACGCTATGTTGTAGTATAGTGTATTATATGCGAATTATATGTATACAGTGCTATTTAAAAGGTAGGAAGTAGTAGGTAAAAAGAAGTAGCTTTAGCTTTATAAAGTATTACAGGCTCTCGCTGCAGTACGTACGTGTCTTTTCCCTCCTCTATCACATTATGTTGTAATCCTATTGCAATCCTACTGTAATCCTGTTATTAGCTATAGGCTAGCAATCGCCGTTAGACACGTTTTAACTAGTGTCATTTTTTAGTACTTTAGCAAATTTTTTAACCCTAATTATTACTTAGTGATCTAAGCTTTCCTCCTAGAACTTATCTACCTACTGTTTGAATCTTGTTGACTACACACAATCTTTTTTCTTGACTTTTACAATTGATTAGTATAGAGTAGCTGCTTTTCACTTTTTTAGAACCCCATTTTGACTACAACAACAACCACCATCTTCAACACTTAAACAAATAAGTAAGTTAAGAATTAGAGTGTTACTTTAACTTATTCAATTACTTTCTTAAGTGCTTGTATTCTCGCTTAGCCTTTCTTGATTCTTTATCTCTCTATCCTAAACACAATTAACATCCTAGTAAAGAGAAAGCCCCATTTCTTTTAAGCGCGTAGTAGCATTTAATTTAAAAATATTGTATAAAGCGTTTTCTCTGTCTCCTAGTAAAATATTAGCAGCATTAACATTATTAAGCTTATTAATATATTTATATGTAGCAGAATTACATACCTGTTTCTAGGACTTTTAGAACTACTAAAGAACATTATTATAGTAACTTTAGTCTATTGTACTAGTTGCTACGTTTGTAGTACTAAAGGCTTTCCCCCTTAAGTCTTAAGCCTAGTTAAAAGTCTTTACTAGTAAACTTCTTAAGTATTACACTAAAGGCTAGTTAATTAAGTATGTTATTAGTAATGTTGTAAAACTCTTAGATCTTTGCCTTTAACTATAGCAAGACTTAGTTTAATAGTAGCTATCTTGAAATTTTCTCTAGACGTTTATATAGTACCCTAAAAAAGGAATTACTTTTCTTAGCTGCAATATCTTAGTTAAAACTAACTTATTCTATCTACTTTAGGGAACAGTAGAGCTTACAATTTTTAAGCATGTGTTCTATAATACTATATATATAGTAGAGGGTGTTTGTCTTTGTGTTGTTTAAATATACTATACTTATCTTAGTAATAATCCCTTTTTAGTATTATTAATAAAAGCACTATTATTTTCTTTGCAAGAAAGTTTAGCACTAGTTACTTATACAATAAAGTACGCGTAGTTAGTAAGTTTCTCTAGAAGTCTCTTAGTTGTAAGGTAAGTTATAAGCATATTAATAGTTAATAGTCTAAGCTTTAGACCGCCTAGAGACTTAATAAAGTCTTTTTCTTCTAAGTTAATATCTGCTAGTGTAATTATCTTTTTATGTGCTTTGCTAATCTTAACTGCTGCATCTCTTACTTTCTTAGGAGTAAAAGTTGTACGCTAGTTAGATAGTATAATCTAGCGCATCTTGGTATCTGCGCCTTCTAGTTCTAGCTAATACTTCTTATCTAGGCTAGTTATCTTCTTATTGTAAGATTTAAGAAAAGAATAAATTAGATCTAATTTATACGTATTCTAATGATTACTATTTAAGGTAGTAGACATGTAGTATATAACTACCTCTTTGTCTGATTGTAGAAGACCTTAAAAGAAGAGAATACCTTCTGTTTCTTAAGGGATTTGCTTGTTCTTAATGTATGCATTAGCAACAGAAGTAAAATCAGTATAGTACTTTACTAGCCTAGGCTAGTTCTGTACGCATTTTTACATGTAAGCTTAAAGGTAGAAACATTTGGTTATATTAATAGCGGTATCTTTATTTTTCTATTATTCCTTTAAGTGTGCTTGTAACTTAGACTAATCTCTCTCTACATGTCTAGGTAAACGTTTTAAGATATAAGAGAGTAATTAATTTTTATTAGAAAAATAGTCTAGTAAGATAGAAACTCTTATAGTATTATAAATACCTCTATTATTAACTTGTCTGTTAAAATCTTTTAGGAATTTGGTAATATTCTTTCCTAGTAAAGACTAATCCACTATGTCTTAGTTAAACTATAGACAACACTAAGTTGTGCATAAGTGTAGTTATAGTATTAAGAACTAAACTTAATAGTGTTAATAGTAACTTAGGACTAGCAGCTGTAGGCCTAGCAGAAGAAAGCGTTTTACTTTCTTGTCCTTAACCTAACTTCTAATTCTTCTTTAACATCCATAATACAGTAGTACTTTAATCTAATTGTTAAGGTGTCAAAGGTGGTAGTTGTTATTGTAGTCAAAATAGGGTTCTAAAAAAGTGAAAAGCAGCTACACTCTACTAATCAATCGCATAAGTCAAAAAAAAGATTGTATATAGTTAACGAGATTCGAACAGGAGGTAGATAAGTTCTAGGAGGAAAGCTTAGACAACTAAGCGATAATTAGGGTCAAAAAAATTTGCTAAAGTACTAAAAAATAACACTAGTTAAAACGTGTCTAACGGCGATTGCTAGCCTATAGCTAACACTAGGATTACAGTAGGATTGTAATAAGATTACAACATAATGCAATAGAGGAGGGAAAAGACACGTACGTACTGTAGCAGGAGCTTGCAATACTTTATAAAGCTGCTACTGCTTACTTACTACTTCTTACTTTTTAAACAGCACTATATATAAATAATTTGCATACAATACACTGTAATAGCGTACAACCTCTACAGCGAGCATCTCCTTATTCTAAGCTCTCTTCTAAAAAAAGCATCCTTTGCTACTGTCTACTTAGTACTTAATTTAGTCTAACTTAAACTACTTATACAGACACCTAAATTTATTAAGTATCGTAAAACTTAACTACTAAGCTAGACTTCTAAGTTTATAAAGAATTTAAATAAGTCTCTTATCTACAATATCTCTATTTATAAAGAGATTATTAAGCTCTAATTTAGCTAGTTGTGTAAAGAATACACAATCTCTAAGGTATTTTCTAATACTAGCGCAGTACTTAAGATCTATTACTTTAGTATCTTCTTCTTCTTATTTGTCGTGTAAGAGCTAAGTACAAAGACTAGAACTTAGCTTAAATAGCTATTGCAAGACGTCAAATTAGCTATAAAGAAGAAAGAGGTAAGAAAAGAGGAGTAGGCTTTCTATCATCGCGTCTATAAGTTAGTAAGCAAGGCAATAATAGTGTTACTGCTTTACTTTATCTAAGAGCGCCTAGCAGTAAAGTAATAAGAATAAGTAGAATAAGGCGTGTTAAGTTAGGAGGTAATTCGCGTCTTTGTCTTGCTTTTCTTCGTTTTCATCTAAACATGCTAGAGCGACACACTAATTGCGTGCTAGCAATGCTAAACAAGAGGGCGCAAGCCCGGATACCTATTGTTAGTAATAAATCTTTTTTTTTACTAAAAAGGTGTCTACAAAATGTTTAGTTATATCAAAAGGTTGTCTTAAAAGGCCGAAGCCAATAGTAGTACTTATAAGAGTTCTTTGTATAGATAGTTAACAGTAGTTAATTAGTAAAGTTATAGACAAAGTTTAGTCTTTAAAAGAAAAAAATATTTATTCCCAAATACTCTATAATATATGCTTATTTAAAAGTAGTTGTATAAACCCTTACTTGTTTAATCCTTTTATTTTGCTAAGTAGGCTTTAACTTATTCTTATGCTATCTTAATTACTAGTAACGTCTCTATTTCGCTAGACAGAAACCTTAAATTTGCGTTTTAAATGTATTTAGTTATAAGCTTTTAGTATTATTTTAATTTAGGCTAGATAGAACTTTAGCTCTTTCTTTTTACGTATATATAACCTGTTCTCATTTTTACCAATTAAGCTTACTACTTCTATTTTGATAAGTTGACTTTAAATTAGCGTTTAAACACATGTAAAACTGCGTTTTTTTTACTAAATATCTTACTGCCTCTTCTTTACTAAATAGACTTAACTTAGCATTTATTAACGTATGTTTATTTTATCAGTAGATTTTTGTTTTTTATCTTAGTTGTTAGTGCTGACTTAAGTAATATAGTCCTTAACATAGTCTATAGTAGAAGATAGTGCTAACCGTCTAAAAGTATATCTAGTAGTAATCTTCAGAATTTTAGCTTTTTTAGTATTTTTCTAAGTTCTATGTGTTGCAGATTAAGCTACTCAGCTGTTTCTCTACAGAATCCAGGTGCTCAAATCATACCTAGAATCTACAATCAACCTACAATCAATTGATTACTAGGAGCTATTACGCTACTAGTATTTCTTATCATTGTTATCAATTGATTGTTATCATTGACGTTTAGGATTACGCAATCTAATATAGATTACGCAATCTACTACGCAAGCTATTGCGTAATACAGAACTTTCTAGAATGTAAGTTACAAATATATATAGACTGTAGTTTAGCAGGACAAGAAGACAAGACAATCAAGACAATACAGTTATCCTCTACAATACTATCTTTCCCTAGTCTCTTCTCATATCCTTGTCCTTCACCCTGCGCACCTCCTCAATCTCCAATAGGTTATAAGCCTGGATTAGGCTGCCTCTGAGTCTACTACGAACAAGTAGAAGGCAGAGACCTCTACCTCTGAGTCGATAGTAGAACAAGCGACCACATATCCGCAACAGGTTATATACCTAGAGATCGAATTTACAACACTATGCTTATATAAGATTATTGTAATATTTTTGCAATAATTATACACTAGCTCCTCTATATACTAAGTAGTAGAGTATGTCTTTATAGGCTTTGCTATTTATATAAGTTGTAAAGTGTATAAAGACATACTGCTACAAGAGCAAGAGATTACTAGTAGCTAGATTATATAAAAATAAGTTTAGTAAGACAACAGTCTTATTGTAGGTTAGTATAAAAACTATTAGTAGAAGGAGACGCCTATTTAATAGTACAGTACAAAGAGATAAAGAAGAGTAGTTCCTAAATAGTGACCCCTTTCTGCAATACACAGAAGAGGTTATATACCTTAAGATTAGGTGGTTAAGCACTAACCTAGTGTGCAGTAGGGTATCACCCTGTGCACCAGCACACTAATATTTGCATATAGGCTATATTTTAGCGCGTTTTAGCACAACAAAGCTTAGGCTACCTAATTTCCTAAAATTTTTAACTTTCTCTCTGTCGCACCTTGTGCAGAACGCACTTTTAGAGAGAAAAACAACTTTGTTATAGACTGCTAGTAGCAGACGCTCGCCGACAGCCCTGGACCTCCCTAGACTAGGCTAAAGTACGCGAGTGCAGAGTTTTCTAGTGTAATCTAAGCCTACAACCTCCTATAAGCCGCTCTCACAACTAAACTATACAAAATAATTTCGCGTTCGCATTATCTTGTGTTAACATATTCTACTTTTATATGCCTTCTATAGTGTATAGCTTCTATAGCGTATAGAAAGTAAAATACAGCAAGTACGCTGTTGACTTTAAAGTTATGTAGCTCTTTAGCTTTTAGTTAGCATATTTACTACTTATTATACTAAGCTTATAGTTTTATGGTACTAAGCTTTGCCTTTTTTAGGCTTGCATAGTACTTCTAGCGTACTACTATGTATTTAAAAGCATTTATTAGAGCTATGTTATTTTTTTTTACTTAATAAGCTTATTATAAGTCTAACTAGCACTGCTTATAAGTCTTATTATTGGCTTCGGCCTTTTGAGACAACCTTTTAATGTGACTACACATTTTGTAGATACCTTTTTAGTAAAAAATAATAATTTATTGCTAACAATAGGTATCTAGGCTCACGCTTTTTTGTTTAGCATTACTAGCACGCAATTAGTGTGTCGCATGTTTAGACAGAAATAAAGAAAAGCAAGACAAAGACGCGAATTGCCTCCTAACTTAACGCGCCTTATCCTGCCTATTCTTATTGTTTTACTGCTAGGCGCTCTTAGATAAAGTAAAGCAGTAATACTATTATTGCCTTGCTTACTAACTTATAGACGCGATGATAGAAAGCCTACTCCTCCTTTCTTACCTCTTTCTCCTCTATAGCTAATTTAATGTCTTGCAATAGCTGTTTAAGCTAAGTTCTAGTCTCTATACTTAGCCTTTACATAATAAATAGGAAGAAGAAGATATTAAAGTAATAGATCTTAAGTACTGTGCTAGTATTAGTAAATACTCTAGAGATTATGTATTCCTTGCACAACTAGCTAAATTACGGCTTAACAATCTTTTTGTATATAAAGATATTACAGATAAAGGACTTATTTAAGATTTTTATAAACTTAGAAGTCTAGCTAGGTAGTTAAGTTTTAAGATACTTAATAAATTTAGGTGTCTACATAAGCAGTTTAAGTTAGACTAAATTAGGTGCTAGGTAGACAGTAGCAAAGGATGCTTTTTTTAGAAGAGAGCCTAGAATAAAGAGATACTTGCCGCAGAGGTTACACGCTATGTTTTAGTATAGTGTATTATATACAAATCATTCGTATGCAGTGCTGTTTAAAAAGTAAGAAGTAGTAGGTAAGTAGTAACAGCTTTATAAAGTATTGCAGGCTCCTACTGCAGTACGTACGTGTCCTTTCCCTCCTCTATCGCATTATGTTGTAATCTTATTGCAATCCTACTATAATCCTATTATTAGCTATAGGCTAGCAATCGCTGTTAGACACGTTTCAACTAGTGTTGTTTTTTAGTACCTTAGCAAATTTTTTTGACCCTAATTATCGCTTAGTAGTCTAAGCTTTCCTCCTAGAACTTATCTACCCACTGTTCAAATCTCGTTAACTACACACAATCTTTTTTTTTAACTTTTGCAATTAATTAGGCTAAGGGTAGCTGCTTTTCACTTTTTTAGAACCCTATTTTGTCTACAACAACAACTACTACCTTTAACACCTTAAAAAAAAATTAAATAAGTCTTATTCTGATTAGAGCTAGTAACTATTTAATAATAGTTACCTGAATTAAATTTTCAATATACTTAAGACTATATAATTATATAGCTTATTCTGCGTGCCTTGCGTAATGTTGATTAAGGTTTTTATTATAGGCTTTCTGCTTTTCATTTAAAAAAGTCCTTTATAGGCGCTAAAGTTCTTAAAGGCAGCCTAATTAATATTATAACTGTCACTTTAGCCTACAAGTAATTATGTTCCTAGATTCGTTTAAATTTAGCGTTAAACTTTAGCTAACGTAGTTTAGAAAGTAAATAGCTTCCTTAAGTAAATAGCTTACACTCTGTTAGAGCGTTAATGTTAACACACTATTACAGACTTTTATTGTAGTTAAGTTAGTATTATAATATACAAAGTTAATTATTAGAATTACTACTAGAACTTATACTATGTATTTTAATTATGTAAGTACAAGCGTTGTATCTAGTCTACTTATAAAGCCTGCACCGCTTTTTTTCTTACACTCTCTTTAACGCACTCTTACTACTACTATAACTACTACTTATCTGTTTAGCTAATACTTCTTCTACTCCGCCTATAGTAAAAGTCTCTTTTACTTATATAGATTACTGCTTACAGCTCTTACGCTTAGTTAATCTACTAAGAGCTAGTTAAAGAGTAGTAATTTTCTTGATTAAGAGTACTATCTTATGTACTATTGACTAAGCCTCTTTACTGGACTGCGCGATTCTGCTTAGTAAGTAAATAAGTAGAAAACTTGTAGTAATTTTTTATACTCTTTTAAATAAAACTAATTTAAGCTTTAACATTGCGCGCGTTGCGTAATGTTCATGCCTACTAGGCGGCTACTTATTATAGTAATTAATATAGTGTCTGCATTTCTATCTTAATTTTAGATAGCATAGCCTATAAGTTATATAGGATTAGACTAGCGCCTTTAAAGCTAGCTTAAATATTCTCCTTTACAACAGACTACTTAAATGTAGCTTTAATTTCATTTTTTAAGGTATTAAAGATGGTAATTGTTGTTGTAGTCAAAATGGGTTTTCTAAAAAAGTGAAAAGCAGCTACCCTCTACTAATTAGTCGCAAAAGTCAAAAAGATTGTGTGTAGTCAACGAGATTCGAACGATAGGTGGATGAGGTCCACGCGCTAAAAACTAGCTTTAAAGGCTAGCAGGAAAGTCTGCTTGCTAATATAGTAAGTATAGTTACGGGCTAAGCCTAAAACAGCATTAATTACTTGCGCTTTAACAGCATAAAGTAAGTAATATTAATAAGTATTGAAGTATTGACATACGGATCACCCTGGTGATTAAGTGATCCTGGTAAATTGAACACGTGACGACCACGCTAGCGCCTATATATACAGGCCAGATCGTCTTAAGTCTCTTTAGTAGTTATTAGATACTTAGTTGTAGCACTTAATTGCTTAATACACTTATTTTCTACTTAAGTAATTATGCAATTGCTCCTTTTTAGCTTCTACAGTTATAAGCCTAGCTACTTAAATATAGTTACAATTTATACTGTACCATCAGCAAGCTAGAGGGTTTAATATTTCATCATTATTTTACTATTCTTAATTCTCCTACAGTAAAGGTAGCAGATTGCTGCAGCTACTATACCTCTTACCTACTTAATTATATAATTAACCTCCTACTAATTTGTTCTACAAACTATAGGCTACTATTATTATTAATATAGCTACTTACTAACTAACTAATTACTCTACTATTACTTTAATAATAACCTACGTTGTAATTTATACAAAGTAGTTTACTAAAATAGACTTTACTAATATACTACTAGTCGTCTTAGAGGTAATTCTTAAGGCTTAATTAGACCAGCTAACTTAGCTAACTCTATTAAGACTATACTGATTAGAGAAAGGTATCTAGGATTAAGTTAACCTTAATCTCCTAGACGTGCCCTTAATAGATTACTAGGAGCTACAGTATCTAGAACTGCCTAAGAATATTAAGTAGCTAGTTACTCTTTTACTTAGCGCTAGCGCTTGAAAATAAAAAGACTATAAAATTGCTTAACGTAAATATAAGGCTTAAATACTTAACGTTGTTCACAAGCGAGCGAGCGTACTAAGTGAGCAAGCGTATTCTCACTAACGCGTCAACTTCGACACTATATCACGCACTTTTATCATAGTTAATAAACTATTGCAATATACTAAATTAATTATTAGAATTGCCGCTAATACTAGCACTATCTAATTTAATTGCGCAGGTACGGGCGTTGTGTCTAGTCTGCTTATAATGCTTGCATTGCCTCTCTTCTTATACTCTCTTTAACGCACTCTTACTATTACTACAGCTGCTACCTGCTTGTTTAGCTAATATTTCTTATACCTCGCTAACTGTAAGAGTTTTATTTTTCTATACACATTACTTTTTGAAGCTTTTACGCTTATTTGCTGTGTTAAAAGCGTCTTGCAGGGTGCTAAGTAGTATCTAGCAACCTAACGCGCTTACGCCTTAGATTACAGTAATTTACTTATAGTTGCCTAGCTGTATCTGCTTTTTTTGCTATATTTCTCTAAGCCTGTAATAACTAACTATAACAAAATCTTGCCTATTATAAAGCTAGTTTTGTAAAAGTTATAGATATTATTATTTATAATACCCTACTTCTGCTTTGTCGCCTAGACTAAGTTAAACTAGCGCTAAATAGCTACTAAGTCCTTGCAGGCGGTTTGCTAGTAATTAAAAGAACAGCTCTAGCGCGTACAGAGCTTAGAATTCTACTTAACAAAGTTGTTAACCTAGTTCTTACTAATAGAGTTGCTAGCGCGCTTATCTAGTATTTTATTAGCTATTACTTAAATGTTAAGCTTTATAAGCGCAAATCCTTGCGCAGACTCTTAAAGAATATACTTAACTATAGCCTTTTCTTCTAGCTACTTTAGGCGCTTTAAGTTTAGTTCACAGTTGCGTTAAAGGCATCTCCTAGCGCGTTGATGCTTAAGAGTAGATTTAGGAAGATTAATAATTCTAGCAGCACAATAACTACTTTGAACGCGTTAAGAATTAATATTAAAAATAGCAAGCTGTAGATCTACTTAAGTATAAGTAGATTAGGCGTTGTGTTGTTAAGGCATCTCGCGTTTTTGTGTTGTGGTTGACGCGTTGGTGAGGATACGCTCGCTTGCTTAGTACGCTCGCTTGCTTGTGTACCACGTTAATACTAAGTATAAGAAGGATAATTATAATAAGCTAGTTAATAGGTATAAAGCATATTCTACTTAATATATAACATAAGTTACAAAGATTACCAATGTTAAAGACTAGATTAGTAAGACTATATATTTAGACCTACTGTTAAACGCCTTAATAAGTATGATTACTTAGAACTTTACTAGCCTTTGATTCTGAGTCAAAATTCTAAAAGAGAATCTTGCACTTACAGATTAGAATACTTAGTATTTAATTAGTTTATAGTATGGATCTTATCTAGACAAAGCTTGCTAAAAACAAATAAGCTCTAAGTAATAGTTCACTATATAGCAGCTCTTGTATTAATAAGCAATAATCCACTTGCTCTTCAAAGTTATTAAATTATCAGTAGTTACTAATTTCTTAAACGCTTTAGTCATAAAAATTACACTAAACTTGTTGCACAAGAAGCGCAATAAGCTAGCATAAGTTATAGTGTTCAATAGAGCTTAACTTACTTTGAATAATTTAGAAAGAATTCTTAGTATTTTGTTATAAGATTAGTAAATTACTTTTCTAAAAAGAAAAGGACACGTAGTATTTTAAACTAGATCTAAATTATTGATTACTTAACAATTTTATAAAAACTTAAAGTTGAATAAAAGTAGTAAGCAATTGTACTTTTGCCTTTATAAGCCTACTAAAGAGCCTGTAAGTAAGCACTTCTAGACAAAACGCAACTAATACTATGCTGGTGCATAGGGTAATACTCTACTACACACTAGATTAGTGCTTAAATACCTAATCTTGAGGTATATAACCTCTTCTGCGTACCGCGGAAAAGGGGTACTATTTATTATCTACTTACTCTACATCTTAACTCCTGCACTGTATTATTATATAGTTATCTTCTTCTACTACTAGTCTTTAATACTTAACTTGGAATAAGATTATTAATTAACTAAACTTGTTCTTGCATAGTTTAACTACTAGTAAATTTCTGCCCTTGTAGTAGTATGTTTCTATACACTCTAGTACCTGTATAAATAGCAAAGCTTATAAAAATATACTTTACAACTTAGTGTATAAAAGAACTAGTGTACAATTATTATAGAAATAGTACAATAGTCTTATAAAATATAGAATTTAGAAGAATACTAAAAGAGCTAGAATCCTAGGGATTACTAAAAGATATACTTTTAGGGAGTTAGCACTATTTCTTACTATAGACTATGTTAAGGACTATACTACCTAATTTAGCACTAACAACAAAGAAAAGAAAACAAAAACTACTAATAAAATAAGCATATATTAATACATACTAAGTTGAGGTCTGTCTAAGAAAATAGAGGCAGTAAACTGTTTAGTAAGATAAAAGTAGTTTTATATATGTTGAAGCGCTAATTTAAAGTCTACTTAGTAAAATAGAAGTAGTAAGCTTATTTAGTAGAAATTAAGACGAGTTATACATGAGTGAAAATAAGAAGCTAAAGTTTTATTTAGTAAAAATTAGAAAAAGAGTGAAAGCTTATAACTAAATATATCTAGGACACTAGTTTAAGATATCTGTCTAGTGAAATAGAGATGTTACTAACAATTAGAGTAGCATAAGTATAGATTAGAGCCTCCCTAGTAAAATAAAAAGTATAAAAAAGGTTAGTATTTATATAACTACTTTTAAATAAGTATATACTATAAAAACTTTAAAAATAAATATCTTGTTTTTTTTAAGGACTAAACTTTGTCTGTTACTTAACTAACTAACTACTGTGAACTATTTATATAAAGAACTTCTTAAAGTTTTACTATACTATAAATATCAAAGAAGGTTTAAAAATTAGGTGAAGAATAAGAAGGCGAAAAGCTTTTTTCTACTAGGCTTACAGCTGATAGTACTAAGTTACTTTTAACACTATTAAGCTTAGTTATTAATACTATAACTACACCTAAGTATAACTTAGTGCTGTCTATAGTTTAACTAAGATATAGTACATTAGTCTTTACTGAGAAAAATATTACTCAATTTCTAGAAGACTTTAATAGACAAGCTAATAATAAAGGTATCTATAATCTTATAAGTGTCTTTATCCTACTAGACTTTTTCTTTAATAAACATTCATTGCTCTTTTGTATTTTAAAATTCTTATCTAGATAGATAGAGAAGGATTAGTCTAAGTTACAAGCACATATAGAAAAACAGTAGAAGAATAAAAATACTACTACTAAGATAACTAAATATATTTTACTTTTAAGCTTATATCTATGAATGCGTATAGAACTAGCCTAGGCTAGTAAAGTACTAAACATATTTTTCTTTTATTGCTAATACATATATTGAAAATAAGCAAATCTCTAAAGAAGAGAAAAGTATTCTTTTTTTCTAAGTTCTACTACAAATAGACAAACAGGTCGTTATATACTATATACTTACTACTCTTAAAGGTAACAATTAAAATGCTTATTTATTTTTTCAGGTGTCAAAGGTAGTAGTTGATAGTGTAGTCAAAATAGGGTTCCTTAAAAGTGAAAAGCGGCTACCCTCTACTAATTAATCGCAAAAGTTAAAAGAAAAATTGTGTGTAGTTAACGAGATTTAGATAGTAGGTAGATAAGTTCTAGAAAGAAAGCTTAGACTACTAAGCAATAATTAAGGTCAAGAAAATTTGCTAAGGTACTAAAAAACGATACTAGTTAAAACGTGTCTAACAGCGATTGCTAGCCTATATCTAACAATAGGATTATAGTAGGATTGCAATAAGATTGTAACATAATATAATAGAGAAGAGAAAGGACACGTACGTACTGCAGCAGGAGCCTATAATACTTTATAAAGCTGCTGCTGCTTACCTACTACTTCTTACCTTTTAAACAGCACTGTATATAAACAACTCGCATATAATATACTATACTATAATATAGCGTACAACCTCTGTAGTAAGTATCTCCTTATTCTAGGCTCTCTTCTAAAAAAAGCATCCTTTGCTACTATCTACTTAGTACTTAATTTAGTCTAACTTGAACTGCTTATGCAGATATCTAAATTTATTAAGTATCTTAAAACTTAACTACCTAGCTAGACTTCTAAGTTTATAAAAATCTTTAATAAGTCTTTTATCTGCGATATTCTTATATAAAAAAAGTTAATTAAGCTCTAATTTAGCTAGGTGTACAAAGAATACACAATCTCTAAAGTATTTGCTAATACTAGCGCAGTACTTAAGATCTATTACTTTGTATCCTTCTCTTCTTGTTTGTTGTGTAAGAGCTAAGTATAGAGACTAGAAATTAGCTTAAACAGCTATTGTAAGACGTTACATTAGCAATAGAGAGATTAGAGGCAGGAAATAAGGAGTAGGCTTTCTATTGTCGCGTCTATAAGTTAGTAAGTAAGGTAATAATAGTGTTACTACTTTACTTTATCTAGGAGCGCCCAGTAGTAAAGTAATAAGAATAGGTAGGATAGGGCGCGTTAAGTTAGGAGGCGATTCGCGTCTTTGTCTTGCTTTTCTTTGTTTCTGTCTAAACATGCTAGAGCGACACACTAATTGCGTGCTGGTAATACTAAACAAGGGGGCGTAAGCCTAGATACTTATTGTTAGCAATAAATCTTTTTTTTTACTAAAAAGGTGTCTACAAAATGTGTAGTAACATTAAAAGGTTGTCTTAAAAGGCCGAAGCTTAAAATGCTTATAAAATAAATTTAATATATTTTTCTTATAAATCCTACTACAAAAGGATAGCTAGCCTAGATAAGATTTATTAGCTAGAATAAGAAGGCGCTAATGTAGAGATGCGCTAGATTATACTGTCTAACTAGCATATAACTTTTACTTCTAAGAAAGTAAAAAAAGGTAGTAGTTAAGATTAGTAAAGCATATAAAAAAACAGGCACGCTAGTAGATATTAACTTAGCGGTAAAAGACTTTATTTAGTTTTTAGGCTATCTAAAGCTTAGACTATTAACTATTAATTATTTCTAGCTTACTTTACAACTAAAAGACATTTAAAAAAAACTTACCAACTACGAGTATCTTATTGCACAAACAACTAATGCTAAACTCTCTATTAAAAATCATTAGTTCTTTATTACTACAATTAAAAAAAATTATTTACTAAAATACGTATAGCATATTTAAACAACGCTAAAATAAATACTTTCTACTGTATGTATAGTGTTGTAGGACACATGCTTAAGGATTGTAAGCTATGCTACGCCCTAAAGTAGATAGGATAAGTAAGTTTTAACTCATATATTGCGGCTAAGAAAGGAACTTACTACTTTAGGCTACTAACTAAACGTCTAGAGGAAATCTAAAAACAGCTATCATTAAAATTAGTCTTGCTATAGTTAATGGCAAAGATTTGAGAGTTCTACAATATTACTAACAATATACTTAATTAACTAGCCTTTAGTGTAATACTTAAGAAGTATACTAGTAGAGACTCTAAACTAGGCTTAAAATTTAAGAGGAACATTTATAGTGCTATAAACGTAGCAACTAGTTCAATAAACTAGAGTTACTACAATATCATTTTCTAGCAGTTCAAATAGTTTTAGAAATGATTTTAAAATCCAGCTATAAATAAATATATTAATAAGCTTGAAAATATTAATACTACAAAAATTATACTAAGAGGCGGAGAAAACGCTTTACATAATATTTCTAAGTTCAATACTGCTACGCGCTTAAAGGGAGAGAGCCCTTCTTTCTACTAGGATATTAATTGTCTCTAAGATAGAGAAATAAAGAACCAAAAACAGCTTAGGAAGAATATTAGCATATAAGGAAGTTGTTAAATAATTTAAAGTAATACTTGAAGTCTTAACTTACAGCTTATAAATATGCAGTTTCTATAAAAAGAAAAATAGAGTAATATACTTTTTATAAGTTAGCCTTATAAGAAACTATTTTTAATTATTAGACTACTATATTTATTTTAGCAAGACAGCAGCATATTAGCTAATCTAAAGCACTTATAGTAAGGACATAAAAAGAAGGCTGTAAAGTTTCTAAATGCGCTTTCTGATTCTACGTTAAAAGAGATGTAAAGGGCTGAAGCCTTGATGTTCTCTAGTACTCGGCCTGTGGCCTTCGTTGGCCTTTCTTACCTCAGCACTAGCACCTCAGCACTAGCACCTCAGCACTAGTAGCTAACTACCAGCCGTACTAATCACGCTAACTGTTAGCGGAACCTGACAACCTCTGATAACCTCGGTTAATCCTAACCTAGGTTAAGTCCTAATCACCCGGGTTAGATATATAAACCTAGGTAGTCTCTCTCTATAGTTCAATATCTAATTCATTCACTGTTTACCTTGCATCTTTAGTCAACCTAACGCACCCTTATAAATAAATTAGATCCTTCTTTAGCTACTCGCGTAGCTACGTCGTACTTAGAAGCCCTCTAGAGCTATATCTAGACGAGAAGCTAGCTAGAGCTATATCTACGCGCGAGAATCTAATCAATCAGACCGCTAGTTAATTAGTTAACTATTTAAATCTACTGAAGGATTAATAGAAGAAGCACTAGATGAATAGTGCTAAAGGATACTTAGTTGTATAAGTCCCTAGAGCGTTTAAATTCGTTAGATAAGCCTACTAAGCGTAGTAGCACCTATAACGATTTCTGTCAATAATATAGAGTACTAGCGAGTACCTACGAATACAATAGCAGAACTCTCAGCAGCTCTTTTAGCTGTAAGGATAGCAGTGTAAGGGTGCGTTGGATTAACCAAAGATGCAAGGTAACAGTAGAAGGTAAATAAATTAGATACAGAACTATAGATAGACTACGTAGGTCTTGATATCCAATCTGGATAGTTAGGACTAACTAAGGTTAGGACTAACTAAGGTTATCGGAGGTCGCCGGGTCAGCTAACAGTTAGCGTAACTAGTGCGGCCGATAGTCAGCAGCTAGTGCTGAGGTAAGAAAAGCCAACGAAGGCCACAGGCCGAGTATTAGAGAACGTTAAGGCTTCAGCCCTTTACAATACCCCCCTCCTAAAAAAATAGAGGTAGTAATCTTGTTACCTAGTGTTCTACTCTTCTAGGGCTTCTGTATCTTTTAGATTAACAGCTAGTTCCTAGGTTAGATCTAGATATCCTAACTATTTAACTAAGTACTGCTTTTTTTTCCTTTTCCACTTTCCTCTAATAGGATCTCTACTAGGTATTCTTCTCTATCCTCTGTCTTAATTAGTAGAGGTTCATTGTCGTGTATTAGCTAGCTTAGTAGAGGGTCTGATGACGCTAGTCTAAGGTTATTAACATTAAATACTAGGTAAATCTAGCTAGGAGTATTTAATTTAACTGCGTTTAGTCTAATAACCTTAAGTACTGTGTACTTAAGATTCTTCTAGTTAAGTTTTCTACTAGGCCTTTTTGTTTTGTAGTAGTCGCCTAGTTTTAACTATACCTTATCGCCTATTTTAAGCTAAGGTAATTAGTGCCCTCTCTTATTTGCCTGCCTTTCTTGTTCTTGTTAGCTTTCTCCTATTGTAGCTTGTGCAAGCTCAATACTTTGTCGTAGCTTATTAACAATATTTTCTGCCTTTTAATAATCCTCTTATATTCTCCTTAGAAGTCGTTGTTAAGGACTGTGCTTAGGTGCAATTTGTAGGTAATCTACCTTATAGCCGTGTTGTAGGAAGAAAGAAGATATTTTAGTAGACTAAGCTTGCCTTGCTATAACTACAATCTTAGCCATCCCTAGGTTGCTTTTCTAATTTGTTTAATCCTAATTATAAAAGGCTTGTAAATAAGCCTGTATAATAGAGTTTATTCTCTCTGTAGAACTGTTAGTTTTAGGATAGTATCTAGAAGATAAGCGTTACTTAATTTCTAATAACTTGCAAAGCTTAATCTAAAAATAGTTAATAAACTGTATACCTCTGTCTAAAGTAATATAGTTTAGTAACTAATAGTAAGCTACAACAGAGTTAATAAAAGTTTTAGTAACACTTTCTATAGTAATGTCCTTAAGGCCTATTAGGACAACGTCCTTACTAAGCCTATCTGTAACTACTATAAAGTTCATACAGCCTTTGCTTTCTAGTAACCCTATAATAAAATCTATAGAAATTTCTTTCTATATTTGCTTAAGTATAAGCAAGGGATTTAGTAAGCCTTATAGGCCGTCTCTCTAAAGTTTTGTTCTTCTACACACTAAGCAGTTCCTTATATACCTTCTAATACTTTTACTAATAGAGGGCTAAAAGTATTCTCTTGCAATAGCTTAATAGGTAATATTCCTTCCTAGATAGCCTAAAGCTCTAAAACTGTGGATTTTGTGGATAATTCTAGTTCTTAGAGGTTTATTATTAGGTACCTATTTTCGATCTTAGTATAGGAGGTTTCTAGAATCGTCTAGTCGGCATTTAGAAATAGAAAGTTTGAGATCTAAAGCTATAGGAAATCGTCGCTTACTATCCCTTATAGCTTTCTAGGCTATTTAGTAGGTTTTGTCCTCTTTTTTAGCTTTATCTTATAGATCTTCTAGATCTAATTGCTCTTAGGGTAATTCTAGTACTGCTACTAGATAGCTGTTGTAGCTAAAGGTTCTAAGCACCTCTTCTTCTTTTAGTTCTTTATTAGTAGCTGCAGTTGTAAGTTTAAATACTTGTAGAAACCTCTTAGAAATCCTAGTATTCTAGTTGTTTACTAGCATATCTTGTTGTCTCCTATATAAGGCATTAGCCTTAGAGTTATTAACTATAGGCCTGTAAGAGATTTCTATGTTAAGAAAATTTTCTAGAAATTAAGCCTATCTTATTTGTCTCTTACTAAGCTGTCTAGGCCTGCGAAAATATTTAAGGTTTTTATAGTCTGTAATAACTATAAACTTCTTTAAAAATCGTAGCATAGCATCCTACTTAGATAAGTAAGAGATAACAGCTAGTAATTCCTTATCGTGTATCTCGTAATTGCTTTACGTGCTAGTTATCTTTTTTAAATAATAAGCTACTAGGCGTAAGCTTCTTTTATCGTCGTATTGTAAGAGAACTCCTGCTACTACATATCTAGAAGAGTCTAATTCTAGGATTATTTCTCTGTTTAGATCCTATTAAGCTAGTACTAGCTTAGTAATAAATAACTCCTTAATCTTATTAAAAGCCTTTTACTTAGTTTTTCTCTATGAAAAGGAGATATCACTAGTAAGCCTTAAAAAAGGAGCTACTATTTCTAAGTAGTTCTTAATAAATCTTTAATAGAAGTTTACAAAACTAAGAAAACTGCGTACTCTTTTAACATTAGTAGGTACCTACTAATCTCTAATTACTTTTACTTTCTTAGGGTCTATTTAAAGTTCTTTTCTAGCCTTAATAATAAATCTAAAGTATTTTATACTCTATACGTTAAATTCACATTTCTAGATATCTAAAGGTAAGCTAGCCTTGCCTATAGCTTCTAAAATTTTATTTGTATAGCTTTAGTGTTCTTTAAGCGTGCTATTAGTGTAAATTAATACGTCGTCTAGGTAGGCTAAGCAAAAATTGTCAATATACTCGCAGACGGTCTAATTATCATAGCGTTAAAAAGTACTAGGAGCGTTTACTATACTAAATAGAGTAACTAGCTACTTATATAACCTAAATCTACAATAAAAAGCTTTTTTTTTACTTATCTCCTACATTAATCTTAATCTTATAGAAAGCTACAGAAGCGTTAATCTTTATAAACTGTTTAGCTTCTATAATATTATTAAGAGTTTGATAAAGTAAAAGTAAAAAATAACAATCTTTCTTTGTAATAGCGTTTAGGGCTTAGTAATTAATGCAGAAACGTAATCCTCCTCTTAGTTTCTTAGCAAAAAAGATAGAGGAGGAGGCAGGAGAGCTACTAGCTCTAATCTGTCTTTAATTAAGTAGAGAAATAAGCTCCCTTCGTAATACTAGGAGTTCTAGGCAGCTTATACTGTATAGAGGTCTCTAAGGAGCTTCTTTTTCCTTGCCTTTATTATCTTTCTCTAGTTTAATTTAGTAACCTACTTTAGATCTGCGTAAATAAGGTAATACAGAAGCAGTTTTTAGATTAAAAATCTAAGCTAGGTGTTAATAAGCCTTAGGGAGTAAAGGTAGGACCTCTACTTTCTTCTTAGGAGCTAGGGCTTTTTTAATATCCTTAAGAGAAGCAGCAAAAGTCTAAATAGACTTATCCTTTTTTACCTATCTAATATAGGAGTAATAAGCTGTTGCGCTTATTTATTTTAATCTCTAGTCTCCTTTAATAGGGTAATCCCTAGTACTAAGTAACTTAATCCTTTAGCTAGAAGAATAGATGTAAATTGTTTTTCTAGAAAGAGCAATAGTAACCTCTCTTTTATTTATCTAGAGCTGTCTAAGTATTAAATTATAACTAGGGTGTGTAAGGGTCACATAACCCTAAATAGTATCCTTATAGCCTTTAATATTAATGTCTAACCTAGCAGCTTTGTTAATAGTTCTATGTTTATCTATAACTCCTTCTAATCTCCTAAGAGAAATAGAAATGTACTGTAAGTTAACGTTCTTAATAAGTTAAGGGCTAATAAGCAAGTATGCAAGGTTTCCTATATTAATTAAAGTAGAGGCGAAAGTGTAACAATTTACTAGCGCCTCTAAGGTAATTCTATTGCTGCTTATATTCTTTTTCAAGTTTGCTTACTCCTTAAATAAGTTATCTTAACTTATTAGAGGCTTCTACTAGTGACTTTAAATAGGAGCTACTCTTTTTCTAAATCTAAGTCCTTATTTAAGCTTCTCTTGCTAAGCTTATTCTTTTTCTTTTTCTTAGAGTTAGAGGACTTAACTAAAGTCTTTTTCTCCTTTTTAGAGGATCTCTTATTCTCTATATAATATGTAGACAGTTAGCCCTTCTATTTACAGTTAAAACAGCGTCTTTCTTTATACAACTATTCTAACTCCTAGTTACTAAACTATTAAGGCTTAGCAGTTCTTCCTATATATTCTATCCTTTCTTTCTAGTCTCCTTTTAATAGAGAAGGAGGAGGAGAAGTTCTCTTAGATTTATACCTCTTAGGCTTATTTTTTCTGCCTTTAGAGTACTCCTCTATTCTTTAGAAGTAATTAGTAATCTCTATTACTTTATTTTGCAGGCTATCTAATTCCTTATAAGTAATACCTACAAGTTTATTTTAAAGTTTCTAAATAAGACTTTTTTAGAAAAGCATTAACCTTGTATCTTTTTATAAACTACTATTAGATAATAGTAGTTGTTCCTAGAATTCTATAATGTAATTGCGTATGCTTTTCTTGCCTTAGCTTATAGACTAGAGCTTGTTTTTAGCTCTTTCTACACTATAAGGATCTATAAACCTTGAATTAAAGAAGTTCAATAGCTTATTAAAGTTCTTTAAATTAGAAATCCTTATTTAGTTAAGCAAAGGCAGGGTAAAAGTTGCAGCTAAGCCTTTTAATTAACTAAAGGTATAGTTACAGGTTCTTTTATCCGTGTTAAAATTTTCTTTATTGTTTTCTACTTTAGCAGTAAGCTGTTGTTAAAAGATTTAGTACATCTTTCTGTTTCTATTAAAGGTATTAGGATCTAGTTGTTTAAAACGCCTAGGCGTTTAAGCTTGTTAATTTCTTAAGGCAGCTAATAGAGTAGGTAACTAAGGTAGAGGTTATTCTTCTTTAGGCTCTCTTTATTGTAGCGTGCCTATAGCCTCCTAAGCTTAGAAGGCTTCCTGTATCCTTGTAGAAGCAGCTATCTCATCTAGGCTACCTGCTCTACAAAGACATTCTCAAGTAGTTTCTACTTTAGGTCTACTAACACTATCTTAGTATAGTTCTACTATCCTTATAGCTAAAAGAGCTACTAAAAGTTCTGCTATTGTATTTATAGGTACTCGCTAGTACTCTATATTATTGACAGGGATTGTTGTAGGTGCTACTACGCTTAGTAGGCTTATCCTTCGTGTAAGAGCTACTACGCTTAGTAAGCTTATCTTTCGTCTGTTTTCTAGGGCTACTACGCTTAGTAGGCTTATCTAACAAATTTAAACGCCTTAAGGACTTATACAACTAAGTATCCCTTAGCACTTTTAATCTAGTGCTTCTTCTGTTAATTCTTTAGTAGATTTAAAAAGTCAACTAATTAACTAGTAGTCTAATTAATTAGATTCTCGCGCGTAGATATAGCTCTAGCAGGCTTCTCGTCTAGATATAGCTCTAGAGGGCTTCTAAGTACGACGTAGCTACGCAAGTAGCTAAAGAAGGATCTAATTTAATTGTAAAGGTGCGTTAGGTTAACTAAAGATGCAAGGTAACAGTAAAGATAAATACATTAGATATCGAACTATAGAGAGACACTACGTAGGTTTATATATCTAACCTAGGTGATTAGGACTTAACCTAGGTTAGGACTAACTAAGGTTATCGGAGTTTGTCGGATCAGCTAACAGTTAGCGTGATTAGTGCGGCTAGTAGTGTAGTTACTAGCAGGAGCTACTAGATCAGCTAGAAACTAGCGCAAATAGTGCGGCTGATAGTCAGCTACTAGTGCTGAGGTGCTAGTGCTGAGGTGCTAGTACTGAGGTGCTAGTGCTGGGGTAAGAAAAGCCAACGAAGGCCACAGGCCGAGTACTAGAGAACATCAAGGCTTCAGCCCTTTACAGATTAGATACCAGACTGCTAATCTATGCCTAGACTAGAGTAGAATCTATGCTTACAGCTGCCGAGCCTACTCTTTAAATAAAAAAAGGGTAGCTAAGCGTAATTATCAAGGATTTAAAGTCAATTCTTGCAGCAATATCAGTTCTTTAGTTATTTGTTTAGCTTCTAATATATACTATATACAAGTACCAACTCTTAATTAGGTAATTACTACTAAGAATATGACTTTTGATAAACAATTATTTTACAAAGGATGTTGCGAGGAAGAGCTACTAAGAGATTAAGTAATTAAGATTATAAAGATTTCTTATAAAGGCCAGCTATTTAATTCTAAAGACAACTTATTAGTCTTTTTGCCTATTTAAAAAAGAGTAGGTTAGAATACGTAACTAACTGCTAAAAGCCTTAAGAGTAATCTATCTACTATTTTAAGTAGTAAAGAAAGCCTGCCTACTAAAAATAAGAGTAGATTAGAAGACGCTAAGTAAATAGAGCACAAGGCTAGTGCACTATTAAGAATTTGCTTAAGTTAGTAGTAAAATACTAGTTTTGCTACCTAAAAACTTACTTCTAAGCTAAAGACCCTAGAGAGCAACAAGGCAATTAATTGCAGAGCATTAAATTGTTAATTAGTAGTAAGCTTGCTGAGAGAAGCTAACCTGTTATTGCTTAGAAGGAGGAAATCTCTTTTAAATAAGCTTTATAACTTATTACTAGTCTAATAGTTTATGCCTAAAGACTCTAACGCGCTAGCTAATTGTAATAGGACTTTTACTTAAAGTAAGCAAGTTGTAGAGCGTAAATGATCTTATATAACAAAATCCTAGGCCTTAAGTAGCAGACAGATTAGGCAATTACAAGCTTAACCTCTACTTATAAAATGTAGTGTAAAGATTACTAGCAAAAGCCTAGATTAGCTTACAAATTGCTATCTTTTTCTACGTAAGCTAAGTAGCGGGCGTAAGCTTAAGGACGCAACCTAAGATCCTAACAATTAACTAGAGGGTAGAAGCACAAGTAGTGTTAACATATTAATTACAAATTATAAAAATTTATTTTAAATTAATTTTTGTAATACCTGCCTGCTAGGTTTGCAAGCAACTTAGAAAGACTAAGTAATTTATTAAACTCTAAATCATGTAGTTATAGCAGCTTTGCTAACTAAGCATAAACTAAGTATAAGAAATGCTTAACTGCATTGCGACGATCTACTTAAACTGCTAGAATTATAGAAGCAATTGCTCTAGCATTTTATAGAGGCTTTGTTGAAGGATGCCTGCAGGAAAAAAATCAATTAGTTAAGGAAGAATAAGACTTAGACTTGAATATTAAAAGAAGAAGCAAAAAATGAACTAATACTTATAAAGTAGGCTTAGACTTACTAGTTTAATTGGGATAGCTTCTTCCTTATATGCAAGGCGCAGATTGTTGTAAAAGGTAATCTCTAGAAGAAGGACTTAATTAATTCAACATATGCTACTACGTTAGCAACTAAGTCTTTCTAAGCAGCAATAGCGATCGCCGCTAAGAATAATCTAAAGATTAAACAATATAATGTTATAGAAGCATTCTTTAATACATTTATTATAGTAGACAACCTAGTTATTTATTGAATACTAGATAGCTTTAAGAAGCTTAGAAAGTGCGTACAGCTTAACTACGCATTATATAGATTGTAAAACTTACTACTCCTATAGTATAAGGAGTTCTTAGAATTACTTAAGAAGATAAGACTGATTGCCTTACTAGAGAAGCCCTGCCTAATTTTTAATTAAGAAAGAAGAATCTTAGTTTTGTTTTATATAGAAAATATCCTACTACTCTTTGCAAAATATCATAAGCAGAGGGCAATAGATCTTTAATTAAAGATTATAAACAAATACAAGATATAGAAACAAGAATTAGTTAAATAGTTCCTTAGTATCTAAGTAATTAGAGATTTTAAGAAGAAAATAATTACGCTTGTATATATAGTATGTACATTAACAAGATCGCGAAGAAGTTTAAGCTAGATAATAGTAGCTTTCCTAAGACCCTACTACTATTAGAGGAGCTAATTAAGAACACTAGCAAAGCAACTAAGCAAAAGATTAAGGCCTACTAAGAAAAGGTTAGATAAGTGCTGTACATAGCTATTATGCTGCTACTAAACATTTCCTACTTAATCTTAAAGCTCTTACATTTCTTTATAAACTTTGGTAATTAGTATATAAAAGCTGTTAATCAGATAATGATTTACCTCTATTTGACAAAATAGGATGCCATCTAATATAGAAACTACAATAGCCTAGACTTAATTATTATAAGTAACCCTTCTTTTGCAAAAAATAAGGAAACTCTTTAATTGTCCTATAAGTACATAGCTATCTTATATAGTCATCTAATATTTTAGAAGATAGCTTAGCAGACTACAGTAACTACGTTAAATACTAAGGCTAAGCTACTCGCTCTTAGGTATACTACTAAGGAGGCTATAGCTCTTAAACGCTTCTTTTGTAAGCTGTCTCTTAATTTAAGAAATGTTTAGACAGTCTAGTATAATAACTAACAAATAATTAGGCTTGTAGTAAAGAAGAATAAGTAGATTGGCATTTATTTAAGACATGTAGAAATACAAAATATATAGCTACAGCAAGAATTTGTTAAAGGATTATTTTAGGTTAAGTACCTTAAAAATGCAATGATATTAGCTAATCGACTAAATAACTCGCTTACCTAACAAGAGTTTAAGAAATTTAAGCAGTTGCTTAACTTTTAGCAAGTTAAGCACTTAATCAAAGGCAACATTAATGAATAAGCAAAGAATTTATATTAAGCAGCAACATCTATATACTAGGCTAAGTCTCCTCTTAATTGCTTAGGATAAGCAGGAGATCAAAAACTAGAACTAGAAACAAGCTTACTAGTAAGCTTTAGAATTATTATACTTGCTAGACTCTATTAGCAGATCTTACTTAGCTTTCTAAGCTTTAGCAAGCTTAAGCGCATTATTAGCTATTTTAGCTTAAACAGCAAGGATCTAGAGGCGAGCAGCATAAAGGCGCGAATCTAATTTATTACTTCTATACATTAAGTTGTAAGATAATCGTTAGCTTACCTTAGCAGAATGTTTACAACTATATACCTGATAAGTTGTATAGCAATTAGGATGGTGCATGTAAGGACAATTATATAGACTAAAAGAGGGCAGTATTCCGCGAGCATGCTGTTCTGAAAAAGTTAATTAACGCAAAGGACGCTGCTATTACTACTAATGCTACTGTTGCTGCTGATGCTGCTGTTGCTGTTATTCATTATAAGCTAGCTGTTGAGCAGGCTGCTGCGCAGGTTAACTAGAAGAAAACTCTAAAAGGGGTTGCGGATAGTAAGGCTCTTATCTAAAAGAATAACCTTAATTGAAACCTATAGCCTGCTAAGCAGGCTATATCCAGCGCAAATAATCTTTAGTATTATATTCTAGATTAAAGACGATTACTAGAGTAGAAGCAGGCAGAAGGAGCTAAGCAGCAAAACCGCGAGACAACATCTGTTAAGCGCGGCAATTATTAATAAAAAGCTTCTACGCAGAAGGCTTTCTAGTAAACGTAACACTGCTATTAATCTCTTTGCAGCAAGCAAGAATATTAGTAAACAACTAGTACTTATTAATATTATACTAATTATTACTCTATCCCTAAAAATCAGTTAGCAGGTTAAGCAAGAAGCTTAATAAACTAAGACTTACTTCTTAATTATTGTATATAGCTATAAATTAAGTAGAAAGATTGTTGTTAATAACATAGTATGTGTAAGATAAACAACTACTACAGCAAGTACTACCCTAACTGCTTATGAAAACACAATTTAAACACTGCTTAGCATATAAACTGTCTAGCATCTTTTTTATGCAGCGCTTACAAGGTAAAACGCAAGAACGTAATAGATTAGCAGCAATTTTTAAAGAGCTATTAGGCGCCTTATTCTAAGTAGATAGAGGCGCGTTGCGCCTAGTAGACAGCTTAATAAGAGTTTATAGCTTATCGTTGTCACTATTTTACTAATTACGCGTCGCTGCTTAAGTAGTAAGCTATTATAACTTTTACATTAGCTTTGAAGAAGCCTTGCCCTTGCGCTAAGTTACTTGCTTAGTTAGGCTCTTATTTAGATTAAAAATTCAACAAGGGCTTAACAGTAGGCTTAATTTAACAGGCAAGTTAATTAGTTTCTAAGCAAAGCTACTAGAAATCTTGCGATAAGCATATAGATTAAAAGGTAGAGGCAACTAACTCTTATTGTTTTAAAAATTAGCTGCTTGCTAAATCTTATTGTCTAACAGGCTTTAACGTGCGTAATGCTTATGCTTAGCACTGTTCTCACGCTCTTAACAACAGCCCTCTAAGCAACATTCACGCTCGTTGCTGTTAGGGGCAGACTGCACTAGAAAAATTAGCAGCTAATTAGTAAGAAAACAGTAAGGCAACAGAGCTTACTATAATAGTAGTATAGTAAAGATTAAGAAGGCTTAGTAATTGATATTATAGTAAGGCTGAAGGTTTTAGAGGGGCAGCAGACATAATTAGTATTTATTATAATTGCGCACAGACTAATTACGTAATTTTTAGGGTCTATTGATTGTTTTAATATTATAATAAGACTAAGCTGCTTGCTCGATTAAAACAACAGCACAATATCACGACGGAGATAAAAGACTAGGCAGTGGGACTAAGATTATCAGAAGATCTCTTAATTAACGACGTTAAATTTAGTAAGGATTAACTCCTTGCTCACAGCCTAGATGAATAGTTTCTCACTAACCTAGAGGGTGTGTCGGAGAATTAACACGCGGATCACTCTGTTGATTAGGTGATTCTAGTAGGCTAAACACGTGACGGCCCTGCTAGCGTCTATATAAACGGGCCAGATCGTCTTATGTCCTTTCAGGAGTTATTGTACACTTTGTTTTGGCACTTAGTGATTAATACACTCGTTTCACTCCACCTGATCAAGCAATTGATCCTTTTCAGCTCCCCCAGTTATTATAAATAGTAGCTCTTTAAAGTGCCTAATTAATACTAAAATACAAATAAATATAATAAGACTTAGTGCTACACAAGCATTAAAAACACTGTATAAAATAATAGAGCATAGACTAGAATAGCTATCTCCTATTATTACTTTAGCTAATAGTATATATAATCTTTGTTGTTAGAACTGTGTTTAATATACCTATACAAATAAAGGTAGTTACTATTAAGGCCATATTTTGGATTATTGCTAATGTTACTAAGTTTATAATTCTAGAAGGACCTTAGTTTGTATGCGCAAAGATAGCTATATAGTATAATATATTTAAATAGATTATATGCTTAGTTTTTGTTAAAAATAGTACTTAAAACCCAATTTTTGTTGCGTCTAATTTATCTTTAAATTACTCTATATAGACAATTGAAAATAAAGCCCTTAACAAAGACTTAGAGAGAGAAACATTAAGTAATATTCAAGTATACGTAAATACTAATATAATACATCTTAAATAACACACAGCTATAGTAAAATATATATAAAGAGTAGTATAGTCAGATCTAACAGCTAGATTTAGCATCTTTAATATACTATATAGAGACAACAATGAAGGCGACTAAATAGTTTAGATAAACTAAGTCTTTACTTACGCAGTAAGATACTTTAAAGACTTTATTAGAAACTACAAACTTAGTAACTTTTGAATTATACATTAGCTTAATTATTAGCTATTGCAAGAAGAACTGTTTGTATGTTTCTAACAACATAGTAGTCTTTAAGTAATATATAGAATGGTATATAAGAAAGTTTATTGTTGCCAGCCATAGGCTGGCAATCGCCGTTGAACACGTTTCAATTGGTGTCGTTTTTTGGTACCTTCAGCAAATTTTTTGACCCTGATTTCGCTCGGTGGTCTGAGCTTTTCTGCTCCGAGCGCTTAGCGCGTGGACCTCATCCACTCACCGTTCGAATTTCGTCGACTACACACAATCTTTTTTTGACTTTTGCGACTGATTAGTAGAGGGCAGCTGCTTTTCACTTTTTTGGAAAACCCATTTTGACTACAACAACAACCACCACCTTTGATACCCTAAAAATAAATAAGAAAGTTTAACTAATTAATATTCCTGAGCAGGAGATATTAATCGAATTAAGACAAGATAAATAAAAAAAGCTAAAAAATAATAGCTTTTTCAAATTAGTATTTATGATTTGTATATGGAACTGTACAACTACTTGTTTTCACTAAGATATGCTGCTTTCTTTTAAGAAACAAGGCTTTCTAAGGAACAATTAACAAGCTACATATAGGAGATTATTTCTAGCTATTAAAAAAGAGATTTTTATACTAATGCTCTTTAACAAAAAAAGAGTGCTCTTATAGTGATTCAAAGAATTAGAAAAGATTTACCTTAATATATGCTCACTATACAAAATACAAATGATACTATATAAAGCTTAGTAAGTATAGGGCTTTGCTGCTCTAAAGGCTTTAGAATTGTGGGTAGTAAATATAGTTAACGTCTGCCTAAATTAAGGAATATAGGAATAATGTGATGGTTAGTATTTATTCTTAAGGTGTCAAAGATTGTGGTTGTTGTTGTAGTTAAAATAGGTTGTCTAAAAAAGTAAAAAGCAGCTACTTTCTACTAATTGGTCGCAAAAGTTGAAAAAAAAGACTGTATAAGCAACAAAATTTAGATAATAAGTAGATAAGATCTACGCGCTAAGCGAGCGCTTGAAGCAGAAAAGCTTAGGCTACTAAGCGAAATTAGGGTTAAAAAATTTGCTGAAGGTACTAAAAACGACACTAATTGAAACGTGTTCAACGGCGATTGCTAGCCTATAGTGTACGGGTGTTGGAGTGTATGAAGACATACTGCTACGAGGGCAGGAGATCACTAGCGATTAGATTATGCAAGAACAAGGTTGGTAAGATAACAATCTTATTGTAGGTTAGTATAGAAACTATTAGTAGAAGAATCGCCCATTCAATAGTACAGTACAAGAGTTAAGCTGCGTCGTAGAAGGATAATAAATTGTGTCTTCTCTCCGCGATCCACAGAACAGGTTATATACCTTAGGATTAGGTAGTTAAGCACTAATCTAGTAGGGCAGTAGGGTATCACCCTGTGCACTAGCACAAACCTCCCCTTCCTGCAAGCTTAGCTCTATTAAGCAACCTATTCTAAAGGAAAAAAGATTAGAAAAATATCAGAACAAAAGAAATAGAACAAAGAATATACAACTTAATTACTTAAGTTGCTGACTAGTTTTGATAAAACGCATTTCTACGTAGTGGCCACAAAATCTAAGTGTATAGTAAGCACCTAAATTCTGTAGGCTTAGCAATTTTCTTACTACATGCCTATCTTAAGTACAGTCTTACTATAGGCCTATCTTTTACTTCTTTAAACGCTTACTTTAATAAAGTTTTTGAGCGCTAGTAGTTATTTTACTTAGTTCAGGCGCAGGTGCTGTATTAGTAGAAGTAGTAGGAGCTTAAATTTCTAAAATTAATTAAAAGTAACTATAACGAGGCTACTTAGTTAAAGTTGTAAGTACTAAGACGTTATCTAAAATAACTGTACTAGATTAAAAGCGTGCATAAGGAAGGCGCTGTGTAGAAAAGAGTATAATGAAATTCTTGCTTTCGTAAAAAACTTAGCGCTTATCTACTTTTAGGCTAAGCTCCTCTTAAAGGCGATAGAGAGAATTAGCTTCAAAGAAATTAGCGTTCTACTTATTCTAGTCTTTTCTTATGTGCAGAGGGTTGTTTCTATTAGTAGAGAAGAATAATTAGTTAAGGACACCTTAGGCAAGATTAGCACAAAAAGCGTTCTTTTTTAATTTCTACACTACAAGCTATAAGTTAATAATTTGTTATAAAACGTAATTACAATATTTCTTAATATAATTATTGATTTAGTTCTTGTTAGCGTTTTATAATATGTCGTATAGCTCCTTGCAGACAAGAGAATTGTTCTATTTAGCTTATCTAATAAGAGTTTTCTAGATCTAGGACTTGTACTTAATATAAACTTTAGTAGAGAATAGCTAGTTAATCTCTCTAAACTTGTTAAAATAAATAGAAAAAGTGCAAAAAATAGTAGTAAGATTGCAGTGCGCTTTACAAATCTTCTTATAAGTTCTTTTAGTAGGCACATCTATTACACTGTCTTAAACTATAATAAACTAGAGAAGAATAGTACAATAATTGTAAGTAGTTAGCCTAGTAGATCTATAAAGTAGAAGAAGTAATAAAATTTAAACCTGTCTCTTCTTGCAGATTTGCTTTGTCTATTAGAAGTTAGAAACCGCCTTCTATGCACTTTCTATCTAGTTAGTCTTGTCTTCCTATTCTTTAATAAGTCTATTTTATAATTTAATGCCTACGTCTTTACGCTAGCACAGAAAGTCTAGCACATGCTTATAGAACTTTAGCAGTATCTTTATATAGTTGTTCTTATCCTTATTATTAAATAAGACACTACCTTAAATTATTTTAGTACTAAGGCCTTCCTCTATTGCACGCTTAAGATTAAGGTTAATATACTTAAAGTAAGTTTAATCGCCTTTCTTAGCATACTTAGCATATTAAAAGTAAGATATTAAAGTATATTTCTTGCAAAGCATTAGGTATTATATCTAGTATCATAAGTTAGTATGTATAGCTTAAAAAATAAGCAAGTAGTACATGTTACGCAACTACTTAAGGTTTAGCTTCTTATCTATGCGTTATAGATAGAAGCAATACATCTTAAAGGCGTCTATAATAATATCTTCTATCTAGCTGTCCCTAAATAGCTATATATGGGCGTTAGTAATAATGCTTCTTACATGTTAGAATTCCTCTACCTGTAGTAAAAACTCTATAGTGTTAATAATCTTATCCTAAGTAGGGAGAGAGAAAAGATGAAGTTTTGAAAGTTAATATTAGTAGCTTAACAGATCTTTATCTTGCTTAGTTAGGCAATACTTGCTAGTAAAAAGCTTAGTGATTATAAAGTTAGATTAGATTTCTTGCTAGCAGCTTTGTCTTTTGTATAGTAAAAGTAAACATTTATTAAGTATATTAAACAGCATAGCCCTCTTAAATAGACCTATAACACTTACGGCAGTGCGCTTATAAAGAAAGTATACTTAATTATATAATAAGTTTTTAGAGTTAGGTAGTTATTTGACTCTAACCTTGCAATACTACTCCTTAATAACTTTAACATAATTAAGGTTAGTAATTAGCATCTTTGTGTAGGCACGCTTAAGTAGCTTAAAGAACGCTAAGATAGAATTTTTGTAATAACATCCTGCTTTAAGGACTTTAGTCTCCTAATATATAGTATCTAGCTCCTTATCTATATAAAAAGCATTATTAAGCTTAGTATCTAGATGCGTAGCTGCTTATTAGTATACTAGTATTGTCTTCAGAGCTTAAGAGCTTAGTAAAGGTAGTAGAGCAGGAACTTATTAGCTACTAGCTTTAGCCTCAACTTATCCTGCCTAGACGTTAGCAGCATTACGCCTTTATTATATAACAGTTATTTTTTTATAAACCTATGCTTCTTAACTATCACGTATTTATCGAGTCTTTAGCTAGTAGACATTCCTGTAGATTGCCTTAGGTTCTTAGTTATAAACAATAAGCTGCGACTCCTCAGAGTGCGAGTCTTAGATGCTATAAAGTTACTATAGCAATTAATAGATCAAGCTTTATATAAGGACCTTCTTAGTACAGCAGTAATTAGAATAAGTATATTATATATCAAATGCGTCTTTACGCTAAAAGGCTTAAACTTATTACTTAAGGTGTTTTATGTAGAATAGTGCTAACTAGTTTTAGGGTCCTTAGATTTAGCTATAAG
This sequence comes from Alternaria sp. 'sect. Undifilum', assembly GCA_024321975.1. Lineage (NCBI taxonomy): Eukaryota > Fungi > Ascomycota > Dothideomycetes > Pleosporales > Pleosporaceae > Alternaria > Alternaria sp. 'sect. Undifilum'. Next base: position 1,840,793 of record JAJJZI010000003.1, read on the forward strand.
CTAGAAGACCTTTTGCTAAAATATATAAAGAGGATTAGGCTTGTCTTAGTTATTCTTAGCCTTAGCATTAGGACTTAGCTTCTGTAGGTTAAAGATAATATTATCTTTCTAAACTAATGAGTTAGCACAGATAGCACAAAGTTCTATTACCTTTTATATATTAATATTTAGGTAGAGTGTTTTATAATAACAGTTATTTTAATTAATAAAGGCGCAAATATTCTTATATAGCAGCTTTACTATTGCTTAATTTACTAGCAACATATTGTTACGACCTATACTAAGGGACGGGGGGACAACCCCGCAGGAACCATGCAACATAGACAGATAATTATAGCTAGGCAACTACGACGCCGTCACGTGACTGCTTACTGACGAGCGCTTATCCACGAGCGCGACCACGTAACTGCTTACTAACGAGCGCTTATCTACGAGCGCGACTACGTGACTAATTATTAACAAGCGCGATCGTCTACGAGCGCATGGTCGTACACAAGCGCCTATTTATTAGTATATAGTAGTAGGCGATATGCCTCTATAGTATATTATGTTTAAATTAGAGTTTTACCTTAGTAATTAATCTAAAGATTAAGACTTAATTCTTAATCTGTATGTTATTACATTAATTATCTTATTATGCTAACACACCTTATACTATTATATTAATCTTCTAATTATGCTAGTACACCCTGTGTTCTTAGTACTTATTTATTCTCTAAGAACTAACTTAGATTATCTTTAGATAATCTTTACACTTTAAATACTCTTAAGATAAGTAATACTGCTATAAACACACCTGCTAATTCCCTTACTAAGAGGACTACGAGCTGCGCTAATAAGCCTAAGACTTATTATAAAAATAATAGCAAGCTTAACGCTTAGCTCCTCTAAATTAACATATACTTCTATATTTAAAAAGACAAGATTAACAACAATAACAAAGTAGTCTTAGCTTCTACGTATCTTTAAGGAGATGTAGAGAAGTAAGCTAACTTAATCTTTAAACGCTACATAGATAGTACTATTATAGATACTAATATTATAGCCCTAGTTAAAGACTAAAATGCCTTTAAAGCTAAGATAAAAGAAGTTTTCTTACCCTTTAAAGAATCTGTAGTTGTAGAGCAGAAGATTTAGAGACTATAATAAACTAAGTCTACTACTAACTACACAAACAAATTCTAGCTGTATAAGATAGTTCTTAAATAAGATAATAATACTTTAATATAGATGTACTAACAAGGCTTTAAACTTATAGTATAATAAGAACTTATAAGAAGTAGAGCTAGCCTTAATATACTTAATAAACTTATAGCTAAAGCTATTAGAGTTGATAACAAGTTATATAAGCTTATATTAGAGGAACAGCTATCTACGCTAGGGAATTACGTACTTAAGAATATAGACACTTAAGCATATTAAACATTTTAATGCTTATACTCTAACTAAAGATGTTAGCAAAACTATGTACTTAGGACCTTAGAGTATTACGCTACTAACAGCTATAAGCTAATGTACCCTAATAACATTAATAAGAGACTAGAAAGGAAGAAGTTTATACATAATAAGAGTAATAAGAAAGTTACTTTTTATAGATATAGTAAGGAAGGTTATAGAAAATAAGACTACTAAAGCTAAAGTAAAGTAACTTAATAACTTAATATTATATACTATGTAGAATCTAATAATAATCTAGACAATAGATAGAACGTTGTTATATAATCTACTATTACAATTTAAGGACAAGACTAAGTAAGTATTAATAAACAAGATAACCTAATTATAATTACTCTAGAAGAAACCTTAGATAACAATATTTCTAAGATAGTGCTAGACAAAGATATAAAAGTAACTTTAGTAGAAGAAACTAAACATAGCAAAATAGTTAAGTTTAAAGAAAACTATTAACTAGCTACGCTAATAACATAAGAAGAGCTAGTAGTATATAATAAAGAAATAGTTCTAACGTATATATAGAAACTCCTTATCTACACTATAGACAATAGACATAATGTTAGTACATAGACACTACTACTTACAAAAACTAGATACTTTATAGATCTAGTAGAGAAGATAAATACTTTACTTAGGTAACTTAGACGCCTTAAAGAGATCTTTACAGAACTTTATAGAGGAATATTTCTAGACTATAGCTAGTATACTAACTTACTAGAGAAACTGTAGAAGAAGAGACTTACTCTAGTAGTAACTATTAATAAAGCTATATACAATAATTTTGTATAAAAATAAACTAAAGAAGCTAAAGCTTCTCAGAATAAGCTAGTACGCTAGCTCTTAAACAAAGAGATAAAAGAGATTTATAATAAACTTAAAGTAATATAATAATAGCGTAAGGCTTAAGATAATAGCTATGCTAAAAATATATACTACTAGATAGACTTGTACAACCTAGAACATTCAAAGTACTTATAGATTATATATATACATAATAGCTATATAATCTATTATTCAAATAAAAGTAGATTAAGATAGTTTCCTAAGAAATTAAAGAGAATTCTTAGATACAAATACTAATAGTATAATTACTCTTATAATAAATGCATAGTATATATATAAGATAAGAGATATAGCCTATACTTTTATAGATATAATAATTTAGAAGAAGCTCTACAGATATATGTAACGTAGTAGAGGAATTACGAGGATAGAACTAGCGCATAAAAGTGTAATTAACTCTTATAGTATATATACTTTAATATTAAATGCAACTAACATATTGTTTTAAAGAAGTTTTATAGATTTAGCACACAGTCTTTTTTAAACAAATACTTTAGACACCTAGAACTACTAAGAAGATTAATACAATAAATCCTCTAAGCCTCTTTAAGCTTATAGTAAAGCTTAATAAACACTAGATATAAGTACTAGTAGACTCTAATACATAAGCTAACTTTGTTTCTACTTAAGTAATATTAGTAGTAAGTCTATAAGTATTAAAGAAACAAAAACTTTATCTACTATACGTAGCTAATAGTTAGCTTATGCTAGGCGAGATAACAATTACTTATAAAGTTACCTAAGTAACGCTCTGCATCTAGGAATACTAAGAAGAGATAGACCTAGACGTTTTTAGACTAGCTACCTATAATATTATATTAGGACTTTCTTAGTTATAAGAATACAACTTATAGATTAACTAGAAGTTAAAGAAGTTCTTATTTAAGTGCTATAGACTTAATATAACTACAAGCTAGCTTATACATCTAATAACTAAGATAGTAGATAAGAAGAAGAAGAATAATATTACTAAAGGATAGTAAACTTTAACTAAGAACAGCCTTAAGATAAGAAAGTTTAACTTAATAGATACTAGAAGAGCTCTTCTAAGTTACAAAGTCAAAGTTCAAGAGATATACGTAACTTTAGATATCTTAAAAGAGTATAAAGAATTTTAGTACTTCTGTATAGAAGTAGTAGATAGTAAAGCTTTACTAAAACACTAACCTTAGGATTATAAGATTATCTTAAAAAAAAGACTTTACTCTTTAGACTAATTTATTAACTATTAGAGATAAAACTTAAATATTAATAGAAAAGCTAAACAAAAATTTAGTAAAAAGCTATATAAGACTTTTAATATTACTAGTAAGATTATCTATATTCTTTATACTAGAGAAGAATATGCTACTAAGAATATGCGTTAACTATTAGAAGTTAAACAATATTATAGTAAAGAATTAATATCTATTACTTAATATTATAGAACTTAGAGATTAATTGTCTTACACTAAAGTCTTTACAGCACTAGACTTATAAAATAGATACTACTTTATTAAGATTAAAAAAAGTAAAGAATAAAAGATAATGTTCTAAATAAGATATAGATATTATAAATACACTATTATGCTATTTAAGTTAATAAACGCCTTAGTAATATTTAAAGAACTTATTAATAATATATTAAGAGCACACTTAGACATCTTTGTTATTACATACTTAGATAATATCTTTATCTACTCTAAGAACTTAAGAGATTATATAAAACATGTCTACGTAGTACTAAGGTGCATAGACTAGTTTAACTTATAACTAAATCTTAAGAAATGTAAGTTTTATAAAAGTCAAGTTGCTTTTCTAGAGTATATTATAAGGGCACAAAGAGTATAGATAAGTAAAGAGAAGATATAAGTAATTAAAGAATAGCTATAACTAATAATAGTTAAGGAAGTGTAATCTTTCTTAAAAATTTTAAACTTTAACTAATAGTTTGTTAAAGATTACTCTAAGATTGCTATTCTATTAATAAGACTTATAATGAAAGAAATACTCTTTAAGTAAAGTAGAGAAGTAGAGAACGCTTTCTAAATGCTTAAAAATATAAGTATAGAACTACTATGCTTTTGCATATTCTAAGTAGGACAATTATTATAATTTAAAATAGACGCATTAGACCTTGTACTTAGAGGATACGCTAGCTAGCTATATAAAGGAAAATAGTACCTTATTGCCTATTTTTCTCGCAAGTTCTTAAGACTAGAAGAACAATATAATGGCTACAACAAAGAGCTATTAGCTATTATTAACTACTTAGGACATTAGAGAATATACGCTAAAAGCTACTTAGAACTTATAATATTTATAGATTATAAGAACTTAGTTAACTTTATAACTACTAAAAGATTTAACTAACGCTAAGTTAGATAGTTAGAAGAACTAAGACAACACAAGTTTAAGATTATATATATACTAAGAAAAGATAATAAAAGAGTAGATGCTCTTAGCTGTAGACATAATATTGTAAGAACAAAAGAGATAACTAACTCTACAATACTACAAGTTAATAACAACAGATTATTAAGACTAGTATAGATACTTTATCTACTTATACGTATCATGCATAATATACTAAAGAAATTACAAGAAGTAATTATTAGACAACACTATAATAACTTAGTATATAGTTACTCTAGTATTACAAGAACTATAGAACTTATTAAAAGAAATTATAAGTTTCTATAAATAAAAGACAAGGTTACTACTTTTATTACTAAATATACAGACTGTTAGAAGAATAAATATAGTACACACGCATCTTACAGAGAAATGAAAGCAATAGAACTACTTAATACACTATAGTTAGACATCTCTATAGACTTTGTTACAAGACTACTAGTCTTAAGAGACTCTATTACAAAAGTATCTTATAACACAATTCTTATAGTGGTTAATTAATTTATAAAATAAGCTAAATATAATACTTTTAAGAAAGATTTTACAGTAGTACAGATTACACAAATTACTAACAATTAAGTTATTAAGTATTACAGCATACTAAAGTTAATTATTAGTAATAGAGAGGAGCTCTTTACTTTAAATCTTTAGACAACATTACTTACTGTAATTAGAACTAAGAGGAAGCTATTAACAGCGTATTACTTGTAGACAGATAGACAAAAAGAACAAACAAATTACATAATAAAAGCATACTTTAGGATATATATTAATTAATAGCAGAATAATGTAGTATTATTACTACTTATAGTATAAATAGCATACAACAACAAACTTTTAGAATTAATAAAATAAACTCTATTTTATACAAATTATAGGAGACACTTAAACCTCTTTATACGTACACTTCTAAGTTTAAAGACAAAAGCAGCTATTGTAACAGCTAATAAGCTAAAAGTAGTATATCAGTTACTTAAGAAGACACTTAAAAAAGCTTAATGCTAAAGCTTTTTATATGTTAACTAGAAACGAAAAACAGTACTTTAACTAAAAAAAAAGAGGAATAAAGTATATTTGCTTACAAAGAATCTACGCACTAAACAACTAAGTAAAAGACTTTATAATGTTAAAGTTAGACTGCTTTTAATTTAAGACTAGAAGGGACTAGTTATATATACACTTAACCTCCTAGCAGACGCAAAGATCTACTTAAGATTCTATATTAACATGTTAGAACTAGTAGACTTAGAGACGCTACTTTAGAAAACCTTTTCTTATAAAATAGAAGAAGAAAACGAATTTAAAGTTAAAAGAATCTTTATATACTAAGATAACAACAACAGCAAGGAATATCTAGTTAAAAAGTTAAGCTACCTAGACAGCAATAATACATAAGAACTAGACACGAACTTAACTAACTACTAATAAATACTGCAAAAATACAACAACTGTACTAAGAATTCAACTAAGAACGTTAGCACACATACTAGCTAAAAAATATAACTTACTAAATAATTACTACTAGACTACTAAGGTGACGATTAAGTAGTAAGAACAAAATAGACAACGTACTTTATAAACTACTAAGCTTAGTAACAGAAGTATTAATTGAACCGATTATAGCTTACTTATTTTTAAGGTATCAAAGGTGGTGGTTGTTGTTGTAGTCAAAATAGGTTTTCCAAAAAAGTGAAAAGCAGCTGCCCTCTACTAATCAGTCGCAAAAGTCAAGAAAAGATTGTGTGTAGTCGACGAAATTCGAACGGTGAGTGGACGAGTTCTGGGAGGAAAGCTCAGACCACCGAGCGATAATCAGGGTCAAAAAATTTGCTAAGGTACCAAAAAACGACACCAGTTGAAACGTGTCCAACGGCGATTGCCAGCCTATGGCTGACAACAGGATTAACTGACAACAGGATTAATAGCTTACATTGTAGGCGAAAGAGCTACACTAATAGAGGCTGCAGGATAATTAGTTTCTTACACTATCTTAAGCTTACTGGCAATCTCTATATTTAAAGCAAGGCATAACGCTTTCTTATAAGCACGCTCTTTAGCCTATTTTAGAATTTTCTTATTCTACAGCAAACGAGAAATTACAGTTATAAGTAACTTTTTATCTTTATCTACTTTCTTTTAATACTTATTACAAGTACAATCTAGAGACTCTTAAGATATATTTACACATGCTTAACTTAGCCGCGTATACTTAGCACATTTTAGACAAGAATTAAGCATAATAAAATAAACAAGACTTTCTAGAAAATAATAATTATAAAGAACTTTAGCAGGATAGTTAGCACGAACAATTTTAGAACTAAGACGTAAGCAACGTTAATAAGAGGAGGATATAATAAATACCTAACTTATAACGCAAAGCAAGCTTAAGTTTTTTAATAAAATTTATAAAACACAACTACGTAATTTAAAGACGAATCTTAGGAGGAGGAGGATAGTGTTACGACTTAGACTAAGAGACGAGGGGATAACCTCGCAGAAACTATACAACATAGATAGATAATTATAGCTAGGCAACTACAACGCTGTTATGTAACTGCTTACTAACAAGCGCTTATCTACGAGCGCGACTACATAACTGCTTACTAATAAGCGCTTTTCTACGAGCGCGACTACGTGACTAATTATTAACGAGCGCGATTGTCTACGAGCGCATGCTCGTACACGAGCGCCTATTCATTAGTATATAGTAGTAGGCGATATGCTCCTATAACATATTGTGTTTAACTTAGAGTTTTACCTTAGTAATTAATCTAAAGATTAAGACTTAATTCTTAACTCTTGTGTTATTACATTAATCTTCTAATTGTGCTAACACACCTCGTACTATTACATTAATCTTCTAATCGTGCTAGTACACCCTGTGTCCTTAGTACTCGTTCATTTCCCGAGAACTAACCTAGATCATCTCTGGACGATCTTCACACATATATTATTCTTTACCTTAGTTTTTAGAGTTAATCTAATATACTACTACAGTGTTAAGAAAATAAGTAGCGTTCTTGAGATCTATAGGCCTTAGTACACAGGCTATATCTAATAATCTTTAGTAGTTAAGTAGCGTGCAAGGCATGAAAATGCTAAAACATTCTTAAACAGATTTTTAAGCTAGCTTCTGTACTTCTAAGATAGCACTGCCTAGTTCTTTCGCCTTTCTATTCCGCGACAAGAATGCTACACTAATAATACAATAGTATTCTTAAAAATCTTTAACACTCCTATATTCTTTTATAAGTCCTAAAAGCTAAGTACAAAGATTGCCTACTTCTAGGACAACTTTAAGAATTAATTAAAATTAACAAAAAGTATTGTAAAACTAATAGTCTATAATAACGCGCTATTACTTTAGAGCGTTTAAAAGAATCTTGTCTACCAAAGTCTAGATGCTAGTAACTCTAATACTATTGCTAAGGTTCGCGAGCTCTAGTACTTTATCTTAATGCGAGACGACTTTAGGGGTGTAGTCTGTAACGTAGTTTTTTATTCTAGTACTAACCTCTAGGTCCTTAAAGACCCTTAATAGTCCTAGTGTCTAAGGTAGTTGCTACCATAGCTGCTTGCCTTAAGCCTTGTCTAACAGAGGCTAAAACATTACTCAAACAAGATAGTTAGTAGTATATAAAGTACTAGAATAGCTAATGTAAGTTACGTATTAACCTTAGCCTTTGTTAAATTAAAAGAAGAAAAGATATTGCCTTAATTGTTGTCTTTAAAGGTAAATACTTAATTAAAAAGTGGTAAAGTCAGTGTAGAAAAAAAGTTAAATAGTAAGTAAAGTTGTAGTTTAACTTTATATGTAGTAGCAGTATTCTACTAGCAGGCAGGTAAATGTGAAGGTAAATAAGGTCTATATTACGCTAAAACAAGTAGGTTTTATAATAAAAACAACTATTATAATTAGCTGTCGAGTTGCAGATGCGAGAATTTAAGTATAATATTAGTGTAATAGTAAAGTATTATAGGTCTAGAGTATCTAGGTACTTACTACATACTTAGAATTTGTAGAATAGGCAGCTTGTACCTAAATCTTACATAGGAAATTAGTTAATAAGCAGCTAAAGGTAAAAGCAGGTACTAATAGCGTAGCATCCTCTTCTCTTCCTAAGAATATAGGCTGTCCTATAGCCTATTAGCTGCTAGCTGTAGTAGTGTTAAAGTTAGAGTCTAAGCTTCTAAAGTCTTGTCTATATACATAATACTCTTCCTTTATAAGACGCTTAGTCATAACAACTTAAGGATAAAAATTATTACCTATTACAAGAAGTAAAAGTAATTGCAGTTTTATAAGTAGCTTAAGTAAGTCTAACAAGATAGGAATATAGACTGTAGAGTTAGTTCATCTCTAATAATGAAGATTCTACAACTTTAAGTTTTCTTAATCTTCCTTAATATTAGCTTGTCCAAGTCTTTACTAAGAAGGCTTTAATTGCTATCTAGGTGTCGTGTGTAGAAAGCGTGTGCTATTAAGATCTTTAAGGCTGTAAGTCCTTCTATTAAGCTTAGCGTTGTAAATAAAATTAAATACAATATAAACCTAACTATCTTATATTTAGTTTGCGATCTTACAACATATTAATTTCCTAAATAGATTTTTAGAGAGGCAGTAGGTCTCTTAGCTTTATATTCTTATATTGTATCTTCTTAGTGTCGTTCTAGTATTCCTTTTTAGTAGCTTTTATACAATTAGTACAAGCAACAGCATTCTTTATAAATTAATTTTTAAAATCTAGCTATATAGCTTGAATAGTAAGTAGTTATATTTGGTCCTTTACTTCTCTAAACAGAAGTATTTGCTATATAAGTAGTGCAAGCTTAATAGGAAGCACTAAGTTCTGTCTTGTAACTAGTTAGTATAGCAAGTAACCTGTTAACTCTTATATAGAGATCCTGTCTGCAAGAAAAACTATAGACAAGGTCTTAACTTAAGGTTCTAGTAGCTTTATAAAAGCATTTATAATTAGTTTGTACTTTTTTTTTAATCTTTTTGATAGCTTAAAAATAATATTCTAAAAATTAGACTTAGTTAATTCTGCACATCTTTAATAGATGTAAGACTACTTTAGCGAAATTAGATTCTCTATTAACTATAAGTTTACGTGCTGTGCTCTATTAAAATATAAAATCTTTATATATAAACTTAGCAATTGTCTTAAACTATTTATTTAAGAGTGATTTAGCTTCTAGCTAACTACTAAGGTAGTTTCTTGCAATTACTAAGAACTCCTTCCTAAAACATTAAAGCATGTATACTACATTAATTGCAACAATATCCTAAATAGCAAAACTATAAGTATTAGTTAGCATATTGACCTTCCTCTTAAAGGATCGCAGTTAATAGTCTAGACAGGTTGCTAGTCTTTTCTATACATGCTTATATATCCTTTCTACTAGTATTGCTAAGCAAGTATAAAGTACACCGCGTTGACCTCTCTATGTCTAATTTAGGTGTGTACGTTCTACACTGTAGCTATTCTTGAATCTATATTATTTACAACCTGTTAGATTACAATATTTTAGATATCTTTCTAAAGAGTATACTATTCTGCATAAAGAAGTTTATTACTTACTTCTTTTATACTTATAGTTCTCGTAGTTCTATGCCCGTACAAGTGCTAAAGTTAACTAAAAACTAAGCATATTACTCTAATTCCTTAGAGAACCTCTAACAAAGTACCCTTGCTTGTCCTACTAATATAGGTGTAGTTATTTTTCGAGTTATATAATTAATAAACTCCTCTAGGTCCTACTTAGGTTCTAAAGGTAGTTCCAAAATATTAGCTTTTAGATACCTTAACAGTGCATCTGCAACAAGATTCTTCTTTCTTAGTATATGCTTAATATTAAAGTCCTATAGAAGGATTGTTAATATCTACTTATTTATTACTTATCCTAGATTGTTAGTTAACAAATGATCTAGACAAGCAATAAGAATTGCAGCGTTAGTTTCTATAGTAAAATAAACACTATAAAAGTAAATATAAAACGTCTTAAGTGCCTATAGTACAGCTTTGTGTTCTAACTTAGTAGAGTGCTATTGTCTCTCTTATACTAACTATAGTGTGCTTTTAAACTGTACTAGGTGTTTTTTATTATCTTTCTTAAGTTACTCTATGCAAGCTCCTGCACTGTCTTTACTAGCATTATTTATTGGGAATATTTCATAGTTTTTAGTGTTAGTGTAGTTTAGGTTTACAAGTTCAAGTGCATTATATATAACTTATTTTAGTGTGTATATTACAGTGTTTTGCGCATTTCCTTATTCAAAAAGAGTGTTGTCTTGTAGGAGTGTCAACAGAGGTTTAGCAATTTTATTAAAGTCCTTTACTTATATATAGTAGTAGACGCATATGCCTACAAACAATTTCACTTCTCTTTTATTCTTATATAGTAGCTAGTTTATGATTTTCTTAACTTTCTTCTAGTTAGGGTAACAGCCTTAAGGGCTAACCTTATAGCCTACAACCTTAAGTTGTTCTATAAAAAAACTAGCACTTCTTTTCTAATATAGTGCTTTTAGCTTATTTAATATTAGCTAGCACTTTATCTAATTGCATAATATGCTCAATAATATAACGTTGCACCTTTAGCATTAATTCTTTTCTACTATAGTCTTTCTTAGGTCCTCCACATGTGATGTTGTTAATGAAGGGCTTAGTATTAGGCTAGTAGTCTCTTAGAATCTTTATTATTACTTATTAGAATGCTGCTATAAAGTTAGTAGTACTTATAACTATTATGCATAACTGTATAAGTCCTACAGGTGTTTAGAATACTGTTATATCTTTGCTTTCTAAATGTAGTGTAATCTAGTTATATTCTCAAAATAAATTTATAAGTAAGATAATTTTATATCCTGTAAATCTCTTAGAGAACTTATCTACTATTGGTAGTAAGTTTGTATCTTATATAGTAACTGCATTTATCTTTTGTGCATTGCTAATTTCTAAACACCTTTGTTCTTCTTTAGTACTAGGTGCTATAAATTGTAATACTAACTATTACATTATTTCTATGTTTCTTAATTCAGGCGGACGTTAACTATATCTACTACCTATAATTCTAAAGCCTTTAAGACAGTAAAGCTTTGCACTTGCTAAGCTTTGTGTAGTATTATCTATATCTTGTATAGTAGGTATACATTAGGATAGAATCTTCCTAATTCTTTAAATTGCTACAAAAGCGCTCCTTCTCTATTAAAGAGCATATATACAAATATCTCTTTTGCTATAGGCTAGAAGTAATCTCCAACATGTAGTTTATTAATCTATTTTTTAGTAAGCTTTGTTCTTTGTATAAAAGCAGCATGTCTTAGTTTAAACAAATAGTTATATAGCTCTATATTAGCATCGCGACTGCTTTGTTAAAAAAGGTGCTTTTTTTTGCTTTTTCCTTCTAATCTTCTTTTCTAAATTCTATTAGTATCTTCTGCTAAAAGATATTAACAAGTTGTATCTTCTTATCTACAGTTTTATAAATTGTGTGAAGATTATTGCGTTATTAAGTAGATTTATACAGTCTCTCTTGCAATAGTTAACAATTAAGTTTACATATAATTAAAAATTTACTAAGTCTATAATTCTTTATAAGGTCCTTAGAGTGTCTAACTACTTAACTATATACTTAGTTTATCTAGGCTATCTAGTCTTTCTTATTATTATTTGAATACAGTATATTAAAGTTGCTAGATCTAACTATTATGTCTAACTATACTGCTTCCTGTATATATTTTACCGCAGCTGCTTAGAATCTGCTATCTTCTATATTAGTAATCACATGCATCTGTATATTACCTACTGTTTCTCCGTCTAAGTCTTTGTTTAAAGCTTTATTCCTAATTGTCTACGCATAGTAATTTAGAGATAGATTAGACGCAATAAAAACTGCGTTCCTAGTACTATCTTTAAAAAGAACTTAGTATGTAATTTATTTAAACGCATTATACTATATCGCTATTCTTGCGTATGCACACTAAGGCCCTCCTAGAATTATAGATTTAGTGACATTAGCAACAGTTCTTAATGTAGTTCTAATAGTAACCGCCTCTATTTATATAAGTATATTAAACGAAGTTCTAACAAAAGGATTATGTATACTATTAGCTAAGGTAATACTAAGAGATAGCTGCCTTAGTCTGTGCTCTATTATCTTATACAGTATCTTTAATACTTACGCAGCACTAAGTCTTAAGATATTAATTTATGCTCTAGTGTCAATTAGGCACTTGAAGAAGCTGCTGTTTATAATAATTTAACATCTAGCAAGTGTATTTAAGTAAAGACTTGCCTATTTTTTTGCTAAACTCCTTAAATCTCCTTAGTAAGTATATTGTCTAACTTATTTATCTAGAAGTTACTCTTTTTATGCACTTTGTAACAAGTTTGCGTATTTAAATAATACGCATTTATTGCATTGCAATACGTAATCTTAATAAGCAATATAATTAGTAGAGTTTTATTAGTAGTGTATTCTAGGTCCGTGCGCTAGTTTAGCTAATTAGCAGCTAGAATAGATTCTAGGTACGCTAAATTACACCTAGATTTTGTAATTTCTCTACTAATTATAACGTTAAGCGTACCTAAAATATCTGCAATACTTGTATTATTCTTAAGAAAGTTATGCAGCTATTTTTAAATGTTATGTTATTTTATAAAGTCTAATATAGTAACCCCTTATACTTCTTGTCTAAGTAGAGCAGTCGCAATTTAGTTTAGCTAACCTTGTATTATCTCTCTTTACTTAGGATTAGAATGCGCATTAATAAACTTTACAGCCTTCCTCTTACGTCTTTCCTATAAGTGCTTTAAATTAGCTAATATGCTGTTGTCTTGCTAAAATAACTGTAGCGGCCTAATGATTAAAAAAACTGTATTATAAAACTAACTTGCAAAAAATATATTATTATTGATTTCCTTTTATAGAAACTACAAATCTATAGGCTTCGAGTTGTAGATAAGAGTATTACTTTAACTTATTTAATCGTTCCCTTCTATACTAGTATCCTTGCTCGGCCTTCCTCGTTTCTCTGTTCTTCTATCCCAGACACAATTGATATTCTAGTAGAGGGAAGGGCTCTTTCCTTTCAAGCGTGTAGTAGTATTTAACTTAGAGATATTGTATAAAGCATTTTCTCCGCCTCCTAGTGTACTGTTAGCAGTATTAATATTATTAAGCTTATTAACGTATTTACTCATAGCAAGATTATATAGTTGTTCTTAGAACTATTAGAACTGCTAGAAAACATTATTGTAGTAACCTTAGTTTATTAAACTAGTTACCACGTTTGTAGAACTAAAGGCTTTCCCCCTAAACCTTAAGCCTAGTTAAGTGTCTCTAGTAGTAAACTTCTTAAGTATTACACTAGAGGCTAGTAAATTAAGTACGTTGTTTGTAACGTTATAAAACTCTCAGTCGCTTCGGCCTCTTGAGACAACTTTTTGATGTGACTATACATTTTGTAGACACCTTTTTAGTAAAAAAAGATTTATTGCTAACAATAGGTATCCGGGCTCACGCCCCCTTGTTCAGCATTACTAGCACGCAATTAGTGTGTCGTATGTTTAGACAGAAACGAAGAAAAGCAAGATAAAGACGCGAATCACCTCCCAACTTAACACGCCTTATCCTGCCTATACTGCTTACTTATATTAAGGCTTCACTTCTCAGTACATTTAGACAAATTAAAGAAGCAGCACTATTATTGCCTTGCTTTCTAACTTATACATACGACGATAGAACGTCTACTCTTTCTTTTCTATTGCTATTTTAACGTTATGTAATAGCTAGCCTAACTAGTTTATAGTCTCTTTACTTAGCTTATGTATAACAAACAAGAAGAGAGAGATACTAAAGTAGAGTATTATAAGTACTTTGCTAGTATTAGCGAACACCCTATAGATCTTATATTATTTCTATAACTAGCTAAGTTAAGGCTTAATATTCTATTTGTATATAGAGATATTGCAGATTCTAAAGTTATTTATAAAAGATATAATTATAAATTTCTAAAGAAGCTAAGTTAGTAGATGCTTAATGAACTTAAGTATCTACATAATTAGCTTAAGCTACACTAGTTTAGGGGCTAAGTATATAATAAGAAAGCTTCTTGTCTTTAAATAAGAGTTAAGGTTAAGGAGATACTTGTTACAGAGGTTACACGCTATTACAGTGTATTATATACAAATTATTTATATACAGTGCTATTTAAAAAGTAAGAAGCAGTAGGTAAGAAGCAGCAGCTTTATAAAGTATTGCAGGCTCCTACTACAGTACGTACGTGTCTTTTCTCTCCTCTATCGCATTATGTTGCAATCTTATTGCAATCCTACTATAACCCTGTTATTAGCTATAGGCTGGCAATCGCTGTTAGACACGTTTTAACTAGTGTCGTTTTCTAGTACTTTAGCAAATCTTTTAACCCTAATTATTACTTATTAGTCTGAGCTTTCCTCCTAGAACGTATCTACTCACTGTTCGAATCTCGTTAACTATACATAATCTTTTTTTTTGACTTTTGCGATTGATTAGTAGAGGGTAGCTGCTTTTCACTTTTTTGGAACCCTATTTTGACTACAACAACAACCACCACCCTTGACACCTTAAAAAATGAATAAAACTCTTAGATCTTTGCCTTGACTATAGCAAGACTTAGTATAATAGTGGCTGTCTTAAAATTTTCTCTAGACATTTATATAGTAGCCTAAAGTAGTAAGTTCCTTTCTTAGCCGCAACATCCTAGTTAAAACTAACTTATCCTATCTACTTCAGGGCGTAGTATAGCTTACAATCCTTAAGCATGTGTCCTACAACACTATACATACAATAAAAAGCGTTTATCTCTATGTTTTTTCAATATGCTGTACTTGTCTTAGTAGATAATCTCTTTTTAGTATTAGTAATAAAGGAACTATTATTCTTTTTACTAGAAAGTTCTACATTAGTTGCTTGTGCAATAAAGTACGCGTAGTTAGTAGGTTTCTCTAAGAGTCTCTTAGTTGTAGAGTAAGCTATAAGCATGTTAATAGTTAATAGTCTAAGCTTTAGATCGCCTAGAGACTTAATAAAGTCCTCTACTTCTAGGTTAACGTCTACTAGCATGCTTATCTTTTTATATGCTCTGCTAATCTTAACAGCTGCCTTCTTTACTTTCTTAAAAGTAAAGGTTACACACTAGTTAGATAGCATAATATAGCGTATCTCCGCATTAGCGCCTCCTTATTCTATCTCATAAATCTTATCTAAGCTAGTTACCTTCTTATAGTAGGATTTAAGAAAAAAATAGGTTAGATCTAATTTATACGTATTCTAATTATTACTATTTAGGGCAGTAGGCATGTAGTACATAACTACCTCTTTATCTGTTTATAGTAGACCTTAAAAGAAGAGAATGTTTTCCTCTTCTTAAGGGATTTGCTTGTTCTTAAGACATGCATTAGCAACAGAAGTAAAATAAGTATAGTACTTTACTAGCTTAGGCTAATTTTATACGCACTTATAGATGTAAGCTTAAAATCAAGAACGTTTGCCTATCTTAATAGTAGTATTTTTGTTTTTCTACAATTTTTTTATATATGCTTGTAACTTAGACTAATCTCTCTCTATATATTTAGGTAAACGTTTTAAAATACAAGAGAGCCATAAATTTTTGTTATAGAAATAGTCTAGTAGAATCGAGACTTTTATAGTATCATAAATACTTTTATTATTAGCTTATCTATTAAAGTCTTTTAGGAACTTAGTAACATCCTTCCTAGTCAAAACTAATATACTATATTTTAGTTAAACTATAAACAGCACTAAGTTGTGCGTAGGTGTAGCTATAGTATTAATAGCTAAGCTTAATAGTGTTAATAGTAACTTAGAACTAGCAGTTGTAGGTCTAGTAAAAGGAAGCGTTTCGCCTTCCTAATCTTAACCTAACTTCTAATCTTTCTTTAA
Source organism: Alternaria sp. 'sect. Undifilum' (assembly GCA_024321975.1). Classification (NCBI taxonomy): domain Eukaryota; kingdom Fungi; phylum Ascomycota; class Dothideomycetes; order Pleosporales; family Pleosporaceae; genus Alternaria; species Alternaria sp. 'sect. Undifilum'. The sequence goes on from JAJJZI010000003.1 coordinate 1,857,437, forward strand.
CATCTATAGTGCAGTAGGACTTATAAGAGTTCTTTGTATAGATAGTAAATAGTAGTTAGCTAGTAAAGTAATAAACAAGGTTTAGTCCTTAAAAGAAACAAGGTATTTGTTCTTAAAGTCTTTATAGTGTATTCTTATTTAGGAGTAGTTGTATAAATCTTTGCCTCTTAAGTACCCTAAATTTCGCTAAGTAGGCTCTAATTTATACTTATGCTATCTTATTTGTTAGTTTAATCTCTATTTTGCTAGAAAAATACCTTAAATTAGTGTTTTAGACACATTTAGTTGTAAGCTTTTAGTTCTATTCTAATTTTCGCTAGATAAAACCTTAGCTCCTTATTTCTACGCATGTATAACCTGTTTTAATCTTCGCTAAACAGGCTTACTACTTTTAGTTTGCTAGGTAGACGTTAAATTAGCGTTCAAATATATGTAAGACTGCCTTTATTTTACTAAATAGTTTACTGCCTCTATTTTACTAGATAGACTTTAACTTAGCATTTGTTAACGTATGATGATTTTTATTGATAGATATTTGTTTTCTTTTCTTTTGCTGTTAGTACTAACTTAGGTAGCATAGTCCTTAACATAGTCTATAGTAGAGGATAGTGCTAACCCCCTAAAAGTGCATCTAGTAGTAATCCTAAAAATTTTATGCTTACGTAAGATTATTGTTTTGTTCTTGTAATAATCGTGCACTAGTTTTTTTGTGCACTAAGTAGTAGAGTATATCTTTATAGGCTTCGCTATCGATACAAGTGTTAGAGTGTATGAAAACATACTACTACAAGGGCAGGAGATAACTAGCAATTAGATTATGCAAGAACAAGGTTAGTAAGATAACAATCTTATTGTGGGTTAGTATAGAAACTATTAGTAGAAGAATCGCCCATTCAATAGTACAGTACAAGAGTTAAGCTGTGTCGTAGAAGGATAATGAAACGTGTCTTCTCTCCGCGATCCACGGAACAGGTTATATACCTCAGGATCAGGTGGTTGAGCACTGACCTAGTGGGGCAGTAGGGTATCACCCTGTGCACCGGCACAATAGCTAGCAACAAGATTGCGATAGAGGTGGAGGATGTAGAAGAGGGTAAGAACACGTACGTGTAATAATTAGTATTACAATCTTTAGTACCTAGTACTAAAGAAGAACAAAAGAGTTTAATAAATTAGTAATGTATAAAGAATAAATGCAGTGACAATATAAAATATAAACTTACTGCTAACAGTAGATAAGTTCTTTATAGATTTACAAGATGTAAAATTATCCTACTTATAAGTTTGTTCTTAGGATACAACTAGATTACACTATATTTAAAAAGTAGAGATATAATAGCAATTTAAACACTTGTAGGACTTATAAGGTTATGTATTTTATTGTAGGCGCTACTAACTCTGTAGCAGTATTCTAACAAGTTATAATAAAAATTCTAAGAAACTACTAGCCTAATAATATGCCTTTTATTATTAACATTACATGTAAAGAACTGAAAACAAATTTTAATCTAGTAGAATAAATGCTAGAAGTATAACATTATATTGTTAAGTATATTATTTATTTTTAAGATATCAAAGGTGGTGGTTGTTGTTGTAGTCAAAATAGGTTTTCTAAAAAAGTAAAAAGTAGCTGCCTTCTACTAATTAGTCGCAAAAGTCAAAAAAAGATTGTGTGTAGTTAACGAAATTTAAATAGTAAGTAGATAAAGTCTATACGCTAAACGCTCAGAGCAGAAAATCTTAGACTACTAAGCGAAATTAGTGTTAAAAAATATGCTAAAGGTACTAAAAAAACGACACTAATTGAAACATGTTTAACAGTAATTGCTAGCTTATAGCTAGCAACAAGATTGTGATAGAAGTAGAGGAGGTAGAGGTAGAGGAGGGTAAGGACACGTACGTTACTGCAGCAAGAGCCTGTAATACTTTATAAAAGCTCTCTGCCTGCTCCTTCTTACCTTTAGGATTTCCCACACTATACTGTACTACATACAAACAATACAATGCTTAGACTATTCTTCTCCTTATTTAACACGAAGACTGATAGCTTATATTAAGTAAAGTTAGACCTTACTAAGTTACTATATAAGAAGCTATAGTAGTAGATTACGAAGCCTGCGTTTACCTTTATTAAGCAGCCTCCCTAGTTAGTTGAAGAGGAGCTGTCAGCGGTAGCTCTTATAGTAATTAGGTAGACGCAGAGGATAAATTCTATTATTTATTAACACCTTATTAATGCGTCTAGTATTATAGATGTTAAAGTTATAATAGAAGTTATAAAAGGCTTGTTTAGTAGTAAGTCTATTAAATACGTTGCGCATGTTAATAGTCTAGGTGTAGTAATAGTATATTATTTTACTAATCTCCTCCTGCGCAAATGCAACCTTAGTAGAGAGACCTTATAGTAGCTCTATAAAGAGCAAGAGCGTGTTAAAACAGCTATTAAGCAGCTAGGACAAACTAACGAGCAGGAGGATTTTATAAGTTACCTCTAGAGATAAGAGAGCTGTATTTAGATAGTAACGCTGTTGTCATATGTTTACATCTAAGTATAAGCGCATGCTAGAAACGCTGCAACTACAACACCGCTAGGATAGTAATAGAGACGACAGAAGTTGCAGTCAGCAGTGAATAGTCATTAGTAAATAGTAATTAGTTAAGAAGGTTAGTTAGAGGGATATTACGCATCTTTGTTTCTGTCTGAACATGCGACACACTAATTACGTGCTGGCAATGCTAAATAAGGGGGCATAAGCCTAGATACCTGGTGCTAGCAATAAATCTTTTTTACCAAAATGGTGTCTACAAAATGTGTAGTCACATTAAAAGGTTGTCTTAAAAGGCTAAAGCCAAAGTATATTATATAATTAGACAAAGTGCTAGCTGTGGGAGCTAAGAAGGAGTAATTGAATGATCAGTAGAGGGGAATGAGTATATTGATCAACTAAGTGCCACAACAAAGTGTCCAATAACTACTGAAAAGACTTCGGACGATCCGGCTCGTTTATATGCGCGCTACTAGCGTTATCACGTAATATCCCACTAGGATCACCTGATAATCCGAGTGATCTAGATGTCAAAGGAGTAATCCGTACTAATCCGCAGGTCAGTACTCTAACACACCCCCTAGGTCAGTAAGATACTATTAATCTGAGCTGTAAGCATCTAGGTAATTATAATAAATCTAAGTTGTTAATTAAGAGGGCTTCTATAATTATAGCTCCTATGCGTAATCCTCTATTGTTGTAGTAATACTGCGTGTTGTTGTTTTAATTGATCTAGTAGCTCTAAGTAATATCAAAACATTAGATAGACCCTGAATATCGCTTAATTAGTTAGTGCGTAATTGCTACAACAAAATTGATCGCGTCTATTGCCCCTCTAAAGCTTTTCTTTATTCTTAACCTTAATATTGATCACTAAGCTTTTTAGGACTGTCTCGACCACTATTACTAACATAGTAAGCAAGATTGCCTCATTGCTCCCTTACTAATTAGCTGCTAATCCTTCTAGTGTAGTCTGTCCTAAGCAACAACGAGCGCAGCTCTAAGAGCCGTCGTCAACGTGATTAACGCTTAGAAAGCTGTCAACAACGTAAGAACAGTGCTCAGTATAAGCGTTACGCGCGCTAAAACCTGTTTAATAGTAAAATTTAGTAAGTAGCTAATCTCTAAAACAATAAGAGTTAGTTGCCTCTGCCTTTTAATCCGTACGCTTATCGCAAGACATCTAGTAGCTCTGCTTAGAAGCTAATCGCCTTACCTGCTAAATTAAGTCTGCTGTTAAGTTCTTAATTAAATTTCGATCTACATAAGAGTCTAACTAAGCGATTAAGCTAGCGTAAGGGCAAGGCTCCTTAAGAGCTAAAGCAAAAGTCACAGTAGCTTACTATTTAAGTAGTGTCTTGCGATTAGTAACAAGACGACAATATTAGCCTATAAACGCCTATTAAGCTGTCTACTAGGCGCAACGCGCCCTCCTCTACTTAGAAGAAGGCGCCTACTAGCTCTTTAAAGATTGCTGCTAATCTATTATGCTTTTACGTTCTTCTGTGTAAGTGCTGTATAAAGAAAATGCTAGACAGTTTGTACACTAAACGCTGCTTTAATTACGTTTAGACTAGCAGTTAGAGTAGCTTACGCTGTAGCAGTTGCTTGTCTTACACCTGCTATACAGTTAATATTAATCTTGCTAATTAATTTATAGCTATGTATAGAGATAAAGAGATAAGTCTCTAACTTGTTAACCTTCTTGCTTAGCTTACTAACTAGTTTTTAGAGATAGAATAACAACAAGATGTACTAAGCTTTGAAAGCTTAACTGCTTAAAGACATTATTGCTCGCTGCAAAGAGATTAAGAGTAGCGTTATAACTACTAAGCTTCCTGCGCAGAAAGCTCCTGCAAATAATCGTTAAGCTTAAGAAATATTGTATTGTAGTTTTACTGCTTAACCTCTTACTCCTGCTCCCACGTTCGCTCCTGCTCGGCAATCTGCATACTAGCTGCAACAGTTGGCTTATTATCTTTAGCAGTAACAGCAGCAACAATATAAGCAGCCTTAGGAGCAACCTACTTAAAGGTTACTACTTTACGGGCAGGCTGCCCGCGGAATGTTACCCTCTACTACCCTATATAATCGTCTTTCTGTTCGTCGTCCTGATCGCTATACAACTTATTTATATAAGCGCGATTATTACGCTAAAGTAAGAAGGCAATTATCTAACGACTCTATGTATAGAAGTAATAAGTTAGAATCGCGCCGCAATGCTACTCACCTCTAGACTCTTGCTATTTAGGCTTAGATAGCTTAAGTCACTCTTAAGCTAGCTGAAGCTAAGTAGGCTGAGCGTAATGTAATAATAGAGTCTAGCAAGTATAATAAGTCTAATGCTTATTAGTAATAAGGTTCTTAGTTTTAGTTTAATAGTCTAGCTTACGTTCTCCTGCTTATTGTAAGCAATTAAGAAGAGACTTGGCCTAGTATATAGATGTCGCTACTTAATACAAATCTTTTACTTATTAATTATTATTTTCTTTAATTAAATGCTTAACTTGCTAAAAGTTAAGTAACTGCTTAAATTTTTAAACTGTTGTTAAGTAAGCGACTTAGTTAGTCTATTAGCTAGCATAATTACTGTTTCTAAGTATTTAACCTAAAATAATCTTTTAGTAAATTCCTACTGTAGCTACATGTTTTGTATATCTACATGTCTTAATTAAGTGCTAATCTACTTTTTCTTCTTAACTACAAGCCTAATTGTTTGTTAATTATTATACTAGACTGTCTAGACGTCTCCTAGATTAAGAGATAGCTTACGAAAAAAGCGCTCAAGGGCTATAGCCTCCTTAGTAGTATGCTTAAGGGCGAGTAGCTTAGCTTTAGTAGTTGACGTAGTTACTATAGTCTGCCAAGCTGCCTTCTAAAATATTAGACTACTATATAAGATAGCTATGTATCTATAAGATAATTAATAAGTTTCTTAATTATCTGCAAAGGAAGCATCGCCTGTAATTATTAAGGCTAGGCTATTGTAGTTCTTATATTAAATTGCATCCTATCTTGTTTAATAGAAGTACATAATTACCTGTTTAACAGCTTTTATATACTAATTGCTAGGGTTTATAAGAAAGTGTAAGAGCTTTAAGATAGAGTAGACAATATCTAGTTATAGCATAATAGCTGTGTATAGTACTAATCTAACCCTTTCTTAGTAGGCCTTAATCTCTTACTTAGTTGCTTCGCTAGTGTTCTTAATTAGCTCCTCTAACAGCAGTAGAGTCTTTAGAAAGCTACTATCCTCTAGCTTAAACTTCTTCGCGATCTTGTTAATATACGTATTATAAACAAGCGTAATTACTTACTTTATGTAATCTCTAATTATCTAAATACTAAGAGACTATTAAACTAATCCTTGTTTCTATATCTCGTATTTGTCTATAATCTTTAACTAAAGATCTATTGCTCTCTGCTTATGACTTTTTGCGAAGAGCAGTAGGATATTATCTATATAAAATAATACTAAGATCCTCTTTTCTTGATTAAAGAATAGGCAGGGTTCTTCTAGTAAGGTAATTAGTCTAATCTCTCTTAGTAATCCCAAGAACTCCTTATACTACAACAGTAGCGAGTCTTGTAATCTATACAGTGCGCGGTTAAGCTATACGCACTTCTCTAGCTTCTTAAAGCTATCTAGCATCTTATAAATTACTAGGTTGTCTACTATAATTAATGCATTAAGGAATGCTCCTACGACATTATATTGCTTAATCTCTAGGTTATTCTTAGCAGCAATAGCTATTGCTGCTTAGAAAGACTTAGCTGCTAAGGTAGCAGCGTAAGTTAAATTAATTAAATCTTTTTCTTAGAGATTACTTCTTACAACAATCTGCGCCTTGCATTTAAGAAAGAAGCTATCCTAATTAAACTTGTAGGTCTAAACCTACTTTATAGGTATTAGGCGATTAATTGCTTCTTCTCTTAATATCTTAGTCTTTGTCTTTGTCTTACTCAACTAATTAATCTCTCTCCTGCAGGCATCCTTAAATAAGGCCTTTATAGGATGCTAGAGCAACTGCTTCTATAATCTTAGCAGTTTAGGTAGATTATTATAATGTAGTTAAGCATTTCCTGTACTTAGTTTATGCTTAGTGGGCGAAGCTACTATTACTACGTGATTAAGAGTTTTGTAGCTATACACACCAACGTCGACTTTTCTGGAGATTGATCGGAAACAACCGAAGCTAAAGGAAACAACCCTAAGGAATCGATTGCGACACTTTTCAAAGCCTGCAGCGAGGGCGCTAGCGCGCGAGAGAGGGTGAAAGAGTCGCCTACCCCCTCTTTAGAGGAGGGAAAAATTTTCATTTTCCTTAAAAGCTTAGGCTACATGCCGAGGCGTCTTAAGCTAATTGAGATTAAGGAGCTTATTGAAGCTCAACTAAACTGAGAAATCGCATTTACTAAAAAAATTAACAAAAAACGATCTGCTTCTGAAGATCTAGGAGGAATAAATAAAAAGCAAATAGAGATAGAGGAGGACAACATAACAACGCCGCGCTAAGAAAGGCAAGATACAGAAGAACCCTAAAAGCCAACTTATATTTAAACAAGGAGTAATTTCTCTCCTTTTATTATGCTTATTCCTTGATATCTTATTAGAAATAAAACACTAAAAGCCACCTCGGTAGAAGAGGCTCTTGAGATAGCTAGGAACCTAGTAGTCCAAGCAGCTAATCTAGCTGAAAATAATCCTACCCAGCAATCAAGTCTCCTAGACTTAGTAGAAGTCTTTAGAGACTATACTAAAAATAGTAGAGTAAATAAGAATAATACTGCTATCTTAGCAGACTAGATATTAAGTCTCTTAAACGTCTTAAGAGAGTTAAGAGAGAAAATTAGACGTATTAAGAAACTAACAAAAAACACGCCTATCTAGAACACGCCTATTGCTACTACAGCGACCTTCGCTACTATAGCAGGTAACAACAAAGATCAACTATAGACAATTAGTTAAAAGACGCAAAAACTAAAGGTTAGTAGCCTAAAAGATTACTAGCTAGTGCTAGTTAGCAAGACCCTAGCTACATTTAATGCCTTTAAACTTAGAAATGATTACAACAACGCTTTTGCAATAAAAGGAGGCGTGTTATTACTTATAGTTGCCTTAATCGCATTATCCTCTAAAGGCAACAAAATAATCACAACTACACTAGCCTTTAAGGCTAAATACTTCTTAGAGAATTAAGCAATATAGTAAGATATTATAACTTTTAAAGCTGCCTAACTTATTACGCTGTAGTTTAAGGTTGTTATCTACAAGCTACCTACAAACTATAGTCTAGAGGTTATAAAGGGAGAAATTAAAACCTTTAACAAAGGCCTAAAAGTTATAGGCAATCCTTTTTAGCTTACGCCTAAGGATAAAAGAGAATACTAGAACTTTAGCTTAGCATGCGTAGCATTCGCTACAGAAGAGGAAGCCTAAAAAGCTATTAGAGGTAAACTCTATATCTTAGAGCATAGGCTTAAAGTAGAGAAACTGCGAGTTGTTAATATCTTTAAGCAATGCACTAAATGCTAAGGATTTAGCCACCTAGAGGTTAGATGCTCAAAATTAGCCTGCTAAATTTGCAGCAAAGCACACTATACTAGCTAACATAAGTGCACGTCTTGTGCTAGTAAAGGAAAACCCTGTATCTACACTATATTTAAGTGTACTAATTGCAGCAGACCTTATACAGTAAATAGCTAAGAGTGTAAAATCCTACAGGCTAGGACAGCTAGGAACAATTAAACTAATTAGTATAATTAAAGTCCTATAAATAAATGTTAATAGAAGTAGCCCTGCTACAGAAAGCGCGATTAACCTAGCTATTACAGCAAACGCTATAATTATTACAATACAAGAGCCTTAGTTAATAAGAGGTCTTTATAAAGACACTAGGTTAATTGCTTACTTAGACTTTACGCAAATACTACCAAATTATTAAGGCTTATAACCTAGAACTCTATTCTATATTTCAAAGGATTTAGAAGTAGAAGTTAATCCTTATATTAGCGACGACAACGACTTTCAAGCTATTTTAATACAACTTAATACAAGAAAGATCTACGTCTATAACATTTACAATAAGAAAAGCCTAAGACAAGGGCTAAATACAACAATAATCTAAAGACGCCTCTTAAGAGAGCTAATTAAATCACATTTAATTATCCTAGAGGATTTTAATTGCTACTACCCTAGATAGAGCCTACAAGAATGCAACTCAAATTAATAAGCAGAGGATTTAGTAGAGTAGGTTAATAACTAAAACCTATCTCTATTAAATACTATAGGAGTTAGTACTTTCTTTAGAGCTTATTTGCAAAAAGAGAGCGTACTTAACCTTACTTTTTTAACAAGCAATATAGCTTCTATAATTATAGACTAGCAGGTTATCCCTAAAGCTAGATTAGACTATTACGCTATCCTGTTTAGTATTGTTAACTAAGGGCAGCTACCTAGCTAGCTAAAGAAATACAACACAAAAAAAACAAATTAGAATCTTTTTAACACTGCTTTACAGGAGGAGATAGTCTAAGTAAAGCTAGAGGATTAGTTACTAGCCTTACTACACGCCTTAAACTACCTCTTAAGACAATTACTTCTAGGCCTTAATAATTCTTTAGAGGAAAGGCTAGATAAAATAGCGATGGATCTTACAATAACAATCTAATAAGCGCTTAAGAGATCTACCCTCCTTACAAACTAAAAACTAAAACTAAAGCCTTAGTAGACTAGCGATCTAGATCTCCTTAAGGCTATCTTAAGCAAGACCTCTTGTGATTACAAGCGAGCAGCAAGGAGAGAAGACAACACGATATACCTATAGAAAAGAGATTACCTAATAGCTAAAAACAAGTACCTTAGAGCTATTAAGAAAGCTAAACTCAACTATTAGAAACAATTTCTCTGAAACGAATCGCCTAAGGAGATTTTTAAAGCAATAGCCTATACAAAGAACAACCTCTCTACAAGAATCTCTACAATTAGAGGCAAAGAATCCTTTAGAGAGAAGTGCTAAACCTTTAAAGAGGAGCTATTTCTGCCTTCTCCTTCTACTCCTCCTTAATTGCTCAATAATTACTAAGGAAACCTTAAATAGGAGTAGCTAACTTTATCTATAGAGGAGCTCTACACTACCTGTTAGAAAATAAAAGCTACCTTACTAGGACTAGATAGAATTAGCTAAAAAGTTGTCTCAAAAGTATACAATTACTAACTAGGCATCTTCTTTAAGGTGTACTCAGCCTTGTTCAACCTAGGATACTAACTAAGGTGCTAGCGAAAAGCAAGAGGGGTTATCCTTAGAAAGCCTAACAAACTAGACTACTCAATCCTAAAAGTATATAGAGTTATCTCCCTGTTGTGCTGCCTTAGGAAGGCACTAGAAAGGCTCTACTTAAAAAGATTAGGTATTCTAGCAGAAACAACTAACCTACTCTACCCCTCCTAAATAGGAGGCAGGTTAAAGAAATTAGCTATTGACGCAGGACTCCTCTTCTATAACAATATACAACAACAGAGAAAGAAAAACAGAGTTACTTTAATAGCCTTTTTAGATATTAGAGGCGCTTTCGACTATTTATCTAAGAACAAGCTTCTAGAAAATATAAGCAACTAGCAGCTACTTATATACTTCCTATTATTGACAAACTCGTTCTTTACAGAAAGGCTTTTAGAATTATCTTTTAATAGACAAACAGAGAACCTACAGAAGGTTAATACTAGTACACCTCAATGGAGCCTAGCCTCTCCTATCCTTTTTCTAATTTACACGAAACCGCTATTTTAATTAATAACAGCAAACGACAATATATACTCCTTATCTTATATAGACAACCTTCAAATCTTAATATTCACAACATCTATTAGGAAAAACATTAAACTGCTTAAAAAGGAGTAAGCAAACTTCTTTAACTAAGTAAAGGAGTTAGCTATTAAGTTTTATAGCTTAAAAACAGAATTAGCAAACTAGACAAGATTAAGAAAAGATACAAACAGAGTCCTTACGCTACCTACTCTAGAGACCTTCTAGCTAGAAGGACTAATTAGGTAGCTAGGTATCTTCTTTGATAATACCCTAAAGTTTAGAGACTACTGCTATATAAGGGTACAACAAGCAAACTAGGCCTTTTTCTGCCTAAGCAGGCTAGCTAATATTAATAGAGGTCTCTCACTAAAGGTAATGAGGTAGTTATACCTAGCGTGCATTACTAGCGTAGCTAATTACAGATGCTAGCCATTTTAGAAAAGCTAACAACACGTCTTTAACAGTAGGCAAAAACTTTAAACTAGGCCTATAAAAAGATCTTAGGGACTTTTAGATCTTCCCCTGCAATGCCTAGTGAGGTAGAAGCCGCTCTATTTCCACCTAGAGTCAGGCTAGACAATAGTATAAGGAGATACGCCTTTAGATCTACTTTATTAGATCTAAATTACCCTCTAAATGCTGCTATTAATAATAATAGAGGGGAGCAACTTAATTAAATACAATCATCTATTACCTTAGCCCTCTTAGACAATATAGAGGAAATACAACACTACGCCCTTATACTATAGAACGCTAAGACTCCTTACAAGGTCCTTATATTAAACAAGCTAAAAGAGATTAAAGTAGAAAGCTATAAGAAACTATTAGTAGACAACAACCTTCTAACAATATACTTAGATGCCTTAGCTATAAGGGATAGCAAACGAATAGGCGTAGGCGTTACCTTCTATAAGAGAGCTACTCTTATTAAGGAACTACAGGCAAATATAGGAAATAACTAATTAGTTTACAACAGTGAACTTAAAGGTATTACCTTAGGGCTAGAGACAGTATTTAGCCTATTAAGCATATGCTAAAACGTTAATATCTACGCAGACAATTAGGTGGCTTTTTTTTAATTAAAAAACACCTCAAACAACCCTAGCTAAGAGTAGTAATTATGTATATTAAAGCAGCAACCTAACTAGAAGAAAAAGGCATTACCTCTACACTACATTAGGTCCCTAGACACTAAGATATACTAGGAAACGACTAAGCAGACCTACTCGCAAAAGAGGCTACACAAATAAACCCTTTAATAAATAAAATAAGCCTAGCGGTTGTTAGCTCTTAAATTAAACACCTAGCTCATGTTGATTAGTTAAGCCTCCTTGAGAACTATAGGAAAAAGGCTACTACTAAGAACCTAAGTACCTACTTAGCAACCTTTAAATAGAAAATAAGGAAATAGATACCTATCCCTTCTACTAGGAGAGATATATCTAGCTCTTTCTTTTAATTGAAACTAGGCTTTTAGCTACCTAAAGAGCTATCTATTTAAGAGAGGCAAAGTAGAATCTAAAACTTGCCTATGCAATTTTAGAGCTACTCAAGACACGGCTCATATAATCCTTAGGTGCTAACTATATAAGGATAGTAGAGCTATACTTCAAAACTTATGTACAGAGCTAATCTCTCTACAATATCTGTTCTAAACAGAAGCAGGTATTAAGGCTACGATAGCCTTTATTCAAGAAACTAGGGTTAATACACAAGCCTAGTACAAAGGAAACTCCGACAACTAGATGTAATCGCCTACATAGGCGACTAAGCTCTAAGCTCCCCTCCCCTCTCCTCCTTCTCCTCCCCTTTCTCTACCTCTACCCATAGGCTAAGAGCCTCACCTTCATTCAGATAAACCACCCCTTGTAAATTACTCAAAGATAGAAAAAACTACATAGATACCTGCAGGCCTCGGCCCGCACGTCTTATATAGCCCTTCAGGCTGAGAAAGGACGTTAAACTACAATATAAAAAAAAGAGTTTTGTAGCTTACTTAGTCTTCCTAGGTTACTTATAAACTTAGCAGGTAGGTATTATTAAAGCTGTTCTATAATAGATCCTTATAATCTGTGACCAATACGTTAACACTACCTGTGCTTCTACCTCTTAGTTAATCGTTAAGATCTTAGGTTGCGTTCTTACGCTTACGCCCGCTACCTAGCTTGCGCAGTAGAAGATATTAATTTATAAGCTAATCTAGGCTTTTACTAGCAATATAAGCACTACGCCTTGTAAGTAGAATTTTAGCTTATAATTGCTTACCCTGTCTGCTGTTTGTTGCTTAAGATCTTAACTCGCGAGATGAATTACGCCCTGCTATCCTACTTACATAAGCAGGTGTTATATCACGATTAGCTAGCGCGTTAGAGTCTACGGGCACAGACTGTTAGACTAGTAAATAAGGTATTCTACCTACAGGTTTTAACAGATTAGCTCTTTTAAGCAGTTACATTGCTGTTTAACTGTTAATAACTATATAATTAATTAAATCGTTGTTCTCTAAGGTCTCTAGTTGAGGAGTAGGTTCTAGGGTAGCAAGACTAGTAATCTGCTGCTAATCTAAGCGAATTCCTAATAGCGCACTCGCCTCGTGCTCTATTTACCTAGCGTCTTCTAATCTACTCTTATCTTTAGTAGGCAGGCCTTCTTTACTGCTTAAGATAGTAGATAGATTACTCCTGAGGTTATTAGTAGTTAGCTGTATATTCTAATCTGCCCTTCCTTAAACAGGCGAGAGGACCTCTAAGTCGTCTCTAGGATTAACTAGCTTGCTATTATAAAGGATCTCTACAATTTTAATTACTTAATCTCTTAGTAGCTCTTCCTCGTAATCTCCTTTATAGAATAACTGTTTATTAAAGGTTATATTACAGGTAGTAATTACCTAATTAAGTGTTAGTACTTATATATAGTATATGTTAGAGGCTTAATAACTAACTAATTAACTAATATAGCTGCGAGGTTTAACCTTAAATCCTTAATAATTACGCCTAGCTGCCTTATCTTTATCTAAAGGATAAGCTCAGCAGCTATAGGCATATATTCTACTCTAGTCTAGGCGTAGATTAGCAGTCTAATGTCTAATCTTAGGTAGTTAATAGTATTAGAAATATTTCCTAAACTATTCTTTAAGCACCTAGTTAAGGGATTAGTAGCTATAGATCTTAGTAGAGCTTATTCTATGTAAGTAAGCTGCTATATCTATAATTACTAGCTAAAGCTTAGCTAGTAAATTAGCGCTTGTGCGCATCTTAATAGCCTTTGTAATTAGCTCTTAACTAGCTCTCTCTACTAAGCTATTAGGCTTATAAGTATATAGTAGTAGTGTTTTAATTACAATCTCGTTCTCTATAGCCTATTCTTTATATCTTAAATGCCCTCTCTAAAGTAGTATAGCAGTATTATTATCTTAATAGATCTCTATAATCCTTTGCTAATATTTCCTCTTAATCTTTTTAGTAAAACTTTTAATTACTAGCATAATACTGTTTAGTGTCTTTAACTAGATATTGTGATTATAAAGCTTGCCTAAGTAGTCTTTCTTAATTATTAGTGCTTATTTCTCAAGCAATTAAACTGTTAGGAAATTAAACAGATCTTATAAGATCTTATAAAAAGGTTGTAGTAATCTTTCTCTTAGTTGCTGTAAGATTACTTGTAAGGCATAAGCTGTTACACAGTAATTGCATTTTAATAGCTTCTTGCTAGTAATTTTAACGTTCTGCGCTAAGTAGACTAAGGCTTTAATAGCCTGTTATCTTATGTGACCTGATTATTAGTGTTATAGGTCCTTATTACTAGTGCGCAACTTTAGTATCCTTAATCGCGCTACAGCGTTTACAAGCAGTGTTAGTTAAGTAGAGTAATAAGAGACTTGCTTGTATTTAATAAATAAAAGATTAAAATAACACTTAAGGTTAATGAAGACAACGTTCTTCTTAAGGGTACTAAATCGTATAGTATAATCATATCCTAAATACTAAATACCTAACTAGTTAAGCCGCTCTTCTGACACGATATTAGTATAGAAACCTAGTACAAGCTTGACGTTAGTAAGCAGTAGATTAGCTGTCTTAGGACCTGCCTCGCTATGCAAGACGTTCTTAAGTAGCCTGTTTTTTATCTTAGTAACTAGAATAGATTAAGTGCCTGTTAAGACTATCTTATTATTAGCGTATTTAGTAAAGGTGCCTAGTACTAGGTAATCTATAATATTAACTAAGTAGACTGCTGCTCTACTATCTAGGATTGTACAAAGGGATAAGGCATAAGAGGTAAAAGCTATACTAAAGACGTTTAGCCCGATTTTATTAATAAATTTTTTTAGGTGAATTAGTGCTGAAACTAATAATCTAAAGTAGGATCTACTTAGCTTATTAGTAGCTAATCTGCTAGTACTAGCCTTCTAGCCTTCTTTTTTAATCTAAGTGCGCAGGGATACCTAAGTGTTACTGTTCTATCGCTTCATAATCTTCTTTTTCTTATTATCTAATAGTTTGATTAGTATATTGCTAGTAGGGCATAATCTAGTAATTACAGTCTAAAGTTGATAGCAGTTGCGCGGTGTCTAGAAGTGCTTGCTTATAGGCCATTTACTAGCCTTATAGGGACAAGAGTAAGGTTGCTTACTACTTTTATTTAACTTTAAGTTGTTAGTGCTAGTAGATTATTAAGCTAACACTAATCTAGATCTCGTTTAGAATTCTGCGTGTCCTTTTCTTTTTAAGAAAGTAATTAACTAATCCTATAATACAATACTAAAGATCTTTCCTAGATTATTAAGGGTTAATTAAGCTTTTCTAAGCGCTATTACTTATGCTAGTTTATTGCGCTTCTTACGCGACTAGTCTAGTATAATCTTAGTGCTTAAGGCGTCTAAAAAATTAGTAATTACTAACAGCCTAATAACCTTAAGGAGCGAGTAGATTATTACTTGTTAATATAGGAGCTGCTACTTAGTAAACTATCGCTTAGGGCCTATTTATCTCTAGTAAGCCTTATTTAGGTGTAATTAGTACTGCGCCCTAATTAAATACTAAGTATTCTAATTAATAGGTGCAAGATCCTCTTTAAGGATCTTTACTAAGGCTTAAAGGCTAGTAAGGTTCTAAGTAATTATGCTTATCAAGGCGTTTAAGAGCAGGTCTAGATAGACAGTCTTGCTAATCTAGTCCTTAACATTAGTAATCTTAGTAACTTTCCTTGTTTATTAAGAGGCCTGTACTTTGTACTTATTAACTAGCTCGCTGTAATTATCCTTCTTATACTTAGTATTAAGGACTTAAGCCTCGTATTTATGTTAAGCAATCTTATAATCCTCTTGTTCTTATGCGCTTGCGTTAGGTACTAGAGCGACTAGTTGCTTAATATCTTTAGGCAATTTAGGATACTGTGGCTTCTAGTAGTCTATTAAGGGCACGTCTAGGAGATTAGGATTAACCTAATCCTAGATGCTCTTCTCTAAGCAGTGCAGTCTCAACAGAGCAAATTAGGTTAGCTAGTCTAATTAGGCCTTTAAGATTACCCCTAAGGCAACAAGCAGTATGTTAGTAAGGTCTATATTAGTAAGACGCTATTGTAGGATCACAACGTAGGTTATCGTTAGAGTGCGATAGATTAATTAGTCAGTTAGTAAGTAGATAGCTGTGTTGACGATGACAGTAGTCTGTAGGTTGTAGGATAGGTCAGAAGAGGTTGATCGTATGATCAATAAGTAAGAGAGGTACAGCAGCAGTAGCGATCTGCTAGCTAGTGCTGTAGGAGATTAAAAAGAGGAGAGTAAAAATCTAATTAAACAAATAATCTTCTAGCTTGCTAATTGCGCAGTAGGAATTAATACTACGATTAAGCGGCTAGGCTCATAACTGTAGGAGCTGAGAAGGAGTAATTGAAAAATTAGTGGAGGGGAATGAGTATATTGATCAACTAAGTGCCACAACAAAGTGTCCAATAACTACTGAAAAGACTTCGGACAATCCGGCTCGTTTATATGCGCGCTACTAGCGTTATCACGTGATATCCCACTAGGATCACCTGATAATCCGAGTGATCCGGATGTCAATGGAGTGATCCGTACTGATCCGCAGGTCAGTACTCCAACACTAGCTAATATTAAATAAGCTTAAAGCACATTGTTAGGATGGAAGTGTTACTTTTTTATAGAAAGACTTAAAGTTGTAGGCTATAAAGTTAGCTCTTAAGGTTGTTATCTTGACTAAAAGAAAGTTAAGAAGATTATAAACTAGCTACTTTGTAAAAATAAAAGAGAAGTGTAATTTTTTATAGGTATATGCGTCTACTACTGTATATAGAGACAAGACTTTACTAAAATTACTAAACTTCTGTTTATGTTCTGACAAGACAATACGTCTTTTAAATAAAGAGATACGTAAAATACTAAAATATACACACTAAAACAGGTTCTATGTAATACACCTGCACTTATAAACCTAGACTATACTAATACTAAAAACTACAAAATATTTTTAATGACTAATATTAGTGAAGATAGTATAGAAGCTTCTATAGAACAACTTGAAAAGATAATTAATAACACCTAGTATAGTTTAAAAGTACCCTATAGTTAGTATAATAGAGACAATAGCACTCTACTAAGTTAGAATGTAAAGCTATACTGTAGGGCCTTAAGAAGTTTTGTACTTACTTCTATAGTGTTTATTTTACTATAGAAACTAATACTGCAACTATTATTACTTAACTAAATTATTTATTAACTAATAATTTAGGATTGGTTATGAATAAGTAGATCTTCATAACTTACTTATAAGACTTTAACATTAAGTATATACTAAGAAAAAAGATTATTGTTGTAGGTGCACTTTTAAGGTATCTAAAAGCTGACAATTAAGAACTACTTTCAGAACTCAATAAGGACCTAGAGGAGTTGATTAACTATATAATAAGATATATAAATGCACTAGTACTAGCAGGATAAGCTAGGAACCTCTGTTAGGAGCTCTCTAAGAAATTAAAGTAATATACTTAGTTTTTAGTTAACTTTAAAACTACTAAAGGAATAGGACTACAAGAATTATGAGTATAAAAAAAGCAAGCATTAAACTTCTTTATATAAGATAGTATACTTTTTGAAGAGATGTCTAGAAAAGTTGTAATCTAACAAGTTGTAGATAATATAGATCTAAGAATAGCTATAGTATAGAACATTGGCTTCGGCTTTTTAAAATAACCTTTTGATGTGACTACACATTTTGTAGACAACTTTTTAGTAAAAATAGATTTATTGCTAACTATAATCCTATTGCCAGCTATAGGCTGGCAATCGCCGTTGGACACGTTTCAACTCGTGTCGTTTTTTAGTACCTTAGCAAATTTTTTCAACCCTAATTATCGCTCGGTGGTCTAAGCTTTCCTCCTAGAACTTATCTACCCACCGTTCAAATCTTGTTAACTATATACAATCTTTTTTTTGACTTTTGCGACTAATTAGTAGAGGGTAGCTGCTTTTTATTTTTTTGGAAAACCCATTTTGACTACAACAACCACCACCACCTTTAATACCTTAAAAAATAAATAGTGTAGAACATACACGCCGAGATTAAATATAGAGGGGTTAGTGTAGTGTACTCTATGCTTGTACAGCAATACTAGTAGAACGAGATATAGAAGTATATGTAAAATAGACTAGTAACTTACCTAGACTATTAACTGTAATTCTCTAAGAGGAAGGTTAATATATATACTAATCCTTATAGTTTCGATATTTAGAAGAGTCTTGTTAATTATATAGTATACATGCCTTAAAATTTGAAAAAGAAGTTCTCAGTAATTGCAAGAGACTACCTTAGTAGTTAGCCTAAAGCAAAAGTATTATTAAACAACTAGTTTAAGATAATTGTAGAGTTTATATATAAATTAATTATATGTTAATAGAGCATAGTGCGCAAACTTATAGTTAATAGAAGACATAATATTGCTAAGGTAGTCTTGCATCTATTAAGGATATACGAAATCAACTAAGTCTAGTTATTAAGGTACGATTTATAAGCTATAAAAGAAATTAAAAAGAAGTATTAACTTATTATAAATGCTCTTGAAAAGCTACTATAACTATAAGTTAAGAACTTGCTAATAGTTCTTTTTTAGACAGGATTTCTATGCAAGAACCGATAGGTTACTATACGGTGGTTGATGGGGGTGCCCCACAATTTCAGACGGGTTGCTTGATTTCTCAGCCACTACTGCTCTTAATAAAAAGATTTTAAGATTTTTATATAGCTTAAACATAGTTCTATAACATTCTCATACTAAACTTTCATATAATTCCTTTATTACGTGTGTTAGCGGCAAAAATAAGCCTCAAATCGCTTCCCAACCCTAACCCTAGGGTAGGAAAAACGGGCTGGTCTTTAATTTCCTTAATTTGAGAGATATAATAATACTTACTAGATATAAGATATTCAGTTACTTTAAAGCTATAAGATAAGCTAGCGACTTTGAAGTAATAATAAAAGCTAGTAGAGTTATCGCGAAAAAAAGAAATTGTGGGGCCAACCCTGTCAACCAGCCTAGGTTACTTACTATACTTACTAGTTTTAAAGTAGAACTTAGTGCTTTCTATTAAGCTTGCACTACCTATATAGCAAACGCTTCTGTTGAAAGAAGTAAAGAATTAAGCGCAACTACTTACTATTTAAGTAACATAGCTAGATTATCAATCGAGTTTACAAAAGATGCTGTTGCTTATACTAATTGTATAAGAGCTGCTAAGAAGAAATACTAAGATAACACTAAAGAGATCTAATATAAGAATAAATAGCTAGGAGACCTAGTTCTTATTTAGAACTTAATATAAGACATTGATATATTTTAAGATTGCAAACTAGATACAAGGTAGCTAGGACTATATTATATTTATAATGCTAAGCTTAATAGAGGGGCCTACCGCCTTAAACATCTCAATAGCACACGCTTTCTACATATAACACCTAGTTAGTAATTCAAGCTTTTTTAGCAAAGGCTTGTGCAGGATATTATTAAGAAAAATTAAAGAAATATAAAGTTATAAAATTCTAATTATTAGGGGCGAACTAGCCTTAGAGTAAATATTACTATCTTGCCAGACTTACCTAAACCGCCTACTAAACTACCATTACTTTTAGCTCTTATAATAAGTAATTATCTTTATTCTTGAGTTTTTATTACTCAATGTTTTACAGAGGAAGAGCGTTGTATATATAAATAAGACTTTAAAAGCTTAGACTTAAACTCTAACACTACTATAGCTAGTAGCTAATAGGCTATAAGACAGCCTATATTTTTTTTAAAAAAAAGAAACTACTATACTATTAGTGTCTACTTTCACTTTTCGCCGCTTATTTACTAATTTTCTATGTAAAATCTAGGTATCAGCCGCCTATTCTACAAATACCCAGTATGTATTAAGCACCTAGATTCTATAAACTTATAATACCTTACTACTACACTCATTCTATACTTAATTTCTTGTATTCTTTTTGCAATAGCTTATCATGATAGCTGTTTTTATTGCAAAACTTACTTTTTTTAGTATAATATATACTTTGTTTACCTTTACTTTTACCTGCCTACTAGTAAAATACTACTACTATATATAAAGTTAAATTATAACCTTACTAACAATTTAAATCTTCTTCTACACTAACTCTTCTATCTTTTATTAAAGCATTTACTTACAAAGACAAAAATTAATGTAATAATTTTTTCTTTTTAATTTCATAAAGGCTAAAGACAGTATAAAACTTACATTAGCTGTTACAGCACTTTACATACTGCTAACTAACTTATTTAAGCAATGTTTTAGCCTCTATTGAACAAGGCTTAAGGCAAGCAGCTATAGTAGTAACTACCTTAAACACTAAGACTTTTAAAAGTTTTTAGCGACTTAGAAGTTAGTACTAAAAAAGAAAACTATATTTTAGACTACACCCCTAAAGTTATTAAGTATGAAAATAAGGTACTAGAGCTTACAGAACTTAGCAACAGTATCAGAGTTACTAGCATCTAGACTTTAGTAAACAAGATCCTTTTAAACATTCTAAGGCAATAGCATATTATTTTAAACTATTAATTTAACAACATCTCTTACTACTTTAACTTAATTAAATGTTATTCTAGAAGTAGGTAATTTTAATAGTCAGCTCCTAGGACTTATAAACAAATATAGTAGGGTTAAAGATTTCTAAAAATACTATCTTATTATTAGTGCAGTAATCTTATTGCAGAATAGAAAGGTTAAAAAAATAGGTACTGCTACTTTAGTAATAAAGAAGCTAGCTTTAAAATTTATCTAAGAATGTGTTATCATTTACATACTTTACACGCTACTTAACTGCTAAAAATTATTAAATATAGCCTTCGTGCTAAGGCGTATAAATTTTAAGAACACTTCTTTTCTCCTTAATACTACAGCAGAACATTAAATAAACTTGAAGAACTAGAGTCAAAAATAATATATATTGCTAGTAGATTAAGCAATAGTAAAGCTGCTATACAAAGCTATTTGCGCCTTTATTGATTAAAATAACCCTTATAACTTAGAACGCTACCTAGATATTAATAACTAAGAAGCAACAGAACTTTGTGCTATCTATGCTAAACTCTTAGTTTAGAAAGATCACATTGTCTACAGCCTCAAAAGCTACGTCCTTATACTCAAGCTAAAAATAACTAAAATAAGCCTAACTATCTCTATATATTCTAGTACAAAGTTTTCTAACTTATAGCTAAATCTTAAGACCCTAAAACAAGTTAACACTACTTTACACAAAACATCTTTTGTAGAAAGTATAAGCTACTTAGCGTAAAAACATATCTAATATATAGTATACTTATTCTAATTACTGCTAAAGTCAGAAGAACTTAACATAAAGCTTAAGCTACTAATTATTATAATGATTATATAGCATTTAAGACTTGCACTCAAGAGATTTTTAGTTTATTAGTTACAACTAAGAACTTAAGGCAATTTATAGAAATGTTTACTAGTTAAAAACTAAATAAATACGTAATAGTTAAGAAGTATAAGTTTATAAATAAAATAATTATGATATAATAAAGGCGTAATGCTACTAACGTCTAGGTAGAACAAGTTAAGGCTAAGGCTAACGTGTTTCACTAGTGTGCGCCCCACCTTAGTGTGCGCCCCACGAAATCCTAGTACCTTACCTTCTTAATAGTATTGCGCAACACTACCACAATTTTTCTTGATAAGTAGAAAAAGATATTATTTAACAAACTCGTCGCTATTCTCTATATTCTCTAATTCTACTTACCACGTGCGAGAGTTGTGTCTAACTTAGCTGCAACGTCTGCAGCGCTGTTCACTACGTACCCTTTTCGCAGGCGTTGCACTCTTATTACACCTGCTTCTCTCTGCCTTAGCAATCTAATTAGCTATCTAGCTAACTGTCTAGGACCTCTCTGCCTGTAGGTAGCGCCTTTTGCAATTTTTTCACTTTGTTACTTGACTAATTATAGCTTTAAGGCAATTAAGTTTCTTGTGCATAAGTACTATATTATAAGCTATCTGCTAAGCGCCCTTACTTAACTATTGTATCTGCTCCTTAAAAGAAGTTGTAGGAGACCCTTGCTAGATTTGTTTACAGTTTTAAATAAGCGTAGCCTGCGCTTTTATTTCGCGCGCGTTGCGTAGTGTTATTAGCTTTTATATTGTAGTCTTTTGCGCTAGTAGAGTTAGCGTACGCAGCACGACGTTAAGCTATAATAAAACAACATTATAATTATGTAAAGTAGGCCTAGCACTTTAGAACTCTTTACAGATATTTTCTAGTTTAATAGCCTTATATTAGGCCTTTTTAAACACTAGTAGAAAGGTTTTTTTGCTAATATAGTAAATGCAATTTCGTGCTAAGACTAAGATAGTATTACTATACACGCGCTCTAACAGCAAGAAGCAGCCTATATTAAGAGGCTGTAACAAGTGCGACAAGTAGAGAGGCATACAAAAAAAGATTCTCTTTATCTCTTTATAAAGATTTTAGAAATCTATTAAGCAGTAGCTCTTATAGCTATTAATAATAGGCAGCTTATGCGTCCCCACAGGCCGCGCATAAAAATTAAAGTAATAAAGCTACAGTAAAGTGACACCGAAAGAGAGACTTTTGAAAAGTTATACTTTTTAAAGCTCTATATATAATCAACTAGAGGTGCTAGGACTATAATTTTTAGAGTCTTGAAAATCCAAGAACTTCCTTCACAAGTTAGACTATCAGTAAGCCTGCGAAGTAAGCCTAATTCGAAAGATAAAAAGCAGTAAAAACAGCGAATAAAAAAAAATTAATAAATGTAGCTACAACTTTTTCTTCACAGTATCTTTTTAGCTAAAAGTTATAAGTGTTATATATTAGTGTAAGATCTATAATGTATCTTTATTACTAATTATTCTAATTATTACTAGAAATGTTAGATAAGAGAGTTATTTTTTAAGGTTTTTTTATATTGAAGTAGCTAAAGCTAGTAACTAGTACTTAGTATACTAACCTTTAGCAGCTTTAACAGCTAAAAAACGCCTATGTAAAGAATTAATACAATTATCAACCGCCTGTTGTGGTACAAGGTCTCATTTTTCTAAAATTGTCTTTTCAAACAATTCTACTGCTTTAAAGCTTTTACCTGTGCCTAAAGAGGCAATAGGCCTTTTTCCTAGCGCGTTTATAAGTAGACTCTAAACGTTTTCTATAGAATTTAAATCTGGGCTATAGGCAGGATGCTCGAAAAGGGGAATCCTATTTCTAGAAAACTAGGCGATAACATGTGGCGTTTTATGGATCTTAGCGTTATCCTAATAAAATTCCCAGCCTAAATAGAATTATCTATAAGCTTTTTGAATAAAAAATCATATACAAGAAATATACAGTGGTAACAAAGTTAAAGCCTTTTAAGGTAAAAAATAAGAGAGTTTGTACTTACTTCTTTTAAAAAGAGGTATAACAATAGAATTTGAAACTTCTTTTCAATATTAAGTATTTGAAAAGGTTGTAGTATCTTTTAGTGATCTATTTATATGTAACTTAGATCTACTACCTAGCCATATAGCTTCCTAAACAGAGATAGAAATATCGCGAGCTTTATCTTAGTCAGCAGGCTAGCAATAAATAATTTAAAATACTAGAAAAATACTAGATTTTCTAGTGAAATTCTAAAGTTAATTAAAATATTTTTAAACTTACTTGTATTTGTAGTAGACACCTGTCCCTTGCCAAGTCGCTTATTTCTCCTTTTCCAGACGTATTCTTGCCTAGCGCCGTGTCTACGCTAAATAAAAGACTTATTAGAAAAGATAACTTTTCTAAAGTTAATATTTTTCAATATTTTTATAGTCTTGTTAGCGTATTTCTTATAATTTAAAGCTCTTTTCTCGTTTAAAAACTGTTTTTTCTTTATAGTAGAAATAGAGTATCTCTCTACTTTTAATAAGCGTTGTAAGCTTCTAGTAGAAAAAAATAAACTATTCTCTTCTAGAACACGCTTATTTGTTTTCTTAGGACTTCTTTCTTGGTCTCTATTTACTACTCGCGTAGCTCTTTTAGAGACCTTTGTAGGCAGGCGCTGTTTAGGCGTAGAAAGTAGTAAAGAAGTATTTTTTTTCATTTTAATACTTTGTAAAGTATTATTAATAGACTTGTGAGATTTTTCTAGTATAGTACTAATAGTACTAGTAGATATTTGTTGTAAAGATAAAGTATAGACTTGTTTTTCAAACTTAGAAAGTTTAACTGACAAAGAGAGATAATAAAGAAGAGAAAATCTCAGGTTAGAAAGAGATCATCATAGAGACACACGCAAAAAAAAAGTTTACGTAACTTTTGCGTACTTTTTTAGCGTAGTTTATTTTTATTTTTATTTCTAAACTTATTATATCATAACCTTATGCCAAGAATTTGCTTACGTAATGCTTATATAATCTAGTATTACATGTCTTGATTTTAGCGATTTTGATACGCTAATTAAAAAGTTGTAGCTAGATTTATCTAGCCATATTTTTCACCTGTTTTTACTGCTTTTTATCTCCTTTATTATGCTTACTAAGCAGGCATACTAATAGCCTAACTTGAAATGGAAGTTCTTGGCTTTTCAAAACTTTAACAACTATAGTCCTAGCACCTCTAGTTAACTATATAAAAAGCTTCAAAAAGTATAACTTTTTAAAAGTCTCTTTTTCGATGTCACCCCTCTGTAGTTAAGCGCTAGATTATTGTTTGTCTAGCTAGTAGGACTAACTTAGATTACCTATTTGCGTGGCGGGTCTTTTATAAACTAGGTAGAGATTAGAACCTTGCCTTTAAAGATAAGGAACGCTAGAATACGTATACCCGTTGCGCTAACGCCTTGTATTAGCGTAACCTACTTATAATTGCCTAACTAGATCTTCTTTGTTCTTCTTAGTTTGTCTAAGCCTATAATAACTAACTGTAATAAAATCTTACTTATAATAAAGCTAGTCTTATCAAATTTATAAATATTTCTATTTATAATACTATACTTCGCCTTTATATTCTAAACTAGCTTAAACTAGCTCTTAATAAGCACTAGGTCTTTGCAAAGAGCTTGCTAGTAATTATATAAACAGCTCTAGCGCGTACGCAGCTTAAGATTGCGCTCGATAATCTTATTAACTTAGTTACTAACCTTCTCCCTACTATGCTCTTGAAGCAGTCTATTAGCTACATCTTGTACGTCGTCTCTCCTACAGGATAGTCCTTGCTTAGCCTTAACTATTATTGTTAGAGTATTGACATGCGCAACATGCGGGTCACCCTGTTGAGCAGGTGATACTGGTAAGCTAAACACGTGACGATTGCGCTAGCGCCTATATATACGGGCCAGATCGTCTTATTCCTCTTAAGTAGTTATTGACTACTTTGTTGTAGCACTTAGTTGTTTAATACACTCATTCCACTCCTCCTAATCAAGCAATTGCTCCTTTTCAGCTCCTATAGTTATGAGCCCGGCCGCTTAATTATAGTTTTAATTCCTACTGCGTAATTAGCAAGCTGTAAGGTTAACTGTTTAATTAGATCCTTACTCTCCTCTTTTTAATCTCCTACAGCACTAGCTAGTAGATTGCTGCTGCTGCTATACCTCTCTTACTTATTGATTATACAATTAACCTCTTCTGACCTATCCTCTAACTTACAGGCTACTGTTATCATTAACACAGCTACCTACTAACTAACTAATTAATCTATTATACTCTAACGATAACTTACGTTGTCATCCTACAATAGCGTCTTACTAATATAGACCTTACTAACATACTGCTTATTGCCTTAGGGGTGATCATAAAGGCCTAATTAGACTAGCTAACCTAGTTTGCTCTATTAAGACTGCACTGCTTAGAGAAAGGTATCTAGGATCAGGTCAATCCTAATCTCCTAGATGTGCCCTTAATAGACTACTAGGAGCTATAGTATCCTAAATTGCCTAAGGATATTAAGAAGCTAATCTCTCTACTACCTAACGCAAGCACGCAAGAACAAGAAGACTATAAGATTACTTAACATAAATATAAAGCTTAAGTCCTTAATACTAAGTATAAGAAGGATAATTACAGCGAGCTAGTTAATAGGTATAAAGTATAGGCCTCTTAATAGACCAGGAAGGTCGCTAAGATTACTAATGTTAAGGACTAGATTAGCAAGACTGTCTATCTAGACCTGCTCTTAAACGCCTTAATAAGTATAATTACTTAAAACCTTACTAGCTTTTAAGCCTTAGTAAAGATCCCAAAGGAGGATCTCGCACCTACTAATTAGAATACTTAGTATTTAATTAAGGCGCAGTACTAATCCTATCTAGATAAGGCTTACTAGGGATAAATAAGTCCTAAGTAATAGTTTACTAAGTAGCAGTACCTGTATTAATAAGTGACTATCTACTCGCTCTTTAAAGTTGTTAGGCTGTTAGCAATTACTAATTTTTTAGACGCCTTAGGCACTAAATTCACACTAGACTAGTCGCGTAAGAAGCGCAATAAGCTAGTATAAGTAAAAGCGCTTAAAAAAGCTTAATTAACTCTTAAGAAACTAGGAAAGATCTTTAGTATTCTATTACAAGATTAGTTAATTACTTCTTTAAAAAGAAAAGGACACGTAGTGTTTTAAACTAGATCTAAATTAGTATTGGCTTAATAATCTACTAGCGCTAACAACTTAAAGTTAAATAAAAGTAGTAAGTAACATCACTCTTATCTCTGTAAGGCTAGTAAAGGACTTATTAGTAACTATACTTAGACACTACGCAACTGCTATTAACTTTAAACTACAGTTACTAGATTAAGCTCTCTTAGCAGTATACTAATTAAAGTGTTAAACAATAACAAAAAGAAGATCCTTAAGCAATAGAACAGTAATAAATAAGTAACTTTACGCACTTAGATTATGAAGGAAGGCTAAAAGGCTAGCATTAGCAGATTAGCTACTAAGAAATTAAGTAGACTTCACTCTAGCTTATTAGTTTTAGTATTAATTAACTTAAAAGACTTTATTAAAGAAATTAGACTAAATGTATTTAGTATAGCATTTACTCCTTATACTCTATCCCTCTGCACGATTATAGATAGTAGCTTAGTAGTCTACCTAGTTAATACTATAGATTACATAGTACTAGGCACCTTTAGTAAATACGCTAAGAACGAGACTGTTAAGGCAGGTACTTAAATTATACTAGTTGCTAGTATAAGAAACAGGCTGCTTAAGAACGTCCTGCACAGTAAGGCTAGCCCTAAGATAGCTAATCTTCTACTTACTAATATCAAGGTTGTACTAGGTTTCTATATTAATATCGTATTAGAAGCACAGCTTAAGTAGGCAGGCATTTAGTATTTAGGATATAATTATACCTTATAATTTAGAATAATTAAGAAGAACGTTGTCTTAATTAACCTTAAGTATTACTTTAATCTCTTGTTTGTTAAATATAAGCAACTTACTTATTACTCTACTTAACTATTACTCGTGACCGCTATAGCGCGATCAAGGAACCCTTCGTTGCGTACTAGTAATAAGGACCTATAGTATTAATAATTAATTTACTTAAGATAACAGGCTATTAAAGCCTTAGTCTACTTAGCGCGGAACGTTAAGATTACTAGTAAGAAGCTATTAGAATGCAAATACTATGTAATAGCTTATGCCTTACAAGTAATCTTGTAGTAACTAAGAGAGAGATTACTACAATCTTTTTATAAGATCTTATAAGATCTATTTAATTTCTTAACTAGTTAGCTTCTTAAGAAATAGGCACTAATTATTAAAAAAGACTACTTAGGCAAGCTGTATAATTACAATATCTAGTTAAAGATACTAAATAATATTATACTTATAATTAAAGGCTTTGCCACAAGAATTAAGAGAAAATATTAGCAAAAAATTATAGAGATCTATTAGAATAATAATACTGCTATACTACTTTAGAGAGGGCGTTTAAGATATAAAGAATAGGCTATAGAGAAAGAGATTATAATTAAAACACTACTACTTTTTACTTATAAGCCTAATAGCTTAGTAGAGAGAGCTAGTTAAGAGCTAATTACAAAGGCTATTAAGATGCGCACAAGCGCTAATCTACTAGCTAAGCTTTAGCTAGTAATTATAGATATAGCAGCTTACTTACATAGAATAAGCTCTACTAAGATCTATAGCTACTAATCCCTTAACTAGGTGCTTAAAGAATAGTTTAGGAAATATTTCTAATATTATCAAATACTTAAGATCAGACACTAGACTGCTAATCTACGCCTAGACTAGAGTAGAATCTATGCCTATAGCTGCTAAGCTTATCCTTTAAACAAGGAGAAGGTAGCTAGGTATAATTATTAAAGATTTAAAGTTAATCCTCGTAGCTATATTAGTTATTTAGTTAATTATCAAGCCTTTAACATATACTATATATAAGTACTAATACTTAATTAGATAATTACTACCTGTAATATAACCTTTAATAAGCGTTAATTCTATAAAAGAGATTGCAAGGAAGAGCTACTAAGAGATTAAGTAATTAAGATTATAGAGATATTTTATAATAGCAAGCTAGTTAATCTAAGAGAGGATTGAGACCTCTTGCCTATTTAAGGAAGAGCAGATTAGGATACATAGCTAACTACTAAAGACTTTAAGAGTAATCTATCTACTATCTTAAGTAGTAAGGAAAGCCTACTTACTAAAGACGAGAGTAGATTAGAAGACGCTAAGCAAATAGAGCACAAGGCTAGTACACTATTAAGAACTTACTTAGATTAGTAGCAAAATACTAGTCTTGCTACTCTAGAATTAACTTCTAAACTAGAGACCTTAGAGAGCAACAACGTAATTAATTACAGAGTTATTAATAGTTAAACAGCATTGCGTATACTAAAAAGAGCTAATCTATTAATACTTAGAGGTAGAGAGCCTCTTTTAAATAAGCTTAATAACTTATTACTAGTCTAACAGTCTATGCCTGAAGACTCTAACGCGCTAGCTCGTCGTAATAGAACACTTGCTTAAGTAAGCAGGATAGCAAGGCGTAAATTATCTTAATATTTAAGATCTTAGGCCTTAAACAGCAGACAGAGTAATTAATTACAAGCTTAACTTCTACTTATAAGACGTAGTGCTAAGATTATAAGTAAAAGTCTAGATTAGCTTACAAATTATTATCTGCTACTACGTAAGCTAGGTAGCAGGCGTAAGCATAAAGACGCAACTTAAGATCTTAATAATTAACTAAAAGGTAAAAGCATAGGTAGTGTTAATGTATTAATTACAGATTATAAAGATCTATTATAGAATAATTTTTGTAATACCTACTTACTAAGTTTGTAAGTAACCTAGGAAGACTAAGTAAGCTATAAGACCTTTAATTACGTTATTATAGCAGCTTCGCTTACTAAGTATAAGCTAAGTAGAAATGCTTAACAACATCGCGATAATCTACTTAAACTGCTAGGATTATAGAAGTAGTTGCTTTAGTATCTTATAAGGGCTCTGTTTAAAGATACTTATAGGAAAGAGATTAATTAGTTAAGTAAGAATAGAACTTAGACTAAGATATTAAGAGAAGGAGTAAATAATTACCTAATACTTATAAAGTAGGTATAGACCTATAAGTTTAATTAGAACAGCTTCTTTTTTAAATACAAGGCTTAGATTATTATAAAAAGTAATCTCTAAGAGAAGGGCTTAATTAACTTAACATACGCTGCTACATTAGTAGCTAAGTCTTTTTAAGTAGCAATAGCTATTACTGCTAAGAATAATCTAGAGATTAAGTAATATAATATTGTAAGAGCATTTCTTAATACATTAATTATAGTAAATAACTTAGTAATCTATAAGATGCTAGATAGCTGTAAGAAGCTAGGTAAGTGCGTACAGCTTAACCGCGCATTATATAGATTATAAGACTTACTACTATTAAAGTATAAGGAGTTTTTAAGGTTACTAAGAGAGACTAGACTTATTACCTTACTAGAGGAGCTCTGCCTTTTCTTTTATTAAGAAAGGAGGATCCTAGTAATGTTTTATATAGATAATATCCTACTACTCTTCGTAAAAGATTATAAGCATAGAGCGATGAATCTTTAGTTAAAGATTATAGACAAGTACAAGATAAAAGAATAAAGATTAGTTAAATAGTTCTTAAGTATCTAGATAATTAGAGATTATAAGAAGTAGATAATTACGCTTGTTTATAATACGGATATTAATAAGATTGCAAAGAAGTTTAAGCTAAAAGATAGCAGCTTTCTAAAGACTCTATTACTGTTAGAAGAGCTAATTAAGAACACTAGCGAAGCAACTAAGCAAGAGATTAAGGCCTACTAAGAAAAAGTTATATTAGTGCTATACATAGCTATTATGCTATAACTAGACGTTGCTTACTTAATCTTAAAGCTCTTACACTTTCTTACGAACCTTAGTAATTAGCATATAAAAGCTATTAAACAGGTAATTATGTACCTCTATTAGACAAGATAGGACGCAATCTAATATAGGAACTATAATAGCCTAGACCTAATAATTATAGGTGATGCTTTCTTTGCAGATAATTAGGAAACTTGTTAATTATCCTATAGATACATAGCTATCCTATATAGTAGTCTAATATTTTAGAAGGTAGCTCGGCAGACTACAGTGACTACGTTAACTACTAAGGCTAAGCTACTCGCTCTTAAGTATACTTCTAAGGAGGCTATAGCTCTTAAGCGCTTCTTCTATAAGCTATCTTTTAATCTAGGAGACGTCTAGACAGTTTAGTATAATAATTAACAAACAATTAAGCTTATAGTTAGAAAAAATAAGTAGATTAGCACTTAATTAAGATATATAAATATACAAAATATATAGCTACAGTAAGAATTTGCTTAAAGATTATTTTAAGTTAAATACCTAGAAATAGTAATTATGCTAGCTAATAGACTAACTAAGTTACTTACTTAATAACAGTTTGAAAAGTTTCAGTAGTTACTTAACTTATGTTAAGTTAAGCATTTAATTAAAAGAAATAATAGTTAACAAGTAAAGGATTTATATTAAGCAGCAACATCTACTAAGCTAAGTCTCCTCTTAATTGCTTACAATAAGTAGGAGAGCGTAAGCTAGACTATTAAACTAAAACTAAGAACCTTATTATTAATAAGCATTAGACTTATTATATTTACTAGACTCTATTATTATATCACGCTTAGCCTGCTTAGCTTTAGCTAGCTTAAGAGCAATTTAAGCTATCTGAGCCTAAATAGCAAGAGTCTAGAGGTAAGCAGCATTGCAGCGTAATTCTAACCTATTACTTTTATATATAGAGTTGTTAGATAATTGCCTTCTTACTCTAGCGTAATGATCGCGCTTATATAAATAAGTTATATAGCGATTAGGATGATAAATAGAAAGACGATTATATAAAGCAGTAGAGAGCAATATTCTGTAAGTAGCCTACTCTTAAAGCAGTAACTTTTAAGTAAATTGCTACTAAGACTGCTTATGTTGTTGCTGCTATTGCTGCTAAGGATAATAAGCTAACTATTACAGCTAGTGTACAGGTTGCTACGCAGGAGCAGGAGCGAATGCAGAAGCAGGAGCAAGAGCAGGAGGTTAAGTAGTAAAACTGTAATACAACATTTCTTAAGCGCGACAATTATAGACAAGAAGCTTCTACAAAGAAAGCTTTCTAGTTAATATAACGCCGCTCTTAATCTCTTTAAAGCAAGTAATAATATCCTTAAGTAGTTAAGCTTTTAAAGCTTAGTACATCTTATTATTTTTCTAACCCTAAAAACTAGTTAGTAAGCTAAGCAAGAAAGTTAATAAGTTAGAGACTTACCTCTTTATCTCTATACATAGCTATAAATTAATTAGCGAGATTGATATTAACTGTATAATAGGTATAAGACAAGTAACTACTACAGCGTAAGCTGCTCTAACTACTAGTCTAAAC
Source organism: Alternaria sp. 'sect. Undifilum' (assembly GCA_024321975.1). Classification (NCBI taxonomy): domain Eukaryota; kingdom Fungi; phylum Ascomycota; class Dothideomycetes; order Pleosporales; family Pleosporaceae; genus Alternaria; species Alternaria sp. 'sect. Undifilum'. Next base: position 1,889,247 of record JAJJZI010000003.1, read on the forward strand.
GTAATTTAAGTAGTGTTTAGCGTATAAACTATCTAGTATCTTTTTTATACAGTACTTACACGGCAGAACGCAAGAGCGTAATAGATTAGTAGTAATCTTTAAAGAGCTAGTAGGCGCCTTCTTCTAAGTAGAGGAGGGGGTAGTACGCCTAGTAGATAAATTAGTAGGTGTTTTAGGCCTATTGCTGTCGCTATATTACTATTTACGCGTTACTACTTAAGCAGTTATCTACTATAACTTTCGCTTTAGCTCTTAAGGAGCCTTGCCTTTACGCTAGCTTAACTGCTTAGTTAGGCTCTTATATAGATTAAAATCTAAATAAGAACTTAACAGCAGGCTTAATTTAGCAAGTAAGGTAATAAGCCTCTAAGCAGAGCTACTAGCTGTCTTACAGTAAACAAAAGAATTAACAAGTAGAGGTATCTAACTCTTATTATCTTAGAGATTAGCTACTTGCTAAATCTTATTATTAAATAGAGTTTAGCGCGCGTAACGCTTATGCTTAGCACTATTCTTACGTTGTTAGCGAAGGCTCTCTAAGCAATAATTACGTTAACAGCAGCTCTCTAAGCTGCGCTTATTGTTGCTTAAGGCAGACTACACTGGAGAGTTTAGTAGCTAATTAGTAAGAGTATAATAGGGCAATACTTACTATATTAGTAATAGTAGTTGAGACAGTCCTAAAAAGCTTAGTAATTAATATTAGAGGGATGTTAAGGACAAAGGTTTTTAGAGGGGTAGTAGACGCAATTAATATTGTTGTAGAGGCTACGCACTAACTAATTACGCAATATTTAGGGTCTATCTAATGTTTAAATATTAGGACTACTAAGATCAATTAAAACATTAATAAGCAGCATTACTACAACAACAGAAGACTAAGCAGGAAAAGCTATAATTATAGAGAAACCTCTTAATTAACGACCTTAATTTTTTTATAATTGCCTAGTTGCTTACAGCTTAGATTAATAGTATCTTACTAACCTAGGGGGTGTGTTAGAGTATTGACATGCGCAACATGCGGGTTACCCTGTTAAGCAGGTGATCCTAGTAAGCTAAACACGTGACGATTGCGCTAGCGCCTATATATACAGGCCAGATCGTCTTATTCCTCTTAAGTAGTTATTGACCACTTTGTTGTGGCACTTAGTTATTTAATACACTTATTCCACTCCTCCTGATCAAGCAATTGCTCCTTTTCAGCTCCCACAATTATACATCAAGTAACAGCCTCCTCTTCTAGTTTTGTTAGGCGCTTAGTTAGTAGTTGATAGTTGCGTTAACAGGGCTTTCTATTACATCACCGTTGTATTGCCTGTCTTAGCATACTATAGATTAATTTAGCGCGCCTTAGGCTTAAGTTTTCGCGTTTTTGTAGATTGGAGATAGTAATAGTAACGTTAGCTTTAGTATAGGTCTTTAGAGTTTAGCGTTGTTAAGACATTACGCGTTGTTATTACGAAGGTGAGGTGCTAGGATTTCGTGGGGCGCACACTAGGGTGGGGCGCACACTAGTAAAACACGTCAGTAGCTAGCAAGTTTCTACCTTACTGCCTTTACTAAGCTCTTGTGCTCTAAAGGCAACACTAGCCTGCTTACAGGTAGCTATACAACTAAATACTAAGCTTAATAATACTTTTATATAGATAATGTCGCAACGTGTATATGTATCTTCTAGCCGGAGCGCGATTTATCGATCGGTCGGTATTTTGTTTCCGACAGATAAGAAGCTAGATACTTACAATTAGGAATAAGAAATTCTCTAGATAGGGTATTATTGCATAAATCCTACTTCTATATTCTTTAAGCTACTTAAACAAGCCTACGTAAAGAAGCTAATTACTAATTCTGATTATGCATAGGTTATTTAAGAGTAGTATTATTAGGTTAATATTTTTTTTATTGTAGTTTAACGTCCTTTCTCACCCTAAAGGGCTATATAAGACGTGCCTGCACGGCCGAGGCCTGCAGGTATCTATGTAGTTTTTTCTATCTTTGAGTAATTTACAAGGGGTGGTTTATCTAAATAAAGGTAAGGCTCTTAGCCTATAGGTAGAGGTAGAGAAAGGGGAGGAGAAGGAGGAGAGGGGAGGGGAGCTTAGAGCTTAGTCGCCTATGTAGGCGATTACATCTAGTTGTCGGAGTTTCCTTTGTACTAGGCTTGTGTATTAACCCTAGTTTCTTGAATAAAGGCTATCGTAGCCTTAATACCTGCTTCTGTTTAGAACAGATATTGTAGAGAGATTAGCTCTGTACATAAGTTTTGAAGTATAGCTCTACTATCCTTATATAGTTAGCACCTAAGGATTATATGAGCCGTGTCTTGAGTAGCTCTAAAATTGCATAGGCAAGTTTTAGATTCTACTTTGCCTCTCTTAAATAGATAGCTCTTTAGGTAGCTATAACCTAGTTTCAATTAAAAGAAAGGGCTAGATATATCTCTCTTAGTAGAAGGGATAGGTATCTATTTCCTTATTTTCTACTTAAAGGTTGCTAAGTAGGTGCTTAAGTTCTTAGTAGTAGCCTTCTTCTTGTAGTTCTTAAAGAGGCTTAACTAATTAACATTAGCTAGTTGTTTAATTTAAGAGCTAACAACTGCTAAGCTTATTTTATTTATTAAAGGGTTTATTTTTGTAGCCTCTTTTGCGAGTAAGTCTATTTAATCGTTTCCTAGTATATCTTAGTGTCTAGGGACCTAATGTAGTGTAGGGGTAATACTTTTTTCTTCTAGTTAAATTGCTGCTCAAATACACTTAATTTGCTACACTTAGCTAAGGTTATTTAAGGTGTTTTTTAGTTAAAATAAAGCTGCCTAATTGTCTACGTAGATATTAACATTTTAGTATATGCTTAATAGGCTAACTGCTGTCTCTAGCCCTAAAGTATTACCTTTAAGTTTACTATTGTAAACTAGTTAGTTATATGCTATATTTGCTCGTAGTTCCTTAATAAGAGTAGCTCTCTTGTAGAAGGCAACGCCTATGCCTATTCCTTTGCTATCCCTTATAGCTAAGGCATCTAAGTATATTAATAGAAGGTTGTTGTCTGCTAATAGTTTCTTATAGCTTTCTACTTTAATCTCTTTTAGCTTATTTAATATAAGGACCTTGTAAAGAGTCCTAGCGTTCTACAGCGTAAAGGCGTAGTGTTATATTTCTTCTATATTGTCTAAGAGGGCTAAAGTAATAGATAGTTATACTTGATGAAGTTGCTCTCCTCTATTGTTATAGATAGCAGCATTTAGAGGGTAGTTTAGATCTAATAAAGTAGATCTAAAGGCGTATCTCCTTATACTGTTGTCTAGCCTAACTCTAGGTAGAAATAGAGTAGCTTCTACCTTACTAGGCATTGCAAGAGAAGATTTAAAAGTCCTTAAAATGTTTCTACAGGCCTAGTTTTAAAGTTTTTGCTTACTGTTAAGAACGTGTTGTTAGCCTTTCTAAAATAGCTAGCATCTGTAATTAGCTACGCTAGTAATACACGCTAGGTATAACTACTTTATTGCCTTTAGTAAGAGACCTTTATTAATATTAACTAGCCTGCTTAGGCAGAAAAAGGCCTAGTTTGCATGTTGTACTCTTTTATAGTAGTAGTCTCTAAACTTTAGGGTATTGTTAAAGAAGATACTTAGCTACCTAACTAGTCCTTTTAGCTAGAAAGTCTCTTAAGTAGGTAGCGTAAAGACTCTATTTATATCTTTTCTTAATCTTGTCTAGTTTGCTAATTCTGTTTTTAAGAATTAAGGAGGAGTAGAAGAAGAGGGTAGAAATAGCTCCTCTCTAAAAGTTTAGTACTTCTCTCTAAAGAATTCTTTACTCTTAATAGCAGAGATTCTTATAGAGAGGTTATTTTTTGTATAAGCTATTGCTTTGAAAATCTCTTTAGGTGATTTATTTTAGAGGAATTATTTCTAATAGTTAAGTTTAGCTTTCCTAATAACTCTAAGGTACTTGTTTTAAGCTATTAGGTAATCTCTTTTCTATAGGTATATTGTGTTGTCTCCTCTCCTTGCTACTTGCTTAGAATCTTAAGAGATCCTGCTTAAGATAGCTTTAAGGAGATTTAGATCGCTAGTCTACTAAGGCTTTAGTTTTAGTTTTTAGTTTATAAGAGAGGTAAATCTCTTAAGCGCTTGTTAAATTGTTATTATAAGATCTTCTGCTATTTTATCTAGCCTCTCCTCTAAAACATTATTAAGGCCTAGGAGTAATTATCTTAAAAGGTAGTTTAAGGCTTATAGTAAGGCTAGTAATTAATCCTCTAGCTTTACTTAGGCTATTTCCTCCTGTAAGGCAGTGTTAAAAAAGTTTTAATTTGTTTTTTTTTGTATTTTACTTCTTTAGCTAGCTAAGTAGCTGCCCTTAGTTAACAATACTAAACAAGATAGCGTAATAGTCTAATCTAGCTTTAGAGATAACCTGCTAGTCTATAATTATAGAAGCTATATTACTTGTTAAAAAAGCAAGGTTAAGTATGCTCTCTTTTTACATATAAGCTCTAAAGAAAGTGCTAACTCCTATAGTATTTAACAGAGATAAGTTTTAGTTATTAACCTACTCTACTAAGTCCTCTTCTTATTAATTTAAGTTGCATTCTTGTAGGCTCTATCTAGTGTAGTGACAATTAAAATCCCTTAGGATAATTAAATGTGATTTAAATAGTTCTCATAAGAGACGTTTTTAGATTATTATTGTATTTAGCCCTTATCTTAGGCTTTTCTTATTGTAAATGTTATAGACGTAGATCTTTCTTATATTAAGTTGTATTAAAATAGCTTAAAAGTCGTTGTTATTGTTAATATAAGGATTAACTTCTACTTCTAAATCCTTTTAAATATAGAATAGAGTTCTAGGTCATAGGCCTTAATAATTTAGTAGTATTTGCGTAAAGTCTAGATAAGTAATTAACTTAGTGTCTTTATAAGGTCCTCTTATTAACTAAAGCTCTTATATTGCAATAATCATAGCGTTTGCTATAATAGCTAGGTTGATCACGCTTTCTGTAGTAGGGCTACTTCTATTAACATTTATTTATAAGACTTTAATCATACTAATTAGTTTGATTATTCTTAGCTGTCCTAGCCTGTAGGATTTTACATTCTTAGCTATTTACTGCATAAAGTCTACTATAATTAGTACACTTATATACAGTGTAGATACAAGGTTTTCTTTTACTAGCACAAGACTTGCACTCATATTAGCTAGTGTAGTATACTTTGCTACAAATTTAGCAGGCTAATTTTAAGTATTTAACTTTAAGGTAGCTAAATCTTTAGCATTTAGTGCATTACTTTAAGATATTAACAACTCGCAGTTTCTCTGCTCTAAGGCTTTGCCCTAAGATATAGAGTTTGCCTCTAATAGCTTTTTAGGCTTCTTCCTCTATAGCGAATGCTACGCATGCTAAGCAAAAGTTCTAGTATTTTTTTTTATCCTCAGGCGTAAGCTAAAAAGGATTACCTATAACTTTTAAGCCTTTATTAAAGGTTTTAATTTCTTCCTTTACAACTTCTAGATTATAGTTTATAAGTAGCTTATAAATAACAACCTGAAACTACAGCGTAATAAGTTAGGCAGCTTTAAAGGTTATAATATCCTGCTATATTGCCTGATCCTCTTAGAGGTATTTAGCCTTAAAGGCTAGTGTAGTTATAATTATTTTGTTGCCTTTAGAAGATAATGCGATTAAAGCAACTATAAGTAATTTTACGCCTCTTTTTGTTGTAAAAGCGTTGTTGAAATTATTTTTAAGTTTAAAGGCATTAAATATAGCTAGAGTCTTGCTAACTAGCACTAGCTAGCAGTCTTTTAGGCTAGTAACCTTTAGTTTTTACGTCTTTTAGATATTTATCTACAGCTAATCTTTGTTGTTACCTGCTATAGTAGCGAAGGTCGCTGTAGTAGCAATAGGCGTGTTCTAGATAGGCGTGTTTTTTGTTAGTTTCTTAATACGTCTTATTTTCTCTCTTAACTCTCTTAAGACGTTTAAGAGACTTAATATCTAGTCTACTAAGATAGCAGTATTCTTCTTATTTACTCTACTATTTTTAGTATAGTCTCTAAAGACTTCTACTAAGTCTAGGAGACTTAATTGCTAGGTAGGATTGTTTTTAGCTAGATTAGCTGCTTAGACTACTAGGTTCCTAGCTATCTTAAGAGCCTCTTCTACTGAGGTAGCTTTTAGAGTTTATTTCTAATTGTATATTAAAGAATAAGTCTAATAAAAGGAGAAAAATTACTCCTTGTTCAAATATAAGTTAGCCTTTAAGGTTCTTCTGTATCTTGCCTTTCTTAGCGCGGCGTTGTTATATTATCTTCCTCTATCTCTATTTGCCTTTTGTTTACTCCTCCTAGACCTTTAGAGGCAAATCGTTTTTTATTATTTTTTTAAGTTAATGCAATTTCTTAATTCAGTTAAGCTTTAATAAGCTCCTTAATTTAATTAGCTTAAGACGCCTCAGCATGTAGCCTAAGCTTTAAGGAAAATGAAAATTTTTCTCTCCTCTAAAGAGGGGGGTAGGCGACTCTTTCACCCTCTCCCGCGCGCTGGCACCCACGCTGCAGGCTTTAAAAAATGTCGCAATCGATTCCTTAGGGTCGTTTCCTTGTAATCCGGTAATTTCTGAACAATCTCTAGAAAAGTCGACGTTGGTGTTTTTTATAAGGTTAATATTTAATAACTACCTAGTTCTAATAATCTATTATATAAGTAACGTGGTTTACAAGCGAGCGAGCGTACTAAGCGAGTAAGCGTATCCTCACCAACGCGTTAACGTTGACATGATATTACGCACTTTTATTACAGTTAATAAACTATTGTTATAACGTAGTTCACAAGCAAGTCGCCTACCTAAGCGAGTCGCCCACTTTGCACTAGCGCGTTGACGTCAAGACGTTATCACGCACTTTTATCACAGTTAATAAACTATTGTAGTATACTAAACTAATTATTAGAGTCGCTACTATTACTTGCACTATCTATCTCAACTGCGCAGGTACGAGCGTTGTGTCTAGTCTGCTTGCAACGCCCGCACCGCCTCTCTCCTCGTACCCTCTTCGACGCACTCTCACTGTCGCCACGACTGCTACTCGCCTGTTTAGCTATTACTTCTTGTACCTCGCCTACAGTAAGGGTCTCTTCTATCTATACGTATCGCTGCTTGCGGCTCTTATACTTATTTAATTCGTCTAGAGCCTCTTAAAGGCTAGTTATTTCCTTTATTATAAGCGTTATCTTATGTGCTATTTGCTGAGCCCCCTTACTCAACTACGCGATCTAATTAGTAAGTAAATTAGTAGAAGACCTACAGCGTTTTCTCACGCTCTAATAGATAAGAGAAATTTAAGCTTTAACTTTGCGCGCGTTGCGTAGTGTTTGTAATTCCTAGGTAGCTACCTGTTATAGTAATTATACTAGTGTCTACACTACTACATTGAGCTTTAATAGCACAGCCTATAAGTTATATAGGACTAGACTAGCGCCTCTAAAGCTAGCTTAGATATTCTCCTTCGTAATAGACTACTTAAAAGCAGCTTTAAAGGTTAGCAGAAAGGTCTCTTTGCTAATATAGTTAGTGCAGTTGCGTGCTAAGCCTAAAACAGCGTCGCTATACTTGCGCTTTAACGGCGAAAAGCAGGCAATATTAAGAGGCTGCAACAGGTAAGATAAGTGCGCAGGCATATAGAGAAGAAAAATATTTTTCTCTTTGTAAAGATCTTTAAATTTAATAGAGTAGTAGCTCTTATAGCTGCTAATAATAAGTAGTTAATACCTACTAACAATACAGCCTTTTGTATAAGTATTAAAGTGCTCTAACTAGGTAAGAGCAAGCTATTTATTTATCTAGCTATTAAGACTAACTTTATGAACCTAGTTAGCAGGCAAGTTTTTAAACTAGACATCAATTAGCACCTTGCCTGTAAAGACAACAAAGGGTAGTAGACAGTAACTTAACGCGCCTACGCCTTAGATTATAGTAACCTACTTTTAGTTGCCTAGCTATACTTGCTTCTTTTTTCTATATCTCTCTAAGCCTGTAATAACTAACTATAATAAAATCTTGCTTATTATAAAGCTAGTTTTGTTAAAATTGTAGATATTATCGTCTACAATACTCTACTTCTACTTTATCGCCGAGACTAAGTCGAACTAGCGCTAGATAGCCGCTAGGTCCTCGCAGGCGGCTCGCTAATAATTATAGAGATAGCTCTAACGTGTACAGAGCTTAGGGGTTCGCTTAACAAAGTTATTAACCTAGTTCTTGCTAGTAGGGTTACTCTCCTGCTTGTACAATAGATTATTAGCTATTACTTAAACATTAGCTTTTGTAGGCGCAAATCCTCGCGCAGACTCTTCAAGAATACGCTTAACTATAGCCTCTTCTTCTAGCTTATTTAGGCGCTTTAGATTCAGTTTGCAGTCGTGTTAGGAGCGCTTTCTAGCGCGTTAGTCAGACAAAGTTTTTTAAGGCACGTTATAGATAGAGGTAGCACGTCTTTAGCTTTTAACACGTTGTAATTAAATATTAAAAAGAGCAAGCTGAAGGTCTGATTTAGTATAGAAAGGTTGACTATTGCGTTGTTGAGTTATTACGCGTTATGATGTTGACGTCGACGCGCTAGTGCAAAGTAGGCGACTCGCTTAGGTAGGCGACTCGCTTGTGAACCACGTTATACTAAATTGTTTATTAGAATTACTACTATTACTTGCACTATTTATCTTAACTGCGCAGGTACGAGCGTTGTGTCTAGTCTGCTTACAACGCCTGTACTGCCTTTCTCCTTACATCCTCTTTAACGCGCTCTTACTATTACCTCAACTACTTCCCGCCCGTTTAGCTAATATTTTATATACTTTACCTATAATAAGAGTCTCTTCTGTCTATTTGCTGCTTGCAGCTTTTATGCTTATTTAATTTATTAAGAGCTTTTTAAAAAGTAGTAATTCTCTTTATAAAAAGCACTATTTTATGTGCTATTTGCTAAGCCCTTTTATTTAAATGCGTAATTTACTTAGTAAGTAAATTAGCAAAATACTAATAGCACTTTCTTATGCTCCATTAAATAAAACTAATTTAAGGCTTAACTTTACGCGTATTACGTAGTGTCTACGCCTTCTAGGCAGCTACTTGTTATAGTAATTATTTTAGTGTCTATACTACTATGTTAAGCTTTAATAGCACCGCCTATAAGTTTTATAGGACTAGACTAGCGCCTTTAAAGCTAGCTTAGATATTCTCCTTTGTAATAGACTGCTTAAAAGTAGCTTTGAAAGCTAGTAAGAAAGTCTTCTTACTGATATAGTTAGTGCAGTTACGTGCTAAGCCTAAAACAGCGTTGCTATACTTGCGCTTTAATAGCAAAAAGCAGGCAATAATAAAAGGCTGCAATAGGTAAGACAAATGCGCAGGCATACAAAGAAAAATAATATTTTTCTTTTTACAAAGATTTTAAAAATTAAGAAAGTAGTAGCTCTTATAGCCACTAAAAATAAATAGTTAATACTTACTTATAGTATAGCTCTTTGTATAAATATTAAAGTGCTCTAACTAAGCAAGAGTAAGCTAATTATTTGTTTAGCTATAAAGACTAACTTAAAAAACTTAGTTAGCAGGCCAATTTTTAAACTAGACGTTAATAAGCACCTTACTTGCAAAGACAACAAAGAGTAGTATCTAATAACTTCACGCGCCTACACTTTCGATTATTATAACTTACTTATAGTTGCCTAGCTGTATCTGCTTTTTTCTGCTATATTTTTTTTAGCCTATAATAACTAACTGCAATAGATTCTTGCTTATTATAAAGCTAGTTTTGTTAAAGTTGGAAATATTATTATTAGTAATACCCTACTTCTGCTTTGTCGCCTAGACTAAGTCAAACTAGCGCTAGATAGCTACTAGGTCCTCGCAGACGGCTCGCTAGTAATTATAAAGACGGCTCTAGCGCGTATAGAGCTTAGAAGTCTGCTTAACAAACTTGTTAACTTAGTTCTTACTAACAAGGTTCCTAGCGCGCTTATCTAACAGTTTATTAGCTATTACTTCAATATTAAGCTAAATAAGCGCAAATCCTTGCGTAGACTCTTTAAGAATACGCTTAACTATAGCCTTTTCTTCCAGCTTGTTTAGGCGCTTTAAGTTTAGTTTACAGTTGCGTTAAAACATCTCCTAGCGCGTTAATGCTTAAGAGTTGATTTAGGAAGATTATAGATTTTAGTAGTATTATAACTACTTTGAACGCGTTAAGAATTAATATTAAAAAGAGCAAGCTGTAGATCAACTTAAGTAAAAGTAGATTGGGCGTTGTGTTGTTAAGGCATCTCGCATTTTTGTGTTGTAGTTGACGCGTTAGTAAGGATATGCTTGCTTAATTAGTACGCTCGCTTGCTTGTGAACTACGTTATACTTTATTTATTAGCTTCGGCCTTTTAAGACAACCTTTTAATGTAACCACACATTTTGTAGACACTATTTTAGTAAAAAAGATTTATTACTAACAACAGGTATCTAGGCTCATGCCCCCTTATTCAGCATTGCCGGCACGCAATTAGTGTATCGCTCTAGCATGTTTCGACAGAAACGAAGAAAAGCAAGACAAAGACGTGAATCGCCTCTTAACTTAACGCGCTCTATCTTACCTATTCTTATTACTTTACTGCTAGGCGCTCCTAGATAAAGTAAAGTAGTAATACTATTATCGCCTTGCTTGCTAACCTATAGACGCAACAATAGAAAGCCTACTCCTCTTTTTTTGCCTCTTTCTTCTCTATAGCTAATTTGACGTCTTGCAATAGCTATTTAAGCTAAGTTCTAGTCTCTGTACTTAGCCCTTACATAACAAACAGGAAGAGGAGGATAATAAAGTAATAAATCTTAAGTACTACGCTAGTATTAGTAAATACTCTAGAGATAATATATTCTTTGCACAACTAGCTAAATTAGAGCTTAATAATCTTTTTGTATATAAAGATATTACAGATAAAGGACTTATTTAAGATTTTTATAAACTTAGAAGTTTAGCTAAGTAGTTAAGTTTTAAAATACTTAATAAATTTAGGTGTCTGCATAAGCAGTTTAAGTTAGACTAAATCAGGTACTAGGTAGATAGTAGCAAAGAATGCTTTTCTTAGAAGAGAGCCTAGAATAAGGAGATACTCGCTGTAGAGGTTACATGCTATATTGTAGTGCAGTATATTGTATACAAATCGTTTATATGCAGTACTGTTTAATAGGTAAGAAGCAGTAGGTAAGTAGTAGCAGCTTTATAAAGTATTACAGGCTCCTGCTGCAGTACGTACGTGTCCTTTCCCTCTTCTATTACATTATATTGCAATCTTATTACAATCTTACTATAATCCTGTTGTTAGCTAAAGGCTAGCAATCGCCGTTGGACGCGTTTTAACTAGTGTTGTTTTTTAGTGCTTTAGCAAATTTTTTACTCTAATTTTTGCTTAGTAGTCTAAGCTTTTCTCCTAGAAATTATCTGCTTACTGTTTAAATCTTGTTGACTACACACAATCTTTTTTTTGACTTTTGCAATCAATTAGTAGAGGGTAGCTGCTTTTTACTTTTTTAGAACCTTATTTTAACTACAACAACAACTACCACCTTTGACACCTTTAAAAAATGAATAAAGTTCTAACTACAAGTACAGGAGTTCTAACATACAAAAAGGATTGTCACTAACACCTATATATAGCTATTTGTAGGAGCCGAGAAGGAGCAATTGTTTGATCACCTAAGTGGAAACTGAGTGTATTAATCAACTAAGTGCCACAAAAAAGTGTCCAATAACTACTAAAGAGGATTAAGATAATCTAGCCTGTATATATAGGCGCTAGCGTGGTCGTCACGTGTTCAGTTTACCAGGATCACCTAATCACCAGGGTAATCCGTATGTCAATACTCTAACACCCCCCCCAGGTTAGTGAGATACTATCAATCTAAGCTGTAATCAACTAGTTAATCGTAACAAATTAAGGTTGTCAATTAAGAAGGCTCTCTATAATTATAGCTCCTCCTCTTAATTATCTGTTCTTGTAGTAATACTACTTGTTTTAATTAAGCCCGCAGCCCTTAGTATTATCAAAACATTAGATAGACCCTAAATATTACGTAATTATTTAGTGCGCAGTAACCACAACAATATTAATCACATCTGCTGCCCCTCTAAACCCTTTGTCCTTAGCCTTACTTAATATTAATTACTAAGCCTTCTTAATCCTTATTATACTACTGCTACTAATATAGTAAGCAGTGTTGCCTTATTGTTCTTTTACTAATTAGCTGCTAATTTTTCTAGTGTAGTCCGCCCCTAACAGCAACAAGCGTGAGCGTTGCTTAGATAGCTATTGTCTAGAGCGTAATTGTTGCTTAGAAAGCCTGCGCTAACAACGTAAAAACAGTGCTAAGCATAAGCATTATGCGCGCTAAAGCCTGTTTTTAACAATAAGATTTAGCAAGCAGCAAGTTTCTAATATAATGAGAGTTAGTTGCTTCTACTTACAATAAAGCTAGTTTTATAAAAGTAATAGAAATTGTTATCTATAATACTCTACTTTAGCTTTATCCTTTCTACTAAGTTAAACTATCGCTTGATAGCTGCTAGGTCTTTGCAGGAAGCTTGCTAGTCATTATAAAAATAGCTTTAGCGCGTATAAAGTTTAGATGTCTACTTGATAAAGTTATTAACCTAGTTTTTGCTTATACAATTACTACTGCGCTTATTCAATAGTTTATTAGCTATTACTTTAATATTAAGCTTTGTAAACGTAAATCCTTACGCAGACTCTTTAAGAATACGTTTAACTATAGCTTCTTCTAGCTTATTTAGGCGCTTGAAATTTAGTTTGCAGTTGCGTTAGGAGCGCTTTCGAGCGCGGTAGTAAGATAAAGTTCTTTAAGGCACGTTATAAATAAAAGCAGTACGTTTTCACCTTGAAAACGTTATACCTAGATAATTAAAAGGGCAAACCAAAGATTTAACTTAGGATAAGTTAATAGATATTGGCGTTGTTAAGACATAACGCGTTATAGTGTCAACGTTAACGCGCTAGTGGGGTGTAAGCCATTCGCTTAGGTGAGCCATTCGTTTGTAAACCACGTTAGATGTACTAGTAAGTCTAGCTAGTGTAGCCTCAAAGGCGCGCTAAGTTAGTAATTTGCAGAGAGTTGCTCGCTATTCTTGTATTTGTAATTAGTTAGTATGTTAAGAAGTTTAAATAAATTGTAAACAAATAAGAGGGTCTAAACTACTACTAGCGTACTTTAGGTTATGTAGAGAGAATCTAAACTGTAATTTAAAGCGCTAGGCTTATAACTGTAGAGAATAAGAAACTACTAATAGTAGTATAGAAGAACTTAATGTAGATTCTACTTTTCTATCTTTCTCTAAGACGTGCTATATATATCCAAAGAAAATAATTATAAGTTAGAAAAGCTGCTGTAGAACTTAGAGAAATACTTCTAAGTTTAACACGTAACCTTTAAAGCTTAGGAATAAGCTTTTAAGCTTAGTATAAAGACTTTAATGTATAGTTAACTAGCGCGAGCTTGGCGCGTAAGCCAACAGCGAATGGGCCTAATGCCTAGGGGCGTCTTAGCGCGTCGTGAGCTTTGAGGATAGTACGTTACATATGCGACATTTGCAGCTACTAAGCTTATCTTTTCAATAAAAATAAAGTAGCTAAGCAATTAAACAAAAGCTTTGAAACTCTTTTAAAGAAACTTATTAGTTACTTTTATTTTTTAAGGTGTCAAAGATAGTGGTTGTTGTTGTAGTCAAAATAGGGTTCTAAAAAAGTGAAAAGTAGCTACCCTCTACTAATTAATTGCAAAAGTCAAAAAAAAGATTGTGTATAGTTAATGAGATTCAAATAGTAGGTAGATAAGTTCTAGGAGGAAAGCTTAGACTACTGAGCGATAATCAGGGTCAAAAAACTTGCTAAGGTACTAAAAATTAACACTAGTTAAAACGTGTCTAACAGCGATTGCTAGCCTATAGCTAATAATAGGATTAAAGTAGGATTGCAATAAAATTGCAATATAATGTAATAGAGGAGGGAAAAGACACGTACGTACTGCAGCAGGAGCCTACAATACTTTATAAAGCTAAAGCTACTACTTCTTACTTACTGCTTCTTACCTTTTAAATAGTACTGTATACGAACAATTTGTATACAATACACTACAATAGCGTACAACCTCTATAATAAGCATCTCTTTAACCTTAACTCTTATCTAAAGACAAAAAGCTTTCTTGTCGTACACCTAGCCCCTAAACTAGTCTAGCTTAAGCTAAGTATGCAGACACCTAAGTTTATTAAGCATCTATAAACTTAGCCTTTTTAGGACTTTATAGTTATATCTCTTATCAACAACTCTAGAATCTATAATATCTCTATATACAAAAAGTATGTTAAGCCTCAACTTAGCTAGTTATAAAAGAAATATAAGATCTATAGAGTGTTTGCTAATACTAGCAAAGTACTTAAAATGCTCTACTTTAGTATCTCTTTCTTCTTGTTAATTATGTATAAGCTAAGTAAAGAAACTATTAACTAGTTAGGCTAGCTGTTGCATGACGTTAAAATAGCGATAGAAAAGAAAGAGGCAGGAAAGGAGGAGTATGCGTTCTATCGTCGCATGTATAGGTTAGAAAGCAAGGCAATAATAATACTACTTCTTTAATTTGTCTAAGAGTACCTAGAAGTGAAGCCTTAACATAAGTAGGCAGTATAAGCAGAATAGAGCGTGTTTAGTTAAGAGGCAATTCGCGTCTTTGTCTTACTTTTCTTCATTTCTGTCTAAACATGCTAGAGCGATACACTAATTGCGTGCCGGCAATACTAAATAAGAGGGCGTAAGCCTAGATACCTGTTGTTAGCAATAAATCTTTTTTTTTTACTAAAAAGATGTCTATAAAATATATAGTCACATTAAAAGGTTGTCTCAAAAGGCCGAAGCTAACCTATTAGTTACATAGTAAGCTCTAAAGCCTTTAACTTCTACTATATATAACTCTTGTCGCTTTACTAAGTTCGTATTATGCGTAATATTATATTGAATAAGATATTGCACTACTAAGGACAAACTTACAAGCTAATTAGATAGAATACAGTCCTTATAGTAAGTACTTTTAATAAAAATAAAATTTTCAAAGCTAACGAAGAGATTAACTAGCTTATAAAAATTATTTAAGCATAAGTAATAATATAGGAATAGGCTGGTAAATGGGTATAGGTTGGATTGTGGTTGGGGTCTGACGTAAGCTAACCTAACCTATACCTACGCTATTTACGCTAAACGTAGGTATAGGTTAGGTTAGGGTTACACAGACTAGTAGTTGTAGTTGTAGTTAAGTTACATAGACTAGTAGTTGTAGTTGTGGTTATGCGCACAGACCGTGGGTATAGGTTAGGTTGTAGTTAGGTTATAGAGGGAAGTAGTTAGGTTGTGGTTACGTGCTATTTATTGGAATAAATAGCTGTAATAATTACCTAAGATTATCTAAGAATAAAGTAAAATTAAGTAAGATTAGGAGAGGTAAACTAAGTAAACACTAATTTAGTTACAACTTTAACTTAACTACAACCACACGTCTGTGCAACTTAACTACAACTACAACTACTAGTCTATGCGACTTAACTACAACTACAACTACTAGTCTGTGCGACTTAACTAGACCTACAACCACTGGTCTGTGCGACCCCAACCCAACCTATAGCCACGCGTAGGTACCCACGACCTATTTACCAGCCTATATAGGAAGCTGTTTAGCTAATAAGTATTTAGCTAATAATAAAGACTATAAAAGGTCTGTTATAGTTTCTAACAGATAATATTTTAACAGCACGTAAGAACCGTTAAGCTGACACTTTTTAAGAAATTTGTGTAAAGCAAAATGTTTTTTAAGATAGCGACTAATGTCTAAGGCAACACTAGTGCCTCCTTTGCTAGAAGAATCAATACTAGGGCAAGGCATTTAAGCTAAATCTATAGGTACTAGTAAAAAGCAACTTAGCTTTTAAGAATTATAGACTACTAGTAAATTAAGCTCAATGAACTTGTAAAGAGTTTACGGCCTTATAAAAGAACAAGAGTTACTTTTCAAAATACTCAGCATAGTACTTAGAGTTCTTCAACACTACTTAGAGCTTTACTAAAAATTTTAGTAAAAATATTTGATAGAAAAAAAGTATAAAGAATTTTTAGAAAAAGATACTCAAGGCTAACTAATAAGGACTAACATCACACCAACATCGACTTTTCTGGAAACTGCTTGGAAACAACCGGATCTAGGAGAAACAACCACGAGGAATTGATTGCGATACTTTTTGAAGCCTACAGCGAAGGCGCTAGCGCGCTGTTGATGGTGAAAGAGTCACCTTCCCCCTCTCTTAGGAGGAAAAATTCTCTTAAAAGCTTAGACCACATCCCAAGGCATCTTAAGCTAACAGAAGTTAAGAAGCTTATTAAAGCTTAACTACACTAAGTGTAAAGGGCTAGAGCCTTAGTGTTCCCTAGTACTCGACCTGTGGCCTTCGTTAGCTTTTCTTACCTCAGCACTAGCAGCTGACTACCAGCCGCACTAATCACGCTAACTGTTAGCTGATCTGACAACCTCCGGCAACCTCAGTTAGTCCTAACCTAGGATAAGTCCTAATCATCCGGGTTAGAGATATAAAACCTACGTAGTCTCTCTCTGTAGTTCGATATCTAATTCATTTCACTGTTTCCTTTGCACTTTTGGTCAATCCAACGCACCCTTACACTAAGAAATTACAACACAAAAATATAATCAAAAACAACTTGCTTCTAGAGACCTAGAAGGATTGAATAAGAAGCAAATAGAGATAGATGCCGACAATATAACCACGCCCCGCCTAGAAAGGCAAACCCTAGAGGAGGAACTACAAAAGCCCTCTTATAATTAAACTAGAAGCAATTTCTCTCCTTTTATTAGATCTATACCTTAATTCCTAATTAGGAATAAAACACTAAAAGCCTCCTTAGGTAAAGAGGCACTAAAAATTGCTAGAAACCTAGTATTTTAAGCTACTGATTTAGCTAAAAATAACTTAACTTAGCAAACAAGCCTACTAGACCTAGTAGAGGTCTTTAAAGATTATACAGAAAATAGCAAAGTAAATAAGGAAAACACCACTATCTTAGTAGACTAAATATTAAGCCTCTCTAACGCCTTAACAGAGCGTAGAGAGAAAGATCAATAAGTTAGTATAGAGAAACTAACAACAGACACACCTATACAGTACACGCTTATACAAAGCACTCTCTAGGCCTCCTATACTACTATAGCAGGCAATAACAAAAATTAACTATAGAAAAATACACAAAAGACTTAAAAACTAAAAGCTACTAGTCTATAAAATTAATAGCTAGTCCTAGTTAGTAAAACTACAAAAGACTTTAACGCCTATAAACTTAGGAACGCTTTTAACAACGCATTTGCAACAAAAAGAGAAGTATAATCTTTTATAGTTGCCTTTATTACAAGATCCTTAAAAGGAAACAAAATTATTACAACTACACTAGCCTTTGAGGCAAAATACCTTCTTAAGAATTAGGTAATATAGCAGAATATTACAACTTTTAAGGCTACTTAACTTATTGGGCCTTAGTTCAAAGTTGTTATCTATAAGCTGCCTATAAATTATATCCTTAAGGTTATGAAAGAAGAAATTCAAACTTTTAACAAAGATCTTAAAGTAATAGGCGATTTTTTTTAGCTTATACTTAAGAATAAAAGAAGAAACTAAAACTTTAGTTTAGCCTGCGTTGCTTTTGCTACAGAGAAAGAAGCCTAAAAAGCTATTAGAGAGAAACTGAATATCTTTAGGCAAAGCCTCACAGCACAAAAACTACAAGTTATTAATATTTTTAAGCAATACACTAAATGCTAGAGATTTAGCTACTTTAAAATTAAATACTCAAAAGTAGCCTGCCAGATCTGCAGCAAATCTTACTACACTAGCTAACATGAGTACAAGTCTACATCGAACACCAGCTTTTCGAGGCGAGAAAAAGGTCTAGCGTAGCCTTTTTCTCGTCTCAACTATCTTAAACGCCTTCCTAAAATCAGCTTCTAATACTTGTTTTCTAGGTGCAGGTGTTGTAGCGCGCGCGCTAGCCGTTCGTAGAAAAACAGAGTAGATAACTGTTGAAAACTCTGCAAGTAGTCTGTGCGTAAGCTGATTTTAGAGTTCGATTGAAGGCAATTCAACTCCTACTTGACAAAGCAACGGCTTTCTACTTAGGTAGATAGATTTATTAGCGTAGTGAACTAATAGATTTATCTACCTAGCTATCTATTACTCGAAATCCCTATACCGACTCGATATACCGACCTCCTATATCGACCTACACATTAGAATCGATAGCTAGTGCTCCTAGCTATCTACCTACACCGAAATCCCTACGTACCAACTCGATATACCGACCTCCTATACCGACCTACACATTAGAATTGATAGCTAGACTAGCAACTAGCTATCTACCTACACCGAAATACCTCTATACCAACTCGATATACCGACCTCCTATATCGACCTACACATTAGAATCGATAGCTAGTGCTCCTAGCTATCTACCTACACCGAAATCCCTCCATACCAACTCGATATACTGACACAATATACCGACCTACACATTAGAATTGATGGCTAGACTAGCAACTAGCTATCTACCTATACTGCAATCCCTATACTAACTCGATATACTGACCTTATATATCGACCCTATACTGAACTGCTTAGCGTACCCATATAAGCAATACAAGAGGGCAGCTAGCATAGCCTACAACAACAACAAAGAAGAAGTAAAGGAGATAACTAGACTAGCATACTCGCTCTATATACTTTCTACAAAACAAAGGACTGAGAGAGATACTCGTTAAAACTACTCTAGGCTTTAAGCCTAACAAACGACTGAGAAAGCTACTCATTAAAACTATCCTAGGCTACGAGCCTCACCTTTATTTAGATAAACCCCTCCTTGTAAATAAAACATATATTAGAAAACACGACGTGGATACCTGTAGGTCCTAAACCTACACGTCTTATATAGTCTTTTAGGCTGAGAGAGGACGTTAAACTACAATAATAAAAAAAGTACAAGTCTTGTGCTAGTAAAGAAAAATCCTACATATATACTATATTTAAGTGTGCTAATTGCAATAAACCCTACGCTGCAAACAGCTAAGAATGCAATATCCTATAAGCTAGAATAGCTAGGACTAATTAAACTAAATAGTATAATTAAAGTCTTATAAGTATTGTTAACAGAAGTAACCCGGCTACAGAAAGCGCACTTAACTTAGCTATTATAGCTAACGCGAAGATTATTGCAATATAAGAGCCTTAGTTACTAAATAGACCCTATAAGGATATAAGATTGATTGCCTACCTAGACTTCACATAAATCTTACTAATATATAAAGGCTTATAACTAATGACTCTATTCTATATTTAAAAGGATTTAGAAGTAGAAGTTAATCCTTATATTAGCAACAACAACAACTTTTAAGCTATTACAGTATCTCTGAATGCAAAAAGATCTATATCTACAATATTTATAATAAAAAGAGCCTAAAACAAGGACTAAATACAACAACAATCTAAAGACGCCTTCTAGGAGAGTCTATAGAATCCTTTTTAATTATTCTAGAGAATTTTAATTGCTACTACCTTAGATAGAGCCTACAAGAATATAACTTAAACTAACAAATAGAGGTTTTAGTAAAGTAGGTTAACAATTAAAACCTAACTCTACTAAACACTATAAGAGTTAGCACTTTCTTTAAAGGTTACATGTAAAGAGAAAGCGTGCTTAACTTTACTTATTTAATAAATAATATAGCTTCTAGTATTCTAGACTAGCAAGCTAGCCCTAAAGTTAGATTAAACTACTACGCTATCTTTATTAGTACTATTAATTAAGGCTAGCCACCTAGCTAGCTAAAGAAATACAACAAAAGAAAAATAAATTAAAACCTTTTTAATAGCACTCTACAAGAAAAAATTACCTAAGTAAAGCTAGAGGAGCAGTTACTAGCTCTACTACGCGCCTCTAACTACTTTTTAAGGCAGCTTCTTCTAGGCCTTAGTAAGCCTATAGAGGGATAACTAGATAAAATAGCAGAGGACTTTACAACAGTAATTTAACAGGCATACAGATAATTTACTTTTTTTGTAAACTAAAACCTAAAACTAAAGCCCTAGTAGACTAGCAATCTAAATCTCCTTAAAGCTAGCCTAAACAGAGCCTTTTAAAATTTCAAGCAATTAGCAAGAAGAGAAGACAACACGCTTTTTATATAGAAAAAAGATTACTTGCTTACTAAGAACAAATACCTTCAAGCTATCAAGAAAGCTAAACTTAACTATTAAGAATAGTTCCTCTAAAGTAAATTACCTAAAGAGATATTTAAAGCAATAGCCTATATGAAATATAACCTCTTAACAAGAATCTCTGCTATTAAAAGCAAAAAAATCTTTTAAAGAAAAGTGCTAAACTTTTAGAAAAGAGTTATTTCTACCGCCTCCCTCTACACCTATGCCCTCGCTAAGCAACTACTAAGAAAACAATAACTAGGAGTAGCTAAGCTTAATAAAAGAAGAGCTCTACACCGCCTATTAGAAAGTAAAAACCACCTTACTAGGACTAGATAGAATCAGCTAGAAAGTTATCTCTAAAGTATATAGCTATTAACTAAGCATCTTCTTTGAAGTCTATTTAACACTATTTTACCTAGGATACTAACTAAAGTGCTAGAGAAAAGCAAAAAGAGTGATTCTAAGAAAACCTAATAAGCTAGACTACTTAATCTCTAAGGCTTATAAAGTGATCTTGCTTCTATACTACCTAGAAAAAGCACTAGAAAGGCTCTGCTTAAAAAAATTAAGAACCCTAGCAGAAACAACAGACCTACTCGACCCTACGCAAATGAAAAGTAAATAAAAAAAATTAGCTATTAACACTGCACTACTATTCTACAACAACATCTAACAACAAAGAGAAAAAATGGAGTTACTTTAACAGCCTTTTTAGATATTAAAGATGCTTTTAACTACCTATCTAGGAACAAGCTGCTAGAAAATATAAGCAATCAACAACTATTAGTCTGCCTTTTTTATAAATAAACTTAATCCTTATAAAAAGGCTCCTAAAGCTATCTTTTAATAGGCATATAAAAGATTTATAGAAAGTTAATACCAGTAAACCTTAAGGAAGCCTAGCCTATCCTATCTTATTTCTAATCTTCACAAAACCACTATTCTCATTAATAATAGCAAGCAACAATATATACTTCTTATCTTATATAAACAACGTTAAACTCTTATTATTAAGAATATCTATTAAAAAGAACATTAAACTATTTAAAAGAGAGCTGGTAAAGCTGTTTAGTAAAGTAAAGGAGTTAGCTATTAAGTTTAATAGCTCTAAAACAGAATTAGCAAATTGAACAAAATTAAGAAAGAATATAAATATATTTCTTACGCTACCTACCTAAGAGACCTTCTAGCTAAAAGGACTAGTTAAATAGCTAAACATCTTCTTAAATACTACTTTCAAGTTTTGAGAACACTGCTATATAAAGATACAACAAGCAAACTAAGCCTTTACCTACTTAAGTAGGCTAGCTAACATTAATAAAGACCTATCACTAAGAGTAATGAGGCAATTATACTTAGCGTGCATTACTAGCGTAGCTAATAATAAATATTAGCTATTTTAGAAAGGCCAACAACACGTTCTGAATAGTAGGCAAAAACTACAAAACTAGGCTTGTAGAAAGATTTTAGAAACTTTTAGATCTTCTCCTACAATGCCTAGCAAGGTAAAAGCTGCTCTATACCTACCTAGAGTTAGGCTAAACAACTCTATAAGAAGATACACCTTTAGGTCTACTTTACTAGATCTAAAGCACTTTCTAAAAGCTGCTATTAACAACAATAATAAAAGAGATTAACTTAGTTAAAATTACGCAATCTATCTCTGTAGCCCTCTAAAACAATATAAAAGAAATACATTATTACGCCTTTATACTATAGAACGCTAAAACGCCTTATAAAGTCTACATCTTAGACAAGCTAAAAGACACTGAAGCTAAAAACTGTAAAAAACTAGTAGTTAATAACAGCCTTTTATTAATATACTTAGATGCCTTAGCTATGAGAGGCAGCAAAGGAATTAGCGTAGGCGTTGCTACTTATAGAGGAGTTACCTTTACAGAAGAAATACAAGCTAGTATAAAGAAAAACTCGCTAGTTTATAATAGTAAACTAGGAAGCATTACCTTAGAGTTAGAGAAAGTAGTCTGCCCATTAAATAACTACTTAAACGTTAAGATCTAGGCAGATAATTAGGCTGCTTTATTTAAATCAAAGAACACCTTAAATAACCCTAGCTAAGAGTAGCAAATTAAGTATATCAAAGTAGCAACCTAATCAAAAGAAAAAGGCATTACTCCTACGCTATAATAGGTCTTAGGTTACTAGAACATACTAAGAAATAAACAAGCAAACTCTCTAGCAAAAGAGGCTATAAAGATAAACTTCTTAACAAACAAGACTAGCTTAGTAGTTATTAGTTCTTAAATTAAACAACTAGCTAATGTTAAATAGTTAAGTCTTCTTAAGAAATATAAAAAAAAGCTACTAGCAAGGACTTTAGCACTTACTTAGCGACTTTTAAATAGAAATTAAGAAAATAAATACCTATCTCTCCTACTAGAAGAGATATATCTAGCTCTTTTTTTCAATCAAAATTAGGTTATAGCTACCTAAAGAGCTACTTATTTAAGAGAGGAATAGTAGAATCTAAAACCTGCTTATGCAACTTTAGAGCTACACAGAACACAGCCTATATAATTCTTAAATGCTGGCTAAATAAGGATTATAAAGCTATACTTTAGAACTCCTGTACAGAGCTAATCTCTCTATGGTATCTTTTCTAAATAGAAGCAGGCATTAAGGCTACTATAGCCTTTCTATAAGAAATTAAGGTTAGTACATAAGCCTAGTACAAAGAAATCTTAGATAACTAGACGTAAACGCCTTTCTAGGCGTCCTTGCTCTACTCACTCTTCATCCCTCCCCCTTTCCCCCCCTCTAATCTATACACAACAGGCTACGAGCCTTACCTTTATTTAGATAAACTACTCCCTGTAAATAACTTAGAAGACAAAACTACATAAATACCTGCAGGCCTCAGCCTGCACGTCTTATATAGCCCTTCAGGCTGAGAAAGGACGTTAAATTACAATAAAAAAAAGGACTAACATCGTCCAAACGTGATAAGTATAAGTATATATACTACTTTTATCAAGATTTTTCTCAAGGCTCTTAAGCTTAAAGTACCACTTCTTTAGCTTTAAGACTTTAGAAGAGAGCTAATTATAGTTTAGACTATAGTAGTAGCAGCTTTTAGAAAAGTAAATTGGTTTTGAAATATACTTTGATTACTTTCTTAAGCTTCTAAAGAAGTAGAAAGACAGCTTTCACTATTAATATAGAACTCTTTTTGGACAGGCTAGCTAAAAGAAAATCAATAAACTTCTTTTAAAAAAGTACCTAGATAGAGATAAAGTTTTCGAAAAACTTAAGCTGCTCTTTCTTAAGTAAGTCCTTACTTACAAGCTTAATACAAATAGCTACTTTTCTAGGTCTAAAGCATGTTTTCTAGAAAAAAAAATTGAAGCAAAGAACTTACTGTACTCAATATATACAGTAACACTAGCTACGTTATCTTTTAAGCTTATCATTATAACTGTAGCTAAGTTCAATATAGAAATATAGTAGCTTAATAAAGCAGAAGCGTTTTTTAATACTTATTTATTTTTTAAGGTGTCAAAGGTGGTGGTTGTTGTTGTAGTCAAAATGGGGTTCCAAAAAAGTGAAAAGCAGCTACCCTCTACTAATCAATCGCAAAAGTCAAAAAAAAAAAGATTGTGTGTAGTCAACGAGATTCGAACGGTGGGTGGATGAGTTCTGGGAGGAATGCTCAGACCACCGAGCGATAATCAGGGTCAAAAAAATTTGCTAAGGTACTAAAAAACGACACTAGTTGAAACGTGTCCAACGGCGATTGCCAGCCTATGGCTGACAACAGTTTTAACACTTATATTAGAAATAGATTAATAGTCTTGTACAACTTAATAGACTGCTATAAGCGCCTAAGGTAGTAGGTTAAGCTTAAAAGAACTTTATATATCCGATAAGACTTACTCTTATAATAGTATATTACGATTTTTAAGTACGCTAAAAAAAGCTTAACTAATAGGCCATAGCAAAAGAGCTATGCTTATTCTCTACTAGGAAGCGGCTTTATACTTTTATTATTATATATGAATACTATACTTTTTACGTTTCGTTAGACTTTTTAAACCGAAGCTTACAAGCTTCTTGAATCTATTGAAAATACTCACAAGGTTAAGAATAAAAAAAAGGCAAGCTAGTTTCTAGGGATAAAAATCGAAAGAGATAACAAGAAGCGTAAAGTAGCACTACTATATAATACTTAAATTAATAAAACTGCTAAATATTTTGATTCAGACGCTCTTAGTAAGTTTTTTTAAACTTGGTTACCTTTAAAAAAAGCTAGTTAACAATCTAAAAGAGACTTGAAAGCTCTAAATTAGGCTCACTAAGAGGGCGTTGGTAGCGCGCTGTACATAGCTATTATACTGCGTTCTAACGCTGCCTGCACACTTATAAGCTCTTTTACCTTTTTTATGAACTTTTCAAAGGTCTATATAAAGGCTATAAATAACATTATATGGTAATTCTACAGTATAAAGCTGAGGATATTGATACATAACGTGGTTCACAAGCGAGCGAGCACCCCAAGCGAGCGAGCACGCAAAAACCTCACCAAAACTTCAAACTAGCAGGGGTCTATTTCTCAACAACTACCAAGTAGAATTCTCTAAAAATCTATTTCAATCGCTGCACCTTCATAAAGAGTAAGCTCTAAAAAAATTGAGTAATTCTATCAAGTAGTTGTAGAGATAGACTACTTACACCCTTGTAAGACCACAAAACTAAAAATATCTCTTTTAATATTAAAGCTAGAGTTTTAAAATTTAAAAGGCTTATTCTTTATATAGATGCAATGATTTTGTCAAGTTTTGAAAGAATTTTACTTGGTAGTTGTTAAGAAATAGACCCCTGCTAGTTTGAAGTTTTGGTGAGGTTTTTGCGTGCTCGCTCGCTTGGGGTGCTCGCTCGCTTGTGAACCACGTTAGTAATACTAATAGTGAAAGGCTGGATTTTTATGAATGCTCGATTTTTAGAATTAATTTAGAGACTTGATCATTTTTTTAAGACTTGATTATAATGCTTTTTAAATGTTTAATAGTTTATAAAGCAACCAACTAAGCTATATTTATAACTTTAACAATTAAAGCTAAGCTTTTCGCGTAAAACTATGGCGAAAAAAACTTGATAGTAATTAAAAGACTATTTGATAGGCTTAAGCTTGTAATCTAATAAGCTTAGAAAATCTTTTATTATAACGAAAAAATTATTCGCCTGGTCATCAAAAGATGATAAAGTAATACTACTAAGCTCTGATATTTTAATATAAAAATTAGTGAACTCTATCAAAAGTACGCTAAAGGCTTGCTTTAGAATATGTATTTGCGAATAGCTAAGATGCTAGCTGATAGATTTACTAAGTATTTATTAAGGTAAAAGCTAAAGTACTTTTAATACCTTGTTAACATAAAACGCGTTTAATAAAAAGTATCATAAATATTAAGAAGAATAAAAAAGATAGAGATAAGTGCTTGATAACTAGGGTAAATTAGCTGTCTACCGTTAACAAACTTATAAAACTATATAATAGCTTCGGCCTTTCAAGACAACCTTTTGATGTAACTACACATTTTATAGACACCTTTTTAGTAAAAAAAAAGATTTATTGCTAACAATAGGTATCTAGGCTCACGCCCCTTTGTTTAGCATTGCTAGCACGCAATTAGTGTGTCGCTCTAGCATGTTTAGACAGAAACGAAGAAAAGCAAGACAAAGACATGAATTGCCTTTTAACTTAACGCGCTCTATTCTACCTATACTGCCTACTTATATTAAGGCTTTACTTCTAGGTACTCTTAGACAAATTAAAGAAGTAGCACTATTATCGCCTTGCTTTCTAACTTATACATGCGATAATAGAACACCTACTTCTCTTTTCTTGCCTCATTCTTCTTTATCGCCATTTCGACGTTATGTAATAGCTAGCCTAACTAGTTAATAGTTTTTTTACTTAGCTTATGCACAATTAACAAGAAGAAAGAGATACTAAAGTAGAGCATTTTAAGTACTTTGCTAGTATTAGCAAATACCTTGTAGATTTTATATTTCTTCTACAACTAGCTAAGTTAAGGCTTAACATTCTTTTTATATATAGAGATATTGTAGATTCTAGAGTTGTTTATAATAGATATAATTATAAAGTCCTAAAGAGGCTAAGTTTATAGATGCTTAATAAACTTAGGTGTCTATATAGTTAGCTTAAGCTAGACTAGTTTAGGGGCTAGGTGTACGACAAGAAAGCTTTTTGTCTTTAGATAAGAGTTAAGGTTAAAGAGATGCTTATTATAGAGGTTGTACGCTATTGTAGTGTATTGTATACAAATTGTTCGTATACAGTACTATTTGGCTTCGGCCTTTTAAGACAACCTTTTAATGTAACTATACATTTTGTAGACACCTTTTTAGTAAAAAAAAAGATTTATTGCTAACAATAGGTATCTAGGCTTACGCCCCCTTGTTTAGTATTGCTAGCACGCAATTAGTGTGTCGCATGTTTAGACAGAAACAAAGAAAAGCAAGACAAAGACGCAAATTGCCTTTTAACTTAATATGCTTTATCTTGCCTATTCTTATTACTTTACTGCTAGGCGCTCCTAGACAAAGTAAAGTAGTAATACTATTATTACCTTGCTTGCTAACTTATAGACGCGATAATAGAAAGCCTACTCCTCTTTTCCTGCCTCTTTCTTTTCTATAGCTAATTTGATGTCTTGCAATAGCTGTTTAAGCTAAGTTCTAGTCTCTATACTTAGCCTTTGCACAACAAACAGGAAGAGAGAGATACTAAAGTAATAGATCTTAAGTACTACGCTAATATTAGCAAATACCTTAGAGATTATGTATTCTTCATACAACTAGCTAAATTAGAGCTTAATAATCTTTTTATATATAGAGATATTACAGATAAGAGACTTGTTTAAGATTTTTATAAACTTAGAAGTCTAGCTAAGTAGTTAAGTTTTAAGATACTTAATAAATTTAGGTGTCTATATATGTAGTTTAAGTTAGACTAAATTAGGTACTGGGTAGACAGTAACAAAAGATGCTTTTTTTAGAAGAGAGCTTAGAATAAAGAGATACTCGCCGCGGAGGTTATACGCAATTATAGTGTATTGTATACAAATTATTTATATGCAGTGCTGTTTAAAAGGTAAGAAGCAGTAGGTAAGCAGCAGCAGCTTCAGCTTTATAAAGTATTATAGGCTCCTGCTGCAGTACGTACGTGTCCTTTCCTTCCTCTATTGCATTATGTTGCAATCCTATTGCAATCCTACTATAATCCTGTTGTTAGCTATAGGCTGGCAATCGCCGTTAGACACGTTTCAACTAGTGTCGTTTTTTAGTACGTTAGCAAATTTTTTAACCCTAATTATCGCTTAGTAGTCTAAGCTTTCCTCCTAGAACTTATCTACCTACTGTTTAAATCTTGTTAACTATACATAATCTTTTTTTTTGACTTTTGCAATTAATTAGTAGAGAGTAGCTGCTTTTCACTTTTTTAGAACCCTATTTTGACTACAACAACAACTACTATCTTTGACACCTTAAAAAAAAACTATATAAGTTTTCAGGTAACAAGGAGGTCTACTTGCTTTTTTAATAGCTTCTTAGTGCGTAGACAGCACGTAAACAGACTGTTAAAGAGGTTAGTATGCTCTGTCTAGTTTTTTAAACTTTTTTTCTTTTTCTTCATACTAGCAAGGCCTTTTATAGCCTTTTTCTTTTTAGCTACTTTCTTTAGGAGGAGGTATACAGCAGCTTATAAGCTTTCTAGCCTACTTACTTTGATATATAAGTTAGTGTAATAAGCTTAAAGAAGGAGAAAGAAGAACTTATGTTAGTAAGTCTTCCCAGAGCCTAGCAAGAAGCTTATTAGCAAAAAAAAAAGTAATTTCAAACTTGAGTTATGATTAAAATCTTAAAATTTTGGTGGGAATAATATATAAAACTTTATTGGCTTCGGCCTTTTAAGACAGCCTTTTGATGTGACTACACAATGTGTAGACACCTATTTAGTAAAAAAATATTTATTGCTAACAACAGGTATCCGGGCTCACGCCCCCTTGCTCGGCATTGCCGGCACGCAATCAATGTGTCGCATATTCGGACGGAAACGAAGAAAAGCATAATTCTATTGCCAGCCTATGGCTGGCAATCGTCGTTGGACACGTTTTTTTTTAAATGTGGTTTAACGTCCTTTCTCAGCCTAAGGCTATACAAGACGTGCAGGCTAGACCGGCAGGTAACTATGTAGGGTTTTTTAATATATGTTTTTAATTACAAGGAGGAATTTATCTAAATAAAGGTGAGGCTTGTAGCTTAGGGTAGTTTCAATAATTATTATTCTTAGTTCTTTGTTTTGTAAGAGGTAAGTAAAGCTAGTATGCTAGTCTAGTTATCTCCTTTACTTCTTATTTGTTGTTGTTGTTGTAGGCTATGCTAGCTGCCCTCTTGTATTGCTTATATATAAGCAGTTCAGTATAAGGTCGATATATTAAGTTAGTATATTAAGTTAGTATAGAGGATTTAGTGTAAGCAGATAGCTAGTTGCTAGTCTAGCTATTAATTCTAATGTGTAGGTCGGTATATTGGGTTAGTATATTAAGATGGTATGGAGAAATTTCAGTGTAGGTAGATAGCTAGAGGTCTAGCTATCTATTCTAATGTGTAGGTCGGTATATTGGGTTAGTATATTAAGATGGTATGGAGAAATTTCAGTGTAGGTAGATAGCTAGAGGTCTAGCTATCTATTCTAATGTGTAGGTCGATATAGTATGTCGGTATATCGAGTTGGTATAGAGATTTCGAGTAATAGATAGCTAAGTAAATAGCTTTATTGGTTTACTACGCTATTAAATCTATTATACCTAGGTAGAAAGCTGTTGCTTTATTAAGTAGAAGTTAGATTGTGCCTTTGATTAAACTCTAAAATTAGCTTTCGCACAGACTACTTGCAGAGTTCTTAACAGGTAACTACTCTGTTTTTCTACAAACAGCTAGCGCGCGCTACAACACCTGCACTAAGAAATCAAGTGTTAGAAACCAATTTTAGAAAGGCGGTTAAGATAGATGAGACGAGAAAAAGGCAAAGCTAGGCTTTTTTCTCACCCTAAAAAGTTAGTTTTCGATGACTATTACTAGCTTGAATACGTTAAAAATAACTAAAACTTTATAAGTCTTTCTAATAAAGCACTGCTAGCAGTGCATCTTAGAGCTGCTAAGTAAAGTGCTTTTGATACACTTCAAATAGAGCACGCTATAATACGTACTAAGTATACTTTAGCATTTAAGTATTGCTGCTAAAGTCTTACGCCTATAGGGAGTCTTGACTAAAGTTTTTACTTTACTTACACGCTTTTTAGACACATAGGCTAGTGCTATACTTAAACTAGTACTAGTTGACTTTATATAAAGAGCGCGTTTTACTAAAGGTATCTGCGCTACTAGTAAAAGCTGCGACGGCAGCGGCGACAAGGGTAAAGGCGGCGGCGGTGGTAAGGGCGGTAAAGGCGGGGGCAGGCGCGCAGTAGCGTGGGCAGCACTCTAGGCAGTTGTAGCCTATTATATTTTTTACTTTCATATAGAGTTATTGACTAAATACAAAAAGTGCCGAAATAAAGCTAAAAGCTTTATAGAAGTATGAAGTAGCGCGTAATAGCTTAAAAAGCTATATAAAAGTATACTTAATTTATTGTTTTAAGGTGTAAAAAGTGGTGGTAGTTGTTGTAGTTAAAATAGAGTTTCCAAGAAGTTAAAAGCAGCTACTCTCTAATAATAAGTTGTAAGAGTCAAGAAAAAATTATATATAATTAACAAGATTGAAACAGCTAGTAAATAAGTTCTAGGAGGAAAGCTTAGACTACCAAGTGATGATTAGGGTTAAAGAAATTCACTAAGGTACTAAAAAACAACACTTGTTAAAACGTGTCCAACAGCGATTGCTAGCCTATAGCTAGCAATAAGATTATAGTAAAATTGCAATAGAATTGCAATATGATGTAATGGAGAAGAGAAGGAACACGCAGCAGGAGCCTGCAATGCTTTATAAAGCTAATACTCTTTACTTACTGCTTCTTACCTTTTAAACAGCACTATATACAAACAATTCGCATACAATACACTACCATAGCGTACAATATCTGCAGCAAGCTGTTGTAGATTTCATCTCCAAGGCTTATAACCTTTAAGAGATTATGGAGATGCGCAAAGTGAACAATAAGGATAAGAGAATAAAAGAATAGAGACTAGGGGAAGAGAGTGCTAAGCTAACTTATGTTATGCAGCTACCTATTGCAATTTGTTTCTCTTTCTTGGTTTCTAACTACAAGCCAAACTACAGTCTATATATACCTATTACTTGCATTCTAGAAAGATCTGTACTTACGCAATAGCGTGCGTAGTAGATTGCGTAATCTATAGTAGAATGCGTAATCCTGAACGTTATTAATCACAATTGATAACAATGATAAGTAATACTAGTAGCATAATAGCTTCTAGTAATCAATCGATCGAAGGTTGATAGTAGATTCCGGGTGTGATTTTGAGCACCTGGATTCTGCGGAGAAACAGCTGAGTAGCTTAATCTCCAACACAAGCATCTTCTTATTCTAGACTTTTTTTCTAAAAACAAGCATCATTCGCTACTATCTACTTAGCACCTTATCTAGTCTAATTTAAATTGCTTATGTAAACACCTAAGTTTATGAAGTATTTTAAAACTTAACTCCCTAGCTAGACTTCTAGGTTTTTAAAAATCTTAATCAAGTTCTTTATATAAAATATCTTTACACATATAAAGATTGTTAAGCCCAAATTTAGCTAGTTGTAGAAGGAATATATAATGGCTAGAGTACTTGCTAATACTAGCGCAGTATTTAAAATCTATTACTTTAGCATCTTTCTTTTCCTATTTGTTGTGCAAGAGATATGTATAGAAACTAGAACTTAGCTTCAACAGCTATTGCAAGACGTTAAATAAGCAATAAACAAAGAAAGAGGTAAGAAAAAAAGGTAGGCTTTCTATTATTGCGTTTATAAGTTAGTAAACAAAGTAATAATAGTGTTACTACTCTACTTCATCTAAGAGCTCCTAGCAGTAAAGTAACAAGGATAAGCAGAATAAGGCGCGTTAAGTTAAAGAGGCAATTTGCGTTTTTGTCTTACTTTTCTATGTTTCTGTCTAAACATGTGACATACTAGTTGCGTGCTAGTAATACTAAACAAAGAGGCATGAGCCTAGACACCTATTTTTGGTAATAAATGTTTTTTTTACTAGAAAGGTGTCTACAAAATGTGTAGTCACATCAAAAGGTTGTTTTAAAATGCCGAAGACAAAAGTATAGTAAAACCTACGTAAGTAATTAGAATTACTACTAGAGAATTTAAGTAAATTACAAAGTATTACTTATAGTAGCTATAGTAGTGCTAATTACTAAGCTTAAGAGACTTAAGAGTTTATTATTATTATCATTACGCCTTACGCTAAGCTATATTCATTTTTTAAGATGTTAAAGGTAGTGGTGGTTGTTATAGATGAAATAGAGTTCCAAAAAAGTAAAAAGCAGCTACACCCTACTTATTAATCGCAAGAATTAAAAAAAAAGATCGTGTGTAGTTTATAAGATTAAAACAGTAAGTAAATAAGTTTAATGAGGAAAGCCTAGACCACTAAGCAAGAATTAGGGTCCAAAAAATTTGCTCAAGGACTAAAAGACAACACTAGTTAAAACGAGTCCAATAGTAACTGCCAGCCTATAGCTAACAACATGATTACAGTAGAATTGCAATGAGATTGCAACATAATATAATAGAGAAAGGAAAGGACACGTACGAACTGCAGCAGGAGCATACAATACTTTATAAAGCTACTACTTTTTACCTACTACCTTTTACCAATTAAACAGCACCGCATACAAATAATTTGTATACAATACACTGCAATAGCAAAAGACCTCCGCAATAAGTATTTTCTTAACTTTCACTCTTATCTAAAGATAGGAAGCTTTCCTATTGTATATTTAGCCCCTAAACTAGTCTAGCTTAAGCTAATTATGTAGACACCTAAGTTAATAAAATATCTAGAAACTTAGTCTCTCTAACACTTTATAATTATATTTCTTATAAAAAACTTTAGAATACGCAATAACTCTAAATAGAAATTGAATATTAAGCTTCAACTGAGCTAGTTGTAGAAAAAATATAAAAATAATCAAGTATTCGCTAGTACTAGCAAAGTACTTTAAATACTCTACTTTAGTATCTTTTTACTCTTATTAACTATGTATTGTTGCCAGCCATAGGCTGGCAATCGCTGTTGAACACGTTTCAATTGGTGTCGTTTTTTGGTACCTTCAGCAAATTTTTTGACCCTGATTTCGCTCGGTGGTCTAAGCTTTTCTGCTCCGAGCGCTTAGCGCGTGGACCTCATCCACTCACCGTTCGAATTTCGTCGACTACACACAATCTTTTTTTGACTTTTGCGACTGATTAGTAGAGGGCAGCTGCATTTCACTTTTTTGGAAACCCCATTTTGACTACAACAACAACCACCACCTTTGATACCTTAAAAATAGATTTACTATGCATAAGCTTAGTAAAGAAACTATCAACTAGTTCAGCTAGCTATTACATAACGTTAGAATGGCAATTTAAAAAAAAGTAAAGAAAGAAGTAAGCGTTGTATTATCGTATATAGGAAATCCTAGAATAGCTACTATTAAACAGTCTTGTAATAGTTAAAGGCAAAGATCTAAGAGTTTTACAATATTACAAATAATGTACTTAGTTAACTAACCTTTGGTGTAATACCTAAGAAGTCTACTAGTAATGACTTCTAACTAGGCCCAAAGTTTAAAGGGGAAGCCTTTAGTTTTACAAATAAAGTAACTAGTTTAATAAACTAAGGTAATACAGTAATGTTTACTAGTAGTTCTGATAGTTCGAAGAATAATTATATAATTATGCTATAGATAAATACGTTAATAAGCTTAATAATATCAAAACTACTAATATTATACTATGAGGTAGAGAAAACGCTTCACATCATGTTTCTAAGTTAAAGAATACTTCGCGCTTAAAGGGCAAAGGCCCTGCCCTCTACTAAGATATTAATTTTGTCTAGTATAGAGAAATAAAGAAACAAAGAAGGCTAAGCAAGAATATAAGTGCCTAAAAAACTAATCACATAATATAAAGTAACACTTCTATCTCTAACTTACAGCCTATAGATATGTAGTTTCTATAAGAGAAAATATAAAGGCAATATTTCTACTAAAAGTTTGCTTTATAATACACTATTTTTAATTATAAGACTACTATAATTGTTTTAATAAGATAACAAGTAATTAGCTAATCTAAATTACTTATATTAAGGACTTTAAAGAAAAGCTATAAAGTTTGTAAATACGCTTTCTAATCCTAAGTTTAAAAGAATAATATTAAGGTAGCTAAACTACATTGCAACCGCCCGGCTTAGATAAGACGTACAAAGTTTTACTTTAGTAAACTTTGTAAAACAAGATAATCTTTAAAAATAGCTCAACAATTCTTTTAACAATGATCTTAAAGTTGTAGATAGTTTGAGTACGCTTAACATTATAATTCGTAAAGAAATTAAAGGATTTAGGTGTAATCTAGCGCACTTAAAATTTGTTCTAGGTGCTAATTAGCTAAATTAACGCACAGACCTAGAGCATCTCACTAATAAAACCTTAATCATTATATTACTTATTCAATTTATATATTATTATGTAATAAATGTATGTTTTTTAAATACGTAAACTTGTTATAAGGCGTATGAAAACGAGAACTCTTAGATAAGTAAGTTCAATAATAAATTTACTAAGGAGGTCCAAAGAGTCTAGCAGAGAAATAAGTAAGTAATTTCTTAAATAAACCTACGAAAATGCAAAATTATTCTTAAAAGTATGTAGCACTTCAAAGTGCCTAATTAACACTAGAGCATTAATGAATATCTGAAGACTTAGTACTATATAAGCATAAAAGATACTGTATTAAATAATAAACTATAGACTAGAACAGCTATCTTCTAGTATTACTTTAGCTAATAGCATATATAATGTCTCTGTAGAGACTAGGTTTAATATACCCATATAAATAGAAATAGTTACTATTATAAATATTTTAAGGAGTGTTGCTAATATTACTAGCATTATACTTTTAGAGAGACCTTAGTGTGTATGCGCAAGAATAGTAATATAGTATCATACTTTTAAACAAATTACATGCTAAGTTTTCTCTAAAAATAGTACTAAAAATATAGTCTTTGTTACGTCTAATCTATCTCTAAATTACCTTACGCAGACTATGAGGAATAAAGCCTCTAAAAATAATTTAGATAGAGAAACAGCAGGTAATATATAAGTATATATAATTTCAACTATAATTCATAATAGATTGCATGTAGTGTGCCGGTGCACAGGGTGATACTCTACTGCACACTAGGTCAGTGCTCAACCACCTAATCTTGAGGTATAAAACCTCTTTCGTGTACCACGGAAAGGGGTCACCATTTATTTCCTACTCACTCTACAACTTAACTCCTGCACTGTATCATTAAATGGGCGTCCCCTTCTACTAATAGTCTCTTATACTTAACCTACAATAAGATTATTATTTTACTAACCCTATTCTTACATGATCTAATTACTTATAATCTCCTGCCCTTTTAGTAGTATATCTTTATACACTCTAACACCTGTACAAATAGCAAAGCCTATAAGAATATACTTTACTACTTAGTATACAAAGAAACTTGTGCATAATTATTATAAGAATAGTACAATAATCTTACATAAGTATAGAATTTAGGAGAATACTAAAAAAGCTAGAATCCTAAGAAATATTACTAGATATACTTTTAGAGGGTTAGCACTATCCCCTACTATATACTATGCTAAGGACTATGCTACCTATGTTAGGAATAACAACTAAAAAAAGAAAACAAAAAACTACTAATGAAATAAACATGCGTTAATAAATGCTAAGTTAAAGTTTGTTTAGCAAAATAAAGGTAGTATACTATCTAGCAAAATAAAAGTAATCTGATATATATTTAAACGCTAGTTTAAAGTTTACATAGCAAAATAGTAGCAAGCCTATTTAGTAATAATTAAGATAAGTTATACATAAGTAAAAATAAAGAGCTAAAGTTCTACTTAGCAAAAACTAGGATATAACTAAATGCTTACAACTAAATATGTTTAAAGCGCTGATCTAAGGTATTCATCTAGTAAAAAAAACTAGTTACTAATGATTTAGATAGCACAAGTATATATTAGAGCCTACTAAGTAAAAAAAAAAGTACTAAAAAGACAAGAAATTATACAACTACTTCTAAATTAAGATATACTAGAAAGACTTTAAGAAACAATCTCTTATTTTTTTTAGAGACTAGACCTTGATTATTATATTACTAACTAACTACTGCTAACTATTAATACAAAGAACTTTTATAAGTACCACTATACTATAGATGTTAAAGAAGGATTAAAAGTTAAGTTAAAGACAAGAAGGCAC
This sequence comes from Alternaria sp. 'sect. Undifilum', assembly GCA_024321975.1. Lineage (NCBI taxonomy): Eukaryota > Fungi > Ascomycota > Dothideomycetes > Pleosporales > Pleosporaceae > Alternaria > Alternaria sp. 'sect. Undifilum'. The sequence goes on from JAJJZI010000003.1 coordinate 1,925,121, forward strand.
AACGCTTTCTTCTACTAGGCTTACAGCTGCTAGTTTTAAGTTACTATTAATACTATAACTATACTTATACACAACTTAGCGTTATCTATAGTTTAACTAAAACATAGTAAATTAGTCTTTACTAGAAAAGATATTACTAGATTTTTAGAAAAATTTAATAGACAAGCTAATAATAGAGACATCTATAATACTATAAAAGTCTCTATCTTACTAGACTATTTCTCTAACAAAAATATACTGCTTTTTTATATTTTAAAACGTTTACCTAGATATGTAGAGAGATAATAGTCTAAGTTATAAGCACACATAAAAGAATAGTAGAAAAATAAAAATACTGCTATTAAGATAAGTAAATATTTCTACCCTTAAGCTTACATCTTGCTAGAGGCTTGACAAGCGGATCACCCTGTTGATCAGGTGATCCTAGTAAGCTGAACACGTGACGGCCCCGCTAGCGTCTATATAAATGGGCTAGTTTATGAAGTATTGCAGGCTCCCGCTGCGGTACGTACGTGTCCTTTCCCTCCTCTATCGCATTATGTTGCAATCCTATTGCAATCCTACTATAATCCTGTTGTCAGCCATAGGCTAGCAATCGCCGTTGGACACGTTTTAACTGGTGTCGTTTTTTAGTACTTTAGCAAATTTTTTTGACCCTAATTATCGCTCGGTGGTCTGAGCTTTCCTCCCAGAACTCATCCACGTACCGTTCGAATCTCGTTGACTACACACAATCTTTTTTTTTGACTTTTGCGATTGATTAGTAGAGGGTAGCTGCTTTTCACTTTTTGGAACCCCATTTTGACTACAACAACAACCACCACCTTTGACACCTTAAAAATTAAATTCAACTGTTAGACAATAATTAAAAGAAGATTTATGAATAATAGAACAGTAACAGGAGAGTAACTTTCTGTACCTATATTAAGATGGAAAGTTAGAAAGCTAGTACTAGCGGATTAGCTACTAATAAACTAAGTAGAGCGTATTCTAGCTTATTAGTTTTAGCACTAATTAAACTAAGGGACTTTATTAAAGAAATTATGCTAAATATGTTTAGTGTAGCTTTTACTTCTTATGCCTTGTCTCTTTACACGATTATAGATAGAGAAGCAGCAGTCTACTTAGTTAATACTATAGATTACCTAGTACTAGGCACCCATTGCGAATGTATTAAAGACAAGACTATTAAGGCAGGCACTTAATCCTTTTCGTTGCTAGAATAGGAAATAGGCTGCTTAAGAATGTTCTGCATAGCGAGGCTAGCCCTAAGACAGCTAATCTTCTACTTACTAACGTTAAGTTTGTACTAGGCTTCTACGTTACTATTGTCTTAGAAGCATAGCCTAAATAGGCAGGTACTTAGTATTTAGAATAAAATTATACTATGCGCTTTGAAACAACTAAAAACAATGTTGTCTTAATTAACTTAGAGTGTTACTTTAATTTTTGATTTGTTAAATATAAGTAGGTCTCTTGTTATACTGCTTAACTACTGCTTGTAAACGCTGTAGCATAATTAAGGAAACCTTAGTTGCGCACTAGTAATAAAGATCTATAGCATAATAATTAGGCTTTTTAGAACAACAAGCAATTAAAGCTCTAATCTGCTTAGCGCAGAATATCAAGATTACTAGCAAGAAGCTTCTAGAATGTAATTACTACGCAACAGCTTATACTTTATAAGTAATTTTACAATCACTAAGAGAAAGATAACCTTAAACTTTCTATTAAATCTTATAGAATTTATTAAATTTCCTAACTAGTTAGCTAGCTAAGTAATAGTTACTAATTATTAAGGAAGATTACTTAGGCAAGCTGTATAATTACAATATCTAGTTGAAGACATTAGACAATATTATTCTAGTCATTAAAGGCTTTGTTACAAGGATTAAGAGGAAATATTAGTAGAAGATTATAGAAATTTATCAAGATAATAACACTGCTACACTACTTTAGAGAGAGTAATAAAGATATACTGAGTAGGTAATAGAGAAAAGAATTATAATTAAAACGCCACTGCTATACACTTCTAAGCCTAATAGCATGGCGGAGAGAGCTAGCTAAAAGCTAACTAATAAGGCTATCAAGATGCGCACAAGCGCTAATTTACTAGCTAAGCTTTAGCTAGTAATTATAGATGCAGCGGCTTACTTACATAGAATAAGCCTTACTAAAATTTATAGCTACTAATCCCCTAACTAGGTGCTTAAAGAATAGTTAAGGAAATATTTCTAATACTATTGACTACTTAAGATTAGATACTAGACTGCTAATCTACGCCTAGACTAGAGTAGAATTTATGCCTACAGCCGCTAAGCCTACCCTTTAAATAAGAAGAAGGCAGCTAGGCGTAATTTTAAGGACTTAAAGTTAATTCTTGCGGCTATATTAGTTTTTTCGTTAGTTATTAAGCCTCTAATATATACTATATATAAGTACTAATCCTTAATTAAGTATTTACTACCTATAATGTAACCTTTAATAAACAACAGTTCTACAAAGAAAATAGCAAGAAAGAGCTACTAAAGAATGAAGTAATTAAGATTATAAAAATTCTTTATAACGGCGAGCTAGTAAATTCTAGAGAAGACTTAGAAGTCTTACTTATTTAAGGAAGTATAGATTATGACACGCAGCTAACTACTAAAAGACTTAAGAGTAATTTATTTACTATTTTAAGTAGTATAGAAGGCATGCCTACTAAAGTTGAAAAGTAGATTAGAAGACGCTAAGTAAATAGAGTATAAGGCTAGTGCACTATTAGGAATTTGCTTAAATTAGTGCAGAATACTAGTCTTGCTACTTTAGAACTAACTCCTAAACTAGAGATCTTAGGGAGCGACGACGTAATTAATTGCAGAGTATTTAATAGTTAAATAGTAGTGCGCTTGCCTAAAGAAGCTAATCTGTTAATACCTAGATGTCGAGAGCCTTTTTTCAATAAGCTTGACAACTTATTACTAGTCTAATAGTTTATAGCTAAAGACTTTGACGCGCTAGCTAATTATAATAGGACCTTTACTTAAAGTAAGTAAGTTGCAGACCGTATATTATCTTGTAGGTTAAGATCCTAGGCCTTAAACAGCAGAAGAGGTAGGTAATTATAAGCTTAACTTCGATTTATAAGATAGAGTATAAGAATTACTAGCAAAAGCCTAGATTAGCTTATAAATTGTTATCGTCTACTACGCAAGCTAGGTGGCGGGCGTAAGCGTAGAGACGCAACCTAAGATTCTGACAATCAACTAGGGGGTAAAAGCGTAGGTAGTGTTAGCGCATTAATTATAAATTATAAGAATATATTATGAAATAATTTTTGTAATACCTACCTGCTTGGTTTGCAAGTAACTTAGGAAGACTAAGTAAGCCATAAGACTTTTAATTATATAGTTATAGTAGCTTTGCTTACTAAATATAAACTAAATTCAAGAAATGCTTAACTATATTGCAACAATTTGCTTAACCTACTAAGATTATAATTGTAATTACTTTAGCATTTTATAAAGGCCTTGTTTAAAGATACTTATAAAAAATAATTGATTATTTAAGTAAGAATAAGACTTAGACTAAGGTTTTTAAAAGAAGAAGCAAATAATTAAATAACACTTATAAAGTAGGTTTAGACCTACAAGTTTAATTAGAACAACTTTTTTTTATATATAAGGCATATATTCTTATAAAAAGTAATCTCTAAAAGAAGGACTTAATTAATTTAACATACGCTGCTATGTTAGCAGCTAAGTCCTTTTAAGCAGCAATAGCAACTGCTGCTAAAAATGATCTTAAAATTAAGTAATATAATATTGTAGAAGCATTCCTTAATGCGTTAATGACAGCAGACAATGTAGTAATTTATAAAATACTAAATAGCTTTAAGAAGCCTAGAAAGTGTGTGTAACCTAACTGCGCACTATATAAATTACAAGACTCGCTACTGTTATAGTATAAGGAGTTCTTAGGATTACTAAGAGAGATTAAACTAATTGCCTTACTAGAGAAGCTCTACCTCCTGTTTAATTAAGAAAGGAGAATCCTAGTTTCATTTTATGTAGATAATATCCTACTGCTCTTCGCGAAAGATTATAAGTAGAAAGTTATAAATTTTTAGTTAAAGATTATAGGCAAGTATAAGATACAGGAACAAGAATTAGTTATATTGTTCCTTAGTATATAGGTAATTAGTGATTGTAAAAAGCAAACAATTACGCTTGTATATAATAAGTATATTAATAAGATTGCAAAAGAGATTTAAGCTAAAGAATAGCAGCTTCCTTAAGACTTTACTGCTGTTAGAGAAGCTAATTGAGAACACTAGCGAAGCAACTAAGAAAGAGTTAAATTAGTGCTGTACACAGCTATTATGCTGTAACTAGAGGTTGCTTACTTAATCTTAAAGCTTTTACATTTCCTTACAAACTTTAGTAATTAGTATATAAAAGTTGTTAAACAGGTAATTATGTACCTTTATTAGATAAGATAGAATGCGATCTAATATAGGAACCACAATAGCCTATACTTAAAAATTTTAGGCGACGCTTCTTTTGCAAATGATTAGGAAACTCGTTAATTGTCTTATAAATACATAGCTATTTTATATAGTATTATAATATTTTAGAAGGCGGCTTAGCAGACTATAGTAACTATGTTGACTACTAAGGCTAAGCTGCTCGCCCTTAAGCATACTACTAAGGAGGCTATAGCCTTTAAGCGCTTCTTTTGTAAGCAGTTTTTTAATTTAGGAGACGTCTAGATAGTCTAGTGTAACAACTGACAAATAATTAGGCTTGTAGTAAAAAAGATTAAGTAGATTAGCACTTGTTTAAGACATGTAGATACACAAAACATGTAGCTGCAGTAGGAATATACTAAAGAATTATTTTAGATTAAGTATCTAGAAACAGCAATTATGCTAGCTAATAGACTAACTAAGTTGCTTACTTAACAACAGTTTAACAAGTTTAAGTAGTTGCTTAATCTTTAGCACGTTAAGCAATTAATTAAAGGTAATAAAAATTAACAAGCAAAGGATTTGTATTAAGTAGCAACATCTATATACTAGGCTAGGTCTTCTCTTAATAGCTTAGCATAAGCGGGAGAACAGAAGCTAAACAAGTAGGAAACTAAAAACTAGAAATAGAAATAAGCTTACTAATAAGCATTAGAATTATTATACTTGCTAGACTCTATTAGCAGATCTTGCTTAGCTTTTTAAGCTTTAGCAAGCTTAAGCGCATTATTAGCTATCTTAGCTTAGATAGCAAGGGTCTAAAGGCGAGCAGCATAAAGATGCGAATCTCATCTATTACTCCTCTATATAGAGTTGTAAGATGATTGTTAGCTTACCCTAGCATACTTATGCCTATATAATTAAGTTGTATAGCAATTAGGGCGACGAGCAGCAAGATTGCGGCGATATAGACTAGAAGAGGGCAGCATTCCGCGAGTATACTATTTTTAAAGAGTTAGTTAACGCAGAGGATGCTGCTGTTGCTGCTACTATTATTAATTATAAGCTAGCTATTAAGCAGGCTACAACGTAGGTTAACTAGAAGAATAAGTAGCATAAGGCTGCGTATTATAATGCTTTTGTCTAAAAAGACAACCTTAATTTAAACTTATAGATTACTAAGTAGGCTGTGTTTAGCGTAAATAATTTTCGGCATAATATTTTAGATTAGAGATGCTAACTAAAGCAGGGGTAGGTAGTAGGAGCTAAGTAGTAAGACTACAAGATAATATCTCTTAAATATAGTAATTTTTAACAGAAGGCTTCTGCGCAGAAAGCTTTCTAGTAGACGTAATACTACTATTTATCTTTTTGTAGCAAGTAATAATACTGCTAAGCAGCTACTGCTTATTAATGAAGTACATATTATTATTCTATTCTTAAAGATCAGTAAGCAGGCTAAGTAAGAAGCTTAAAGAATCAAAGACTTACATTTTTACCTCTATACATTGCTATAAAATAATTTGCAAGATTACTGTTAACTATATAGTATATATAAGATAAACAACTACTACAGCTGGTGCTACCTTAACTGCTAGTTTATACGTAATTAAAGCAGCCCTAAGCATATAAACTATGAAGTATTTTTTTATGCAGTACCTACAAGGCAGAACGCAAAGATGTAATAAATTAGCAGCAATTTTTAAAGAGCTAGTAGGCGTCTTTTTTTAAGTAAATAAAGGCGCGTTGCGCCTAGTAGACAGCTTAATAGGAGTATATAGCTTATTGCTGTTGTTGTATTGCTGTTTACGCATTACTGCTTAAGCAGTAAGCCACTATAACTTTTACTTTAGCTCTTAAAGAGTCTTGCTCTTAAGCCAGGTTAATTGTTTAGTTAGGATTTTATTTAGATTAAAATTTAAATAAAAGCTTAATAGCAGACTTAATTTGACATGTAAGTTAATTAGTCTTCAATAGAACTACTAGAAGTGTTGTAATAAGCATATAGATTAAAAGGTAGAGGCAACTAACTCTAATTATTTTAGAGATTAGCTGCTTGCTAAATTTTATTATTATATAGGCTTTAGCGCGCCCAATGCTTATGCTTAGCGCTGTTCTTACGTTGCTAGCGCAGGCTTTCTAAGCAATAATTACGCTCTTAACAATGGCTTTTTGAGCGACGCTTATGCTTATCGCTGTTAGGGGCGGACTACACTAGAAAGATTAGCAACTAATTAGTAAGGGAATAGTGAGGGAACAGAGCTTACTATAATAATAGTGTAGTAAATGTTAGGAAGACTTAGTAATTAATATGGTAGTAAGGCTAAAGGTTTTAGAGAGGCAGTTGACGCATACAGTATTTGTGGTTGCGCACTGACTGATTAGGCGATTTTTAGGGTCTATCTAATATTTTAATATTACAATAAGACTAAGCTGCTTGCTTAATTAAAATAACATTATAATATTACAACAGAAATAATAAAATTAGGCAGTAGGACTAAGATTAGAAGGAGACCTCTTGATCGACGACGTTAATTTGATAAGGATTAACTCCTTGCTTACAGCTTAGATTGATAGTTTCTCACTAACCTAGGGGGTGTGCTAGAGTATTGACAAGCGGATCACCCTGTTAATCAGGTGATCCTGGTAAGCTAAACACGTGACGGCCCTGCTAGCGTCTATATAAACGGGCCAGATCGTCTTAAGTCTATTTAATAGTTATTGGACACTTTGTTGTGGCACTTAGTTGATCAATACACTCATTTTCCACTCAGGTGATCAAGCAATTGCTCCTTCTCAGCTCCTATACATTTTTAAATGCGTACAAAACTAGCCTAGGCTAGTAGAGTACTATACTTATTTTACTTCTATTGCTAATGTATATGTTAAGAACAAGCAAATCCTTTAAGAAGAGAAAAGTATTCTTTTCTTCTAAGGTCTACTTCAAACAAACAAAGAGGCAGTTATATATTATATACTTACTACTCTAAATAGTAACAATTATAACATGTAGAAATTGAATTTAAAATACTCTTTCTTTCCAATTCTACTACAAGAAGATAGCTAGCTTGAAAATAAAATATGTTAGCTAGAATAAAAAGGCGCTAATGCGGAGATACGCTAGATTATATTGTCTAAATAGCGTGCAACCTTTACCCCTAAGAAAGTAAGAAAAGCAGCAGTTAAGATTAGCGAAGTACATAGAAGGATAAACGCGCTAGCAGATGTTAACCTAAAAGTAGAGGACTTTATTAAGTCTTTAGGCAATCTAAAGCTTAGGCTATTAACTATTAATATGCTTATAGCTTACTCTACAACTAAGAGACTCTTAAAGAAACTTACTAACTATGCGTACCTTTAGTACTAATACTAAAAAGAGATTGTCTACTAAGATAGGTACAGTATATCTAGATAATATAAGGACAAACACCCTCTATTATATATATAGTATTATAGAATACATACTTAAAGATTATAAGCTATACTACGCCCTAAAGTAGATGGGATAAGTTAGTTTAAACTAGGATATTGCGGCTAAAAAAAGAACTTACTACTTTAGGCTACTACATAAGCGTCTAAGGGAAATTCTAAAATAGCTACTATTAAATGAGGTCTTGCTATAGTTAAAAGTAAAATCTAAGAGTTTAACAACGTTACTAACAACGTACTCAATTAACTAGTCTCTAGTATAATACCTAAAAAGTTTACTAGCAGGGACTTTTAACTAGGCTTAGGGTTTAAAGAAAAAGCCCCTAGTGCTGTAAACGTAGTAACTAGTTTAATAAACTAAGGTTACTACTATAATGTTTTCTAGCAGTTCTAATAGTTCTAGAAACAATTATATAATCCTGCAACAGACAAATACGTTAATAAGCTTAATAAGATCAATGCTGCTAACATTATGCAAGAAGGCAGAGAAAACGCTTTACATAATATCTCTAAGTTAAATGCTGCTACGAGCTTAAAGAAAAAAAGCCCTCTCTTTTACTAGAATATTAATTTTGTCTAAGATAAAAGAAAAAAGAAACAAAGAAAGCTAAGCAAGAATATAAGCACCTAGAAAAGTAATTAAATAATTTAAAGTAATACTCTACCCCCTAGCTTACACCTTATCAAGATGTAGTTTTTATAAAAAAAACATAAAGTAATATAGTTTTGTAAGTTAGCCTTATAATATATTATTGTTAATATTTAGGCTGCTCAAGTTATTTTAGCAAGATAACAGCATGTTAGCTAATCTAAAGCACCTATAGCAAAGACAAAAGAAGAAAGCTATAAAATTTATAAATACCCTTTCTAATTTTAAGTTAAAAAAATAATATAAGGTTAGCTAAACTGTAGTACAACTACTTTACTTAGATAGAAAGTATAAGATGTTACTCTATTAGACTTATACAACAAGACAACATATGAAAACAACTCTGTAACTTTTTTAATAATAGTATTAGTTTTGCAAATCGTTTAGGTACGCTTAACATTATAATCAGTAAAGAAACTATAGAATCTAGGTGTAACTTAGCGCACCTAGAATTTATTCTAGACGCTAATTAGCTAAGCTAACGTATAGACCTAGAACACACTACTAATAAAACTTTACTAATTATATTGCCTATTGAAAATGTGTATTTCAATACAATAAATGTATATTAATTAAATGCATAAACTTGTTACAAGGTGCATGGAAAAAGCAATCTATAAATTAATAAACTAGGTAATATACCTACTAACAAAGTTTAAGGAGTCTAGTAAAAGAATATGTAAGTCTTTGCTTAAAGAGACTGACTAAAATACTAAGTTATTATAAATAGTAACTCTTTAAAGTGCCTAATCAACACTAGAGGATAAATAAATAATTTAAGACTTAGTGCTACATAAGCATTAAAGATACTATATAAAAAAATAGAACACAGACTAGGACAGCTATCTCCTAGTATAGCTTTAGCTTATAGCATATATAATTAATTTGTTAGAACTACGTTTAATATCTCAATACAAATAGAGACAGTTACTATTAGAATTAGATTTAGAATTGTTACTAATGTTACTTAATCTACAATTCTAGAAGGACCTTAGTGTGCATGCGCAAGAATAGTAATACAATATAATATATTTAGACGCATTATATGCTAAGTCTTCTTTAAGAATAGTACTAGAAACGTAGTCTTTATTAGGTCTAATCTGTCTCTAAACTACCCTGCGCAGATAATTGGAAATAAAGTCTCTAACAAAAACTTAGACAAAGAAATAGTAGGTAGTATATAGGTGCAGATGATTACTAACACAGTAGATAGCAGATTCTATGTAGCTGTAGTAAAATATATATAAAAAGCTGTATAGTTAGATCTAACAGTTAGATTTAGCAACTTTAACATGTTATGAATAAACAATAATTAGGAAGACTAGATAGCCTAGAAAAACTAAGTATTTACTTACGTTGTTAGACAGTGAAAGACCTTATAAGAAATTATAAACTTAGTCAACTTTCAATTATGTGCAAACTTAATGATTAACTATTGCGAGAGAAATTGTTGAAATCTACCTAACAACGCAATAATCTTTACATAATATCCAAGATGGTAGACAAAAAGTTTAACCTATTAATATTCTTTAGCAAGAGATACTAGTAAAGTTTAGATAAAAAGACTTAAAAAAAGGTAAAAAAATAACAGCTCCTCTAATAAAGCATTCGCAATTCTAATACTAGACAATATAATTATCTTTTTAAACAAAGATATGCTGCTTTTCTATAAGAGATAAGGCTTACTAAAGAACAGATTAATAAACTGTATATTAGTGATTACCTCTAGCCTATAGAAAAGGAGATATTAATATATATACTCTTTAACAGTGAAGAAGCTCTCTTATAGCAATTGAAAGAATTAAGAAGGATCTATCCTAATAATGCCTTCTATACGAAATATAGATAATACTATATAAAGCTTAGAAAGTGTAAGGATTTGCCGTCCTAAAGGCTTTAGAATTGCAGGTTGTAGATATAGTTAACGTCTACTTAAATCAAGAAACATAGGAACAGTGTAATAGTTAATATTATAATTTATAGCACCTGGTACTAAAGAATAACAATGGTGTTTAATAGATTAGTAATACATAAGAAATCAATGCAATTAATATACAAGATGTAAACCTACAACTAATAGCTAATAAGTTTTTAAAAAAGTTTGTAAAATATAAGATTTTCTTACTTATAAATTTGTTCTTAAAATTTAACTAAATTACACTACACTTAAAAAGCAGAGACATAACAGCGTTCTAAACACCTATAGGACTTATAAAGTCATGTACAATAGTTATAAGCGCTACTAACTCTATAGCAGCATTCTAACAAGTCATAATAAAAATTCTAAAAGACTACTAGCCTAATATTATGCCCTTTATTAACAGCATTACATGTAGCGGACTAAAGACTATTTATAGTAGAGAAGAATTAATGCTAGAAGTACTACGTTATATCCTTAAGCATATTATATAATTAGACAGAGTGCTAGCTAATATTAAACAAGCTAGAAGCAATATATTTAGAAAAAAGTGTTACTTTCTTATAAAAAAACTTAAGGTTGTAAGCTATAAGGTTAGCCCTTAAGGTTGTTATATTAACTAGAAGAAAGTTAAGAAAATTTTAAACTAGCTACTTAACAAGAATAAGAGAGAAGTGCAATTATTTATAAGCATATGTATTTACTATTGCATATAAGTAAAAGAATTCACTAAAATTGCTAAACCTCTGTTTATACTCCTACAAGACAATACTCCTTTCAAATAAGGAGATGCATAAAACACATTAATGTACACGCTAAAATAGGCGATATATAATACACCTATACTTGTAAACCTACACTACACTAACTCTAAAAGCTACAAAATATTCTTAGTAACTAATACTAGTTAAGACGGTGCAGGAGCTTACAAAGAGCAACTTAAGAAAGATAATAAACAACACCTAGTACAGTTTAAAAGCACATTATAGTTAGCACAAGAAAGGCAATAGCACTCTACTAAGTTAAAATGTAAAGCTGTACTATAGGCCCTTAAAAGGTTTTATACTTACTTCTATAGTGTTTACTTTACTATAGAAACTAACGCTGCAACTCATATTGCTTAACTATATTATTTGTTAACTAACAATCCAGAATTGGTAATAAACAAGTAGATATTAATAATCCTTTGATAGGACTTTAACATTAAGCATATACTAGGGAAAAAGAATATTATTGCAGATGCACTATTAAGGTATCTAAAAGCTAATAATTAGAAATTACCTCTAGAACTTAAGAGGGACCTAGAGGAGTTGATTAACTATATAATTAGAAATATAAATACAATAGTACTAGCAGGACAAGCTGGAATACTTTGTTAAAAGATTTCTTAGGTATTAGAGCAATATGCTTAGTTTTTAGTTAACTTTAAAACTTTTAAGAGAATAGAACTACAAGAACTACTTTATTTTTTAAGGTGTCAAAGGTGGTGGTTGTTGTTGTAGACAAGATAGGGTTCTAAAAAAGTGAAAAGCAGCTACTCTTTACTAATTGATCGCAAAAGTCCAAAAAAAGATTGTGTATAGTTAACGAGATTTAAACAGTAGGTAGATAAGTTCTAGGAGAAAAGCTTAGACTACTAAGCGATGATTAGGGCCCAAACCTTTGCTAAGGTACTAAAAAATAACACTAGTAAAAACTTATCTAACGGCGATTGCTAGCCTATATCTAATAACAAGATTACAATAAGATTGCAATATAATAACAATATAATGTAATAGAGGAGGAATAGAACACGAACGTACTGCAGCAGGAGCCTGCAATACTTTATAAAGCTGCTACTTCCTACTTACTGCTTCTTACCTTTTAAACAGCACTGTATGTAAACAATTTGCATACAATACACTGTACTATAACATAGCATACAACCTTTGCAACAAGTATCTCTTTAATCTTAACTTTTATTTAAAGACAGGAAGCTTTCCTATTGTACGCCTAGCCCCTAAACTAGTCTAGCTTAAGCTAATTATGCAGACACTTAAGTTTATTTCGCATCTATAAACTTAGCCTTTCTAGGACTTTATAACTATATCCTTTATAAATAACTCTAGAATCCGCGATATCTCTATATACAAAAAGAATATAAAGCCTTAACTTAGCTAGTTATAAAAGGAATTTAAAATTTATAGAGTGTTTACTAATACTAGCAAAGTCCTTAAAATGCTCTGCTTTAGTATTTCTGTTTTCGTGTTAATTATATATAGGCTAAGTAAAGAAACTTTTAACTAGTTAGGCTAGCTGTTGCATAACGTCAAATAGCAATAAAGAAGAAAGAGGCAGGAAAGAAAAAGTAGGCGTTCTATTGTTGCATGTATACTTTAGAAAGCAAGGCAATAATAATGCTGCTTCTTTAATTTGTCTAAGAGTACCTAGAAGGGAAGCTTTAATATAAGTAGGCGGCATAGGCGGCATAGGCAGGATAAGGACAGGATTGGGCGCGTTAAGTTAAAAGGTAATTTGCGTCTTTATCTTGCTTTTTTTTGTTTCTATCTGAACATGCGACACACTAATTGCGTGCCAAGAATGCTGAATAAGGGGGTATAAGCCCGGATACCTATTGTTAGCAATAAATCTTTTTTTTACCAAAAATGTGTCTACAAAATGTGTGGTTACATTAAAAGGTTGTCTTAAAAGGCCGAAGCTACTACAAGAACTGCAAGCATTAAAAAAGCAGGCAATAAACTTCTTTGTGCAGGATAGTATACTCTTTAGAAAGGTATCTAGAAATATCGCAATCTAATAAGTTATAAATAATATAAATCTAAGAACAGCTACAGTGTAGAACGTACACATCTAGATTAGACATAGAAGGGTTAATGTAGTGTACTCTATACTGATATAGCAAAAACTAGTAGAAAGGAATATAAAAGCATGTACAAAAAAGACTAGCAACCTATCTAGACTATTCATTTTAATTCCCTTAGAAAAAAGTTAACATACTTACTAACACCTACAGTTTTGCTATTTAAAAGACTGTTGCAATTGATGTAGTATACATGCCTTAATGTTTTAGAAAGAGGTTCTTAGTAATTATAAGAAACTACCTTAGAAGTTAGCTAGAAACTAAAGTACTTTTAAACAACTAGTCTAAGACAATTACTAAGTTAATATATAAAGACATTATATTTTAATAGATTACAGCACGTAAACTTAAAATTAATAAAAAGCCTTATTTTGCTAAAGTAGTCTCACATCTATTAAAAATATAAAAAATTAACTCAGTCTAATTATTAAAGCATAGTCCTTAAGCTTTAAAAAAATTAAAAAAAAGTATACACTAATTGTAGATGCTCTTGCAAAGCTGCTAAAACATTAAGGTAAGAACTTGTCTATAGTTCTTCTTACAGACAGGATCTTTATATAAGAGTAAATAGGTTACTTGCCGTACTAACTAGTTATAAAACAAAACTTAGTGCTTCCTATTAAGCTTGCACTACCTATATAGCAAACGCTTCTGTTTAAAAAAGTAAAAAACTGTGCACAATTACTTGCTATACAAGCAATATAGCTAATTCTTAGAGACTAGTTAACTAAAAAAACTGTTGCTTTTACTAATTATATAAAAGCTACTAAGAAGGGATACTTGAGTAAGACAAAAAAAAACATAAGAATAAAAAGCCAGAAAATCTGGTTCTTCTTTAGAACTTAGTTTAAGAAATTAATATATTTTAAAATTAGAAACTTAATATAAGGTAGCTAGGACTATATCATTTTTACGCCACTCAGCCTAATAGAGGGACCTATCACCTTAAAAATCTTAATAGCACGCGCATTCTACATATAACAACTAGTTAGCATATAAAGCCTTTTTAGCAAAGGCTTGTAAAGGATATTATTATGAAGGATTGAGAAAATATAAAATTATAAAGTTTCAATTTTTAAGGGCGAACTAGCTATATAGTAAACATTTCTGTCTTACTAGACTTACTTAAACCGCCTACTAAACTACAATGACCTTTACCTCTTGAAATAAGTAATAATTTTTATTTTTAACTTATTATTACTCAACATTTTATAGAAGAAGGGCGTTAAGTATATAAACAAGACTTTAAAAGCTTAGACTCTAACTCAAACACTACTATAGCTAGCAGCTAATAGGCTATAAAACAGCCTATATTCTTAGAAAGGGGAGAGGATGCTGCGCTATTAGTATCTGCCTTTACCTTTAGCTGCTTATTTACTAATTTCCTATGTAGGATTTAGGTACAAGCTGCCTATTTTACAAATTCTAAGTATGTAGTAAGTACTTAGATTTTAAGGACTTGTAATACCTTACTACTATACTTATACTACACTTAATTTCTTGCATCCGCAATGCAATAGCTAATTATAATAGTTGTTTTTATTTTAAACTTACTTATTTTAGCGTAATATAAACTTTGTTTACCTTTACTTTTTCCTGCCTAATAGTAAGATACTACTACTATATATAAAGTTAAACTATAACCTTGCTAACTATCGAACTCTCTTTCTACATTTACCCTACTACCTTTTATTAGATCATTTACCTTTAAAGATAATAAATAAAGCAATCAATTTTCTCTTCTAATTTAATAGAGGCTAAGGAAAATACACAACTTATATTAGCCGCTGCAGCACTATATATACTACTAACTAACTTGTTTAAGTAATGTCTTAGCCTCTGTTAGACAAGGCTTAAGGCAAGTAGCTATAGTAGTAACTACCTTTAATACTAGAACTATTAAGGGTCTTTAGGGACCTAGAGGTTTGTACTAAAAAAGAAGACTGTATTGCGGACTACACTTCAAAAGTTATCTAGCATTAAAATAAAGTACTAGAGCTCGCGAGACTTAGTAACAGTATTGAAGTAACTAGCATTTAGACCTTAGTAGATAAAATCCTTTTAAACACTTTAAAGTAATAGCGCATTTTAATTAGCTATTAGTTTAACAATACTTTATACTAATTTACTTAATTTTTAAAGTTATTTTAAAAGTAAGTAATTTTTGTGCTTAGCTCCTAGAACTTATAAATAAAGTAGTGTTAAGAGTTTCTAAAAACACTACTCTATCATTAGTGCAGTATTCTTGTCGCGGGATAGAAAGGCTAAAAAACTAGGCAGTACTATTTCAGCAGTAAAGAAGCTAGCTCTAAAATTTATTTAAAAATGTATTAGTATTTACATGCCTTGCATGCTACTTAACAACTCAAAATTGTTAGACATAGCCTTTATACTAAGGCGTATAGATCTTAAGAACGCTGCTTAGTTTCTTAACGCTGTAGTAGTATATTAAATTAACTTAAAGAACTACAGTAAAGAACGCTATATGTTGCTAGCTAAGTAGGCAATAGTAAAGCTGCTATATAAAAATATTTACGCCTTTATTAATTAAAACAACCCCTATAACTAAGGACCCTACCTAAATATTAGTAATTAAGAGGCAGTAGAACTTTGTACTATCTATACTAAACTTTTAGTTAAGGAAAATAACATTGTCTATAGCCCGCAGAAGCTACGTCCTAATGCTAGAGCTAAAAATAACTAAGCTAAGCCTAATTCTCTTTATACATTCTAGCAAAAGGTCTCCTAGCTTATAGCTAAATTTAAGAACCTTCAAATTAGTTAGTACTTTCTTATATAAAACACCTTAAGTAATAAATTCAAGCCTCTTAGCGTAAGGACGCATTTAATATATAGTATACTTATTTTAATTACTGCTAAACTAGAAAGAACTATATATAAAGCTAAATTTATTAATTGCTATAGTAACCTTATAGCATCTAAGACTTACACTCTAGAAAGTCGCAGCCTATTAGTTATAACTAAGAACTTAAGGCAATCTATACAAATATCGACTAGCTAAAAACTAAATAAATAGGCAATAGTTAAGAAGTATAAGTTTAAAGATAGAATAACTATTATATAACAAAGACGCAATGCTGCTAACGTCTAAGCAAGACAAGTTAGAGCTAAGGCTAGTAGCTATTAAGTTCTTGCTCTGCCACCTCCACTAAGCTCTTGTGCTCTAAAGGCAACACTAGCATACTAACAAGCAGCTACGCAACTAGATACTAAGCTTAATAATACCTCTTTTATAAATAAAGAGCTAGAGACTATAAACTAGAAGACTAAAGTCTTTTAGGCAAGATGTTATTACAAGAATTCTATTTTAGCGTTTTAAAAGCTACTTAAGCGTTCCTACGCAAAGAAGCTAATTACTAACTTTAATTATATTAAGGTTATTAAGAAGTAGTATTGTAAAGTTATCGTTAAACAACTACCCAACTCTAACAACTTATTATATAATCAAGTATATTTTATTTATAAGCGCACTGCCGCAAGTGTTATAAGTCTATTTAAGAGAGCTATACTATCTAATATACTTAACAAGTGTTTGCTCTTACAATATAAGAGATGAAGCTAATAGCAAGAACTCTAATCTAACCTTATTATCTCTAAGCTTTTCACTAGCAAGTATTGCCTAACTAAGCAAGATAAAGATCCATTAAGCTACTAATATCAACCTTCTCAACTTAATCTCTACCTTATCTCTACTTAGGATACGATTATTAACACTATAGAGTTTTAACTATAGGCAGAGGAATTTTAACACACATTAAAGCATTATTACTATCGCTTATATATAGCTATTTAAGGACAGCTCGATAGAAAATACTATTATAGACATTTTTAAGATATATTGCTTTTATCTAATTTTATTTTTAAGGTGTCAAAGGTGGTGGTTGTTGTTGTAGTCAAAGTAGGGTTTCCAAAAAAGGTGAAAAGCAGCTACCCTCTACTAATCAGTCGCAAAAGTCAAAAAAAAGATTGTGTGTAATTAACGAGATTCGAACAGTAAGTGGATAAGGTCTACGCGCTAAGCGCTCAGAGCAGAAAAGCTTAGACCACTAAGCGAAAATTAGGGTCAAGAAGATTTGCTGAAGATACTAAAAAATAACACTAATTAAAACGTGTTTAATAGCAATTGCTAGCCTATAGCTAGCATTAAGATTATAATAGAGGTAGAGAAGGTAGAGGAAGGTAAGAACACGTACGTTACTATAGCAGGAGCCTATAATACTTCTTTATAAAAGCTTCCTACCTGCTACTTCTTATCTTTAGGATTTCTTACACTATATAGTACTACATACAAATAACTTACATACAAACAACTTACACACAGAGAACTTACATACAAACAACTTATATACAAATAATACAATATTTAGACTCATCTTTTTTCTTTTTAACACAAAGACTAATAGCTTATATTAAGTAAAGTTAGACCTTACTAAGTTACTATACTAGAAGCTATAGTAGTAGATTACAAAGCCGGCGTTTACTATTTTTAAACGGCTACCTCTGTTAGTTAAAAAAGAGCTAGTGGCAATAGTCTCCGTAGTAGTTAAGTTAGTGCAAAAGTTAGAATATAACTATAGTTAAGACATCTTTAATGCGTCTAGTATTATAGATGTTAAGGTTATAATAAGAACTATAAAAAGCTAGTTTAGCTAGTACACTATATACACTGCGCAAATTTATAGTCTAGGTGTAGTAAAAGTATATTACTTTAGCAATATCTTTCTGCGCAAATATAACTTTAGTAAAAAAACTTAAAAGTAGCTTTGCAAGAAGCAAAGGCGTGTTAAAACAGCTATTAAGTAGCTAAGACAAACTAACAAGCAGGCAGATTTTATAAGTTGCTTTTAGAAATAAGAGAGCCGTGCATAAATAGTAATGCTGTTATTATGTATTTACATTTAAGAATAGGCACTAAACGCCGCAACTGCAACACTGCTAGGATAGTGACAGGATAACAGAAGTTACGGTCAGCAGTAAATAGTTAGCGGTAAAAAGTCATTAGTTAAGAGGGTTAGTTAAAGGGATATTGCGTATCTTCGTTTCTATCTAAACATACAACACACTAATTGCGTGCCGGCCAAATAAGGGGGCATGAGTCTAGATACCTGTTGATAGCAATAGATCTTTTTTACTAAAAAGGTGTTTACAAAATGTTTGGTCACATTAAAAGGTTGTCTCAAAAGGCCGAAGCCATTGCTTTTATCTACAATATATAGACAGGAAGCTAAACCTTAACTAGTTACGTAATATATACTACTTGCTTATTTAATAAGCTGTACACACTAACCTAAGGTACTAGTAATAATACGCAATGCTCTACAAGAAGTATACTGGAACTTCTTACCTCTACTACGCTAAGTATGCTAAGAAGAGCAATTAAACTTACTTTAAGTATATTAACCTTAATTTTAAGCGTGTAATAAAGGAAGGCCGTAGTGCTAAAATAATTGAAAGTAGTGTCTTATTTAATATCGAGACAAGAATAACTATATAGAGATGCTACTAAGATTCTACAAGCATATACTAAAGTACTTACGCTAGCGCAAAAACGTAGGCATTAAATTATTGAATAGTTTTATTAAAGGATAAGAAGACAAGGCTAACTAAGTAGAAAACGTACAAAAGGCAGTTCCTAACTTTTAATAGAAAAAGCAAATTTATAAAAAGGTACAAGTTTGATTTTATTACCTCTTCTGCTTTATAAATTTACTAGGCCAACTACGTACAATTATTATACTATTCTCCTCTAGTTTTTTCTAGTTTAAGACAGTATAATAAAAGTGCCTACTAAAAAAACTTTAAAAAAGATTTGCAAAGCTTACTGCAACCTTACTACTACTTTTTCATCTCTTTCTAGTTATCTGAATAAGTTTAGAAGAATTAACTAGCTATTCCTTGCTAATGTTTATATTAAGTACAATTCCTAGATATAGAAGGCCCTTATTAAATAAGCTAAGTAAGACAATCTTCTTATCTGCAAGGAACTGCACAACATGCTATAAACTGCTTATAAAGAATAATAAAATAATTTCATTAAGGAATATTATACTTATAGTTTAAAACAAGTTATTAACCTATAGCTAATAGTACAAGATTTAAAAAGAACGCTTTTTATACTAACCTTGTCTAAGGTGTCCATAACTAATTGTTCTTCTTTACTAATAAGAAGAACTATCCGCATACAACAAAAGACTAACATAAGTAAAATGCTAATTTCTCTTAAGCTCATTCTCTCTCGTACCTTTAAAAAGAGCTTAGCCTAAAAGTAGATAAGCGCTAAGTTTTTTTAAAAAGTAAAAATCTTATTATATTTTCTTCTACACAGCGCCTTCCTTGTGCATACTCCTAATCTAGTACAGTTATTTTAGATAATGTGTTAGTATGTATGCCTTTTAACTAAGGAGCCTTGTTATAGTTGCTTTTAATTAATTTTAGAAACTTAAGCTCCTACTGCTCTTACTAATATAGTACCTGCGCCTAGACTAAATACAAAAACTACTAGCGCTCTAGAACCTTATTAAAGTAAGCGTTTAAAGAGGTAAAAGATAAGCCTATAGGAAGAATATGCTTAGAATAGGCATATAGTAAGAAAATTGCTAAGTCTACAGAATCTAGGTGCTTACTATATACTTAGATTCTGTAGCTACTATATAGAAATGCGTTTTGTTAATACTAGGCGGCAACCTAAGTGATTAATCTATATTTTTTTTTGCTATTTTTTTTCCTTTCTCTTCCTGCGGAACAAAGAGCTTAATAGGCCTAAGCTCGCAGGAAGGGGAAGTTTATGCTAGTACACAGGGTAATACTCTACTGCATACTAAGTTAGTGCTTAACTACCTAATTTTAAAGTATATAACCTCTTTTGTGTACTACAAAAAGGGGTCACTATTTATTACCTACTTACTTCACAACTCAACTCTTGCTTGTATTATTTAATAGGCGTACCCTTCTACTGATAGTCTTTTATACTCAACCCACAATAAAATTGTTATTTTACTAACTCTTTTCTTGCATAATCTAATTACCTGTAGTCTCCTGCCCTCGTAGCAGTATGTCTTTATACACTTCAACACCCGTACAGTAGCTATAGTAAAATACATATAGAAAGTAGCATAGTGAAATCTAACAGCTGGTTTTAGCAACTTCAACATGCTGTATACAAATAATAATAAGGGCGACTAGATAGTCTATATGAACTTGGTATTTACTAATGCAGTTAGGCAGTCTAAGGACTTCATATAAAAATATAGACTTAGTAAGTTTTCAATTATATATAAGCTCAATTATTAACTATTGCAAGAAAAACTGTTTAAATCTACTTAACAACGCAATAAACGCTAAACAATATCCAATACTCTAGATAAGAAGGTTTAGCTTATTAACATAATTTAGCAGAAGATACTAATAGAATTTAAAAGAAAAGACTAGAAAGAAAAAGCAAAGAAATAGCAACTCTTCTAATAAAGTATTTTCAATTTGAATTTAAGACTATACATGTACTTATTTAAACGAAGATATACTACTCTTCTTTAAAAGATAAGGCTTACTAAAGAACAAATTCACAAGCTACATATTAGAGACTACCTTTAGCTATTCAAAAAGAAGATGTTTATATACATGCTCTTCAATAGAAAAGAAACGCTCTTACGGTAGCTTAAAGAATTAAGCAAGATTTATCCTATTATATGCCTACTTTATAAGATACAAATAATACCATACAAAGCCTAGCAAGTGCAAGGTTTTACTATTCTAAAAGCTTTAGAATTATAGACAGTAGATACAGTTAGTATTTGCCTAAAATAAGAAACATGAGAAATATGTAATAGTTTATATTATAGAATGTATCATCTAGTACTAAACATGAATAAAAGTATTCAATATATTAGCAATACGTAAAGAATAAATGCAGTTATTATATAGAATAAAAACTTACTACTAATAGCAAAAAGGTTTTTGGAAAGTTTTACAGGGTGTAAGATTTTCTTAATTATAAACTTATTTTAAAAATATTACTAAATTACACTACACTTAGAAAGCAGAGACATAGTAGCGTTCTAAATACTTGTAGAACATATATAATTATGCATAATAATTATTGGCGCTACTAACTCTATAGCAGCAATCTAATAAGTAATAATAAAGGTTTCAAGAGACTACTAGCTTAATACCATGCTCTTTAATGATAACGTTACATGTAGAGGACCTTAGACTAATTATAGTAGAGATGAATTAATGCTAGAGGTGCGATGTTATGTTTTTAAGCATACTAAGCAATTAGACAAAGTACTAGCTAATATTTAACAAGCTAAAAGTGCTATATTGAAAAAGAAGTGTTATTTTCTTATAGATTAAATTAAGGTTGTAGGCTCAAAGGTTAGCTCTTAAGGTTGTTATCCGAACTAAAAGAAAGTTAAAAAGATTATGAACTAGCTACTACGCAAGAAAAAGAGAGAAGTGTAGTTCTTTATTAGTTTATGCGTCTACTCCTATATATACGTAAAGAACTTTACTAGAATTGCTAAACCTTTATTTATACTTCTATAAAACAATACCTCTTTTAAGTTAAAGAATATATAAGATATAGTAATATACACGCTAAAATCGGTTACATACAATATAACTACTTTTATGAACCTAGACTACACTAATACTAAAGACTAAAAGATATTTCTAACAACCGATATAAGTTAAAATAGTATAGAAGTATGTATCAAAAAAATCTAGAACAAATATAAACAACACTTATTACATTTTAAGAGCACACAATAGTCTATATAAAGAAGATGATAGCACTCTGCTAAGTTAAAAGATATAGCTATACTATAGGCTCTTAAAAGATTTTGCACTTATCTTCATAGTATTTACATTACCTTACAAACTAATGCTACATCATTTTTTAATTAACTGAATTATTTGTTAACTAACAATTCAGGATCTACTCTAAAAAGGTAAACATTAAATTTTTTATTAGACTTTAACATTAAGTATATACTAGGGGAAAAGAATGTAGTTACAGATGCACTTTTAAAGTATCTAAAAGCTAATAACTAAAAGCTACCTCTAAAACCTACAGAAGACCTAGAAGAGTTTATTGATTATATAATTAGAAATGTAAATGCACCTAGATTAGCAGGACAAGCACAAATACTCTAATAAGAGATTTTTGAGAATTGAAAGTAATAAACTTAGTTTTTAGTTAACCTTACGACTTTTAAGGGCGTAGAACTACAAAAACTACAAGTATAGAAAAAACAAGCACTAAAATTCTTTATGTAAGACAGAATACTTTTTAAATAGACTTTTAGAAACATTGCAATCTAATAAGTTATTTAAAAGATACAAACTTAAGAATAGCTGCAGTATAGAATATACACATCTAGATTAGATATAGCAAAGTTAATATAGTGTACTTTATACTTATGCAGTAACACTAGTAGAAAGGGATGTTTAAGCACGTATAGAATAGACTAGCAACTTATCTAGACTATTAACTGCAATCCTTTAAGAAGAAAGTTAACATGCTTACTAATACCTAGAGTTTTGCTATTTAGAAGACTATTACAATTACTTTAGTATACATGCCCTATTGGTTTAAAAAGAAGTTCTTAGTAATTATAAAAGACTACCTTAGTAGTTAGCTGGAAGCTAAAGTCCTCTTAAATAACTAGTCTAAGACAATTGCTAAGTTTATAGGTAAAGAAAATATATATTAATAGAATAAAGCACGCAGACTTATAGTTATGAGAAAATATACTTTAGCTAAGGTAGTCTTAAATTTTTTAGAAACGTACAAAAATAACTAAATCTAATTCTTAGAACATAATTCTTAAGCAATAAAAGAATTGAAAAAAATATAAACTAAGTGTAAACGCTGTCACAAGTCTCCAAGGACTTTAAATTAAAAAATTTGCTTACAGTTCTTCTTATAGACAAGATCTTTATATGAAAACGAACAGGCTACTTGCTATACTAGCTAGTTACAAAGTAGAACTTAGTTCTTTCTATTAAGCTTACACTACTTATATAGCAAACGCTTCTATTTAGGGAAGTAAAGAACTAGGCACAACTATTTGCTATTTAAGTAATATAGCTAAAACTTAACAATTAGTTTATAAAAAATACTATTACCTATAATAATTATATAAGTACTGCTAAAAAAGAGTACTAGAACAACACTAAAGAGATACAACATAAAGATATAAAGCTAGGAGACCTAGTGCTTCTCTAGAACTCTGTTTAGGAAATTAATATATCGCAAGATTACAAACTAGATACAAGATAGTTAGGTCTATACTATATTTATAATGCTAAGCCTAATAGAGAGACCTACTATCTTAGGGATCTTCATAGTACACGCTTTCCGTACACAACGCCTAGTTAGTAATAAACGCTTTATTAATAAAGACGTATATAAGATAGTATTAAAGAAGATTAAGGAATTATAAAGTTAAAGGATTCTAATTATTAGAGGCGACCTAGCCCTACAGTCTATATTCCCGTCTTGATAGACTTATTTAAGCTACCTATACAACCGTAATTACTTTCACTTTTTATAATACGTAATAATCTTTGTTTTTAAGTTATTATTATTGAATTTCTTATAGAAAAAGATTATTATGCGTGTAAATAAGACTTGAAAGCTTAGCCTTAGACTTAAATACTATTACACTTAACAATTAATAGGCTATAAGACAGCCTATATTCTTAAGAAGAGAAAAGGGTGCTATGCTATTAGTATTCACCTTTACTTTTAGCCGCTTATTCTCTAATTTCTAATATAAAATTTAGGTACAAGCCGCCTATTATATAAATTTTAAGTGTGTAGTAAGTCTCTAAATTCTGTAACCCTATATTACTTTACTACTATACTTCTACAATATCTGTCTCCTTGCATCCTTAATACAAGAGCTAATTATAATAACTATTTTTATTCCAAAACTTACTTATTTTTGCGTAAAATAGACTTGATTTACTTTTAACTTACTTACTTACTAGCAAGATACTGCTACTACATATAACGTTAAAATGCAACTCTGCCAACTATCTTACTTTCCTTTTACACTAACCTTACGTATTCCTAGTATAGTGTTTACTATCAAAAATAACAATTAAAGCAATGTCTTTTTTTGAGCTTAATAAAGGCTAGATACAATACGTAACTTCTATTAGCTGCTATAGCAATATACATAATACTAACTAACTTATTCAAGTAGTATTTTGGCCTCTATTAGACAAGGCTTATGTCAAGCAGCTATAGTAGTAACTACTTGAGACTCTAAGGCTATTGCGTGTTTTTAGTAAGCTAATAGTTATAAACTCTTGCAAGGAAAACAACATTGCGGACTACTTTAGTAGCGTTATCTAACAATAAAATAAAGTGTTAGAGCTAGCAGGCCTTAGCAAGAAAATGAAACTTATTAATATTGAAATATTAGTAAGTAAAATCCTTCTAAGCGCTTCTGGATAGTAATGAGTTCATATCAAGTACTTGTTTAACAGTACTTTTCACTTATTTAATCTTATACTTAAGGTTGTTCTAGAAACAGGCAGTCTTTTTACTGAACTCCTAAGACTTATAAATAAGTAGAGTAGTGTTAAGAGTTTCTAAGAGCACTATCTTAATATTATAGCAGTATCTTTATTAAAAGATAAAAAGGCTAGTAAACCAGCTGTTGCTATTATAGTAGTAAAAAAGCTAGCAACAAAATTTATTGAAATATATATTAGTATTTCTATACCTTGCATACTACTTAACTACTAATAATTAACAGACATAGCTTTTATTTTACAAGATATAGATCTTAAGAACGTTGCCTACTTCCTTAACACAGTAGTAGTGTACTACCTTAACTTAAAGAACTAAAGTAAAAAACGCTATATACCACTAGCTTACTAGGCAATAGTAAAGCTGCTGTGTAAGGATTTTTGTACATTTACTATATCAAACAGCTCTTATTACAAGAAACTACCTCTAGATATTGATCCTCAAGAAGTAAGAGAACTACTTAAAATTACTACTAAAATAAAAGTCCAAAAAGACAATATAATATACAGCGCATAAAAGCTACGCTCTAATACTAAGGCTAAAGATAGTGAAGAAAAAGATAACCTGCTTTATACTTTCTAGCAAAAAATCTTTGAGTATATAGCTAAGTTTGAGAACTTTAAAATAGGCGAATTCCGCTTTACACGAAATTTGAAAACTTATATTACTACAAAACAAGAGAAAATTAAGTGTATTTAATATATAGAATAGTAGTTCTCATAACTACAGAGCTAAAAGAAACTTGATTTAAAGCTTATTTAATTAATTACTATATTAACTTTATAGTATCTAAGACTTGCACTTTAAGAAGTTGTAGTCTATCAGTTATAATTAAACAGCTAAGGCAATCTTAAGAATTTTAGCAAGAAGTACAACTAATAATTACGTAATAGTTTAGACGTTTAAGCTTATAAGCAAGAAAACTATTATATAATAAAGGCGTAATACTACTAATATCTAGGTAGAATAAGTAAGGGCTAGGGCTAGTAACTAACTAATTCCCGCTCTACAGCGTCTACTAAGCTCTCGTGCTCTAAAGGCAACACTAGCATACTAATAAGCAGCTACACAACTAGATACTAAGCTAAATAATGCTTTTCATGTAAATAAAGAGCCTAATACTATAGACTAGAAGGCTAAAGTCCTTAGAATAAAATGTCATTGCAAGCATTCTATCTTAGCTTTCTCTAAGCTACTCAAGCGTGCCTATATAAAAAAGCTAATTACTAACTCTTAATATATTAAGGTTATAAAGAAGTAGTATTGCAAAGTTACCGTTAGACAACTACTTAACTCTAATAACTTATTGTATAGTTTAGTATACTTTATCTAGAAGCCTACTGCTGTAAGTGTTATAGGTCTATTTAATACGGCTATGCTATCTAATATACTTAATAAGTGTTTGCTTTTACTAAATAAGTGATACAGCTGTAGTAAAGATTTTAATCTAACTTTATCATCTTTAAGCTTTTTACTAGCAATTATTACTTAACTAAGCAAGATAAAAATTTATTGAGCTGCTAATATCAACTTTCTTAACTTGATCTCTATCTTCTTTCTACTGAATATAAGATTTCTAACACTATAGAATTTCTACTACAGGCGGATAAAATCTAACACATAAGAAGCATTGTTACTAATGCCTATACATAGCTATTTAGAGATGAACAAATAGAAGTCATTACTATATATACTTTAAAAATATATTACTTCTATTTATGATATACAGATAAAAGCTAAACACTGAATAGTTACGCAACATATACTACTTACTTATTTAATAAGCTATATATACTAACCAAGAATACAAGTTACAATACGCGATGCTTTATAGAAAATATACACTAATTTCTATCTTTTAATATGCTAAGTACGCTAAAAAGAGCAATTAAAGTTATTCTAAGTATATTAACCCTAACTTTGAGCGTGTATTAGAAGAAGGCCTTAGTAGTGCAATAATTCAAGGGAGTGTCTTATTTAATAATAAAGATTAACACAACAGTATAGAGATGCTACTAAAATTTATAAGCATGTGCTTAAGTACCTGCACTAGCGCAAAGACGCAGGCATTAGATCATTAAATAATTTTATTAAAACATAAGAAGAGAAATTAACAAGACAAAAAATACATGAAAGTAATTTTTAACTTTCTATAAGTAAAGCAAAACTGCGAAAAAAATTAAGTTAATTTTCAAGGAATTAAAGGTGGTGGTTGTTGTTGTTTTCCAAAAAAGTAATAAGTAGCTGCCCTCTACTAATTAGTTGAAAAAGTCAAAAAAAAAAGAATTTGGTGTAGTTAACAAGATTCAAACAGTGGGTAGATAAGGTCTACGCGCTAAGCGCTCAGAGCAGAAAAGCTTAGACTACTAAGCAAAAATAAGAGTTGAAAGAATTTGCTAACGGTACTAAAAACAACACTGATTTACAAATAGCAACAAGATTGCAATAAAAATAGGGAAGAAAGGTAAAAACACATCTATTACTGCAGCAAAAGCCTATAATACTTCTTTATAAAAGCTCCCTGCCTACTAATTCTAACCTTTAACATTTTCTACACTATATAGTACTATATATGAATAACTTATATATAATTAATATAATACTTAAACTTACTTTCTTTTTTTAACACAAAGACTAATAGCTTATATTGAATAAAGCTAGACATTACTAAATTACTCCACTAGAAGCTATGGTAGTAGATTATAAAGCCGGCGTTAACTATTATTAAGCAGCTACTTATATTAGTGAAAAAAGAGCTAGTAGCAATAGTTCTTAGAGTAGTTAAGTTAGTGCAGAAGTAAAAATATTACTATAGTTAAAACATTTTTAAAATGTCTAGTCTTGTAAATATTAAGGTTATAATAGAATCATAGAAAGCTAGTTTAGCTAGTACACTATATAACGTGTTTCACCAGTAAGCGGGCTACCCCAGTATGTGGGCCACTTCCTCACCAAACTCTACCTTCGCAACAATGTTATAGAACACTGCACAAAATTTTCTTATTTAGTAGAATAGAATATTATTCTTTAGACCTATCGCTATCCTCTATATTCTCTAGTTCTACTCAGCAGGTGCGGGAGTTGTGTCCAATCTAGCTGCAACGCCTGCAGCGCCTTTTACTGCGCACCTTCTTCGCAGGCGTTGCGCCGTCCTCACAACTACTACTCTCTACTTTAGCATTCTAGTTAGCTATCTAACTAACTGTAAGACTCTGTTTAGCCTATATATAGCGCTGCTTACAGGTTTTTTGCTTTGTTAACGCTTTAATAGCGTCTTGTAGTTAACCTATTTTCTTTTGCATTAAGACTATATTATAAGCTATTTGCTTTAGCTCTCTTAGTTAACTGCTGCACCTACTTCTTAAAAGAACTTGTAGAAAACACTTACTAGATTTGCATATAGTTTTAAATAAGCGTAGCTTATGCTTTTATTTTGTGCGCGTTACGCAGCGTTTTGAGTTCTTAAGCAGTGCTCTTTTGCGCTAGTAGAGTTAGCGTACGCAGTACTATGTTATGCTATAATAAAATAGCGTTAGGGTTGTGTAATATAAGTCTAGCACTTTAAAAGCCTGCATAGATGTTCTCTGCTATAATAGTCTTGTTATAGGCTTCTTTAAAGGCAGGTAGGAAGGTCACTTTGCTAATGTAGTAAATGCAATAGCGCGCTAAGGCTAAGACAGCGTTGCTATACGCGCGCTTTAACAGCGAGAAGCAACTTATATTAAGGGGCTATAAGAGGTACAATAAGTAAGAAGGCATGTAAAGGAGAATTATCTTCTTTTCTTTGCAGAATTCTTTAAACTTTACTAAGCAGTAGCTCTTATAGCTATTAATAATAAGTAGCTTATACATCTCTACAGGGCGCGCGTGTAAATTAAAGTAATAAAGCTAGTTAAGCGCTAAATTGTAATTTATCTAGCTAGTAAGACTAACCTAGATAATTTAGTCGCGTAGTAGGTTCTTTGTGAACTTAGTTAAGATTATGACCTTGCCTGCAAAGATAAGAATAGCTAGAATATACTTCTTTATTGCGCTAACAGCTTGCACTAGCGTAACTTACTTTGAATTGCCTAGCTAGATCCTATTGAATTTCTTTAGTTTATTTAAGCCTATAATAACTAACTGTAATAAAATCTTACTCATGATAAAGCTAGTCTTATTAAAGTTGTATATGTTCTTATTTATAATACTATACTTTGCCTTGGTATTCTACACTAGCTAAAACTAGCCCTTAATAAGCGCTAAGTTTTTGTAGGCAGCTTGCTAGCAATTGTATAAACGGCTCTAGCGCGTACGTAGCTTAGGATTACGCTAGATAAACCTATCTACCTAGTTCTTGGCTACCTTCTCTCTAGCACGCTCTTAGAGCAGTCTGTTAGCTATATCTTACACGTTATCCTTTCTTTAGGGTAGTCCTCGCTTAGCCTCAACTATTACACGCTAAGTTATAGCCTCCTCTTTTGTAGTGGGCGGGCCTACCAGGCCTTGCATGCAACTACACACGCCGACCACTCAGCCAAAAGGCTGGCACAAGACAATAGAGCGTCTGATGGTCTTACGTAGTTGATACTTATAGTTTGCCGCCGCCGCGGCTAGTAGAGTGAGGCGCACCGAGGTACCACCGAGGATTTACCCTGGGCTCTAGCCCATCACACTTTTAGTTTTGTTAGGCGCTTTGCTAGTGGCTCCTAGTTGCTTTAAGGGCGTTGTCTAGCGCGTTGTCGCTAGATTGTTATTTGTGGGACACTATAGGCTGCAGCAGCGCGTCTTTTGCTCTATATATAGTTTAAATTAAGATTAGGGATAGCAATAAATATATTAGCTTTAGTATAAGCTTTTTGCGCGTTGCGTTGTTGAGGCATTACGCGTTATTGTTGCGAAGGTGGAGTTTGGTGAGGAAGTGGCCCACATACTGGGGTGGCCCGCTTACTGGTGAAACACGTTATACTATGCATATTAATCATTTTAAGTATAGTAAAAGTATATTACTTTAGTAATCTGCTTCTACGTAAGAACAACTTTAGTAAAGAGATTTCGAAGTAGCTTTATAAGAAGTAAAGGTATATTAAGATAGCTCTTAAGCAGCTAAAATAAACAAATTAGTAGGCGGATTTTGTAATTTACTTCTATAGATAAAAGAGTTGTGCATAGATAGTAATGCTGTTATTGTTTATTAACATCTAAGAATAGGCGCTAGAAACGCCGCAACCGCAACACTACTAAGATAGCAACAGAAACAACAGAAGTTACAGTTAGCAGTTAATAGTTATTAGTAAATAGTTATTAGTTAAGAGGGTTAGTTAGAGGGATATCGCGTATCTTTGTTTTCGTCTAAACATACAACACACCAATTGCGTGCTAGCCAAATAAGAGGGCGTGAGCCCTAATACTTGTTATTAGCAATAAATCTTTTTATACTAAAAAGGTGTCTACAAAATGTGTGGTCACATCAAAAGGTTGTCTCAAAGGGCCAAAGCTAAAGAGATAAGTTTAAATTTTATTACTTCTTCTCCCTTATAGATCTACCAAACCAAATACTTACAGTCATTGTACTAATTTTCTCTAGTTTATTATAGTTAAAGATAGTATAATAAAAGTGCTTATTATAAGACCTTATATAGAGATTTGCAAAGCGTACTATAATGTTACTACTACTTTTTACACACTCTCTAGTAATTTTAACAAGTTTACAGAAATTAACTAGCTGTTCTCTGTAAGGCTCAATACCAAGTATAGATACAGGATGCTAGAGATAGGAGAATAATAGTATATTGCCTGTAGAGGAGAGACGAATCGATACCGTCTTGACTACGATATTGTAACTCTACTTATACTAGAGTAATCTAGGGTCATATGACCTATTTAGACCTAATATAGTTAAGTCTAACCTCAGCTATTCCGAACTAATCCGACCTGGCCTAGAAGGTCGTCAGATCCTGACATTATCCCCCTTCTTAGGACTAATCCTCCTAGGTTAGTAGGACTAGGGTAGAATAGCCTAGACTAATCTATACAACTATAGTTAGTGCTTTATTGTTAAGTAAGAAGAGAATTCCTCTTAAAGTGTAATTATATAATTTCTAAAGACCTTATATTATATTTTACTTTTACCTTAAGTGTCTGTGCGCTAGAAGCTTCTAGAAGGCTTGCTAGCGTCTTAGTAGGGTTGTATAGGCTTCTTCTAAGTTTTCCTACCCTTCCTCCCACACTCTACTTAACAATAACTAGTAAGTCACCCTAAATCTCAAAAATCTAGTTAGTCCTAGTAAAAGGCTATTATATGCTATTATAGGCTATAATAGGCTAAGATAAAGTTAGTAAAGCTAACTATAGCTTAGTAGCTCTTTGCAACCTATTAAATTAGTTTTTCTTTAAAAAATTCTGCTGTTTCAGCCTATTTCAGCCCTACTACAGCCTACTATAAGGTACTATAGGACAGAAGAGCCTATACTCACCTATGCAATAGTTGCTGCTTCTAAAATAGACGCTACTGTAGTTAGTAACTTTTATATTAGCAAGAGTTATACTTCTATGTATTATTATAGTTGCTGTATTAACTTCTTTACTAGTAGAGGTGTCTATATATTTAATAAGGTTAGTTGTGTGTTTCTTGTAGTTAATAATAACACTATAGAGCTTTTTAAGACCTAGATGCATAAGAATAACTCTAGTAAGAAAATCTAGTATATAAAGTGTCTTTGTTACTAGTACCTAAGTTAAGAGTGTTATGCGGTACGTTAATAGGCTACTATGAGTTATTATAAGGTATTTTAGCCTGTGCTAACATAATGTAGCTTCTTAATACTAAGATGTAGATCTCCCGTAAGATTAGTATCCTAGTTAAGTAAATTAATACTAGTAAGCGCGAGGAGAACGTTAAGAATTCTTGCTATAACCTAGACGCCTAACTACAGGAGGGAGAGGCGTAAGAGCCCTACTACCTTTATTAGAAAGTCTCTCTTACTACAACTAACCTTAAGCTAGTTAAGGCTAAGCTAATTACGCAGGCTTAGGCCTTAAATAAGAAGATTATAAAGTAAGTAGGCTTTTATAGGCTATAGTAGCTTATTATTCTCTATTATTACTTTCGCTAACCTCCTTTAGCAAATACAAGCCTTAGGTAGAGAAGCTTTTCTTTTATAATAGTGCTATTTACTTTAATTAAGATCTTAAGAGTAATCTAGGTCTTAACTTCTATTCCTGTAACAACTATACTATTAAGGCTAAGGCTAAGGCTAATAAGTTCTAAGAGTAGTAAGAGATAGAGGAGCTAATCTCTAGTACTCTTAAGAAGGTATGTATACTCTATTATTAGCTATAATAGGCTGTTCTAACCTAGTATAGCATAAGATTACTAAGAACAGCTATTCTCTGCTTAAGTAAGAGGTATATTATATAAATATAGAGTTGTTAGCCTTAGAGTCCTAACATATAAGCGCTAAGAGCAATACTAAGGGTAGCTTAACTAGGTCTATTAAGAGGGTTAAGACTTAGATCTAGGAGGCTGAAAACAAGATAGATAGACTTTAAATAAGTTAATCTAGGCTATAATAGGCTACTTTAGGCTACGATAAGTACCTAAGACCTTTAATATATATATATAAGATGTATATAGGAGGCGCTTACTCTTAATAGGGCATTATATGTTATACTAGGCTATAATAGCCTAGTCTAAGGCGTTCTAGTAGATACCCTAATCCGCATAGGTTAAATAATAATATAGTTTCTTTTAAACTTAGTAATTTCTTGCTAGTGTAACTTTTCTTTTATAAATTAGGCTATTGAGCCTTAGTTATTTCTTAGTCTTATTGTTCTATTAGCCTTAGTGTACTGCAGTGTGCTATACTAGGCTATTACAGGCTAATATAGGTAGAAGTTAAGTACGTAAGGGTAGTCTTTGTAGTCTTAGACTAAAGTACTATTAAACACCTAACTAAAAAACCTTTTGTAAAAGGAAAAAACAGGTAAAAGTATACTTTAGTTATCCTCCCTTAATCTACTTAGAGTTATCTCCCTTTTTCTTAAGAGGTTGTCCTTAACCTCTCTTTAGTTTTACCTTCTTAGTTTAGTAATAAGGAAGTATGCAGTTATTATCTTAGAATTTCTTAAGCGCTTCTGCGCTTAGGTTAGGACTAAGTTCCTAGGAGTTCTCCTCCTTAGAATAACCTTTCTAAGAGACTAAGTATTCCTACTAAATAGCCTTATTCTTCTTTCTTTCTAGTATATAATCTACTTTATATATATTGTTATTTAATCCTCTTAAAGTGTCTATATTTTATCTTTTAGGATGTAGTATTTTCCTTGTTAAGTTATATAGCTCTAACAGTAAGGCGTAAAAGACTAGGTAGACATTCTTTAGCTCTAGTATGTCTACTTTAAACCCAGATAGGCTAATCTAGGCTATAATACGTCTAGGTCCTATAAACTTCTAGTCTATTTTCTTCTTTAGCCTTGTTAATTGTATGTAACAATTTAATACTAAGACTTAGTCTCCTACTTTAAGTATAATATGTAACCTCTTCTTATCTATATGTGCTTTCTAGTAGGTATTAGCTATAATAATCTTCTGTTTACATTTACTTTGTAGGCTTAGCACTCTAGAGGCAGTTTGTAGTCCTATAGAGCTTTCTCTGTTGCCTAAGGCTATACTAGGCCATTCTGCGCTAATTAAGTCTATCTTATAGTATACTTACAAAAGAGTAGTTCTAGTAGTTATATGTATACTATTATTGTACGCGAATTCGCCAATAGAGATCTATAAAGCCTAATTATCTTATTCTAAAGTGTAGTAGCACTAAAAGTATTATTTAAGTATTTAGTTCTGCTTTTCTATCTATTTGTCTATTTGTAGATAGAAAGTAGACGTCAGGACCCTTCTAGAGTTTTTATAGTATTAGAAAGTATCTTAATACTTTGCATTTATTAGCAGGCCTTTATCTAAGATTACTTGTCTTAGTACGCTATGTAGTCTAATTACTTTACGTATCTAAGCCTAAGCTAAGTTAGTACTGTCCTAATTAGCCTTTACTAGGATATAATAGGCTATTTTAGTTAACTAACACACTATAATAAGTATTAAGTTGTATACTTAACTCTATACTTTGCTAGGAGGCAATTCTATAATAAAATCTATTGTCACGTCCTCCTATAGCCTATCTAGCAGAAGTAGAGGTTTAAGGGGGCTATAAAGCCTGTAACAAGTAGGAGTTAACTTTCTATAAGTAAAGTAGTTACAATAATACTCTATTACGTCACTCTTTATACCCTTCTAGATATATTACTATTATAGTTTTTCTAGTATCTTTCTTATACTAAAGTAACCTGCAAGTAGGTTATTATAGTATTCTCTTAATACTTATGCCTTGCTCTAAGTGTTAGTAAGCTCCCTTAGACGTAATAAGCTTATTTTAAGCTAAGATAAGTTATTCTAGTCTATATCTACGTCTGATTCGTCTAACGTAGCTTCTATATCCTTGTTAGTAATATTATAGTCTTCTAGAGGTTCTAGATCCTTAAGCGCAGTCCTCTCTACTTACTTAAACTCTTTTAGTACTTTTCTTAGAGTAAATTACTACTTTATTTATTTACTTAACTAAGTAAAGGTTGCTGTAACAAGTAAGCTTTATATGCCTTTATTACTTAAGATATCTTTTATTAGCTATATAAAAGCCTTATTGTACTTTTATGCTAGTTTTTATAACTTAGTTATATTGTTAAGACAGCAGGATAGGCCGTCTGCTAGATTAGTGCTTCTAGGGCAGTATTTTAAGATAAAATTATAGCGCGTTAGCTCTAAATATAACTGTACTTAGTAGTAGTTAAGAATGTTAGTTTCTATAAACTATTGAAGGTTCTAATAGTCTATTAAGATCTTAAAATAGATAATTTTAAAGTAGTAGCGCTAGTATTCTAAACTCTTAACTATTACAAGGAGTTTTTAGTTATAAACATTGTAGTTATTTTAGCTATAATTAGCTTGCGTAAATAGAAGTCAACTAGCCTCTATTACCTTATAGTAGGCGATTCTAAGACATATTAGCTTAGGATACTTAATATCGCACTACTAGAGGTATCTACTTCTACCTTTGTCTTTCTATCCCTCTTAAAATGCGCTAGTATAAGTATATTTAGAAAAGAGTCTTTAAGTTATTAAAATGCTCTTTTTACCTCTTCTCTAATATCTAGAGTTTAACTTTCTTCTCTTCTTATAGCGTAGCCTTTTCTAGCTAAGCCTAGGCTTTTCTAGGTTAATATAGTCAAGGACAGGGCTAACTTAGAGAATCTAGTAATAAATCTCCTGTAGTAGTTTATAAAGCTAATAAATATCTTAATATCCCGCACTATGCGTAGGACAGGCTAATCCTAGATTGTTCTCATCCTATCCTTGTTAATTTCAACACTATTTAGTATAACTATATATCTAAGGTATTCTGTGCGCTAAGTATACTATTTGCACTTACTAAGCTTTATGTATAGCTTAGCTTTGTGCAATCTTTAGAGTACCTCTTTAATATAAGTTTTATATTCTTCTCTTATCTTAGAGAATATTAAGATATTGTCTAAGTAGACAATACAGGATATATTAACTAAGCTAACTAGTGTTTAGTTTATATAAGCTTAAAACTACGCAAGAGTATTTGTTAAACTAAAAAGTATAATAGTATACTTAAAGTAGCTATATCTTGTGCAGAAGGCTATTTTCTATTTATCTCTTTTTTAAATACGCACTCTATAGTACGCTTCTCTTATATTAAGCTTAGTATAGTACTTAGCTTACGCTAGTCTATCTAATAACTCTTTAATAAGCAGGAGAGAATAATCTACACATAGCCTTATAGTACTGTCTTTCTTTTTTATAAAGAGTATTAGTGTGCCTGCTAGAGACTTAGACTTTCTTATCTATCCCCTTGCTATATACTCTATAAGATACTTCCTTAATAGCTCTAACTCTATCTTTAACAAGTTATATAATAGCATATGTAGTATATTTATACTAAGTAGTAAATTAATTACTAGATCCTGTAGTCTATGCTCTGCTAGGACTGCAGAGTCTTTCTCTAAACATATATCTGCGTATTTAGTGTATTATAGAGGTAGTTAGCCTATTTTAGCTAATTCTTAGCTATTCTAGCCTATAGAACCTACAATACACGTTTACACGTCTACTATTAGGTTACGCATACTCCTTCTAAAGGTTTTAGCGTCTTCTACGCCTATATTCTAAAAGCTACCTAAACCTTAAGACTTTTTACTTTAAAAAAGCATACGTCTTATTATATAGCTTATTTTTAGGTTATAAGAGTTAATCTACAGTAACTTAAAGTAAATTAAGTACTTCTTTAAGTCTAATACTACAAATAAGATATGCTGCGTCCTAATGCGTTCTTGTAAATCTATAATAGTTATATCTGCTTTAGTTATGCTATAGAGAGTAAGCTTGCCTCTATTTACTTCTTCTGCTAATAGAGTAGATAAAAAATAAATAAGTATGTCTTACTCCTTTACTAATATAGTAGACATAAAGTTTAGCTATAAGCCTCTATCTACTATAGCTTTTATAAGCTTTAATACCTTAACTAAATACTTTACAGTTAAAAGGCGTACTAGCTTAGGTAAAATTGCTTTACGTAGCGTACCTAAGTCCTTATTCTCTTAATAAAGAGCAATGTAGGCAGCAAGGTAAGACTTAAGTTCTTTTACCCTTTGTCTTTTCCTAACTTAGGTGTAGTAGCGCTGTCTACCGTCTTCTCTAGCTTACTTAGCTTATAGTAGTTAGACTTGTAATATCTAAGTTCTCTGTACTTATAATACTATAGAGTACGTCGTTTAGCGCTTTTCTTATCTAGTTTACTCTACTTTAAGCTATTATAGCCTATTCTTGCACGCTTTATGTTTTGTAGAGTCTTTTCTATATCTTTTAACTTTTCTTAGTCTTATAGTACTCTTACTCTCTCCTTTTTAAAGTATTGTAGTTTAGGCTCTACTTTTTAAGTCTTTTACTAGTAAATAAAGTTTACGTGTTCTTTTACTTATAGTAGTACTACCTGTTAGTTTACTAAGAGTAAGAGGAGGCTTTTCTTAATATTCTTACGCAATGCTGTAGTGTATTCTAAGACTTAGACATTAAGTGTATAATCTAAGCTTAATTCTTCCTAGAATAGTCTTATGTAGTCTAATAAGTCTGTAGAATTCTAATTTAGGAGTTAATAAGCTTATTTTAAGTAGTTATAAGCTTATTACTTACGTTCTTAGAGTAACCCTAGAGAGTTTAATATTACTTCCTTTAAGTATACCTAATTTAGTATTTAAGAAAGTAACTTTTATCTTTCTACTATTTTATGCGCGTGCTATAGCGTTTTTAATAACTTTAAGATATATATTATTCTAAAGTTAATTTTCTAAGTCTCTAAAGTGAAACTTTGTAGTACATAGAGGAAGTATAACTTATAATCTCTTTCTTATTAATTGTATTACGCACAGTTAGTCTTTAAGAACACATATAGTAGCTCTAGACGTAGAAGCCTAAATAATAATATTAAGTTAGCTTGTTTACTTAAGGCTATAGTTTTTAAATCCTTATTAAGTGTGCTTAAGTCTCCTAAAGTTACTTTATTATATATTTTCTTAAGCTTAGCTAACTTGTATTATTTTAGTTATTCTTCTTTTTATGCATATAATCGTGCTTGCTCTTAGTCTAAGGTAGCTTCTTCTAGGCTATCCTAGCCTTTGCTAGGGGTGTTTAGGCGTTATAGCGCGATTAGAGATCAAAATGTATTACTTTCTTTATCTTTGTCTATCTCTTAATTAATAGGTGCCTGTTCTTGTTCCTCTTTAAGGATAAGTGCTAGTTCTAACAATCTCGTCTCTTAGGTTCTTAGGTTAGATAATCCTTCCTTGTTATTAGTGAGGGTACGGGCGCGGCTGTCTATACAGGTAGATTAAGCACTTATTGTATAGCACGAGCGTATCTAAAAAAGATCAATTCAAATATAAGGCTTAATACTAAGTATAGATATAAGATGCTAGAGATAGGAGAATAATAGTATATTGCCTGTAGAGGAGAGACAGATTAATACCGTCTTGACTATGATATCGTAACTCTACTTATACTAGAGTAATCTAGGGTCATATGACCTATTCGGACCTAATATAGTCGAGTCTAACCTCAGCCATTCCGAACTAATCCGACCTGGCCTCGAAGGTCGTCAGATCCTGACATTCTCTACTTTTATTTATATTAAGTATATGTCCTAGATTTGAATGGCCTTTATTAAACAAGCTAAGGAAAACAAATCTTTTATTTATAAAGGACTACACAATTTACTATAAAACATTAAAAAGGATTAAAGAAAACAATTATGTTAATTAATATTATAATTATACTTTATAATAGATGATTGACTTGTAGCTAATAAAATAAGAATGAAAAAATAACGCTTTTGTACTAATCCTGTCTAGAGTAGCTTTAACTAATTGTTCATATCTACTAATAAAAACAACTTTTTTTACACAAAAAAAGACTAGAATAAGTAAATCACTACTTTCTTTTAATCTAATTCTCTTTAGCGTCTTTAAGAAGAGCTTAGCTTACAAGTAAATAAGCGCTAAGTCTTTTCAAAAAGTAAGAATTTTAGAATACACTTTTTTATATAGCGCTTCTCTTGCGCTTGCTTTTGATCTAGTATAGTTATCTCCAATAACATCTTAGTACCTACAACTTTAACTAGGCAGCTACGTTATAGTTGTTTTTAATTAATTTTAGAAATTTTAGCTCCTACTGCTCTTAATACTACTATACCCGCGTCTAGACTAAGTATAATAACTACTACTGCTTAAAAATCTTGTTAAAGTAAGCGCTTAAAAAACGTAAAAAATAAGCTTGTAAAAAAGATGTAGCAAGAATAAGTATATTGTAAGAGAATCGCTAAGCCTATAAAATCTAGGTGCTTGCTTAACACTTAAATTCTATAGCTACTATATAGAAAGGCGTTCTGTTAACACTAAGTAGTAACTCAAGTAACTAGGTTATATATATATATTTTTTTCTTTGTTTTACTGTTTTTGTTTCTCATCTTCTTATAGAATAAAGAGCTTAATAAAGCTAAGCTTGCAGAAAGAGAGGGTTTGTACTAGTGTATAGGGTAATACCTTCCTGCATACTAAGTTAGTGCTTAACTACTTAATCTTAAAGTATATAACCACTCCAGCGTATTGCAGAAAAAAAGAACAATTTATTATTGTCTTACTTAACAACTTAACTCTTGTACTATGTTATTAAATAAGCGTCTCCTTCTACTAAAAGTCTTTTATACTTAACTTACAGTAAATTTATTATTTTACTAACCTTGTTCTTGCATATTCTGACCACTAGTGAGCTCTTGCCCTCGTAGCAGTATGTCTTTGTACATTCTAACACCCGTACAATACATAATTAATAGAAATAGAGAAATACTAAAGTAAGGCATTTTAAGTACTTTACTAGCATTATTGAACATCTTATAAATCTTATCTATCTTCTACAACTAGCTAATTGAAGGCTTAAAAAATTGTATGTAGAAATATATTAAATTTTAAAGTTATTAATTAGGAATATAATTATACGGCTTTAGAAAGGCTAAGTTTGAACATGCCTAATTGTTGGAGTATTAACATGCGCAACATGCGGGTCACCCTGTTGAGCAGGTGATCCTAGTAAGCTAAACACTTGACGATCGCGCTAGCGCCTATATATACGGGCTAGATCGTCTTATTCCTCTTAAGTAGTTATTGACTACTTTGTTGTAGCACTTAGTTGTTTAATACACTCATTCTACTCCTCCTAATTAAGCAATTGCTCCTTTTTAGCTCCTACAGTTATAAGCCTAGCTGCTTAATTATAGTTTTAATTCCTACTGCGCAATTAGTAAGCTGTAAGATTAACTATTTGATTAGATTTTTACTCTGTTCTTTTTAATCTCTTATAGCACTAGCTAGCAGATCACTGCTACTGCTATACCTCTCTCACTTATTGATTATACGATCAACCTCTTCTAACCTATCCTCTAACCTACAGGCTACTATTATCGTCAACACAGCTACCTACTGACTTACTAATTAATCTATCACACTCTAACGATAACCTACGTTGTGATCTTATAATAGCGTCTTACTAATATAGACCTTACTAACATACTGCTTGTTACCTTAGGGGTAATCCTAAAGGCCTAATTAGACTAGCTAACCTAGTTTGCTCTGTTAAGACTGCACTGCTTAGAGAAGGGCATCTAGAATTAGGTTAATCCTAATCTCCTAGACGTGCCCTTAATAGACTACTAGGAGCTACAGTATCCTAAATTGCCTAAAGATATTAAGAAGCTAATCTCTCTACTACCTAACGCAAGCACGCAAGAATAAGAAGACTATAAAATTACTTAACACAAATGTAAAGCTTAAGTCCTTAATGCTAAGTATAAGAAAGATAATTACAGTAAGCTAGTTAACAAGTACAAAGTATAGGCCTCTTACTAAATAAAGAAGGTTGCTAAGATTACTAATGTTAAGGACTAGATTAGCAAGACTGTCTATCTAGACCTGCTCTTAAACGCCTTAATAAGTATAATTACTTAAAACCTTACTAGCTTTTAAGCCTTAGTAAAGATCCCAAAGGAGGATCTCGCACCTACTAATTAGAATACTTAGTATTTAATTAAGGCGCAGTACTAATCCTACCTAGATAAGGCTTGCTAGGGATAAATAGGTCCTAAGCAATAGTTTACTAAGTGGCAGTACTTATATTAATGAGCAACTATCTACTCGCTTTCTAAAGTTGTTAGGCTATTAGTAATTACTAATTTTTTAGACGCTTTAGGCACTAAAATTATACTAGACTAGTCGCACAAGAAGCGTAATAAGCTAGTATAAGTAATAGCGCTTAGAAAAGCTTAATTAACTCTTAAAGATCTAGGAAAGATCTTTAGTATTCTATTACAGAATTAGTTAATTACTTCTTTAAAAGGAAAAGGACACGTAGTGTTTTAAACTAGATCTAGATTAGCGTTAACTTAATAATCTACTAGCGCTAACAACTTAAAGTTAAATAAAAGTAGTAAGTAACTTTACTCTTGTCTCTACAAGGCTAGTAAAGGACCTATTAGTAAGTATACTTAGATACTACGCAACTACTATTAACTTTAAACTATAGTTACTAGATTAAGCTCTCCTAGCAGTATACTAATTAAACTGTTAGATAATAACAAAAAGAAGATCCTTAAGCAATAGAATAACGACAAATAGGTAACTTTACGTACCTAGATTAAGAAGAAAGGCTAGAAGGCTAGCATTAGCAGATTAGCTACTAATAAGTTAAGTAGACTTTACTTTAGCTTATTAGTTTTAGCATTAATTAACCTAAAGGACCTTATTAAAGAAATTAGACTAAATGTATTTAGTATAGCTTTTACTTCTTATGCCCTATCTCTCTACACGATTATAGATAGTAGCTTAGTAGTCTACCTAGTTAATACTATAAATTACATTGTACTAGGCACCTTTAGCAAATACGCTAAGGACGAGACTGTTAAAGCAAGTACTTAAATTATACTAGTTGCTAGTATAAGAAACAGGCTGCTTAAGAACGTCGTACACAGTAAGGCTAGCTCTAAGATAGCTAATCTTCTACTTACTAACGTTAAGGTTGTACTAGGTTTCTATGTTAATATCGTATTAGAAGCACAGCTTAAGCTGGCAGGTATTTAGTATTTAGGATATAACTATACCTTACAATTTAAAACAGTTAAAAAGAACGTTATCTTAATTAACTTTAAGTGTTATCTTAATCTCTTGTTTATTAAATACAAGTACCTTACTTATTACTCTAATTAACTATTGCTTATAAACGCTGTAGCGCGATTAAGGAAATCTTAGTTGCGTACTAGTAATAAGGACTTATAGCATTAACAATTAAGTTACCTAAGACAACAGGCTATTAAAGCTTTAGTCTACTTAGCGCAGGACATTAAGATTACTAGCAGGAAGCTATTAGAATATAAATACTACGCAACAGCTTATACCTTGTAAGTAATCTTACAGCGACTAAGAGAGAGACTACTATAACCTTTTTATAAGATCTTATAGAATCTCCTTAATTTCCTAATTAGTTAGCTTCTTAAGAAATAGGCACTAATTACTAAAGAAGACTACTTAAGTAAGCTATATAACTATAATATCTAGTTAAAGACACTAAATAATATTATGCTTATAATTAAAGGCTTTGCTGTAAGGATTAAGAGGAAATTATAGTAGAAGATTATAGAGATCTATTAAGATAACAATACTACTACACTACTTTAGAGAGGGCAATTAAGATATAAGGAATAGGCTATAGAGAAAGAGATTGTAATTAAAACACTACTGCTATATACTTATAAGTCTAATAGCTTAATAGAGAGAGCTAGTTAAAAGCTAATTAGAAAGGCTATTAAGATACGCACAAGCGCTAATCTACTAGCTAAGCTTTAGCTAGTAATTATAGATGCAGCAGCTTACTTATATAGAATAAGCCTTACTAAGATCTAAAGCTACTAATCCCCTAACTAGGTGCTTAAAGAATAGTTTAGGAAATTATTCTAATATTATTAACTACCTAAGATTAGACACTAGACTGCTAATCTACGCCTAGACTAGAGTAGAATCTATGCCTACAGCTGCTAAGCTTATCCTTTAAATAAAGAGAAGGCAGCTAGGCATAATTATTAAAGATTTAAGGTTAATCCTCGCGGCTATATCAGTTATTTAGTTAGTTATTAAGCTTCTAACATATACTACATATAAGTATTAACACTTAATTAATTAATCACTACCTATAATATAACCTTTAATAAGCGTTAATTCTACAAAGGAGATTGTAAGGAAGAGCTGCTAAGAGATTAAGTAATTAAGATTATAGAGATCTTTTACAATAGCGAGCTAGTTAATCTAAGAGAGGATTTAGACTTCTCGCCTGTTTAAAGAAGAGTAAATTAGGATACACAGCTAACTACTAAAGACTTTAAAGGTAATATATCTACTATCTTAAGTAGTAAAGAAGGCTTACCTATTAAAGATAAGAGTAGATTAGAAGACGCTAAGCGAATAGAGCACAAGGCTAGTGCACTATTAGGAACTTACTTAGATTAGCAGCAAAATACTAGTCTTGTTACCTTAGAACTAACTCCTAAACTAGAGACTTTAGGGACTAACGACGCAATTAATTGTAGAGTTATTAA
Organism: Alternaria sp. 'sect. Undifilum'; assembly: GCA_024321975.1. Taxonomy (NCBI): domain Eukaryota; kingdom Fungi; phylum Ascomycota; class Dothideomycetes; order Pleosporales; family Pleosporaceae; genus Alternaria; species Alternaria sp. 'sect. Undifilum'. The sequence continues at coordinate 1,968,235 of JAJJZI010000003.1, forward strand.
TAGTTAAACAGTATTATATATGCAAAAAAGAGCTAATCTATTATTATTTAGAAGTAGGGAGCCTCTTTTAAATAAGCCTAACAACTTATTACTAGTCTAACAGTTTATGCCTAAAGACTCTAACGCGCTAGCTCGTCGTGATAGAACACCTGCTTAGGTAAGTAAGATAGTAGGGCGTGAATTATCTTAAGATTCAAGATCTTAGGCCTTAAATAGCAGAGAAAGTAAATAATTATAAGCTTAACTTCTGCTTATAAGACGTAGTGCTAGAATTATAAATAAAAGTCTAAATTAGCTTATAAATTATTATCTTTTACTGGGTAAGCTAGGTAGCAGGCGTAAGTATAAAGACGTAACTTGAGATCCTAACAATTAACTAAGGAGTAGAAGCATAGGTAGTGTTAATATGTTAATTACAGATTACAAAGATTTATTATAAAATAATTTTTATAATACTTACCTGCTAAGTTTGTAAGTAACCTAAGAAGACTAAGCAAGCTATAAGACTCTTAATTACGTTACTATAACAGCTTTGCTTACTAAGTATAAGCTAAGTAGAAATACTTAATAACATCGCAATAATCTACTTAAACTACTAGGATTATAAAAGTTGTTGCTTTAGCATCTTATAAAGGCCCTATTTAAGGATGCTTGTAGGAAGGAGATTAATTAGTTAAGTAAGAATAGAACTTAGACGAAAATATTAAGAGAAGAAGCAAATAATTGCCTAATATTTATAAAGTAAGTTTAGACCTATAAGTTTAATTAAGATAACTTCTTTCTTAAATATAAGGCATAGATTATTGTAAGAGGTTATTTCTAAGAGAAAGACTTAATTAGCTTAATATACGCTGCTATATTAGCAGCTAAGTTCTTCTAAGTAGCAATAGCTATTACTACTAAAAATAATCTAGAGATTAAGTAATATAATGTTATAAGGGCATTTCTTAATGCATTAATTACAATAGATAACTTAGTAATTAGTAAGATGCTAGATAGCTATAAGAAGCTAGGTAAGTACGTACAGCTTAACTACGCACTATATAGATTACAAGACTTACTACTATTGTAGTATAAGGAGTTCTTAGGGTTACTAAGAGAGATTAGACTAATTACCTTACTAGAGAAGCCCTACCTTTTCTTTAATTAAGAAAAGAGGATCCTAGTATTATTTTATGTAGATAATATCTTACTACTCTTTATAAAAAATGATAAGCAGAAGGCAATAAATCTTTAGTTAAAGATTATAGACAAGTACAAGATAAAGAATTAAAGATTAGTTAAAAAGTTCCTAAGTATCTAGATAATTAGAGATTACAAGAAGTAGACAATTACGCTTGTTTAATATACGTATATTAATAAGATCACAAAGAAGTTTAAGCTAGAGGATAATAGCTTTCTAAAGACTCTATTACTGTTAGAAGAGCTGATTAAGAACACTAGCGAAGCAACTAAGCAGGAGATTAAGGCCTACTAAAAAAAAGTTAAATTAGTGCTATACACAGCTATTATGCTGTAACTAGACGTTGCTTACTTAATCTTAAAGCTCTTACACTTTCTTATTAACCTTAGTAATTAGTATATAAAAGCTGTTAAATAAGTAACTATATACCTCTATTAGATAAGATAGGACGCGATCTAATATAAGAACTACAATAGCCTAGACCTAATAATTGCAGGCAATGCTTCCTTTATAGATAATTAAGAAACTCGTTAATCGTCCTATAGATACATAGCTATCCTATATAGTAGTCTAATATTTTAGAAGGTAGCTTAGCAGACTACAGTAACTACGTTAACTACTAAGGCTAAGCTACTCGCCCTTAAGTACACTACTAAAGAGGCTATAGCTCTTAAGCGCTTCTTCTGTAAGCTATCTCTTAATTTAGGAGACGTCTAGACAGTTTAGTATAATAATTAACAAACAATTAGGCTTATAGTTAAGAAGAATAAGTAAATTAGCACTTAATTAAGACATGTAGATATACTAAATATACAGCTACAGTAAGAATTTACTAAAGGATTATTTTAGGTTAAATACCTAGAAACAGTAATTATGCTAGCTAATAGTCTAACTAAGTTGCTTATCTAATAATAGTTTGAAAAGTTTTAGTAGTTGCTTAACTTACATTAAGTTAAGCATTTAATTCAAGGAAATAATAATTAATTAGCAAAGTATTTATATTAAGCAGCAACATCTACTAGGCTAAGTCTCCTCTTAATTACTTAAAATAAGCAGGAGAACGTAAGCTAGACTATTAAACTAAACTAGGAACCTTATTACTAATAAGTATTAGACTTATTATACTTGCTAGACTCTATTATCGCATTACGCTTAGCCTGCTTAGCTTTAGCTAGCTTAAGAGCAATTTAAGCTATCTAAGCCTAAACAGCAAGAGTCTAGAAGTAAGCAGCATTACTTATTTATTTTTAAGGTATCAAAGATGGTGGTTGTTGTTGTAGTCAAAATAGGTTTTCCAAAAAAGTGAAAAGCAGCTGCCCTTTACTAATTAGTCGCAAAAGTCAAAAAAAGATTGTGTGTAGTCGACGAAATTCGAACAGTAAGTAGATAAGGTCCACGCGCTAAGCGCTCGGAGCAGAAAAGCTCAGACCACCGAGCGAAATTAGGGTCAAAAAATTTGCTGAAGGTACCAAAAAACGACACCAATTGAATCGTGTTCAACATCGATTGCCAGCCATAGGCTGGCAACAAGATTGCGATGGAGGTGGAGGAGGGTAAGGACACGTACGTTACCGCAGCGGGAGCCTGCAATACTTCATAAAAGCTCCCTGTAAGCAGCATTACAGCGCGATTCTAACTTATTACTTCTATACATAGAGTCGTTAGATAATTGCTTTCTTACCCTAGCGTAATAATTGCGCTTATATAAATAAGTTGTATAGCGATTAGGATAATTAACAGAAAGACAATTGTATAGAGTAGTAGAAGGCAACATTCTGTAGGCAGCCTACTCTTAAAGCAGCAACCTTTAAGCAGATTGTGACTAAAGCTGCTTATATTATTGCTGCTGTTACTGCTAAGGATAATAAGCTGACTGTTGCGGCCAGTGTACAGGTTACCACGCAGGAGCGAATATAGGAGCAGGAACAGGAGTAAGAGGTTAAGCAGCAAAACCGCAAAACAATATTTCTTAAGCGCGACAATTATAGACGGGAGGCTTCTGCAAAGAAGGCTTTCTAGTAGACATAACGCCGCTCTTAATCTCTTTACAGCAAGTAATAATATCTTTAAGTAGTTAAGCTTTTAAAGCTTAGTACATCTTATTATTGTTCTAACCCTAAAAACTAGTTAGCAAGCTAAGCAAGAAGGTTAACAAGTTAAAGACTTACCTCTTTATCTCTATACATAGCTATAAATTAATTAGCAAGATTAATATCGACCGTATAATAAGTATAAGACGAGTAACTACTACAGCATAAGCTACTCTAACTACTAGTCTAAACGTAATTAAAGCAGTGTTCGGCGTATAAACTATCTAGCATTTTTTTTATACAGCGCTCAAATAGTAGAACGCGAAGGCGTAATAGATTAGCAGCAATCTTTAAAGAGCTAGTAGACGCCTTCTTCTAAGTAGAGGGAGGGGCGGTGCGCCTAGTAGACAGATTAGTAGGCGTTTTAGGTCTATTGCTGTCGCTATATTACTGTTCACGCGTTGCTACTTAAGCAGTTATCTACTGTAACTTTTACTTTAGCTCTTAAGGAGCCTTGCCTTTGCGCTAGCTTAATTGCTTAGTTAGGCTCTTATGTAGATTAAAATCTAAATAAGAACTTAACAGTAGGCTTAATTTAGTAAGTAAAGTAATTAGCCTTTAAGTAGAGCTACTAGATATCTTGTAGTAAGCAAAAAGATTAACAGGCAGAGGTAACTAACTCTTATTATCTTAGAAATTAGCTGCTTGCTAAATTTTATTGTTAAATAGGGTTTAGCGCGCGTAATGCTTATGCTTAGCACTATTCTTACGTTGTTAGCAAAGGCTCTCTAAGCAATAATTATGTTAACAGCAGCTCTCTAAGCTGCGCTTATTATTACTTAAGACAGACTACACTAGAAAGATTAGCAGCTAATAAGTAAGAGTACAATAAAGCAACACTTACTATGTTAGTAATAGTAGTTAAGACAGTCCTAAAAAGCTTAGTGATCAAGATTAGAGGGAGGTTAAGGACAAAAGTTTTTAGAGGAGTAGTAGACGCGATTAATATTGTTGTAGAGGCTGTGCACTAACTAATTACGTAATATTTAGGGTCTATCTAATGTTTTAATATTAGGACTGCTAAGATTGATTAAAACATTAACAAGCAGCATCACTACAATAATAGAGGTTTAGGCAGGAAAAGCTATAATTATAGAGAGACATCTTAATATACAACCTTAATTTATTACGATTGCCTAGTTGCTTACAGCTTAGATCGATAGTATCTTACTAACTTAGAGGGTGTGTTAGAGTATTGACATACGTAACATGCAGGTCACCCTGTTGAGCAGGTGATCCTAGTAAGCTGAACACGTGACGATCGCGCTAGCGCCTATATATACAGGCCAGATCGCCTTATTCCTCTTAAGTAGTTATTGACCACTTTGTTGTGGCACTTAGTTGTTCAATACACTCATTCCACTCCTCCTGATCAAGCAATTGCTCCTTTTCAGCTCCCACACTAATAGACTTAAGTGTCTGCATAATTAGCTTAAGCTAGACTAGTTTTGAGGCTAAGTGTAAAACCGGAAAGCTATTTGTCTTTAAATAAGGGTTAAGGTTAAAGAGATGCTTATCGAAGAGGTTATATGCTATATTATAGTGTAGTGTATTATATGCAAATCGTTTAAATGCAGTGCTATCTAAAAGATAAGAAGCAGTAAGTAAGAAGTAGTAGAGTATTGCAGGCTCCTACTGCGTGTCCTTTCCATCCTCTATTCTATTATGTTGCAATCCTATTGCAATACTACTGGAATCCTATTATTAGCTGGGAGTTGGCTATCGCTGTTAGATACGGTTTAACTAGTTTTGTTTTCTTGTACCTTAGTAAATTTTTTTAACCTTAATTATCGTTTAGTCGTCTAAGCTTTCCTCCTAGAACTTATTTACCTACCATTTCAATCTTATTAACTACACACAATCTTTTCTTATTACTTTTGCGCTTAATTAGTAGAGAGTAGCTGCTTTTCACTTTCCTAGAACCCTATTTTGACTACAAAAACAACCACCACCTTTAACACCTTAGAAAATCAATACTAAGCATAAGAGCTTACCTTTAAGCTCCATAAGATACGTGTTAAACTGATAGGTATCCTTTTAAATTCTTTATTAGCGTTTATAAATTAGGACTATTTTCTTTATACATATATCTTTGAGGAGATTGGTAAGATAACACACCGTCACCGCACCTGGACCATTGACATGCGCAACGTATTTGATGGACTCGCCGCTAAACAAGCCTTTCACAACCTCTATCGTGACCTTGACATCTATAATACTAGACGCATGAATAAAGTGTTAATAAATGTTAGAATTTGACCTCTGCGTCTACCTGATTACCAAAGGAGCTACCGCTGACAGCTCCTCTTCAACCGACTAGGGAGGCCACTTAACAAAGGTAAACGCGGGCTTTGTAATCTACTACTATAGCTTTCTGTATAGTGACCTTGTAAGGTCCAACTTTACTTAATATAAGCTATTAGTCTTCGTGGTAAACAAGAAGAAAAACAATGTGAGCATTATATGATTTATATGCAAGTTGTTTATATGCAGTACTATATATAAAATTCTAAAAGTAAGAAGCAGTAGGCAGAAAGCTTTTAAAAAAAAGTATTGCAGGCTCCTGCTGCAGTAACGTACGTGTCCTTACCCTCCTCTCCCTCCTCTACTTCTATCACAATTTTGTTGCTAGCTATAAGCTAGCAATTGCTGTTAAACACGTTTCAATCTGTGTTATTTTTAGTATCTTTAGTAAATTTTTTAACCCTAATTTTACTCAGTAGTCTAAGCTTTTCTTCTCTAAGCGCTCGCTTAGCGCGTAAACTTTATCTACTTATTGTTTAAATTTTGTTACTTATACAATTTTTTTTTTACTTTTGCGACTAACTAGTAGAGGGTAGCTGCTTTTCACTTTTTTAGACAACCTATTTTAACTATAACAACAACCACCTTTAACACCTTAAAAATAAATACATATATCTTTAAATATCTATAGCACGTCTTAGACGTAGGTAGAAAGGCGTAATTAATATTAGGTTCTCCGAAACCACTGTCAACAACTCCTTGTTCTCTACACTTAGTATAAGCTAGCGTAAGCTTAGTATAAGGGGGCAGTGCTCTTTATGTGGAAACAGTGCTCTGCAATAAATAGGTAGGTAGAGTTGTTTATAGGGTAGCTAGAACTTAACTACAACTAAACCGCGCATAGAAACAATAGTAAGTAGAAAGTGGTTTCTTTATACTCTTTTTAGAAACTACTCCTGACCACAAGTACCACCACCTAACGCTTAAGGAGAAAAAAATAGTTAAGTGAATAAGATCAAAAAATAGATGTTATAAAATAGCAATTAGGCATTGTAGATAGGCTACTTAGAACCATTTGCTTATCAGTATTTCTATAATGATACTAGTTCTGTACATAGTTCTTTCCTTGAGGATGTTAGAATGTAAAGAGAACAGAATGTTATATATAGCGTACACATTATGCTAGTTTGAGATTAAAAACGAGGTGCCATGTTAACTGCAAATGCATTTTTTTATACCGCAACGATCGTTAAACGATTTAAGGCACCGGAATCCAGTTGAAGACCCTACAGCTCCATAATCTGCCTAATATTAGCATCTAGGACAACTCTTGTAGTTTAGTTAAGGCTTAGACTTACTGGTACAGGTAAGTGAACAGTGTGATCCTGGATCACACTCGCAACAATCTGTTAGGTAGGTGCATTCGCCTACAATATTAGTTATAACGCTAAATAAATTAATAATTAATAGATGTCGCGTACCACCTCTTCCCAGCTTCGCAATGGCAGGAAGAACAATAGCGGCCAAAAATAAATAAGCAAGCATAGTTGTAGAATATATGCTCTATAAAAGACAAGTAAAGATGCTAATAGGCAATAATGCTGAAGACAGTTGAGGAAATACAGTTTAGTTGCAATTAAGTTTTTAAAAAGAGAGACAAGTTATTAAATAGTAGATAGCTGTATAACTATAAATAAGAATTTCGACAAACATTTAACAGGTTCTAAACTGTGCTTTGTAATTAATATATACTACTAACGCAATAGATGAGTTTAAATCAACTTTTTTATACTAAACTAGTTCCCTATTAGGTCTAGAGAGGGAGCTACTCTACATATTCTGCTTATAGTCTAGTGCTTATTATCTTACATCAGCTTAGCTTATAAAAGCTATACTAGCATAAGCGCTACAGCGGTGAGCTTAAGCTTAGCATGCAGGGGTTGTACAAGAGCAGTGCTCTTCAATAAATACACTTATAGAAGCACTGCTAGAGTGCTAATAGGCATAGACAATGCGCATGCATAGTAGAGTGGAGCTTAATATTGCACTTTTACTTGGCTTAGATTAGCTAACGTCTATCCCTATGCGACGAAAAACCCTGTGGGCCGAGAATAACCAATCAGATCGCCTGGTTTATGGGCAAGTGCGTGATCCTAACAATCCGATTGGTCATTCTCGGCCCACAGGGTTTCTCGTCACATAGGGATGGACGTTACATGCTAGCAAAACAGTAGCTTGTTTAGTCGTAAGCTTAGTATATGCTAGCGTAAGCTTAGTAGATGCTAGCGTAAGCTTAGTATAAGGTATGCTAGTAAATGGGTATAGGTTGGGTATAGGTTGGATTAGCTTAAGTAGACGACAATCTAACCTAACCATTAACGTGTTTCACCAGTGAGCGGGCCACCCCAGTGGGTGGGCCACGCAAAACCTCACCAAAATTTCAAACTAGCAGGGGTCTATTTCTCAACAACTACCAAGTTGAATTCTTTAAAAATTTAAAACAATCGCTGCATCTATATAAAGAATAAGTCATTCAGATTTTGAAACTCTAGCTTTAATATGAAAAGAGATATTCTTAGTTTTGTGGTTTTACAGGGGTATAAGTAGTCTATCTCTACAACTACTTTATAGAATTTCTTCAAATGTTTATAGCCTACTCTTTATATAGGTACAGCGATTGTATTAGATTGCTAGAGAATTTTACTTGGTAGTTGTTGAGAAATAGGCCCCTGCTAGTTTGAAATTTTGGTGAGGTTTTGCGTGGCCCACCCACTGGGGTGGCCCGCTTACTGGTGAAACACGTTAACTTAACTTTTATACGCTAAAATTAGTTATAATATTGTAGGAGAGAGTGTAAGAATAATTAGGAAATGATTGTTTGTTGTAGAGCACTCTCCTACATTCTACGCTACTACTAGCAAATAACTTATTTAAGCTAAGTTAATATAAGAGCACGTAACTAGTGTGGCTAGCTAGTATAAGATAGTAAGCACTACTTGCCAAGTAGTGTATATATTTATTTATAAGGTGTCAAAGATGGTGGTTGTTGTTGTAGCCAAGAAAGGTTGTCCAAAAAGTGAAAAGCAGCTACCTTCTACTAATTAGTCGCAAAAGTATAAAAAAAGACTGTGTGTAAGCAAAAAAGTTTAATAAATAAGTAGATAAGGTCTACGCGCTAAGCAAGCGGTTAAAGTATAAAAGCTTAGACTACTAAGCAAAATTATAGTTGAAAAATTTGCTGAAGGTACTAAAAATAACACTAATTAAAACGTGTTTAACAGCAATTGCTAGTCCTGTAGCTAGCAACAAGATTGCGATAGAGGTAGAGGAGGTAGAGGAGGGTAAGGACACGTAGGTTACTGCAGCAAGAGCCTGCAATTGTCAGATTTACCGAGCATGGTGAGGTCTAGGGCCTTAAAAGGCCATATCATCAAGTAGAACATGCGCAACAACAAAAAACACAATTGTTAACCTATTTATTAAATTACGATTATTTATTACCGTTTATTATAACAATTAAGAGTCTTATTACCTTAACTAGGCTGGTAAATAGGTATAGGTTGGGTTGTAGTTGTAGTCTGACGTAAGCTAACCCAACCTTGACCTAACCACAACCTAATTTTTTTTCGCTAAAGTTAAGTATAGGTTAAGTGGGGGTTACACAGACTAGTAGTTGTATTTGTAGACTTATAGTTAAGTTGTATAGACTAGTAGTTGTAGTTAGATTACGCGCACAGACTGTAGGTATAAGTTAAGTTGTAGTTAAGTCATATAGAGAAGTAGTTAAGTTGTAGTTGTGTGCTTTTAATAGTAATACATAGCTATAATTTATTGATAAAATAGGCAAATGTAAGAGTACTTGAGCTAAGTAAGCACTGGTTTAGTTACACCTTTAACCTAACTACAACTACACGTCTATGCGACCTCCCTACAACTACAACTACACGTCTATGCGACCTCCCTACAACTACAACTACTAGTATGTGCAACTTAACTATAATTACAATTACTATTCTATATAACTTAACTATAACTACAACTACTAGTCTGTGCGACCCTAATCTAATTACAACTACTAGTCCGTGCGACCCTAACCTAACCTATACTCAAGCGTGGGTACCCACAACCTATTTACTAGCCTAACCTTAACCTATTACAATATGTTAAATCAAACTACTAAGCGCGATCCTACCACGGCGCTACGCGACCACACCGACTTAGAGGGGTGGATACTACAACTATAAGCAAAAAGTCTAGCCTACAAAATATAGAATACCATAAACCTAAATAGAAGCGCAATATCAATCCTAGAACTAACTCTTATAAATATACTAGTTATATTAGACTATTGCCTAGCGGCTAGCATCGAAGTCCTAACAAGACTTACCAAACTGTCTGCCTACAGGCAAAAAGCCTACAAAAAAGACCTTAAGTATTGCAAACTACGTCTTAAACAATACAGGATTAACAGATATGATTATATGAAATAACAAACAAGCAATTGAGACATAGTTAGATATATTTAGTTCATAGTATTACTACACCTTCTACGCACGTGCTGTTTATTATGCAATACACTACAATAATAAATAACTCACCTTGAACACATAGTGAGAATTAAAAAAAAACCAAGCAAGAACAAGCTTGCAAATAATACTTCATGTCTCTTATACTAATAAAGAGCACGTCTAATTAGTACACATAGCTGGCAGAATATAACCAAGCAGCTACTAAAGTAGGAATTTATAAAGTTGTAGAAACTACGCAAATAAATGCAGTTACTAAAAGTCTCTTAGCTGCTATAAATAATGCTGCACTAATATAGACTATAAACTTAAAAGAAAAAAGGGAGATAGCAACAAGCATAAGCTAGAAGAAAATAATAAAACAATTTTAAGAGGATAACGTGGTTCACAAGCGAGTGGCTCACCTAAGCAAGTAGCTTACTTTATCTAGACGCGCCAACTTTAACACTTTATCACGTACTCTTAACACAGTTAAATAACTACTATAATATTTCAAACTACTCATCAGAACCTCCACTATTACTTGCACTAGCTATTTCAACTGCGCAGGTACGGGTGTTATGTCCAGTCTGCTCGCAACGCCCGCACCGCCTCTCTCCTCACAATCTCTTCAACGCACCTTCTCTATTACTATAACTGCTATCTACCCGTTTAGCTAATAGTTCCTGTCCCTCGCCTGCAGTAAGAGTCTCCTCTATCTATTTAATTTTTAAGGTATTAAAGGTGGTGGTTGTTGTTGTAGTCAAAATGGGATTCCAAAAAAGTGAAAAGCAGCTACCCTCTACTAATCAATCGCAAAAGTCAAATAAAAAGATTGTGTATAGTTAACAATATTTAAACGGTAGGTAGATGAGTTCTAGAAGGAAAGCTCAGACTACTAAGCAATAATTAGGGTTAAAAAAATTTGCTAAGGTACTAAAAAACGACACTAGTTGAAACGTGTCTAACAGCGATTGCTAGCCTATGGCTGACAACAGGATTATAGTAGGATTACAATAGGATTACAACATAATGCGATAGAGGAGGGAAAGAACACGTAGCAGGAGCCTGCAATACTTTATAAAGCTGCTGCTGCTTACCTACTGCTTTTTACCTTTTGAATAGCACCGCATACGAATAATTTGCATACAATACACTACACTACAATATAGCGTGTAACCTCTACAGCGAGCATCTCCTTATTCTAGGCTCTCTTCTAAAAAAGCATCCTTTGCTACTATCTACTTAGGACCTAATTTAGTCTAACTTAAACTGCTTATACAGACACCTGAATTTATTAAGTATCTTAAAACTTAACTATCTAGCTAGACTTCTAAGTTTATAAAAATCTTAAATAAGTTCTTTATCTATAATATCTTTATATACAAAAAGATTGTTAAGCTATAATTTAGCTAGTAGTGCAAGGAATACACGATCTCTAGAGTATTTGCTAATACTAGCGCGGTACTTAAGATCTATTACTTTAGTATCTTTCTCTTCCTGTTTGTTGTATAAGGGCTAAGTATAGAGACTAGAACTTAGCTTAAACAGCTATTGCAAGACGTTAAATTAGCTATAAAGAAGAAAGAGGCAAGAAAGGAGGAGTAGGCTTTCTATCATCGCGTCTATAAGTTAGTAAGCAAGGTAATAATAGTGTTGCTACTTTACTTTATCTAGAAGCGCCTAGCAGTAAAGTAACAAGAATAGGCAGGATAGAGCGCATTAAGTTAGGAGGTAATTTGTGTCTTTATCTTGCTTTTCTTTATTTCTGTCTAAACATGCGACACACTAATTGCGTGCTAGCAATGCTAAATAAGGGGGCATGAGCCTAGATACTTGTTGTTAGCAATAAATCTTTTTTTTTACTAAAAAGGTGTCTACAAAATGTGTAGTCACATCAAAATGTTGTCTTAAAAGGCCGAAGCTACTATCTATATATCTTGCCACTTCTAGCTCTTGCGCTTATTTAACTTATCTAAAGCCTCTTAAAGGGTAGTAATTTTCTTTATTAAAAGTACTATCTTATGTGCTATTTGCTAAGCCCCTTTACTTAACTGCGTAATCTGCTTAGTAAGTGAATAAGCAGAAGACCCACAGCGATCTCTTACGCTCTTTTAAATAAGGCTAATTTAAGCCTTAACTTTGCGCGCGTTGCTTAGTGTCTACGCCTACTAAGTAGCTACCTACTGTAGTAACTATTTTGGCGTCTGCACTACTATATTAAGCTTTAATAGCACAGCTTATAAGTTATGTAGCACAAGACCTGCACCTCTAAAGCTAGCTTAAATATTCCCCTTTGTAATAGACTTCTTAAAAGCGGTCTTAAAAAGTAGTAGGAAGGTCTCCTTACTAATATAGTAAGTGTAGTTACGAGCTAAGCCTAAAACAGCGTTACTATACTTGCGCTTTAACAGCGCAAAGCAGGCACAATTAAGAAGCTATAGTAAGTAAGATTGGTGCACAGGTATATAGAGAAGAATAATATTTTTCTCCTTATAAAAATTCTAGAATTTAACAAAGCAGTAGCTCTTATAGCCGTTAATAATAAGTAGTTAATACTTACTTAAAAAGGAGCTCTCTATATGCTTATTAAAGTGCTCTAGCTATACAAGAGTAAGCTAACTATTTGTCTAGCTATTAGAATTAACTTTAAGGACCTATTTAGTAAGTAAATCTTTAAACTAAACATTCATAAGCACCTTGCCTACAAAGATAATAAAAAGTAGCAGCTAGCATCTTAAATCGCCCACGCTTTAGATTACAGTAACCTACTTTTAGTTACCTAGCTAATTCTGCCTCTTCTCACTATATCCTTTAGAGGGTGTAATAACTAACTGTAATAAAATCTTGCTTATGATAAAACTAGTTTTATCAAAGTTAAAAATATTATTGTTTATAATACCTTACTTCTGCTTTGTTCTCTTTACTAAGTTCAACTAGGCCTAAATAGCTGCTAGGTCCTCGCAGGCAGCTTGCTATTAATTATAAAGACGGCTCTAGCGCGTGCAGAGCTTAGGAGTCCGCTTTATAAAGTTGTCAACCTAGTTCTTGCTAATAAGGTTACTAGCGCGCTCTTCTAACAATTTATGAGCTATTGCTTAAATGTTAGCCTTTATAGGCGCAAATCCTTGCGCAAACTCTTTAAGAATACGCTTAACTATTGCCTCCTCTTCTAGCTTATTTAGGCGCTTTAAATTTAGCTCGCAGTCGCGTTGAGAGCGCTTCCTAGCGCGCTAGTGAGATAGAATTCTTTTCGGCATGTTATAGAGAAAGGCAGCACGTCTTTAGCTTTAAACGCGTTGGGATTAGATATTAAAAAGGGCAAGCTAAAGATCTAAGTTAGTATAGGAAGTTTAAGTAGTGCGTTGTTAAGTCATTACGTGTTATTGTGTTGAAGTTGGCGCGCCTAGATTAAGTGAGCTACTTGCTTAGGTGAGCCACTCGCATGTGAACCACGTTATAATAACAAACTATTTTCTTAGATTAGGGAACAATCAGGCTACATTTCTAGCTAAAAGCTTATTATATATATATCTTGCTGCAGGTAGGTAATCCACCTAGAGCACTAACACAGACGCCTCCTTTGCTAAAATCGCGTTTTCTGCAACTTGGGGAATCCATCGCAAACAACAATTAAAATCCCAAAAAAACCTTACTACTAACAAAAACTGTGTAGTGTGTGAGCTTCATTGAAAGCAGCTTTGAAATTAAAGTACAGCTAAATAAAGTAACAAAGAATACCCTACTTATAGTTAATGCTATAAAAATAGAGAATACTTATATATTAATCTACAGCAAGCACCTATGTAGTAAAATCTAGATGAAACACTAAACGAGCTTATTACCTGCAGGCGTAAAAATAATAGTGTATTTTAGAGCTTAATATAAGAATAAAAACAAACCTAATCAACAACTTTAGTAGTAGGTATTTCTATATACTAACACCTAAAGTTCTTTAAGATTGAATAGAAAGTTAGTAAGTATTAACTAAGCTAGTAAATAGGTATAGGTTGGGTTGTGGTTGTGGTCTAACGTAAGCTAACCCAACCCTAACCTAACCACAACCTACGTTTTTTACGCTAAAGTTAGGTATAGGTTAGGCTAGAGTCGCACAGACTAGTGGTTGTAGTTGTAGTTAGGTCGCATAGACTAGTAGTTGTGGTTGTAGTTATACGCACAGACTGTAGGTATAGGTTAAGTTATAGTTAGGTTATAAAGAGAAGTAGTAAGGTTGTTGTTACGTGCTTTTTATAGTAATAAATAGCTATAATAATAAAATATAATAGGCTAAGATAAGATTACCTTAGATAAGTAAGCACTAATTAACCCTTGTCTATAACCTGTGGGTTACCTAACTACAACCTAACCACAACCACTAGTCTGTGCGACCTAACCACAACCACAACCACTAGTCTGTGCAACCTAACTATAACTACAACTACTGGTCTGTGCGACCCCAACCTAACCACAACCACTGGTCCGTGCGACCCCAACCCAACCTATACCCAAGCGTGGGTACCCACGACCCAATTACCAGCCTAGTATTAATTAATAGCGCAACGCTCCTAGTAGCCCTTACCAATGCAAATTAAAGCAATTTCCTGTTATAACAATCTTTTATTCTTAATTCTAGCTTAATAGGGCAAATGACAATCACACCTAAGCGGATTTATTACTACTGCCCTGTATTGCCTAAAGACTATATATAAGCAGAAAACTCAAAGGCGTAAATACAAATTTACAAATTAGTAATATAGTACTACACTAAAGACTACTGTCGCATATAAAACGTACCATCCTCAAGGCCCAGTGCGCGCCAAAGCGCCTCTAGGCGATAGGCCTAGGCGCCTGTCAGCTGCCGCGCTAGGCTCGCGCTAGCTAACCGTACATTAAAGTTTTTACGCCAAGCTTAGGATCTTACTCCTAAGCTCTACAGAATACGTGTTAAACTTAAAGCTATCTCTCTAAGTTTTGCAGCAGCCTTTTTAGGTTAAAACTATTTTATTGTATATATAAAGCGAGTTTTAGACGCAAGTAGAAAGGTAGAATTTACTATCCAGTTCTCTTAAGCTACTATCGCTAGCTTTTTATTCTTTATAGTTATAAGCCTAGCGCTTGAAATTACGGTTTCGGAGATCGTGTATTCTTTCCACAACAAGCTGAATCGGGGCTTGACAATCTTTTCGTATATAGGAATATCGCGGATGAGGGACTCGTTTAAGATTTGTATAAACTTAGAAGTCTAGCTAAGTAGTTAAGTTTTAAGATACTCAAGAAATTTAGGTGTCCGCATAAGAAGTTCGAGTTAGACTAGTTTAGGTGCTAGGTAGACGGTAGCAAAGGATGCTTTTTTTTAAAAGAGAGCCTAGAAAAAGAAGATCCCTGCCGCAGAGGTTGCACGCTATATTACATTGCAGTATATCATATGTAAATTGTTTTTTTGCAGTGCTGTTTAAAAAGTAAAAAGTAGTGTGTAAGATACAGCAGCTTTATAAAGTATTATAGGTTCCCGCTGCAGTACGTACGTGTTTTTTCCCTCCTCTATCACATCATATTGCAATCCTATTGCAATCTTACTATAAAACTATTGCTAGCTATAGGCTAGCAATTACTGTTAGACACGATTTAACTAGTGTTGTTTTTTAGTACTTTAGCAAATTTGTTTAACCCTAATTATTGCTTAGTAGTCTAAGCTTTCCTTTTAGAGCTTATTTACCGACTGTACAAATCTTTCTAACTACACATAATCTTTTTTTTAACTTTTATAACTAATTAGTAAAGAGTAGCTGCTTTTTTCTTTTTTAGAACCCCTATTTTAACTACAACAACAACTACTACCTTTAACACCTTAAAATTGAATCTAATTACGGTAGAGATTCTCTTTTCACACTTTGAAGTACACTAATAGTAGTTTAGACCTTTTAATTTATTTGTTTATTTCTATGGTACCAAAGGTTGTAGTTGTTGTTGTAGTTAAAATAGGGTTCCTAAAAAAGTAAAAAGTCGCTACTCTCTACTAATTAGGTATGAAAGTTAAAAAAAGATTATATGTAGTTAACAAGATTTGTACAGTAGGTAAATAAGCTCTAAAAGGAAAGCTTAAACTACTAAGCAATAATTAGGGTTATAAGAATTTGCTAAAGTACTAAAAAACAACACTAGTTAGAACGTGTCTAACAGTAATTGCTAGCCTATAGCTAGCAATAGGATTACAGTAGGATTGCAATAGGATTGCAATATAATGCGATAGAGGAGGGAAAGGACACGTACGTACCGCAGCGGGATCCTGCTGGAATTTATTTTTAAAATTTATTTATACTTCTTGATTTATCAACTAATTGCACATACTAGAATAGCAAGCAACTTACTACTAATAACTAACTTAGCGCGCCTCTTAGGCTACGCTAGCTAGATTTACTAGTACATCTAGCTAAAGTTTAACGCTAAATTTAAAGGAGTTTAAGAATATGTTAATTTACAAGCTATTATAACTGTTGATATATTAATAGGGCCGCCTTTAAAGCCTTTCGTGCCTGTATAGAACTTTCTTAAGAAAAGGCTTAAAGCCTATAATAGAAAGCTTAACAATTATTACGTAAAGCACGTAAACTAGGCTGCAAATACAAATACTCCATAGCATATTTAGCGAAGATGTCTTGACCACAGTTACATTCTAACCTCTGCACCAACTCGACTACCACAGGGACTATCGCCACCAGCTCCTTTTCAACCAACGGAGGTGGCCGCTCAACGACGGTGAACGCCGGCTTCAGGATCCACCACTATAGCTTCTAGTATAGTAACTTAGTAAGGTCTAACTTTACTTAATGTGAGCTATTAGTCTTTATGTTAAAGAGAGAGAAGAACAGTCTAAGTATTGTATTGTTTGTATACAAGTTGTTTATATACAAGTTGTTTGTATACAGTACTATATAGTATAGGAAATCCTAAAGGTAAGAAGCAGTAGGCAGGGAGCTTTTATAAAGAAGTTGTAGGCTCCTGCTAAGATAACGTACGTGTTCTTACCTTCCTCCTCTATCTTTATCGCAATCTTGTTGCTAGCTATATGCTAGCAATTGCTGTTAAACACGCTTTAATTAGTGTTGTTTTGAGTACTTTTAACAAACTTTTTTAACCTTAATTTTTATCTAGTAGTTTAAGCTTTTCTACTCTAATCGCTTAGCGCGTAGACCTTATCTACTTATTATTTAAATCTTATTAACTACACATAATCTTTTTTTTTAACTTTTGCGACTAATTAGTAGAGGGTAGCTGCTTTTCACTTTTTTAGAAAACCCATTTGGACTACAACAACAACTACTACCTTTAATACCTTATAAAAATAAATAGCATATTTGGAATTAATTCTAGGTAACTATGAATATATGTTACTAGCTTTGATTATAATTAGACTTGTAAATAGTACTACTTAGACTTTGATAAAGCTGATTAAGCGATTAAAAATTTAATCCCTTAAACAGACGCTATTAACAAAACAATAGTTTACTAGAAATACTATGCGAGCTTTAAAAAGGCAAAGCTTAGTACTATAGAGCTATAAGCTTAGTACAACAAGTAACAAACAAGCTCACTAAAAGCCAAAAGGCTAAAATTTTTAAAGTAGACAGCGCGCTTGCTATATTTTTCTTTCTAGACTCTGTAGGAGCTAAGTACGCTCCTAACTAGGCTAGCACTACAAAAACACTCTACTAGTAAAACTCGATACTTAAGAACAATCATCTAAGCCTTAACTAAACTAGTCAAGTATTGTTAAAGATGCTCTACTAGCGCTTAAATAGATTACTAAGCTTAATAGACTTTTTAAAAGCCTACGCTACCTTAAAAAGTTTAAAACTTTATAATCTAAAAGTAAAAGGCGCAAGCTAGAAGTAAGGCTACATGTGCCTATCAAAGACAGTAATAATAGTAAGCATTACTAAGATCTTATGAAATACTATACGCTGCTAGTAGTGTACGAGTGTTGGAGTGTATGAAGACATACGGCTACGAGGGTAAGAGATCACTAGTGGTCAGATCATGCGAGAACGAGGGTGATAAGATAAAGATCTTATTATAGGTTAGCTATTAAAGAGAAATACAAGTGTTAAGTTGTAAAGTTGAGGATTGATAGATAAATCCCGCTCGTTTCGATCCCCGAAACGAGCTATATACCCTTAGATTAGGTGGTTGAGCACTGACCAGGTAAGTAGCAGGGTATCACCTTATGCATTAGCATATACCTCCCCTTCCTGTAAGCTTAGCCCTATTAAGCGACCTACTTAGCAGAAGGAAAAATACCAAAACAAAGGAAATAAAATAAAAGAAATATAACTTAATTACTCTATATCTAGCCTAGACACCTTTTCTTACTTCTTTAAACGTTTACTTTAGCGAGGGTTTTAAGTAGTAGTTAAAGCACGTGGCCTAGGCGCAGGTACAGTAGTAAGAGCAGGGATAAGAGTAGCAGGCGCTTAAGATTCTAATATCAATTAAAGGCGACTATAACAAGGCTGCCTAGTTAGAGTAGTTAGCACTAAGACGTTATCTAAGATAACAGTACCTAATTAAGAACAAACACTAAGAAGGAGTTGCGTAAAAGAGAGTATTACAAGATCTTTGCTCTCTTAGAAAACTTAGCGCTTATTAGCTTCTAGGCTAAGTTCCTCTTAGAGACGTTGTAGAGAATTAGCTTAAGAGAAATTAGTATTCTACTTATCTTAGTCTTTTATTATATAAGGAGAGTTCTATCTAAAGTTAGTAAAGTATAAATAGTATAAGAATCCTTAAACTAGATTAGTATAAAAAGCGTCCTTCTTTAACTCTTATACTATAAGCTATAATTTAATAATTTGTTGCAGTACATAGTTGTAGTATTCTTTAATATAGTTATTAATCTACTCTTTATTAGCGTTCTATAGCATATTGTTTAGCTCTTTACAGATAAGAAGATTATCTTACTTAGCTTTTCTAATAAGAGCTTTCTAGATCTAAGACTTATACTTAATATAAACATTAGTAAGGAATAGCTCATTATGTCTTTTAAACTTGTTTAGATAGCCTAAAAGAGTATAAGGAGTAGTAGTAAGGTTGTAATAAGCTTTATAAATTTCTTTATAAGTTCTTATAGTAGGCACCTCTATTACTCTATTACAGACTATAACAAACTAAAAGAGAATAGTATAGCAGTTATTAGTAGTTAGGCTAGTAGATCTATAAAGTAGTAGAGGTAATCAAATTTAAATTTATCTTTCTTTATAGATTTACTTTATTTAGCAAGTATTAGGAGCTAGTTTCTGTGCGTCTTTTAGCTAGTCTGTCTTGTCTTTTTATTTTTTAATAAGACTATTTAATAATTTAACATTTACGTCTTTATGCTACTTTAAGTACTCTAGCACATAGTTATAAAAGCCTAGGAGTATCTCTATACAGTTGTTCTTATCTTTATTATTAAATAATACGCTACTTTAGATTATATCTATACTAAGGCCTTTAGTTATTAGTTACTTAAAGTTAAGGTTAATGTGCTTAAAGTAAGTTTAATTACTCTTCTTAGCGTATTTAGCGTAGTAAAGGTAGGAAATTAAAGTATATTCTTTATAGAGCATAGTATATTGTAACTAGTATCTTAGATTGGTGCGTATAGCTTATTAGATAAGTAAATAGTACATATTACGTAGCTATTTAAGGTTTAGCTTCCTGTCTATACATTGTAGATAGAAGTAGTAGATCTTAAAGGTTTTAAAAATAAATATCTATAACTTAACTGTCTTTAAATAGCTAAGTATAGGCGTTAATAACAAAACTTCTAGTATGTTAGAACTTCTTAGCTTGTAGTTAGAACTCTATAGTATTAATAACCTCGTCTTAAGTAGGGAGAGGATAGAGATTGAGTTAAGAAAGCTAATAGCAGTAGCTTAGCAGGTCTTTATCCTGCTTAGCTAGACAATATTTGCTAGTAGAAAGCTTTAAATTAATAGAGTCTAATTAGAATTCTTACTAGCAGCTCTATTCTACGTATAGTAAGAGTAGATATTTATTAAGTATATTAGATAGTATAGCCATCATAAATAACTTTATAACGCTTATAGTAGTATACTTATAGATAAAGTATACTCGCTTGTATAATAGGTTATTAGAGCTAGGCTATTATCTAATGTTAACTTTACAGTACTATTCTTTAATAACTTTAACATAGTCTAGATTAGTAATTAGCTTCTTTACGTAAGCTTACTTAAGTAACTTAAGGAAAGCTAAAGTAAGATTCTCGTAATAACACCTTGCCTAAAAGATCTCTTATTCCTAATTTAGGGTATTTAGCTTCTTATCTATATAGGAAGCGTTGTTAAGGTTAGTATCTAATCAAGTAGCCGCTTATTAGTAGGCTAGTGTCACTTTTAGAGCACAAGAGCTTAGTAGAGGCAGTAGTATAGAGATTTGTTAGCTACTAGCCTTAGTCCTAACTCGTCTTACCTAGATGTAAGTAGCGTTATGCTTTTATCATACTACAGTTATTCTGTTTTAAAACTTATATAACTTAACAGCTAAGAATTAGTTAAGTCCTTAACTAGCTAATATTCCTGTAAATTGCCTTAGATTCTTAGTTATAACTAATAGACTATAAGTCTCTAGAGAGTAAGTCTTAGATGTTATAAGATCTCTATAGCAATTAATAGCTTAAGCTTTATTTAAGGTTCTTTCTAGCTCTATAGTTATAGAGATAACTACACTATATATTAGATGTGTCTTTATACTAAGCAGCTTATACTTATTACTTAAAACGTTTTGTGCAGAGTAGACTAAGCTAGTTTCAAGGTCTTTAGCTTTAGCTATAAGTTAAAAAACCTTTTACTAGAACGTATAAAGAGAATTAGGCTTACTTTACTTATTCTTTGCTTTAGTATTAGGCTGTAGCTTCTATAAATTAAACTTAATATCTTCTTTCTAGACTCGCAGCTTAGCATAGATATTATAAAGCTCTTTTGCCTCTTGCTTATTAATATCTAAGTAAGATGCTTAGTTGTAAGAGTTGTTCTAATTAATAAAAGCATAGATTTCCTTATATAGTAGTTTTACTATTGCCTAGTTAGCTGTTAACATATATTGTTCCTTACCTTAGTTCTTAGAGTTAATACAGTAAGCTGCTACAGCGTTAAGGAACTAAGTAGCATCTTTAAGATCTATACACTTTAATACAAAGGCTATGTTAGTTAATTCTTAGTAACTAAGTAGTATACAAAGTATGTAGATACTAACGTATTCTTAGACAAATCCTAGAGCTAGTTTCTTTATAGTTACAATAGCTTTATCTAGTTCTTTAGCCTTCTTATCTCGCATTAAGGATGCTGCACTAATAATAGGATAGTGTTTCTAGAAACCTTTAATACTACTATATTTATCTATAAGTCTTGGGAGCTAAGCATAAAGGTTACTTACTCCTAAAACAACTTTAAAGATTCAGTAAAATTAGTAGGAGGTGTTATTAAACCAACAATCTATAATAATACGTTATTGTCTTAGAGCATTCAAAAGGATCTCGTCTACTAAGGTCTAGATATTAATAACTCTAATATTGTTGCTAAGTTTCGCAAGCTCTAGTACTCTGTCTTAATACTATACAACCTTAAGGAATTAGTCTATAACATAGTCTTCTTTCTTAGTAGTAACTCTAAGGTTGTTAAAAACTTTTAATAGTCTTAGTATTTACAGCAGTTACAGCTGTAGCTGCTTACCTTAGGCCTTATCTAACAGCGCTAGAAGCATTGTTTAAGCAGGTTAGCTAATATAAGTTAAATATTGTCTTTAGCTGCTACTAGTTTATAAAGAGAGGTATTATTGTTATTATTATCTTAGAAGGTAACTACTTTAATAAAAGGTAGTAAAGTTTGTGTAGTAAGAGAGTTAGATAGTTAGTAGAGTTATAGTTCTAGTTCATGCGTAGTGGCAGTATCCTGCTAGCTAGTAGGTAGAGGTGAACAGGGTCAAAATCGCGCTTAAATAAGTAGGTTTTGTAATTAAAATAGTTATTGTAATTAGCTGTTACTTTAAGAATGCGTAAAATTGAGTATAGTATTAGTATAGCAGTAA
Organism: Alternaria sp. 'sect. Undifilum'; assembly: GCA_024321975.1. Taxonomy (NCBI): domain Eukaryota; kingdom Fungi; phylum Ascomycota; class Dothideomycetes; order Pleosporales; family Pleosporaceae; genus Alternaria; species Alternaria sp. 'sect. Undifilum'. The sequence continues at coordinate 1,990,341 of JAJJZI010000003.1, forward strand.
GCACTTAGAATTAGTAAGATAGGTAGCTTATACCTAAATTTTATATAGGAAATTTGTAAATAAGTAGCTAAAGGTGAAAGTAGGTACTACTAGCATAGTATCCCCTCTTCTTCCTAAAATTATAGGCTGTCTTATAGCCTATTAGTTGTCTAATATAGTAGTATTAGAGTTAGAGTCTAAGCTTTTAAAATCTTATTTATATATATAACACTCTTCTTCTGTAAGACGTTTAGTAATAACAACTTAAGGACAAAGCTTAATACTTATTATAAGAGGTAAATGTAGTTGTAGTTCTGTATGTAGCTTAGGCGAGTCTAGCGAGATAGGAATATCTACTATAGGGCTAGTTTATTCTTAATAGTTAGGATCCTATAACTTTATGTTTCTTTAATCTTCTTTAATAATATCTTAGACAAGTCTTTATCTAAAAAGCTTTAATTACTATGTAGGTGTTATGTAGAGAAAGCATAAACAATTAAATTCTTTAAGACAATAACTTCTTTTATTAGGTCTAGCTTTATAAATATAGTATAAGCCTAACTATCTTATATCTAGCTTGTAGTTTTGCGACATATTAATTTCCTAAACCGAGTTCTAGAGAAGAACTAAGTCTCTTAGTTTTATATCTTTATGTCGTATTTCTTTAGTGTTATCTTAGTATTCCTTTTTAGCAGCTACTATCTAGTTAGTATAGGCAACAGTATCTTTTGTAAACTAATTTTTAAAATCTAACTATATTGCTTAAATTATAAGCAGCTGTGCATAGTCTTTTACTTCTTTGAATAGAAGCGTTTGCTATGTAAGTAGCGTAAGTTTAATAAGAAGCACTAGGTTCTGCTTTATAACTAACTAGTGAGGCAAGTAACCTATCTATTCCTATATTAAGATCCTGTCTATATAGAGAACTATTAGTAAGTTCTTAACTTAAGGTCTTAGTAGCTTTGCAAGAGCGTTTATAATATGCTTATACTCTCTTTTAATCTTTTTTATAGCTTAAGAGTTGTGTCCTAAAGAGTAGACTTAGTTAATCCTGTATATATACAATAGATGTAATACTACTTTAGTAAAATTAGGCTCTTTATTAACTATAAGTTTTCGCGCTGTGCTCTTTTAATATATAATGCTTTTATATACGAACTCTGCAATTATCTTTAACTAGTTGTTTAACAGGGCTTTTACTTTAGGCTAGCTACTAAAGTAGTCTTTTATAATAACTAAAAACTTCTTCTTAAAATACTAAGGCATATATACTATATTAATTGCAAATGTCTCCTAAATAGCGAAACTATAAGTATTAGTAAGCATATTAACTTTCTTCTTAGAGGATCGCAGTTAATAGTCTAGACAAGTTACTAGCTTTTGCTGTACGTGCTTATATATTCCTTTCTACTAGTATTGCTAAGCGAGTATAGAGTACACTGCGTTAACTCCTCTATATCTAATCTAAGTATATACGTTCTATACTACAGCTGTTCTTCGGTTAGTATTATCTATAACTTTCTAGATTATAATATTCTTAGACGTTTTTCTAAAGAGTATCTTGTCTTATATAAAGAAGTTTAGAGCTTACTTCTTTTATGCTTATAGTTCTTGTAGTTCTATATCTCTAGGAGTCTTGAAGTTAACTAAAAATCAAGCGTATTATTCTAACTCTAGCGAGAATTCCTATCAAAGTATCCTTGCCTGTCCTATTAGTATTAGTATATTTACATTTCTAATCATATAATTAATAAACTCCTCTAATCCTCCTTAGGTTCTAGAAGTAGTTCTTAATTATTAGGTTTTAGATATCTTAATAGTGTATCTGTAACTATATTTTTTAGTCCTAGTATATGCTTAATGTTAAAGTCCTATAAAAGAATTGTTAATATCTACTTATTAATAACAGATCTTAGATTGTTAGTAAATAAGTAGTTTAGTTAAGTAATAAGAGTTGCTGCGTTAGTTTCTATAGTAAAGTAAACACTATAAAGGTAGGTACAAAACTTCTTAAGAGCCTACAGCACAGCCTTGTATTCTAACTTAGTAGAGTATTATTACTTCTTTCCCGCTAACTATAGTGTGCTTTTTTTTTAAGGTGTCAAAGGTGGTGGTTGTTGTTGTAGTCAAAATGGGGTTCTAAAAAACTGAAAAGCAGCTACCCTCTACTAATCAATCGCAAAAGTCAAAAAAAAAGATTGTGTGTAGTCAACGAGATTCGAACGGTGGGTGGATGAGTTCTGGGTGGAAAGCTCAGACCACCGAGCGATAATCAGGGTCAAAAAAATTTGCTAAGGTACCAAAAAACGACACCAGTTGAAACGTTTCCAACGGCGATTGCCAGTCTATGGCTGACAACAGGATTACAGTTAGCAATAAATCTTTTTTTATACCAAAAAGGTGTCTACCAAATGTGTGGTCACATCAAAAGGTTGTCTCAAAAGGCCGAAGCCAATAGTGTGCTTTTAAACTATACTAAGTGTTACTTATTATCTTCTTTAAGCTGTTTAATTTATGCTCCTGCACTATCTAAACTTATATTAGTTCTTAGGAATATCTTATGATCCTTAGTATTAGTGTAGTTAAGTTTCACAAGTGCATGTGCGTTATATATAGCCTTTTTTAGCTTATACATTATTGCGTCTTGTGCATTTCTTTATTTAAAAGGGTCATTATCTTGTAAGAGTATAAATAGAGGTTTAGTAATCTTGGTAAAGTCCTTTACATATATATAGTAGTAGACGCATATGCTTATAAAAGATTATACCTCTGTTTTATTCTTATATAGTAGCGAGTTAATAATCTTCTTAACTTTCTTTTAGTTAAGATAACGTCCTTGTAGGCTAACCTTATAGCCTACATCCTTAAGCCTTTCTATAAGAAAATAATACTTCTTTCCTAATATAGAGTCTCTAGCTTGTTTAATATTAGCTAGCACCCTGTCTAGTTGCAAGATATACTTAAGAATATAACATTAAACTCTTAGTATTAATTCTTCTCTGCTATAATTAGTTTTCAGCCTTCTACATATAATGTCGTTAATAAAGAGTATAGTATTAGGCTAGTAGTCTTTTAGAATCTTTATTATTACACGTTGAAATGCTGCTATAAAGTTAGTAGCACCTATAACTATTATGTATAATTATATAAGCCTAACTAGTGTTTAAAACGCTGTTATGTCTCTACTTTCTAGATGTAGTATAATTTAGTTATATCCTAAGAATAAGTCTATAAGTAAGACAATCTTACATCCTGTAAACCTCGTTGAAAACTTGTCTACTGTTAGTAGTAGGTTCGCATCTTGTATAGTAACTGTATTTATTTACTGCGTATTGCTAATCTATTAAACGCCGTCGTCTTTCTTAGGTACTAGGTGCTATAAGTTATAATATTAACTATTACACTTTTCCTATGTTCCTTAATATAGGTAGACGTTAACTATATCTACTACTTGCAGCTCTAAAGCTTTTAGGACAGCGAACTTTTATACTTACTAAGTTTTATGTAGTATTATTTGTATCTTTTATAGCAGACATACGTTAAAGTAAATCTTTTCTAATTCCTTAAATTGCTAGGAGAGCGCTTTTTCTCTGTTAAGAAGCATATATTTAAATATCTCCTTTTCTAATAGCTATAGGTTGTCTCTAGTATATAGCTTGTTAGGTTATTTTTTAGTAAGCCTTATCTCTTGTAGGAAAGCAGTACATCTTAGTTTAAATAGATAATCGCACGGCCCTTTATTAAGATCGTAAATACTTATTCTAAAGAGTTACTATTCTTTTACTCTTTCTTTCTAGTCCTCTTGTCTCAATTCTATAGGCATCTCCTACTATAAGATATCAATAAGTTAAACTTTCTTGTCTACTATTTTATATAATGTGTAAAGATTAATACGTTATTAGGCATATTTAAGTAGCTTTTCTTACATCTACTAATAATTAAGCTTATATATAATTAAAAATATACTAAGTTCGCGGTTTCTTATAGGGTCTTTAGACTGTCTCACTATGTACGTAAATACTTAGTTTATCTAGACTATCTAATCTTTCTTACTACTTTCTATATAGAGCATGTTAAATTTACTAAATTTAGCTATTAGATAAGACTATGTAGCTTCCTGTATGTATTTTACTGCTGCTACTTATAGTTTATTGCCTAATCTGTTAGTCATTACATGCAACTATATATTACTTACTATTTCTCTATCTAAGTTATTATTAAGGGCTTCGTTTCTAATCGTCTGCGTAGAGTAATTTAGAAATAAGTTAGATATAATAAAGACTATATTTCTTGTACTATCTTTAGATTAGACTTAGCACGTAATTTGCTTCAACGTATTATACTAAATTAATATCTTAGCACTTGTATACTAAGGTCCTCCTAGAATCGCAGATCTAGTAATATTAGCAACAATCCTAAACGTAGTTCTAATAGTAACCGTCTCTATTTAGATAAGTATATTAAAATGTAGTCTTAATAAACAGGTTATGTATACTATTAGCTAAAAGTAACACTAAGAGGAGGCTGCCCTAGCTAGTGCTCTATTATCTTATACAGTATCTTTAATGCTTACGCAGTACTTAGTCTTAAGATATTTATTTATGCTCTAGTATTAATTAAGCACTTTAGAAAGCTGCTGTTAATAGTAACTTAGCATTCTAGTAGGTTAGTTTAAGTAAAAGCCTACTTATTCTTTTACTAAACTCCTTAGACATCCTTTATAAGTATATTATCTAACTTACCTATCTAGAAATCTCTCTTTCTACTTACCTTATAACGAGTTTGCGTATTAGATTAATATAAATTTATTACATTACAATACGCGCTCTTAGTAAGTAGTATATTTAGTAAAATTCTATAAGTAGGGCTTATGCGCTTGTTTAGCTAATTAGAGACTAGAATAGATCCTAGGTGTAATTTAGCGTACTTAGTATCTATTAGCTTAGCGTTTTTTATATATGTTATAATATTAAGCGCTCTTAAACTATCTACAATATTAATACTATTATTAAGAAGATTACGTAGCTCTTTTTAAATGCTAGCTTGCCCTATAAAGTCTAATACTGTAACTCCTTATACTTTCTATCTAAGTAAGGTAGTTATAATATAGTTTAGCTGTCCTTGTACTATCTCTTTAAGTTCTAGATTAGGAAGAGCGTTAGTAAACTTTATAGCTTTCTTCTTCCTTTCTTGCTATAGGTGCTTTAGATCTGCTAACATATTATTGTCCTAATAAGCTAATTATGGTAGTTTAATAATTAAAAATAGCGTATTATAAGGCTAGCTTATAAAAAGTAATTGCTTTGTATTTCTTCCTGCAGATACTATATGTTTATAAGCTATAAGTTAGGGATAGAAAAGTTACTTTATATAATTTAATTACTTTCTTATGTGCTTAAATCCTTGCTTAGCCTTCCTTACTTCTTTACTCTTCTTTCTTAGACATAATTAATATCCTAGTAGAAGGTAGAGCTTTTACTTTTTAAGTACATAGTAGCATTTAACTTAGAGATACTATGTAAAGCGTTTTCTCCACCTTCTAGTATAATGTTAGCTTTATCTATATTATTAAGCTTCTTAATATATTCCTTAGTAGAAAGAGTGTATAGCTATTCTTAGAATTGCTAGAACTGCTAAAAGACGTTATTGTAGTAGCTTTAGCTTATTAAACTAGTTACTATATTTACAGAATTAGAGTTTTTTCTTTTATACTTTAAACTTAGTCAAGAGTCTCCTCTAGTAAACTTCTCTAGTAGTACACTAGAGGCTAGCTAATTAAGTACGTTATAAGTAATGTTATAGAACTCTTAGATCTTCGCCTTTAACTATAGCAAGACTTAGTTTAATAGTAGTTGCCTTAAGATTTCTTCTAAACACTTATATAGTAGACTAAAGTAGTACGTTCTCTTCTTACTAGAAATATCTTAGTTAAAACTAACTTATCTTATCTGCTTTAAGGCGTAGTATTGTTTACACTCTTTAAGTATGTGTCTTACTATATTATATATATAGCAGAGAGGGTGTGTCTTTATATTAGTTATATATGCTGTATTTATCTTGTTAGATACTCTCTTTAAGACTTTAGTAAAAAAAGAACTATTATTCTTCTTACTAAGAAATTCTACATTTGTTGCTTATATAACAAAGTAGGTCTAGTTAGAAAGTTTTTCTAAGAGTCTCTTAGTTGTAAGATAAGCTATAAGCATATTAATAGTTAATAGTCTAAGCTTTAAGTTGCCTAGAGACTTAATAAAGTCTTTAACCTCTAAGTTAATATCTACTAGCGTGCTTGTCTTCTTATGTGCTTTGCTAATCTTAATCCTTACTTCTCTTACTTCCTCTAAGGTAAAAGTTGCTTACTAGTTAGATAGCATAATCTAGCGTATTTTATAATTAGCGCCTTCTTACTCTAGCTAATAAATCTTATCTAGGCTAGTTATCTTCTTGTAGTAGGATTTTAGAAAAGAATAGATCCTTTCTAGTTTATATATATCCTAATTATCTCTATTTAGGGTAGAAAGTATATAGTATATAACTGCCTCTTTATTAGTTCGTAGTAGGCCTTAGAAAAAGAAAATACCTTTCTCTTCTTAAGGGATTTGCCTATTCTTAATACATGTATTAGTGACAGAGGTAAAGTGCGTGTAGTACTCTACTAGACTAGGCTAATTTTATACGTATTTATAGATATACGCTTAAAAGCATAAGGGTTTACTTATCTTAATAGCTATATCTTTATCTTTCTATTGTTCCTTTATGTGTGTCTTTAATTTAGACTAATCCTTTTTAGTATATCTAGGTAAGCGTTTTAGTATATAAGAGAGAGATTAATCTTTATTAAAAAAGTAGCCTAGTAAAATAGAGACTCTTATAGCATTATAAATGCCTCTATTATTAGCTTATTAGTTAAAGTCCTTTAAGAATTCTATAACATTCTTCTTAGTAAAAACTAATATACTATGTCTTAGTTAAATTATAGTTAACACTAAGTTGTGCGTAGGTGTAGCTATAGTGTTAATAACAGAGCTTAATAGAGTTAATAGTAGATTAAGGCTAGCAGTAGTAGGTCTAGAGAGAGGAAACGTTACGCTTTCCTGCCCTTAACTTATCTTCTAATCTCTTTTTAATATTTGAAGTATAGTAAGACTTATATAAGTTCTCTATATAGATAGTTAACAAGTGTTAGTAAAGAAATAGATAAAGTATAGTCTCTAAGAGAAAGAATATCTCTCTTTAAATCTTTAAAGTATGTGTTTTCTCAAGTGTAGGCGTATTAATCCTCGCCTCTTAGGTACCCCTTATTTCGCTAGGTAGGCTTAGATTTATACTTAAAGCTAGTACTTATGTGTAAGCTTTTAGTGCTATCTCTATTTCGCTAGATAATACCTTAGCATAGTATTTCTTTACATATGTATTACTGTCTCTATTTTGCTAGATAGGTTGCTACTTCTATTTTGCTAAGTAGACTTTAAATTAGCGTTTAAAACACATATATAACTACCTCTATTTCGCTAGATAGTTTGCTGCCTTTATTTTACTAGACAGACTTTAAATTAGCATTTAATAACGTATTCTGTTTTCATTAGTAGGTTTTGTTCTTCCTTATTATTGCTGTTAGTACTAACTTTGGTAACTTCGTCCTTAACATAGTCTATAACAAGAGATAGTGCTAACTCTCTAAAAGTAAGTCTAGTAATAATCCTAAGGATTCTATGCTTGTGTAAGATTGTTATATTATTCTTGTAATAATCGTGCACTAGTTCCTTCGTGCACTAAGTAGTAGAGTATGTCTCTATAGGCTTCGCTATTTGTAGGAGTGTTAGAGTGTATAAAGACATACGGCTACGAGGGTAGGAGATTACTAGTAGTTAGATTATACGAGAACGAGTGTGATAAGATAAAGATCTTATTATAGGTTAGCTATCGAAGAGAAGTAGAAGTGTTGAGTTATGAGGTGGAAGATCGATAGATGAATCCCGCTCGTTTCGATCCCCGAAACGAGCTATATACCCTCAGATCAGGTGGTTGAGCGCTGACCTAGTAAGTAGCAGGGTATCACCCCGTGAACCGGCACAGTAGCAATTAAGGCCTACGTAAAGGTTAACTATAGTATTAGTAAAAAGAAAGTTAAAGCAATTGAAAACACTTATATACTAACTAGTACAAAGAAATTTGCAGTAAGCTTGTTACAGTAAGTTATAAAATCATTTCAAAAGAAATAAATAAATTAAAAGCCTTCTTAAGTAGTATAATTATATGTTGAACTAACCTAGCGCTTTTTAAGAAAGACAACAGTTCTAACATATACTACACTAGCAACTCCAACGCTTATATACTATTGGAGAGCACTATGCTAGACAATAGGGCTGCGCTGCATCTAGTAAACAGCAGGGAACTGCTTATACTAGGCTCCTTTATAATAGCTATAAAGGTAGAAACAGTAGAGACAGGCACTCAAGTCTTCTTTATTAATAGCTAAAGCACTTGTATTCTTTGCTAAGTTTCAAATAGAATGCGTAGTAATATGACTAGGAACATTTTATTCATAAACATAGTAGTTGTTTAAAGTTTTTATTTAAATATTTCTTTAGAAGCTTGCCTATATAAAAAAGAAGTCTAGTACTTAAGCCTTAACAACAATCTTTACTAAGGTACACTAGGCAAAAACGTTATACTAACACGTCTTAAATATTAGTTTTACTTCTTATATTTTAAATATAAGCTTTTATTTTCACATTCTAATTTTATTATAAACGTAATGCATGCTGCAAGGAGCTTATAAGTAACCTATTTTAGAAGCAACTTAGAAGAACTATAGCATACCTACACAGATCACCTCAAGCCTAAAGTATAAAAAGCGCTTGTTAATGCAGCTTAGGGAGTTGGAATAAAAAAATAGCACATGTTAAGTGTCAGTACTATACTCTAACACATGCAAAACAAGTTATCTTATAATAACTTAAAAAGCCCTCTTCTTAACTATACTAGAAGATCTTGAAAAATCTCCTTAACATGCCTAAAGGACATTTCTGAAAGCAATCAATATAATTAATAAAGGAAGCTTTTAGAAGCAAGCTTTACATAGAGAAGTTATAAGCAGAACTTATGTTAAAAAATTTAAAAGCCTTTTACTAGTTCAAGGGACACCTTAAAGCTTCCCACAAGCTCTAGATTATAAAAATGGCATAAATAAGAACACTTTAAGGCTCTCTTAAAAACAGACGTTATAATACTTAACATAGTATAAGAAGCGCAGTATTATGATTAAGCCTTCTCTACTACATATACATAAACTAAGTAGAGCTGCTAAACCAGTAGGCTAGGAGCTAATAACTAAGCTAATAAAGATAAGGGTAAGCACAAATCTGCCTAAGAAACTCAAGCTAGAGATTATTAAAGCTATAGCCTAGCTTTATAACATAAGTCCTTCTTATACATACAGCTTACGCTTGCTGAATAAGCTTCTCAAGTGGCTTTAGCCTTTTAAGACAACCTTTTAATGTGACCACACATTTTGTATACACCTTTTCAGTAAAAAAAGATTTGTTGCTAACGATAAGTATCTAGGCTCCAGCCCTCTTATTTAGCATTGCTGGCACGCAATTAGTGTGTCGCATGTTTAGATAAAAACAAAGAAAAGCAAAACAAGAACGCAAATTGCCTCCTAACTTAAAGCGCCTTATTATGCCTATTCTTATTGCTTTACTGCTAGGCGCTTTTAAATAAAGTGAAACAGTAACACTATTGTTAGCTTACTTACTAACTTATAGACGCAATAATAAAAAGCCTACCTCTTCTTTTCTACTTTTTTCTTTTTTATTAACAACTTAACATTTTATAATAGTTATTAAAGCTAGGTTCTAGTCTTTGTACTTAGCTCTTGCATAATAAGTAAAAAAAGGGGGATACTAAAGTAATAGATTTTAAGTACTGCGCTGGGATTAGCGAATACCTTAGAGATTATGTCATTTTCTACAACTAGCTATATTAGGGCTTAACAATTTTTTTATGTATAGGAATATTATAAATAAAGAACTTTATTTAAAATCTTATCAAACCATCAAGTCTAGCTAGGTAGTTAAGTCTAAAGATACTTAATAAATTTAGGTATCTACATAAGCAGTTTATGTTAGACTAAATTAAGTACTAAGTAGATAGTAGCAAAAAATGCTTGTTTAAGAAAAAGCCTAAAATAAGGAGAAACTTGCCGCAGAGGTTATATGCTATATTACAGTATAGTGTATTATATGCGAATTATTTATATGTAGTGCTATTTAAAAAGTAAAAAGTAGTAGGTAAGATGTAGCAACTTTATAAAGTATTGCAGGCTCCTGCTACAGTACGTACGTGTTCTTTCTTTTCTCTATTGTATTATTGTGCAATTCTTTTGCAATCCTACTATAATCCTATTGCTAGCTATAGGCTAGTAATTACTGTTAGACATGTTTTAACTTGTGTTGTTTTTTAGTACTTGAGCAAATTCTTTTAACACTAATTAGCTAAGTAGTCTAAGCTTTTCTCCCAGAACCTATCTACCTACTGTACATATCTTGTTAACTACACACAATCTTTTTTTTAAACTTTTGCGACAAATTAGTATAGGGTAGCTGCTTTTCACTTTTTTAGAATCTCTATTCTTACTACAACAACAACCACTACTTTTAATACCTTAAAGATAAATAAGCTTCTTAAGTAATAGAGTAGAAAATACTCTAAGCACTACAGGCTTAAGCTTCTTAAAAGCCTTATAGCTATTTTAAAACAATATTAGAGTAGAATATACGTTTATAGCTGCTACGCTTATTTCTTAAACAAAAATATAGTAGCTAGGCAATACAAGAAAAGCTTGAAAACTCTTCTAAAAAAATATACTAGATACCTAGTAGGCTACAAAAGTGCTAACATATACTGTATATAAGTCCTAGCGCTTAACAAAGTTATAATAGCGCGTAATAATACATATAACAAAATGCTATACCACTAAGGACTATCTTATAAGCTTCTAGAAAAGACGCAGTCTATATAGTAAACACTCTTAATAAATATAAAATTAATAAGGCTGAGGAAGTATTTAACTGGCTTACTAATTATAGTTACGTAGGGATAACAACATGAAAAGCTCTTTAGCTGACAAGTAATGAGCTAATAAAGACTATAGAAGGCCTGTTACAGTTTTCTATCAATAGTACGTTAATAACACATAAGAAGGGTTAGGCTAACAAGATTTTGGAAATTTATGTGAAGCAGAAAAGTCTATTAGAACAGCTACTAACGCCCAAGGCAACGCTAGCGCCTCCTTTACTAAGAGCGCAAATGCTAAGGCAAAGCACCCTAGCTTAAAAAGCTACAAGTAGTAGTAATAAGCTGCTTAGCTTTTAGAAATTGTAAACAACTAGTAAGTTAAGCTTAACAAACGCGCTAAGACTCTTACAGTCTTAAAAAGAAGTAAATTTACTTTCAAAGACGCCTGGCGCAGAACCAGGAATCTTTCAGCATTAACTAGAGCTTCTTAAAACTCTTTATTAAAAAAACTTTATAAAAGAAAAGTATAAAGACTTGTAGTAGCTAAGAAAGAGCAATTGCTTGATCTATCGAGTGGAAAATGAGTGTATTGAACAACTAAGTGCCACAACTAAGTGTCCAATGACTACTAAAGAGACTTAAGACGATCTAGCCTGTATATATAGGCGCTAGCGTGGTCGTCACGTGTTTAGCTTACTAGAATCACCTAATTACCAGGGCGATCCGTTGGTCAACACTCCAACACACCCCCTCAGTTAGTAAGTTATTATTAATCTAGGCTGTAAGCCACCAAGTTGTGATTACAAAGTAAGGCTATTAATTAAAAAGGCTTTTTATAATTATAGCTTCTCTTCTTATTAACCTATTGTTATAGTAATACTACTGGTTTTATTTAAGCTAGCAGCGCTTAACAATATTAAAATATGAGAAAAACTTTATTTATTACGTAAATAGTTAGTGCGCAGTAATTTACAACATTATTAATTATATCTGCTGCCTTTCTAAAACCTTATCTCTTAGCCATACATAATATTAATTTCTAAGCCTTCTTAATCTCTATTACACAACTTCTACTACTAACATAGTAAGCAGTGTTGCCTAATTATTCTTTTACAAATTAGCTGCAAATTTTGATTGTGTAGTTTACTTCTAATAGTAACAGGTGCTAGTGTTGCTTAAAAAGCCATTATTAAGATCGTAATTATTGCTTGAAAAGCCTGCACTAGCAACGTAAAATCAGTCCTAAGTATAGATATTATGCGCGCTAAAGTCTATTTAATAATATATTATAGTAATCAGCTAATCTCTAAAATTATAAAAGTTAGTTACTATTGTTTATTCATCAATATACTTATTGCAAGGCTCTTAGTAGCTCTGCTTAAAGACTGATTGAACCTACTTATGAAATCAAGCCTACTATTAAGTTCTTATTTAAATCTTCATCTAAATAAGAGCTTGACCAAGTAATGAACTTAGCGCAAGAGCAAGGCACTTTAAAAGCTAAAGTAAAGTTAGAGTAGCTTACTACTTAATAGTAACACGTAAATAGCAACATAGCAATAGTAATAGGCTATATTCGCCTATTAAGCTATCTACTAAGCACAATGCGCCTTTATTTTTTTTAAGGTGTCAAAGGTGGTAATTGTTATTGTAGTCGAAATAGGGTTCTAAAAAGATAAAAAGCAGCTACCCTCTACTAATCAATTGCAGAAGTCAAAAAAAAGATTGTATGTAGTTGACGGGATTTGAACAGTAGGTAGATAAGTTCTAAGAGGAAAGCTTAGACTACTAAGCAATAATTAAGGTTAAAAAAATTTGCTAAGGTACTAAAAAACGACACTAGTTAAAACGTGTCTAACAGCGATTGCTAGCTTATAGCTAACAACAGGATTACAGTAGGATTGCAATAGGATTGCAACATAATGCGATAGAGGAGAGAAAAGACACGTAGGTACTGCAGCGGGAGCCTACAATACTTTATAAAGCTCAAGCTACTACTACTTACCTACTGCTTCTTACTTTTTAAATAGCACTGTATACGAATAATTCGTATACAATACACTGTAATAGCGTATAACCTCTACAGCAAGCATCTTCTTATTCTAGGCTCTCTTCTAAAAAAAGCATCTTTTGCTACTATCTACTTAGTACTTAATTTAGTCTAACTTAAACTACTTATGTAGACACCTAAATTTATTAAGTATCTTTAAACTTTACTACTTAGCCAGACTTCTAAGTTTATAAAAATCTTAAATAAGTCTTTTATCTATAATATCTCTATATATAAAAAATTGTTAAGCCTTATTTTAGCTAGTTGTATAAGGAATACATAATCTTTAAGGTATTTACTAATATTAGCGCAGTGCTTAAGATCTATTACTTTAGTATCTCTCTCTTCTTATTTGTCGTGCAAGAGCTAAGTATAGAGACTAGAACTTAGCTTAAACAGCTATTGCAAGACGTCAAATTAGTGATAGAGAAGAAAGAGGTAGAAAAAGAGGAGTAGGCTTTCTATTGTCGCGTCTATAGGTTAGCAAGCAAGGTGATAATAGCGTTACTACTTTACTTTATTTAAGAGCGCCTAGCAGTAAAGCAACAAGAATAGGCAGGATAAAGCGTGTTAAGTTAAGAGGTGATTTACGTCTTTGTCTTGCTTTTCTTCATTTCTGTCTAAATATGCTAGAGAAACACACTAATTGCGTGCCGGCAATGCTAAATAACGGGGCGTGAGCCCGGATACCTGTTGTTAGTAATAAATCTTTTTTTTACTAAAAAGGTGTCTACAAAATGTATAGTTATATCAAAAGGTTGTCTTAAAAGGCTGAAGCCAGCGCTTTTATATACTTGGAAAAGACGCTTACTAGCTTTTTAAAAATTACTAGTAATAAATCACGTTATTGCGTTCTACCTTGCAAATGCTGTATAAGAAAAATGCTAAACTGTTGATACGCTAAGTATTATTTCAATTATACTTACACTAGTAGTTAGAGTAGCTTATTCTATAACAGCTACTTATTTTATACCTACTATATAGTTAATACTAATCTTACCTATAATTTTACAGCTATATATACATAAAAAAAACATAGTCTTTAAATCTTTAAGCTTCATACTTATCCTGCTAACTGATTATTGAAATTAAATTAATAATAAAATTTACTAAGCTCTAAAGTTTTAACTACATAAATATCTTATTACTTGCTATAGAAAGATTAATAGTGGTATAACGTCTACTAAAAAGCTTTCTACTTAGAAGCTTTTTGTTAACAATTACTACGCTTAAGAGATATTATCTTACAGTCTCACCGCTTAGTTCCCGCTACCTGCTCCTGTTCTAGTAAATATCTTTAATCTAGAATATAATGCTAAAAATTATTTGCGCTAAACATAGCTTACTTATTAGGCTATAAGTCTGAAATAAGGTTATTCTTTTAAACAAGAACTTTATAATACGCAGCCTTGAGCTATTTATGCTTCTAACTAACCTGCGTAGCAGCTTGCTTAATATCTAGCTTATACCGAATAATAGCTACAGAAACAGCAGCTTTAGCAACAACAGTATCTGTAGTATTAGTAGCAATAGCAGCGTCTTCTACGTTAATTAACTGTTTAAAAATAGTATACCTGCAGAAGGCTGCCTCTTTCTAGTCTATATAAATGCCTTTGTATGTACTGTCTTAACTACTATACAAATTATTAGGTATATAGTTGCGAGGCATCTACTAAAGTGGGCAGACGATTATCTTACAACTTACTATACAGGAGCAATAAATCTGACTTGCGCCTTAATACTACTTGTCTCTAGATTCTTGCTATTAAAGATAAAATAGCTAATAATACGCTTAAGCTTACTAAAGCTTCAAAGGCTAAGCAAGATCTGCTAAAAAAGTCTAGCAAGTATGATAAGTCTAATACTTACTAGTAGGCTTATTTCTAGTTTAAGTTATTCACTTATCTAGCTTACGTTCTTATACCTATTCTAAGCTATTAAGAGGAGACTTAGCCTAGTATATCAATGTTGCTACTATGATAAATCTTCTACTTGTTAATTATTATTACCTTTAATTAAGTGCTTGACAAGCTAAAAGTTAATGAGCTACTTAAACTTCTTGAACTATTATTAAGTAAGCAACTTGGTTAGTTAATTAGCTAGCATAATTACTGTCTTGAACTACTTAACTTGAAATAATTCTTTAGCATATTCCTGCTGTAGGCATCTATTTTTTATATATATATATTTTAATTAATCGCTAATCTGTTTATAATCTTTAACAACAAGCCTAATTGTTTGTTAGTTATCATACAAGACTATCTAGAGATCTTTTAAAATAACAGACAGCTTACAAAAAAAGCGTTTAAAGGCTATAGCCTCTTTAGTAGTGTATTGAAAGGTAAGTAGTTAACAACATCAACATCGACTTTTCTGGAAACTGCTTGGAAACAACCAGATCTAAGGGAAACGACTACGAGGAATCGATTGCAACTATCTTTAAAGCCTGCAGCCAGGGCGCTGTAGTGCTGTAGGGGGATAAGAAAAGCCCTCCTCCTAGATCTTACAGCTGTGTGTATTTTTTAAAAGCTTTAACCTCTGATGCTAAGATAATAAAGACTAATAGAAATTAAGAACCTTAAATCTTTAATTCAACAAGATCTCTAAAATTAAGAGTAATAAAATAATAAAAAAAGGCAAGCCTCTAAAGAACTAAGAGAAGATAAGCAACGCCTCAGGACGCCTATAAATCCTATTAAAATTAAGATAGAAGACTCTACGCTCTGCCTATTAGAAGATAATACAGTAGAGCCTACTAGGCCTACCTACAACTACATAAGGAGTAACTTTTCTCTTTTTATTCAACTTGCACCAAGGATGCCTTTTTAAAAGATACTAAAAGTAACTTTAGTAGAAGAGGCTCTTGAAATTGCTAGAAATCTAGTAGTTTAAGTAGCTAATTTAGCTAAAAACAACTTATCTTAGCAAACTAGTCTACTAGACTAAGAAGAAGTCTTTAGAGACTATATAAAAAATAGCAGAGTTAATAGAAAAAACACTGCTATACTAGAAGATAAAATTTCTTCGCTCTTAAACGTCTTAAGAGAACTTGTAGAGAAGGTTAAACGCCTAGAAAAGCTTTCTCTAAATTAACTAACTACAAACTAACTTTCTTTAGCCCTAGCGACCTACGCTACAGTAGCTAGTAACAACAACTAACCCTGAATTCATGACTAAAAAATAAACCTAAGAAAAAAGGACTAGCCTTAAAAAATAATAACTAGTTCTAGTTAATAAGATACTAACAGCCTTTACCGTCTTAATGTAAGGGTGCGTTGGTTTGACCAAAGATGCAAGGTAACAGTAGAAGGTGAATGAATTAGATACAGAACTATAGAGAGACTACGTGGGTTTTTATATCCAATCCGGGTAGTTAGGACTAACCAAGGTTATCGGAGGTCGCCGGGTCAGCTGACAGTTAGCGTAACTAGTGCGGCCGATAGTCAGCAACTAGTGCTGAGGTGCTAATGCTGAGGTAAGAAAAGCCAACGAAGGCCACAGGCCGAGTACTAGAGAACATCAAGGCTTCAGCCCTTTACACTTAAGGCTTAGAAATACTTTTAACTTAGCCTTTACTACTAAAAAAGAAGTCTAATCTCTTGTAGTAGCTTTGATTACGCTCTCTTCTAATGGCAACAAAGTAATAACTACTATACTTGCTTTTACTACTTAATACCTTCTTGAAAACTGATATATCTAAAAAAATATTACAACCTTTTAAACTACACAACTTATTATACTATAGTTTGAAGTAGTTATTTGTATACTACTAATAAATTACATTCTTAGTGTTATTCAAAAGAAAATTGAAACCTATAATAAAGGTTTAAACGTTATAAAAGACCTTTCTTAGCTTACTCTTAAAGCTAAAAGAGAAAATTAAAACCTTAAATTAATTTGCGTTGCTTTTACTATAAAGAAAGAAGCCTAAAAGGCTACTAGAGATAAGCATTTTATTTTAAAAGAAAGCTTTTATTTTTTAAGGTGTCAAAGGTGGTGGTTGTTGTTGTAGTCAAAATGGGGTTCCAAAAAAGTGAAAAGTAGCTACCCTCTACTAATCAATCGCAAAAGTCAAAAAAAAAGATTGCGTATAGTCAACGAGATTCGAACGGTAGGTGGATGAGTTCTGGGAGGAAAGCTCAGACCACCGAGCGATAATCAGGGTCAAAAAAATTTGCTAAGGTACCAAAAAACGACACTAGTTAAAACGTGTCCAACGGCGATTGCCAGCCTATGGCTGGCAACAAGAGAAAGCTTTTAAGCAGAAAAGCTTAGAGTTATAAGAAAAAAAGCTTTAGAGCAACAATGTAAAAGGTGCTAAGGCTTTAGCTTTAATAAGGCTAGGTGCTTTAAAATAGCCTGCTAGCTTTGTAGTAAGCCTTACTACACAAGCTAATATAAGTGTAAAATTTGCCTTACTAAAAGAAAGTCCTGTTTTTACACTATATATAAGTATGTAAACTATAACTAACTTTACGCTATAAATAACTCTAACTGCAAGTTGATCTTATTAAGAGCTAGGCCTGAGTTTACTTAGTGCCTTTTTCTTTCTATTTCGTATTGTCTCTGCAAGCCCTCCTACTACCTATACACTAGGCTATAAGCCTTACCTTTATTCAGACAAACCCCTCTTGTATATATATATATTAGATAAAATTACGTAGCTACCTGTAGGTCTTAAATCTACACGTCTTTCAAAGCCTTAGGCTGAAAAAGGACGTTAAACCAGAATAATAATAAAAAAAGTAAGTAGCTTAGCTTTAGTAGTTACCGTAGTTACCATAGTCTACTAAGCTGTCTTCTAAAATATTAGGCTACTATATAAAATAGCTATGTATGTATAGAATAATAAATAAGTACACTATTAATTTGTAAAAAAAGCGTTGTTTACTATTATTATGTCTAGGCCATTGTAGTTCCTATATTAGATTTTATCTTATTTGATTTAATAGTGATATATAATAACCTATTTGATAACTTTTATATACTAATGACTCATGTTGGTGAAAAAGTGTAAGAGCTTAAAAATTAAGAAAGCAACGTCTAGTTGTAGCGTAATAGCTGTATACAGCACTAATTTAACTTTTTCTCAATAGGCCTTAATCTCTGGCTAAGTTGCTTTGCTAGTGTACTTAATCAGCTCTTCTAATAGTAGTTGAGTCTTAGGAAAGCTACTATCTTTTAGCTTAAATTTCTTTAAAATTTGTTAATAACGTGGTTCACAAGCGAGCGAGCGTATCCTCACTAACGCGTCAACGTTGACACGATATCACGCACTTTTATCACAGTTAATAAATATTTGCGATATACCAAATGAATTATTAAAATCGCCGCTATTGCTAGCACTATTAACTTTAACTGCGCAGGTACAGGCGTTGTGTCTAGTCTACTCATAATGCCTGCATTGCCTCTTTTCTCGCACTCTCTTTAACGCACTCTTACTATTACTACAGCCACTACCTACTTGTTTAGCTAATATTTCCTGTACCTCGCTAACTGTAAGAGTTTTATCTATTTATACATATTACTTTTTATAGCTTTTACACTAAACTACTGTGTTAAGAGCGTTTTGCAAAGTGCTAAGTAGTATCTAGCTACTTAACGCGCCTACGCCTTAGATTACAGTAACCTACTTATAGCTGCCTAGCTGTATCTGCTTCTCTTTGCTATATTTCCCTAAGCCTGTTATAACTAACTATAATAAAATCTTACTTATTATAAAGCTAGTTTTGTTCAAGTTGTAAATATTATTATTTATAATACTCTAGTTCTGCTTTGTCGCCTAGACTAAGTCAAACTAGCGCTAGATAGCTACTAGGTCCTCGCAGGCGGCTCGCTAGTAATTATAAAGACGGCTCTAGCCCGTATAGAGCTTAGAAGTCTGCTTAACAAAGTTGTTAATCTAGTTCTTACTAACAAGGTTACTAGCGCGCTTATCTAACAGTTTATTAGCTATTACTTAAAGATTAAGCTTCATAAGCGCAAATCCTTGCGTAGACTTTTTAAGAATACGCTTAACTATAGCCTCCTCTTCTGGCTTGAGTAGGCGCTTTAAGTTTAGTTCGCAGTTGCGTTAAAGGCATCTCCTAGCGCGTTGATGCTTAAGAGTAGATTTAGGAAGATTATAGATTCTAGTAGCACAATAACTACTTTAAACGCGTTAAGAATTAATATTGAAAAGAGAAAGCTGTAGATCTGCTTAAGTATAAGTAGATTAGACGTTGTGTTGTTAAGGTATCTCGCGTTTTTATGTTGTAGTTGATGCATTGGTGAGGATACGCTCGCTCGCTTGTGAACCACGTTATGCGTATTATGCACAAGAGTAATTATTTGCTTTTTACAATGTTTAAAAACTTAGGTACTAAAAAACTATTCAATTAATTCTTTTTTCTAAATCTTTTATTTTTTTATAATCTTTAACTAAAAATTTATTGCTTTTTACTTATAATCTTTTGTAAGTAGCAGTGGAATATTATCTATATAAAATAAACCTAGATTTCTCTCTTCTCTATCAAAAACCAGGCAGGGCTTCTCTAGAAAAGCAATTAGTTTAATTTCTCTTGATAATTCTAGTAAATTCTAATACTTAAATAGTAATAAGTCTTATAAGCAATATAGTGTGCAGTTAAGCTATACACACTTGCTAAACTTTTTAAAGATATTTAGAATTTTACAAAAGACTAAGTTATCTACTATAAATATTACATGAAAAAAAGAGCTTTTAAAATATTATATTATCTTATCTCTTAATTACTTTTAGCAGCAATTACTATTACTGCTTAGAAGAACTTAGCTGCTAATATAGCAGCAAATATTAAGTGTCGCATATATCATCTACGCGCCTTAGCCACGAGGCTCTAGGCCTAAGCGTCAATGCCTGCGCAGCGTGCGCAGCGCTAAGTACTAAGGCTTAGAGCCTTTACGCTAAGGCTTAGAGACTTCACGTCAAGCTTAGATACTTGCATCTAAGCTTTACAGAACATTTACCGTGCTTAGAGGCATCCCTCTAAGCTCTATAACTGTCTTTATAGACTACAATATTTCCTTTGTATAAAAAGAGCGTCTAAGACGCAAGTAGAAAGACAGAATTGTCTATCTGGTTCTCCTAATATACTGTTACCAGCTGCTTGTTCTCTACATTAAGTAAATTAAGTTCTTTTTCTAATAATTGTCTCTTACAACAATTTACGCCTTATATTTAAAAAAAAGCTTTTTCAATTTAACTTGTAGGTCTAAACTAGATTTATAAGTCTTAGGTAATTACTTGCTCTTTCTTTTATATCTTAGACTTAGTCTTAATTTTTTTTTAGTTGTGGTTTAACGTCCTTTCTCAGCCTAAGGCTATATAAGACGTGTAGGTTTAAAACCTACAGGTAGCTACGTAGTTTTATCTAATATATATATACAAGAGGAGTTTGTTTAAATAAAGTTAAAGCTCGTGGCCTAGTGTATAGGTAGTTGGAGGGCTTGCGGAGACAATAAGAAATAGAAAGGAAAAGGCACTAAGTAAACTAAGGCTTAGCTCTTAATGAGATAAACTGGTAGTTAAAGTTATTTGCAGCGTAGGGTTGGTTAAAGTTTACACACTTATATATAGTGTAAATACAGGACTTTTTTTTAGTAAGACAAATCTTACACTTGTGTTAGCTTGTGTAGTAAGGCTTACTGCAGAGCTAGCAGGCTATTTTAAGGCACCTAGCTTTATTATAGCTAAAGCCTTAGCACCTTTTGCATGGTTGCTCTAGAGTTATTTTTCTTATAACTCTTAGCTTTTTTGCTTAAAGGTTTTTTCCAAAAATATAGAGCTTTTCTTCAATAGCCTTTTAGGCTTCTTCCTTTGTAATAAAGGCAACGCAAATGAATTTAAAGTTTTAGTGTTCTCTTTTAGCTTTAGGAGTAAGCTAAGAAAAGTTTTTTATAATATTGAAACCTTTATTAAAGGTTTTAAATTTCTTTTTGATAATACGAAGGCTGCAGTTTGTTATTAGTTTATAGATAACTACTTTCAACTATAGTGTAATAACTTATATAGTTTAAAAGATTGTAATATTCTTATAAATATGTTTTTTTTCTAAAAGGTATATAGCAGTAAAGGCAAGTGTAGTAGTTATTACTTCGTTACTCTCAAAGGAGAGCGTAAATAAAGCTACTATAAAAGATTAGACTTCTTTTTTAGTAACAAAGGCTTAATTAAAAGTATTTTTAAGCGTTAAGGTGTTAAAGGCTGTTAGTGTCTTATTAACTAGGACTATTTATTAATCATTTAGGCTAGTTCTTTTTTCTTAAGTTGTTTTTTCTTTTTAGACGTTAATTAAGGGTTAGTTGTTGTTACTAGCTACTATAGCGTAAGTAGCTAGAGCTAGAGGAGGTTAGTTTGTAGTTAGTTAATTTAGAGAAAGCTTTTCTAGGCGTTTAACCTTCTTTCTAAGTTCTTTGAAAACCTTTAAAAACAAAGAGATTTAATCTCCTAGTATAATAGTGTTTTTTCTATCAACCCTACTGTTTTCTATATAGTCTTTAACAACTTCTACTAAGTCTAGTAGACTAGTCTACTAAAATAGGTTGTTTTAAGCTAAATTAGCTGCTTAAACTACTAGATTTTTAGCAATTTTAAAAGCTTCTTCTATTTAAGTTACCTTTAGTGTCATTTAGAGAGGCAGTTTTACTATAAGTTTAATAAAAGGAGAAAAGTTGCTCCTTGTGCAGTTAAAGATAGGCCTAGTAGGCTCTACTATATTGTTTTTTAATAGGCAGGGCGTGGAGTCTCCCATCTTAATTTCAATAGGATTTCTAAGCGTCTTAGGGAGTTGCTTATCTCCTCCTAGTTACTTAAAGGCTTGTCTTTTTTTATTATTTTATTGTTCTTAATTTTAGACATCTTGTTAAATTAAAGATTTAAAGATTTAAATTTCTATTTGTCTTTGTTATCTTAGTATTAGAGGTTAAAGCTTTTAAGAAATTCTTACAGCTGTAAGATTTAGGAGGAGGGCCTTTCTTGTCCCTCTACAGCACTACAGCGCCCTAGCTGCAGGCTTTAAAAATAGTTGCAATTAATTCCTCGTAGTCGTTTCCCTTAGATCCGGTTGTTTCTAAGCAGTTTCTAGAAAAGTTGATGTTGATGTTGGCTATGTCTTATTCTTACTTAACTAAATAATCTCTTTCTGGCAGGCATTTTTAGAGAAAGCTCTTATTAAATAATAAAAAATTGCTTTTAAACACCTAGTAACTTAAAGAGATTGTTACAATAGAGTGAAGTAATTTCTATAAATTCACTTATGCTTAGTAAGCAAAGCTACTATTACTAAATAGTTTAGAGTTTTATTTCTTCCTTACTCTTATTAAGTTACTCTTATACCTAGCAAGGAAGTATTATAAAGGTTGCTCAATAATAAAATCTTATAATCTATAACTAATGCGTTAACACTATTTGTAATTGTACATTCTTGTTAATTATTAGAATTTTAAGTTGCGTACTTATGCTTACGCCTGCTACCTAGCTTACCTAGTAGAAGATAACAATTTTAAAGCTAATTCAGCTTTTTACTAGTAATATAAGCACTGCGTCTTATTAGTAGAAGTCTAGCTTATAATTACTTACTCTTTTTGCTGCTTAAAGCCAATAATTTTAACTTATAAAATAATTTACGCTCTGTGACTTCTTTACTAAAAGCAACAGTTCTATTACAATTATCTAGTGCGTTAAAGTCTCTACGCATAAACTAATAGACAAGTAATAAATTGTTTAGCTTATCTAAAAGAGGCTCTCTACTTTTAAGTATTGATAAATTAGCTCTTTTTAGAATACACAATGCTATTTAATTGTTAATAACTTTATAATTAACTAGGTTAATTCTCTCCAGAGTTTCCAGCTTAGAAGATAGTTTTAAAGTAGCAAGATTAGTCTTTTGCTACTAATTAAAGAAAATTTCTAATAGTTTACTAGCCTTGTGCTCTACTTACTTAGCGTCTTCTACTCTACTCTTATTTTTAGTAGACAGGCCTTCTTTACTACTTGAGATAGTAGATAGATTACTTCAGAAGCTTTCAGTAGTTAGCTGCGTATAGTAGTCTGCTCTTCCTTTAACAGGCAAGAGAACTTCTAATTTCTTCTTAGGATTAAATAGCTTACTTTTGTAGGGAATTTTTACACTCTTGATTGCTTAATTTTCAGTAGCTCTATTCTTTGTAGAATTGTTGTTTATCAAAAGTTATTACAGGTAGTAAGGACCTAACTAAAAGTTAATACCTATATATAGTATAAGTTAAAGGCTTAATAATTAACTGAATAACTAATATAGCGGCAAGAACTAACTTTAAATCCTTATTGTCGGAAACAAAATACCGACCGAACGATGAATCGCACTACGGCTAGAGGATAGATATACACGTTGAGACACACCTCCTAGATTACTAGCAGTGCCTACTGCGAGTCAATCTACCTAAGAGCAACCAGCTCTTCTCTTGGCGCTACAATAGCAGGGGAACAAGGCACGATGGCCTAGAATAAGGCATGATAGCCTAGAGAAGGCACTATGGCCTTTACGTACAGGTGAACTGTCCTGTACAACAAGTGTCTGTGTAGTAATATCCCGTAGGCTTATCTTTTTGCTGCTATTTCTCGCTTGTGGTCACCCACCTAGGTAAGCGACCACATCAAAATTGCTTATGCAGTTTCACCGTCCGGGCTCATAACTGTTAGAAACAAAATACCGACCGATCGATTAATCGCACTCCGGCTAGAGGATACATATACACGTTACAACTCTTAAAAATTGCGTCTAGCTGCTTTTTTCTTGTTTATCTTTTAAGGTTTTATAGGTGGTGGTTGTTGTTGTGGTTGAAATAGGTTTTTAAAAAAAGTAAAAAGCAACTACCCTCTACCAATTAGTCGCAAAAGTTAAAAAAAGATTAGGTATTTATTTTTTAAGGTACTAAATGTGGTGGTTGTTATTGTAGTTAAAATAGGGTTTTTAAAAAAGTAAAAAGCAGCTACTCTCTACTAATCAGTTGTAAAAGTCATATTGAAAAGATTGTAAATAGTTAACAAGATTTAAATAGTAGGTGTAGAGAACAAGGAGCTAGTAACAGTAGTTTAGGAGAACTAGATAGTTAATTCTGCCTTTCTATCTGCGTTTGAGACGCGCTATATATACAAAAGAAATAGTCCTAACCTAGAAAGACTGCTGTAGAACTTAGAAGGATTACCTCTAAGTTTGCTACGTATCCTGTAGAGCTTAGGAGTAAGCTCCTAAGCTTAGCGTAAAAACTAGAATATGTAGTTAACTAGCGTAAGCCTAGCGCGTAAGCTAACAGGCGCCTAGGTCTAATACCTAAAGGCGCCTTAGGCCTTAAGGATAGTACGTTATATATGCGACACACCCCTTAGGTAACTAAGACTTTAGTTACTTATACAGAGCTCTATGTAGTCTTAGCGCACTGCGCAACGCGCTATACACATGCAGCTTAGCGCAAGGCGTAATAATAATAATAACAAATTTTTAAGCCTCTTAGGCTTAGTATCTAATATTACTATAGCTACTATAAGTATTACTCTGTAACTCGCCTAAACCTTTTAAAAGTAATACTAATTACTTACATAGTTTTAACTATACTCTTATATAGTTTTTAAGCTATTATGCGCGCTACTTCTTACCTCTACGCAGCTTCTAGCTCTATTTTAGTACTCCTTCTATTTAGTTACTAACTCTATATAGTATTTAAACTATAAAAAACTGCTGCTACTTACGCTGCTGCCCGCGCCTCCGCGCGTGCCGCTGCTAGGCCGCTGTCGCCCTCGCCTACGCTGTCGCCCTTGCTAGAGGTGCAGCCGCCCTTACTAGAACGCGCTTCTTATGCTAAGTTAACTAGTGCTACTTTAAGTACAGCACTAGCCTACACGTCTAGAAGACTTTAGGCAAAGTTAAAACCTTAGTTAAGACTACCTGCGGGCATAAGATCTTAGCAGTAACTCTTAGTTGTTAAGGCGCACCTAGTGTATATTACAGCATGCCTTATCTTAAGTGTGTTAAGAGCGCTTTGTCTAGCAGCTCTAATAGAGCTTATTAAGACAAGGCCTCTAGCTCTAGAGCGCGCTACTAGTAGTACTTTAATAGGAAGACCTGCAAAGTCCTATATATAATTCCTTCTTAAATTTAAAGCTTTTACTAATAATTAAAGTCCTTAGATTACTATCTTTTTAGCTAAGAAGCTTCTTGCTAAGCTCTAGAAAGATGCGCTATTATAAGCCCTTCTCTTATCTTTTTCTAAGCTCTTTATACTAACAAATCGTAGAGCGAGTAGGCTAAAAAGCCTATAAGCTACTGTCTGCATCTTTTTAGAGGAAGCGGCTAAGGAGGAGTAGTCTAAGGAGGACCTTAGTAGTAAGGAGGAGAGTTAAGATAACTAAGATAAGCCTGCTAGCTCTTCTAATAGTTTTCTTGCGCGTCGTCTGCGCGTTAAAGAGCTATTTAGTAAGCTAGTAGACCTCCTAGTCACTTAAAAACCTAATAGAAAGAAGTTGTCCTCCTAGAATGTTATATGTTCTCTAGGGGTAGGAGGCTAATCTACTCTAATGATTAAACACTTATTTCTTTCTTTTTTATACTTTTTTGTAAATCTTTGTAAGCTACGCAACTTATATTAATAAGCTTCTTAAAGTGCTTAAGCTTCTACCTTAACAAGTATTTAGTAAGTTTGTTAGCTACTATCTTAGCTATTAGTAAATACTTAATCTAAAACAAGCCTTTAGCGTACTCCTAGTAGAGCTATATGTTCTGTATATTAACATGTTAGAGCTTAGTAGTAATCCTTTCTTACTCTCTAACAACTAGGCGTATTATTTGCTAGTTGTTATAAAAGACCTTCTAAGCTCTTAAGACTACAAGCTTAAGCTCTTTAAATAGCCTCTTAAGCGCTATAGATTCTTTTGCTATATACTCTAATATAAAGAGCTTAGCTTTTATTATTAAGGTTGTTACTATAGCTTAACAAGCTGCTTTCTAAACAATTAGACCTCTAAAGAGTATAATAATATAGCCTTAAGAAAATTAACGCGTATCTATATTATCTACAAAAGACGCGTCTTTATATATAGTAAGCTCTTTACTATTATTATTGCTGTATATAATCCCCTTATACCTTGTATAGTAGAGGTATTATATAAGATAATCTATAGCCTTTATGTAAGCTTCTAGAAGGTAAGTAAGAAGGTAAGAGAGCTTAGAGACTACATAGGCAGCGTTAGGACATAGCATAATAGCTGTATACAGCGCGCTACTAACGCGCTCTTAGTAGGCCTCAATTTAAGGCTTTAGGGCCTCTTTTAGACTTTTAACTAGCTCCTCTAAAAGTAAAGGAGTTTAAGAGAACTTACTAAGGGCGTCTAAATTAAACTTTTTAGTGACTTTGTTAATATAAGTGTTGTATAGTAGTAATATAATGCGCTTCTTATAATCTCTTACAATCCTTATCTTAGGAACTAGCTTGCTTTTTCTTTATCTTTAACCTTGCAGGTGACTTTAATAGATTTAAGGAGCTTATAGGCTCTAGTTTAGTAAGTTTTATAATACATAAAGAGTATATTATCTATATAGAATATTAGAAGAAGCGCGCGGTCCTTAGTATAGAAAAGGCACAGCTCCTTAGCTAAGGCCTGCAGGCTAAGCTTCTTTAGTATGCTTAAGAACTTATTATACTATAATAATAGCAAGTCTTGTAGGCTGTATAAAGCTTGCTTAAGCTTAACGCACTTGCCTAAGTACTTATAACTGTCTAGTAGGTTATATAAGATTATTATTTTATTACTAATATTAGTGTTAAGGAACGCGCTAACTATATTAAGCTGCTATATTTCTATAATAAACTTAGCTGTAATTGAAATTGCGAGCTTAAAAGATTACGCAGCTAGTATTACTGCGTATATTAAGTGTAGTTAGTCTTTTGCTTAAAAGTCTCTTTTTACTATAAGACGTGCTTTGCATTTAAGAAAGTAGCTGTTCTTATTAAGCTTGTAAGTAAATACCTATTTAAGAGGAAGAGGCTTAGAGTCTTCTAGAATCTCTTCTTCTATCTAGGTACCTTTTAAAAGTAGAGTATTAATCTCCTTTTAGCTAGCCTATCTAAATAGAGTCTTATATTAGTAGTTGTAGAGGTCCTTCTATTTATTTAGAAGCTTTAGGAGATTGTTAAAATAAGTTTAAAGTTAATTAACTTTTCTAAGAGCTGCTACTATTACAGCGTAAACTATAATTAGCTCTCTATTATCTTAAGGCTAAGAGAGTAGTACTTCAAGCTTAGGAGCCTTTAAGGGGTTATATAATAGGCAATATACGCCTACACCCTCTATGTTAGGACTATATTAGTCTTTATCCTTTAGCCTTAAGGAGCTCTTTAAAAGAGGTTTTTATACCTTCTTTTTGTAAGGTCTTTTTTTTAGAAGATTTTAAGGAGCTCTAGTTAATGTTGTAAAATTCTAAGCACCGCGCTAGGCGCCTTTAGAAGCAATCTCTACTCTCTCTTAAGACTATAAGAGTCTTAGCGCATCTATTAAGCTTAATCTACTAGTAGTTTACAATTCTTAGGAGCTAAGCAGCTTATTACTACTACTTATAGCCTTTTAAGCTAGGGTGCCTTGCTCTAGCATTTGCGCTCTTAGTAAAGAAAGCGCTAGTGTTGCCTTAGGTGTTAGTAGCTGTCCTAAAGGACCTTTCTACTCTACATAAATTTCCTAAGAAGCGTTAGCCTAACGCTCTTTACGTGCTGTCAGCGTACTACTTATTAGAGATTATAATAGGCCTTCTACAGTCTCTATTACTAGCTAATTACTTATTAGCTATAAGTCTTCTTATATTATTACTACTGCTTTACTAATACTAGTAAGCTGTTTAAGTACTTCTCTAGCCTTACTTATTTTGTCCTTATTTAAGGTGTTTACTATAAGAACTGCGTCTTACCTAAGTAGCTTATAAACTTATCTTTAGTAGTACAGCGTCTTGTTAAATGTAACGTTACGCGTGGTAATAACTTAGTTAAGTGCTAAGACTTATATATAGTATATGTTAGAGGCTTTATAACCTACTAAGTAACTAATATAGCCTCTAGGAAGAGTCTTAAAGCTCTTCTTGTATTGCCTAGCTGCTTTATCCTTATTTAAGAGATAGGCGCGGCAGCTATAGACGTATATTCTACTCTAATTTAGTTTTATATTGGCCTTAAGGCTCTTAAGAGGCTTAGGCTTATAGTACTTAAAGTACTCCCTGCTCTATTCCTTAAAGAGCTTATTTAGTAAGCGCAAGCCGTGTACATAAGAGAGACTTATATTATAAAGCTATACTACAGCTTTAACTGTCTCTAGCTAAAGTTTCTTAGGTAGGTTTGCCATTGCCTTTATCTTAATTAATTTAGTTATTAGCTCTTAGCCTCCTTATTTAGCAGCTCTATTTAGTTTATATATATTTAGTAGAGAAGGCTTAATTATAATACTGCGCTCTTTATACTATGTTTAGTACTACGACGTCCTTTACTAAGAGCGTGTTAAAGAGTTATTATCTTATGTAATTTTAACTATCTAGAGCTTATAATAAGCTTTAATAAGTGCCTTAAAGTTGTAAAAAGCTCTTATAATCTCTAGAATAGATTTCGCTTGCAGGATATATATATAGAGCTTTCTACTAAAGGCGTTTTTTATTACTTGTATCTATTGCTCTCCTAAACAACCTTAAGGCATGTCAAATAGGTCTTATAAGATTCTCTAGTATAGTTAAAGAGAGGGCTCCTTTAGTTTTTATAAGATAACCTATTTTATATAAGTTAGAGCGTAGTGCTTATACTTAATACGTACTATCCTCTTAATTCTAACTCCTTAAGCTGTATTAATAAGTGCTTCTAGTACTTTAGGACTTCAGTGCCCTACGCAGGTATACTAAAAGTTCTCTAATTTACTTCTTAGATAGGTAGTCTATAAGCTTCTAATAGAAGGCATTACGTTTATAATAAGCTTTAGATAAGAGGATAGAGGCTTATATTTAAGAAATAAGAGGATAGAGGCTTATATTTAAGAAATAAGAGGTTAAAACAGCGTTTAAGCCTTGCTAGTACAACATTTCTACCTAGTGTACCTTAGTAGAGAGTATTATCTAGGCTTAGGTACTAGACTCCTTTTCTATATAGGCGAGCTTCTAAGACAATATTTAGGTAAAAACCTTTAATAACTGCTACATCTATAAGCGTAAGGTCTTTAGTTTTATCGCTACGTATTCTACTTAGAACTTAGCATAAGATACAAGTACCTTAAATGCTAATAAAGAAGGCCTAAGTGCCTGCCTCTACTGTCTCTACCTCTGTAGTTAGTACGAAGGAGCCTAGTATAAGCAGTTCCTTATTGTTTACTAAGTGCACTACGGCTCTACTATCTAGTATAGTGCTCCCTAATAGTACATAAGCGTTAAAGTCACTAGTATAGTATACACTAGTATTGTTTTCCTTAAGAAGCGCTAAGTTGATTAAAGATGCAACTATACTACCTAAAAAAGGCTTTAACTTGCTCTTTTCTTTCTAAGAGAGCTTGTAATCTGCTCTAACAAGTTTATCTTAAAGTTCTTTATACTATTTAGTGTGTAGACGTTCTTAAATCTTCTTAGATTTCTCTTTATTAATATTAAAGTTAACCTTTGCGTAGGCCTAATTGCTACTAGGAGTATATAGCACTCTATAAGATCTCAGTAATACTTACTATTATTACTATCTTAACATAGGCACTCAAGGCTTTGTTTGTAGCTTATGCCTTTAGCGTCTTTTTGACAAGATTTTAAGCTTCTTAATATAGTATAAGCTCCTAAGGATTTAGCTAAGCTTAGTAAGCTAATTAAGCGCTAGTAGATTATTCTTAAGAACACTTAACTAGTTTAGTTAAAATTAAGATAACTCTTCTTAAGCGTTTAGTTCTACTAGTAGAGCGTCTTTGTTGTGCTAGCCTATTTAGGAGCGTATTTAGCTCCTACAGCGTCTAGAAAGTTAAATATAGTAAGCGCGCCTTCTACCTTAAAGATCTTTAGCCTTTTAGCTTTTAGTTGGTTTATTTACTAATTATTATACTAAGCTTGTAGTTCTATAGTACCAAGCTTTGCCTTTTTAAGGCTTACTTAGTAATCTTAGCGTATTACTATTTAGTTAACAGCGTCTGTTAGCGCTAGTTCAAGCTTTAATTATTTAATAAGCTTGTTTTAAGTTTAACTAGCACTGTCTATAAGTTTAATTATAATTAGAGCTAGTAACTGTTTGTTAATAGTTGCGTAGACTTAATTCTAAATATGCTAGAGAGTGCGCGTGTTTACTACCTAGTCTACGTGCTTTACGTAATATTTATTAAGCTTTCTATTATAGGCGTTAAGTTTTTCCTTAGAAGAGTCCTCTACAGGCGCTAAGGGCCTTAGAGGCGGCCTTATTAATATATTAATAGTTACAATAGCCTCTAAGTTTATATATTCTTAGACTCCTTTAGATTTAGCATTAAACTTTAACTAAGTATACTAGTAAGTCTAGCTTGCATAGCCTAAGAGGCGCGCTAAGTTAGTAATTTATAGAGAGTTGCTCGCTATTATTATGCGTGTGATTAGTTAGTAGGTTAAGGGGTGTAATTAAACAAATTAGAAGGTCTAAACTACTGCTAGCGTACTCTAGATTGCGTAGGGAGAATCTAAACTGCAATTTAAAGCGCTAGGCTCATAACTGTAGAGAATAAGGAGCTAGTAACAGTAGTTTAGAAGAACTAGATAGTTAATTCTACCTTTCTATCTGCGTCTAAGACGCGCTATATATACAAAGGAAATAGTCCTAACCTAGAAAGGCTACTGTAGAACTTAGAGGGATTACCTCTAAGTTTGCTACGTATCCTGTAGAGCTCGGGAGTAAGCTCCTAAGCTCGGCGTGAAAACTCTGATATGCGGTCAACTAGCGCGAGCCTAGCGCGTAAGCTGACAGGCGCCTGGGTCTGATGCCTAAGGGCGCCTTGGGCCTTGAGGATGGTACGTCATATATGCGACAGTAGGTAAATAAAGTTTACGCGCTAAGCGCTTCGCGCACAAAAGCTTAGAATACTAAGCAAAAACTAGGTTCAAAAGAATTTACTAAAGGTACTAAAAAGAACACTAATTAAAACGTGTTTTACGGCAATTGCTAGCCTATAGCTAGTAACAAGATTATAATAGAGATAGAGAAGAAGGGTAAGGACACGTACGTTACTGCAGCAGAAGCCTGCAATACTTTTTTATAAAAGCTCTCTACCTGCTACTTTTTACTTTTAGGATTTCCTATACTACACATAACTGCATATAAACAACTTATCTATAAACAATATAATGCTTAGACTACTTTTCTTCCTGTTTAATAAAAAGACTAATAGCTTATATAAAGTAAAGTTAGACCTTACTATGTCACTATTGAAAAAGCTATAGTAGTAGATTATAAAGCTTATGTTTACTTTTGTTAAGCTGTCTCTCTAGTTAGTTAAAAAGGAGCTGTTAGTAGTAGCTTCTATAGTAATTAAGTAGACATAGAGGTCAAATCTTGTTATTTATTAATACATTATTAATGCGTCTAGTATTATAAATGTTAAGGCTATAATAGAGGTTATAAAAAGCTTGTTTAGTACCATGTTTACTAAATACGTTGCGCATGTTAATAGTCTAGGTGTAGTAATAGTATATTATTTTACTAAAATCCTCTTACGTAAATACAACTTTAGTAAAACAACTATACAGTAGCTCTATAAAGAGCAAGAGCGTGTTTAAACAGCTATTAAGTAGCTAAAACAAACTAAGAAATAGGAGCATTTTATAAGTTGCCTTGAGAAATAAAAAGCTATGCTTAGATAGTAATGCTGTTGTTATATGTTTACATTTAAGTATAGGCGTTAGAAATACCGCAACTACAACACTGCTAGAATAGTAACAAACACAACAGAAGTTGTAGTTAGTAGTAAATAGTTATTAGTTAATAGTTATTAATAAATAGTTATTAGTAAACATTTATTAGTTAAGAGAGATATTAAAGAAGTATTACGTATCATTGTTTCTGTCTGAACATGCGACACACTAAATGCGTGCTAGCAATGCTAAATAAGGGGGCGTGTGCCTAGATTCCTATTGTCAGCATTAAATCTTTTTTTACTGAAAAGGTGGCTACAAGATGTGTTGTTACATTAAAAAGTTGTCTTAAAAGGCTGAAGCCATTTTTTCTTGTTTAAAGAGTAGGCTTAGCAGCTGTAGGCATAAATTCTACTCTAGTCTAGGCATAGATTAGCAGTTCAGCGTCTAATCTTAGGTAGTTAATAGTATTAGAAATATATACTAAACCATTCTTTAATCGTCTAGTAAGAAGAAAAGTATATATAAATCTTAGTTAGGCTTATCTTATGTATATAAGCTGCTGTATTTATCTTTACTATCTAAAGCTTAGCTAGTAAATTAGTACTCATAGGCATTTTAATAGCTTTTATAAATAGCTCTAAGCTAGCTTTCTTTACTAAGCTAGAAAGCTTCTGTGTATATAGCAGTGGCGCTTTAATTATTATTTCTTTCTCTATTGCTTGTTTCTTATATTTTATTTGCCCTTTCTAAAGTAGTATAGCAGTATTATGATATTAATAAATCTCTACACTTTTCTACTAATATTTTCTCTTAATATTTACAGCAAAGCCTTTAATTACTAAGATCATATCATTGAGCGTTTTGAACTAGATATTATAATTGTAAAGCTTACATAAGTAGTCTTTTTCAATAATAAGTGCCTATTTCTTCAGCAGGTAACTAGTTAGAAAATCAAAAGAATCTTATAAAATTTAGAAAAAAAAGTTATAGTAATCTTTGTGTTAGTTAATGTAAGATTACTTGTAAGGTATAAGCTATTACATAGTAATTACATCTTAATAGCTTGTTGCTAGTAATCTCTACAATCTGCGCTGAGTAGACTAGAGCTTTAATAGCTTGTTGTTCTATATAGCCTAATTATTAATGCTATAAATCTTAATTACTAGTGCGCACTTAAGGTTTCCTAAATTATGCTACAGCGTTTACAATCAGTAGTCAAGCAGTATAATAAGTAAGATGCTTATATTTTCACAAATAAGAGATTAAAGTAACGTTTAAAGCTAATCAAAATAATGGTCTTTTAAATTATTCTTAATACCGTAGTATAATTATTTTATCAATACTAAATGCCTATCTACTTAAGCTTCGCTTCTAAGACAATTTTAACATAGAAATTTAGTACAAACTTAACGTTAGTAAGCAAAATATTGGCTATATTAAAGCCAGCTTCCCTATATAAAACGTTGTTAAGCAGCTTGTTTCTTATTCTAGTTATTAAAATAGATTAGATACCTGCTTTAATAGTCTTATCATTAATACGTTTGCTAAAAGTGCTTAGTACTAGAGAATCTATAGTGTTAAATAAGTAGACAGCTACTCTACTATCCATAATTATATAAAGGGACAAAGTATAAGAAGTGAAGGCTATAATAAATATATTTAGCCTATTTTCTTTAATAAAGTTTCTTAGGTTAATTAGTACTAAAACCAATAAGCTAGAGTATGATCTACTAGACTTATTAACAGCTAATCTGCTAGTGCTGGTCTTCTAGCTGTTTTTCTTAACCTAAGTCTGCAGGGTTGCCTATGTATTGCAATACTATTAATTAAGAATTTGTTTCTGTTGTTTGTAAGCTTAATTAGTATAATACTAAGAGAGCTTAATCTAGTAACTACAATTTAGAGTTAGTAGTAGTTGCGCAGTATCGAGAAGTGCTTACTTACAGGCCCTTTAGTAGGCTTGCAAGAGCAAGGGATCAATTATCTACTATTCTTATTTAACTCTAAGTCATTCA
Organism: Alternaria sp. 'sect. Undifilum'; assembly: GCA_024321975.1. Taxonomy (NCBI): domain Eukaryota; kingdom Fungi; phylum Ascomycota; class Dothideomycetes; order Pleosporales; family Pleosporaceae; genus Alternaria; species Alternaria sp. 'sect. Undifilum'. Next base: position 2,024,270 of record JAJJZI010000003.1, read on the forward strand.
ATAATCATTAAGCTATCCTTAATGTTAATCTAGTTTAGCATACTTTGTGTCTTTTTTTCCAAAAAAACGTAATAAAAATACTTCTATAGCAATACACTTCAAATCATTTCTAGATTATAAGATATTAATTAAGCTCTAGTAAGCGTTTTTACTTATACTAGCTTATTGTTTTTCTTACGCAACTAGTCTAGTGCAATCTTAGTGCTTAAGCTGTTTAAGAAATTAGTAATTACTAACAGCATAACAACTTTAAAGAGCAAGTAAATTGTTGCTTATTTATATAAAATCTGCTATCTAGTAAAATATTGCTTAGAGCCTATTTATGTTTAGTAAGCCCTGTCTAGGTAGAATTTATACTGCGCTCTAATTAAATACTAGGTATTTTAGTCAATAGGTGCAAGATCCGCCTTAAGAATATTTACTAAAGCATAAAGGCTATGAAAGTTCTAAGCTAATATGCTCATTAAGACGTTTAATAGCAGGTCTAGATGTACAGTCTTACTAATCTTGTTCTTAGTACTAATACTCTTAGCGACCTTCTTTGTCTACTAAGTAGTTTATACTTTATTTCTATTAAATAGCTTGTTATGATCACCTTTTTTATACTTAGCATTAACTATTTAAGCCTTATAATTACGTTAAGCAATCTTATAGTCTTCTAATAGTCTTCTTATATTGAAGCGCTAGCGCTAAGTGTCGCATGTATAACGTACTATCCTCAGGCCTAGAGCGCGTGAAAGGCACTCCTAGGCGTTAGACCCAGGCGCCTGTTAGCTTACGCGCCAGGCTCGCGCTAGTTGACCGCACATTAAAGCTTTTACACTAAGCTTAGGAGATTACTTCTAAGCTCTATAAGATACGTGCTAAACTTAGAGATAACCCCTCTAAGTTCTACAGCAGCCTATCTAAGTTAAGACTATTTTCTTTGTATATATAAAGCGCGTCTTAAGCGCAGGTAGAAAGGCAGAATTAATATTAAGTTCTTCTAAACTACTGATACTAGCTCCTTATTCTCTATAGTTCTAAGTCTAGCGCTTTAAATTATAGTTTAGATTCTCCCTACGTGATCTAGAGTGTTCTAGTAGTAGTCTAGACTCTTTAATTTGTTTACAAAAATTTATTTACACCTTTTTATTTACTAACAAGTTGCACAACACACTAGTAAGCAACTTACTATAAATTACTAACTTAGCACGCCTCTTAAGCTACGTAAGCTAGACTTACTAGTACACCTAGCCAAAGTTCAGCGCTAAATCTAAAGGAGTATTGAAATATATAAACTTCAAAGCTATCATAACTATTAATACACTAATAGAGCTGTCTCTAAAGCCCCTAGCGCCTACATAAGACTTTTCCAAAAAAAGCTCAACATCATGAATAAAAAGCTTTATAAATATTACGTACAGCACATAGACTAGGCTGTAAACGTACGTGCTTCACAGCATATTTAGAAATAGGTCTACGCAATTATTAATAAGTAGTTACTAGCTCTATTTATAATTAATCTTATAGATAGTACTAGCTAAACTCTAAACAAGCTTATTAAGCAGTTAAAAGTTTAACTAGCTTTAATAAACGCGGTTAACTAAATAGTTGTAGACTAGAAGTACTATGCAAGCTTTAAAAAGGTAAAGCTTAGTACTATAAAACTATAAGCTTAGTATTTATTTTTAAGGTATCAAAGGTGGTGGTTGCTGTTGTAGTCAAAATGGGTTTTCCAAAAAAGTGAAAAGCAGCTGCCCTCTACTAATCAGTCGCAAAAGTCAAAAAAAGATTGTGTGTAGTCGACGAAATTCGAACGGTGAGTGGATGAGGTCCACGCGCTAAGCGCTCGGAGCAGAAAAGCTCAGACCACCGAGCAAAATCAGGGTCAAAAAATTTGCTGAAGGTACCAAAAAACGACACTAATTGAAACGTGTTCAACAGCGATTGCCAGCCTATGGCTGGCAACAAGATTGCGATGGAGGTGGAGGAGGTGGAGGTGGAGGAGGGTAAGGACACGTACGTTACCGCAGCGGGAGCCTGCAATACTTCATAATTAGAAGCTTATAAGCAACATATCTAAGAAGTAACTCAAAAAGCTTTTAGCATGCTTACGTAAGGCACCTAAGCCCTTAAGCACTAAAATTGCTTATTAATGTAGCTTAAGGCGTAAATATGAAAAAGATAGTATATATTAAGTACCAGCACTATGCTTTAATCTATATAAAATGGGTTATCTTATAAAGACTAAAAGGGCCTCATATTTAACTATACTAGAGAATCTTGTAGAACCTATTTAACATGCCTTAAAGACGTTTAGGAGAGCAATAAATATAAGTAATAAAAGACGACTTAAGTAACAAGCTCTATGTATATATACTATAAGCAAAATCTATTATAGAAATTATAAAAGCCTTCTACTACTTCAAGGCATTCTTTGGAGCTTACTACAAGCTCTTGATATTTAAAATCATATAAAATAATAACGATTTAATACTTTCTTAGTAAGGGATGTTGAAGTACTAAATATAGTATAAAGAGCGCAGTATTACTATTCATCCTTCTCTACTAAATACATATAATATAAATAAAGCTGCCGAATAAATAAACTAAAAGCTAATAATCAAGTTAATCAATGTAAAGGCAAGCGTAAGTCTGTTTAAAAAACTTTAGCTAGAAACTATTAAGGATATAGCCTGGCTTTATGATATAAGTTCTTCTTACGCGCACAGCTTGCGCTTACTAAACAAGCTTTTTAAATAATAAAGTAGAAAGTACTTTAAGTACTATAAGCCTAAGTCTCTTAAAAGCCTTACAGCTAATATGAAAGTAAAGTAAAGTAGTATAGATGCTTACAGCTGCCGCGCCTATCCCTTAAACAAGTTTAGAGCGGCTAGACAATATGAAAAGAGCTTTAAGACTCTTCCTCAGGGCTATATTAGTTACTTAATAGGCTATGGAGCCTTTAATATATACTATATATAAGTCTAAGCGCTTAACAAAGTTATTATAATAAAAAACTTTACATATAACAAGACGCTGTACTACTAGAAACTAGCTTATAAGCTACTTAGGCAGGACGGAGTCTTTATAGTAAACACTCTAAATAAAAACAAGATTAGTAAAGCTAGGAAAGTACTTCAAAAAGCTTACTAGTATAAGTTAAGTACAATTAATAACACAAGAGGCTCTATAGCTAAAAAGTAATTAGCTAATAATAAAGACTATAGAAGGCCTATTACAGTCTCTAAAAAGTGGTATACTAATATGTCGGAGTATTGACAAGCGGATCACCCTGTTGAGCAGGTGATCCTAGTAAGCTGAACACGTGACGGCCCCGCTAGCGTCTATATTAACGGGCCAGATCGTCTTATGTCTTTTAAGTAGTTATTAGACACTTTGTTGTAGCACTTAAAGATTAATACACTTATTTCACTCCACCTCATCAAGCAATTAATCTTTCTTAGCTCCTATAGTTATGAGCCTGGCAGCTTAATCGTAGTTACAATTCCCACTGCGCAATTAGCAAGCTAGAAGGTTAACTGTTGAATTATTATCTTACTCTCCTCTATTCTCCTACAGTACAGCCAGCAGATTGCTGCAGCTGCTGTACCTCTTACTTACTTAATTATACGATCACCTCCTACTAATCTATCCTACAACCTACAGGCTACTGTTATTATTAACATAGCTACCTACTAACTAAATAATTAACCTGCGCTTACCTTAACAATAACCCACGTTGTAATTCTACAAAGCATCTTACTAAGATAGACTTTACTAATACACTGCTTATCGCCTTAAGAGTAATCTTTAAAGCTTAATTAGACTAGCTAACTTAGTTTGCTCTATTAAGACTGCACTACTTAGAGAAAGGCATCTAGGATTAAGTTAATCCTAATCTCCTAGACGTGCCCTTAATAGATTACTAGGAGCTACAGTATCTAAAGCAGCCTTAAAATATTAAGCAACTAGTTACTTTATTACCTAGCGCTAGCACATAAATACAAAAGGACTACAGAATTGCTTAACACAAATATAAGGCTTATACAATTAACACTAAGTATAAGAAGGATAATTACAACAAGCTAGTTAATAAGTATAAAGTACATACTGCTTTATAAACAAGGAAGGTTACTAAAATTACTAATATTAAGAACTAGATTAGTAGGACTATATATCTAGACCGGCCGCCGTTGAACACGATTCAATTGGTGTCGTTTTTTGGTACCTTCGGCAAATTTTTTGACCCTGATTTCGCTCGGTGGTCTAAGCTTTTCTGCTCTGAGCGCTTAGCGCGTGGACCTCATCTACTCACCGTTCGAATCTCGTCGACTTTACACAATTTTTTTTTAACTTTTGCGACTGATTAGTAGAGGGCAGCTGCTTTTCACTTTTTTGGAAAACCTATTTTGACTACAACAATAACCACCACCTTTGATAACTTAAAAATATATATCTAGACCTGCTGTTAAACGCCTTAATAAGTATAATTACTTAGAACCTTACTAGCCTTGAAGCCTTGGTAAAGATCTTAAAGAAGGATATCGCTTCTACAAATTAAAATACTTAGTATTTAATTAGAGCGCAGTACAGATCCCATCTACACAAAGCTTACTAGAGACAAATAGGCCCTAAGCAATAGTTTACTAAGTAGCAGCTACTGTATTGATAAGCAATAATCTACTTACTCTCTAAGGTTGTTAGGCTGTTAGCATTTACTAATTTATTAAACGCCTTAGGCACTAAAATCGCACTAGACTAGTTGCGCAAAAAGCGCAATAAGCTAGCATAAGCACTGATGCTTAGTAGAGCTTAATTTACTCTAGATAATTTCGAAAAGATCTTGAGTATTTTGTTGCAAGATTAGTTAATTACTTCCGCAAAAAAATAAGACACATAGTATTTTAAACTAAATCTAGATCAAGTGCTACTTAATAATTATGAAATAACTTAAAGTTGAATAAAAGTATTAAACAATTGCACTCTTGCCCCTATAAGCCTAGTAAAGGGTCTATAAGCAAGCACTTCTAAATACTGCGCAACTGCAATTAACTTTAAAGTGCAGTTACTAAATTAAGTCTACCTAGCAATATACTAATTAAGTTAATAGACAATAAGAAAAAGAAGATACTTAATTAAGAAAACACTAACAAATAGGCAACGCTGCGCATCTTGATTAACAAGAACAGCTAGAAGACTAGCACTAGCAGATTAGCTACTTATAAGTCTAGTAGATTTTACTTTAGCTCATTAGTTTTAGCACTAATTAACCTAAAGAACTTTATTAAGGAAACTAGGCTAAATGTATTTAGCGCAGCTTTTACTTCCTATGCTTTGTCCTTTTGTACAATTATAAATAGTAGAGCAGCAGTCTACTTAGTTAATATCATAGATTACTTAGTAATAGATACCTTTAGTAAATATATTAGGAACAAGACTATTAAGGTAGGCACTTATTGAATTCTAATTGCTAGAACAAGAAATAGGCTACTTAAAAACGTCTTATATAGCAAGGCTAGTCCTAAAACAGCTAATCTGCTGCTTACTAACGTTAAGTTTGTACTGAGTTTCGACGTTAATATCGTCTTAGAAGCACGGCGTAAGCAGGCAGGTATATAGTATTTAGAATATAATTATACTATACATTTTAGAAAAATTAAAAAAAACCTTGTCTTAATAAACCTAGAGTGTGATTTTGATCTCTTATTTGTTAAATATAAGCGACTTACTTATTACACTGCTTAATCGCTGCTTGTAAACGCTGTAGCACAATTAAGGAGACCTTAGTTACGCACTAGTAATAAAGACCTATAGTATTAGCAATTAGGCTACCTAGGACAACAAGCTATTAAAGCGTTAGTCTGCTTAGCGCAGAATGTTAATATTACTAGGAAGAAGCTTTTAGAATACAATTACTACGCAACAGCTTATACCTCTCAAGTAATCTTACAACAACTAAGAGAAAAATTTCTACAACTTTTCTATAAAATCTTATAAAATCTATTTAATTTCTTAACTAGTTAGTTGCTTAAGAAATAGACACTAATTATGAAGAAAATCTACTAAGGGAAGCTGTACAATTATAATATCTAGGTAAAGATATTAAATAATATTATGCTAGTAATTAAAGGCTTTACGATAAGCTTTAGAGGAAAATATTAGAAGAAGATTGTAGAAATCTATTAGAATATTAACACTACTACACTACCTTAGAGAGGGCAATTAAGATATAAAGAATAGGCAATAGAGAAAGAGATTGTAATTAAGACGCTACTACTATACACTTATAAGCTAAATAGCTTAGCAGAAAGAGCTCGCTAAAAGCTAATTATAAAGGCTGTTAAAATACGCACAAGCGCTAATCTACTAGCTAAGCTTTAGGTAGTAATTATAAATGCGGCAGTTTACCTACATAAAATAAGCTTTACTAAATTTTTTAGCTACTTATCCCCTAACTAAGTGCTTAAAAATAGTTTAGGAAATATTTTCAATACTATCAACTACTTAAGATTAGACACTAGACTACTAATCTACGCCTAGACTAGAGTAGAATTTATGCCTACAGCTGCTAAGCCTACCCTTTAAATAACAAGAAGGCAGCTAGGCGCTATTATTAAGAATTTAAAGTTAATCCTCGCAGCTATATTAGCTATTTAGTTAGTTATTAAGCCTCTAATATATACTATATCTCGGTACAAACACTTAATCAAGTAATTACCACCTGTAATATAACCTTTAATAAACGTTCATTCTTTAAAAGATATTGCAAAAAAGAGCTGCTAAAAATTAAGCAATTAAGATTATAAAGATCCTTTATGAAGGCGCGCTAGTTAATTCTAGAAACAACTTAGAAGTTCTCTCGCCTGTTTAAAGAAGGGCGAATTAGGATACATAGCTGACTTCTAAAAGCCTTAAATGTAATCTGTCTACTATCTTAAGCAGTAAGGAAGGCCTGCCTACTAAAGTTAAAAGTAGATTAGAAGACGCTAAGCAAATAGAGCACAAGGCTAGTACACTATAAGAAATTTACTTAAATTAGTAGCAAAGTACTAGTCTTACTACCCTGAACCTACTCTTGACACTAAAAATTCTAAGGAGCAACAACGCAATTTATCGCAGGGCATTTAACAGTTAATTAGCAGTAAGATTACTAAAAGAAGCTAACCTGTTATTGCCTAGAAGAAGAGCGCCTTTTTTCAATAAGCTTAATAACTTATTACTAGTCTAATAGTCTATGCCTAAAGACTCTAACGCGCTAGCTAATTGTAATAAAACTCTTACTTAAAGTAAGTAAGTTACAAAGCGTAAATTATCTTATAAGTTAAGATCCTAGGCCTTGAATAGCAAACAGGGTAGGCGATGATAAGCTTAACCTCTACTTATAAAACGTAGAATAAGGATTACTAGTAAAAGCCTAAATTAGCTTACAAATTATTATTTTCTACTATATAAGCTAAGTAGTGGGCGTAAGCGTAAAGACGTAACTTAAGATCCTAACAATTAACTAAAGAGTAGAAGCACAGGTAGTATTAACGCATTAATTAGAAATTATAAAAATCTATTATAAATAAATTTTTATAATACTTACTTACTAGGTTTGCAAGCAACTTAAGAAGACTAAGCAAGCTACAAAATTGTTACTTATAAAGTCATAGTAGCTTTATTTACTAAGCATAAGCTAAGTATAAAAAATACTTAACTGCATTGCAACAATCTACCTTAAACGCTAAAGTTAAAGAAGCAATTGCTTCAGTATTTTATAAGAGCGTTGTGTAAGGATGCTTACAGGAAAAGGATTAATAAGGTAAGTAAAAATAAAACCTGAACTCAAATGTTAAGAGAAAAAGCAAATAATTTATTCATACCTATAAAGTTGGTTTAGACTTACTAGTTTAATTAAAACAGCTTTTTTCTTAAATACAAAGCACAGATTGTTGTAAAAAGTAGTCTCTAAAAAAAAGACTTAATTTATTTAACATTGTAAAGGGCTGAAGCCTTGATGTTCTCGAGTACTCGGCCTGTGGCCTTCGTTGGCCTTTCTTACCTCAGCACTAGCACCTCAGTACTAGCACCTCAGCACTAGCACCTTAGCACTAGTAGCTGACTACCAGCCGTACTAATCACGCTAACTGTTAGCGGATCCGACAACCTCTGATAACCTCGGTTAATCCTAACCTAGGTTAAGTCCTAATCACCCGGGTTGGATATATAAACCTAGGTAGTCTATCTCTATAGTTCGATATCTAATTTATTCACTGTTTACCTTGCATCTTTAGTCAACCCAACGCACCCTTACAAATAAATTAGATCTTTCTTTAGCTACTTGCGTAGCTACGTCGTACTTAGAAGCCCTCTAGAGCTATATCTAGACAAGAAGCTAGCTAGAGCTATATCTACGCGCGAGAATCTAATTAATTAGACTGCTAGTTAATTAGTTGACTGTTTAAATCCACTGAGGATTAACAGAAGAAGCACTAGATTAAAAGTGCTAAGAGATACTTAGTTGTATAAGTCCCTAGGGCGTTTAAATTCGTTAGATAAGCCTACTAAGCGTAGTAGCCCTAGAAAACAGACGAAGGATAAGCCTACTAAGCGTAGTAGTACCTATAACGATTTCTGTCAATAATATAGAGTACTAGCGAGTACCTACAAATACAATGGCAGAACCCTTGGCAGCTCTTTTAGCTGTAAAGATAGCAGAACTACACTAAGATAGTGTTAGTAGACCTAAAGTAGAAACTACTTTAGAAGGTCTTTGTAGAGCAGGTGGCCTAGATGAGATAGCTGCTTCTACGAGGATACAGGAAGCCTTCTAAGCTTAGGAGGCTATCAGCACGCTACAACAAAGGGAGCTAAGATAGAACAACCTCTACCTTAGTTACCTACCCTATTAGCTGCCTTAGGAAATTAATAAACGCCTAGGCGATTTAAATAACTAGATCTTAATACCTTTAACAGAAATAGAAAGATGTACTAAATCTTTTGACGACAGCTTACCAATAAGGTAGAGAACAATAAGGAAGATTTTAATATAGATAAAAGGACTTGTAACTACGCCTTTAGTTATTTAAAAGGCTTAGCTGTAACTCTTACTCTGCCTTTCCTCAACTAAATAAGGATTTCTAATTTATAGAACTTTAATAAGCTATTAAACTTCTTTGATTAAATGTTTAGAGATCCCTATAGTGCAGAGAGAGCTAAGAACAAGCTCTAGTCTATAAGCTAAGGCAAGAAAAGCATACACAAATACATTATAGAATTCTAGGAACAACTACTATTATCTAATAGTAGTTTAGACGAGAATACAAGGATGATGCTTTTCTAAAAAAGTCTTATTTAGAAACTTTAAGATAAACTTGTAGGTATTACTGATAAGGATTTAGATAGCCTGCAAAACAAAGCAATAGAGATTACTAATTACTTCTATAGAATAGAGGAGTACTCTAAAGGCAGAGACAATAAGCCTAAAGAGTATAAATCTAGGAGAACTTCTCCTCTTCCTTCTCTTTTGAAAGGAGACTAGATAGAAGGGATAGAATACATAGGAAGAACTGCTAAGCTTTAATAGTTTAGTAACTAAGAGTTAGAATAATTGTATAAAGAAAGACACTGTTTTAACTGTAAATAGAAGAGCTATCTGTCTGTATATTATACAGAGAATAAGAGATCCTCTAAAAAGGAGAAAAAGACTTTAGTTAAGTCCTCTAACTCTAAAAAAAAAGATAATAAGCTTAGCAAGAGAAGCTTAAATAAGAACTTAGATTTAGAAAAAGAGTAGCTCCTGTTTAAAGTTACTAGTAGAAGCCTCTTATAAGTTTAGATAACTTAGTTAAGGAGTAGGCAAACTTAAAAAAGAATATAAGCAGTAATAGAATTACTTTAGAGGCGCTAGTAAATTATTACATTTTCGCCTCTACTTTAATTAATACAGGAAATCTTATATACTTACTTATTAGCTCTTAACTAATTAATAACGCTAACTTATAGTGCATTTTTATTTCTCCTAGGAGATTAGAAGGAGGTATAGATAAACTTAGAACTATTAACAAAGTTGCTAAGTTAGACATTAATATTAAAGGCTATAAAGATACTATTGAGGGTTATATAGCCCCTACACACCTTAGTTACGATTTAATACTTAGACAGCCCTAGATAAATAGAAGAGAGGTTACTATTGCCCCTTCTAGAAAAACAATTTACATCTATTCTTCTAGCTAAAGGATTAAGTTACTTAGCACTAAGGATCGCCCTATTAAAGAAGACTAGAGATTAAAACAAATAAGCGCAACGACTTATCACTCCTATATTAGGCAAGCGAAAAAGGATAAGTCTATTTAGACTTTTACTACTTCTCTTAAGGATATTAAAAAAGCTCTAGCTCCTAAGAAGAAAGTAGAGATTTTACCTTTACTCCTTAAGGCTTATTAACACCTAGCTTAGATTTTTATTCTAAAAACTACTTCTGTACTACCTCCTTTACACAGGCCTAAGGTAGATCACCAAATTAAACTAGAAAAAGACGATAAAGGCAAGGAGAAAGAGGCTCCCTAGGGATCTCTATACAGTATAAGCCGCCTAGAACTCTTAGTATTACAAAAGGAGCTTATTTCTCTACTGAACAAAGGATAGATTAGAGCTAGTAGCTCTCCTGCCTCCTCCCTTGTCCTTTTTGCTAAGAAACCTAGAGGAGGATTACGTTTCTACATTAATTACTAAGCCTTAAACGCTACTACTAAGAAAGATTGTTATCCTTTACCTTTAATTTAGGAAACCCTCAACAATATTGCAAAAGCTAAATAGTTTATAAAGATCAATGTTTCTGCAGCTTTCTACAAGATTAGGATTAATGTAAGAGATAAGTAAAAGACAGCTTTTCGTACTAGATTAAGGTTTTATAAGTAGCTAGTTACTCTGTTTAATGTAGCAAACGCTCCTAGTACCTTTTAACGCTATATTAATTAGACCCTCTGTGAGTATATTAATGATTTTTGCTCAGCCTACCTAGACAACGTATTAATTTACACTAATAGCATGCTTAAAGAACACTAACGTAATACAAATAAGGTTCTAGAAGCTATAGGCAAGGCTAGATTACCTTTAGATATCTAAAAAAGCAAATTTAACGTACAAAGTACAAAATACCTTAGATTTATTATTAAGGCTAGAAGAGGACTTTAGATAGACCTTAAAAAAGTAAAAGCAATTAGAGATTAGCCGGTACCTACAACCGTTAAAGGAGTACGCAGCTTCCTAAGTTTTGCAAACTTCTACTAACGATTTATTAAGAACTACTTAGAAATAGTAGCTTCTCTTTCAAGGCTTACTAGTAACATCTCCTTTTGATAGAGAGAAACTAAGTAAAAGGCTTTTAATAAGCTAAAGGAGTTATTTATTACTAAGCTAGTATTAGCTCAATAGGATCCTAATAGAGAAACAATCCTAGAAACAGACTCTTCTAGATATGTAGTAGCAGGAGTCCTCTTATAATATAACAATAGAGGAAGCTTACGCCTAGTAGCTTATTATTTAAAAAAGATAACTAGTACGCAAAGCAACCACGAGATACACAATAAGGAATTACTAGTAGTTATCTCTTATTTATCTAAGTAAGACGCTATGCTACGATCTCTAAAGAAGTTTATAGTTATTACAGACTATAAAAACCTTAAATTTTTTAGCAAACCTAGACAGCTAAGCAAGAGACAAATAAGATAGGCTTAATTTCTAGGAAAGTTTCCTAACATAGAAATCTCCTACAGGCCTAAAGTTAATAATTTTAAAGCTAATGCCTTATCTAGGAGACAACAAGATATGCTAGCAAACGACTAAGATATTAAGATTTCTAGAAGGTTTCTACAGGTATTTAAACCTACAACTACAGCTACTAACAAAGAACTAGAAGAGGAAGAAGTGCTTAGAACCTTTAGCTGCAACAGCTATCTAGCAGAAGTACTAAAGATACCCTAGAAGCAATTAGATCTAGAAGATCTATAGGATAAAGCTAAAAAAGAGGACAAAACCTACTAAATAGCTTAGAAAGCTGTAAGGGATAGTAAACAACAATTTCCTACAGCTTTAGATCTTAAACTGTCTATTTCTAAATATTAACTTGATAATTCTAGAAACCTCCTATACTGAGATCAAAAATAGGTACTTAACAATAAACCTCTAAGAACTAGAATTATTTACAAAATCTACAGTTCTAGAGCTTTAGGCTATCTAGGAAGGAATATTACTTATTAAGCTATTGCGAGTGAATACTTTTAGCCCTCTATTAGCGAAAGTATTAGAAGGTATATAAGGAACTGCTTAGTGTGTAGAAGAACAAGACTCTAGAGAGACAGCCTACAAGGCTTACTAAAACCCTTACCTATACCTAAGCAAATATAGAAAGAAATTTCTATAGATTTTATTACAGGGTTACTAGAAAACGAGAGCTATACAAACCTTATAGTAGTTATAGATAGGCTTAGCAAAGACGTTGTCCTAATAAGCCTTAAGAATATTACTATAGAAAGTGTTACTAAAGCTTTTATTAACTCTATTGTAGCTTATTATTAGTTACTAAACTATATTACTTTAGATAGAGGTATATAGTTTGTTAAATATTTTTAGATGAAGCTTTGCGAGTTATTAGAGATTAAGTGACACTTATCTTCTAGATACTATCCTAAAACTGATAGTTCTATAGAGAGAATAAACTCTATAGTACAGGCTTATTTACGAGCCTTCTGTAATTAAGATCAAACAAATTAGAAAAGCAACTTAAAGTTAGCTAAGATTACAGTTATAGCAAGGCAAGCTTAGTTAACTAAAATATCTCTTTTCTTTCTACAACACGGTCATAAAGTAGATCCCCTATAAATTGCACCTAAGCACAGTCCTTAACAATAACTTCTAAAGAGAATACAGGAGGATTATAAAAAAGCAGAAAATATTATTCATAAGTTACAACCAAGTATTAAGCATGTATAAGCTATAATAGAAGAAAGTTAATAAGAATAAGAAAAGTAGGCAAATAAGAGAAGGCACTAATTACCTTAGCTTGGAATAGGCGATAAGGTATAGTTAAAACTAGGCGACTACTACAAAACAAAAAGGCCTAGTAAAAAACTTAACTAGAAGAATCTTAAATACACAGTACTTAAGGTTATTGGACTAAACGCAGTTAAATTAAATACTCCTAGCTAGATTTACCTAGTATTTAATGTTAATAACCTTAGACTAGCGTCCTCAGACCCTCTACTGAGCCAGCTAATAGACGACAATAAACCTCTACCAATTAAGCCAGAGGATAGAGAAAAATACCTAGTAGAGACCCTATTAGAGGAGAGAGGAGAAGGAAGAAAAAAGCAGTACTTAGTTAAATAGTTAGGATATCTAGATCTAACCTAGGAACTAGCTATTAATCTAAAAGATACGGAAGCCCTAGAAGAGTAGAACTCTAAGTAACAAGATTACTACTCCTACTATTTTTTAGGAGGGGGGTATTGTAAAGAGCTAAAGCCTTAATGTTCTCTAGTACTCAGCCTGTGGCCTTCGTTGGCCTTTCTTACCTCAGCACTAGCACCTCAGTACTAGCACCTCAGCAATAGCACCTTAGCACTAGTAGCTAACTACTAGCTGTACTAATCACGCTAACTGTTAGCGGATCCGACAACCTCCGATAACCTTAGTTAATCCTAATCTAGGTTAAGTCCTAATCACCCGGGTTGGATATATAAACCTAGGTAGTCTCTCTCTATAGTTTGATATCTAATTCATTCACTGTTTACCTTGCATCTTTGGTCAACCCAACGCACCATTACAAACATATACTACTACTTTAGCAGCTAAGTCCTTTTAAGCAGTAATAGCAATTGCTGCTAAGAATAATTTAGTGATTAAGCAATATAATAATATAGAAGCATTCCTTAATGCGTTAATTACACTAGATAACCTAGTAATCTACAAAATGCTAGATAGCTTTAAAAAGCCTAAAAAGTGCGTACAGCTTAACTACGTACTGTTTAGATTACAAGACTCTCTACTGTTGTAGTATAATAAATTCTTAGGATTACTAAGAGAGATTAGACCAATCGCCTTACTAGAGGAGCTCTACCTATTCTTTAATTAAGAGAAGAGGATTCTAGTTTTATTTTATGTAGATAATATCCTACTGCTCTTCGCAAAAGATTATAAGCAGAGAGCAGTAGATCTTTGATTAAAGATAATAAATAAGTATAAAATACAGGAACAAGGATTAGTTAAATAGTTCCTTAGTATATAGGTAATTAGAGATTACAAAAAGCAAACAACTACGCTTGTGTATAATACGTACATAAACAAGATTACAAAAAAGTTTAAGCTAAAGAATAGCAGCTATCCTAAGACTCTAATGCTGTTAGAGAAGCTAATTTAGAACACTAGCAAAGCAACTAAGTAAAAAATTAAAGCCTACTAAGAAAAGTGAAATTAATGCTATACACAGCTATTATACTGCAACTAGATGTTGCCTAATTAATTTTGAAGCTCTTACACTTTCTTACAAACCCTAGTAATTAGTATATAAAAGCTATTAAACAGGTAATTATATACCTCTATTAGACAAGATAAAATGTAATCTAATATAAGAACTACAATAGCCTAGACCTAACAATTGCAGGCAACGCTTTCTTTACAGATATATAGGAAACTTATTAATTATCTTAGAGGTACATAGCTATCCTATATAGTAGTCTAATATTTCAGAAGGCGGCTTAGCAGACTACAGTAACTACGTTAACTACTAAGGCTAAGCTGCTCGCCCTTAAGTATACTACTAAAGAGGCTATAGCTCTAAAGCGCTTTTCTCATAAGCTGTCTCTTAATTGAAGGGATATTTAGACAGTCTAGTATAACAATTAATAAATAATTAGGCTTATAGTTAGGAAGAACAAACAGATTAGCACTTATTTAAGATATATGAATATACAAAACATATAGCTATAGCAAGAATTTGCTAAAGGATTATTTTAAGTTAAGTACCTTAAAACAGCTATTATGCTAGCTAATAGACTAATTAAGTTGCTTACCTAACAACAGTTCAAGAAGTCTAAGCAGTTACTTAACCTTTAGCAAGTTAAGCACTTAATTAAAGGTAATGATAATTAATAAGCAAAGGATTTGTATTAAGCAGCAACATCTATATACTAGGCTAAGTCTCTTCTTAATTTCTTAAGACAAGCAGGAGATTAAAAACTAGAACTAGAAACAAGCTTACTAATAAGTATTAGAATTATTATACTCGCTCGACTCTATTAGTTAACCTTACTCAGCTTTCTAAGCTTTAGCAAGCTTAAGCGCACTTTAGCTATCCTAGCTTAAACAGCAAGAATCTAGAGGCGAGCAGCATAAAAGCGCAAATCTAATTTATTGCTTCTATACATTAAGTCGCAAGATAATTGCCTGCTTAGCCTAGCAGACAATTTACAACTATATAAGTAAGTTATATAGCAATTAATACAACCTTGCATGTAAGGACTGTACAGACTATAAAAGAGCAGCATTCTACAAGCTTCCTGTTCTTAAGGAACTAATTATAGAAAAGGCTACTACTGCTACTACTATGATTGCTAAAGCTGCTGTTACCACAGCTGTTATTGATTATAAGCTAGCTATAAGCAGGCTGCTACATAAGTTAACTAGAAGTATAAGCAGCATAAAGCTGCGCAGTTTAAAAAGTTTAATCAGTTGCTTAACTGTTAGCAAGTTAAGCACTTAATTAAAGGCAATCATAATTAATGAGCAAAAAATTTATAACAAGTAGCAACATTTATATACTAAGCTTAGTCTTCTCATTATGGCTAAAGATAAGCGGGAGATGTAAAATTAAATAAGTAGAAAAACTAGAACTAAGAACAAGCTTACTAGTAAGCATTAATCTTATTATACTTGCTAAACTCTATTAGTAAATTTTGCTTAGCTTTTTGAGCCTTAGCAAGTTTAAGGGCATTATTAGCTATCTTAGCTTCAAAAGCAAAGGTCTAGAGGCAAGCAGCATAAAGACGCAAATTTAATCTATTACTCCTATACATAGAATTGTAAAATAATTATTAGCTTACTTTAGCATACTTATGCCTATATAATTAAGTTATATAGCAATTAGGGCGACGAGCAGCAAGATTACAGCAATATAGACTAGAAGAGAGTAGTATTCCGTAAGCATGCTGTTCTTAAAAAGTTAGTTAACATAAAGGATACTGCTGTTGCTGCTGCTGTTATTAATTATAAGCTAGCTATTAAGTAGGCTGCTATATAAGTTAACTAGAAGTATAAGCAGCATAAAGCTGCGCATTATAAAGCTCTTGTCTAAAAACACAATCTTAATTTAGACTTTTAGCCTACTAAGCAGGCTGTGTCTAGCGCAAGTACTCCTTAGCATTGTATCCTAAATTAAAGACGCTTACTAGAGCAAGAGCGGGCAGCAAGAGCTAAGCAGCAAAACCGTAAGATAACATTTCTTAAGCGCGGCAATTCTTAACAAAAGGCTTTTACGTAGAAGGCTTTCTAGTAGACATAACGCTGCTATTAATTTCTTTGCAGCAAGTAATAATGTCGCTAAGTAGCTTGTGCTTCTTAATACAGTACTTATTATTATTCGATCCCTAATAACTAGTTAGTAGGCTAGGCAAGAAGCTTAAAGGATTAGAGACTTACCTCTTTATCTCTATACATAGCTGTAAAACAATTAGCAAGATTGTTGTTAATAGTATAGCATATATAAAACAAACAACTACTGCAGCAAGTACTACTCTAACTACTTATTTAAACGAGATTAAAATACTGCATACCATATAAACTATCTAGCATCTTTTTTATGCAGCGCTTACAAGGCAGAACGCAAAAATATAAATGATTAGCCGCAATCTTTAAAAAGCTATTATGCGCTTACTTTTAAGTAGATAGAGTAGCGTTGCACTTAGTAAACAGCTTAATAAGCATATATAGCCTATTACTATTGCTATGTTGCTGTTTACGCGTTGCTGCTTAAGCAGTAAGCTGCTGTAACTTTTACTTTAGTACTTAAGGGGTCTTGCCTTTACGCTAAGTTAATTACGTAGTTAGGCTCTTATTTAGATTAAAATTTGAATAAGGGCTTAACAGCAGGCTTAATTTAATAAGTAGGTCATTTGTCTTCAAGCAGAACTGCTAGAAGTCTTGTAATAAGCATACAGATTAAAAGGTAGAGGCAACTAACTTTTATTATCTTAGAGATTAGCTGCTTGCAAAATCTTATTATTAAACAGGCTTTAGCGCGCATAATACTTATACTTAGCGCTATTCTTACGTTGCTAGCGTAGGCTTTTTAAGCAACAATTAAGCTCTTAAAAACAGCTTTCTAAGCAACTCTTACGCTCGTTCCTATTAGAGACAGAATACACTAGAAAGATTAGCAGCTAATTAGTAAGGGAACAGTAAGGCAACAGGGCTTACTATAATAGTAGTATAGTAAAGATTAGGAAGGCTTAGTAATTAATATTGTAGTAAGGCTAAAAGTTTTAAAAGGGCAGCAGACGCGATTAGTATTTTTTATAATTACGTAAGGACTAATTACGCGACTTTTCGGGTCTATCTAATGTTTTAATACTAGAATAGGACTAAGCTGCTTGCTTAATTAAAACAACAGCACAATATCACAACGGAACCAAAAGATTGGGTAGTAAGACAAAGATTATAAGATGACCTCTTAATTAATAACGTTAATTAAGTAAGAATTAACTGCTTGCTCACAGCTCAGATCAATAGTTTCTCACTAACCTAGGGGGTATGTTAGAGTATTAACACGCAGATCACTCTGTTAATCAGGTAATCCTGGTAAGCTAAACATGTGACGGCCCCGCTAGCGTCTATATAAACGGGCCAGATCGTCTTATGTCTTTTAATTAGTTATAAGACACTTAGTTGTGGCACTTTGTTGCTCAATATACTCATATTCCACCCATTGAACAATCACTTGCTCCTTCTCAGCTCCCACAAATTTTCTATATGTTCTTAATCTTCTTAACCTTGTGTTTGTTGTCTTTAAGCTCTATATCTATTGCTAGCTTAGTATTTAGAGGTGTTAGTTCTAGGAGTTTCTTGTAAAAGATAATATAGATGCGCAAATTTAGTAGTAATTAGAGTTTATAGTTTACTTTACCTATTTTCTCTTTAACTTTAAATAGTTCTACTTAAAGATTAGTTAGTTTCTTGCTTAGTTGCATAGTTTCCAAGTTCTGTTTTTGCAAGAAAACTTTATCCCTCTTCTTAAAAGTTATATTTTCAATTCATTACTTATTAGCTGCCTTAGATATTATAAAGTTATCTAAAGCTATATTCTTGCTTAATACTTTATTTAGCTCTTGTAATAAGCAGGCTTCATTATATATACCTAATTTAATGCTTTCTACATTTTTTAAGCCTTAATATGTAACTAGCTTATGTTTATAGTCTGTAAAGTGCGGCAAGTGCTTTATAGTTACTAATCTTATACTATTATAAGCTATTTATACTATTAGTAAACGTTAAACTTAGTTGTCTTGCAGCTTGTTAGCGTATATTCTTAGATATTATTCTAATATCTAGTTTGTCCGTTCTGTCTAGCCGTCTATTTCTAGGTAGAAGCTAGTTAATAGCTTTTTCTTTATACCTAACATTGCTAAGAATATATTTTAATACTTAGACGTGAATAGTTTATTATAATTAGTAATAAACTCTTTAAGTATTTTATAGCTTAACACTAGTGCTTTTGTAACTTTATACACGTAGCATTTTACTCTAATAGCTTCTTTTATAGGCATAAACTTTACTTCCTTAGTTAATTGATTAATAATTACTAAAATCGTGTTGCAAAGTCGATCTAATTCTAGTATTTGGAATTTCAAATGCTTAATTATAAAGTTTATTGTTACACTACATTATAGTTTTGTTAGTAGTTATAAGAGTTTAATAGGCTATAAAGCTTACATCTCCTAGGCTTATTCTAGTAACAAGCTACATAGTTAATTAAAAAAATTTATACTTTCATTTGTAAGTATAGTATTATAAACATCATAGCTAGTTCTTAAGGTATTTCTTTAATTGCTGCGTATTTATATTGTAAAGATTAGTGTGGTTTCTTAATAAAGCTTAATTCTATATTTGAAGATATCTAAATTGAATCTTTATGATTCATGTCTTAGTACTCTTACTTATTATGTAGTAGTTTATTAAAGCTATTTTCTTTAGGCTTAAACTGCTAGCTAGCTACCCTTTGCTGCTACTACTGTTATAGTGTTTCTATCTGCTTAGCTACCTTAGCTACCTTAGCTAGTTCTAGCTAGTTTTAACGTAAACTACTATTAGGCGTCTTTTCAAATATAGTATTATATGGTTCTTTATAACTATCATTATGTAAGTCAAATTTCTTGCTTAGAGCTTTTAAAGCTCTATTAAGTGTTCTAGCGTAGTAAGTAACTTTCAAGTTAAATTAAGCTAATATCTTAGCTTTTTAAACTTACTATTTGTTAAGTATTTTTGTTGTTATGAACTCTACTTAGTTTTAGTAATTAGTAACAACCTTAATTTAGTGTAGTTGCCTTAATAAATAGACTTCTTATTGATAAAAAAGATTAACCACTTCTAGTAGCTGTTTACTATAAATACCGTTGTTAAGTTCTGCTCTTAAGAACTCTTTTAAATAGTAGAATACTAGTCTTTATTTTTTTCTAGGCACTATTGTAACAGCACAGCTTTAAGTATATAATTTAATATATTAGTCTTAAATTAAGTTTTTTGTTTTAGGTTCTACATCTTTAATATTAGTACTTAAAAAATTACTATTTAATCTAGCTAAATATATTTCATTATTTTTGATTTGAACTAAATCTTAAATTCTTTTAATTATTTTTAAGAGAAGTGTAAAAAATTTCAATCGATTTTTGATAAACTTTGAATAGTAATTAGTAGATTCTAAGAAAGATTCTATATTTTTCACAATTTTAGGTGTTAGCTATTTTTATATAGCTGTAATCTTTTTTAGATTTATCTTAACCTCTTTTATAGATATTATAAAGCCTAAGAATTTTTTTTATTGTGGTTTAACGTCCTTTCTCAGCCTAAGGCTATATAAGACGTGCAGGCTAGGCCTGCAGGTAACTATGTAGGGATTTCTAATATATGTTTTTCATTACAAGGAGGGGTTTATCTATATAAAGGTAAAGCTTGTAGCCTAGGGTAGTTTTAACAAGTATCTCTCTTGGTCCTTTGTTTTGTTAGAGGTAAGTAGAGCTGGTATACTAGTCTAATTATCTCCTTTACTTCTTATTTGTTGTTGTTGTTGTTGCAGGCTATGCTAGCTGCCCTCTTGTATTACTTATGAATAAGCAGTTCAGTATAGGGTCAATATATTAGGTAAGTATATTAAGTTAGTATAAGAGATTTAGTGTAGTTCAATAGCTAGTTGCTACTCTAGCTATTAATTCTAATGTATAGGTTAGTATATTAGGTTTGTATATTAAGTGAGGATAGAGGGATTTTGGTGTAGGTAGATAGCTAGAGATCTAGCTATCGATCCTAATGTGTAGGTCGGTATATTAGGTCAGTATATTAAGTTAGTATGGAGGGATTTCGGTGTAGGTAGATAGCAAGAGGTCTAGCTATCTATTCTAATATGTAGGTCGATATAGTAGGTCAGTATATTAAGTTAGTATAGGGATTTTAAGTAATAGATAGCTAGATAAATAGATTAATTAGTTCACTATGCTAATAAATTTATTACACTTAAGTAGAAAGCTGTTGCTTTGTTAAGTAGAAGTTGGATTATGCCTTTGATTAAACTCTAAAATGAGCTTACATACAACCTACATACAGAGTTTTTAATAGGTATCTACTCTATTTTTCTATAAACAGCCAGCGCGCGCGGTACAACACCTGCACTAAGAAAACAAGTGTTGGAAACTAATTTTGGGAAGGCGGTTAAGATAGTTGAGACGAGAAAAAGGCTACGCCGGACCTTTTTCTCGCCTCGAAAAGTTGGTGTTCGATAAAGAATTTTATTTTTGTAAAAGGCTAAAGCCTTGATGTCCTCTAGTACTCGGCCTGTGGCCTTGGTTGGCTTTTCTTACCTCAGCACTAGGACCTCAGTACTAGCACCTCAGCACTAGTAGCTGACTATCGGCCGCACTATTTACGCTAACTGTTAGCTAATCTGACAACCTCTGATAACCTCGGTTAGTCCTAACCTAGGTTAAGTCCTAATTATCTAGGATAGATATGTAAACCTACGTAGTCTCTCTCTGTAGTTCAATATCTAATTTATTTACTGTTTACCTTGCATCTTTGGTCAACCCAACGCACCCTTACAATTAAATTAGATCCTTCTTTAGCTACTCGCGTAGCTACGTCGGACTTAGAAGCCCTCTAGAGCTATATCTAGACGAGAAGCTAGCTAGAGCTACGTCTACGCGCGAGAATCTAATTAATTAGACTGCTAGTTAATTAGTTAACTGTTTCAATCTACTAAAGGATTAACTGAAGAAGCACTAGATTAAAAGTGCTAAGAGATACTTAGTTGTATAAGTCTCTAAGGCGTTTAAATTCGTTAGATAAGCCTACTAAGCGTTGTAGCACCTACAACAATCTCTGTTTACAATATAGAGTACTAGCGAGTACCTACAAATACAATAGCAGAACTACACTAAGATAGTGTTAGTAGACCTAAAGTAGAAACTACTTTAGAAGGTCTTTGTAAAGCAGGTAGCCTAGATAAGATAGTTGCTTCTACAAGGATACAGGAAGCCTTCTAAGCTTAGAAGGCTATAAGCACGCTACAACAAAGGGAGCCTAAAGTAGAACAACAACTTCTACCTTAGTTACCTACCCTATTAGCTGCCCTAAGAAATCAACAAACGCCTAGGCGGTTTAAACAACTAGATCTTAATACTTTTAATAAAACAGAAAGATGTACCAAATTTTTCAACAACAGCTTACTGCTAAGGTAGAAAATAATAAAGAAGATTTCAACATAGATAAAAAGACTTATAATTACGCAGTTAGTTAATTAAAAGGCTTAGCTGTAACTCTTACCTTGCCTTTCCTCAACTAAATAGGGATTTCTAATTTATAAAACACTAAAAAAGCTATTAAACTTCTTTAACTAAATGTTTAGAGATTCCTATAGTATAGAAAGAGCTAAGAACAAGCTCTAGTCTATAAGCTAAGGCAAGAAAAGCATACGCAAATACATTATAGAATTCTAGGAACAACTACTATTATCTAATAGTAGTTTAGACAAGGATACAAGGATAATGCTTTTCTAAAAAAAGTCTTATTTAGAAACTTTAAGACAAACTTATAAGTATTACTTATAAGAATTTAGATAGCCTGCAAAAAAAAGCAATAGGGATTGCTAATCACTTCTATAGAATAGAAGGGTACTCTAAAGGCAGAGACAACAAGTGTCGGAAACAAAATACCGACCGATCGATAAATCGCGCTCCGGCTAGAGGATACATATACACGTTGCGACACCCCCCCTAGATTACTAGCAACGAGCTAGGTAATCTACATGAGAGCACACTGGCTCTTCTCTTGGCGCTCTCTTAAGCGGAAGGCTAGGCTACTGGCTCGCTGGCGCTGGCGCTCTCTTAGCGCACCTACCCTACAAGGGATCTACCTTGTCGGGCTGTCTATGTGTGTTGTATCCCCTAGGCTTATCTTTTTGCCGCTTTCTCGCTTGTGGTCACCCACCTAGGTAAGCGACCACATCAAAAGCGCTGACGCAGGTTTAACCGTCACCGGGCTCATAACTGTCGGAAACAAAATGCCGACCGATCGATAAATCGCGCTCCGGCTAGAGGATACATATACACGTTGCGACAACAAGCCTAAAGAGTATAAAACTAAGAGAACTTCTCCTCCTCCTTCTCCTTTAAAAGGAGACTAGATAGAAGGGATAGAATACACAGGAAGAATTGCTAAACCTTAACAGTTTAGTAACTAGGAGTTAGAATAGTTGTACAAAGAAAAACGCTGTTTTTACTATAAATAGAAGTGCTATCTATCTACATATTATTTAGAGAATAAGAGATCCTCTAAAAAGGAGAAAAAGACTTTAGTTAAGTCCTCTAACTCTAAGAAAAAGAAAGATAATAAGCTTAGCAAAGAAACTTGAATAAGGACTTAGATTTAGAAAAAGAGTAGCTCCTGTTTAAAGTTACTAGTAGAAGCCTCTTATAAGTTTAGATAACTTAGTTAAGGAGTAGGCAAACTTAAAAAAGAATATAAGCAGTAATAGAATTACTTTAGAGGCGCTAGTAAATTATTACACTTTCGCCTCTACTTTAATTAATACAGGAAATCTTATATACTTACTTATTAGCTCTTAACTTATTAAGAACGCTAACTTATAGTGCATTTTTATTTCTCCTAGGAGATTAGAAGGAGTTACAAATAAACTTTGAACTATTAACAAAGTTGCTAAGTTAGATATTATTATTAAAGGCTATAAGGATACTATTTAGGTTTATGTAGCCCCTGTACACCCTAGTTACAATTTAATACTTAGACAGCCCTAGATAAATAGAAGAGAGGTTACTATTGCTCTTTCTAGAAAAGTGACAATATACATCTATTCTTCTAGCTAAAGGATTAAGTTACTTAGCACTTAGGATTGCTCTATCAAAGGAGACTAGATATTAAAATAAAAAAACGCAACAGCTTATTACTCCTATATTAGGCGAGCAAAAAAAGATAAGTCTATTTAGACTTTTGCTGCTGCTCTTAAGGATATTAAAAAAGCCCTAGCTCCTTAGAAGAAGGTAGAAGTCCTACCTTTACTCCTTAAGGCTTTTTAACACCTAGCTTAGATTTTTAATTTAAAAACTGCTTTTATATTACCTCCTTTACGCGGATCTAAAGTAGATCACTAAATTAAACTAGAGAAAGATGATAAAGGCAAGGAAAAAGAGGCTCCCTAAGGACCTCTATATAGTATAAGCCGCCTAGAACTCCTAGTATTACAAAAGAAGCTTTTCTCTCTACTTAATAAAAGATAGATTAGAGCTAGTAGCTCTCCTGCCTCCTCCCCTGTCCTTTTTGCTAAGAAACCTAGAGGAGAATTACGTTTCTGCATTAATTACTAAGCCCTAAACGCTATTACAAAGAAAAATTATTATCTTTTACTTTTAAACTTAGAAACTCTTAACAATTTTACAAAAGCTAAATAGTTTATAAAGATTAATATTTCTACAGCTTTCTACAAGATTAGGATTGATACAAGAGATAAGTAGAAAACAGGTTTTTATACTAGATTTAGGTTATATAAGTAGCTAGTTACTCTATTTAGTATAGCAAACGCTCCTAGTACCTATTAACGCTATATTAATTAGACCCTCTGTGAACATATTAACGATTTTTGTTTAGCCTACCTAGACGACGTATTAATTTACACTAATAGCACCCTTAAAGAACACTAACGTAATATAAATAAAGTTTTAAAAGCTATAGGCAAGGCTAGATTGCCTTTAGACATCTAGAAATGTACATTTAACGTAGAGAGTACAAAATACTTTAGATTTATTATTAAGGCTAGAAAAGGACTTTAAATAGACTCTAAGAAAGTAAAGGCAATTAGAGATTAGCAGGCGCCTATAAACATTAAAAGAGCATATAGTTTTCTTTATTTTACTAACTTCTATTATTAAGTTATTAAGAACTACTTAGAAATAGTAGCTCCTCTTTTAAGGCTTACTAGTAACATCTCCTTTTAATAGAGAAAAACTAAGTAAAAGCCTTTTAATAAGCTAAAGGAGTTACTTATTACTAAGCTAGTACTAGCTAAATAGGATCCTGACAGAGAAACAATCCTAGAAACAGACTCTTCTAGATATGTCGTAGTAGGAGTCCTCTTATAATATAAGAATAAAGAAAACTTACGCCTAGTAGCTTATGATTAAAAAAAGATAACTAGCACGTAAAGCAACTACGAGATATACAACAAGGAATTACTAATAGTTATCTCCTACTTATCTAAGTAAGATGCTATGCTAGAGTCTTTAAAGAAGTTTATAGTTATTGTAAACTATAAAAACTTTAAATATTTTAGCAAGCCTAGACAGCTTAGCAAGAGACAAATAAGATAGGCTCAATTTCTAGGAAAGTTTCCTAACATAGAAATATCCTACAGGCCTAGAGTTATGAACTCTAGGGCTAATGCCTTATCTAGGAGACAACAAGATATACTAGCAAACGACTAGGATACTAGGATTTCTAGGAGGTTTCTACAAGTATTTAAACCTACAACTGCAGCTACCGACAAAGAACTAGAAGAAGAAGAGGTGCTTAGAACCTTTAGCTGCAACAGCTATCCAGCAGCAGTACTAGAATTACCTCAGGAGCAATTAGATCTAGAGGATCTATAGGATAAAGCTAAAAAAGAGGATAAAACTTACTTAATAGCCTAAGAGGCTGTAAAGAATAGTGAACGATGATTTCCTAAAGCTCTAGATCTTAATCTTTCTATTTCTAAATGCTAACTAAGCGATTCTAGAAACTTCCTATACTAAGATCAAAAATAGATACTAAATAATAAACCTTTAAGAACTAAAATTATCTATAAAATCCACAGTTCTAGAGCTTTAAGTTATCTATGAAGGAATATTACTTACTAAGCAGTTGCTAGAGAATACTTTTAGTCCTCTATAAGCTAAACAGTAAGGCAATACATTAGAAACTACTTAGTATATAGAAGAACGAAACTATAGAGAGACAGCCTATAAAGATTGTTAAAACATTTGCCTATACCTAAGCAAATATAGAAAGAAATTTCTATAGATTTTGTTACAAGGTTACTAGAAAGCGAAGGCTATATAAACTTTATAGTAGTTACAGATAGGCTTAGTAAGGACGTTGTCCTAATAGGCCTTAAGGACATTACTATAGAAAGTGTTGCTAAAGCTTTTATTAACACTATTATAGCTTACTATTAGTTACTAAACTATATTACTTTAGACAGAAATATATAGTTTATTAAAGATTTTTAGATTAAGCTTTGCAAGTCATTAGAAATTAAGCAATACTTATCTTCTAGATACTGTCTTAAAACTAATAGTTCTACAGAAAGAATAAACTCTATAGTACAGGCTTATTTACAAATCTTCTGTAATTAAGATTAAACAAATTAGAAAAGCAACCTAGGGATAGCTAAGATTACATTTATAGCAAGGCAAGCTTAGTCTACTAAAATATCTTCTTTCTTTCTACAACACGTCTATAAGGTAGATACCCTACAAATTACATCTAAGTATAGTCCTTAACAACAACTTCTAAAGAGAATACAGGAGGATTATAAAAAAGCAGAAAATATTATTCATAAGTTACAACCAAGTATTAAGCATGTATAAGCTATAATAGAAGAAAGTTAATAAGAATAAGAAAAGTAGGCAAATAAGAGAAGGCACTAATTACCTTAGCTTGGAATAGGCGATAAGGTATAGTTAAAACTAGGCGACTACTACAAAACAAAAAGGCCTAGTAAAAAACTTAACTAGAAGAATCTTAAGTACACAGTACTTAAGGTTATTAGACTAAACGCAGTTAAATTAAATACTCCTAGCTAGATTTACCTAGTATTTAATGTTAATAACCTTAGACTAGCGTCCTCAGACCCTCTACTAAGCTAGCTAATAGACGACAATAAACCTCTACTAATTAAGACAGAGGATAGAGAAGAATACCTAGTAAAGACCCTAATAGAGGAAAGAGGAAAGAGAAGAGAAAAGCAGTACTTAGTTAAATAGTTAGGATATCTAGATCTAACCTAGGAACTAGCTATTAATTTAAAAGATACAGAAGCCCTAGAAGAATAGAACTCTAGGTAACAAGATTACTACCTCTACTATTTCTGTTAGAAGGAGGGTATTGTAAAAGGCTAAAGCCTTAATGTTCTCTAGTACTCGGCCTGTAGCCTTCGTTGGCTTTTCTTACCTCAGCACTAGCACCTCAGCACTAGTAGCTAACTATCGGCCGCACTATTTGCGCTAACTGTTAGCTAATCTGACAACCTCTGATAACCTCGGTTAGTCCTAACCTAGGTTAAGTCCTAATTATCTAGGTTAGATATATAAACCTACGTAGTCTCTCTCTGTAGTTCGATATCTAATTCATTCACTGTTTACCTTGCATCTTTGGTCAACCTAACGCACCGTTACAATTTTCCTTATATAGAACTTGTAGTTTCTTTAGCTGTAAGTAAAGCTTATAGTTTCTAAGCTTCTTAAGCACTTTCTTAACATATTCTATATATTCTCTAAGCGTTCTGCTAGAGTATACTAGTATATTGTCTAAGTATGCTATAATAAAAATTCTAAAGTACTAATAAAAAGCGTTTTTAATAACTAATCACAAGGTTGCTAGTGCGTTTTTTAATCTAAAAGGCATTATTATATATTTAAATAGTCTATAGTTTGTCCCAAATGCTTTTTACGATTTATAACCTTATTAACCTTAATTTAGTATCAATTTCGCTAGATATAAAAATTTAAAAACTACTTAGCTTCTTAAAGTTAATTTATAAGCTCTATAATAAGCAGTAAAGAATATTAGTTCTTATGTGTTACGCTTTTTAACCTTCTAAAGTTAATAAATAGTAACTATTTTTTATTAAGCTCCTTTACAATGAAAACAAGTAAGGCTATTAGGCTTAATTTTAGCTAAATAAATTTCTTCTTCAAATTCTTTGAGATGTAATCCTGTAGCTTAGCATTCTGCTTAAGCGATATTAGGTACATTAGTTTTAGGCATAGCGTAGCTTTATTATTCAGAATAATATCATTATTTTAATTCTCATAGTCTGCTAGCTTTATGGCCTTCTTTTCCTTCAAAAGTTCCTTAAGCTTATTAGTTTAATACTCCTTTAGTATCTATAGTAGTAACAGGTTTCTTTTTGTATTTTCAACTTATTTTAATTAAATAACTTTTTTCTTCTAAGAGTTTCTTTGCACAAATTCTTCTAATTTTATATAGCAAGATTTTACTAAATCTTTTATTTTAAAGTAAGCTTTAATTTGTTAAGCGTATCTTTGTGCGTACTCTAGCAACCTTATGCATAAGTTCTCTTCTAAGTATTATGTTTATTTGCTAATTATTGGCGAGGTTATAGGTATCTAGCTAATCTCAACTAATTAATATTTCTAGTCTTTCTAGATCTATAATGTTTTTATCTATCAAGCACTCTATGCCTACTATTTATAGCTTAGCTAGTTTAGTCTCTAAATGTATTATAATATATCTTTATTGTACAAGTTTCTTGTTAGCAGGTATTATCAGAATGAGTTTACTTTTAACTTAATATAGTATCTTATGTTCTTTAACTACCTATAGGGAGATTATTATTTATGCAGTCCTACTATTTATAAGCGCCTATATATCTTAACTTTTTATAAATATAGTTTTTAGTAACTATCTTGCTTAACTATTAGTATTTTATACTTTTTGAAGAGTTATGTTAAGGGTGCTTCTACTAGTTCAACTCTGTCTTTAGCAGTATCTTAGTTTTTTACCTACTTACCTTTTTCCTTTTTAGGAAAGTTGCCTGTACTATATTTAGTGCTATAGTGTATTAAGTAGCTTTTATTGTAATAAAAGCTCTAATAAAAGTTTTAGTAAAGTATTTCTTGCCTTAAAGCTTATTTTTTAGTTCTAGCTATTCTATTTCGGAAATTAGGCAGTCTGCTACCTTATAGATGTCTAGATAATAAAGTAATATAGTATTATTTGTCTACTTATTCTCCCTTTTTAAATAATTCTTAATTGGAAGTGTATTTATTCTTATATTGCGTCTATAGAATTTAGTAGTAGATCTCTACTTTTTTAGGTTTATAGAAGTAGTATTTATCTGCTTGGCACTTGTCTATCTATTAGTTTAAGTAATAGCACTAGTCTTAGTTTACTTCATATTTTTTTTATTTTTTTTATAGAACTTGCAATTAAGCTTATAGTTGTACTAATATGATTTTTTGTGCTCCTTAGTATTCTCTACTTTGTTAGCTTCTTAGTTCTTAACTTTAGCTACTAGATTGTTAAAGTACAGTTGTTAGTGTATTACTTAGAATTTAACCTTCTTAGTTTTTTTACTAGTATTTATAATTCTTGCTTAAATTTGAAATTGATTAGTGTAGTGCCGTTTTGTTCTGCATACTTAATACTAGTTATTAACGTGGTTCACAAACGAGTGGGCACCCTGAGCGAGTGGGTAGCTCCCCACCAGCGCGTCAACGTCGACACAACAACGCGTTATATCTCAACAACGCAGCTCTTAATTAACTTACATTAAATCTAATTTCTAACTTGCTCTTTCTAATATTAAATTTTAACGTGTTTAAAGTGTAAAACGTGCTGTAGAGATATATAACGTCCTTTAAACAACAATTCAACAGCAACACGCTAGAAAGCGCTCCTAACGCAACTGCGAAGCAAATTTAAAGCGCCTAAATAAGCTTAAAGAGGAGGCTGTAGTTGAGCATATTCTTAAAAAGTATGCGCAAGGATTTGCGCCTGTAAAAGCTAATATTTAGGTAATAGCTAATAAACTGTTGCATAAGTAGGAGAGCAACCTTACTAGCAAGAACTAAGTTAACAACTTTATTAAGCAAACTCTTAAGCTCTATACGCGCTAGGGCTGTCCCTATAATCAGTAGCAAGCCGCCTGCAAGGACCTAGTAGCTATCCAGCGCTAGTTTAATCTAGTTAAGGCAATAAAGCAGAAGTAGGGTATTATAAATAACAGTATCTACAACTTTAATAAGACTAACTTTATTATAAGCAAAGTTTATTATAGTTAGTTATTACAAGCTTAGAAGAATATAGTATAAAAATGCAGATACAGCTAGGCAACTATAAGTAAGTTACTATAATCTAAAGCGTAAGCGTATTAAGTTACTAGATACTACTCTTTGTTGTCTTTGCAGGTAAGGTGCTTATTAATGTCTAGTTTAAAGACTTGCCTACTAACTAAGGCCTTAAAATTAGTACTCATAGCTAAGCAAATAATTAGCTTACTCTTGTATAGTTAGAGCACTTAAATACCTATACAAAGAGGCATACTACAAGTAAGTATTAACTACTTATTATTAACAGTTACAAGAGCTACTGCTTTGTTAATTGTAAAAATCTTTATAAAAAAAAGAATATTATTCTTCTTTGCATGCCTACGCACTCTTTTTACTTGTTATAGCCTTTTAATATTGCCTGCTTCTCGCTTTTCAAGCGTAAGTATTAATTTTCAAGGTGTTAAAGATAGTAGTTATTGTTGTAGTTAAAATAGGGGTTTAAAAAAGTAAAAAGCAGCCTACCTCTACTAATTAATCGCAAAAGTTTAAAAAAAAGATTATGTATAGTTAACAAGATTTGAACAGTAAGTAGATAAGTTCTAGGAAGAAAAACTAGACTACTGAGCGATAATTAGGGTTAAAAAAATTGCTAAGGTACTAAAAAACGACACTAGTCAAAACGTGTCTAACGGCGATTGCTAGCCTATAGCTAACAACAAGATTACAGTAGGATTGCAATAGAATTACAATATAATGCGATAGAAGAGGGAAAAGACACGTACGTACTACAGCAGGAGCCTGTAATACTTTATAAAGCTACTACTTTTTACTTACTACTTCTTATCTTTTAAACAGCACTACATATAAACATTTTGTATACAATACACTATAATAGCGTACAACCTCTATAATAAGTATCTCTTTGACCTTAACTCTTATGTAAAGAAAAGAAGTTTTCTTATTATACATCTAGCCTCTAAACTAGTCTAGCTTAAGCTAACTATGCAGACACCTAAGTTTATTAAGCATCTATTAACTTAGCCTCTTTAAGACTTTATAATTATATCTCTTATAAACAAGTCTATAGTCTGCAATATCTCTATATATAAAAAGAATATTAAGCCTTAACTTAGCTAGTTGTGGAAGGAATATAAAATCTAGAAGGTATTTGCTAATACTAGTAAAGTACTTAAAATACTCTACTTTAGCATCTTTCTCTTTTTATTGATAATCTATAAGCTAAGTAAAGAAACTATTAACTAGTTAAGCTAGCTGTTGCATAACGTCAAAATAGCAATAGAGAAACAAGAGGTAAGAAAAGAGGAGTAGGTATTCTATTATCGCATGTATAGGTTAGAAAGCAAAGCAATAATAATAGTACTTCTTTAATCTATTTAAAAGTACTTAGAAGTAAATCCTTAATATAAGTAGGTAGTATAAGTAGAATAGAGCACGTTAAGTAAGAAGGTAATTTACGTCTTTGTCTTACTTTTCTTTATTTCTGTCTAAACATGCTAGAGCGATACACTAATTATATACTAGTAATACTAAATTAGAGGGCGTAAGCCTAGATACCTATTATTAGTAATAAATCGTTTTTTTTACTAAAAAGGTGTCTATAAAATGTGTAGTTAAATTGAAAGGTTATCTTAAATGGCTAAAGCTAAAAGCGTAAGTATAGCAACGCTGTTTTAGGCTTAGCACGCAACTGTACTAACTATATTAGCAAGAAGACCTTTCTGCTAGCCTTTAAAGCTACTTTTAAGCAGTCTATAATAAAGAAAAGTATTTAAGCTAGCTTTAGAGGCGCTAGTCTATTTCTATATAACTTACAGGCTGTGCTATTAAAGCTTAATATAGTAGTGCAGACACTATAACAATTACTACAATAAGTAGCCGCCTAAGAGGCATAGACACTACGCAACGCGCGCAATATTAAAGCTTAAATTAGTCATATTTAATAGAGTGTAAAAAAGCGCTATGAGTCTTCTACTAATTTTTTTACTAAGTAGATTTCGCAGCTAAGTAGAGGGGCTTAGTAAATAGTATTAGCTTTAGCCTTTTAAGCTAACATTTTAATATAACTATATATTTTGTAGACACCTTTTTACAAAAAAAAAGATTTATTGCTAATAATTAGTATCTAGGCTTACGCTCTCTTGTTTAGTATCACTAGCATGCAATTAGTGTATTACTCTAGCATTTTTAGACAAAAATAAAGAAAAGTAAGACAAAGACGCCAATTACTTTCTAACTTAACGTGCTTTATTTTACTTATACTACCTACTTATATAAAGGCTTTTTTTCTAGGTACTCTTAGATAAATTAAAGAATTAGTATTATTATTATTTTGCTTTCTAACTTATATATGCGATAATAGAACGCCTACTCTTCTTTTCTTACCTCTTTCTTCTTTATTGCTATTTTAACGTTATGTAATAGCTAGCCTAATAGTTTATAGTTTCTTTACTTAGCTTATCCATAATAAACAAGAAGAAAAAGATATTAAAGTAGAGTGTTTTAAGTCCTTTGCTAGTATTAGTAAACACTTTATAAATCTTATATTCCTTCTATAACTAGCTAAGTTAAGGCTTAATATTCTTTTTATATATAGAGATATTACAGATTCTAGAGTTGTTTATAAGAGATATAATTACAAAGTCTTAAAGAGGCTAAGTTTGTAGATACTTAATAAACTTAAGTGTCTGCATAGTTAGCTTAAGCTAGACTAGTTTAGAGGCTAGGTGTATAACAGGAAAACTTCTTGTCTTTAAATAAGATTTAAGGTTAAGGAGAGACTTCTTATAAAAGTTATACGCTATATTATAGTATAGTGTATTGTATGCGAATTATTTATATGTAGTGCTGTTTAAAAAGTAAGAAGTAGTAGGTAAGAAGTAGTAGGTAAGAAGTAGTAGGTAAGAAGTAGTAGGTAAGAAGTAGTAGGTAAGAAGTAGTAGGTAAGAAGTAGTAGATAAGAAGTAGTGAGTAAGAAGTAGTAGCTTTAGCTTTATAAAGTATTGCAGGCTCCTGCTGTAGTACAAACGTGTCCTTTCTTTCCTCTATCATATTATATTGTAATCTTATTACAATCCTACTATAATCCTATTGTTAGCTATAAGCTAGCAATCGCCGTTAGACACGTTTTAACTAGTGTCGTTTTTAAGTACCTTAGCAAAATTTTTAACCCTAATTATTGCTTAGTAGTCTAAGCTTTCCTCCTAGAACTTATCTACCTACTATTTGAATCTTATTAACTATACATAATCTTTTTTCTTGACTTTTGCAATTAATTAGTAGAGGGTAGCTGCTTTTCACTTTTTTAGAACCCTATCTTGACTCCAACAACAACCACCATCTTTGACACCTTAAAAAATAAAGTAAATAGCATAAAAAATAGTGCTTTTAACAAAGAAAATAACTACTCTTCAAAAAGCTTTAGATAAATTAAATAAGCGTAAAAGCTGTAAGCAGCAATATATATAGACAGAAGAGACTCTTACTGTAGGTAAAGTATAAGAACAATTGGCCAAACAGGCGGGTAGCAGTTGTGGCAATAATAAGAGTGCGTTAAAGAGGGTATAAAGAAAGAGGCGGTGCGGGCGTTGCCAGCAGACTAGACACAACGCTCATACCTACGCAGTTAAAATAGATAGTGCAAGTAATAGTGGCAATTCGAATAAATAATTTGTTATATTGCAACAGTTTCTTAACTGTAATAAAAAAACTACAATAACGTGTTGACGTAGACGCGCTAGTGGGGAGCTACCTACTTGCTTAGGGTGCCTACTCGCTTGTGAACCATGTTGGCTAATTATTCTAATATACTTTTATTTTGAACTTTCTAATCTATTACCTTAGGATTACTTAGAGTAAGAACTTTGTTGTCTAGTTTAAGTTGTAGTATAATCCTATAGCTATCTATCAAGCGTGCCTTTTTACAGAGGTCTGAGTTGCTTATATTACAGAATGCCGGTAGCAGACGCTTGCCGACGGCCCTAGACCCCCCTAGACTAGGGTAGATTACGCGAGTGCAGAGTTTTTTTAGCGTAATCTTAGCTAATAACCCCTTATAAGCCGCTCTTATAACTAAATTGTATAATAAAAGTTTACATTTATATTATCTTGTATTAATATACCTTACCTTTACAATACAAACTTCTACTCCTGAGTATTAGTAATACTGCAAACATAGTTACATCTTAAGTACGCAGCGTAGCTAACAACACAACATCTTTAGGCTAGCCTAGGCTTACTAACACTTAACTACCTGCACTTACAGCTATAAAGACGTCTCTAACACTAATAATTAAAAAAGATGTATTACTTACCCGGAATAAGGTACTAGTAGAAGAACCTCTACCTCTACCCCCACAACAGCAGCTAGACCTAGAGAAACAACTACTCAAGGAACTAGAGTAACACACTAGAATTACTATACTATTAACCTGCTATAAAGTTTTTAAAGCCTTTATTACTAACAGCAACTATAGTACTATTCTACTATTAATAATACTACTAGCCTTAGCCGCGCTAGCTAAGGGTAGCCTAGCTACTATAAAACTTTTTAAAAACTTTTTACTTAAGTCTAACTTACTAACACGCTTGAAGAGTAAAAATAAGGCCTAATCAGATAGTTAAGCAAGAGCCTATAAATAGTTTTTAAAAAAAACTTAGCTTCAATAAACTTTTCTACTTAAGTTAACTTTGTTATTTAATAGCTAAATAACTACTAGCTAAACTACTAAAAACAAACTATTCAAGCTACCTTAGTGTATCTAAAGGCACCTACCCCTACTTAGAGTACTCTAAAGGTAGCTATACTTAAGTTACTAGGCTTACTTTTTAAACGTAAATAAGCAGCATGAAAGAAAATTAAGAATACTAGACAATAGTACTACTGTGGGAGCTAAAAAGGAGCAATTGCTTGATCAGGAGGAGTGGAATGAGTGTATTGAACAACTAAGTGCCACAACAAAGTGGTCAATAACTACTTAAGAGGAATAAGACGATCTGGCCTGTATATATAGGCGCTAGCGCGATCGTCACGTGTTCAGCTTACTAGGATCACCTGCTCAACAGGGTGACCTGCATATTGCGCATGTTAATACTCTAACACACCCTCTAGGTTAGTAAGATACTATTAATCTAAGCTGTAAGCAACTAGGCAATCGTAATAAATTAAGGTTGTTAATTAAGAGGTCTCTCTATAATTATAGCTTTTCCTGCCTAATCCTCTCTTGTCGTAGTGATACTGCTTGTTCATGTTTTGATTAATCTCAGCAGTCCTGATATTAAAACATTAGATAGACTCTAAATATGACGTAATTAGTTAGTGCGTAGCCTCTATAACAATATTAATTATGTCTACTACTCTTCTATAAACTTTTGTTCTTAACCTCTCTCTAATATTAATTACTAAGCTTTTTAGAACTGTCTTAACTACTATTACTAATATAGTAAGTGTTGCTCTATTATACTCTTACTAATTAGCTACTAATTTTTTTTAGTGTAGTCTGCCTTAAGTAACAATAAGCGTAGCTTAGAGAGCCTTTGCTAACAACATAAGAATAGTGCTAAGTATAAGTATTACGCACGCTAACCCCTATTTAATAATAAAATTTAGTAAGCAGCTAATATCTAAGATAATAAGAGTTAGTTGCCTCTGCCTGTTAATCCTTTTGCTTACTGTAAGATATCTAGTAGCTTTGCTTAAAAAGCTAATTACTTTACTTGCTAAATTAAGCCTACTGTTAAGTTCTTATTTAAATTTTAATCTACATAAGAGCTTAACTAAGTAATAAAGCTAGCGTAAAGGCAAGGCTCTTTAAGAGCTAAAGCAAAAGTTATAGTAGATAACTACTTAAGCAGCAACGCGTGAACAGTAATATAGTAACAGCAATAGGCTTAAAACGCCTACTAATCTGTCTACTAGGCGCATCGCCTCCTCCTCTACTTAGAAGAAGGCGCCTACTAGCTCTTTAAAGATTGCTACTAATCTGTTATACTCTTACCTTCTACTATATAAGTACTGTATAAAAAAGATGCTAAATAGTTTATACGCTAAACACTGCTTTAATTGCGTTTAGACTAGTAGTTAGAGCAGCTTACGCTATAGCAGTTGCTTATCTTATACTTATTATACAGTTAATATTAATCTCGCTAATTAATTTATAGCTATATATAGAGATAAAGAGGTAAGTCTCTAACTTATTCACCTTCTTACTTAGCTTACTAACTAGTTTTTAGGGTTAGAATAATAATAAGATATACTAAGCTTTAAAAGCTAAACTACTTAAAGATATTATTGCTTGCTTCAAAGAGATTAAGAGTAGTATTACATCTACTAGAAAGCCTTCTTTGTAAAAGCCTTCTGTCTATAATCGTCGCGTTTAAGAAATGTTGCATTATAGTTTTGCTGCTTAACCTCCTGCTCCTGCTCTTGCTTCTATATTCGCTCCTGCTCCTGCGTAGCAACCTACACACTAGCTATAATAGTTAGCTTATTATCTTTAGCAGCAACAGCAGTAATAATATAAGTAGCCTTAGCAGTAATCTACTTAAAAGTTGCTATTTTAAGAGAAGGCTGCCTGTAGAATGTTGCCTTCTACTACTCTATATAATTGTCTTTCTATTTGTTGTCCTAATCGCTATATAACTTATTTATATAACCGCAATTATTACGCTAGAGTAAGAAGGCGATTATTTAATAACTCTATATATAGAAGTAATAGGTTAGAATCGCGCTATAATGCTACTTACCTCTAGACTCTTGCTATTTAGGCTTAGATAGCTTAAATTGCTCTTAAGCTAGCTAAAGCTGAGCAGGCTAAGCGTGATGCAATAATAGAGTCTAGCAAGTATAATAAGTCTAATACTTATTAGTAATAAGGTTCTTAGTTTTAGTTTAATAGTCTAGCTTACGTTCTCCTACTTATTATAAGCAATTAAGAGGAGACTTAGCCTAGTAGATATTACTACTTAATTTAAATCTTTTACTTATTAATTATTATTTCTTTTAATTAAATGCTTAACTTAATGTAGGTTAAATAACTACTTAAACTTTTTAAACTGTTGTTAGGTAAGTAACTTAGTTAGTCTATTAGCTAGCATAATTGCTGATTCTAAGTATTCAACTTAAAATAATCTTTTAGCAAATTCTTGCTGTAGCTACATGTTTTGTATATCTACATGTCTTTATTAAGTGCTAATCTACTTATTCTTCTTAACTATAATCTTAATTGTTTATTAATTATTATACTAAACTATCTAGACGTCTTTTAGGTTAAGAGATAGCTTACAGAAGAAGCGCTTAAGAGCTATAGCCTTCTTAGTAGTAGGCTTAAAAGCGAGTAGCTTAGCTTTAGTAGTTAACATAGTTACTGTAGTCTGCTAAGCTGCCTTCTAAAATATTAGACTACTATATAGGATAGCTATATATCTATAGGATAATTAAGAAGTTTCCTAATTATCTACAAAAGTAGCATTATCTGCAATTATTAAGTCTAGGCTATTGTAGTTCCTATATTAGATCGCGTCCTATCTTATCTAATAGAGGTATATAATTACCTATTTAATAGCTTTTAAATACTAGTTACTAGAGTTTGTAAGAAAGAGTAAGAGCTTTAAGATTCAGTAAGTAACATCTAGTTATAGCATAATAGCTGTGTATAGCACTAATTAAACTCTTTCTTAGTAGGCCTTAATCTCCTACTTAGTTACTTTACTAGTGTTCTTGATTAGCTCTTCTAATAGCAATAGAGTCTTTAGAAAGCTACTATCCTCTAGCTTAAACTTCTTCGCGATCTTGTTAATATATATATTATAAATAAGCGTAGTTATCTGCTTCTTATAATCCTTAATTATCTAGATACCTAAGAACTATTTAAACAATCTTTATTCTTTTATGTTATACTTGTCAATAATCTTTAACTAAAGATTTATTGCTCTCTACTTATAATCTTTTGCGAAGAGTAGTAAGATATTATCTATAGAAAATAATACTAGGATCCTCCTTTCTTAATTAAAGAAAAGGTAGAGCTCCTCTAGTAAGGAAATTAGTCTAATCTCTCTTAGTAACCCAAAGAATTCTTAATATTATAACAGTAGCAAGTCTTATAATCTATATAGTGCGTAGTTAAGCTGTACGCACTTACTTAGCTTTTTACAGCTATCTAGCATCTTACAGATTACTAGGTTGTCCACTATAATTAACGTATTAAGAAATACTCTTACAACATTATATTGCTTAATCTCTAGATTATTCTTAGCAGCGATAGCTATTGCTGCTTAGAAGGACCTAGCTACTAATGTAGCAGCATATGTTAAGTTAACTAAGTCCTTCTTCTAGAAATTACTTTTTATAATAATCTACGCCTTACATTTAAGAAAGAAGCTATCTTAATTAAATTTATAGGTATAAACCTACTTTATAAGTATTAGGCAATTATTTACTTCTTCTCTTAATATTTTAGTCTAAGTTCTATTCTTACTTAACTAATTAATCTCCTTCCTACAGGCATCCTTAAACAGGGCCCTTATAGAATACTAAAGCAACTACTTCTATAATCCTAGCAGCTTAGGTAGATCGTCGTGATATTGTTATGCATTTCTACTTAGCTTATACTTAGTAAGCAAAGCTGCTATAATAACGTAATTAAGAGTCTTATAGCTTACTTAGTCTTCCTAAATTACTTACAAACTTAGCAGGTAAGTATTATAAAAATTATTCTATAATAGATTCTTATCATTTATAATTAATGCATTAACACTACTTATGCTTCTACTCTCTAGTTAATTATTAGGATCTTAAGTTACGTCCTTACGCTTACGCCCGCTACCTAGCTTGCGTAGTAGAAGATAACAATTTATAAGCTAATCTAGACTTTCGCTTATAATCCTAGCACTACGTCTTATAAGTAAAAGTTAAGCTTGTAATTGCTTACTCTATCTACTATTTAAGGCCTAAGATCTTAAATCTTAAGATAATTCACGCCCTGATATCCTGCTCACCTAAGTAGGTGTTCTATTATAACAAGCTAGCGCGTTAGAGTCTTTAGGCATAGACTGTTAGACTAGTAATAAGTTGTTAAGCTTATTTAAAAGAGGCTACTTACCTCTAAGTATTAATAGATTAGCTCTTTTTAGTATACGCAATGCTGTTTAACTATTAATAACCTTACAATTAATCGTATTGTTGCTCTCTAAAGTCTCTAGTTTAAGAGTTAGTTCTAAAGTAGTAAGACTAGTATTTTGCTGCTAATCTAAGTAAGTTCTTAATAGTGCACTAGCCTCGTGCTCTATTCGCTTAGCGTCTTCTAATCTACTCTCGTCTTTAGTAGGTAGGCCTTCCTTACTACTTAAGATAGTAGATAGATTACTCTTAAAGTCTTTAGTAGTTAGCTATGTATCCTAATCTACTCTTCCTTAAATAGGCAAGAAGTCTAAGTCCTCTCTTAGATTAACTAGCTTGCTATTATAAAAGATCTCTATAATCTTAATTATTTAATCTTTTAGTAGCTCTTCTTCGTAATCTCCTTTGTAGAATTAACGCTTATTAAAAGTTACATTATAAGTAGTAATTACCTAATTAAGTGTTAGTACTTATATATAGTATATTTTAGAGGCTTAATAACTAACTAAATAACTAATATAGCTGCGAGGATTAACCTTAAATCCTTAATAATTACGCCTAGCTGCCTTCTCTTTATTTAAAGGAAAAGCTTAGTAGCTGTAAGCATAGATTCTACTCTAGTCTAGGCGTAGATTAGCAGTCTAGTGTCTAATCTTAAGTAGTTAATAATATTAGAAATTTTTCCTAAACTATTCTTTAAGTACCTAGTTAGGGGATTAGTAGCTATAGATCTTAGTGGGCTTATTCTATATAGGTAAGCTGCTGTATCTATAATTACTAGCTAAAGCTTAGCTAGTAGATTAGCGCTTGTGCGCATCTTAATAGCCTTTGTAATTAGCTTTTAACTAGCTTTCTCTGCCGAGCTATTAGGCTTATAAGTATATAGTAGTAGTGTTTTGATTATAATCTCTTTCTCTATAGCCTATTCCTTATATCTTAAATGCTCTCTCTAAAGCAGTGTAGTAGTATTGTTATCTTAATAGATTCCTATAATCTTCTACTAATATTTCCTCTTAATCCTTACAGCAAAGCCTTTAATTACAGGCATAATATTGTTTACTATCTTTAACTAGATATTATTATTATATAGCTTGCCTAAGTAGTCTTCTTTAATAATTAGTGCCTATTTCTTAAGAAGCTAATTAGTTAAGTAATTAAACAGATCTTATAAGATCTTAAAAAAAAGTTGTAGTAATCTCTCTTTTAGTTGCTATAAGATTACTTGCGAGGCATAAGCTGTTGCGTAGTATTTACATTCTAATAGCTTCTTACTAGTAATCTTAACGTTCTGCACTAAGTAGACTAAAGCTTTAATAGCCTATTATCCTAGGTAACTTAATTGTTAATGCTATAAGTCCTTATTACTAGTACGCAACTAAGGTTTCCTTAATTACGCTACAGCGTTTATAAGCAATAGTTAAGCAGGGTAATAAGTAAGTTGCTTGTATTTAATAAACAAGAGATTAAAGTGACACTTAAAGTTAATTAAGATAATACTCTTCTTAATTGTTCTAAATTGTAAGGTATAGTTATATCCTAAATACTAAATACCTGCCAGCTTAAGCTGTGCTTCTAATACGATATTAACATAGAAACCTAGTACAACCTTAACGTTAGTAAGTAGAAGATTAGCTATCTTAGAGCTAGCCTTACTGTGTACGACGTTCTTAAGCAGCCTGTTTCTTATACTAGCAACTAGTATAATTTAAGTGCCTGCCTTAACAGTCTTGTCCTTAGCATATTCGCTAAAGGAGCCTAGTACTATATAATCTATAGTTTTAACTAAGTAGACTACTAAGCCACTATCTATAATTATGCAGAGGTATAGAGCATAAGGGGTAAAAGCTACGCTAAATATATTTAGTCTAATTTCCTTAATAAGGTCCTTTAGGTTAATTAATGCTGAAACTAATAAGCTAGGATAGAGTCTACTTAACTTATTAGTAGCTAATCTGCTAATACTAGCCTTCTAGCCTTCTTTCTTAATCTAGGTGTGTAAGGTTATCTATTTGTCGCTGTTCTATTGCTTAAGGATCTTCATTTTGTTGTTGTCTATTAGTTTGATTAGTATACTGCTAGGAAGGCTTAATCTAGGAACTATAGTTTAAAGTTAATAATAGTTACGCAGTGCCTAGGTATACTTACTTTATTTTTTAAGGTGTCAAAGATGGTAGTTGTTGTTGTAGTCAAAATGGGGTTCTAAAAAAGTGAAAAGCAGCTACCCTCTACTAATTAATCGCAAAAGTCAAAAAAAAAAGATTGTGTGTAGTCAACAAGATTCGAACGGTAGGTAGATGAGTTCTAGGAGGAAAGCTTAGACCACCGAGCGATAATTAGGGTTAAAAAATTTGCTAAGGTACTAAAAAACAACACTAGTTGAAACGTGTCTAACGTCGATTGCTAGCCTATAGCTAACAACAGGATTACAGTAGGATTGCAATAGGATTGCAACATAATACAATAGAGGAGAGAAAGGACACGTACGTACCGTAGCGAGAGCCTGTAATACTTTATAAAGCTAAAGCTACTGCTTCTCACCTACTGCTTCTTACCTTTTGAACAGCACTGCATATAAACGATTTGTATACGATACACTGTACTATAATATAGCGTATAACCTCTGCGACGAGTATCTCCTTAACCTTAACTCTTATCTAAAGATAGGAAGCTTTCCTATTGTACACCTAGCCCCTAAACTAGTCTAGCTTAAGCTGACTATGCAGACACCTAAGTTTATTAAGCCTCTACAAACTTAGCCTCTTTAGGACTTTATAGTTATATCTCTTATAAACAACTCTAGAATCTACAATATCTCTATATACAAAAAGAATGTTAAGCCTT
Organism: Alternaria sp. 'sect. Undifilum'; assembly: GCA_024321975.1. Classification (NCBI taxonomy): domain Eukaryota; kingdom Fungi; phylum Ascomycota; class Dothideomycetes; order Pleosporales; family Pleosporaceae; genus Alternaria; species Alternaria sp. 'sect. Undifilum'. Next base: position 2,066,036 of record JAJJZI010000003.1, read on the forward strand.
AACTTAGCTAGTTGTAGAAAGAATATAAGATTTACAGAGTGTTTGCTAATACTAGCAAAGTACTTAAAATGCTCTACTTTAGTATCTCTCTCTTCTTGTTAATCGTGCATAGGCTAAGTAAAGAAACTATTAACTAGTTAGGCTAGCTGTTGCACAACGTCGAAATGGCAATAGAGAAGAAAGAGGCAGGAAAGGAGGAATAGGCGTTCTATCGTCGCATGTATAGGTTAGAAAGCAAGGCAATCATAGTGCTACTTCTTTAATTCGTCTGAGAGTACCTAGAAGTAAAGCCTTAACATAAGTAGGCGGCATAGGCAGGATAAGGCGCGTTAAGTTAGGAGGTGATTTGCGTCTTTGTCTTGCTTTTCTTCGTTTCTGTCTAAACATGCTAGAGCGACACACCAATTACGTGCCGGCAATGCTAAACAAGGGGGCGTGAGCCTAGATACCTATTGTTAGTAATATATCTTTTTTTTTACCAAAAAGGTGTCTACAAAATGTGTGGTCACATCAAAAGGTTGTCTCAAAAGGCCGATGCCACTAGGTATACTTACTAATAAGTCCTTTACTAGCCTTATAGGGACAAAAGTAAAGTTGCTTACTACTTTTATTTAACTTTAAGTTATTAGCGCTAGTAGATTATTAAGCTAACGCTAATCTAGATCTAGTTTAAAATACTATATGTCCTTTTCCTTTTAAGGAAGTAATTAACTAATCTTGTAATAGAATACTAAAGATCTTACCTAGATCTTTAAGAGTTAATTAAGCTTTTCTAAGCGCTATTACTTGTGCTAGCTTATTACGTTTCCTGCGCGACTAGTCTAGTGCGATTTTAGTGCCTAAGGCGTCTAAAAAATTAGTAATTGCTAACAGCCTAACAACCTTAAAGAGTAAGTAGATAGTTACTTTTTAATACAGGTACTGCTACTTAGTAAACTATTACTTAGGACTTATTTGTTCTTAGTAAGCCATATCTAGGTAGGATTAGTACTGCGCTCCAATTAAATACTAAGTATTCTAATTAGTAGGTGCGAGATCCTCTTTTAAGATCTTTACTAAGGCTTAAAGGCTAGTAAGGTTTTAAGTAATTATACTTATTAAGGCGTTTAAGAGCAGGTCTAGATAGATAGTCTTGCTAATCTAGTCTTTAACATTAGTAATCTTAGCGATTTTTTTTTGTCTATTAAGAGGCCTGTACTTTGTATCTATTAACTAGCTCGCTGTAATTATCTTTCTTATACTTAGTATTAAGGACTTAAGCCTCGTATTTACGTTAAGCAATTTTATAGTCTTCTTATTCTTACGTGCTTGCGTTAGGTAGTAGAGAGATTAGCTTCTTAATATCTTTAGGTAATCTAGGATACTATAGCTCCTAGTAGTCTATTAAGGGCACGTCTAGGAGATTAGGATTAACCTAATTCTAGATGCCCTTCTCTAAGCAGTGCAGTCTTAACAGAGCAAACTAGGTTAGCTAGTCTAATTAGGCCTTTAGGATTACCTTTAAGGCAACAAGCGGTATGTTAGTAAGGTCTATATTAGTAAAACGCTATTGTAAGATTACAACGTAGGTTATCGTTAGAGTATAATAAATTAATTAGTTAGTTAGTAGGTAGCTGTGTCGACGATACCAGTAGCCTGTAGGTTAGAGGATAGGTTAGAAGAGGTTGATCGTATGATCAATAAGTGAGAGAGAAATAGTAGCAGCAGCGATCTGCTAGCTAGTACTATAGGAGATTAAAAAGAGGAAAGTAAAAATTTAATTAAACAGTTGACCTTACAGCTTGCTAATTGCGCAGTAGGAATGAAAACTATAATTAAGCAGCTAGGCTTATAAGTGTAGGAGCTGAAAAGGAGCAATTGCTTAATCAGGAGGAGTAGAATGAGTGTATTAAACAACTAAGTGCTACAACAAAGTAGTCAATAACTACTTAAGAGGAATAAGACGATCTAGCCTGTATATATAGGCGCTAGCGCGATCGTCACGTGTTCAGCTTACTAGGATCACCTGCTCAACAGGGTGACCCGCATGTTGCGCATGTCAATACTCCAACAACTACACCTTAACTAAACTACTTAACTACTTTTAAATATAGTAGAAAGAGCTTAATAATTAAATAGCCTTTGATAATATTATTAAGAATTATATTTACAACTTCTACTCTGCAGTAAACTTAGAAATATAAAAGCGCCTAAACAGTATTAAATAAGAGTAGCACAGCCTTATAGCACTTAAAGCAAAAGCTAACTAATAATATTAGGCCCTAAGGCATATAATTTGCGCGGGACAGGCTAAGACTAGTATAGATAACACTTGATAAGACTAGTTACTCTTTAAACGTATATAATATAATAGCAACTATCGTAGCCTACCTATATATAAAGTAAAGCTGCGCGCACTATTTAAAACTAATAGTAGCTTAGCTTTAACAACTTAAATGAGTGCTAAAAATAGAAGCTAAATTAAATACTATAACTGCTACTAAAAAGAGCACTACAAAAGATTTTGCCTACACCTAACTTACAATAAAAAAGAAAATGAACGCTTTTAAGTTGCTTATTTCTACAACCTAAGAAATTTGTATCGTATTTAAAAAGGCTAATTGCTGCAGTTAGCAGCTAGCAAAACATAAGACTAAAAGTATTAGAATTATTTTTAATAGTGTCGCATATATGACGTACATTCCTTAAGGCCAAAGGCGCACTTAAGCATTAGGCCTAGGCGCCTGTCAGCTTACGCGCCAGGCTCGCGCTAGTTGACCGCATATCAGAGTTTTCACACTGAGCTTAGGAGCTTACTCCTAAGCTCTATAAGATACGTGGCAAACTTAGAGGTAATCTCTCTAAGTTCTTTAGCAGCTTTTCTAGGTTAAGACTATTTCCTTTATATATATAGCGCGTCTTAGACGCAGGTAGAAAGGCAGAATTAACTATCTAGTTCTCCTAAACTACTGTTACTAGCTTCTTATTCTCTACAATTATAAGCCTAGCGCTTAAAATTGCAGTTTAGATTCTTCTTGCATAACCTAGAGTACGCTAGTAGTAGTTTAGACTCTCTAATTTGTTTAGATACACTTCTTAACCTACTAATTAATCGCACGTATAATAATAGCGAGTAATTCTCTATAAATTACTAACTAAGCGCGCCTCTTAGGCTACGCAAGCTAGACTTACTAATACACCTAGCTAAAGTTTAATGCTAAATCTAAGTAGTCTAGGGATATTTAAACTTAGAGGCTTTATAATTATTAATATATTAATTAGGCTGCCTCTAAGACTCTTAGCGCCTGTAGAGGACTCCTTAAAGGATAAACTTAACGCCTACAATAGAAAGCTGAATAAATATTACGTAAGGCACGCAGACTAGGCAGTAAACGCATATACCTTTTAGTATATTTGAAATTAAGTTTACGTAAATATTAACAAACAGTTACTAGCTATAATTATAATTAGACTTATAAATAGTGCTAGTTAAACACTAAAAAAGCTTATAAAATAATGAAAGATTATACTAGCCTTAACAAACGCTGTAAACTAAATAGTTGTATACTAGGAGTACTATGTAAGCTTTAAGAAGGGAAAGCTTAGTACTATAAAACTACAAGCTTAGTATAACAAGTAGTAGATAAGCTAACTAAAAGCTAAAAAGCTAAAAATCCCTAAGGTAGACGGCGCGCTTATAGTATTTAACTTTCTAGACCTAGTAGCAGCTAAATACGCTCTTAACTAGGCAAGCACTACAAAGACCTTTTACTAGCAGCACTAAACACTTAGCATAGATTATCTAAACTTTAACTAAAAAGTTAAGTATTTTTAAGAATGCTCTACTAGCGCTTAAATAACTTACTAAGCTTAGGAGTAAGCTTCTTAAAAGCTTACGCTACTTTAAGAAACTTAAAACCTTTTGAACTACAAGGCACTAAAGGCGTAAGCTAGAAACGCGGCTACAAGTGTCTATATTAAGATAATAAAGATAGTAAGCATTTCTAGAATCTTATAAAATACTATACGCTTTTAGCAGCAATTAAAGCTTATACAAAATTTAACTATAGTGTTCGTAAAGAGAAAGCTAAAAAGATTTAAGAACACTAATAAACTAGCTAGTATAAAAAACTCTAAGACGATCTAGTTAAAGCAGAACATAAGCTCCCTTAGAAGGAAAAAAGCAAGTTAAAAACTATCTTAAGTAGTATAATTATATCTTTAATTAATCTAGCGCTTCTTAAAGAAAACAACAGCCTAAGTATATACTACATAAGCGACTTTAACGCTTATGTACTATTAGAGAGCACTATACTAGATAGTAGGGCCGTGTTGCACCTAGTAAACAGCAGGGAACTCCTTGTACTAGGCTCCTTTATACCCGCAAGGGAGGTAGAGATAGTAGAGGCAAGCACTAAGGCTTTTTCTATTAGTAGTTAAGGCACTTATATCCTTTGCTAAGTTCTAAAAAAAACACGTAGTAAGAAGACTAAAAACTCAACGCTTATAGAGGTAGTGTAAGGGTGCGTTGGGTTGACCAAAGATGCCAGGTAAACAGTGAAGGTGAATGAATTAGATACAGAACTATAGAGAGACTATGTGGGTTTTTATATCCAATCCGGATAGTCAGGACTAACCAAGGTTAGGACTAACTAAGGTTATCGGAGGTCGCCGGGTCAGCTGACAGTTAGCGTAACTAGTGCAGCCGATAGTCAGCAGCTAGTGCTGAGGTGCTAATGCTGAGGTAAGAAAAGCCAACGAAGGCCACAAGCCGAGTACTAGAGGACATCAAGGCTTCAGCCCTCTACACGTAGCAGTTGCTAAAAGATTTTATTTTGATATATTCTTAGAACCTCGCCTACATAAAAAGGGAGTCTAGTACTTAAGCTTAGACAATACTCTCTACTAAGGTACACTAGGCAAAATCGTTGTACTAGCATAGCTTAAATGTTGTTTTAACCTCTTAATTTTTCAATATAAGCCTTTATCTTTTTATTTAAAGCTTATTATGAATGTTATGCTTTCTTTTAAAAGCTTATAGACAACCTAATTAGAGAGTAACTTAGAGGACTATTAGTATACCTACGTAGAGCACCTAAGTCTTAAAGCACTAAAAGTACTTATTAATGTAGCTTAAAAGGTTAGAATTAAGGAGATAGCACGTATTAAGTATAAGCACTGCGCTTTAACTTATACAAATCAAGTTATCTTACAAAGACTAAAGGAGCCCTCTCTTTAACTATACTAAAGGATCTTGTAAGACCTATTTAACATGCCTAAAGGACGTTTAGGAGAGTAATAGATACAGGTAATAAAGAACGCTTTTAGTAGCAAGCTCTATGTGTATAATCTATAAGCAAAATCTATTTTTAAGATTATAAAAGCCTTTTACTACTTTAAAGTACTTCTTAAAGCTCGCTATAAGCTCTAGATTATAAAAATTGTATAGAATAATAACCTCTAAACGCTCTCTTAAAGAAGGACGTCGCAATACTAAATATAGTATAAAGAGCGTAGTATTACTATTAGGCCTTTTCTACTAAATATACATGAACTAAATAGAGCTGCTAAACAAGTAAGCTAAGAGCTAATAATTAAGTTAATTAAGATAAAGGCAAGCGCAAACCTGTCTAAAAAACTCTAGCTAGAGATAGTTAAGGCTGCGGCGTAGCTTTATATTTTAAGTTTTCCTTAAGCGCATAGCTTACGCTTACTAAACAAGCTCCTTAGGTAATAGAGTAAAGGATACTTTAAGTACTATAAGCTTAAGCCTCTTAAGAGCCTTACAGCTAATATAAAACTAATTTAAAGCAGTATATATACTTACAGCTGCCGCGTCTATCTCTTAAACAGGAATAGAGTGTCTAGGCAATATAAGAAGAGCTTTAAGACTTTTCTTTAAAGCTATATTAGTTACTTAGTAAGTTATAGAGCCTCTAATATATACTATATATAAATCCTAGCGCTTAACTAAGATAGTATAATATATAATATTATATTTAACAAGACGCTGTACTACTAGACATAAGCTTATAAGCTGCCTAGGCAGGACGTAGTCCTTATAGTAAATACTTTAAATAAGAACAAAATTAGTAAGGCTAGAGAAGTACTTAAGCAGCATACTAATATTAGTTAAGTATAAGTAACAACATAGGAGACCTTGTAGCTAATAAGCAATAAGCTAGTAATAGAAACTATAAAAGGCCTATTATAGTCTTTAACAGGTAGTACGCTAACAGCACGTAAAGAGCGTTAGGCTAACGCTTTTTAGAGAATTTGTGTAGGGCAAAAAGGTCCTTTAGGACAGCTACTAACGCCTAAAGTAACGCTAGCGCCTCCTTTACTAGAAGCGCAAATGCTAGAGCAAAGTACTCTAGCTTAAAGGGCTACAAGTAGTAGTAATAAGCTGCTTAGCTCCTAAAAATTGCAAACTACTAGTAGATTAAGCTTAATAGACGCGCTAAAACTTTTATAGTGTTAAGGAGGAGCAAGGATTGCTTTTAAAGACGCCTAGCGCGGTGCTAAGAATTGTTTAATACTAACTAGAGCCCTTCAGAATCTTCTAGTTAAAAAACTTTATAAAAAGAAGGTATAGAGACCTTCTACAAAGAGCTCCTTAAAGCTAAAGAATAAGGACTAACGTAGTCTTAACGTAGATAGTGCAGGCATATTTTACCTATTATATATCTCCTTAAAGGCTCCTAAGCTTAAGGCACTACTTCCTTAGCCTTAAGACTATAATAGAGAGCTAACCATAGTTTACGCTGTAATAGTAGCAGCTCTTAGAAAAGTTAATTAACCTTAAACGCATTTTAACGATCTCCTAAAGCTTCTAAATAAATAGAAGAACCTTTATAACTACTAATATAGCGTCAGCCTTTTAAGACAACCTTTTAATGTAACTACACATTTTGTAGACACCTTTTTAGTAAAAAAAAAGATTTATTGCTAACAACAGGTATCTAGGCTCACGCCTCCTTATTTAGCATTGCCGGCACGCAATTAGTGTGTTACTCTAGCATATTTAGACAGAAATGAAGAAAAGCAAGACAAAGACGTAAATCACCTCTTAACTTAACACGCTCTATCCTGCCTATTCTTGTTACTTTACTGCTAGGCGCTCCTAGATAAAGTCAAGTAGCAATACTATTATTACCTTGCTTACTAACTTATAGACGTGATAGTAGAAAGCCTACTCCTCCTTTCTTGCCTCTTTCTTCTCTATTGCTAATTTCACGTCTTGTAATAGCTATTTAAGCTAAGTTCTAGTCTCTGTACTTAGCTCTTATACAACAAACAGGAAGAGAGAGATACTAAAGTAATAGATCTTAAGTACTACGCTAGTATTAGCAAATACCTTAAAGATCGTGTATTCCTTACACAACTAGCTAAATTAGGGCTTAATAATCTTTTTATATATAGAGATATTGCAGATTAAGGACTTGTTTAAGATTTTTATAAACTTAGTAGTCTAGCTGAGTAGTTAAGTTTTAAGATACTTAATAAATTTAGGTGTCTGTATAAGCAGTTTAAGTAAGACTAAATTAAATGCTAGGTAGAAAGTAGCAAAGAATGCTTTTTTTAGAAGAGAGCTCAGAATAAAGAGATGCTCGCTGCAGAGGTTGCACGCTATTGTAGTATATTATATGCAAATTATTTGTATGCAGTACTGTTTAAAAAGTAAGAAGCAGTAGGTAAGTAGCAGTAGCTTTAGCTTTATAAAGTATTATAGGCTCCTGCTGCAGTACGTACGTATCCTTTCTCTCCTCTATTGCATTATATTATAATCTTATTGCAATCCTACTGTAATCCTGTTGTTAGCTATAGGCTAGCAATCGCCGTTAGGCACATTTTAATTAGTGTCGTTTTTTAGTACCTTAGCAAATTTTTTTGACCCTAATTATTGCTCGGTGGTCTAAGCTTTCCTCCTAGAACTCATCTACCTACCGTTCAAATCTCCTTAACTACATATAATCTTTTTTTATGACTTTTGCGATTGATTAGTAGAGAGTAGCTACTTTTCACTTTTTTAGAACCCTATTTTGACTACAATAACAACCACCACCTTTGACACCTTAAAAATTAAATAAAAACTAATATAGGACTCTATTTAGACAGGCTATCTGAAAGGGGGTTAATACTCTACTTTTAAAAGGTACTTATATAGAAGAAGAGATCCTAGAAGACTCTAAGCCTCTTTCTCTTAAATAGGTATTTACCTATAAGCTTAATAAGAATAGCTACTTTCTTAAATACAAAGCACGTCTTGTAGTAAAAGAAGACTTTTAAGTAAAGAACTATCTACACTTAACGTACACAGTAACACTAGCTACGCAATCTTTTAAGCTCGCAATTGTAATTATAGCTAAGTTTAATATAGAAATTTAGCAGCTTAGAGTAGTAGGCGCGTTCTTTAACACTAATATTAGTAATAAAATAACAGTCTTGTGCGACTTACTAGATAGTTACAAGTACCTAGACAAGTGCGTTAAGCTTAGGAGAGCCTCGTACAGCCTACAAGACTTGCTATTATTATAGTATAATAAGGTTTTAAGCACACTAAAGAAGCTTAGCTTACAGGCCTTAGCTAAGGAGCTATGCCTTTTCTTTCTTTAGGATTGCGCGCTTCTTTTAATATTCTATATAAATAATATACTTTTTATTTATTATTAAACTTACTAAACTAGAGCCTACAAGCTCCTTAAATATATTATAGACACCTACAAGGTTAAAGATAAAGGAAAGACAAGCTAGTTTCTAAGGATTTAGATTATAAGAGATTGTAAGAAGTGCACAATATTGCTACTACACAACGCCTATATCAATAAAGTTACTAAAAAGTTTAATTTAAACGCCTTTAGCAAGTTCAACTAAACTCCTTTGCCTTTAGAGAAGCTAGGTCAAAATCTAAAAAAGGCCCTGAAGCCTTAACTTAAGGCCTACTAAAAGCACGTTAGCAGCGCGCTGTATACAGCTGTTATACTGTATTCTAACGCTGCCTACGCAGTTTCTAAGCTCTCTTACTTTTTTACTAACTTTCTAGAAGCTCACATAAAGGCTCTAGATTATTTTATATAATACTTTTACTATACAAGGCATAAGGGGATTATATATAGCAATAATAATACTAAGGAGCCTACTATATATAAAGACCCGTCTTTTGTAGATAATTTAGAGACTTGTTAATTTTCTTAAAGCTATATTATTATGCTCTTTAGAGGTTTAATTATTTAGAAAGCAGCATATTAGGGTACATTAACAACCTTAATAATAGAAGCTAAGCTCTTTGCATTAGAGCATGAAGCAAAAAAAATCTAGAGCGCTTAAAAAGCTATTTAAAGAGCTTAAGCTCGTAGTTTTAGGAGCCTAGAGAATTTTTTGTAACAACTAGCAAACAATACGCCTAGTTGTTAGAGAGTAAGAAGGGATTACTACTAAGCTCTAACATATTAATATACAGAACATGTAGCTCTGCTAGGAGTACGCTAAAGGCTTGTTTTAGATTAAGTATTTACTAACAGCTAAGATACTAGCTATCAGTCTTACTAAATACTTATGAAGGCAAAAGCTTAAGTACTTTAAGAAGCTTATTAATTTAAGTTATATCGCTTACGAAAATTGATAAAAGAAAAAAAGTATAAAAAAAAAGAGATAAGTGTTTGATTTTTAGGGTAGATTAGCTCTCTACCCTTAGAGAACTTATAAGATTCTAGGAGGACAACCCCCTCCTAATAGGTATTCAGGTAACTAGGAGGTCTACTAGCTCGTCTAACAGCTCCCTAACGCTTTAACAATACGTAGGGAGAGTGTTAGCTTTACTAAAGAATTTCTTTTAGTTATCTTTACTAGCTTTCTTCTTACTACTAAGGCTTTCTTTAGACTTCTTCTCTTTAGCAACTTTCTTTAGAAGGATGTAGACAGTAGCTTATAGGCTTTTTAGCCTACTTACTTTGTAATATGTTAGTATAAGAAACTCAAGAAAGGACAGGAGAAGAGCTTATGTTAGCAAATCTTTCTAGAGCTTAGTAAAAAGCTTTTTAGCTAAAAGAACAGCAATTTAAGAGCTTTAATTATTAGTAGAAGCTTAGAATTTAAAAAGAATTTATATATAGAACTTTACAGGTCTTTTATTAAAGTACTACTAGTAGTACGTTTTAGAGCTAGAAGCCCTGTCTTAATAAGCTTTATTAGAGCTGCTAGATAAAGCGCTTTAAATGTACTTAAGATAGAGCACGTTGTAATATGTACTAAGTGCGCCTTAGCGACTAAGAGTTGCTGCTAAGGTCTTACTCCTGTAGTTAGTCTTGACTAGAGATTTAACCTTATTTATATGCTTTTTAGACATGCAGGCTAGTACTATACTTAAAGTAGCACTAGTTGACTTTGCGCGAGAAGCGTAAGGTAGGGGCGGCTACGCTACTAGCGAGGGCGGTAAGGGCGGCGGGGGCGAGGGCGAGGGCGGAGGGGCGGCGGCGGCGCGCGTAGAGGCGCGGGCAGTAGCGCAGGTAGTAGTAGCTTTTTATAGTTTCAACCTCTGTATAGAGTTAGTAACTAAAGAAAAGAAGTGCTAAAACAGAGCTAGAAGCTACGTAGAGGTAAGAAGTAGCACGCGTAATAGCTTAAAAAACTATATTTATTTTTAGGGTATCAAAGGTGGTGGTTGTTGTTGTAGTCAAAATGGGTTTTCCAAAAAAAGTGAAAAGCAGCTGCCCTCTACTAATCAGTCGCAAAAGCCAAAAAAAGACTGTATGTAGTTGACGAAATTCGAACGGTGAGTGGATGAGGTTAAAAAACTATATAAGAGTATAGTTATAACAATATAAGCAATTAATATTACTTTTAAAAAATTTAGGCAAGTTACGAGGTAATACTTATAGTAGCTATAGTAGTGTTAGATACTAAGCCTAAAAGGCTTAAAAATTTGTTATTATTATAATTGTGCTTTGCGCTAAGCTGTACGTGCGTAGCGTGTTACGCAGTACGCTAAGACTACATAGAGCTCTGTACAGGTAACTAAGGTCTTAGTTACCTAGGGGGAGTGTTGTATATAAAACGTACTATTCTTAAAGCTAAAGGCGCACTTGAGTATTAGGCCTAGGCGCCTGTCAGCTTACGCGCTAGGCTTGCGCTAATGAACCGCATATTAGAGTTTTTACACTAAGCTTAGGAGCTTACTCCTAAGCTCTTTAAGATATGTAGCAAACTTAGAGGTAATCTCTCTAAGTTCTATAGCAGCCTTTCTAGGTTAGGACTATTTCCTTTGTATATATAGCGCGTCTTAGACGCAGGTAGAAAAGTAGAATCAACCATCCTGTTCTCCTAAACCACTGTTACTAGCTCTTTGTTCTCTACAAATAGCTATAAAAAGCACTATTTTAGAAGAATCTAGACTACTCTGCATCTGCGCCCTTCTAGACAGTAGCGCAGAGGCTAATCTTATTAGCTATACTATAGCTAATAAGATGTAATACACGCTTTTTTAAAATAGAACTACTAAGTTCTATAGTCTAAATAGCTAAGACCTAGTAGTGTATATGCAAGTTCATATCCTATATATAATAATAGATAGCTACGACATAACTAAAGGCAGCTAGAAATTTTTTAACTTAAGTAACCTAAACAAATTTAACATAATTCTTAGCATGCTCTAGCTGGAATAGTAGTACTTTACTTCTACCATTATAACAAAATGAATTTAGTTTATAAAAAACTATACTAGTTATTATAAGATTGCTCTAGAAATATTTAAATAATTTATAGCTACTATTTTCAATAAAGATAACTTTATATTCTTACTAGTAGTAGGCTAGTTAGGCCTAGACAACAATAACCTACTACACGAGTACTTTTATTTTTCAAAGTGTTAAAGGTGGTAGTTGTTGTGGTAGTTGTTATTGTAGTTGAAATAAGTGTCTCAAAAAGTTAAAAGTAGCTACCCTCTCCTAATTAGACGCAAAAGTTTAATAAAAAAGATTATATATAGTTAACAGAATTTAAACTATAAGTAGATAAAGTCCACGCGCTAAGCACTTAGAGTAAAAGAGCTTAAACTACTAAGCAAAAATGAGAGTTAAAAAATTTTGCCTCAAGTACGAAAAAACAATACTAATTAAAACGTGTTTAATAGCGATTACTAGCCTATAGCTAGCAACAAGATTGCAATAGAAATAAAAGAAAAAATTAAAGACACGTACATTACCGCAGCAAAAGCCTATAATACTTCTTCAAAAAAGCTCCCTATCTAGTACTTCTCACCTTTAGGATTTCCTACAATATATAGTACTGAATACAAATAACTTGCATACAAACAATACAATACTTACACTATTCTTCTTTTTATTTAACACAAAAACTAATAGCTTATATTAAGTAAAGTTAGACCTTACTAAGTCACTATACTAAAAGCTATAGTAGTAGATTACAAAGCAGGCGTTTACTGTCGTTAAGCAGCTACCTCTATTAGTTAAAAAGGAGCTAGTGGCGATAGTCCTTGTAGTAATGAAGTTAGTGCAGAGGTCAACACTAGTACTAAGGCTAATAGGCTAAGGCTTTTTTTAAGAATACCGCAGTTACTTTTATAAATTTTAGCCTACACAAAATATAAATTAATCTTAAAAAAAAACTGCTGTACAGCCTTCTTTACAGCCTATTAGTAATAGAGGCAAAGATATTAAAAAAATATATAAATAAAAACTTTGTTGTCAGCCATAGGCTGGCAATCGCCGTTGGACACGTTTCAACTGGTGTCGTTTTTTGGTACCTTAGCAAATATTTTTTGACCCTGATTATCGCTCGGTGGTCTGAGCTTTCCTCCCAGAACTCATCCACTTACCGTTCGAATCTCGTTGACTATACGCAATCTTTTTTTTTGACTTTTGCGATTGATTAGTAGAGGGTAGCTACTTTTCACTTTTTTGGAACCCCATTTTGACTACAACAACAACCACCACCTTTGACACCTTAAAAATTAAATAAAAACTTTATAAAAAGTTAAAAAAAGTAATCTACTGTAAAAGCTAGCACACTTATCTTATTTATAAAAAAAATAGGTTACTCTAACTATGCGTAAATTACTATAGCTTAAACACAATTACTATTAAAAATAGATACTTACTACTTTTAATAAGCAAATCTCTTGACTAACTAAGATTAGTATTAATTTACACTAAACTAGACATAAAGAGCGCCTACTACTAGATAAGAACAAAGGAAAAAGATAAATTGAAAAATAGTATTTTAGACAAGATAAAGCTACTTTAAATATATAGTAATGCTTCTTAGCCTTACTAATGCCCTAGCAGTATTCTAGAATTATATTAATTCAATTTCATTAAACTTTCTTGACGTTTATTGCATTATCTACTTTAATAACATCTTAATCTATTTCTAGAACAAAGAGGACTAAATTACCTAAGTACAAAAGGTATTATTAAGGCTTATCTAGTACTAACTATATGCTAAACTATCTAAGTGTAAGTTTTATACCTAAAGAGTAAAGTACTTAAAGTTTATAGAAACTCTTTATAGTATTAAAATAAAGTTAAACTATATTAACACTATTTAAGCCTAGCCTATACTAGATTTAATTTGAAATGTCTAGATCTTTTAAAATTTTGCTAACTACTATTAAAGGATTATAAAGGGCTTTTTTAGGATAGCTACCTCTATTTACTAAGTTACCTAACAACTGCTAGACGCAAGTGAAGGTAGCTAATAATAATAATAAGAAAAGTTACGCCTAATTAAGCTAGAACTACACACTATTAAGGCATTCAAAACTTTTAGAAAAAAGTTTACTATAAGCTTTATCTTAGTTTACTTTAACTTTAGCCTTTAGTGCTAAGTAGAGATAAACACTTAAAAATCAACAATTTTAAGCATTTTAAGCTAGCTTAAGCTAAACTAACAAAGTAAAAACTTATAGCACTTAATAATATTTTACTTCTATAATATAACTTTAGCTAAGCAGAATTATAATATATATAATAGAAAACTTTTCACTGTTATTTAAGCTTTTCAATACTAAAAGCTTTTTTTTAACAGCGCTGCTAATAATATTACTTTACATATAAACTACTATAACTTTTAAAGCTTTATATTTACTAAAGCACTATTTTATAAATTGGCTAAGTACGTAGAATAGCTAGCAGCTTTCTACTTTACTATTGTCTACCGCTCTAGCTAGACTAACCTAGCTAACAGGCTATCTAGAAGGCCTAACTACGTAATAGGCAGAAATATAGCTAAAGGCGCTAGCACTAATAAGTACTTACTAGTAAAGCTGTAGTATAAACTACGCTTAAAAGACGTAAATAACTCTAAAAAGAACGTAGTAATACCAAACAGCTTTAGAAAGGTCTAAGTAACACTGCTTATTTATTTTTAAGGTATCAAAGGTGGTAGTTGTTGTTGTAGTTAAAATAGGTTTTCTAAAAAAGTAAAAAGCAGCTGCCCTCTACTAATCAGTCGCAAAAGTCAAAAAAAATTGCGTGTAGTTAACGAAATTTAAACAGTGAGTAGATAAAGTCTACGCGCTAAGCGCTTAGAGCAGAAAAGCTTAGACTACTAAGCAAAATTAGGGTTAAAAAATTTGCTAAAGGTACTAAAAAACAACACTAATTAAAACGTGTTTAACAGCAATTGCAGGCCTATATATAACAACAAGATTGCGATAGAGGTAGAGGAGGTAGAAGTAGAGGAGGGTAAGGACACGTATGTTACCGCAGCAGGAGCCTGCAATACTTTTTAAAAGCTCCCTGCCTACTACTTCTTACTTTTAGGATTTCTCACACCACACAGTACTACATATAAACAATATAATGCTTAGACTATTCTTCTCCCTGTTTAATACAAAGACTAATAGCTTACATTAAGTAAAGTTAGACTTTACTAGGTTACTATATAAGAAGCTATAGTAGTAGATTACAAAGCCTACGTTCACCTTCGTTAAGCAGCCTCCTTAGTTAGTCAAAGAGGAGCTGTTAGTAGTAGCTCTTATAGTAATTAAGTAGACGCAGAGGTTAAATTCTATTATTTATTAACACCTAAATAATGCGTCTAGTATTATAGATATTAAAGTTATAATAGAGGTTGTAAAAGGCTTATTTAGCAGCAAGTCTATAAAATACGTTACGCATATTAATAGTCTAAGTACAGTAATAGTATGTTATCTTACTAATCTCCTCTTGCGTAAATACAACCTTAGTAGAGAGACCTTGCAGGAGCTCTATAAGGAGCAAGAGCATATTAAAACAGCTATTAAGCAGCTAGGACAAACTAACAAGTAAGAAGATTTTATAAGTCACCTCTAGAGATAAGAGAGCTGTGCTTAGATAGTAACGCTATTGTCGTATGTTCACATCTAAGTATAGGCGCTAGAAACGCCGCGACTACAACACCGCTAGGATAACAACAGAGACAATAGAAGTTATAGTTAGCAGTAAATAGTTATTAGTAAATAGTTATTAGTAAATAGTTATTAGTTAAGAAGGTTAGTTAGAGGGATATTGCGTATCTTCATTTCTGTCTAAACTTGCGACACACTAATTGCGTGCTAGCAATGCTAAATAAGGGGGCATAAGCCCGGATACCTATTATTAGTAATAAATCTTTTTTACTAAAATAGTGTCTACAAAATGTGTGGTCACATCAAAAGGTTGTCTCAAAAGGCCGAAGCCAGTAACACTGCTTATAAGCGCTATAAGAACTATTATCTAAGAGTAGCTACTATTTCTATAAAGATAAATTAGGCTACTACACCTCCTATAAAATACAGTTTTAAATAGCATGCCTAGTAATAGACAAATACAGTTGGCAAAAAAGGCGTAGACAATACTAGTTAATACTAGGCTAGCTTAAGTTGCCTGTTAGCAGAACAGATAAAATATTATAGTCTTATATAATAGCTATCTTAATATTTTAAGCACAGCTTAGGTATAAGTTTTATAGGCCTACTACAATAACTTGCTAGTAAGCTACTTTAGCTTTACTTACACGCTAGACTTAGTAATAGAAAACTTCTAGTAGCCTTAAATAAACTAAATAGTAAAGAACTATCGCTTATTTAATATAACTTATATTAGAGTTAAATTAATTAAGTACGCGAGCTATAGAGAATTATAGGTACTACTTATACTAGCTAGTATCTAAAAAGATATTGTAATAGACTTTATTATAAAACTTCCTCTTAGTACGTTAGTAAGTTGAAAGTATAATAGTATTCTTGTAGTGGTTTATTGCCTTTCTAAAAAACTGCATTTTATACCCTTTAGAGGAAACTTAGATATACCTAGCCTAGTAAAGACTTTCTACTGCAAAGTAGTACGCCTTTATAAGCTACTAAAGTCAGGTATAATAGATTGAAGCGTGCTATTTACTTCTACGTATTAGAGTACCTTTGCCTAGTGCCAAAGGACAAAAAGGCTACTATCTACTGCCTTCTACTCTTAGACTAACAGATAGAGTAAGCGCATAAACAGTTCTAAAGTAGTATTTAAGAGCTTATATAAACTATAAACAAGATAACTAGGCAACTCTACTAGCTAATATAAAATTTTCCCAAAACAGCTTAAAGCTTAACTTAATAAGTATTACGCCTTTTAAGCTAGTAAATAAACGTATAATTTTATGCTTACTAAACTTAACAAGTTTAGATCTCTCTAGACTTTCTAAATACGCACTTTAAGACTAGAAGCTACGTAAAAAAGTATTAAAATCGCTTAATAACAGTTAGCTAAAGCATAAAAATACTAATCAAAAGGGTATTATAAGAACTATAAGTCAAAAGAGTTTAAAGTATGTAATATAGTTATACTAAACACGCGTAATATCTGCCGTAATATCCGCACTACTAGGCAAAAAAAAGCTAGGCTATAAGTACTAAAAACCTTTAGAGGTTATTAAATGTATTAGTAAACAGGCTTATAAGTTAGAGCTGCTTAAAAACTGTAGTATATACCTAGTCTTTTATATTAGCTTGTTAGAAAACGCGCCTAACACTAATTCAGTTTAAAGAAAGTAAAGAACACTTTATTAGATTATGTTTCAGGTTAGCAATAATATTTACAAGATAAACAGAATATTTCAAAAAAAGGACTTATAAATGTACCTAGTTAGGTAGGTAGAGTACCTAGACACTAACAATTACTGGCTTCTATCAGAGGTAATCTTACTTAGCGCAATAAGAGCCTTTAAGAAGGCCTAAGGTATTAATACAAAGCAATAACTATTTAAAGGCAGGCTTAGAGAATACTAAATTAATATAAGCTATACAAATTTACCTAGCAATAGACTAGGCAATTATATAGTATAGTAGTAAATATTACTAACTTATAAATAAATATATACAGAGTTAAGGAGGAATCTCATTAGTATAATAGCTTAGGACGATTACTTAATGCACTGTAGCAAAAGGCAGAAATTATAAAATATATTTTTATAGTTAAGGCTAATCTAGGCTAGTCTAGGCTAGCTAAGGCCTACGAAATATATATAAAGCAAACCTAGTGTAATTAGCCTAAAATAAAACCTAGTAGGACCTAATCTAGGCTAGTTAATACCTAGTAGGTATAAAACGCCTTATAATACTAATTTAAATACTAAACTATACTAGTAGAAACCTACTAGGCCCTAAATTGCATTAGATCTAACTAGACCTGCTAATTAAGCACTAAGGAAGGCTTTTCAAAACTTTTTCTACTTAGTCTTGCTAAAAGCACTTTAGGCTAAGAAGATAAAGTCTACTAAAGTATTAACTTTGGCCTCTAAGATTAAAACTTTTTTAGCTAAGTTAACTTTTGCTTTTTTACTCTAGATTGCGTTAAAAAAGCCTAGGTTAAGGTAGAAAAGAGATAACCTACACGCTTCTAGAGAGTATTAAAGACGTTATTATTAGCTTTAGTTTTATAATAACTTAACTTATTTTTTTATAAAAGTCTAAGTATCTTTATATTTATATAGTAGTGCTTACTAGAGTAAAAAAAAGTTTTAAAGTTATTAGTGTACTATATAGTAGCACTACCTAAATGAGTATAGATTAGTATAAACTTTACTAGACTACTTACCTTGAGAACTTGTTAACTTAGGTATCTATAGCCTTTTTAACCTAGGCCTTAGTAGTAGTAAGCGCAGTAGACATATGATAAATAGAAATATAGTTAAGAAAACTAAAGTAGGCCTTAACAAGTAAACTATAGATCATTTAGTATTCTCTCTAGCAGCGCTTACTAACTTAAATTAGTATAAATTAGTATAGGCTATGCTAACTAGCACTTTATATACTTAATAATAGTCATTACTTTCTGCTACACAGTATATGCACTATAAAATAAACTAAGCTTTATTACCATTAATTTAGTGGGCCCAAAGAATAGCTTTACGTAAATAAACAGGTCTAAATTAGCATAAATTAAAGTATACGCCTCTAGAAGTATATATATACTTATAGGCTACGCTTGTTTATAGTAAGATAGTAATAGAGCACACGCTTTAACTAGTTATTAGCTATAATAGTAAAGTATAAAGTAGATATACACTAAACGCATATATTTTTATTAATAAAGGCCCTCTTATTAGTAGTTTTAACTATTTAGGCGTAGGTAAACCGTAGCAATATATTAACTGCTCTAAAGACCTCTAGATCAGTAAAGAGTAAGATTAAACAGATAAGAATAAATATAGACAGTAATTAATAAAACTAGGTAGCGCAGGAATAGAGTAGAAACAGCTATATAGTACTAACTTAGACTGATTAGCATAAAAATTAGAAGAGCTAAGTCTAGCAAGGCCTAGCCTACTCTAGTCAAGGCTAATCTAGACCTTACTAACTTTAGAAAAATTACAAAAATACTTACTAATTAATTTGTTAACGAGAAGTAGTTTAAGTAGATAGCTTGAAAAAAAGGTTTTTAATATCTGCGTATAGGCTACATTTTAGCGCGCCTTAGCGCGTTTAAGCGCGCTTTAGTATAAAAAGTCTTAAACTACTTAATTTCCTAGAATTTCTTACTTCTGTTCTATTGCACCTTGTGCAGAATACACTTCTAGAGAGGAGGAAGACTTTATTATAGACTGCTAGTAGCAGACGCTTGCTGACGGCCCTAGACCCCCCTAGACTAGGCTAGATTACGCGAGTGCAGAGTTTTCTAGCGTAATCTTAGCTAACAACCCCTTATAAGCCGCTCTCACGACTAAATTGTACAATAAAAGTTCGCGTTTGGATTAACGTAGTTCACAAGCAAGTGAGCGCACTAAGCAAGCGAGCGTATCCTTACTAACGCGTCAACGTTGACACAATATTACGTACCTTTATTACAGCTAATAAACTCTTGCAGTATACTGATTTACTTATTAAAACTGCCGTTTTGGTGTCGAAGTTGACGCGTTAGTGGGTATACGCTCGCTCGCTTAGTACACTTGCTTACTTATAAACTACGTTATCTTGTGTTAACATACCTTACTTTTACAGCTTAAGTTGTTATTTATTTTTTAAAGTGTTAAAGATAGTAGTTGTTGTTATAGTTAAAATAGGGTTCTAAAAAAGTGAAAAGCAGCTACCCTCTACTAATTAATCGCAAAAGTCAAAAAAAAAAGATTGTGTATAGTTAACGAGATTCGAACAGTAGGTATTTAAGTTCTAGAAAGAAAGCTTAGACTAGTAAGCAATAATTAGGGTCAAAAAATTTGCTAAGGTACTAAAAAACGACACTAGTTAAAACGTGTCTAACGGCGATTGCTAGCTTATAGCTAACAACAGGATTATAGTAGAATTACAATAGGATTGCAACATAATGCGATAGAGGAGGGAAAGAACACGTACATCCCGCAGCGGGAGCCTATAATACTTTATAAAGCTTCTGCTTCTTACCTACTGCTTCTTACTTTTTAAACAGTACTGCATACAAACGATTTGTATACAATACACTATAATAGCGTACAATCTCCGCGATGAGTATCTCCTTAACCTCAACTCTTATCTAAAGACAGGAAGCTTTTTTGTCATACACTTAGCCCCTAAACTGTTATACTTACATTATAAGTTAATGTAGGTAAGAAATTTTTATAGTTGCTCTAAATTTTTTTATACTTCTTAGTTAGCGTAATCTAAGGTTTTTTTATCGCAATAGGTTGTTTGTTTAAAGTAGCTATTATGCTAGTATATAGGGTAATACTCTACTGCACACTAAGTTAGTGCTTAACTACCTGATCTTAAGGTATAAAACCTCTTCTGTGTACCGAAGAAAAGAGACAACTATTCATTATCTACTTACTCTACAACTTAACTTTTGTATGGTATTATTAAATAGGCATCTCCTTCTACTAATGATCCTTTATATTTAACCTATAATCAGATTATTATCTTACTAACTCTATTCTTGCATAATCTAACTACTAGTGAGTTTCTGCCTTTGTAGCAGTATGTCTTCATACACTCTAACATGTTACAAGTAATAAGAGAGATTCTCTCCTTAACATACGGGTAGGGGTTAAGGGTCAACTAGCTACTATGCTAGAAGGCAATAATTAGCGCCCTGCGCGGATCACGTGATTAACATCCCGCTAAGGCTAGCTATCTAGAATAGCCGTGCATGAAGAGATAGCAAAGCTATTACAAACCTCCCTCCTAGAAAATTTATACAATATAGTAGAACTAGAAGTAATAAGTATAAGAATATGTTAGAGCTTATTACTACACTTATCGTAGTTAACTTAGATAGTATATCTCTAACACAAATTATGAAGTAGTTATTCTATTATTTATAGAATTAGTATTATTTACTTTTGGTTAATATTAATAACTCTTTTCTACCTGAACATTTCCTAAAATACTTTACAGACTACCGCTTTAGCCTACCTCGCCTTAGTACGGACTAAGCCTAGAGAAGTATAGCTAAACCCTGTGTAACATAACACCTGTATACATAGCAAAGCCTACAGGGATATACTCTACTACTTAGTACACAAAGAAACTAGTGCATAGTGATTTTAAGAATAGTACAACAATCTTACACAAACACAGAATCTAAAAGAATACTGAAAAAGCTAGAATTTCAGAGATTATTACTAGATATACTTTTAGAGAGTTAGCACTATCCTCTACTACAGAGTATGTTAAGGACTATACTACCTAAGTTATCACTAATAATAAAGAACAAAAAACAAACAACTACTAATAAAACAATCATGCGTTAACAAATACTAAGTTAAAGTTTATTTAGTAGAATAGAGGCAGTAAACTATTTAGCAAATTAAAGGTAGTCCTATATGTGTTTAAATGCTAATTTAAAGTCTATTTAACAAAATAAAAGTAGTAAGCCTGTCTAGCAAGAATTAGAACAAGTTCTACATGCGTAGAAATAAAAAGCTAAGGTTCTATTTAGTAAAATTCAAGATAACGCTGAAAGCTTACAACTAGATATGTCTAAAATGCTAATTTAAAGTATTTGTCTAGCGAAATAAAGACATTACTAATAATTGAAATAGCAGAAGTATGAATTAGGGTCTACCTAGCAAAATAAGAAATACTAAAGAAGTAAAGATTTATACAACTACTCCTAAATAGGTATATACTATAAAACTTTTCAAAATAAATATTTTGTTTCTTTTAAAGACAAAACCTTGTCTATTACTTTACGAACTAACTACTATTAACTATTTATATAAAGAACTCCTATAAGTCCTACTATACTACAGATGTTAAAGAAGGATTAGAAGTTAAGTTAAGAACAAGAAAGTAAAACGCTTTCTTCCCCTAGACCTATATCTGCTAGTCCTAAGTTACTATTAACACTATTAAGCTTAGATCTTAATACTATAACTACACTTACGCACAACTTGGTGCTATTTATAGTTAAACTAAAATATAGTATATTATTCTTTACTAAGAAGAATGTTACTAAACTCCTAGAAAACTTTAATAGATAAGCTAATAATAGAGATATTTATAATACGATAAGAGTCTCTATCTTACTAGACTCTTTCTCAAACAAAGATTAAGTACTCTCTTATATTTTAAAACTTTTACCTAGATGTATAAAGAGAGATTATTCTAAATTATAAGCATACATAAAGAAATAGTAAAAGAACAAAGATAATACCATTAATATAAGTAATTAATTTTACTTTTAAGCTTATATCTATAAATGCGTATTACTATAGCCTAGGCTAGTAAAGTACTACATCTATTTTACTTTCATTGCGAATATATATATGAAGAATAAGCAAATCCCTTAAGATAAAGAAAGTATTCTCTTCTTTTAAGGTTTACTATAAACAGACAAAGAAGTAGTAATATGCTATATACTTGCTGCCCTAAATAGTAATAATTGGAATATATATAAATTAGATTTAATGTATTCTTCTCTGAAATCCTACTACAAGAAGATAGCTAGCCTAAATAAGATTTATTAGCTAGAACTAAGAGGCCCCAATAGAAGAATACGCTAGATTATACTACTTAGCTAGCGTATAACTTTTACTTCTAAGAAAGTAAAGAAAGTAGTAGTAAAAATTAGTAAAGCACATAGAAATATAAGCACGCTAGAAAACATCAACTTAGAAGTAGAAGACTTTATTAAGTCTTTAGGTGATTAAAAGCTGAGACTATGAACTATCAGCATGCTTATAGCTTACTCTACAACTCAGAAACTTTTAGAGAAACCTACTAACTACGCGTTTTTTATTGTATAAGTCACTGATATTATGCTTTCTAGTAAAAAAAATAATAGTTTCTTTATTACTAATGCCAAAAAGAGATTATTTAAATCGACAAGTATAGCATGTTGAAATAACATAGAAATAAATACTTTTTATTATATATGTAGTATTGTAGAACACATGCTTAAGAATTATAAGCTATACTACACCTTAAAGTAGATAGGAAAGTTAGTTTTATCTAGAATATTACAGATAAGAAAGGAACTTACTACTTTAGGCTACTATATAAACGTCTGAGGGAAATCTTAAATTAGCTATAATAAAATTAAGTCTTGCTATTGCTAAAAGCGAAAGTTTAAGAGTTTTAAAATATTACTAATAACGTACTTAATTAACTAGCCTTTAGTATAATACTTGAGAAGTTTACTAGTAAATACTTTTAACTAAGCTAAAGGTTTAAAGGAAAAGTATTTAGTGTTACAAACGCAGCAATTAGTTTAATAAACTAAAGTTACTACAATAATGTTCTCTAGTAGTTCTAATAATTCTAGGAATAATGATATAATTTAGCTACAGATATATACGTTAATAAGCTTAATAAGACTAATGCTGCTAATATTATACTAGAAGGCGGAAAACATGCTTTACATAATATCTCTAAGTCAAATGCTGCTACGCGCTTAAAGAAAAAGGGCCTTTTTTTTACTAGGATATTAATTGTGTCTAAGATAGAGGAATAAAGAAATAAGGAAGGCTAAGCAAGAATACAAGCATTTAGAAAAGTAATAAAATAATTTAAAGTAATACTTTAATCTCTACCTTGCAGCCTACAGATATACAGTTTCTATTAGAGGACATATATAGTAATATACTTTTTAAAAGTTAGCCTAATAATATACTATTTTTAATTTCTAGACTGCTATAGTCATCTTAGCAAGACAACAGCATATTAGCTAATTTATAGCACTTATATCAAGAATATAAAAAAGTGTGTAACTTTAATAGATGCGCTTCTGAATTTTGGATAAAAAAATAATATAAAGTTAGCTAAACTGCATTACAACCGTCTTACATAAACAATAAGTATAAAAGGTCACTATATAAGACTTTTTAAAACAAAATAACAGTTAGAAATAGATACGTATCTTTTTTAATAATAATATTAATATTATAGATAGTTTAAGTACGTTTAACGTTATTACTAGTAAAAAGATTATAGAATGTAAGTGTAATTTAGCGCACCTATAATTTACTTTAGCTGCTAATTAGCTAAACCTGAGTATAGGCCTAGAACAATTTACTAATAAAATCTTACTAATTGCACTAAATGTTGCAAGATTGTATAATAATACAATAAATATATATTAACTAAATAATAAAACCTGCTATAAAATGCATATAAAAGGTAATTTCAAAATTAATAGGCTAGACAGTATATCTACTAAAGAAGTTGAAGAAGTCTAGCAAAGGAATAGGCAAGTCTTTACATAAATAAATCTACTAGAATGCTACGTCATTATAAACAGCAACTCTTTAAAGTATATAATTAACACTAGAGCATCAATAAATATTTTAAAGCTTAGCGCAATACATGCATTAAAGATATTATATAGATTAATAAATAAAAAGACTAGGAGAACTATCTTATAGATTTTTTTTAGCTAATAGCACACAAAATCAATTTGTTAAAACTAGGTTTAATATACCTATACAAATAGGGATAGTTACTATGAAAACTATATTTAGGATTATTGCTAATGTCACTAAATCTGTAATACTAGGAGGACCTTAGTGTGTATGCGCAAGGATAGCAATACAATATAATACGTTTAGATAAATTACGTGCTAAGTCCTCTCTAAAAATAGTACTAGGAACGTAGTAATTGTTACGTCTAATCTATCTCTAAGTTACCCTGCTTAGACAATTAGAAATAAAGCCTCTAGAAAAAAAAAGATGGAGAAACAGCAGGTAATGTATAGTTACATATAGTTACTTATACAGTAGACAACAAATTGCGTACAGCTACAATAAAGTACATACAGAAAGCTATATAGTTAAATCTAACAGCTCAATTTAGCAGTTTTAGCATGCTGTACACAAACAATAATAAGAATAATTAGATAGTTTAGATAAACTAGGTATTAGTATATATAGTTAGATAATTAGAAGACTTTTTAAAAGACTAGAGACTTAGTAAATTTAGAATTATATGTAAGCTTAACTGTAAATTGTTGCAAAAAAGACTGTTTAAATTTACTTAATAATGTAAAAATTTCTTCACAATATACAAAGTAGTGAATAAGAAAGTCTAACGTATTAAAATTTCTTAGTAAGAGATACTAACAGAATTTAAATAAGAGGATGAGAAGGAAGAAGCTAATGAATAACAGCTTCTCTATTAAAGTATTTGTAATTTTAATGTAGAACTATACAACTACTTGTTTAAACTAAAATATGCTGCTTTGTCTTAAAGAATAAAGCTTACTAAGAAACAAATTAATAAGCTACATATAAGAGATTATCTCTACCTATTAGAAAAGAAAATCCTTATACAAAAGCTTCTTAACAGAGAAGAAGCACTTTTATAGCAATTAAAGAAATTAATAAGGATTTACATTAATATATGCTTACTATACAAGATACAAATAATACTCTATAAAGCTTAGTAAGTGTAAGGCTTTGCTATAAGGCTTTAGTATTGTACGTAGTAGATATGGTTAACGTCCGCCTTATTTAAGGAACATAAAAAAGATGTAATAGTTAGTATTATAATCTATAGCACCTAGTACTAAAGAAAGATCAAAGTTTTTAATAGATTAGCAATGCACAAAGAATAAATACAGACACAATACAAGATGTAAACTTACTACTAATAATAAATAAGTTCTTTAAGAGATTTTTAAGATGTAAAATTATCTTAGTTTTATATTAGTTTTTAGGATACAACTAGATTATACTATATCTAGAAAGTAGAGAGATAACAGCATTCTAAACACCTATAGAACTTAAAAGGTTATACACAATAGTTATAGACGCTACTAACTTAGTAGTGTACGGGTGTTACAGTGTATAAAGACATACTACTACGAGGGCAGGAGATTGCTAGTAGCTAGATCATGCAAGAACGAGATTAGTAAGATAACAATCTTATTGTAGGGTAGGTAGGAAAGACTATTAGTAGAAGAATCGCCTATTTAACAGTACAGTACAAGAGTTAAGCTGTGTCGGTAAAGGATAAATCCCCTCTTTTCTCCGCGATCCACGGAATAGGTTATATACCTCAGGATTAGGTAATTAGACACTAACCTAGTGGGGCAGTAAGGTATTACCCTGTATACCAGTACAAACCTTCCTTTCCTGCGAGCTTAGCACTATTAAGCAACCTTTTTCAAAGGAAGGAAAAAAAGAAAAACAGCAGAATAAAAGAAATAGAACAAAAAAAATTCAACTTGATTACTTAAGTCGCCGCCTAGTATTAATAAAACGCAATTCTATGTAGTAGCTACAGAATCTAAGTATACAGTAAGCACCTAGATTCTATACGCTTAGTAATTTTCTTACTATATGCCTATCCTAAGCATATCCCTGCTATAAGCATATTTTTTACTTCTTTAAACGCTTATTTTAACAAGGTTCTAGAGCGCTAGTAGTTACTATACTTAGTCTAAGCGCAGGTGCTGTATTAGCAAGAGCAGCAGGAGCTTAAGTTTCTAAAATTAATTAAAAGCAACTATAACAAGGCTGCTTAGTTAGAGTTATAAGTACTAAAATGTTATCTAAAATAACTATACTAGATTAAGAGCGTACATAAAGAAGGCGCTGTGTAGAAGAAAGCATAACAGGATCCTTGCTCTCTTATAAGACTTAGCGCTTATCTGCCTTTAGGCTTAGCCCCTTTTTAAGGCGCTAAAGAGAATTAGCTTAAGAGAAATTAGTGTTTTACTTACTCTAGTCTTTTGTTATGTGCGGAGGGTCCTTTTTATTAGTAGAGAAGAATAATTAGTTAAAGACACCTTAGGCAGGATTAGCACAAAAAGCATTCTTTTCTAATTCTTATGCTACAGGCTACATGTTAATAGTTTCTTATAAAACATAATTACAATATTTCTTAATATAATTATTGATCTATTTCTTATTAGCGTTTTATAGCATATTGTGCAGCTCCTTGCAGATAAGAAGATTATCCTACTTAGCCTGTCTAACAAGGGCCTTCTAGATCTAGGACTTATACTTAATATAAATATTAGTAGAGAATAGCTAGTTAATTCCTCTAAACTTGTTAAGATAACTAAAGAGAGTGCAAAGAGTAGCAGTAAAATTACAGTATACCTTATAAATCTCTTTATAAGTTCTTATAGTAAGCACCTCTATTACACTGTCTTAAACTACAACAAAATAGAGGAGAATTGTATAATAATTGCAAATAGTTAGCCTAGTAAATTTGTAAAGTAGAAGAAGTAATAAAATTTAAACTTATCCCTCCCTGCAGATTTGCTTTGTCTATTAGGACATAGAAACTGCTTTCTATACGTCTTCTGACAAGTTAGTCTTGTCTTTTGATCTTTTCATAAGACTATTTAATAATTTAATACCTGCGTCTTTACGCTAGCGTAGGTACTCTAGCACATACTTATAAAACTCTAGTAGCATCTCTATATAGTTGTTTTTATTTTTATTGTTAAATAAGACACTGCTTTGAATTGTTATAGCACTAAGGCCTTCCTCTATTATACGCTTGAATTCAAGGTTAATATACTTAAAGTAAGTTTGATTACTCTTTTTAGCATACTTAGCGTAGTAGAGGTAAGATATTAGAGTATACTTCTTATAGAGCATTACGTATTATAACTAGTATTTTAAGTTAGTGTGTACAGCTTATTAAATAAGTAAGTAGTATATATTGCGTAACTACTTAAGTTTTAGCTTTCTATCTATGTATTGTAATAGAAGTAATACATCTTAAAAGTGTTTTTAATGATAACTTCTATCTAGCCGTCCCTAAACAGCTATATATAGACGTTAGTAACAATGCTTTTTATACGTTAGAATTTCTCCGGCTATAGTCAAAACTTGATAGTATTAATAATCTTATCCTAGGTAGGGAGAGGGTAGAGATTAAGTTAAGAAAGTTAATATTAGTAGCTTAATAGATCTTTATCTTACTTAGTTAGGCAATACTTGCTAGTAAAAAGCTTAGAGATAACAGAGTTAGATTAGAATTCTTGCTAGCAGCTTTATCTTTCATATAGTAACAGTAAATATTAATTAAACATATTAGAGAGCATAGCCTTCTTAAATAAACTTATTGGCTTCGGCCTTTTGAGACAACCTTTTGATGTGACCACACATTTTGTAGACACCATTTTGGTAAAAAAGATTTATTGCTAACAACAGGTATCCGGGCTCATGCCCCCTTGTTCGGCATTGCCGGCACGCAATTGGTGTGTCGCTCCAGCATGTTCGGACGGAAACGAAGATGCGCGATATCCCTCCAACTAACCCTCTTGACCGATGACCATTTACCGATGACCATTTACCGCTGACCGCAACTTCTGTCGTCTCTGTCGCCATCCCGGCGGTGTTGCAGTCGCGGCGTTTCTGGCATGCGCCTATACTCGGATGTGAACATACGACAACAGCGTCACCATCCAAGCACGGCTCTCCCATCCCCAGAGGCGACTCACAAAATCCTCCTGCTCGTCGGTTTGTCCCAGCTGCTCAATAGCTGTTTTGACACGCTCTTGCTCCTCGTAGAGCCACTGCAAGGTCTCTCTACTAAGGTTGCATTCGCGCAGGAGGAGATTTGTAAGATGACACACCGTCACCGCACCTGGACCATTGACATGCGCAACGTATTTGATGGACTCGCCGCCAAACAAGCCTTTCACAACCTCCATTGTGACCTTGACATCCATGATACCAGACGCATCGATGAGGTGTTGATGAATGACAGAATTCGACCTCTGCGTCCACCTGATTACCATAGGAGCTACCGCCGACAGCTCCTCTTCGACCGACCGGGAGGCCGCTCAACGAAGGTGAACGCGGGCTTCGTGATCCACCACCATAGCTTCTCGTATGGTGACCTGGTGAGGTCTAACTTCACTCGATGTGAGCCATCGGTCTTCGTGTCGAACGGGGAGAAGAACAGTCCGAGCATTGTATCGTTCGTATGCGGTACCGTGTGGTGTGGGAAATCCTGAAGGTGAGAAGCAGCAGGCAGGAGCTTTTATGAAGTATTGCAGGCTCCGCTGCGGTAACGTACGTGTCCTTACCCTCCTCCACCTCCACCTCCTCCACCTCCATCGCAATCTTGTTGCCAGCCATGAGGCTGGCAATCGCCGTTGAACACGTTTCAATTGGTGTCGTTTTTTGGTACCTTCAGCAAATTTTTTGACCCTGATTTCGCTCGGTGGTCTGAGCTTTTCTGCTCCGAGCGCTTAGCGCGTGGACCTCATCCACTCACCGTTCGAATTTCGTCGACTACACACAATCTTTTTTTGACTTTTGCGACTGATTAGTAGAGGGCAGCTGCTTTTCACTTTTTTGGAAAACCCATTTTGACTACAACAACAACCACCACCTTTGATACCCTAAAAATAAATAGACAGTGCTAGTCAAACTTTAAATAATCTTATTAAGTAATTAAAAATTAAACTAGCTCTAATAGAGGCTGTTAACTAAATAGTTATACGCCAAGAGTACTATAAGAGCCTTAAGAAAGCAAAGCTTAGAACTATAAAACTATAAGCTTAGTATAACAAGTAGTAGACAAGCTAACTAAAAGCTAAAAGGCTAAAGATCTTTAAGGTAGACAGCGCGCTTACTATATTTAACTTTCTAGACGTAGTAAGAGCTAAATACGCTCCTAACTAGGCAAGTACTATAAAGACTTTTTACTAGTAGTACTAAATACTTAGTATAAATTGTCTAAACCTTAACTAAACTAGTAAAGTATTTTTAGAGATACTCTTCTAGCACTTAAATAAACTACTAAGCTTAAAAGTAAGCTCTTTAAGAGCTTACGATACTTTAGAAAACTTTAAACTTTGTAAACTATTTATTTTTAAGGTGTCAAAGATAGTGGTTGTTGTTGTAGTTCAAATGGAGTTCTAAAAAAGTAAAAAGCAGCTACCCTCTACTGATCAAATGCAAAAGTTAAAAAAAAAGATTGTGTGTAGTTAACGAGATTCGAACAGTAGGTAGATAAGTTCTAAGAGGAAAGCTCAGACTACTGAGCGATAATTAGGGTTAAAAAATTTGCTAAGGTACGAAAAAACAACACTAGTTAAAACGTGTTCAACGGCGATTGCTAGCCTATAGCTAACAATAGGATTACAGTAGGATTGTAATAGGATTACAATATAATGCGATAGAAGAGGGAAAGGACACGCAGCAGGAGCCTACAATACTTTATAAAGCTACTACTTCTTACCTACTACTTCTTACCTTTTAAACAGCACTGCATACGAACGATTTACATACAATACACTGTACTATAATATAGCGTGTAACCTCTGCAACAAGCATCTCCTTAACATTAACTCTTATTTAAAGACAAGAAGCTTTCCTATTATACACCTAGCCCCTAAACTAGTCTAGCTTAAGCTAACTATGTAGACACTTAAGTTTATTAAGCATCTATAAACTTAGCCTCTTCAGGACTTGATAATTATATTCTTTATAACTTACTCTAGAATCTACAATATCTCTATATACAAAAAGAATGTTAAGCCTTAACTTAGCTAGTTGTAGAAGGAATATAAGATCTATAAGGTGTTTACTAATACTAGCAAAGTACTTAAAATGCTCTACTTTAGTATCTCTCTCTTCTTGTCAATTATGCATAGGCTAAGTAAAGAAACTATTAACTAGTTAGGCTAGCTATTACATAACATTAAAAAAGCGATAGAGAAGAAAGAGGCAGGAAAGGAAGAGTAAGCGTTCTATCATCGCATGTATAGGTTAGAAAGCAAGGCAATAATAATACTGCTTCTTTAATTTGTCTAAGAGTATCTAGAAGTAAAGCCTTAATATAAGTAGGCGGCATAAGTAAGATATAGCGCGTTAAGTTAAGAGGTAATTTGCGTCTTTGTCTTGCTTTTCTTTGTTTCTGTCTAAACATGCGATACACTAATTGCGTGCTAGCAATGCTGAACAAGAGGGCGTAAGCCTAGATACTTATTATTAGCAATCAATCTTTTTTTTTTTACTAAAAAGGTGTCTACAAAATGTGTAGTTACATTAAAAGGTTATCTTAAAAGGCTGAAGCCTTGTAAACTATAAGGTACTAAAAGCGTAGGCTAGACACGCAGCTACAAGTACCTATATTAAAATAACAAAAATATTAAGTATTTCTAAGATTTAATAAAATACTTTACACTTCTAGTAGTAATTAAAGCTTACGTAAAAGTTAACTATAGTATTAGAAAAAAGAAAGCTAAAAAGATTTAGAAACACTTGTATACTAGCTAGTATAAAGAACTCTAAGATAAGCTAGTTAAAGCAGAACATAAGTTTTCTTAGAAGAAAAAAAATAAGCTAAAGACTTTTTTAAGTAGTATAACTATATTCTTAATTCATCTAGTGCTTTTTTAAAAAAAAACTGCCTAGGTATATATTATATAAGCAACTTTAACGCTGATGTACTATTCGGGAGCACTATACTATACAGTAAGACCGCGTTGCACCTAGTAAACAGCAGAGAACTACTTATACTAGGCTCCTTTATACCTGTAAAGGAAGTAGAAATAGTAAAAGTAAGTACTTAGGCTCTTTCTATTAGTAGCTAAGGCACTTTTATCCTTTGCTGAGTTCTAAATAGAATATATAGTAAGAGGACTAAGGATCTTACGCTTATAGACGTAGTAATTATTAAAAGTTTTTATCTAAATATAGTCTTAGAAGCTTGCCTACATAGAAAAGGAGTCTAGTACTTAGGCCTAGACAATACTCTCTACTAAGGTACACTAGATAAAAACGTCGTACTAGCACAGCTTAAACGTTGTTTTAACTTCTTATGTTTTAAATATAAGCTTCTATCCTCTTATCTAAAGCTTATTATAAACGTAATACCTTTTATTAGAAGCTTATAGACTACCTATCTAAGGAGCAACTAAAAGGACCTTTAGCATACCTGCGTAGGGCACCTAAGTCCTAAAGTACTAAAAGCACTTGTTAATGCAGCTTAAAGAGTTAGAATTAAAGAAATAGTACGTGTTAAGCATAAGTACTACGCTCTAACTTATATAAAATAGGTTATCTTACAAAGACTAAAGGAGCTCTCTCTTTAACTATACTAGAGGATCTTATAGGACCTATTTAACATGCCTAAAGGACGTTTAGAAGAGCAATAGATACATTTAATAAAAGACACCTTTAGTAGCAAGCTCTATACAAATATCTTATAAGCAAAATCTATTTTAGAGATAATCAAAGCTTTTTACTACTTTAAAGCACTTCTTAAAGATTGCTAAAAGCTTTAGATTATAAATTTTTTATAAGATAACAACTTCTTAACGCTTCTTTTAAGAAAGACGTTGTAATACTAAATATAGTATCATAAGTGCAGTATTACTATTAAGCTTTCTCTACTAAATATATATAAGTTAAATAGAGCTGCTAAATAAGTAGGCTAGAAGCTAATAACTAAGTTAATTAAGATAAGAGAAAGTGTAAACCTACTTAAGAAACTTTAGCTAAAAAATAGTCAAGGCTATAGTATAGCTTTAAAATATAAGTTCTTCCTAAGTATATAGCTTATGTTTACTAAATAAGCTCTTTAAGTAATAGAGTAAGAGGTACTTTAAGTACTATAAGCTTAAGCTTTTTAAGAGCCTTACAGCTAATATAAAACTAAATTAGAGTAGTATATATACCTACAGCTGCCGCGCCTATCTCTTAAACAAAAAAAGAGTAGCTAAGTAATATAAAAAGAGCTTTAAGACTTTTCTTCAAAGCTATATTAGTTACTTAGTAAGTTATAGAGCTTCTAACATATACTATATATAAGTCCTAGCGCTTAACTAAGTTGTTATAATATATAATATTATATTTAACAAGACGCTGTACTACTAGACATAAGCTTATAAGCTGCTTAGGCAGGACGTAGTCCTTATAGTAAATACTTTAAATAAGAACAAAATAATTAAGGCTAGAGAAGTATTTAAGCAGCTAACTAATATTAGTTAAGTATAAGTAACAACATAGGAGGCCTTGCAGCTAATAAGCAATTAGCTAGTAATAGAAACTATAAAAGGCCTATTATAGTTTTTAACAGGTGGTACGCTAATAGCACGTAAAGAGCGTTAGGCTAACGCTTTTTAGAGAATTTTTGCAGGGCAAAAAGGTCCTTTAGGACAGCTACTAACGCCTAAAGTAACGCTAGCGCCTCCTTTACTAGAAGCGCAAATGCTAAGGCAAGGTACCCTAGCTTAAAGGGCTACAAGTAGTAGTAATAAGCTGCTTAGCTTTTAGAAATTATAAACTATAAATAAATTAAGCTTAATAGACACGCTAAGACTCTTATAGTCTTAAGAGGGAGCAGAGATTACTTCTAAGAACGCCTAGTGCAGTACTAAGAATTTTACAACACTAACTAAAGCCTCCTAGAATTTTCTGGTAAAAAGACTTTATAAAAAGAAAGTATAGAGACCTTTTACAAGGAGCTCCTTAAAGCTAAAAAATAAAGACTAATATAGTCCTAACATAGGGGGTATAAGCGTATATTGCCTATTATATAACTTCTTAAAGGCTTCTAAGCTTGAGGCACTACTCCCTTAGCTTTAGAACTTTGATAAGGAGCTAATTACAGTTTACGCTGTAATAGCAGCAGCTTTTAAAAAAGTTAATTCATTTTAAATGTATTTTAATAATCTCTTAAAGCTTCTTAACAGATAGAAAGACCTCTACAACTACTAATATAAGACTCTATTTAGATAGGCTAGCTAAAAGAAGATTAATACTCTACTTTTAAAAGGTACCTAGATAAAAGAGAAGATTCTAGAGAACTCTAAGCCACTCCTTCTTAAATAGGTATGTACTTATAAGCTTAATAAGAACAGCTGCTTTCTTAAGTAAAAAGCACGTCTTGTAGTAAAAAGAGACCTTTTAGTAAAGAACTTACTATACTTAATGTACGTAGTAATACTAGTGGCGCAATTTTTTAGGCTTGCAGTTACAATTATAGCTAAGTTTAACATAAAGATATAGTAGCTTAATATAGTAGGCGCGTTCTTAAATATTAATATTAGTAATACAACAACAGTCCTCTGTGATCTACTAGATAGTTATAAGTGCTTAAGTAAGTATGTTAAGCTTAAGAGAGCCTTGTACAGCCTACGAGACTTGCTATTATTATAATATAATAAATTCTTAAGCACACTAAAGAAGCTTAGTCTGCAGGCCTTAGCTAAGTAGCTGTAACTTTTCTTTACTAACGATCGCGCGCTCTTTCTAATATTTTATATTTATAATATACTTCTTATGTATTATTATACTTACTAAACTAGAGCCTACAAGTTTCTTAAACATATTAAAATCACCTGTATAGTTAAGAATAAAGAAAAGGCAAGCTATTTTCTAGAGATAAAGATTGCAAAAGATTGTAAGAAGCGCATAATATTGCTACTATATAATACTTATATTAACAAAGTTGCTAAAAAGTTTATTTCGAACGCCTTTAGCAGGTTTCCTTAAACTTCTTTGCTTTTAGAAGAGCTAGTTTAAAATCTAGAAGAAGCCCTAAAGCCTTAAATTAAGGCCTACTAAGAGCGCATTAGTAGCGCGCTGTACATAGCTATTATGCTGCGTTCTAACGCTGCCTACGTAGTTTCTAAGCTTTCTTACTTTCTTACTAACTCTTTAGAAGCTTACATAAAGGCTGTAGATTATCTTATATAATACCTTTACTATACAAGGCATAAGGGGATTACATACAATAATAATAATAGTAAAGAATTCACTATATATAAAGACGCGTCTTTTGCAGATAATTTAGTGACTTATTCATTTTGTTAAGGCTATATTATTATGCTCTTTAAAGGTCTAATTATTAAGAAAGCAGCTTATTAAGCTATAGTAACAACCTTAACAACCGAAGCTAAGCTCCTTATATTAGAGCATATAGTAAAAGAATCTTTAGCACTTAAGAGGCTATTTAAAGAGCTTAAGCTTATAGTCTTAAAAGCCTAAAAGATTAATTATAATAACTAGTGAATAATACGCCTAGTTGTTAAAGAGCAAGAAAGGATTACTACTAAGCTCTAACATGTTAATATATAGAACATGTAGCTCTGCTAGGAGCACGCTAAAGGCTTGTTTTAGATTAAGTATTTACTAACAGCTAAGATGCTAGCTAACGATTTCACTAAATACTTGTTAAAGCAAAAGCTTAAGCACTTTAAGAAGCTTATAAATATAAGTCGCGTAGCTTATAAAGATTCACAAAACAAAAAGAGCATAAAAAAGAAAAAGATAAGTGTTTAATTGTTAAAGTAGATTAGCCCCCTACCCCTAGGAAACTTATAAGATTCTAGGAGGACAACTCCCTGTTGATAGGAATTTAGGTAACTAGGAAGTCTACTAGCTTGTCTAACAGCTCCCTAACGCGTTAATAACGCGCAGGAAGACTGTTAGCCTTACTATAGAATCTCTTCTAGTTATTATTACTAGCTTTCTCTTTACTACTAAGGCCTTCCTTAAATTTCTTTTTCTTAGCTGCTTTTTTTTGAAGAATGTAGACAGTAGCTTATAAGCTTTTTAGCCTGCTTACCTTGCAATGTGTTAGTATAAAGAACTTAAGAAAAAACAAAAAAGAGCTTATGCTAGCAAATTTTTCTAAAGCTTAGCAAAAAGCTTTTTAGCTTAAAAAATTGTCATTTAAGAGCTTTTATTATTGGTAGAAACTTAAAATTTAAAAAGGAATTACATACAAGACCTTAGAGGTCTTTTTATTAAAGCACTGCTAGCAGCACGTCCTAAAGCTAGAGGCCCTGTTCTAATAAGCTTTATTAGAGCTGCTAGACAAAGCGCTCTTAATGCACTTAAAACAGAGCACGTCGCAATGTATACTAAGTGTGCCCTAGCAACTAAAAGTTACTACTAAAGTCTTACCTTTGTGGGCAGTCTTAACTAGGATTTTAACTTTACTTATATGTCTTCTAGACGTGCAGGCTAGTACTATACTTAAAGCAATACTAATTAACTTTGCGCAAAAAGCGTAAGGTAAAGGCGGCCGCGCTACTAGTAAGGACGGCAAGGGCAGTAGGGGCAGAGGTAAAGGCGAGGGCGGTAGGGCGGCAGCAGCGCGCGCGGAAGCGCGGGCAGCAGCGTAGGCAGCAGCAGCTTTTTGTAGTTTTTACTTTTGAATAAAGTTAGTAACTAAATAGAAAGGGTGCTAAAATAGAGCTAGAAGCTGCGCAAGAGTAAGAAGTAGCGTGCGTAATAGCCTAAAAAACTATATAAAAGTATAGTTAAAACTGCGTAAGCAATTAGTATTGCTTTTAAAAGATTTAGGCGAGTTATAAAGTAATACTTACTAGCTTTAGCTTTTTGAGACAACCCTTTAACGTAACTACACATTTTGTAGACACCTTTTTAGTAAAAAAAAAGATTTATTGCTAACAACAGGTATCTAGGCTTACGCCCCCTTGTTTAGCATTACTAGCACGCAATTAGTGTGTCGCATGTTTAGACAAAAATAAAGAAAAGCAAGATAAAGACGCGAATTACCTCCTAACTTAACGCGCTCTATCCTGCCTATTCTTGTTACTTTACTACTAGGCGCTTTTAAATAAAGTAAAGTAGTAATACTATTGTTACCTTGCTTACTAACCTATAGACGCGATAATAGAAAGTCTACTCGTTCTTTCCTGCCTCTTTCTTCTCTATTACTAATTTAACGTCTTGTAATAGCTATTTAAGCTAAGTTCTAGTCTCTGTACTTAGCCCTTACACGACGAATAGGAAGAGAGAGATACTAAAGTAATAGATCTTTAGTACTGCGCTAGTATTAGTAAATACTTTAGAGATTATGTATTCTTTACACAACTAGCTAAATTAGAGCTTAATAATCTTTTTATATATAGAGATATCGTAGATAAGAGACAAATTTAATATACTTATAAACTTAGAAGTCTAGCTAGGTAGTTAATTTTTAAGATACTTAATAAATTTAAGTATCTATATAGGCAGTTTAAGTTAGACTAAATTAGGTACTAGATGGACAGTAGCAAAAGATGCTTTTTTTTAGAAGAGAGCCTAGAATAAAGAGATACTTGCTACAGAGATTATACGCTATATTATAGTATAGTATATTGTATGCGAATTATTTGTATGCAGTGCTGTTTAAATAGTAAGAAGCAGTAGGTAAGTAGTAGTAGCTTTATAAAGTATTATAGGCTCCTGCTATAGTACGTACGTGTCCTTTCTCTCCTCTATCCCATTTTGTTGTAATCTTATTGCAATCCTACTGTAATCCTGTTGTTAGCTATAGGCTAGCAATCGCCGTTAGACACGTTTTAACTAGTGTCGTTTTTTAGTACCTTAGCAATTTTTTTTAAACCCTAATTATCGCTCAGTAGTTACTACAATAGCGTGTAACCTCTATAATAAGTATCTTTTTAACTTTAACTCTTATCTAAAGAGAAGAAGCTTTCTTATTATTCACTTAGCCCCTAAACTAGTCTAGCTTAAGCTAACTATGTAGACACTTAAGTTTATTAAGTATCTACAAAATTAGCCTCTTTTAGACTTTAGAATTAGATCTCTTATAAACAACTCTAGAATCCGCAATATCTCTATATATAAAAAGAATGTTAAGCCTTAACTTAGCTAGTTGTAGAAAGAATATAAGATCTACAAAGAGTTTACTAATACTAGTAAAGTACTTAAAATACTCTGCTTTAGTATCTCTCTCTTCTTATTAATTGTGCATAGGCTAAGTAAAGAAATTATTAATTAGTTAGGCTAGCTGTTACATAACGTTAAAATAGCAATAAAGAAGAAAGAGGCAGGAAAGGAGGAGTAGGCGTTCTATCGTCGCATGTATAGGTTAGAAAGCAAGGTAATAATAGTGCTACTTCTTGAATTTGTCTAAGAGTACCTAGAAGTAAAGCCTTAACATAAGTAGGCAGCATAAGTAAGATAAAGCGCGTTAGGTTAAGAGGCGATTTGCGTTTTTATTTTGCTTTTCTTTGCTTCTGTCTAAACATGCGATACACTAATTGCGTGCTAGTAATACTAAATAAGGGGGCGTAAGCCTAGATACCTATTCTTAGCAATAAATCATTTTTTTTACTAAAAAGGTGTCTATAAAATGTGTAGTCACATCAAAAGGTTGTCTTAAAAGGCCGAAGCTAGTGTTGTATATATAACGTACTATCCTTAAGGCTAAAGGGGCACTTAAGTATTAGGCCTAGGCGCCTGTTAGCTTACGCGCTAGGCTCGCTAGTTGACTGCATATTAGAATTTTTACACTAAGCTTAGGAGCTTACTCCTAAGCTCTACAAGATACGTAGCAAACTTAGAAGTAATCCCTCTAAGTTCTACAGCAGCCTTTCTAGGTTAGGACTATTTTCTTTGTATATATAGCGCGTCTTAGACGCAGGTAGAAAGGCAGAATCAACTATCTAGTTCTCCTAAACCACTGTTACTGTGAGGGTGTTGGAGTGTATAAAGACATACTGCTACGAGGGCAAGAGATCACTAGTGGTCAGATCATGCGAGAACGAGAGTGGTAAGATAAAGGTCTTATTATAGGTTGGCTATTGAAGAGAAGCACAAGTGTTGAGTTGTCAGGTGGAGGATCGATGGATGCCCCCCCCGCTCGTTTCGATCCCCCGAAACAAGCTATATACCCTCAGATCAGGTGGTTGAGCACTGACCTAGTAAGCAGCAGGGTATCACCCCGTGCACCGGCACATTACCAGCTCCTTGTTCTCTACAATAAGCATAACACGCGCTAAAGCCTGTTTAATAATAAACTTTAGCACGTAGCTAATCTCTAAGATAAAAAGAGTTAGTTACTTTGAACTTTTAATCTATATGCTTATTGCAAGAATTTTAGTAGTTCTGCTTAAAGACTAATTAACTTGCCTGTTAAATTAAGTCTACTGTTAAGCCTTTATTTAAATTTTAACTCAACTAAGAGCCTAACAAAGCAATTAACCTAGCGTAAGGGCAAGGCTCTTTAAGAGCTAAAGCAAAAGTTATAACAGCTTACTACTCAAGCAGCAATGCGTAAATAGTAACACAACAACAGCAATAGGCTATATACGCCTAATAAGCTGTTTACTAGGCGTAACACGCCTTTATCTACTTAGAAAAAGGCGCCTACTAGCTCTTTAAAAATTTCTACTAATCTGGTACGTCCTTGCGTTCTGCCTTATTAGCGCTACATTAAAAAACTACTTAATAGTTTTTATACTCAGCGCTGCTTTAATTGTGTTTAAACTAGTAGTTAAAGTAGCACTTGCTGCAGTAGTTGTTCGTCTTACACAGGCTACATAGTTAATAACAATTCTGCTAATCAGTTCATAGCTATGTATTAAGATAAAGAGATAAGTTTTTAATCTTTTAAGCTTCTGGCTTAGCCTGCTAATTAACCTTTAGATAAAATACAATAATAGGTACTATGTTAATAAGTACTAGCTGCTTAGCAACATTATTACTTGCTGTAAAGAGATTAATAGTAGCGTTACGGTTACTAGAAAGCTTTTTGCGTAAAAGCCTCCTGTTAAGAATTACTACGCTTAAGAGATGTTGTCTTGCAGTCTTGCCGCTTAGCTCCTACTATCTACTGCTGCTCTATTAAGTGTCTTCAATCTAGAATATAATACTAAGGATTACTTGCGCTAAACACAGCCTGCTTAGTAGGCTATAGGACTAAATTAAAGTTATCCTTTTAAAAAAGAGCTTTATAATGCGCAGCATTATGCTGCTTATACTTCTAATCAACTTATGTGGCAGCCTGCTTAACAGCTAGCTTATAATTAATAATAGTAGCAGCAACAGCAGCGTCCTCCGCGTTGATTAACTTTTTAAGAACTGCAAGCTTGCGGAATACTACCTCCTTCTAGTCTATATTACTGTACTCCTGCTGCTTGTCGCTCTTATACAACTTAATTATATATGCATAAGTATACTAGGGTAAGCTAACAATCATCTTGCAACTCTATGTATAAGAGTAATAAATTAGATTTGCGTCTTTATGCTGCTTGCCTCTAGACCCTTACTATCTAAGCTAGGATAGCTAATAATGCGCTTAAGCTTACTAAGGCTTAATAAGCTAAGCAGGATCTGCTAATAGAGTTTAGCAAGTATAATAATTCTAATACTTATTAGTAAGCTTATTTCTAGTTCTAGTTTTTAGTTTCCTGCTTGTCTAGCTTATATTCTCCCGCTTATGCTAAGCTATTAAGAAGAGACTTAGCTTAGTATATAGATGTTGCTGCTTAATACAGATCCTTTGCTTATTAATTATATTGCCTTTAATTAAGTGCTTAACTTGCTAAAGGTTAAGCAACTACTTAAACTTCTTAAACTAATGTTGAGTAAGCAACTTAGTTAGTCTATTAGCTAGTATAATTGCTATTTCTAGGTTATTAACTTAAAATAATTTTTTAGCATATTCTTGCTATAGCTATATGTTTTAGATATTTACATGTCTTAAATAAGTGCTAATATACTTATTCTTCTCTACTACAAGCCTAATTGTTTGTTAGTTGTTATACTAGACTATCTAAACGTCTCTTAGATTAAGAAACAGCTTACAAAAGAAGCGCTTAAGGGCTATAGCCTTCTTAGTAGTATGCTAAAGGGCGAGTAGCTTAGCTTTAGTAGTAAATGTGCTTACTGTAGTCTACTAAGCCGCCTTCTAAAATATTAGACTACTTTATAAGATAGCTATATATTTATAGAATAATTAACAAGTTTTCTATTTATCTGGAAAAGAAGCGTCGCCTACAATTATTTAGTCTAGGCTATTATAGTTCTCATATTAGATTATATTTTATCTTGTCTAATAGAGGTACATAATGACCTATTTAATAGCTTTTATATACTAATTACTAGGGTTTGTAAGGAAATGTAAGAGCTTTAAGATTAAGTAAGTAGTATTTAGTTGTAGCATAATAGCTATGTACAGCACTAATCTAACTCTTTTTTAGTAGGCCTTAATCTCTTGCTTAGTTACCTTGCTAGTGTTTTTAATTAGCTCCTCTAACAGCAGTAGAGCCTTAGGAAAGCTGCTATCCTCTATCTTAAACTTCTTTATCATCTTGTTATTATGCATATTATACACAAGCGTAATTATTTACTTTTAATAATCTCTAATTACTTAGATACTAAGGAACTATTTAACTAATCCTTATTCTTATATCTTATACTTATCTATAAATTTTAAATAAAGATCTATTGCTCTCTGCTTATAATCTTTTGCAAAGAGCAGTAGGATAATATCTGTGTAAAACAAAACTAAGATCCTCCTTTCTTAATTAAAGAATAGGCAGGTCTTCTCTAGTAAGGCAATTAGTCTAATCTCTTTTAGTACTTCTAAGAACTCTTTATACTATAATAGTAGCAAGTCTTGTAATCTATATAGTACGCAGTTAAGCTGTACGTACTTTTTAGTCTTCTGTAAGCTTTCTAGCATCTTACAAATTACTAGGTTGTCTACTATAATTAACGTATTAAGAAGTGCTCTTACAATATTATATTGCTTAATCTCTAAATTATTCCTAGCGGCAATTGCTATTGCTGCATAGAAAGACTTAGCGTCTAATGTAGCAGCATATATTAGATTAATTAAGGTCTTCTTTTATAAATTCCTTGTTATAATAATCTATGCCCTGTGTTGAAAGAAGAAGCTGTCCTATTTAGACTTATAGGTCTAAACCTACTTTTTAAGTATTAGTTAATTAATAATTTCTTTTTTTTAAATATCTCAGTCCAAGTCTTATTTTTACTTAACTAATAAATTTCTTTCCTGTATACCTTTTTTACGTAACTTTTATAGAATAATAAAGCAATTAATTTTCTAATCCTAGTAATCTAGGCAGATTGTTGCAATGCAGTTAAGTATCTCTTATATTTAGTTT
The DNA here is from genome assembly GCA_024321975.1 of Alternaria sp. 'sect. Undifilum'. Taxonomy (NCBI): domain Eukaryota; kingdom Fungi; phylum Ascomycota; class Dothideomycetes; order Pleosporales; family Pleosporaceae; genus Alternaria; species Alternaria sp. 'sect. Undifilum'. The sequence continues at coordinate 2,107,766 of JAJJZI010000003.1, forward strand.
TTACTTAGTAAGCAAAGCTGCTATAACTATATAATTAAAAGTCTTATAGCTTGCTTAGTCTTCCTAGGTTGCTTGCAAACCTAGCAGGTAGGTATTAGAAAAATTAATTTATAAAAAATTCTTACAATCTGCATTGAATGCGTTAATACTACTTATGCGTCTACTTCTCAGTTAATTGTTAGAATCTAAGGTTGCGTCTCTACGCTTACGCACGCTACTAAGCCTCCGCAGTAGAAGATAACAATTTATAAGCTAATTTAGGCTTTTACTAGTAATCTTTGCATTATATTTTATGAATAGAGGTTAAGATTATAATTGCCTACTTCTTTTGCTGTTTAAAGCCTAGGAGCTTAACTTATAAGATAATTTACGCTCTTCAACTTACTTGCTCTAAGCCAGGGTTCTATTACAATTAGCTAGCAGGTTAAAGTCTTTGGGTATAGACTATTAGACTAGTAATAAGTTATTAGTCTTATTAAAACGTGGCTCTCTACTTCTAGGTATTAATAAGTTAGCTTCTCTGAATAAGCACACCGTTGTTTTACTATTAAATACCCGATAATTAATTGCGCTGTCCCTCCTTAGGGTCTCTAGTTTAGACATTAGTTCTTAAGTAGCAAGACTAGTATTCTACTACTAATTTAAGTAAATTTTCAAAGGTGCACTAGCCTGGTACTCTATTTGCTTAGCGTCTTCTAATTTACTCTTAACTTTAGTAGGCAGACCTTCTTTACTACTCAAGATAGTAGATAAATTACTTTTAAGACTTTTAGTAGTTAGCTGCGTGTCCTCATTTACACCTCTTTAAACAAGTAGAACTTTTAAGTTTTTTTAAGATAAACTAACTCGCCCTTATAGAAAAATTCTATAATCTTAATTACTTAAGTATTTCGTAGCTCTTTCTTGCAAGTTTTTTTATAGAACTGTTGTTTATTAGAAGGTTATATTATAGGTAGTAATTACTTAATAAAGTGTTTGTACCTATATATAGTATATATTTGAGGCTTAATAATTAACCAAATTACTAATATAGCCGCAAAGATTAATTTGAAATTATGAATAACTACGCCTAGCTGCTTACTTCTTATTTAAAGGGTAGGCTCGGCAGCTGTAGGCATAGATTCTACTCTAGTGTAGGCGTAGATTAGCAGTCTAGTGTCTAATCTTAAGTAGTTAATAGTATTAGAAATATTTCCTAAACTATTCTTTAAGTACCTAGTTAGGGGATTAGTAGCTATAGATCTTAGTAGGGCTTATTCTATGTGTCGCATATATGACGTACCATCCTCAAGGCCAAAGGCGCACTCGAGCATTAGGCCTAGGCGCCTGTCAGCTTACGCGCCAGGCTCGCGCTAGTTGACCGCATATCAAGGTTTTCACACTAAGCTTAAGAGCTTACTTCTAAGCTCTACAGGATACGTAGTAAACTTAGAGGTAATCCCTCTTAGTTCTACAGCAGCTTTTCTAAGTTAGACCTAGGCGCCTGTCAGCTTACGCGCCAGGCTCGCGCTAGTTGACCGCATATCAAGGTTTTCACACTAAGCTTAAGAGCTTACTTCTAAGCTCTACAGGATACGTAGTAAACTTAGAGGTAATCCCTCTTAGTTCTACAGCAGCTTTTCTAAGTTAGGACTATTTTCTTTGTATATATAGCGCGTCTTAGACGTAGGTAGAAAGGTAGAATTCAACTATCTATATCTCTTAAACTACTGTTACTAGCTCCTTATTCTTTATAGTTATAAGCCTAGCGCTTAAAATTACCGTTTAGATTCTCTCTACGCAATCCAGAGTACGCTAGTAGTAGTTTAGACTCTTTAATTTGTTTAAACACACTCCTTAACCTACTAACCAATTACATATATAATAATAGCGAGCAACTCTCTATAAATTACTAACTTAGCACGCCTTTTAGGCTACGCAAGCTAGACTTACTAGTATACCTAGCTAAAGTTTGATACTAAATCTAAAGGAGTCTAAGAGATTGTAAACTTAGAGGCTATTATAACTATTAATATATTAACAGAGCTACCTCTAAGGCCTTTAGCGCCTGTAGAAGACTCCTTTAAAGAAAAACTTAACACCTATAATAGAAAGCTTAATAATTATCGCGTAAGGTACGTATACTAGGTAACAAATATGCGTACTCTTAAGTATATTTAGAATTAAGTCTACGTAACAATTAATAAATAGATACTAGCTCTAATTATAATAAGACTTACAGATACTGCTATTTAAACTCTAAATAAGCTAATTAAGTAATTAAAAATTAAACTAGCTCTAATAGACACTATTAACTAAATAGTTATATACTAAGAGTACTGTTGAAGCCTTAAGAAGGCAAAGCTTAGTACTATAAAACTATAAGCTTAATATAATAAGTAGTAGATAAGCTAACTAAAAGGTAAGAGGCTAAAAATCTCTGAAGTAGACAGCGCGCTACCTGTATTTAACTTTTTAAACGTAGTAGGAGCTAAATACGCTCTTAACTAGGCAAGCACTATAAAGACTTTTTATTAGTAGCACTAAATACTTAGCACATATTATTTAAACCTTGACTAAACTAGTTAGATATATTTAGAGATACTCTACTAGCGCTTAAAAAACTTATTAAGCTTAGAAGTAAGCTCTTCAGGAGCTTATGCTAATTTAGAAAACTTAAAACCTTATTTACTATGAAGTACTAAAGGCGTAAGCTAGAAACGCGACTACAAGTGCCTATATTAAAACATTAAAGATAGTAAGCATTTCTAGGATCTTATAAAATACTATATGCTTCTAGTAGCAATTAAAGCTTGCGCAAAAGTTAACTATAGTGTTAGTAAAGAGAAAGCTAAAAATTTTTTAGAAACGTCTATATACTAGGTAGTATAAAGAACTCTAAGATAAGCTAGTTAAAGCAGAATATAAGCTCTTTTAAAAGAAAAAGAGTAAGTTAAAGACTTTTCTAAGTAGTATAATTATATCTTTAATTAATCTAGCGCTTAATAAAGAAAACAACAGCCTAGGTATATACTATATAAGCGTCTTAATCCTACTGTAATCCTGTTGTCAGCCATAGGCTGGCTATCGCCGTTGGACACGTTTCAACTGGTGTCGTTTTTTAGTACCTTAGCAAATTTTTTGACCCTGATTATCGCTCGGTGGTCTGAGCTTTCCTCCTAGAACTCATCCACCCACCGTTCGAATCTCGTTGACTACACACAATCTTTTTTTTTTGACTTTTGCGATTGATTGGTAGAGGGTAGCTGCTTTTTACTTTTTTGGAACCCCATTTTGACTACAACAACAACCACCATCTTTAACACCTTAAAAAATAATCAAGCGACTTAAACGCTTATATACTATGAGAGAGCACTATACTAGACAGTAGGGCCGCGTTGCACTTAGTAAATAGTAAAGAGTAAAGAACTACTTATAATAGGCTTCTTTATACCTGCAAGGGAGGTAGAGATAGTAAAAGTAAGTACTTAGGCTTTTTTTATTAGTAGCTAAAGTACTCTTATCCTTTGCTAAGTTCTAAATAGAATATATAGTAAGAGGACTAAGGATCTTACGCTTATAGACGTAGTAATTATTAAAAGTTTTTATCTAAATATAGTCTTAGAAGCTCGCCTATAAAAAAAGTAGTCTAGTACTTAGGCCTAGATAATACTCTCTACTAAGGTACACTAGGTAAAAACGTTATACTAGCATAGCTTAAATGTTGTTTTAACCTCTTATTCTTTAAATATAAGCCTTTATTCTCTTATTTAAAGCTTATTATAAACGTAATGCCTTCTCTTAAAAGCTTATAGACTACCTATCTAAAGAGTAACTTAGAGGACTTTTAGTATACCTACGTAAGGCACCTAAGTCCTAAAGCACTAGAAGTACTTATTAATATAGCTTATAGAGTTAGAATTAAGATACTAGCATGTGTTAAGTGTAAGCACTACGTTCTAACTTATACAAAATAAGTTATCTTACAAAGACTAAAGGAGTCCTCTCTTTAACTATACTAGAAGATCTTATAGGACTTATTTAATATGCCTTAAGGACGTTTAGGAGAGCAATAGATATAAGTAATAAAGGACGCCTTTAGTAGTAAGCTCTATGTATATATCTTATAAGTAAAATCTATATTAAAGATTATAAGAGCCTTTTACTACTTTAAGGCACTTCTTAAAGCTCGCTATAAGCTCTAAATTATAAAAATTGCATAATTTAACAACTCCCTAATGCTCTCTTAAAGAGGGACGTCGCAATACTAAATATAGTATTAAGAGCGTAGTATTACTATTAAGCCTCCTTTACTAAATATACATAAACTATTTAGAGCTGCTAAACAAGCAGGCTAGGAGCTAATAACTAAGTTAATTAAGATAAAGGCAAGCGGAAACCTGCCTAAGAAACTCTAGCTAAAGATAGTTAAGGCTGTAGTGTAGCTTTACAATATAAGTCTTTCTGAAGCGTATAGCTTACGCTTACTAAACAAGCCCCTTAAGTAATAGAGTAAGAGGTACTTTAAGTACTATAAGCCTAAGCCTTTTAAGAGCTTTACAGCTAATTTAAAACTAAATTAAAGTAGTATATATGCCTATAGCTGCTGCGCCTATTCTTTAAATAAAGATAGAGCAGCTAGGCAATATAAGAAGAGCTTTAAGACTCTTCCTAAAGGCTATATTAATTACTTAGTAGGTTATAGAGCCTCTAACATATACTATATATAGGTCTTAGCGCTTAACTAAGTTATTACCACGCGTAAGGTTACATTTAATAAAATATTATACTACTAAAGATAAGCTTATAAGCTGCCTAGGCAGGACATAGTCCTTATAGTAAACACCCTAAATAAAGACAAAATTAGTAAGGCTAGAGAAGTACTTAAGTAGCTTACTAATATTAGTTAAGCATAGGTAATAACACAGGAAGCCTTGCAGCTAATAAGTAATTAGCTAGTAATAGAGACTATAGAAGGCCTGTTATAGTCTCTAATAAGTAGTACGCTAACAGCACGTAAGAAGCGTTAGGCTAACACTTCTTTAAGAATTTGTGCAGGGCAGAAAGGTCCTTTAGGATAGCTACTAACGCCTAAGGCAACGCTAGCGCCTCCTTTACTCAGAGTATATATACAAGGGCAAGGCACCCTAGCTTAAAAAGCTATAGGTAGTAGCAATAAGCCCTTTAGCTCCTAAGAATTATAAACTACAAGTAGATGAAGCTTAATAGACGCGCTAAGACTTTTATAGTCTTAAGAGAGAGTAAATATTACTTCTAAGAACGTTTAGCGCGGTGCTAAAAATCATAAAACACTAACTAGAGCTCTTTAAAATCTTCTAGTAAAAAGACTTTATAAAAAGAAAGTATAAAGACCTCCTGTAAGGAGCTGCTTAAGGCTAAAGAATAAAGACTAACGTAGTTCTAATGTAGGGGGTGTAAGCATACATTGCCTATTATATAACCTCTTAAAGGCTCTTAAGCTTAAGGCACTACTCTCTTAGCCTTAGGACTAGAATAAAGAGCTAATTACAGTTTACGCTAGAATAGCAGCAGCTCTTAGAAAAGTTAATTAATCTTAAACGCATTTTAATAATCTCCTAAAGCTTCTAAATACATAGAAAGACCTCTATAACTACTAATATAGGACTCTATTTAGATAGGCTAGCTAAAAGGAGATTAATACTCTACTATTAAAAGGTACTTAAATAGAAAAGAAGATCTTCAAGGACTCTAAGCCTCTTCTTTTTAAATAAGTATTTACCTACAAGCATAATAAGAACAGCTACTTTCTTAAATGCAAAGCACGTCTTGTAGTAAAAAGAGACTTTTAAGTAAAAGACTTACTATACTTAACTTACGCAGTAACACTAGCTACGTAATTCTTTAGGCTCACAATTGCAATTACAGCTAAGTTTAACATAGAGATACAGCAGCTTACCGTAGTAGGCGCGGTCCTAAACGCTAATATTAGTAATAAAATAATAGTCCTGTGCGACCTACTAGACAGTTATAAGGACCTAGGCAAGTGCGTTAAGCTTAAGAGAGCCTCGTACGGCTTACAAGACTTACTATTATTATAGTATTTATTTTTAAGGTGTCAAAGGTGCTGGTTGTTGTTGTAGTAAAGATAGGGTTCTAAAAAAGTGAAAAGTAGCTACCCTCTACTAATTAGTTGCAAAAGTCAAAAAAAAGATTGCGTGTAGTTAACAAGATCTAAACAGTAGGTAGATAAGTTCTAGGAGGAAAGCTTAGACCACCGAGCGATAATTAAGGTTTAAAAAATTTGCTAAGGTACTAAAAACGACACCAGTTGAAACGTGTCTAACAGCGATTGCCAGCCTATAGCTAACAACAGTATTACAGTAGAATTGCAATAGGATTACAACATAATATAATAGAGGAGAGAAAAGACACGTACGTACTACAGCAGGAGCTTATAATACTTTATAAAGCTGCTACTACTTACTTACTGCTTTTTACATTTTAAACAGCACTGCATACGAATAATTCGTATATAATATACTACACTACAATACAGCGTGTAACCTCTATAGCAAGCATCCTATTATTCTAAGCTCTCTTCTAAAAAAAAGCATTCTTTGCTACTATCTACTTAGCACCTAATTTAGTCTAACTCAAACTACTTATATAGACACCGAAATTTATTAAGTATTTTAAAACTTAACTACTAAGCTAGACTTCTTAGTTTAAAAAAACTTAAATTAGTCTTTTATCTGCAATATCTTTATATATAAAAAGATTATTAAGCTCTAATTTAGTTAGTAGTGTAAGAAATATACAATCTCTAGAGTATTTGCTAATACTAGCGCAGTACATAAGATCTATTACTTAAGTATCTCTCTCTTTTTCTTTATTATATGAAGGCTAAGTACAAAGACTAGAACTTAGCTTAAACAGCTATTGCAAGACGTCAAATTAGCAATAGAGAAAAGAGAAGAAGGAAAAAGAGAGTAGGCTTTTTATTATCGCGTCTATAGGTTAGCAAGCAAGGTAATAATAGTATTACTACTTCACTTTATCTAGGAGCGCCTAGTGGTAAAGTAATAAGAATAGGCAAGATAAAGCGCGTTAAGTTAGGAGGTGATTCGCGTCTTTGTCTTGCTTTTTTTCGTTTCTGTCTAAACATGCGACACAATAATTACGTGCTAGCAAGGCTAAATAAGGAGGCGTGAGCCTAGATACCTATTATTAGTAATAAATCTTTTTTTTACTAAAAAGATGTCTACAAAATGTGTGGTCACATCAAAAGGTTGTCTTAAAAGGCCGAAGCTAATTATTATAGTATAATAAGTTCTTAAGAACACTAAAGAGGCTCGGCCTGCAAGCCTTAGCTAAGGAGCAGTGCCTTTTCTTTACTAAGGATCGCGCCCTCCTCCTAATATTCTATATAGACAATATACTCCTTATGTATTATTAAACTTACTAAACTAGAGCCTACAAGCTCCTTAAATCTATTAAAAACACCTACAAAGTTAAAGATAAAGAAGAGGCAAGCTAGTTTCTGTAAAGGGCTGAAGCCTTGATGTTCTCTAGTACTCGGCCTGTAACCTTCGTTGGCTTTTCTTACCTCAACACTAGCACCTCAGTACTAGCACCTCAGCACTAGCACCTTAGCACTAGTAGCTGACTATCGGCCGCACTATTTGCGCTAGTTTCTAGCTAATCTGCTGATCCGACAACCTCTGATAACCTCGGTTAGTCCTAACCTAGGTTAAGTCCTAATTACCTAGGTTGGATATATAAACCTACGTAGTCTCTCTCTATAGTTCGATATCTAATTTATTCACCTTCACTGTTACCTTGCATCTTTGGTTAACCCAACGCACCCTTACAATTAAATTAGATCCTTCTTTAGCTACTCGCGTAGCTACGTTGTATTTGGAAGCCCTCTAGAGCTATATCTAGACGAGAAGCCTGCTAGAGCTATATCTACGCACGAGATCCTAATTAATTAGACTGCTAGTTAATTAGTTGACTGTTTGAATCTACTGAGAATTTAACGGTAGAAGAAGCATAAGGAGTGCTAAGGGATACCTAGCTAAACAAGACCCTACCTAGAACGTTTAAATTTGTTAGATAAGCCTACTAAGCGTAGTAGCACCTACACTGATCCCCGCCGATTATACGATAAAAGCACTATTTAATTAGTACGCTTGTACAACTATGGCAGGGGCAGAGATTACATCTAGAAACTTAGCTATCTAGATAGCAAGACTACACTAAGATAGTGTTAGCAGAGCTAAAATAGAGAGTACTCTTGAAATTCTCTACTAAGCGAATAAACTAGATAAGATAGCAACTTTAAGAATAATACAAGAAGCCTTTCTTATTTGTGAGGCTATTAACTTAGCCTCTAAGGAGACGAAACCTAAACAGCTACTTACTTAGCTACTAATGTTACTTGCTACATTAAAACTAATACAACAACTAGCACAACCTAAGCGTTTAAAACAACTTAATTTAGACGCTTTTAAGGGAACAAGAAAGATGTATTAGATTTTTAAAAAGTAGCTTACTGCTAAGATAGAAAACAACTAAGAAGATTTTAATATAGAAAGAAGGACCTGCGATTACGCCTTTAGTAGGCTAATAGGTTTAGCAGCTACTCTAACACTGTCATACCTTAATTAGATAGAATTTTTAGACACCTAGAACTTTAAACACTTATTAAACTTCTTTAATTAGATGTTTAGAGATCTATATAGCTCTAAAAAAGCTTAAAACAAGCTCTAGTTGATGTCTTGAGGCAAAAAGAGTATCTGTAATTATATTATAGAATTTTAGGATTAATTGCTGCTGTTAAACAGCAATTTAGATGAGGACACAAAGATAATGCTTTTCTAAAAAAGTATTTTTTAGAAACTTCAAGATTAACTTGTAGGTATTACTTATAAGGACTTAGATAGCCTACAAAACAAAACAATAGAGATTGCTAATTACCTCTACAGAATAGAGAATTACTCTAAAGGCAGAGACAACAAGCCTAAGGAGTATAAATCTAGGAGAACTTCTCCTCCTCTTACTCCTCTAAAAGGAGACTAGATAGAAGGGATAGAATACACAGGAAGAACTGCTAAACCTTAAAAGTTTAGCAACTAGGAGTTAGAACAGTTATATAAAGAAGGACGCTGTTTTAACTACAAGTAGAAAGGTCATCTATCTACATATTGTACAGAGATTAAGAGATCCTCTAAAAAGGAGAAAAAGACTTTAGTTAAGTCTTCTAACTCTAAGAAAAAGAAAGATAATAAGCTTAGCTAAGGAAGCTTAAATTAGGAATAAGATTTAGAAAGAGAGTAGCTCCTGTTTAAAGTCACTAGTAGGAGCCTCTAATAAGTTAGAATAATTTAGTTAAAGAGTAGGCAAACTTTAAAAAGAATATAAGTAGCAATAGAATTACTTTAGAGGCGCTAGTTAATTGTTACACTTTCGCCTCTACTTTAATTAATACAGGAAACCTTGTATACTCGCTTATTAGCCTTTAACTTATTAAGAACGCTAACTTATAGTGCATTTCTATTTCACTTAAGAGATTAGAAGGAGTTACAGATAAACTTAGAACTATTAACAAAGTTGCTAAGTTAGAGATTAATATTAAAGGCTATAAGGATACTATCTAGGGTTATGTGGCCCCTACACACCCTAGTTACGATTTAATACTTATACAGCCCTAGATAAATAGAAGAGAGGTTACTATTGCTCCTTCTAGAAAAACAATTTACATCTATTCTTTTAGCTAAAGGATTAAGTTACTTAGCACTGAGGATCGCCCTATTAAAGAGGATTAGAGATTAAAACAAATACGCGCAACAGCTTATCACTCCAATATTAGTCAGGCGAAAAAAGATAAGTCTATTTAGACTTTCGCTGCTTCTCTTAAGGATATTAAAAAAGCCCTAGCTCCTAAGAAGAAAGTAGAGGTCCTACTATTACTCCCTAAAGCTTATTAACACCTAGCTTAGATTTTTAATCTAAAAATTGCTTCTATATTACCTCCTTTACGCAGATCTAAAGTAGATCACCAAATTAAACTAGAGAAAGACAATAAAGGCAAGGAAAAAGAGGCTCCCTAGGGACCTCTATACAGTATAAGCCGCCTAGAACTCCTAGTATTACAAAAAGAGCTTATTTCTCTACTTAATAAAGGATAGATTAGAGCTAGTAGCTCTCCTGCCTCCTCTTCTGTCCTTTTTGCTAAGAAACTTAGAGGAGGATTACGTTTCTGCATTAATTACTAAGCCCTAAACGCTATTACAAAGAAAGATCGTTATCCTTTACCTCTAATTTAGGAAACCCTTAATAATATTGCAAAAGCTAAATAGTTTACAAAGATTAACGTTTCTGCAGCTTTCTACAAGATTAGGATTAATGTAGGAGATAAGTAGAAAATAGCTTTTTGTACTAGATTTAGGTTATATAAGTGGCAAGTTACTCTATTTAGTATGGCAAACCCTCTTAGTACCTTTTAACGCTATATTAATTGGCCCTCTACGAGTATATTGACGATTTCTGCTTAGCCTACCTAGACAACGTATTAATATACACTAATAGCACGCTTAAAAACACTAACGTAATACTGTTGTAGATTTAATCTCGAGGTGTATAACCTGTTGCGGATATGTGGTCGCTTGTTCTACTATCAACTCAGAGGTAGAGGTCTCTGCCTTCTACTTGTTCGTAATAGACTCAGAGGCAGCCTAATCCAGGCTTATAACCTGTTGGAGATTGAGGAGGTGCGCAGGGTGAAGGATAAGGATCGATTTTTAAGGTATCAAAGGTGGTGGTTGTTATTGTAGTCAAAATGGGTTTTCCAAAAAAGGGAAAAGCAGCTGCCCTCTACTAATTAGTCGCAAAGGTCAAAAAAAGATTGTGTGTAGTCGACGAAATTCAAATAGTAAGTGGATGAGGTCCACGCGCTAAGCGCTCAGAGCAGAAAAGCTTAGACTACTGAGCGAAATTAGGGTCAAAAAATTTGCTAAAGGTACTAAAAAACGACACCAATTAAAACGTGTTCAACGGCGATTGCCCGCCTATAGCTGGCATTCTAGATTATTAAGAGTTAATTAAGCCCTACTAAGTGCTATTACTTATGCTAGCTTATTGCGCTTCTTACGTAACTAGCTTAGTGCGATCTTAGTACCTAAGGCGCCTAAGAAATTAGTAACTACTAACAGTCTAATAACCTTAGAGAGTAAGTAGATCGCTGCTTATTAATACAGGAGCTGCTATTTAGTAAACTATTGCTTAGAGCCTATTTGTCTCTAGTAAGCCTTGTCTAGGTAGGATCTATATTGCGCCCTAATTAAACACTAAGTATTCTAATCTATAGGTGCAAGATCTGTCTTTAGGATCATTACTAAGGCTTAAAAGCTAGTAAGGTTCTAAGTCATTATGCTTATTAAGGCGTTTAAAAGTAGGTTAGGATAGACAGTCTTGCTAAACTAGTCTTTGATATCAGTAATCTTAGCAACTCTTTTTGTCTATTAAGCAGTCTGTACTTTAAACTTGTTAACTAGCTTATTATAATTATCTTTTTTATACTTAGCATTAATTGTATAAGCCTTATATTTGCGTAAAGCAATTTTATAGTCCCTTTATATTTATTTACTAGCGCTAGGTAATAGAGCAACTAGTTGCTTAATATTTTTAAGCAGCTTTATATACTATAGCTTTTAGTAATCTATTAAGGGCATGTCTAGGAGATTAAGATTAACTTAATCCTAGATGCCTTTCTCTAAGCAGTGCAGTCTTAATAAAGCAAACTAAGTTAGCTAGTTTAATTAAGCCTTAAGGATTACTTCTAAGGCGACAAGTAGTGTATTAGTAAGGTCTATCTTAGTAAGATACTTTGTAGGATCACAACGTAGGTTATTATTAAAGTAAGCGCAGGTTAATTAGTTAGTTAGAGAGTAACTGTATTAGCAATAACAGTAGCCTGTAGGTTGTAAGATAATAGATTAGTAGTAGGAGGTTGATTGTATGATTTAGTAGAAGAGAGGTACAGTAACTGCAGCGATCTGCTAGCTGTGCTATAGGTAAGAGTAGGAGAGTAAAATAATAATTAATTAGTTAACCTTCTAGCATGCTAATTGCGCAGTAAGAATTAATACTATAATTAAGTAGCTAAGCTTAGAACTGTAGGAGCTAAGAAGGAGCAAGTAATTAATTACCTAAGTAGAAAATAAGTGTATTAATTAACTAAGTGCTATAACTAAGTGTCTAATAATTACTAAAAAGACTTAAGACGATCTAGCCTGTTTAAATAGACGCTAGTAGGGTCGTTACGTGTTTAGCTTACTAGGATTACCTGATCAACAGGGTGATCCGCTTGTTAATACTCTAACAATTAAGCATCGTATTATTTCTAGACATTAGTTAGTTTAGCGCGAAGAGTCCTAGAACTTAAGCTATATTATTCTATGTAAATACCTTAGATGCTATTTTAAATTTTAATTAGGCAGCTTGTTAGTTTTAAATTATATACTAAAATTCCTAGTAGTTAAAGTGTTACATAGAAATAGGCTATACTTCTCTAGGCTTAGTTTATACTAAAGCAAGATAGACTATAGTAGTAGTCTGTAAGGTATTATAGGAGTGTTTAGGTAGAAAAAAGTTATGAATATTTACTTAAAGTAAACAATACTAATTTTATAAATAATACAATTACTAGTTAACAATTTGTGTAAGAGATAAACTATTCAAGTTAACTATAATAAGTGTAATAATAAGATCTAACATATTCTTATACTCTTTACTTCTAGTCCTGCTATTGTACGGGTATTAGAGTGTATAAAGACATACTATTACAAGGGCAGAAGTTCACTAGTAGTTTGATTATGCAAGAATAAGGTTAGTAAGATAATAATCTTACTATAGATTAGTATAGAAACTATTAGTAGAAGGAGACGCCTATTTAATAGTACAGTACAAGAAGATAAAGAAGAGTAGTTAATAGTTAGTCCTTGTAATTAGTTTCCGCAATACACAGAAGAGGTTATATACCTTAAAATTAGGTAGTTAAGCACTAACCTAGTGTGCAGTAGAGTATCACCTTGTGTACTAGCATAAACCTTCTCTTCCTGCAAGCTTAGCCCTATTAAGCTCTTAGTTCTACAAGAAGCAATAGAAAGAAAAACAGCAAAATAAATAACATAAGACAATAAATATATAACTTAATAACTTAAGCTACTTCCTAGTATTAACTAAACGCATTTCTATGTAGTAGCTATAAAATCTAAATATATAGTAAGCACCTAGATTCTGTAGGCTTAGCAATTTTCTTACTATATACTTATTCTAGGCATATCTCTACTATAGGCTTATCTATTTACTTTTTTAAACGCTTACTTTAATAAGGTTCTAGAGCGCTAGTAGTTGTCATACTTAGTTTAGGCGCAGGTGCTGTACTAGTAAAAATAGTAAGAGCTTAAGTTTCTAAAATAAATTAAAGGTAACTGTAGAGAACAAGGAGCTGGTAACAGTAGTTTAGGAGAACTGGATAGTTGATTCTGCCTTTCTATCTGCGTCTGAGACGCGCTATATATACAAAGGAAATAGTCCTAACCTAGAAAGGCTGCTGTAGAACTTAGAGGGATTACCTCTAAGTTTGCTACGTATCCTGTAGAGCTTAGGAGTAAGCTCCTAAGCTTAGCGTAAAAACTCTAATATGCAGTTAACTAGCGCGAGCTTAGCGCGTAAGCTAATAGGCGCCTAGGTCTAATGCCTAAGGGCGCCTTAGGCCTTAAGGATAGTACGTTATATATACAACATACTCTCTAGGTAACTAAGACCTTAATTACTTGTATAGAGCTCTATATAGTCTTAGCGCACTGCGCAACGTGCTGCACACGTGCGGCTTAGCGTAAGGCGTAATAATAATAATAATAAATTTTTAAGCCTCTTAGGCTTAGTATCTAACACTACTATAGCTACCGTAAGTATTACTTTACAACTCGCCTAAATTTTTTAAAAGTAATACTAATTACTTACATAGTTTTGACTATACTCTTATATAGTTTTTAAGCTATTACGTATGCTACTTCTTACCTTTACGTAGCTTCTAGCTCTATTTTAGCACTCCTTCTATTTAGTTACTAACTCTATATAGAAGTTAAAACTTTAAAAAGCTGCTACTGCCTATGCTGCTGCCCGCGCCTCCGCGCGTGCTGCTACTAGGCCGCCCTCGCTCTCGTCTGCGCTGTCGCCCTCGCTAGAGGTGCGGCTGCTCTTACTAGAACGCGCTTCTCGCGCTAAGTCAACTAGTGCTACTTTAGGTGTAGTACTAGCCTATACGTCTAGAGAGCGTATAGGCAAGGTTAAAACCTTAGTTAAGACTACCTGCAGGGGTAAGACCCTAGTAATAACCTCTAGTTGTTAGAGCGTACCTAGTGCGCATTACAGTATACCCTGTCTTAAGTACGTTAAGAGCGCTTTGTCTAGCAGCTCTAATAGAGCTTGTTAAGACAAGGCTTCTAGCTCTAGAGCACGCTACTAGTAGTACTCTAATAAGAAGACCTACAAAGTCTTATATATAATTCATTTTTAAATTTTAAGCTTTTACTAATAATTAAAGCTCTTAGATTACTATCTTCTTAGCTAAGAAGCTTCTTGCTAAGCTTTAGAAGAATTTGCTAGCGTAAGCTCTTTTCTTATCTTTTCTTAAGTTCTTTATACTAACATATTATAAAGTAAGTAGGCTAAAAAGCTTATAAGCTGCCGTCTGCATCCTTCTAAAGGAAGCGGCTAAGGAGGAGAAGTCTAAGGAGGACTTTAGTAGTAAGAAAGAAAGTTAAGATAACTAAGATAAGCCTACTAGCTCTTCTAATAGTCTCTTTGCGTATTGTCTACGCGTTAAGGAGTTGTTAGGTAAACTAGTAGACCTTCTAGTTACCTAAAAACCTAATAAGAAGAGGTTGTCCTCCTAGAATCTTATAAGTTCTCTAGAGGTAGAGAGCTAATCTACTTTAATAATTAAACACTTGTCTCTTCTTTTTCTATACTCTTTTATAAATCTTTGTAAGCTACGCGACTTATATTAATAAGCTCTTTAAAGTGCTTAAGCTTTTACCTTAACAAGTATTTAGTAAGTCTGTTAGCTAGCATCTTAGCTATTAGTAAATACTTAATCTAAAACGAGCCTTTAGCGTACTTCTAGCAGAGCTACATATTCTGTATATCTATATAACAGAGCTTAGTAGTAATCCTTTCTTGCTCTCTAACTACTAGGCGTATAGTTTGCTAGTTCTTATAGAAGATCTTTTAGGCTCTTAAAACTACAAGTTTAAGCTTATTAAATAGTCT
The DNA here is from genome assembly GCA_024321975.1 of Alternaria sp. 'sect. Undifilum'. Classification (NCBI taxonomy): domain Eukaryota; kingdom Fungi; phylum Ascomycota; class Dothideomycetes; order Pleosporales; family Pleosporaceae; genus Alternaria; species Alternaria sp. 'sect. Undifilum'. Next base: position 2,123,066 of record JAJJZI010000003.1, read on the forward strand.
CTTAAGCGCTGAAGACTCTTTTACTCCATGCTCTAACGCAAGGAGCTTAGCTTCTATAGTTAAGGTTATTACTATAGCTTAACAAGCTACTTTCTAAACAATTAGACCTCTAAAGAGTATAATAATATAGCTTTAAGAAGATTAACACGTCTCTAAATTATCTATAAAAGACACGTCTCTATATATAGTAAGCTCCTTACTATTATTTTTGCTGTATATAATCCCCTTATGCCTTATATAGTAGAGGTATTATATAAGATAATTTATAGCCTTTATGTAAGCTTCTAAAGAGTTAGTAAGAAAGTAAGAGAGCTTAGAAACTACGTAGGCAGCGTTAGGACGCAGTATAATAGCTATATATAGCGCGCTACTAACGCGTTCTTAGTAGGCCTTAATTTAAAGCTTTAAGGCCTCTTTTAGATTTTTAACTAGCTCCTCTAAGAGCAAAAGAGTTTAAGAGAACCTACTAAGAGCGTCTAAATTAAACTTTTTAGTAACTTTGTTAATATAAGTATTGTGTAGTAGTAATATTTTACGCTTTTTATAATCTCTTACAATCTTTATCTCTAGAAACTAGCTTACTTCTCCTTTATTCTTAACTTTGTAGGTGTTTTTAATAGATTTAAAGAGCTTATAGGCTCTAGTTTAATAAGTTTAATAATACATAAAGAGTATATTTTTTATATAGAATATTAGGAGGGGCGCGTAGTCATTAGTGTAGAAAAGGCATAGCTCTTTAGCTAAGGCTTGTAGACTAAGCTTCTTTAGTGTACTTAAAAACTTATTATACTATAATAATAGTAAGTCTTATAGGCTGTACAAGGCTCTTTTAAGCTTAACGCACTTGCCTAGGTACTTATAACTATCTAGTAGGTCGCATAAGACTGTTGTTTTATTACTAATATTAGTATTAAAGAACGCGCCTACTACGTTAAGCTACTATATCTCTATATTAAACTTAGCTATAATTATAATTATAAGCCTCAAGGATCACGCGGCTAGTATTGCCGCGTATATTTAGTATAGTAAGTCTTTTGCTTAAAAGTCTCTTTTTACTATAAGACGTGCTTTACATTTAAAAAAGTAGCTGTTCTTATTAAGCTTGTAAGTAAATACCTATTTAAGAGGAAGAGGCTTAGAGTCTTCTAGAATCTCTTCTTCTATCTAGGTACCTTTTAAAAGTAGAGTATTAATCTCCTTTTAGCTAGCCTATCTAAATAGAGTCTTATATTAGTAGTTGTAGAGGTCCTTCTATTTATTTAGAAGCTTTAGGAGATCGTTAAAATAAGTTTAAAGTTAATTAACCTTTTTAAGAGCTACTGTTATAACAGCGTAAACTGTAATTAGCTCTCTATTATCTTAAAGCTAAAGGAGTAGTGCCTTAAGCTTAGGAGCTTTTAAGAAGTTATATAATAGGCAATATATACCTACACCTCTTACGTTAAGACTACGTTAGTCCTTATCTTTTAGCCTTAAGGAGCTTTTTGTAAAAGGTCTCTATACTTTCTTTTTATAAAGTCTTTTTACTAGAGGATTTTTAGCACTACGCTAGGCGCCTTTAGAAGTAATCTCTACTCTTCTTTAAGACTATAAGAGTCTTAGCGTGTCTATTAAGCTTAATCTACTAGTAGTTTATAATTCCTAGGAGCTAAGTAGCTTATTGCTGCTACTAATAGCTCTTTAAGCTAGAGTGCCTTGCTCTAGCATTTACGCTCTTAGTAAAAGAGGCGCTAGCGTTGCCTTAGGCGTTAGTAGCTATCCTAAAGGACTTTTCTGCTCTACATAAATTCTCTAAGAAGTGTTAGCCTAACGCTCTTTACGTGCTGTTAGCGTACTATCTGTTAGAGATTATAATAGGCCTTCTATAGTCTCTATTACTAGCTAATTACTTATTAGCTGTAAGTCCTCCTGTGTTGTTACTACTACTTAAATAATACTAGTAAGCTGTTTAAGTACTTCTCTAGCCTTACTAATTTTATCTTTATTTAGAGTGTTTACTATAAGGACTATATCTTACTTAAGTAGCTTATAAGCTTGTCCTTAGTAGTATAGCGTCTTATTAAATGTAACATTACATGTTATAATAACTTAGTTAAGCGCTAAGACTTATATATAGTATAGATTAGAGGCTCTATAACCTACTAAGTAACTAATATAGTCTTTAAGAAGAGTCTTAAAGCTCTTCTTATATTACTTAGCTGCTTTATCTTTATTTAAAGGATAGGCGCAGCAGCTGTAAGCGTATATACTACTATAATTTAGTTTTATATTAGCTATAAGGCTTTTAAGAGGCTTAGGCTTATAGTACTTAAAGTACTCTCTACTCTATTACTTAAGGAGCTTGTTTAGTGAGCGCAAGCTATGTGCATAAGAGAGACTTATATTGTAAAGCTAAGCTACTACTTTAATAATCTCTAGCTAGAGTTTCTTAGGCAGGTTTGCGCTTACTCTTATCTTACTTAACTTAGTTATTAGCTCTTAGCCTGCTTGTTTAGCAGCTCTATTTAGTTTATGTGTATATAATAGAGAAAGCTTAATAATAATACTGTGTTCTTTATACTATGTTTAGTACTGCAACGTCTCTTACTAAAGAAGTATTAAAAAGTTGTTATCTTATGTAATTTTAACTATCTAGAGCTTATAATAAGCTTTAATAAGTACTTTAAGGTTGTAAAAAGCTCTTATAATTTCTAAGATAGATTTTGCTTGCACAGTATATATATAGAGCTTTTTACTAAAGGTATCCTTTATTATATATATTAATTGCTCTATTAAACGTCCTTTAGGCATGTTAAATAAGTCCTATAAGATCCTCTAGTATAGTTAAAGAGAGGGCTCTTTTAGCCTTCGTAAGATAACTTATTTTATATAAGTTAGAGCATAGTGCTTGCACTTAACACGTGCTATTTTTTTAATTCTAACTCTTTAAGCTGCATTAATAAGTGCTTCTAGTGCTTTAGGACTTAGGTGTCCTACGCAGGCATACTAAAGGTCCTCTAAGTTACTCTTTAGATAAGTTACTTATAAGCTTCTAACTAAAAGTATTACGTTTAGAATAAGGTTAGGATAAGAGGATAGAGGCTTGTATTTAAAGAATAAGAGGTTAAAACAACGTTTAAGCTGTGCTGGTACAACGTTTTTACCTAGTGTACTTTAGCAGAGAGTATTATCTAGGCCTAGGTACTAGCCTCTTTTTCTATATAGGCGAGCTTCTAAGACTATATTTAGATAAAACTTTTTAATAACTACTACGTTTATAAGCGTAAAGTCTTTAGTCTTCTTACTACGTGTTCTGTTTAGAACTTAGCAAAAGATACAAGTGTCTTAGTTACTAATAAAGAAAGCCTAAGTGCCTATCTCTACTGTCTCTACCTCTCTTGCAGGTATAAAGGAGCCTATTATAAGCAGTTCCCTGCTATTTACTAGGTGCAACGCGGCTCTACTATCTAGTATAGTACTCTCTAATAGTACATAAGCGTTAAAGTCGCTTATATAGTATATACTTAGGCTATTGTTTTCTTTAAGAAGCGCTAGATTAATTAAAGATACAACTATACTACTTAAAAAAGGCTTTAACTCGCTCTTTTCTTTCTAAGAGAGCTTATATCCTACTTTAACTAGCTTATCTTATAGATCTTTATACTAGTTAGTATACAGGCGTTCTTAAATCTTTTTAGCTTTTTCTTTACTAACACTATAGTTAACTTTTGCATAAGCCTTAATTGCTGCTAGAAGCGTGTAGTATTCTTCAGGATCCTAGAAATACTTACTATTTTTATTTTCTTAATATAAGCACTTGTAGCCGCGTTTCTAGCCTGCGCTTTTAGTACTTTTTAGTTTACAAGGTTTTAAGTTTCTTAAAGTAGTGTAGGCTCTTAAGGAGCTTACTCTTAAGCTTATTAAGTTATTTAAGCGTTAGTAGAGCATCTCTAAAAATACTTAACTAGTTTAGTCTAAGTTTAGATAATCTATATAAGTATTTAGTGCTGCTAGTAAAGAGTCTTTGTAGTACTTGCTTAGTTAGGAGCATATTTAGCTCCTACTACGTTTAGAAAGTTAAATACAGCGAGCACGCTGTCTATCTTAGGGATCTTTAGCTTCTTAGCTTTTAGTTAGCTTGTCTACTACTTGTTATACTAAGCTTATAGTTCTATAGTACTAAGCTTTGCTTTCTTAAGGCTCGCATAGTACTCTTAGCATACAACTATTTAGTTAATAACATCTATTAGAGCTAGTTTAATCTTTAATTGTTTAATAAACTTATTTAGAGTTTAACCAGCACTATCTATAAGTCTAATTATAATTAGAGCTAGTAACTATTTGTTAATAGTTGTATGGACTTAATCCTAAATGTGCTAAAGAGTGCGCGTGTTTACAACCTAGTCTACATGCTTTACGTGATATTTATTAAGCTTTCTATTGTAGGCGTTAAGTTTTTCTTTAGAAAAGTCCTCTATAGGCGCTAAGGGCCTTAGAGGCGGCCTTGTTAATATATTAATAGTTATAATAGCCTCTAAGTTTACATATTCCTAAACTCTTTTAGATTTAGCGTTAAACTTTAGCTAGGTGTACTAGTAAGTCTAGCTTACGTAGCCTATAAAGCGCGCTAAGTTAGTAATTTGTAGAGAGTTACTCGCTATTATTATACGTATAATTAGTTAGTAGGTTAAGAGGTGTGTTTAAATAAATTAAAAGGTCTAAACTACTACTAGCGTACTCTAAGTTGCGCAGGGAGAATTTAAACTATAATTTAAAGTGCTAGGCTTATAACTATAAAGAACAAGGAGCTAGTAATAATAGTTTAGGAGAACTAGATAGTTAATTCTGCCTTTCTATCTACGTCTAAGACGCGCTATATATACAAAAGAAATAGTCTTAACTTCGAAAGGCTGCTATAGAACTTAGAAGGATTACCTCTAAGTTTGCTACGTATCCTGTAGAGCTCAGGAGTAAGCTCCTAAGCTCGGCGTAAAAACTCTGATATGCGGTCAACTAGCGCGAGCCTAGCGCGTAAGCTGACAGGCGCCTAGGTCTGATGCCTAAGGGCGCCTTAGGCCTTGAGGATGGTACGTCATATATGCGACAGTAACTATAACGCGGCTGCTTAGTTAGAGTTGTTAGCATAGAGACGTTATCTAAAATAACTATACTAAATTAAGAGTAAGCGCGAGGAAAGCGCTATATAAAAGAAAGTATTATAAGATTTTTGCTTTTTCAAAAGACTCAGCGCTTATTAACTTTTAGGCTAAGCTTTTCTTAAAGACGCTAAAGAGAATTAGCTTAAAAAAAATTAGTGTTTTACTTATTCTAGTTTTTTGTTATGTGCAGAAGGTACTTTCTATTAGTAGAAAAGAATAATTAGTTAGAGACACCTTAAATAAGGTTAGTATAAAAAGCATTCTTCTCTAGCTCTTATACTATAAGCTATAAGTTAATAATCTATTGTAGAACATAGTTATAATATTTTTTAATATAATTATTACTTTATTTCTTGTTTATATCTTATAGTATGATGTTTAGCTTTTTGTAGACAAGAAGATTATTATATCTAACTTATTTTATAAAGGCCTTTAAAATCTAAGACTTATACATCCTATAAATATTAGTATGGAATAGCTAGTTAATTCCTCTAAACTTGTTAAGATAGCTAAAGAGAGTTTAAGAAGTAGCTATAAGGTCGCAGTAAGCCTTGCAAATCTTCTTATAAGTTTCTATAGTAAGCACTTCTATTATACTGTCTTAAACTATAACAAACTAGAAAAGAATAGTATAATAATTGCAAGTAGTTAGCTAAGTAAATCTATAAAGTAGAAAAGTTAATAAAATTTGAACTTGTTTTTTCTTACAGATTTGCTTTGTCTATTAAAAATTACAAACTACTTTTTGTGCGTTTTCTATTTAGTTAGTCTTGTCTTTTTATTTTTTAATAAAACTATTTAATAATTTAATACCTGCGTTTTTACGCTAGCGCAAATACTCTAGTATATGCTTATAGAATTTTAGTAGCATTTCTATATAGTTGTTTTTGTCTTTCTTATTATATTAGATACTGCCTTAAGTTATTTTAATACTAAGGCCTTCTTTTATTGCATGCTTAAGATTAAGGTTAATGTACTTAAAGTAAGTTCAATCGCCCTTCATAGCATACTTAACGTAGTAAAAGAAAGAAATTAGAATAAACTTCTTATAAAGTATTACGTATTATAACTAGAATTTAGGTTAGTGCGTATAGCCTATTAAATAAGCAAGTAGTATATGTTGCGTAACTACTTAAGGTTTAGCTTCTTGTCTATATATTAGAAACAAAAGCAATACACCTAAAAGGTATTTATAATAATATCTTTTATTTAGCTATCCTTAAACAGCTATATATAGGCGTTAGTAAAAATACTTCTTATATGTTAGAATTCCTTTATCTGTATTTATAACTCTATAGTGTTAATAATCTTATATTAAGCTAGGATAGAGTAGAGATTAAGTTTAAGAATTTAACATTAGTAGCTTAGTAGGTCTTTATCCTACTTTATTAAGTAATACTTGCTATTAAAGAGCTTATAAATAACTTAGTCTAATTAGAATATGTACTAACAGCTCTATTTTATATATAGTAAGAGTAGATACTTGTTAAGTATATTAGAAGGCATAGCCTTTTTTAATAAACTTATAATGCTTGCAGTAGTGCGTTTATAAATAAAATATACTTGCTTAAATATTAAGTAATTAAAAATAGGTAGTTGTATAATATTAACATTATAGTACTACTTTTTGATAACCTTACTGCAATTAAGATTAGTAATCAGCTTTTTTATGTAGGTTTGATTAAGTAGCTTAAGAAATGCAGAAGTAAAACTTATAAAATAACACCCTGTCTAGAAGATCTCCTGTTCTTAATTATAGGTATCTAGCTCCTTATTTATATAAAAAGTATTATTAAGCTTAGTACAGAGAGGTGACAAAAGGAAAAACAAATAAAAAAAGTTATAGTTTTCAATTGCTAATAACTAATCAACAAAATAGGATAGTCAAAAAATTAAGTAATTTAAAAAGCTAAGAGCCTCCCCTTAAAGCTAGGCTACTTAGTAAGCAGCTTAGTTAGCATCTAATTAGCGATTTATTGCAGTAAGACTAAGTACTCAAAAAACGACAATTATAATCAATAATATCATTTTATTGACAGTATTAAAATAGCTACAAGTTTCTAATGTTAAATAAATAGCTTTAACTATTAATATCTATTAGTTTAGTAATTTTTGAATTATAACATAAAAGGTTATAAAGGAACGCGTTTTTTTTTCTTAATTATAGAAGCTAATATTAATTACTGTCGCATATATAACGTACTATCTTTAAGGCCTAAGGCGCCCTTAGGCATTAGACCTAGGCGCTTGTTAGCTTACGCGCTAGGCTCGCGCTAGTTAACTGCATATTAGAGTTTTTACGCTAAGCTTAGGAGCTTACTCCTAAGCTCTACAGAATACGTAGCAAACTTAGAGGTAATCCCTTTAAGTTCTACAGCAGTCTTTCTAGGTTAAAACTATTTCTTTTATATATATAGCGCGTCTTAGATGTAGATAGAAAGGTAGAATTAACTATCTATATCTCCTAAACTACTGTTACTAGCTCTTTATTCTTTATAGTTATAAGCCTAGCGCTTTAAATTACAGTTTAGATTCTCTTTGCGCAACCTAGAATACGCTAGTAGTAGTTTAGACCCTCTAATTTATTTAAACACACTTCTTAACTTACTAACTAATTATACGTATAATAATAGTAAGCAACTCTCTATAAATTACTAACTTAGCGCGCCTCTTAGGCTACGTAAGCTAGATTTACTAGTATACCTAGCTAAAGTTTAACGCTCAATCTAAAGGAGTCTAGGAATATGTAAACCTAGAAGCTATTATAACTATTAATATATTAATAGGGCTACCTCTAAGTTCTTTAGCGCCTACAGAGGACTCCTCTAAAGAAAAACTTAACGCTTATAATAGAAAGCTTAACGAATATTACGCAAGGCACGTAGACTAAGTAGTAAACGCGCACGCTCTTTAGTATATTTAAGATTAAGTCTACGTAACTATTAATAAACAGTTACTAGCTCTAATTATAATTAGACTTGTAGATAGTACTAGTTAAACTCTGAATAAGCTTATTAAATAATTAAAGCTTAAACTAGCACTAACAGACGCTGTTAACTAAATAGTAATACACTAGGATTACTAAGCAAGCCTTAAAAAAGCAAAGCTTAGTACTATAAAACTACAAGCTTAGCACAATAATTAGCAAATAAACTAACTAAAAGCTAAAGGGCTAAAGATCTCTAAAGTAGAAGGCGCGCTTGCTGTATTTAACTTTCTAGATGCTGTAGGAGCTAAATACGCTCCTAAATAGGCTAGTACAACAAAGACGCTCTACTAGTAAGACTAGACGCTTAAGAAGAGTTATCTTAATCTTAACTAAACTAGTTAAGTATTCTTAAGAATAATCTACTAGCGCTTAATTAGTTTACTAAGCTTAGCTAAATCTTTAAGAGCTTATACTAAATTAAGAAGCTTAAAATCTTGTCTAAAAGACGCTAAAGGCATAGGCTATAAACAAAGCCTTAAGTGCTTATATTAAGATAGTAATAACAGCAAGTATTACTAGGATCCTATAAAGTGCTATATACTCTTAGCAGCAATCAAAGCCTATATAAAAGTTAACTTTAATGTTAGTAAAAAGAAATCTAAGAAGATTTAGGAACGCCTGTATACTAAATAGTATAAAAAACTTTAAGACGAACTTGTTAGAGCAGGCTATAAGCTTTCTTAGAAGGAAAAGAGCAAGTTAAAGCCTTTCTTAAGTAATATAGTTATATCTTTAATTAACTTAGCGCTTTTTAAAGAAAACAATACTAGTGTATACTATACTAGTAACTTTAACGCTCATGTACTATTAGGGAGCACTATACTAGACAGTAGGGCCGCAGTGTACCTAGTAAACAATAGAGAACTGCTTATACTAGGCTCCTTTATACTAACTACAGAGGTAGAGATAGTAGAAGTAGGTACTTAGGCCTTCTCTATTAGCAGCTAAGGCACTTGTATCTTACGCTAAGTTCTAAGTAGAATACGTAGTAATAAAACTAAGGACCTTACGCTTATAGATGTAGCAGTTATTAAAAGTTTTTACCTAAATATTATCTTAGAAGCTCGCCTATATAGAAAAGGTGTCTAGTACTTAGGCCTAGATAATACTCTCTACTAAGGTATACTAGGTAGAAACGTTGTACTAGCAAGGCTTAAACGCTGTTTTAACCTCTTATTCTTTAAATATAAGCCTTTATTCTCTTATCTAAAGCTTATTATAAACGTAATACCTTCTATTAGAAGCTTATAGACTACCTATCTAAGAAGTAACTTAGAGGACCTTTAGTATGCCTGCGTACGGCACCTAAGTCCTAAAGCACTAAAAGCACTTATTAATATAGCTTAAAGAGTTAGAATTAAAGAGATAGTATGTATTAAGTGTAAGTACTGTGCTCTAACTTATATAAAACAGGTTATCTTATAAAGACTAAAAGAGCTCTCTCTTTAACTATACTAGAGGATCTTGTAGGACTTATTTAACGTGCCTTAAAGTTGTTTAAGAGAGTAATAGATATAAGTCATAAAAGACGCCTTTAGTAGAAAGCTCTATATGTATATCCTGCAAGCGAAATCTATTCTAGAGATTATAAGAGCTTTTTATAACCTTAAAGTACTTATTAAAGCTTATTATAAGCTCTAGATAGTTAAAATTACACAAGATAACAACCCTTTAATACTCCTTTAGTAAGAGACGTTGTAGTACTAAACATAGTATAAAGAGCATAGTATTATAATTAAGCTTTCTTTACTAAATATACATAAACTAAATAGAGCTGCTAAATAAGTAAGCTAAGAGCTAATAACTAAATTAATTAAGATAAAGGCAAGCGTAAACTTGCCTAAGAAACTCTAGCTAGAGATAGTTAAGGCTGCAGCATAGCTTTATAATATAAGTTCTTGTTATATATACAGCTTACGCTTACTAAACAAGCTCCTTAAGGAATAGAGTAGAGAGTACTCTAAGTACTATAAGCTTAAGCCTCTTAAAAGCTTTAAAGCTAATATAAAACTAAATTAGAGTAGAATATATGCTTATAGCTACTGCGCCTATCCCTTAAATAAGGATAGAGCGGCTAGGCAATATAAAAAGAGCTTTAAGACTCTTCCTAAGAGCTATAATAGTTACTTAGTAGATTATAGAGCCTCTAATATATACTATATATAGGTCTTAGCGCTTAACTAAGCTATTATAACGCGTAACGTTATATTTAATAAGATGCTATACTACTAGAGACAAGCTTATAAGCTACCTAAGTAGAATATAGTCTTTATAGTAAACACATTAAATAAGAATAAAATTAGTAAGGCTGGAGAAGTACCTAAACAGCTTACTAGTATTAGTTAAGTAGTAGTAATAATATAAGAAGACTTGTAGCTAATAAGCGATTAGCTAGTAATAGAGACTGTAGAAAGCCTATTATAATCTCTAATAGGTAGTACACTAACAGCACATAAGGAGTATTAGGCTAACACTTCTTAGAGAATTTATATAAGGTAGAAAGGTCTTTTAAAACAGCTACTAACGCCTAAGATAATGCTAGCGCCTCCTTTACTAGGAGCGTAAATACCAAGGCAAGGCACCCTAGCTTAAAGAGCTGTAAGTAGTAGTAATAAGCTGCTTAGCTCCTAAGAATTATATACTATTAGTAGATTAAGCTTAATAGACGCGCTAAGACTCTTATAGTCTTAAGAGAGAGCGGGGATTACTTCTAAAGGCGCCTAGCGTAGTGCTAAGAATCTTATAATACTAACTAGAGCCTCTTGAAATCTTCTAGAAAAAAGACTTTATAAAAAGAAAGTATAGAGACCTCTTTTAAAGAGCTTCTTAAGGCTAAAAAATAAAGACTAATATAGTCTTAACGTAGAGAGTGTAGGTATACATTGCCTATTATATAACTCTTTCAAGGCTCCTAAGCTTAAAGCACTACTTTCTTAGCCTTAAAATAATAGAGAGCTAATTATAGTTTACGCTGTAATAGCAGTAGCTCTTAGAAAAGTTAATTAACTTTAAACTTATTTTAATAATCTCTTAAAGCTTCTAAATAAAAAAAAGACCTCTATAACTACTAATATAGGACTCTATTTAGACAGGCTAGCTAAAGGTACCTAGATAGAAGAGGAGATTCTAGAGGACTCTAAGCCTCTCTCTCTTAAATAAGTATTTACTTACAAGTTTAATAAGAATAGCTACTTTCTTAAATATAAAGCACGTCTTGTAGTTAGAAGAGACCTTTAAGTAAAAGACTTACTACACTTAACGTACGCGGCAATACTAGCTACGCAATCTTTTAGGCTTATAATTATAATTATAGCTAAGTTTAATATAGAAATACAGCAGCTTAACGTAGTTAGCGCGTTCTTTAACGCTAATATTAGTAATAAAATAATAGTCCTATGCGACCTACTAGATAGTTATAAGTACCTAGGCAAGTATATTAAGCTTAAGAGAGCCTTATAAAGCTTATAAGACTTGCTATTATTATAGTATAATAAGTTCTTAAGCACACTAAAGAAGCTTAGCCTATAAGCCTTAGCTAAAGAGCTATGCCTTTTCTATACTAAGGACTGCGCGCTCCTCCTAATATTCTATATAGATAATATACTCTTTATGTATTATTAAACTTACTAAACTGGAGCCTATAAGATCCCTAAATCTATTAAAGACACTTATAAGGTTAAAGATAAAGGAGAGGCAAGCTAGTTTCTAGAAATAAAGATTATAAGAGATTATAAGAAGCGTATAATATTGTTACTATATAATACTTATATTAATAAAGTCGCTAAAAGATTTAATTTAGATACTCTTAGTAGGTTCTCTTAAACTCCTTTGCCCTTAGAGAAGCTAGTTAAAAATCTAGAAGAGGCCCTAAAGCCTTAAATTAAGGCCTACTAAGAGCGTGTTAGTAGCGCGCTGTATATAGCTGTTATGCTGCGTTCTAACGCTGCCTACGTAGTCTCTAAGCTCTCTTACTTTCTTACTAACTCTTTAGAAGCTTACATAAAGGCTGTAGATTATCTTATATAATACCTCTACTATAGGAGGCATAAGGGGATTATATACAATAATAACAATAGTAAAGAGCTTACTATATATAGAGACGTGTCTTTTGCAGATAATATAGAGATGCGTTAATCTTCTTAAAGCTATATTATTATGCTCTTTAGAAGTCTAATTGTTTAGAAAGCAGCTTATTAAGCTACAGTAACAACCTTAATAATAAAAGCTAAGCTCTTTATATTAGAGCATGTAGTAAAACAATTTATAGCGCTTAAGAGGCTATTTAAAGAGCTTAAACTCGTAGTCTTAAGAGCTTAGAAGATCTTTTATAATAACTAGTAAACAATACGCCTAGTTGTTAGAGAGCAAGAAAAGATTACTACTAAGCTCTAACATATTAATATATAGAACATGTAGCTCTGCTAAAAGCACGCTAAAGGCTTATTTTAGATTAAGTATTTACTAATAGCTAAGATGCTAGCTAATAGACTTACTAAATACTTATTAAGATAGAAGCTTAAGCACTTTAAAGAGCTTATTAATATAAGTTACGTAGCTTATAAAGATTTACAAAAGAGCATAAAAAAGGAAGAGATAAGTATTTAATTATTAGGGTAGATTAGCTCTCTACTCCTAGAGAACTTATAAGATTCTAGGAGGACAACTCCCTCTTATTAAGTTTTTAAGTAACTAGAAAGTCTACTAGCTTACCTAACAGCTCCTTAACGCGCAGACGACGCGTAAGGAAACTATTAGAAGAGCTAGTAAGCTTATCTTAGTTATCTTAACCCTCTTTTTTACTACTAAAGTCCTCTTTAGACTGCTCCTCCTTAGCTGCATCCTCTAAAAGGATGTAGATAGTAGCTTATAGGCCTTTTAGCCTACTTGCTTTGTAATTTATTAGTATAAGGAGCTTAGAAAAGGATAAGAGAAGAGCTTATAACAGCGTATCTTTCTAGAGCTTAGCAAGAAGCTTCTTAGCTAAAAAAACAGCAATTTAAGGACTTTAATTATTAGTAGAAGTGTTAGATATTAGAGGTTACGTAATACTAGTAAGATAATAATAATATAAGTGATAATAAGTTGATGGTATTAATGATTAATTGTTGGTGTTCTGTGTCCTGCTTGTCTATGATCTAAGTGCCCCTTTTTATAATCAGGATTCTGTGTGGCCCTTGGCGGCGCTAGCACGTTTGGCGTCCTTTAGCGCTACCTTCTAATCAACCGCGCTAATGTTCCAAATTTAACACACCCCCTCAGCTCAAGCGTACAGGTTAAGCTAAACACCTCCTTTGTTCTTCTTCTGTGAGGTGGTTGATTATAGGTCTAAGGCGTCTAGCTGATTAGTTATTAATACTAGATCAGCCTCTAGTCTTAGTCGTATGCCTAGATCAATCAGTCCTATTTGTTGTAAGAACCTCAGCTATTAATTAGCTAGTAATAGTTTAGTGAGTCTGTCAGCGAGCATCTTGCTTAATTCTACGTAGATTACCTTAATTAACTTGTTCTAAACCTCTTGCCTGAGCCAATAGTTGTAGATATCGACGTGCCGTAGTTTCGTAGTTAACTAGGAAATCTCTTCTAAGATTAATTAGATTGTCTATAGGTTATTGCACTGTATAGTAATTGTTAAGTCAACTATCTAAACTTAGAGCTTAGTAAGCAGCATCTAAATAAACATAGCTTCCTTTACTACTTATAAGAGAGTGAGTAGTTCTGCTTTAGTTATTAAGGTTGTAACTGTATCTTGCTTATTTGCCCTCTAAGCTATTAGTCTACTAAACAGCTTAATTATATATCCTTGTAAGCTTTTGCAATTAAGTATATTATTAGCAAAAGAGGCGTTACTTGTAACAACTAAGTAATTGTTTCTACTAAATTGTAGTGCGAGCGTTCGTGTATAGTTAAAGTAGAAGAGTACGCGATTAGCTGCTAGCTAATAATTAGGGCTAGGGTTTGTAAGAAATTATGCTAGGCGTAATACTGTGAAGGCTATATTAGGTCTCGTGTTAACTGCTGCGAAGAGGAGTAATCTAATCTTTTATTAGTAGAGGTTAATTTCTCTAAGAGTTGCGCTGCCTTCTTAGGACAGCAGTTCAGCCTTAATTATTAAGGTATTACTTTTAACTAAGTGATCGCTTACTAGTTAGTTAATCTTCTTAATATATACTAATTAGGAGATCTAGATCTTGCGCTGTGATTAATCCCTAATCAACTCTATACCTAAAAACTAAAACAGATTATCTCTTCTAGTTATGCAGTACTTCTTACTAATATCCTTAATAGCTGCTTATGCATCTAATCTATAGTTCTTGCTGTACATTGTAATAATATCGTCAACGTAGAAGAACACAAAGATCTCTTAGTAGATTATATAGCATAGCTTATATAAGACGGCAGTAAATCTATATTTTTAGAGATAGGTAGTAAAGTCCTTTTACTAGAGCAGTAGCAATATCTACAGGCTGTATAGAGCTTTATTAAGCTTTAAGATTATTCTCTTCTTTGCGTATCTACGCAATATCTTTATATATATAACTTAATTAATTAGTACGTGTATAAAGGCGTTAGTGACGTCGTACTGCTTAAGCTTAAGGTCAAATTAGGTAGTAATTATAAGTGCTATTTAGAAGGATTAACCTGCTAACGTAGCAGCGTAAGTTTCTTAAGCAGTAATATTGCGCTATTAATTACTCTATACAACTAAGCGCGCTTTATCCTCAATAAACTAATAATCCTTATTAATCTTGTAAGTATATACCTATATAGACTCTAGTATCTAGGTGTCTATTAGTTGTGCTTCTTGTGTTAGGACTTCTAACTATAAGTTTAATTGCTTGTAGCTCACGAGGTAATCCTCTTTAGCCTTTTTAAACAACTAGTAGAATATGTAATTCTCCTTTAGTTAGTTTAGACTTAGCGCTAGCAGGAGCTTGCTTAGAAAAGGCATCTAGTTATAACTTTAACCTTTAAGTAATTAATTAACGTCTGCGCTATTAAGTTTTTTATTGTTTAATTGTTAAACTTTTCTTGCTCTTGCACCTGCTATGAGCGCTAAACCTTATAAGTCTGTCTAGTTTTTCTAGAGGGACACACTAATAGAACTTAACCTTATATTAGCACTACATAGATTAGGACACTTGCTGCTACTAGTACTTAAGAGGTAATTAGGCCTAGAGTTTAATAGCTGCGCAAGGGCGACGTTCTAACTCTTAATATTAAGAGGATTATCTACACGCCTAATACTCTCTGCTGTTATAAGATTAGTTAAGAGGGCTACTAGTAGAGGCGTTAGTAGAGGTAAGGAATAATCTACTTAAACTTTTCTTCTACATTAATTATATTAATTATGTATTTCTTTATATATAGGTCCTTTATTAAAGGACTTATCCTTAAGAAAAGATTGTATCTTTTCTTAGTCATATGTAATCTCTAAGGGAAGTTCTACAGTCCTAATCTATGCCTCAATTTCTTTAAAGGTGCTATGTATTAAGTTATCTATAATATCTTTTTTATCTCTAGTTAAGATTAATTTTTTATTAAATACTACATCGCGTGTAGTAGTTACCTTAGCTATTATTAGCACTTATACATAGTAAATGTTCGTAAATTAATATCTAACTAAGTATCTAATCTATGCTTTAGGATTAAGCTACTGTAGTTTACGCTTGCTGCGCTTTGTACTATCTATTATTACAAACGCCTTGCACTTGTATACTTATAAGTGTGTTTAGTATAGCTTACGTAGTAAGGTAATAATTCTATTTTTGTATACGTTGTGCGTAAAGAACTCTTAATATAGTAATCTTTATTAATTTGCGTATTAGGGCGTTCAATTATAGAGATATACTGCTAATTAAGTCATCTTAGGCTACAGTAGCTATAGCAAGTTAGCGTTAAGTTGTATTACTTATGCTTTATCCTTAATTACACCTCCTAAGCGTTCTACTCTACTATTCTATACTTAAGTATTAGGAGCAGAAGGCTTAAACTATATACTTTAAGACTCTACTTACTAAGCAACTTCTAGTTTAACTGTAATAATCTTATTATTAGTTTTAATAACTTTTGTTATAATGTTGAATTAGGTCTTTATAAGGATAACAAAGGATTCTAGGGACTTAATAATTACCTGCGCTGTTTAATTATCTTTAAAGTAGTAGTCTTACATAAATCTAGTTACTTAATCTATAATTAGTATTTAGCTTCTTTCTTTTGTTAAGCTGTTAACTTTATAGTTATAAAAGTTAAGAGAGATACGTTCTCTTAGAGACTTATTAATCCTGCGCAGTGTATAGTAGATTAGCCTTTTAGCTTTTACTCTTCTATAGGCGTTGCATGCTACTATAAGTACTCTAGTAATCCTTGCCCCCTTAGATTGTTGTATAAGGTGCTCTAGCGTACTTAGTCCTAGATAACTTATCCTTTTGTGCTATATAAGCGCTCGTGTGCGCTGTCTTTGATTGTATTGTAATTTAACTGCCCTAGAGGCTATTATTGCGTAATTAGTAATTAAGTTTGCTTTAAGCACCTATTACCTATGTAACTTAGTAAAGTTAGCAATTAGATTATTAGTAAGTAATTGTTAAAGGACTATTAGATTGTATTTAGTATCTTACTACAAGCTCTGTAAATAGAGTATCCTAAATAAGACAAGATTATAGAGTAGATTAGAGCAGTATACTACGTCTTTTAAGTGTAGTTAGCTTCGCGTCCTGCTACTAGTTACTATTAAAGTAACTAATCTATATGCCTTAATCTATACTTGTAAGTTACCTGCCTATAAGAAGTCTCCTTGCCTTGCTAATTGTGTCTTAGTAAATTAACTAGTATTATTAGAGACGTAACATGTTAATCTAGAGTTAAAGATCTATAAAAGTTACAGAAGATACGTATCATAGATTACTTTAAATAAGGCCTTAATAAACGTATAGTTAATCTCTTTAATCTTCTAACTATAGAGTTAGTTATTATGCTTAACTGTAGGCGCTGCTGTATGTAACTTCTTAATTATAAGTCTTTAAGATTGTAATTACTGCTTAGAGTTACAAATTATTTCTTGCATAGCTAGGCTATTGTGAATATATAATTAGACTTGATCTATCTTATCTTATTAGGGTTGCTACTAGTCTAGCGCATTGCTAAGGTACGCGTACTAGCAATCCTTTAGCGTATGTCTTATATTACAAGCTTTGCATTTGCTCGCAGTGTATTAGATATTGTTTAATTAAGTATCTTTAATAGGCTTCTAATTTTAGCGCTGTTTACGCTTCTACTTAAGCTTGTCTAATTCGTCCTTGTTAAGCGTTAGTAATCTAGCTCCTATAGCTATTCTAAAGAACGCCTTAGTTAACTTTGCTTTAGATAGGTAGAAGAGCTACATGTAATCTTAATAGTCGCAGATCATATCCTTAACTAAAATTAATAGACTCTTTAATCTATAAAATGTAAATAATATAGTCTATTGTTCTAAGTGCTTTGCTGTAGCTTAGGTAAAGTCCTCCTTCACGTACGCGTCTAGTTAGCACTTAGGTATTCTAACAGCTTTACCTTTAGTTGTAGTATAATTAACTTTAGTAAGCTATGTCTTCTATAAGTTAATTACCTTAGGCGGCTTTATTGCAGTTTTATACTGCTCTTAAGCTTCCTTAATCTTATCTTTAGTGTTAATGCCTATAGTAGCTATTAGATTAGTAATCTACTAACAATGTGATTATCTTGCTTAATAGTAGTTAGTGTATAAGTAGTTGTTAACTGTATACTATATCTCCTGCGTAATCTTATCTAATGCTGCTTATTCCTTTATGTACTTCTAATCTTCTGTCTTGTATTAATCTAGCTCTAACTTATAGATCTCTAGATCCTCTTTATATAAGGCTCTTGCGTTCGTTAATAGATCCGCGGGCTATGTAGGTATAAAAAGCGGTATAGTTGCGCTATCGCCGTAATCACCTTAGTGCAATGCGGCGTGCACATTAATTGCTTATTGCGACGCTTAATAGTCGCTCAGTTGAGGCATTTAGGGTACCTCTAGTTTATTAATAGGTTTAATCGTAAGGTTCGGATTAATCTTCTCCTACACGCGTAGAGAGTCAGCGCGCGTCTTAATCTGTTAGATCTATTTAATCTAGTTTGTGTGATTAGTGAGGATTATAGAGGAGTCTCGTAGAGGTAGAGTAGTTATCTTTTTAATAGCTTGTATAATTTAGTAGTTTGTTGAACCTCGTTTAGTTAAGGCAGTGAGACTCTTAATTTTTAGATATTAGAGGTTACGTAATACTAGTAAGATAATAATAATATAAGTGATAATAAGTTAATAGTATTAATGATTAATTGTTAGTGTTCTGTGTCCTGCTTGTCTATGATCTAAGTGCCCCTTTTTATAATCAGGATTCTGTGTGGCCCTTGGCGGCGCTAGCACGTTTGGCGTCCTTTAGCGCCACCTTCTGATCAACCGTGCTGATGTCCTAAATTTAACAAGAAGCTTAAAATTTAAGAAGGAATTATATATAGGACCTTACAGGTCTTTCTATTAGAGTACTACTAACAGCGTGCTCTAGAGCTAGAGGCTTTATCTTAATAAGCTCTATTAGAGCTACTAGACAAAGCGCTCTTAACGTACTTAAGATAGAGCACGCCGCAATGCGTACTAGGTGCGCTCTAAGAACTAGAAGTTACTGCTAAAGTCTTACGCCTGTAGATAGTCTTAACTAAGGTTTTAACCTTGCTTATACACTCTTTAGACATATAGGCTAGTGCTACACTTAAAGTAGTACTAGTTGACTTAATATAAGAAGCGCGTTCTAGTAGAGGCAGCTGCACCTCTAGCGAAGGCGACAGCGCAGGCGAGAGCAACGGCGGCCTAGCAGCAGCATGCGTAGAGGCGCGGGCGGCGGCGCAGGTAGTAGTAGCTTTTTATAGTTTTAACTTCTGTATAGAGTTAGTAACTAAATAGAAAGAGTGATAAAATAAAGCTAGAAGCTGTATAAGAGTAAGAAGTAGCGTACGTAATAGCTTAAAAACTATATAAAAGTATAGTTAAAACTACGCAAGTAATTAGTATTACTTTTAAAAAATTTAGGCAAGTTATAGAGTAATACTTATAGTAGCTATAGTAGTGTTAGATACTAAGCTTAAGAGGCTTAAAAATTTATTATTATTATTATTATTATACTTTACGCTAAGCTATATGTGTGCAGCGTGTTACGTAGTGCGCTAGGACTACATAGAGCTCTATATAGGTAACTAAAGTCTTAGTTACCTAGGAGGTGTGTTGTATATATAACGTACTATCCTTAAGGCCTAAGGTGCTCTTAGGTATTAGACTTAGGCGCCTATTAGCTTACGCGCTAGGCTTACGCTAGTTAACTACATATTAGAGTTTTTACGCTAAGCTTAAGAGCTTATTCCTAAGTTCTACAGGATACATAGCAAACTTGGAGGTAATCTCTCTAAGTTATATAGCAGCCTTTCTAGGTTAGGACTATTTCCTTTATATATATAGCGCGTCTTAGACGCAGATAGAAAGGTAGAATTAACTATCTAGTTCTCCTAAACTACTGTTACTAGCTCCTTATTCTCTACAATTACTAATACTTATTGTACTAGCTTTTAGCTTCTTTCACGTCTTAATAACGCCTAGGTAAAGATAAAATATAGTTATCTATTGCTTGTTAAGGTATTAGATCCTACTTTTTAAATATAGCCTCTATAAACTTTACTATACTTTTTTTATTATTACCTACGCCTAATAAAGAAGTAGGCCTTTTAGTTAAATTATTACTCTAAACGTTTTAAATAATAAAGAAATCTAGGCCTTAAGTTAAAGCATACTTTAACAAAGTCTAAACGCTACCTTAAATAGGAGAAAACTAAGATAAAACCTCTCGAGACTATAAGATAGCATTATTTGCTAAAGTTAACCTCTATATCATAGTTTTTAAAGTCTAAAAGAGTAATCTAGATATTTAAAATATTAATTAAATATAAAGCTATAGAACTTAGAATAAGAAGAAATAGTCTAGTTAACTATAAGATAAGTTATTACTACTAGATATAACTTAAAATGAGTATTTCTAAAAGATGTAGTAGTTTTAGGCGTCTTAATAACTACTAATTTTAATCTAAGATATCTAAATTGCTCTCGAGATTAGATAGAAATTTCTTAGCATTATCTTGCTAAAGCTTCTACTCTATATCATAGTAATTTAAAGTACTATAAGAGTTACATTAGAACTAAGATAATTTAAAATATTAATTAAATATAAAGTTATAGAACTTAGAATAAGAAGAAATAGTATAGTTAACTTACCTTTTTTAATTATAAGTTTTACTACTAGTATTAAAATCTTACTTATAAAGTTTGTATTTCTAAAAGATGTAGTAGTTTTAGTAAGCGTTCTTAATAACTACTTAATTTTAATCTTCCTCCTATCTAAAAGCTTGCTCTCTAAACTTAGATAGAGTAATTCTCTTAGCTTATAGATTAAGCGTTAGTAAGCTTTCTAAAAATAATTTAAAATACTCTTAGAGACGCTTATATGTTTTTTAGGACTTCTAGTTAAGTCTCTATTAACAGCTTTTATTACTCTTTTTGTAATCTTTGTAGAGCGGCCTATAGTAGGCGTAAAAGTAGGTAAAAGATTATTGTTCTTCTTTCTAATACGTTAAATAGTATTATAAATATTACTCAGAGGCTTTTCTAGTATAATATTAATAGAGGAAAGTAATTAGTGTTGTGTAAATAAGTGTAAAAGTGCGTTAGATTAACTAAAGATGCAAAGTAAATAGTAAATAAATTAGATATTAAACTATAGAGAGAGACTACCTAGGTTTATATATCCAACCCGGGTGATTAGGACTTAACCTAGGTTAGGATTAACCGAGGTTATTAGAGGTTGTCGGATCCGCTAACAGTTAGCGTGATTAGTACGGCTGGTAGTCAGCTACTAGTGCTGAGGTGCTAGTGCTGAGGTAAGAAAGGCCAACGAAGGCCACAGGCCAAGTACTAGAGAACATCAAGGCCTCAGCCCTTTACAATAAGATATAAACATTTTCTTCTAACTTTAAAAGTAAAGGAGACATTGTAGTAATAATTTAAAAAAAGAAAATAAGGAATAAAAGATGAAAACTATATAGAAAAGGATAAGTAATCTATTTTAGACTAATTGCTTACCTAAGCGGCACCCTTTCATTTAAATTGCTTATTAAATTTTGAGGAAGTAAGAAACTATAAGTTAAAATTGGCTCACATAATACTCACGTCATCTATTCAAACTTAGCTTATTTTTAGAAATTTTGATACGCTCACTAATCAGAAACGATAAGTTCTATTTTTATGTTTTTCATTCTCTGTTTTCAAGTTAATTAGCCTGCGTACGAGGGCTGACTAATCCGCTCAATAAGTAGCCTAACTTCAAGGGGAAGTTCTTGGCTTTTCAAATCACTAACTTTTTTCAGACTAGCATATCGTGTTAATCAGTTATTAGCAATTTAAAACAATAACATTTTTCATTCGTTTTTCATTTTGTCACCCCTCTGTATTTAGCTAGGTTTTTAAGTTTTAACGCGCGTTGTATATATAAGTCTAGTGTAGCTTTGAGTATATTTTGCGCGTAAGATGTTATAATGGGTACTATTAGTATATCTAGAATTTCTTTCTATTTAACCCTCTCTAGTTGTGCTACTTTTCTCTTTTAGCTCCTGCAATTATTGCAAAAATTAAAATTTATTATATTTTTTCTTTATAGCTTTAATACGCTCCTTAAGCGTTAGGAGTACATTTTAGGTATACTCTTTAGGCTCTTTAGGTGTGTTAGGCCTGAATAGAGTTAGAGAAGGATTAGAGAGTTTAGATGCGGCAGGGCTCTAGCTACCCTAATCACTTTAATTGTTAGATCGCGTTAAGAAAGCTATCTTTAAATTATTAGCTTATAGAGAAAGGTATTATTTTATAAGAAGTAGCTTTAGGCAATAGTACTTGCTTTACACTACAGAAGATAGTAAAAGCTAGCTAAAAATAATAACGTGTATATATCTTAAGCAATAATACCTGTAGGTGTCCTTGCAGGTAAAGAGCTTCTTATAAGCACAATTGTAGGTAGGCAAGCTATCAATAAGCGAGCTTGGTGTATCCAGCCTATACACAACCATCCGTGACATTAAATAAGCTAAAAGATATTAAAGCTAAAAGCTATAAGAAACTATTAGTAGATAATAGCTTATAATCAATATAGTTAGATACTTTAGCTATAATAGACGGCAAAAAAATTAGCGTAGGCGTTACTTTCTACAAAAAAATTACTCTTTCAAAAGAAATATTAGCTAGTATAAGAAATAACTGGCTAGTTTCTAATAATAAACTAGAAGATATTACTTTAAAGCTGGAGAAAGTAGTTAGTTTATTGAATAACAATTAACACGTTAAAGTCTACGCAAATAGTTAGGCTGCTTTGTTTTAATTAAAGAACACTTTAAACAACCTTAGCTAAGAATAGTAAGTCAAGTATATTAAGGCAGTAACTAAACTAGAATAAAAAACATTACCCCTACGCTACAATAGGTCCTAGGTCACTAAGATATACTAGAAAACAAATAAGTAGACTTTTTAGCAGAAGAGGCTACAAGAATAAACATTTTAATAAATTAAATAAGCTTAGCAGAAATTAGTTTTTAAATTAAGTAACTAGCTCATGTTAATTAGTGAAGCATTGTTGAAGAATTTAGAAAAAAAGTACTAGCAGGGGCTTAAGTTTTTACTTAATAACTTTTAAATAGAGCACAACATATCAGCTACCTATCTTTACTACTAATAGAATATATCTAGCTTATTTTTTTAACTAAAACTAGATCATTACTACCTAAAAAGCTATCTATTTGAGAGAGAAAAGGTTAAATTTGAAACTTGCCTATACAACTTTGAGCTATACAAAATACAGCTTATATAATTTTTAGGTGCTGAATTATACAAAAATTGTAGAGCTATACTTTAGAACTTTTGTATAGAGCTAATCTCTCTACAGTATCTTTTTTAAACAGAAGCAGGCATTAAGGCTACTATAGCTTTTATACAAGAAACTAAGGTTAGTACACAGGCCTAGTATTAAGGAAGCTCTAAAAACTAGATCCAAACGCCTATTTAGGCGACCAAGCTCTATTCACCCCTCCCCTCCTCCTCCTCCTCCTCCTCTCTCTACTTCTATACAATAGGCTAAGGGCCTTACCTTTATTTAGATAAACCACTCTATGTAAGTAACTTAGAAGGAAAAACCACATAGATACTTGCAGGCCTCGGCCTGCATGTCTTACAAAGGGGTGGCAAAAAAAAGAAATCAAAACAGTTATTGTTTTTAAAGCTTTATATTTCTTTAACCAGGAGAGCTATACTGAAAAAGGTTATTGATTTGCAAAGCCAAGAGCTTCCTCTTTAAGATAGGTTGCTTAGTAAGCTGCTTAGTCGGCAAGATTACGCCTGTAATCTCGCTTGAAATTAGATAAAAAAACCAAAAATAGATTTCAGCATAACTTTTATGTGAACGTTTAAATTTTGCTAATAGAAAACTAAGCTTAATTAGCTTACGTAAGCATTACGTGAGAATTTTAGATTAACACTTTTACTTCCTTATAGTTTAAGTAAAGGATGAAAAAATAGAGATTGCTTACGTACGCACTAATTACGAAATAAGTTAGTAAATATATAGTATATTAACTTTTCTTGTTTATCCTAACTTGCTTTTTTTTGTATTATCTCCTCTATAGCTTGCAATATCTCTTAATTTGAACAACAAGTTTATACTTTACATTCACACAACAACTCAATTTCCTCTATTAGTAATGGACTAAAAACCTCTTCTTAAAGTATTAACAATACTCTTTATTAAATCAAACAAAAATATAATACTTTTTTATCTAATATTAGGCCTAAACAAGGTTGTCCTTCTAAGATCTGAAAAAAAGCAAAAAGATTGCTTAATAGAGTCCTCACTAGAAGCCCTAAAAAGACAAATTAACTTCTTTTAAAAGAAAATAGTCTAAATCTTTTTATTAGAAGCTTATAACGCTTTCTAAGAAATAACAATTATTCTGTAAATATTTCATGAATAAAACGCCTTTAGACGCTAAAAGAGCTAATAATTGTTAAATTTACGTAAAGCAAATACTGAAAAAACATCTAAAGTATAAACTTTATTAGAGTTATATTTTTAGACAAGTCTGCTATCAAGCGTAAGCACAGTGCTAGAATAGAATACTGTTAAACAAGGCAAAACAACAGAGTAGGAAGAAAAATTGTTTCTACAACTAACACTAGTAAGTTTAACGAGACTCTAATTATCTCAAAATAGACTATAATAGATTTATGATTTTCCTGTTATTTTGATCTATTTTTAGATTACATACTAATTTAGTTATAGATCAAGATATTACTACTTAAGTTTAGGGTGCAATTTGGATAGGTAGTAGATCTAAACTAGTAGTAATTAAAAGCCCATTCATTACTACTCCCTTTAAAAATCTAGACGATGATGAAAAGATTCTAATATCTATAATAAAACCTGCGGTAAAAAAAAGTAAATTATATATACTCTTTTTTTCTATTAATAGGCTTGTTACTCTATATTTATATAATAAAGTTGCAATCTTTTTTTATATAATTAAAGGACCTACTAACCTCTATGTATAGGCTAGAAGTTTCAGCAGGATAACGCTAAAATAAATAAAACCCTAGAAGTTTTATCTTGGTTTTCTAGAAATAGGATATCGCTTTTTAAGCATCCTACCTAAAGTCCTAATTTAAATTCTATAGAAAACGTGTAGGTCTTGCTAAAAAACTGTTTGGCTAAAAGACTTATTACTTCTTTAAGTATTAGATATAATAGAAGAAGTATAGCAGCCTTAAAGGCTGCTATAAAGGAGAAATAGGATTAATTACCTTAAAAGGCGATTGATAATTGTATCCTATCATTACTAAGGTGTTATATTCATGTTAAAGGAGCTGAGGGCTAGTACACTAAGTCGTAGTAAGCTAATTTAGTTATTTATTAAGAAAAAACTAGATAAACAAGCTCTTTATTATTACTTAATAGATCATTTTACAATTACCTTTAAACTTATACACAAAAAAATCTAGCTTGTGTTATTTGATATATGTAGTTTTTAGCCATTTTTATATCTTTAAAAAAAAAATTTTTATACATCTTTAAGTTTTTTATTCTTTATTTTCACTGCGAGGGTTAAGAGCAATCATGCTGACTAAGCCGCTTACTAAGCAATTTATCTTAATGAGAAACTTTTTGGCTTTTCAAACCACAAACTTTTTTTAGTATAGACCTTCTAGTTATAGAAATATAAAGCTTTGAAAATAACAACCTTTTTGATTTCTTTTTTTTCTTGTCACCCCTCTGTATCTAGCCCTTTAGGTTGAGAAAGCACGTTAAACTACAATAATAATAAAACTACTAAGTTTTTATAAGCAGCTTACTAGTAATTATGTTGATAAAACTAGCGCGTTTATGACTAAAAAATATCACGACCTGGTACCTAGCCGCGCTCGCACCGCTCTGCTACAGCAAACAGGAGGATTTCCACGGGCATGGCGTCGGCCTAAGTCCTGACAGATCGAACATTGTTTTCATTATCGGTGCCAAGGACGTTGCTGGAGTAGCTGCCACACACATCGCGTTCCGGTGTACAGATCGAAAGACAGTAGAAATGTTCCATGAGGATGCGGTGAAAGCAGGTGACAAGGACAATGGGAGACCAGGCTGGAGGCACCAATTTCATCCAAAGTACTACGCTGCGTTTGTAATGCACCCTGTTGGGTGAATGTCGTCGCCAGCCAGCTATCTCCCGATGTCCTGACTGAGTTTCAGAAACAATGTAGAAGTCGTGGATCACGGTGTGCTGCGGTAAGTGCAAGCGATTCAGGGGCGCAGTTACCTTCGCATTGTAATCAAGCGTCAAGAAGAGCAGCCATTTATGATTGAATTCGTTCAGACCGCATCATTATATGTTCGTGCGCAACCTGAACTGAAGCCGTTTCCATACCGCCTGCCCGTTTGACTGTTGCCAAGACCTAGCTGTGTTGACAGCTCTTTCCACCCAAATCAATTTCCTGCCTTCTCAACACCATCGCTGCTCGCGCATCATGCCAATGATGCCCATATCAGACCGCTTGCAAGCTCTGCTTGATCGGGCTCGCGAGGCCAACAAAATCGAGAGCAATCGCGTCTCACTCGAGGAATTCCTCGCCGGTCTTCACCAAGAAGACCAAGATTCCAACGGGGAGCAGCTGGAACAAGTTCAGGCGAGTTTGCGTAGCCTAGTCATCTACCGCTGCTGATTGAATAGCTTGCAATTTACAAAACGCTCCTAGGCTTTTTCAACGAACGTAACACAGCCACTTTGGTCTCACAGACCACGCAAGCCATCGCCGCGTCAACTTCAAGCGCGACACAAACAGACGCGGCGACAATCACCCTATGGGGTCTACTGCCCAAGGCTCGCCATGAAGCCTACTACCGCGGCTTTGACGCTGGGAAAGACGAAGGACATGTTCGAGGCGACAAACAGGGCAACAGCACCGGCATGACAGAAGGCTTGGCAATTGGATTCGAACAGGAGGCGGAGGGATTAAAGATGGGCTTAGAGCTGGGCAAGGAAGTCCATACCCAGCGCGGCATCGACATAGGAAGAAAAGCTAGTTATTCTAATGGCCTCGCTGAGGGCATGAGGCAGGCGAGAGAGGAGATGAAGAATCTCGGTGAAGAACACAACAGAAGGCACAAGCTGCAGGAAGACACTACAGAAGAAATGATCGTGGTGAAGCTGCCGCCAGCGCCGACCGCAAGCATTGCCAAGAAGAGGAACGAGGAAGTAGGCAAGCCCAAGCCCAAGAGTAGCGGTGTTGACCCGTTTGCGTCGCTGTTGGGTCTGGTGCTTAAGAAGTAGGGGTGGAACAGGACGAAATGGAGGAGTTGCATAGTTGAGTACGATACCCAGGGGAGCCAGTCAAAGCATAGCCAGTATTTCTTCAAATACTTCTAGGCAACTACACCGTTATCCCATGTAGAACATTGCAGACCATGTACACGTAGCAACTACGGCTCTCTGCTCCTTCTGGCATCCCAAACTATCGTGGAGCCGGTGGTATGTGGCGCACGCTCGATGTTACAACATTGGCTACCTCAACAGGCTTCTAGTGTAGCCTAGCTCTTGTACGAACCTTCAAGCTTGTAAGAAAGATACCCATCGAGGAAGCGGAACCAAACACGGCACATGCATCGTAAATCTTACGAAGAAGAAGCTAGATTTTCTGGTTTTGGCTATGAATGTCGACGACCGAAGCGAGTGAGCAGGTTATCCAGCGCATCAGCTTCATCACTTGCATGGCTCTACATTCACCGCCAAACACGTAAAGCGCGTGTTCAGAACTTCTGGCGTCGCGGCTGATGATGCTATACGTTCTCTATCGCAACGAGAATCTTCCGTACCGCTTCGGAAAGAGGATATACCTCGCTATGCCAGGCCAAGCTGCGACGGCTCTCTTCGTCCGTATGTCATTTGGTTCACCAAACCGATTCCGCAAATCCTGTATGCTCCATTAACACGAATGGGTCAGCTCTTCGCAAACGATTGGCACTATGCTGGTCATCAGTACGACCGCTTTTGTCTACCCCGCTACCTCGTACGTTGAAGCAGTCCGTTGCAAAGATGCAAGGGTGGCAGTTGTTGATATCGAAAAGGAATACGCAGGCTTACTGGGGCTGGAAAGAGCAGGATTGGTACTTTTAGGGCGATGCGGCTGTGATAATGCCTGAGTTTCTGAAGTCGGTGATTGTGCTTATGCACAGTCACAGCGGAGACTTCAACGTGCACAGGCGAAGGGCAGCGCTAGCAGAATCACGGTTGAGAACGCTGCATCAGATTGTCGTTATCACCATTAGTGACACAAAGTAAGAGGAATGATTATCCATACATATGCTAGCTTCCCTCAGCGGACCTGGAATCTTTACGAGTGGTAAGCAATGATGAAGGGAAAGGCTCTCGATCCGAACTTACGTGGACTAGCGCTGGAGAAGGGTTCTATATCGCCGATTGGAGGTGTGGTAAGTTGCAGAATATTCGGCAAGAGGTGTATGAGGAGGCCGCGAGACTGTAGCTTTTGCATAGCGCTTTCACACGTTTTCTTCACGTCACTCACTTCACAGGTAAACTTTGTATGTAAACAGCTAAAAGTAGCAAGAGACAACTAACCAGTCAATGATAGTACAGTGAATACCATCTCTTCGCCGCCTTACTACTCTTGATAATTCTACATTGATTCCCAATAAGTAAATCCGTCGTGAAACCTCACCCTCCAAAATGTTGCGGAAATTCTCATCCAAGTTATCCGCTCGTCACTCAGCTGACTCACCTACTCAAAGTTCCCGCTCCTTGCAGGAAGCTTCACATTCTTCAGCCCAATCCGCTCACTCCTTACACCAAACCTCACACGCATCAACCCCAGCACGAAAACCATCATTTTACAATTCCCGCTCGTCTGCCCAAACCCCACGCATCTCGGGTCAATCGCCTTACTCTACTACCAGTAGAACACCACATACCTCTGATCAAGCTCCCTACTCCACAGTCCCCACACACCGTTCGTCCACCCAATCTAGAAAACCTTCAACACAAACCCCACGCTCCTCCGCCTCCGCACCTCGCAACACGGCCAAACACGCCCTAAGCCCCCCACCAAGTACCCCTTACGACTACACCGCCTGGGCCGAACACGACGACCTCCTCCACTCCCTCACCGTCCGCGCCTCGGACCTCGACCAGCTAGCCCTCGCTGCAGAAGCCCGATGGAAAGCCGCCGAGGCCTTGTTGCGTCCGTCCGAACATCACACCATCGGCCGGGCAGCCAACATGTCTACGCTACGGGACATCCACCTTTTGTTAGCGCGGATCGATTGGCTGGCGAGGGAAGAGCGGAAGTGGAGAGATGAGTGGATGCCGAGGAGCCCGAGGGAGAAGTATCCAGCTTGGGGGAGTGTGTATTCACATGTCATGGGTGTGGGGATGGGCGAAGGGCTGAGGCCGTGGAATGTGGTCGAGGAGTTGAGTGTGAGGGTTGAGAGGTTGTTGGAGAGGGCCAGGGAATTGTGAATGCGGAATGTGTGGTGTGGGCGGGTCTGGTGTTCTCGTTATTGTATAGCATCACTATCTTGAGAATAAAATACGGTATCGAATCGGAATATGCCGTAGAGTGGGGATTGGTGCTCAGAACACTGAACCACGACAAGCATTTTCATCACCTGCTTCGGGTACAGGAGCATTGTTGCCTCTACTTGCAAACTTTTTTTTTCTCTGCTTGTACAAACGTTTACGTTTTATTGGATTGATGTCGGCCTGTTGATCAAGCGGCGATTCAGTGTTGGGGTCTCGCAAGGTTCTCAATACGTGTTCTGTCCTCCAAGAGCTGCAGTCTAGTTTATTTTCCCGCCATGCCAGCCGCTGTCGCGTCCGGCTTCAGATTCTTGACGTATTCTTTGACACGTGGATTCGTGGAAATCCCTAAACCCGGGCCTCGTCGAATGAGTCCATGAGCTAAATACCGGACACCCATCTAACGGAAGCATCTAGCGTTCTTCGGCGACTTGCCAACCTAGTCCTGGTCGTACGTGCGGTCTAACGTTCATTGGGTCGCTGTCGGGACGAAGAGGTGTCAGCGAGTTCAGGGCTGCTGGAGGACGGACAGAAGACCTCAGATTGCGACGGGCACGCACCTTAAGTGGACTTGCACGTTGCTAAGCAGCGGAATGCGGGGACTCCGCCATCGCGATGATGACGCCAACGCCCGTGTCCCGTAGCACATCAGCTCGCTTACGTCGCCACCTCCGTTTCAACCCTGCGACCTTCGACGCCTTCTGCATTTCCCCTGAAGCTCCACAACCTCTAGTCCATCCTAGGGCCAACACGCGAAAGCAGCGCGACAAGTACTTTGGCCAATACTACCGCCTAGATGGCAATGTCGACGGTCAGGCCGATGGTCCAAGGTTCCGCAGCTTCCTGATCCGGGTCATTGGCCGTTTTCTGTACCCCGCCGACAGCTCTCAGGCGTCCACGAGGTGCACCCAATGCCTCCAGCTCGGTCCGAGAGATCGCCAGTTGTAAGACGATCATCTAGGTACATCTTTTTTAGTGGATTCATGACGGTCCGGGGCGATACCGTCGTTCTTCGTCCACGCTCCGGCTTCCTAGCATCGTCGACCCTTGTGCAGAGGCGCGGAAGTCATCCCACAACGTCCTGCAAGCGCGACTCGGAGTCGAGGGACCATTGTGGCGTAAGCTGAAGGACCGTGTATAGCCTTGTGATACCTGCTCGTGGCGCGTCTATAAATCTAGCAGCTGGCCTCGTCCAGACAAAACATCACAGCCTGACAACTCCAACCATCGAGCTGGTCAGGATGCTGTTCTTCAACTTCATTACCACCGCTCTCTTCTACTTCACTTCTCTTGTCGCAGCGGCCGACACGAGCGCCTGGAAGTCTCGAAGCATCTACTTCGTTCTCACCGACCGCATCGCTCGCAGCAGCAGCGACACTGGTGGTGGAGCATGCAGCAATCTCGGCAACTACTGCGGCGGAACTTTCAAGGGCCTTGAGTCCAAGCTCGACTACATCAAGGGATTAGGATTTGATGCCATCTGGATCACTCCAGTCGTTTCAAGTACCTTATTCCTCCTCAACACGTGGATATTTCGCACTAACGAAACACACAGACAAGGCTGCTGGATACCATGGCTACTGGGCTGAGGATCTATACTCGATCAACTCAAACTACGGTTCTGCTGCCGACTTGAAGAGCTTGGTCAGCGCCGCTCATGCAAAGGTAAAACCAAGACAGATGACCCTCAGGCTATACACATACTGATTCTTTGCAGAGCATCTATGTCATGGTCGATGTTGTTGCCAACCACATGGGTCCAGGTGCGGCTACGAACAACAAACCTTCGCCACTGGACCAGGCCTCCTCATACCACTCCGCCTGCGACATCAACTACAGCAACCAAGGTAGTGTCGAGCAGTGCCAAATTGCCGGCCTTCCCGACCTCAACACCCAGTCCACCGAGATCCGCAACGTGCTCAACACTTGGGTTTCTTGGCTCGTCAAGGAATACAGCTTCGATGGCGTTCGAATCGATACCGTCAAGCACGTTGAGAAAGACTTCTGGCCCGGTTTCTCCGCCGCAACTGGCGTGTACAGCATCGGCGAAGTGTTTGACGGCAACCCAACCTACCTTGCGGAGTATGCCAGGCTCATGCCTGGTCTTCTGAACTACGCAACCTACTACCCTATGAACAACTTTTACCAGCAAAAGGGTTCAGCTCAGGCGCTTGTAGACATGATGAACACCGTCAGCAACACCTTTCCCGACCCATCCGCTCTGGGTACCTTCCTGGATAACCATGACAACAAGCGCTGGTTGAATGTGAAGAACGACCAGACTCTGCTCAAGAACGCGCTCGCTTATGTCGTCCTTGCGCGAGGGATTCCCATCCTCTACTACGGTACCGAACAAGGCTACGCCGGCGGTGATGACCCAGCCAACCGGGAAGACCTATGGAGAAGCGGCTTTAACACCAACGCGGATCTCTACCAGGCCATCAAGAAGCTCACTGCTGCGAGGAAGTCTGCAGGAGGTCTTGCTGGTAACGACCACGTCCACTTGTATGTGGCGGACAACGCCTATGCCTGGAGCCGTGCAGGTGGCAACCTTATCGTTCTCACCACAAATGCTGGAAGCACTTCTAACCAGCAACATTGCTTCAACACCCAAAAGGCCAACGGCAAATGGAGCAACGTCTATGGAAATGGCGCTGCGGTGACTGCCGACGGCAGCGGCAGGATCTGCATGACCATGAGCAATGGCGAGCCCATCGTTCTTGTTGCTGGAGCTGCTACGCCAACCACCGGTACCACTCTCACCACTAAGACTGCCAGTGCGACTGCTACGTCAACTGCATGCCCGACAGCTGTCTCGGTTTCTTTCACACACCGCATCACTACTGTTCCTGGCGATACCATCAAAATTACCGGCAACACGGCGCAGCTGGGTAACTGGACACCAGCCAACGGTCTCACTCTTTCAGCAAGTAGCTATACCACTAGCAACCCAGTCTGGACCATCACAGTACCATTTACAGCCGGGTCAGCGATACAGTACAAGTTCGTGAAGATCAGCAGTAGCGGAACGATCACCTGGGAGAGTGATCCGAACAGAAGCTATACCGTTCCTACATGCCAGGCGAGTGCTAGCCTTAGCAGCTTGTGGCAGTAGTTTGAATATATATATACATGGCTTCGTATCGCGGAACGTTTGGCGAAGGTTCGTAACAGAAATATGGTAGCATGGGATTTATTTCTAAGATCATCATGGTTTCGTGCCTTGATTCTTTCGGTAACTCACTTTTCCGACATACACAGTATGACTTCATTTTAATTGGTGAAGCTTTCATTATGTTGTGCATCAGTATTTTTGACACAAAGCCGGATTCATTAGCTGTTTGCTGCGATGATGGCGATTGGAAGCAGCACTATAACACCCACATGTCAAGCCAAGACCTTCGTCCGGTCCGCAATAACCGCGACTCAAAACGATGTTGGCATTGGAGAGCGCGATAGCCCAAAAGAGTAATGTGGTCACTTCACTGTTAGCTCTTGCGCACTGGCTAATCCCTGGTTTTGATTCATAAACCCTCACCCGTCGCAGAACCCCGTCCGCATTCCTCTCAGCCATCTACTTGCCATTTTTGTTTCAACTCTTCTCCCACGTGCAAGGAGACCCTAGGCATCTCACCCTCAGCTTGCTATTCAGACAGCCAAGCGTTCAAACATGTTTCGTAGCCGTGTTCCCTGTTTATTCTAATGATGCTGGCTTTTGCAGGGTTGCGGGGTTCCGGAACACTACATGCCATGGAACAGCTTTCAGCTTTCGAGCACCTACGGCTAGGTATAACGTCGGTTCAATAACATCGTTCTTGCGGTAAGTTCGCGAAGCGCAAAACATGGAGCGCGCACATGACGTCATAGTATGCAGGATGCTTTTAAATCACTTCATTGCGTGGTTCGATCGAATGGAGCTGCTTGTTGAACAGAGTCGGGGTGATGATCTTTGTAGTGTCACTGTCAAGCTGTGGCAAAATGCTGCTCAAGGTACTAATGTCCTCGATACCCTGCTCATGTTGAAGCTGTACAATACATGGGGTTTTCGCGGAGACTGGAAGTAGGCGAGGTGGAGGTGGAGGTGGAGGGGTAAAGGCTAGGAGTACTTACGTAGTGGCTCGCTTTGAGTTGGTTTTTGCCGTCTATCTATAGTTTGTTCCACATTTCATGATGATCGCTCGTTGTTTCTCCATACCCTAACCCCACCGTGCTTCTAAATTTACCATTTCTTTGTATGGCACTGTTTACAGCCTTGTGGCTCTGAGCAACCAGTCCGCGAAAGGTAGACTCCACCTCTGCCCTATCAGTCTATAGACCTTCACGCTAGCCATCGTCCAGCCAGAGGCGCACGTTGAGATTTTTTTTTATCACGTTGGTGTCCAAGAATCTAGAATCGCAAGGACTGTATCAAGTTAACATGGTCAGCCAGCATTCGAAGAGACGATTACAGCAATCATGGGGGTTGGCGGGTGTGTTTTACAATGATTGTGATAAGGACACGTACGCACGTGGTAGGTACCTAGGTAGGTACGTACTGTGGGAAGCTAGCCTTGTCAGGAATGTTTAGGCAGTTTGATCGGTTTCAACCAGTACAAAATTTGGCGTAGCGCAAGCGAGCTTGTTCCAGAAAGACGAAGTTTGTTCAAGCGAGAATCTCCGAAATAGACTTTGTGGCTTAATTATCGTGCCGATCCCCCCTCACTGTGGTTAGCGGGGATTCAGCGCGTCCCCAGGGTTCTGTATGTTGACGCCAAGATGCGAAACACGACATCCGACCTACTCGAGTAGGTCAACCGCATAGCTATTTTTTTTCTAGGACTCTGGGACACCTGTGCGGCAGTGACGTCGCGTTTCTATGCAATTGGTGTCGGATGCAAGATGAGATCTAAACTGCAGCAAAACATCTGCCAAAAGCATCCATCCTCCGATGAACATGCGCTACAGTATGTATGTTATCACTATTTGCTCACGAGGTCGTTCGAAGTAACACTGTCAGAATATGCTTTGCGGGACTTGTTTGCTATGGTGAAAGCAAGATCATCGCGATACACCTGCAAGACATACCGTGTCTGTGCGCGTTTTGGCCATGTTCGAGTTTTGGCCACCCCAACACAACAACCACCTACACGAATCGCGTCATAACTCCACTAATATGGATCTAATTCAGGAAGCAATTGAAGCAATTGAATCGCGCGCACTAGGCGCATCTTTCTCGTATACAAAGTTTGCAGAAAAGTATAGTGTAGGTCGTCGTACGCTCGCTCGAAGACACTAGGGCCTAAACTAGCTATACAAACTCGCCTATCGACTCCTTTACCTACACTAAGAAACTAAGCTCTTACAGTATATTACTACGCTTACTAAACGACGTACACTGCCTATACAAGTAATAATACGCAACTTTGCCTTATCTTTAGCTAGTAGAGAGGTTTTAGAAAGCTAGGTTACTTACTTTATTAACAGGAATCCTACCTATCTTATCTTACGCTAGTAGGCAGGAATAGATTGTAATTGCTACAAAGCTAATTTAGAGGCTAAATATAGCCTCTATTTTAAGCTACTACATAAGAAGATAAGGGAATACAATATAAGGCCTTCTTAAATCTTTAATATAGATACGAAAGGCTTTATAATTAGAGTAACTAGAAAGTTAAAAAGAGTGTTTAACAAGAAGATATACGATTAAAAAAAAGTAACAGCTGTAACTTAGGACAGTTCTAGAGAGTAAGTAACTATTCTAGCCTGCGTTTATTTAGACAGTACAGCTCTATCTTTAGCTCTTATCTTTTAGTTAGCTGTTAGAGCTCTAAAATTGAGCTAAGTTAAGGATATTAATAACAAAAAGCACTTAGTATTTGTTAGCTTATCTCCTTCTAGCTAGACTAACAATAATATAAGTCTAGCATAGCTTAAGGAGGGTTTTAAGAGAGAGACTAGACAGAAAGCTTATTTAAGATACTAATTACTCTTCCTTAATAGCTATAGATCCTACTTAACTATAGATTTTATTAATTACTATAACAACTACAAGATCCTATTAGTTGTATTTCCTCCTTATTTAACTTATACGCTTTAACTGCTTAACGTTAGATTATTTAAGCTTCTCTTAACTGCCTACTTAACTAAGCTTTTATCCTACCTTTATAAAAGCTAAGAGCTCCTACTAATAGTAAAAAGAGACTTCTTTCTCCTCTTTTAGAGGGCCTAGGGTACTGCTTTTAAGGAGGAGACTATTAGAAAGTCTTTCTAGGTAACTAGAGTCTATCTACTTAATCTTAAGGTTATCTTTTAAAGATTCTGTAAAGAGGCCTTTAGTTTAGATAAATCCTTAGCTTCTATACTTAGTAGAGATAATTAGCTTAAAATAGAGACTCTTATACGCCGTTTAGTGCAAGATTAGAGTACTAAGGAGGTAAAAAAGCTTTGTTAAAGTCTCTACTATATTTTAGCTTAAAATAGTATTCTCTATAGAGAGATACAAGGCTTAAAAGAAGCTTTTTTAGTTAAAAAGAGACACTAAAAGAAGAGCTATACTCTCTAACTTAACAACTCTTAGGAGTACTATAGTAGTGCTGTTTTCTAGTCGCCTAAGAAGGTCTATTAGGCTTAGGACAACGAGGTAGTTTAATAATATAAACAACAACTACTATAACTCTAAAAAGCTAAGAGGTCTTATTTAAAAGAGCAAGCTTAATTATATAAGGCTTAATAAGCTAATGAGAGGCGTATTAAGAGGGAGAGGCTTAAGGAGGTGAGGGAGAAAGAGAAGGCTAAAAAGGTAGCTAGAAGGAAGCGTTAGAAATCAGCTCGCGATGCTTAAAAAGCTATACAACTGTCCTAAAAGGGTAAGCGTAAGGCCTTACAAGCCTCTACTTAAAAGTAGAAGCGTTAAAAACGTATTGTTGTTAATTTATCTTATGTTAAAGCTGAGGTAGCTGCACTAGCTGCCCTAGCGCGCACCACCCGCCGCGGGCGTAGCGTCAACTTACTAAGTAAATATAAGTAGCACAAATTGATTGCAATGATATATATACTACAACTCTACAAAATCTCGCGATACTAGCTATTAGTGGTGGCTGTACAGCCTCATTTTTCTAAAATCTCTGTTTGTTGGGGTGGCCAAAACTCGAACATGGCCAAAACGCGCACAGACACGGTACCGGCAATCTCCATGGCCAGGTGCGTAAGCTAATTTTAGAGTTCAATCAAAGGCACTATTCACAACTCACCAACGTCGACTTTTCTAGAGATCAATCAGAATCAACCGGATCCTAAGGAAACAACCCGAAGGAATTGATTGCGACACTTTTCAAAGCCTGCAGCGAGGGCGCCAGCTCGCGAGAGAGGGTGAAAGAGTCGCCTACCCCCCTCTTTAGAGGAGCGAAAAAAAATTATTTTCTTCAAAAGCTTAGGCTAAATACTAAGGCGTCTTAAGCTAATTAAGATTAAGGAGCTTATTAAAGCTTAACTAAATTAAGAAATTGCATTAACTTAAAAAAAATAACAAAAAACAATTTGCTTCTAAAGATCTAGGAGGAGTAAACAAAAGGCAAATAGAGATAGAGGAAGACAATATAACAACGCCGCGCTAAGAAAGGCAAAATATAGAAGAACTTTAAAGGCCAACTTATATTTAAATAAGAAGTAATTTTTTTCCTTTTATTAGACTTATTCCTTAATATCTTATTAGAAATAAAACACTAAAAGCTACCTTAGTAGAAAAGGCTCTTAAGATAGCTAGGAACCTAGTAATCTAAGCAGCTAATCTAGCTAAAAATAATTCTACTTAGCAATTAAGTCTCTTAGACTTAGTAGAAGTCTTTAGAGACTATACTAAAAATAGCAAAGTAAACAAGAAGAATACTGCTATTTTAGCAGACTAGATATTAAGTCTTTTAAACGTCTTAAGAGAGTTAAAAGAGAAAATTAAACGTATTAAGAAACTAATTAACAAACACACCTATCTAGAACACGCCTATTGCTACTACAGCGACCTTCGCTACTATAGCAGGTAACAACAAAGATTAACTGTAGATAAATATCTAAAAGACGCAAAAACTAAAGGTTATTAGCCTAAAAAATTTGCTAGCTAGTTCTAGTTAGCAAGACTCTAGCTACATTTAATGCCTTTAAACTTAAAAAAAATTTTAACAACGCTTTTGCAACAAAAAGAGGCGTGTAATTACTTATAGTTGCTTTAATCGCATTATCCTCTAAAGACAACAAAATAATTATAACTACACTAGCCTTTAAAGCTAAATACCTCTTAGAGAATTAGGCTATATAGCAAGATATTACAACTTTTAAAGCTGCCTAACTTATTACGCTATAGTTTAAGGTTGTTATCTATAAGCTACTTATAAACTATAGTCTAGAGGTTATAAAAGAAGAAATTAAAACCTTTAACAAAAGCCTAAAAGTTATAGGTAATTCTTTTTAGCTTACGCCTAAGGATAAAAGAGAATACTAGAACTTTAGCTTAGCATACGTAGCATTTTGCTACAAAGAAAGAAGCCTAAAAAGCTATTGTAAGTAAACTTTATATCTTAAGGCAAAGCCTTAAAGTAAAGAAACTATAAGTTATTAATATCTTAAAGTAATGCACTAAATGCTAAGGATTTAGCTACCTTAAGGTTAGATGCTTAAAATTAGCCTACTAAATTTACAGCAAAGTTTACTACACTAGCTAATATAAGTGCAAGTCTTATGCTAGTCAAAAAAAACTTTGTATCTACACTATATTTAAGTATACTAATTACAGTAGACTTTATACAGCAAACAGCTAAAAGTATAAAATCCTACAAGCTAGGACAGCTAGAAACAATTATACTAATTAGTATAATTAAAGTCCTACAAATAATTGTTAATAGAAGTAGCCCTACTATAGAAAGCGCAATTGACTTAGCTATTACAGCAAATACTACAATTATTGTAATATAAAAGCCTTAGTTAATAAGAAGACCTTATAAAAATACTAAGTCAATTGCTTATCTAGACTTTACGCAAATACTACTAATTTATTAAAGCCTATAACTTAGAACTTTATTTTATATTTAAAAGGATTTAGAAGTAGAAGTCAATCCTTAAATTAGCGACGACAACGACTTTTAAGCTATTTTAATACAACTTAACACAAGAAAGATCTACGTCTATAATATTTACAATAAAAAGAGCCTAAGACAAGGGCTAAATATAACAATAATCTAAAGACGCCTCCTAAGAGAGCTAATTAAATCACATTTAATTATCCTAAAAGATTTTAATTGCTACTACTCTAGAAAGAGCCTACAAGAATGCAACCTAAATTAACAAGCAAAGAATTTAGTAAAGTAGGTTAATAACTAAAACTTATCTCTATTAAATACTATAGGAGTTAGCACTTTCTTTAAAGCTTATATGCAAAAAGAGAGCGGACTTAACCTTACTTTTTTAACAAGTAATATAGCTTCTATAATTATAGACAAGCAGGTTATCTCTAAAGTTAGATTAGACTATCATGCTATCTTGTTTAGTATTGTTAACTAAGGGCAGCTACCTAGCCAGCCAAAGAAGTACAACACAAAAAAAACAAATTAGAATCTTTTTAATACTACCTTATAGAAAGAGATAGCCTAAGTAAAGCTAGAAGATTAATTACTAGCCTTACTACACGCCTTAAACTACCTCTTAAGACAATTACTTCTAGGCCTTAATAATCTTTTTGAGAAGAGGCTAGATAAAATAGCAAAGGATCTTACAATAATAATTTAATAAGCGCTTAAGAGATCTACTCTCTTTACAAACTAAAAACTAAAACTGAAGCCTTAGTAGACTAGCAATCTAGATCTCTTTAAAGCTATCCTAAGCAGGACCTCTTAAGATTACAAGCAAGCAGCAAGAAGAAAAGACAACACGCTATACTTATAGAAAAGAAATTACCTGCTAGCTAAAAACAAGTACCTTAGAGCTATCAAGAAAACTAAACTCAACTATTAAGAGTAATTCCTCTAAAACAAATTACTTAAAGAGATATTTAAAGCAATAGTCTATACAAAAAACAACCTCTTAACAAGAATCCCTACTATTAGAGGCAAAGAATCTTTTAGAGAGAAGTGCTAAACCTTTAAAAAGAAGCTATTTCTGCACCCTCCTTCTACTCCTCTTTAATTGCTTAATAATTACTAAAGAAACCTTAATTAGGAGTAGCTAATTTTATCTATAAAGGAGCTCTACACCGCCTGTTAGAAAATAAAAGCTACCTTACTAGGACTAAATAGAATTAGCTAAGAAGTTATCTTAATTTATTTTTAAGGTATCAAAGGTGGTGGTTGTTGTTGTAGTCAAAATGGGTTTTCTAAAAAAGTGAAAAGCTGCTGCCCTCTACTAATTAGTCGCAAAAGTCAAAAAAAGATTGTGTGTAGTCGACGAAATTCGAACGGTGAGTGGATGAGGTCCACGCGCTAAGCGCTCAGAGTAGAAAAGCTCAGACCACCGAGTGAAATTAGGGTCAAAAAATTTGCTAAAGGTACTAAAAAACGACACCAATTGAAACGTGTTCAACGGCGATTGCCAGCCTATAGCTGGCAACAAGATTGCGATGGAGGTGGAGGAGGTGGAGGTGGAGGAGGGTAAGGACACGTACGTTACCGCAGCGGGAGCCTGCAATACTTCATAAAAGCTCCCTGCCTGCTGCTTCTCACCTTCAGGATTTCCCACACCACACGGTACCGCATACGGAAAGTTATCTTAAAAGTATACAATTACTAACTAAGCATCTTCTTTAAGGTATACTTAGCCTTGTTTAACCTAGGATACTAACTAAGGTGCTAGCAAAAAGCAAAAAGAGTTATCTTTAAAAAGCCTAACAAACTAAACTACTTAATCCTAAAGGCATATAAAGTTATCTCCCTCTTATACTGCTTTAAGAAGGCACTAGAAAGGCTCTACTTAAAAAGATTAAGTATCCTAGCAGAAACAACTAACCTACTCCACCCCTCCCAAACAGGAGGCAGGTTAAAGAAATTAGCTATTAACGCAAGACTCCTTTTTTATAATAATATACAACAACAGAGAAAGAAAAACAAAGTTACTTTAATAGTCTTTTTAGACATCAGAGGCGCTTTTAACTATTTATCTAAAAACAAGCTTTTAGAAAATATAAGCAACTAGCAGCTACCTATATACCTCCTATTATAGACAAACTTGTTCTTTACAGAAAGGCTTTTAAAGTTATCTTTTAATAGGCAAACAGAGAACCTACAAAAAGTTAATACTAGTACACCTTAAGGGAGCCTAGCCTCTCCTATCTTATTTCTAATCTACACGAAACTGCTATTCTAATTAATTACAGCAAACAACAATATATACTCTTTATCCTATATAGACGACCTTCAAATCTTAATATTAACAACATCTATTAAGAAAAATATTAAACTGCTTGAAAAGAAGTTAGTAAACCTCTTTAACTAAGCAAAGAAGTTAGCTATTAAGTTTAATAGCTTAAAAACAGAATTAGCAAACTAGACAAGATCAAGTAAAGATATAAATAGAGTTCTTACGCTACTAACTTAAGAGACCTTTTAGCTAAAAGGACTAGTTAGGTAGCTAGGTATCTTCTTTAACAATACTTTAAAGTTTAGAGACTACTGCTATATAAGAGTACAACAAGCAAACTAGGCCTTTTTCCCGCCTAATTAGGCTAGCTAATATTAATAAAAGCTGCTTACTAAAGGTAATAAGGCAGTTATACCTAGCGTGCATTACTAGCGTAGCTAATTACAGATGCTAGCTATTTTAAAAAAGCTAAAAACACGTTCTTAACAGCAGGCAAAAACTTTAAAACTAAGTCTATAGAAAGATCTTAGGGACTTTAAGATCTTCCCCTATAATGCCTAGTAAGGTAAAAGCCGCTCTATTTCTACCTAGAGTTAGGCTAGACAACAGTATAAGGAGATACGCCTTTAGGTCTACTTTATTAGATCTAAACTACCCTCTAAATGCTGCTATTAATAACAATAAAGGAGAGCAACTCAATTAAATACAACTATCTATTACTTTAGCCCTCTTAGACAATATAGAGGAAATACAACACTACGCCTTTACACTATAGAACGCTAGGACTCCTTACAAGGTCCTTATATTAAATAAGCTAAAAAAGATTAAAGCAGAAAGCTATAAGAAACTATTAGTAGACAACAACCTCCTATTAATATACTTAAATGCCTTAGCTACAAGGGATAGCAAAGGAATAGGCGTAGGTGTTGCCTTCTAAAAGAGAGCTACTCTTTTTAAAGAACTACAAGCAAATATAAGAAATAACTAGCTAGTTTATAATAGTAAACTTAAAGGTATTACCTTAAGGCTAGAGACAGCAGTTAGCCTATTAAGCATATGCTAAAATGTTAATATCTACGCAGACAATTAGGCAGCTTTATTTTAAATGAAAAACACCTTAAACAACCCTAGCTAAGAGTAGCAGATTAGGTGTATTAGAGCAGCAACTTAACTAGAAGAAAAAGGCATTACCCCTACACTACATTAGGTCCTAGGACACTAAGATATACTAGGAAACGATTAAGTAGACCTTCTCGCAAAAGAGGCTACAAAAATAAACCCTTTAATAAATAAAATAAGCTTAGCAGTTGTTAGCTCTTAAATTAAACAACTAGCTAATGTTAATTAGCTAAGCCTCCTTAAGAACTAAAGGAAAAAAGCTACTACTAAGAACCTAAGCACCTACTTAGCAACCTTTAAATAGAAAATAAGGAAACAGATACTTATCCTTTCTACTAGGAGAGATATATCTAGCTCTTTCTTTTAATTAAAACTAGGTTATAGCTACCTAAAGAGCTATCTATTTAAGAGAGGCAAAGTAGAATTTAAAACTTGCCTATGCAATTTTAGAGCTACTTAAGACACAGCTTATATAATCCTTAGGTGCCAATTATATAAGGATAGTAGAGCTATACTTTAAAACTCCTGTACAGAGCTAATCTCTCTACAATATCTTTTCTAAATAGAAGCGGGTATTAAGGCTACGATAGCCTTTATTCAAGAAACTAGGGTTAGTACACAGGCCTAGTACAAAGAAAACTCTGACAACTAGATGTAATCGTCTATCTAGGCGATCAAGCTCTAAGCACCCCTACCCTCTCCTCCCCCTCTTCTCCTCCTTCTCCTCCCCTTTCTCTACCTCTACCCAATAGGCTAAGAGCCTCACCTTTACTCAGATAAACCACCCCTTGTAAATTACTCAAAAGATAGAAAAAACTACATAGATACCTGCAGGCCTCGGCCTGCACGTCTTATATAGCCCTTCAGGCTGAGAAAGGACGTTAAACTACAATAAAAAAAA
This sequence comes from Alternaria sp. 'sect. Undifilum', assembly GCA_024321975.1. Taxonomy (NCBI): domain Eukaryota; kingdom Fungi; phylum Ascomycota; class Dothideomycetes; order Pleosporales; family Pleosporaceae; genus Alternaria; species Alternaria sp. 'sect. Undifilum'. The sequence goes on from JAJJZI010000003.1 coordinate 2,165,733, forward strand.
TCTCCATGGCCAAGCCGATTAGCCTGACCTGTCAAGACTTCATATTGAAACCAACTTCTTTCACGAAAGCAACTCACATGGTGCAGTAAGTACACAGAGCTCTAACAGCGTCTTGGCGAGAGTTTTGCTGCACCATTCATCCTTGCGACATAGGTTCGCGGTCGGCGCAAGACGTTGGGTATATAAGAAGCTGATAAGTACTCCTAAATGTTCATAATCACAGCGATCAAGTCTTCAGTCTTTACTACTACTACATTCATTCATTCATTCATTCATTCACAAGCCAGTTCCACTCGCTACACCACTCGTTCAAAATGAAGTTCCAACTCATCACTGCTCTCCTTGCTGGCGCCGCCGCTGCTGTCCCTACCCAACCCCAAGACTCCAACAAGTCGCTGGACAAGCGTCTCGACCCTCTTACCCTCGCTATCGTCGGTGGCGTTACCTCCGGTCTTGTCGGTGTTTCCGGAAACGAGGCCCTTCGCACCATCAAGAACGTTCATAACTGGAACGAAGTAAGCCGCAACCCCCCTCATCCATTGTACTCAACATTTTAGCTTACTGTGCTACTTTCTAGGCACGCGAAGCTTTCACCAGAGGCACCGTCAGACAGATGTACACGCGCGCCCGAGCCGGCGAGTCCGCCGTCTGCTACAACAAGGGCTACACGATCTCCAAGCCTAACCAGGTTCGCGAGCTCACCTCTGTCCAGTTCAAGTCGGGACTTTTGAACACCGACTACGACTGCTTCTACATGAAGGGCCCTGACAACAAGTTCACCTCCAACGGTGACGGTGGTTACATCAACGTAAGTACACACACCTACACAACATCTTTCGAATGGAAAAAAAAGTGCACAACTAACTCACACTAGCTCGCTATCATGTCCCACCCTGCTTGCAACTTCTTGGGCGCCTCATCTGACCTTTACTGCAAGTAGATGATTTATCTACGCCATGATGCCATTCTTCCTCAGTAGTCTTCGGGGTTTTACTAAGATGATCAAGCGAACTTCATAGCACACTCTTTCCGCGTTTCCTTTTTTTTATCCTGTACTTAGAGCGAATATACTCTTTGCTTTTTCCTCAACTTGTGTCTGGAACTGAACTTTGCTGAAAAGGTTTGGTGAAGTGTCCCCAGCGACGCTCTCGTCTTGAATCATTTAGTCTGATGGTGTGATTACTATGTGATGTGGAGATATGCGGAAAGAACTGATTTAAAAAAGAATTGGGTGACTGGAGTGCCGTAATCGATTGAGAAGAAATGATCGACCCATTGTGTTCTCGTGAAAGTGCTTTGAGATGAGAGAAGATTGCGTGGCGTACGGTTGCTTGAGACTCGTAGTTATACACACAGACACACACACTTCGCGGAAAAGAGGAAAGCCAGTGGAACGAGAGATGTGTTTGGAAGTATGCAAACGCCGAACACAGAATCTTCCAGCCGCCAGAGTTCAGGAAGGAAAGGAGGGCGCGGGAAAAAATGCCTTTCGTTCCTCAAGACACAGGAGATCGGTCCCTGGCGGACCCTCAAATACCTATCGGAACGAGCTTGACAAGCTAAGCCCTGAGTGTGATTTGTGAAAGAAAAAAATTAAGACAAGCGTTTGAGCGTCGATTTCAAATTCTACCCCATTTCTACGTCTTCTGTCGCGAATCGGCGTGGCGGAACCAAGGATGCTCGAGAGCCTCCCGCGCAATGATCCTCTTCGCCAGGTCCAAGTTTGTCATCTTCACAACTAAATCCCTGAGCTCTGCGTCCACGTAATGCCACAACGAAAAAGGCCTTCTCGGCCTCTCGGCATCAAAGTCACCCGCGAGAGCGATGAGGCGGTCTAAAAATACATTCTCCTCTCCAATGTGCAGAAGCAGGCCCTTAAAGCCGTCCTCGTCTCCGAAATAAAATATATGTCTCCGGAGAATATGCCACCAAGCATCATCCCCAGCCAGCTCTTCATCGCGCGCACGGAAGATCATGTCGTTGAGCATCACGTAGACGACTACCACCCCAAAGGAGAACATGTCGGACGACATATTCTGCCGGGCACGTGCCCAAGACTCCGGGCTTCGCCATAGCTGGTTTCCACAAAGGCAACCCTTGAGGTTCTTGCCAGGTGAGAGGAGTACTGCATCTTCCAAGACGGAGATCTGAACACTTTTGATGGCAAGATCGTCGCCAGTCGTCTCTTCATAGTCAAGAAGGATATTGTTGGGTTTGATATCTGGGAAGACGTCAGCTCCTTAATAATTTCAGGTGCTACGATACCACGTATCCGAAGTAGTACTCACTTGTGTGGATGATCCCTCTATCATGAAGCTCGGCTAGTCCAGTGAGAGCACTTCTGAGGATGCTTCTCCTCGTTTCCTTCGACAAGGGCCTCTGGCTAATTTGAAGGAGGTCGGCAGTCAGAAATTGATAGACAAATAGTTCGAAATTTGGAATGACGTCGATCACAGTCCGCAAGTTGGGACACGAAGCTAAATGTTTTTGCAGATCTTACTGGTAATCGAATTCGCCCGGTATCATGTTTTTAACGATGAAGTTTTCTCCCTTGTCACTTGGCACGGGTATTTAGCTTGAAGTCCGAATCACCACTTAGGATTCGGGACGTGCATACCTCGCCCGGTAAACACATAATAGCGGATCTCGTCGCTCAGAAAGAACCTCCTGGATGCTGTATGTTCGCCCTGAGCGGCCACGAAGAGCTGCTCCTATTGGAAATGGCTCGGATTTTGGTTGCGACAGAGACGACATTGTCCGTTTACAATGGTGGTAGCACTGTTTGATAGAGTAGGTTCGGATGACATGTTGGAATTTGGGTTTGTTCTGTGTATGGAGCAAAAGGATCGAAAGAAATTTGTGAACACCAGATGATGTTCCTAGACCTAGCAGCATAGCGGAGAGGTCTTTGGCATGAACTATTATCACTGTTGTCGAGGTTAGAGTTTGGGGGGTCAGAATTCTGGCTAACGCTCTTTACTCATTAGCGCTTATCTGCACGGACCAGGTGACGTCGCGCGGTTATCCTGCCATCCCGAGGCGTCAATTCTCTCTAGTCGTCTCAGCACACGCAAAACAGATCACTTCCTTCACAAGGATTACGGAGATTGATGTGTACATGCACGCAAGGCCCAATTTAATGACCCGTTGGTTTTCTTTACATTTCACTAATTTTGATGGCTCTTCAATTTGAGGCGCGCGCCTAAGCACCCTGATAGGTTTCAAGCTTGGACTTCGCATACTCATGCTCAGGATTGATGTCAATCTACTGCGACGGTGATTGCGACAACATTCCGTAGAGCTCCCTCTACCTATCGACTGAAAATTTCTAGAACTATTTGTAAAAACTATAAAGAGACCGACTGTCGATAGAGGAGACGCAATCTCAAGTTCTTTGAGTTGAATAGAATGAGTGGATTCTGGTCTGCGGCGGGATTTCTGCACAAATTATCTGTAGGCATCGTTTTACTTCTTATGTATCGTCTAAAACATCTGGGGAAATGCACATAAGTTTTCTTGTGCATGTCCTAAACATTGACTAAAGCTGCCTCATGGGACTACCACACTGTTGACGAGTTCGCCAATGAACTCCTTCTACAACACCTCAAGAGTTTTTTAAAAGTACCCTAGGTGTATTTTATGCTCAAAGTGCAAATATAGCAGTCATATTCTCATCAGGTTCCATTCGCTGGTTGCTCATACACAATTCCATCGATTGTCGTGGTCAGCGAGCCAGTCGCGTTGAAGATGTTTAGAACTGCATCAATTTGCAGGTGAAACCCTCCGGGGCTTGTCATCTTCTTTGCGTTGACAACGCCAGTTTGTTCAATGGCCGAATACCAGTCTACTCGGGTGTCCCACGGGTTCGGCCAAAGGATTTTCGCTGTAACATTCTCCCAGCCATTCAAGACATAGCCTTCGGCATCCGAGTAATCATGATAATCGACAACGACAGCACTAATACCTGCAGATGGGTCGGGACCGGAGCCGATAAGCTGTACGTCGGCGATGCCTGATGTCTTGCCGCGCAGTGTGTAGTTACCAGCCTTGATGCTAGCTCGTTGTGGGATCGCTGTTCCAGGAGGAAATGGCTGAGCCCAAGGGATACGATCGGGTACCTCAAAGACTGGCGGCACCGGTACTGGCGCATGTGTTGTCCTCCGAGCGAGCATGAGGCGATACTCACGACGGCCTTGAGTAGTAGGTATAGGACATGGTAGAGGGTTGATGCCGCCACATTCGCGTCCTGTCACAATGGCTTGCCAGTACACGATTTTGGTTCCATCAGGGGAAAATGCAGGATCTGCTCGGCCGTTCCAATCTGGATCGTTTGCTGCACCAGGGCTGCCGTCTCCTTCTGCATTGATTTGTTGGCCGAAATAAGAATCTCGATCTCCAAGGCCATCAATAAGTATTGGCTGGAAGAATCTCCTGTTGCCGTTGTTGCGAGTAGAAGAAGCGACGGTGATAGTCACCAGGTCGACAAGAGGTGGGATGTGTCGCATGCCTGACATGAACATTTGGCGGTTCGACCCGCGTGTGTCCATCACAACCATCCAGTTGTTGTCGGCCGAAAATGCTATAGGATCAGCGTACTCCGGGTGCTGGGTCAGGCGACGAACAGTTCCAGTAATGACGTGGACCGCGAAGACGTCGATGTTGTTGGCCTCTCGCGATGAACCAATGTAAAGGATCTCGTCACCCGTTCCAGAGAAGCCACGCAGCTCACCGACACTGATTACATCGTCGTGAAATTTGAGCTCACTGCCATTCGCCGTGAGATGCTGGCTGCGGGATGGGTCGTGTAGAAGGTTGACATCTACGAGATCATAGCGGGGAGAAGAGATTGCGCCAGACTTTGGGGACGAGTTGAATACCAAGCGACCGAAAAAACAATTTTGTCCGCCGGTATCAGTGAACGAACTCCATCCTAAATGGGTATCGTCAGGGTGTAGGCGTAGTTCACGTGGGGAACCATTCACTTCCGTGTTGTTGCGAATGACTGGCCAATATATTGGATAGATGTGCGTTTCGTTCGGTGTACATCCATTGCTAGCCAAGTCATGACCATTACAGTCCAGGATACTGCCACCGTTAGCGATGCTCTGCAAAGTATGACATTGCTCCGGCTCATGTATGCCCTTACTTGTGTCCCCACAGTGCTTTTGTACCACCTCGGAATACATGTGGGTAGTCCTTTTGTGGGTCAAGGTCGGCCTTCTGGTCGTCTGGAACGGCGCAAGTCAAGCACCTCCATGGATCACCATTGTTGAATGTAGTGCCGTCGGCTTTGATCAAGATCAATTGCTCTCCACTGTAAATGCTTGCCGGGTCTGGTGCTTCAGGGGCTCCAACGAACTTGACAGTGGAAATGACATGGTTTCCATCTGGCGTGAAATCCCCGGATTGAAATTCGTAGTCCCCTAGCCCTCGGAAAATGCATCCTGTCTTGCATGGATTGACATCTTCAGTGCAAGAGCCCACTGCATCGCTTGGTGCAACAGGCGGCAGCGGAATTTCAGTGATATCGAAGTGCTCAGGTGCGGGAGGTGGTACAATGTGAAACGATGCGTGTTGACCAAGTGGTAAACTTGCGACATGGGCAACAAAAGCTAGGACGCTGACAATGAGATGCGTGGCTGCAGGCATGATTGATAAAGTCGCAAGAGCTCACGGATACTCAGAGGCACTTCACAACTGCTACTTATATACACTTACCTGTACTGTGTTCTGATGTCTAGGGTCACAATTACTCGCTTCACAGGCAGTGAGGCACGTTCTTGGACTGTGGCATTAATCTTAGCTTCTTCGACTCTCTGGGATTTCTAATTGTGGAGATGATCTATTTGCGGGGTAACAAATCGTAGCGGTCTAGAGCAGACGCCAAAAGTACACATTCAATTGCCGGTCTCCAAAAGTAGAGGCTTTGGTAACATAGTGCAATCACAGGGTTCACGGGCATTACTAGTGTTCCCTCAGCCGGTGCAAAATTGAAATGGGACTCCAGTCTAGGTCAAGCCTATTCCATGATTCGTAATATAAGCAGCCACTGTTCGCTGTCCGCTGGTCGCCTCGCTTCTCCATGCGGCGCCCAGCTCGACTATATCCAGGTGCCCGGGCTAACTAAAGACGCCACGAAAAAGAAGACTAAACCGACCAGGGGCCTCGGTGAGCACAACACCGAGCTTGCTGCGTTGGCATCTCCTCCAGCGGGGGGCAACCAAATAGCTAATGGCCGTATATCGAACACCGTATAGCGTACATCGTATAGCGTACACCGTATAGCGTACATGGCGTGGCCTGATCACAGAACGTCAGGGCCAAAACGTTACATTGCCTTGCCAGAACCAGGCATGAAAGGAGGGGCTGGAAGAAATAACGCGAAGCCGTAAACCAGTCGGGCCAAGATGCACCGGGCTGCTATTACTATGTACTGCAGTGGTGGAAAGACTGCATGTGCCAAATATACTCGCTGGTCATCTGAGTCGGTCGACAAATGTGAGAAGGCTTAGCAAACTCGAACAAGACCCACACGTGTATATGATTTCTAGTAGCCTATCAACCGCAACGAGCTCTGCGAGTATGACCCCGCACTCATGTGCTGAAGCAACTACCCGGTTACAATTGACGAAACAGAAAGTTGTTGGATGTAGTTGGTAGGATCCCGCGAGTTTCCTACAACATCAGAGAGCCTCGGACGACTACCAAAGCTGAGCTGCCGTATAAGAGGTATGCGCTAGATTGTCACACTTTCGATTGGTATCAATGGCCTCCACTTACTCCAAGCAGTGTGACAAACAAATACTATGCTAGATTACTACTCAATTTGCCTTCTCCTCTTGAATGTATCCCGAAGATACCATGCTGACTTCTTTGGCGTCCTTTGAAGCGTCTCAAAATCTACATGCACAATGCCATATCTTGGCCCATATCCGGCTGACCATTCGTAGTTATCCATCAAGCTCCATGCATAGTAACCCTCCACTTGCACTCCATCTTCGTAAATCGCACGAGATATCGCGTCGAGGTACAGACCGAAGTAGCGTTGTCGGAAGCTATCATTCACGGCGACATGTACGTCTTGCTCACCAATGCAAGGGCACCCATTTTCCGTGATGATGATGGGAAGGTTGTAGCGCTTCCACACCCAGTTGAGCAACTTGCGGAAACCCTCCGGAGCGACACGCAGCCATTGCTGAGCAGACGCAGGTCCGATCTCGTGGCCGATGCTGTTCACTGCCCCTTCCTCGATATTGCCTGTCCAGTCGTCCTCTGCAGGGATGCCGTTCAACTGTCTGGCATACTTTGTTGAGTAATGATTCATTCCATAGAATGCGTTAACATGTGCCACTCTGCGAAGCAATTCAAGGTCCGCGCTCGTGAAGGAGGGCAGTCTCGACCCTAAGTATTCCCGCATTGCCTCAGGATAGTCTCGTCCCAAGAAGATTGGATCACCGAACCAACCGATGTAGAACACCATTCTCCGCTCAGCAGCCTCGATGTCAGCTTGGCTTGTCGCATCGAATGGCTCGTAAAAGTGACCATTGAGTACTATCGAGATTGTGCCTTTTTGCAAAGGTGCAAATTTCGAAGCGTAGAGCTCGACGACGGAGGCATGCGAGAGAATGATTGTGTGTCCAACTCGCCATGGTTCGGTCGTTGTATCCGTCCCGCTTGCACGGCAATGTCCAGGAGCAAGGGTGCCGTTCAGGTGCGCAAAGATTGAGATGATGTACGGCTCGTTAAAGGTTACCCACTTCTTGACACGGCTACCGAATCTAGAGAAGCATAGCTCGGCATAGCGCAGAAAGTCAGCCTGGAATTCCTCTGTGTTAAGAAACCCTTGGTATCGATTGTACAAGCTCTGGGGCAGATCCCAATGGTACAGTGTAACAACGGGTTCGATGTCATACTCCAGGAGCTTGTCGATAAGAGCATCATAGAATGCAAGCCCCTCCTCATTGACAGAGTCATTGCGTCCACCGAGCGGAATGATGCGTGACCATGACAAGGAGAATCGATAGACATCGACTCCAAGGTCAGACATGAGCTTGACATCCTCGGGCATCCGATTGTAGTGATCACAGGTCACATCAGCATGTTCGCCATTGGTTCGCGATGGTTCCAGATGGGAGTAGGTATCCCAGATAGATTCGCCCTTCCCACCTTGATGAGCGCCACCTTCGACCTGATATGCAGCTGTAGCTGTACCCCATCGGAATGTAGACGGTAGCCGTAATTCTTCGACAGGCAGGTCGTGTCCACTTGTGTCGCAGTATTGTTCAACGACGTCGGTCGCCTGGAACATGGATGCTTCGGACGCCATGGTCGATTTGAGAAACAGGCTGATAGGCGGGTGAAAGAGCGAGGCAAGACAGCTGGAGAGGTACTATCGTGAGCCAAATCAATTGTTGATGATGCCGTGTAAATGATGACTGCCATCTTGTTACTCGGGTCAATGTGCTCCTTTGATCTTTAAGCCCCAACGGTGATTCGTTGCGGGCTGTTCTGCGACTGCATGAAGCTAGCGACTGCACGTATCCTGAATGAGAATACGGGGAGCGATTTTGTCAAGATAATACATAATACTTGCGCTAATGCTATTCGTTAGTCATCGATTGTATTGAAACATGGTCGGTGAAGTGATTTTGTAATGTGCTTGATTGTCGGCTATTGCTCTGCGCATTGATGCTCACGTTCCCGTCAAGATGGTGTTGGCACGCGTGAAGGATGGAGGTACTAAATTAGCGCCATTTACGTCTCACGTATTAGGTAGCCAATTAAAACTGTCGAGATTTCATGTCCCGGTGGAACAGCCGGCTGCAACCCTTGACCTTACCGGCCCCCCTTCCTTCGCTGTATGCGCCTCGGCAAGGAAAACATAATTGCAGCGATTGTCATGGATTATTGCTTGGCTATCAAACCCTCGGGTTCGATTGTGCCGGAAAGCATTCGCATTCACTCTTTCGTGATAGCGTGTCGCGATGCCGCCTCAGACGGGTTCGCGACTGCAATGACAAGTTCAGCAGCTCACCCTCAGCCAAAAAGCATTCATGCACAAATTACTCTGGTCAAATATGGCTACAGTACAAGATGTGCGATTCGAGCACTATCTTCCTTCACACACTCTCGGTGTTCACGAAACGCGTCCGAGACTTTCCTGGAAGATCAAAGCCTCCCGTGAAGGCTTCCAGCAACATGGGTACGAGGTCGAGCTCTCTGAGCTTGCTGAATGCTCCTTCAGCATCGTGTCTGTCGCAAAAGTTGTCTCGCCTACTTCGACCCTCGTCTCCTGGCCATTCGAACAGCCTCTTTCATCTCGCCACAGTATATCTATTCGCGTAAGGTTACTATCCGCGGATGACCTCTATACAGAATGGAGCGAACCGGCGTTTCTTGAGACCGGTCTTCTCAATAGCAGCGACTGGCACTGTGACCGTATTGCTGCGCCTTGGGCTGGCGAGATCAGTGGCCCTGATACCGAAGTGCTGTTCCGTCGAGAGTTCTTTACTCGCAGTGCGATGGTATCAGCACGGCTCTATATCACATCTCAAGGCGTGTATGAAGCGGAAATAAATGGCGTGCGCGTAGGAGATTATTTCCTGGCTCCAGGTTGGACAGCCTACGAGGGAAGGCTACAGTATCAGACCTACGACGTTACATCAATGGTCTCGTCGAATAAAAGCAACTGTCTCGGAGTTCGTGTAGCTGAGGGCTGGTTTTGTGGACGGCTTGGATGGGAGGGAGGTCACCGCAATATCTGGGGTTCTCGCCCGGCTCTGATGGCTCAGCTCGAGATTACTTATGCCGACGATCCGAAAGAATGCATAACCTCAGGACCAGGCTGGAGAGCAGCGAGAGGACCTATCATTCTCGCAGAGTTATACGACGGCGAAAAGTACGATGCCACATTAGAGATCTTGAATTGGTCTTCACCAGGCGCTGTGACTGATGAAGGCTGGGCTGATGTCGTAACAATGCCAATGCCTGCAGCCACCACCATTTTGACTGCAGGAACAGGTGGCCCTGTCAAACGCCTCCAGATAATACAGCCGGCAGCTTTGCAACGAAGTCCTTCAGGAAAAACGATCGTTGACTTCGGCCAGAACCTTGTTGGCTACGTGCGACTCAAAAACCTAAGAGGTCAGAAAGGTCACCGCGTCGTGGTCAGGCATGCAGAAGTTCTGGAGTATGGCGAATTGTGCATACGACCATTGCGAATATGCAAGGCCGTTGACACGTACACGCTACGTGGAAACACTCAAGGAGAATCGTACGAGCCGCGCTTTACCTTCCACGGATTTCGATATGTTCAATTGGACAATTGGCCAGGGGTTCCACAACTCTCAGATGTTGAGGCTGTGGTATGCCATACCGAGATGCGAAGCGCCGGCTCGTTTACTTGTTCAGATTCGCTTCTCAATCAACTATACCAGAACATCTGTTGGGGGATGCGGGGCAACTTTTTGTCTGTGCCAACAGATTGTCCTCAACGAGACGAACGTCTTGGTTGGTCTGGTGACCTAGCGCTGTTTGCTCCCACAGCAGTCCTGATATACGACTGCATCGGTATGCTTTCGAACTGGTTGGTTGACGTAGAGTACGATCAGTCGGTGCTTGGAGGTGTCCCGCCTATGGTCAGCCCCAATTCCACAATTGTAGATCCAGTCTGGTGCAGAAGAGTACCTTGTGCTATCTGGCACGATGTCACAATCCTAGCACCATGGGCTTTATACGAAGAAAGCGGAGATACGGCCATCCTAGCTCGTCAGTATCAGAGCATGCTGACGTGGATGAAGGTGTTGCCACGGAATAAGCATGGGGCGACACATCTATGGGACGAATCGATCTTCCAGCTTGGAGTAAGTTTTCGCAGAGCCTGAGCGATTTACTGCAAGTGTGCTAACAGGCCCAGGATTGGCTTGATCCTGCAGCGCCATCAGATGCCCCATGGAAATCTCACACCGATGCAAAGATGATCGCCAACATGTTTCTTTTACGCATTCTTGAACTGATGAGTCGTATATCCAACATCTTGGGTCGTGCCACGGAGGCAGCTGACTTCATGCTCGAAGCGCAAGCGGCACGGTCGCAATTTCATGACGAATACATCACCTCGAACGGCCGGCTCGTCTCCGACACGCAGGCAGCATATGCGCTCGCTATCTGTTTTGGTCTCTTGACCCCTTCACAGCGTTGTCGTGCAGGCGTCCGACTTGTTGAGCTGGCTAGGAAAAACAACTTCAAAATTGCTACAGGCTTTGCTGCAACACCATACATATGCGAGGCACTAGCAATCACTGGGCATGTGCAAGTGGCATACGCGATGTTGCTGGAGCAAGGCTGCCCGTCATGGCTGTATGCTGTAACGATGGGCGCAACAACAGTATGGGAGCGATGGGACAGCATGCTACCAGACGGCAGAGTCAACCCTGGCGAAATGACTTCTTTCAATCATTACGCTTACGGTGCGGTAGCAAAGTTCATGTACGAACGAATCGCAGGCTTGCAGCGACTGGAGCCTGGCTGGACACGCTGCAGGATTGAGCCAGCTATCGGGGCTACTTTCATGAGCGCCTGCGCTTCTCACGAAACGCCTTATGGTACATTGTCTTGTTCTTGGACGAGGACGAAAGGTGAGGGAGATGAGGAAATGTTTGATCTCAAGCTCTCAGTGCCTCATGGGGTGACTGCAGAGGTCGTTATACCAGAACGCACTGCTCAGAAGCGCGTAATTGTTGAAAATGGAGACTGGCGTTTCCAGACATCATTTGTACCTTGTTATAAATGGCCTGTCGAGCCGCTAAAGGCGAAGTCATGATGGCATTCTACCTCAACTTGAGATTTCATTAGTTCCAGCAACATTTCCATACAAGCAAGTGTAACCTCTGAGCTTACTCCGAAACTATGGTCTCCATCACACGACTTGGAACGGCTGAGGCGAACAGGGTGGTGTGGATTGAGCTCAATTTGGAGCAGGGCAGTGACCACTATTGATCCTTCGCTACACCTTGCTCTCGGCTCGAAACTTAGCTCGAGCTCTTACTGCGGGGCCAGCATCACGCATACGCCCATCACACTCTTTGAAGCCATGTGCCTGTTACATGGGCGGTGGAAGCCCTTGCGAAATGTCGTGTTGCGCGGGTATCATCATCCTTTGAGCTATAAGGCCGACCACAACAATAGCATAGGCCGCTAGCATCCGACCGTGCTGTTCACTAGCGCTAAGCATTGTCGGCATTTGAACCTGCAGCGTACAATGCGCGGATTCCGATTCAGCGCTAGCTACTGGCCTCAGCGAGTTCCACTACCCCAGACTTACCCCGGAACTTCCCCGCTTTGGTTGCTTCGTCTAGGCCTGATCGAACGATAGCTTAAGCCATGCTGCGCCTACTATGGTATGGTGAAGGGCTGCTCGGGTCTCTTTGTGCCGAGCAATGCCTTGGAATTTGGGCCTGATCTTCCCAAAATTTTGGTGGCTTGATGGCTACCACCTTCCCCCGATGGGGTCAGGCACGTGGTATAGCTGTAGCTGCTCATAAGAAGGCTCAGGTAGAGAAGCGAAATCTTCTCACCATTCACACAATCATCAAACAACTCACCATGGCTAGCGAGAAGCCCGTCACTACTGTCGACCGCGTGGCGACTCGTGATGAGTACATCGACCCCAAGGACGTTGTTGTTGACGCTGCTGCCCGAGGACAGGCAACATCTGGGTATGAGCATTTGACGCCCATAGAGACAGTGAAAATGTTCAAGTGGGCCACGCTCGCCTGCTTCGCTGCTGCATTCAGTGCTGCCACTGATGGGTATCAAATCGGGTTCGTCCTCAGTTACAAGCCTTGTCAGATCCAGAGCTAACTGCTTGTGTGTAGCATGAATGCCAGCGTCATCGCAAACAAAGGCTTCGTAAAGACCTTTGCTACAAAGCTCAACGCCAAAGGTGCATTGTACCTTGAGTCTCCGGTCCTTGTTGATTGGAGTTGTATGCAATCCGTGGGCCAGATTATCGGCATGACAACTCTCCCGTTCCTCTCCAGTCGCTATGGCAGGAAGGTAGCCATGTTTACGTACTGGTTCATTCTGGCCATCAGTGTCGCCGTTGAATCAGTGGCACGTAGATGGGAAGTCTGGCTTGTTGCCAAGCTGCTTGCTGGTATCGGTGTTGGTTGCCTGCAATCTACACTACCCACATACATTGCCGAAGTTGCCCCTGTTCGCATTAGGGGTAGCTTGTTGATGTGTTACAGCTTCTGGTGGACCGTCGGTTCGTTCTTCTCCTATATCGCCCTTCAGACCATGGCGAAGCAGAAGCCCTATCACTGGCTTGAGCCAATCTACACTCAATGGGCTCAAATTGGTATCATGTTCATCATCTACCTCTTTCTACCCGAGAGCCCAGCGTGGTGTGTCAATGCGAACAAGATCGATCGCGCGAAGAAGGAGCTGCGAAAGCTCAATGGCAAGGTTCCAGGCTACGACGTCGATCACCAAGTCCAATTGCTTGTTCTCGCAGTCGAACATGAGCGCGATGTCGCAGCAGAACAGCGTCGCGAGCACTGGACTGCCATTTTTCGGGGCACAGATGGCATGCGCACGCTAGTCTCTCTATGGACCAACATGTCGCAGCAATTCATCGGCCTCACGCTCTTCGGCACCTTCGGTGCCTACTTCTTCCAACAAGCTGGACTTACTGATCCTTTTAAGATCAAGTGCATAACATCCTCACTCAATATTGCAACTGTCTTGATGACAGTCCTCGTCGCAGATCGATTAGGACGACGCTGGATTGCTTGCACTGGGACTACCTTGTGTTGGTTAGCTTGTCTATGCATCGGAATCCTGGGTGTTGCGAACAAGGTCAAAGCGACAGACTATTTGTTTGTGTTCTTCGCGTGTTGTTGGAGTAAGTCAGGAGGGAGATATATGAAATTGTTGGGTCACATGCTGACGAGTGCGATAGATATTGGACTGACAGCTAATGGTGCCGCTGGCTGGGGCTACATTGGCGAGATTTCATCGCAGCGACTCCGACCTTACACAGCCGGCTTCGGAGCCGCATGCACATGTGTAGTCGGTGTTGCGATGAATGTGCTTGTGCCGTACATGACCAATGCAAATGAGTGGAACTGGGGCTTCAAGACCGGTTGGTTCTACGCCGGAGTCGGGCTCCCGTTCGCTGTTGGTATCTGGCTCTTGATTCCTGAGACTAAAGGGTATGTCAAATGCGTCCAACGAGCCCATTCTGGCATTTTGCTAACTGGCCCTCAGTCGTTCCGCTGCCGAGCTGGATGAGTTATTTGAGAGGAAGATCAAGCCCTGGCGATTTGCAAAGACTGAAACGGCAACGCAACGCATACTCAATACACAAAATCTGCACTGATCAAATGACTGGGGGATTTCGAATCATCTGGATATTTGACTTTTGATATACATTGAGGCTGAGCATTGGATGTGTCACCTTGTCGATCTTTTACAATCTACTAGTAAAGCTCGTGCCCTCACCTACAAAGAGTTGTGCTGCACATTGTGCTGCTGAGCTTGTGGTGCTATGTGTTGAAGGGTTACTTATAGTCGTAGGAAGTCAAAATCGATTTCTGAGCATCGTTAGTAGATGTATAAGCAAACCAAGCCTAATGCAACTTGACTTACTATGTAGTAACTCAGACCATAAACTTTGGGTTGCAGACTTGGTAATTACGAGTCTGTCTAATTTATTCCAACGGGATAGCAACAACCTCGAGGAACTTGACTAACCAGCCCGCCTCTTCGTGTTACAGTACAGTAAGGTATTTATTTTTAAGGTGTCAAAGGTGGTGGTTGTTGTTTTAGTCAAAATGGGTTTTCCAAAAAAAAAGTGAAAAGCAGCTACCCTCTACTAATTAGTCGCAAAAGTAAAAAAATAATTATATGTAATTAATAAGATTTAGACAGTAAGTAGATAAAGTCTACGTGCTAAGCGCTTAGAGCAAAAAAGCTTAGACTACTAAGCAAAAATTAGAGTTAAAAACATTTGCTAAAAGTACTAAAAACAATACTAATTAAAACGTGTTTAACAGCAAATAAGCTAGCAACAAAATTGTAATAAAAATAAAAATAAAAAGTAAGAATATATACGTTACTGTAGCAAAAACTAATAATACTTTTTTATAAAAGCTTTCTACCTACTACTTCTTACTTTTAAAATTTCTTATACTATATAGTACTATATATTAATAACTTGTATACAAACAACTTGTATATAAATAACTTATATTTATATTTAAGGTGTCAAAGCTGGTGGTTGTTGTTGTAGTCAAAATTGGGTTCCAAAAAAGTGAAAAGAAATAACTTATATTTATTTTTAAGGTGTCAAAGGTGGTGGTTGTTGTTGTAGTCAATATAGGGTTTCTAAAAAAGTGAAAAGCAGCTACCCTCTACTAATTAGTCGCAAAAGTCAAATAAAAGATTGTGTGTAGTTAACGAGATTTGAACGGTAGGTGGATGAGTTCTAGGAGGAAAGCTCAGACCACCGAGTAATAATTAGGGTTAAAAAAATTTGCTAAGGTACTAAAACACAACACTAGTTAAAACGTGTCTAACAGCAATTGCCAGCTTATGGCTAGCAATAGGATTACAGTAGTTTTGCAATAGAATTGCAACATTATGTAATAAAAGAAGGAAAGAATACGCAGCAGAAGCCTGCAATACTTTATAAAGCTGCTGCTTTTTACTTACTGCTTTTTACTTTTTAAACAGCACTGCATACAAATAAATTGCATATAATACACTACACTGTAACATAGCGTGCAACCTCTGTAGCAAGTATCTCTTTATTTTAAGCTCTCTTCTAAAAAAAGTATCCTTTGCTACTATCTACCTAGCACTTGATTTGGTCTAACTTAAACTGCTTATACAGACACTTAATTTTTGAAGTATTTTAAAACTTAACTACCTAGCTAGACTTTTAAGTTTATAAAAATTCTAAACAAGTTTCTTATCTGCGATATTTCTATATATAAAAAGATTATTAAGCCTTAATTTAGCTAGTTATGCAAGGAATACATAATCTCTAAAGTATTTACTAATACTAGCGCAGTACTTAAGCTTTATTACTTTAGTATTTTTTTTTCTTGTTTATTGTGCAAAGGCTAAGTATAGAGACTAAAACTTAGCTTAAACAGCTATTGCAAGACGTTAAATTAGCAATAAAAAAGAAAAAAGTAAGAAAAAAAAGTAGGCTTTCTATTATCGCGTCTATAAGTTAGCAAGCAAGGCAATAATAGTATTGCTGCTTTATTTTATCTAAAAGCGCTTAACAGTAAAGCAATAAAAATAAGTAAAATAAGGCGCACTAAGTTAAAAGGCAATTCGCGTCTTTATTTTACTTTTCTTTATTTCTGTCTAAACATGCTAGAGCGACACACTAATTGCGTGCCAGCAATGCTGAACAAGGGGGCATAAGCCTGGATAACTGTTGTTAGCAATAAAATTTTTTTTTACCAAAAAGGTGTCTACAAAATGTGTGGTCACATTGAAAGGCTGTCTCAAAAGGCCAAAGCCAATACAGTAAGGTATACGTTTATCTTAATTTAAAAAAACCGCCAAGGGAAGCATAGTTAGACTTGCTTCTAAACTGCATCAAAACGACGGTGCGAGCTCCGCCCGAAATGTCGCCAAAATATGTGCGAGAAGCAGCGAACGGACTTTTATCGTGAAAAAGTCAAAAAGGAGGACACTAAAGACAAGATGAATATTTACTACTTGCCTTCCCGCTAACTTCAGGCTCTTTCGTAGTGTGAACCCGCCCTTCAAAAGGTCGGCGAACTACCATATCCGGAAGGAACGCTCTATACCGTAAAGACTAACGCCTTGTGATTGCTTGTTGAGCTTTTAGTCGAAATGCCGACTATTACGGATAAAACCTACGCATATCATTTTGCAATGCAGACCCTTAGCGACTACTGCAGCGGATGCGCAAACCTACTCAACCTGTATGTATGATAACTATTTTAGCTCGGGATGATTTTAATGGAATCGCAGTGCCCGCTCAGAGCGCATGAACAATCATTTGCTCTACTGCACACGTTGACAACGTGTCGTTGAAGCTAGGCTGCCTATGCTGAGACAATTTAGTCATATTTGCATGTACATATGAAGCAACATGCTTTGCCTTTAGCAACCTTGACTGCGAAATTTACATCTGAGGCATTCCTGATTGCTGTTGTGTTCAACCCTCAAACACAGCCATAATATCAAGATATAGGGTTAACAAGCGAGCTAGGTGGACTGTTTCTGTATCGCGTCTGTCGAATAATTTCGTTGCGCAGAAATTTGTGGAGTCCGTCTTGGTATCCTCGACAAAGGCACCGCATCGGGCTCCCCGGAGGGTAGACTATCGCCCAGCTTGATCGGTGCGATATGTCCTCCCGTCGGACTTTTCTGGTTTGCCTGAACCAACAGCCCTTCATTGCCACGGGTTGCGAGCGTTGCTGCTGGCATTCTATTTGGCTTCGTTAGGGCCCTAATGTTTCTGTGTAAGTCCCACTTCTCCAATTAGCGTGCGAGCCTTGCAATATGATGTATCCTAGCGGCCATGAGATACCTCATACATGTTTACACTATCTACGCTGCATCTACTTTGACAGTGAACTATGTTTTGTGATGAATCTTGTGGTGCTTTTCCACTGTTTACAACGCAGATATATCACCTACTATACGTCTATGTATAGTTTTAATTTTGAGTAAGATCTTACCAAAACTACGTTACTTGCTTAATTGCATTACTTGCTTATAACCTACGTTATGAATTACTTTACAAAAACCACAGGCCTTGCACGGCCTCTGCGCACGAAATAGAAACTGTAACTTGGAGAGATAAATACCCGCGTGTAGCTATTTAGGGTACTTAGAGGGGAGGTAGATAACAGCGGACGGTGACAAAGGAGAGAACATGTATAAGATGTGCAAGTACATAAGATACCAAGTAAGCAGCCAACAGGTCTAGCGACTGTACACAGATAACTAAGATAGAAGTGAAGTATTTGAGGCCAAAGTACTGTCCAGAGAAGCAGTAAACCAGAAGGGATACAACGGACGACGGGAAAAAAATGTGATCAGAATGAACACACAAACATACAAACGCTAACCTTCGACTTGTTGCTCGTGTAGTGTGACGACGACTCACTTCATCTTTACCAGCCTCAGCACATTAAATCGCGGTATCACACATGGTCTTCACCGGAACGTCACATCAGCCTGACCTATATTCAGCCCTCGTAAACCTCAACCAAATGCAACGAGTAATCCAGAGCAAAGAGGTTCGACATCGCTGTTCACTGCTCTATCCCACAGCCTCCAATTCTGCGACGCGCTCAATGAAGATGATCGCCATCGCTTATCCATGTGCACACCCATCATAGCGCAGCCTCAAAGGGCTATCTGAAGCGAATCTACCTCGGCGAAGTGTTTGCCCGGCACCACGGTACTCCAATCGAGCGACTACCATATCCATCCCCCTACATGTATGTCATGAGATTTCCTGGTTCGCCTTCAGACGGATAAGGGCGATCAGGTCGCCACGATGGGGCGGCCCAGCCCGCGGTACCGTTTGGGACAACGTTGTGACGGAATCCGGTATTTCCAATATTGGCTCCCAGTGGCATGTAGTGTCGTGTTCATTTGCTGAGGGCAACTGCCGATCGAGTAGCTATCCTGCTAAGACCTGACGGGAATGAGAAGGTGTGGACCATGAGAGCTGAACAACCCATCCTGGCACTCCTTCACCAACCAACCAAACCAGCCTCCGTTATGAACAACGTATCTACGGCAGCACCAGTCGATACCACCAACAGATGAACGTCCCATGCGGTGCCGCCGATACGAAAGCAGTCCAGCTCTCCACAAAGAGGCCTTACTAACCGTACATTGCGTGCATACTCAATCTGGCCATACGCTACTGCCCAAAGCAGGAATCCAGGATGCCGTAGGTTTGTGAAAGGATTCCGGAAGTAAGGCAATCCGACTCAAAACAGGTAAAAATGTTTGGGGGTATTTTTTACCGCTTTTGCAATGTGGAAGGATTCCTGTGGCGCGCAAAAGCGGAAGATCATGAGGCAGGCAGACGGGGGCGAGGCATCAACAGACGGCCGGGACTGCACTTGGGACTGACTCGGGAGAAGCGAAGGTACATGGAAAGGCTGAAGGATTTTTGCGCCTAGTTGCAGTGCAGTGTTGGTGTGGTGACGGCATGCGGAATATGTGGAATGCGACGGCGCTGCATGCAAAAGCAAAGCGCCATACCCTACTTTGTCTGCCCGCCACACATCAGATAACCCAGATACGACCACCTGAGTCCGAAAGCACGAGGCTAATGCCAGAAACATGTCATTTTCGCTTAACACGGTTGTTCTAGAAGCGGACGCACGGCACACAAGAGGTTTAGGTCCTGCAGCATCGCGAAGGGAAAGAAAAAAAAACGTGCAGTACATGAAAAGCCCATCATGCAACAATCGGCAGCCCAAAGCTAATCAACTGTACTATTCTGCAAGGCAACAAACGAATCCCAGCCTACCATAGTTACGCGCCCGTTGAACTAGCTTACCAAGGTGCTGGGACCACGTCGTTGAACAGACAAGGCCCGGCTGCACCGTCATACTCATTACCCAATAGCATATATTTCCGTGTGTCTCTCTTCTCGTTTACTCTCCCAATGGTGTCATTTTTCGGTCTTACTACCCATCGTCCCTTGCAACTTGCCCTTGCTCGTTCTCCTCACTCAACCCTCAAACTTACCAAACACCAACAACCGCCAAATCATTCAAGAGTCTGACCGATATGATACTGGCAATGGACTGGGCGCAGAGTCCCTTTTCCGAGATTTGTCTCGTCAAATGCCTGCGGCGGGTAAGTTGACTAAGAGAAATAAGGGTCGGGCTGTCATGGAAAGGATTTGTAGGCCTGTGGATCATTTACCAGGTTGCAGGATGCAGATGCAGGATCGAGATGTTGGAAAAGGCGTGTGCACGGGCTGGTGTTAGTGTAGGATGATGATGACGCGGGGTTCTTGCGTGTACAATTGGAGTGTCTCTCTTCATTGCAAAAGTTTGTGTCGACCTGGTATCCTGGTCTTGTGTCAGCGCGATACACGCCCAGCGCGTTCAACGGGAAAACCGACCGTGTTCTAGATTGTGACACCCAAAGACGAGGTGACTCGGTCAGTTTTGCGGTGAAATACCCCCAAGCACTCGCGAGCAATGGAGCAAGGGGCCATGGTCAAAGACAACACTCATTACTTCATCGGCCGACCGGCCTGTCTCCACATGTGTAACGCAAAGAATTTCGCGCCTTCTACTGCAAACGGGCGAACGCAATGCAAGGTCGTGGTTGACCATGATGACGGGTGGCATCGGGCCTAATCCAGGGCTCCATTATCGCAAACACCGCGATACCCGCAACTCGTAGACGCAGGCAGGAGTACGACCCTAAGAAACCCGCGCCGCAATGCCGTCCATATCGCGCTTCCGCGTCAAACTGACGGCGGACATACACCAAACCACCTCACCAACTTAGCTGCATACCGTCTCCGACTCCCGGGGCGAAGATGAGAAATGGACGGAGGGCACACCTGCGCAGCGCTATTGATAGAACCGGTTTAGCGTGGCCCAACGGCTTTTCCTGCCTCGTGGCTTTAGGCGGGCAATTGGGCCCTTCTCTCGCTTGCATGCCTGGATACGTGATTCTTAACTTCCCTTGTTCGTCCACATCCCGCTGGCGTTTGGTTGGGTGCATGGGGAGGAAGGGGCCCTTGTCGTGTGTCAGACAAGACGAGCCGCGGGTGGGTGGCGATGGAGATTGGTTCCGGACGGCTACGGCCCGCGCAACTGACAGATTGGGGAGTATGGTGCGAGATGCGACAGGGAGGGCGTAATCCTTCCGCTTCTGTACTACCCTGGTCGGACGTGAAAGAGGATTGATGTGTTTGTGAGGAACAATGCAAGGAGAGGGGTTTCATATGCTTGAATGTTTTCTGACCCGATTTCATCGAAAGCGAAAGCCATGTCTGAATGAATAGGAGAGACCTACGCAGCGGCCAGCCGATAATGCAGTTCGACGTTCGCATGCGCGCCGTGCTACCCTATGGAAACTCCCTAGAAGTATCATACAGACGGCGGCGCTTGCGGGCGTTGGGCCCGGGTGCGAGGCCTCGGGTTCGTGATCAGCTTCTGACGGGCTTTCGCAGAGTGGCACCAGAGGGATACACGAGGAGTAAATGTTCGCTGGCGAAGCTATCGTCTTCGCCAGCCAGGATTGCCGTGCTCAAGTACTCTGCAGGCGTGTAGCGCATGGAAGCTGAGGGCAGGGTGGTAAACCGCTTAGCAAGCGACCCTGCATTGATGCGCAGAAAGCGATGCTGCTACTTCGGCGGGGTATTAAGCATCACAATAGGGTGGGTGTATGTGATGTTCCTTTCGCTGAGCGTTCTGCATGCTCCTGTTTGCATCCTTTAACCAGATTGTGATGACGAACGGTGGGTGCTGCCCATGCATCGCCTACCTGCGCATTTAAATCATTGCGTTACCCCACATCCAAACACAAACTGCCGTGTATCATTAATCCACTTTGTCTGTACCAATTCTTCCGCCACTCACCGGCGCAAGAGCTAGTTGTATGACCACATGCAGACAAGCTTCGTGCTCTTACCGTGGCCTTGGGTCTTCGTGTTCGGCGCTGGTCAGGTACCTCAACGGGTTTTCGGAACGGACATTGCGTGTCGTAGAGGGCACAACGTGGGGTAGCACTTATGCACTGGATGCGATGCGTGAGATATCCGTGTCCGCAGCGTTGTTGGGCATCGAAGCGAGGTGCTACTCTGTATTGATTCGTGTGACGAGCCTGTCGAGCTGAGGCTGTGACTATTTTGAATTCTGGTGGATGACAGGCAGACTGATGTCTGTGCCAGCCACCATTATAGAGGTTTCATTCAACTGTGTCTCTGATGACTATTCCGAGCTTGTGCCACTGCTCTGAATCGGGTATGTGTATTGAGAATGCTGGAAAGAACTGTGTAATGGTTTTCCTAACATCAGATGGCGGTTTTCCTTATGACAGTTGAGTAGACACTTGAACGCAGGAAATACTGTGAAATGGAAAAAGAGTGACATGTGAAGCAAAGGGAGACAAACGCACAACATGGTTACTCAGGGGCCACACCAGAATACGATACAGAAGTTCATCGATTTTCCATGGAAAAGTTGTCGAGATACACATGTGTTCATATAGCCAAGAGCAATGTTCCCACATGAAAGTGATAGACTTGAGTGGAACATTCAAATGCTGTTCAACGCGGAACCGGTTGGCGGAGCGCTCTGATGGTCTCCTATGCAAAGGCGATTGCCAACGCTCGCGTAGTAGTGATGCCAGCTCATCCTGATGCTAAGCCTAACACCGGGATTCCCCATGCCTACAAGCGCATCAATCGAGTAATGAAAGTGTGGAGCCTAATGCTGTGGTGGTCGCTATCATTCGATGTTGTGACGAGTCAGTAATCGTCAAAAAGAATGGCGAGGCCGCAGAACAGGATTCTGCTGTGCCTGGGATGGTGCTCGACTCGCCATGCTGATTGGTACTCGGGCCTATTGAGAGAACAAAACGATAAGCTGGTGCGCCGAGAGCGGTAACTGTAGGCTAGTGGGCAACGTTGTGGCGCATGTGAATCGACGGTGTTTTCCGGAAAGCCTTTCAGTCTTGAACAGCTGAGTTCACAGTGATTGCATGTACACATGGGCAGGGAGGCGAAGCCGAGTAGATGGTGGTCAACAAAAGCCGCTGAATGGCTCAACTGCTGTAATGAGTCTGCAGAGAGTGGGTACATCCTACTCAAACGATGCGCTGTCACCCTCAACGACGCGTGGGCGTGCTGCCTGTCCGAAAATGGTGAACGGTCAACGAGCTCTTGCCAACATAGTGAAGCGATGATCCCTGTTTGCGAAGCCCCCCTGATGCTGTTTTATGCTTTTGGCGTGGACCGTGTCCAGCATAAACGTTCCTGAACATCCTGAGTGGAGCACGTTATTTGATGAAGGTCGTGTGGGGGAGGAGGGCAAAGGTTGATGCAGGAAGCTTGCGCGGGAAGGGGATGAATCGGCCACTTCGACGGGACGTAAAAAAGAGATGGGAATGTGAAGCGAAGCGGTACAGTCCATGCCTTGAATATGAGCTTTACAAGTTGCGAAAAAGCAACCACTGCACCCTGAGTATCCTGAGCACGCAAGAACGTTCATGAGTCGTGGATCTCCATCCGGGTGTAGCCAACCGGTCGATCATGGGTGTGGTAGATCATGGTACGCACAGATGGACATTGAGCAAAGGAAACGATTATGACACGATGAGTGCCTCAGTAACCGGAATTGCAGAAGAGAGACATCTTGCGTGGACTTTCACAAAGAAATTTACGGCGCGCTACATCTTGCACGGAAGATGATCCTGACGCTGGCCTCCGGCGGCCCCAGCCGCGCACGGAATCAGGGACTTGCGAACTCAGTGAATATTGAATCAAACGTCTGGGTCGGCCGACCTGTCCTAGTACAAGAAGTTGGAACTAGAATCTGCACTCGAAACTAACTGCTAGTATTTCGGCGAGGTGATCCACGCTTGTCTGTTGACCATCCTCATATGGCTTGACGAGGTGTCATCGTGATCAACGCCATTAACGTTTCGACAGACGGTGGAACTCTGAAACAGAAGATCATCCGTCAAGTGCTATTTTCCGTATGGGCGGGTGATGCAGGTAACGCACAATCCCGGCGAATCATCGAAATGTTGCACGAGAACGACGAGGTGTGTGTCGGTATGAGCCGAGCGACAAGTCGTATGGCTTGCCAACAATCTTGGCTACTGATTTTGGATAGCGTTTGCTAACCACAAAATTACTTTTGTTACTTTTGCAGCCTTGAGCAGAGACGAAAGGGGTTTTGGTGGGGCATGTCGATCCGATTCAGTGGGCGCTCAGATCTGAGCCAAACGGCCTTCACTCG
This sequence comes from Alternaria sp. 'sect. Undifilum', assembly GCA_024321975.1. NCBI lineage: Eukaryota > Fungi > Ascomycota > Dothideomycetes > Pleosporales > Pleosporaceae > Alternaria > Alternaria sp. 'sect. Undifilum'. Next base: position 2,189,747 of record JAJJZI010000003.1, read on the forward strand.
TTGGTGCCGCATCTTGCTTTGGACCAGTGAGAAGGATGCGCCGCAGCAGCGCGCTAACGTACGCAGATGGAGTCGATGACGAGTCAGCGACGAAGCTTTGCTGCGTGAGGTTCTGCGCGAAGAGATGCAGTACTATTCTGTTGTATCACCCCAGACACATCTGAAGCATGAGTGCAGTTGGGGTCCAGAAGTTGAAGATCGCTTGTAGGCTAGGTGCTGAACAGTGCTGCCATGCGTGCGTGGATGCCTGTAATAACGAGGCTAGAGCGGGCCACTGCGCGGATAGGTCAATCGGGTTGACCGCTGGTGTGCCGCTGTCAAAGATCATTAAGCTCCAAAGCTCGATTTGCAAATGTTTCGCCAACCGTAGATTGAATAAGGAAGGACGGCGCGCGCCACCACCAATAGGAAACCCAGTCAATAGGAGCAAGACACGAGGGAATAACAAACAACTCTCGAAGATGGATGCTGGGTTTCAAGAAGATTGAGGCAGCGGCTGGTATTGCTATTGGCTGGGCGTAGATCACTCGTTAATCTGACCTAGAAGATCGTGGCTGGGTATCCCTGTCTTTACGTACTGAAAGTTGTTGGAGGAAATGCCAATCCAAACAGGCCTCGCACCTCGTCCTCGCCGAACAATTGTTCACGGCACTGTGCGTATCTGCAGACCCTGGTAGGAGTGTGCCATCAATGACGATAAGTAGGTATTAATACGATATTGATGGTGGGGCGTTCAGACACAAAGGATACAAGCGTGCTACTGGTGACTCCAAACCCATCGTCGGCGATCTCACAGTTGCACAACGCAAGACGTCAGAAGAGTAACTTGATCAACATGGGTCACCGCTGCCTACATGATGAGAGCTTGTGTGGTAAGGTGCTCACTGGTAAAGGCGTGGGGGAGCACTTGCCGGGCGCATGCAGCAAGAGCTCTGCCTATCCGTGGATCGCTCATCCCCTTCCACCCGCGCACATACTCTCCTTGTGTAGGCCAAGGAAGAGGGCAGTCCTTACCAGGGAGCCTTCGCCGAAGACACCCAATTTAGACCAAGGTCCGAACATGCTTGGTCAGGGCCATATGGAAGACGTAACACCAAAGCGTGGCAGTTGTAGCACGGTGCTCTATTTGCAAATTGTCTCGCTCAAACATTGCAATGGGCACAGCATGAGCCACACCTGATTGTTGGAACTACCGTTGGTCCCACAGGGCGGGATACTGCGCGGCATGGTTGAGGATGGTCGAGTGTGTAGCTGCGGCTGACTTACGAAGCAGCCAATCGTAACAGACGGCAGGCAAGGATTTCAGAAACCTTGGACCAAGCGGAAGACCCCGCGCTGTGCTCCGAGGAACAGAAGGGGTTGAGGGGCTTGGATTGACATTCGGTGGTGCATGGTTTGGCGAATTGACGACTCAAGGGCACAGGCAGTCTCCACCCAGCACGCCCGACAGGCGAACGGCCGTTGCGAGAATCCGAACGCGACGTTCAGGCCTGCGTATTTTGGCGAAAGTCTGTTTCCGCGATCGCATTTGACCCTGACTACGACTGGGGTCCTGAATCAGCAGCGGGCCACAAGTTTGCGCGCATGTAGCAGATTTGCAACCCATGGAAATGCCATTCGCTCGTCGAGATTGCGGGCTCAGAAGGGATCGGCGACGGCGACCGTTAGGCTCTGCAAGCGATTTCAAGCGAAGGTATGGACGACCAGGCGCGTCCGAGCAAATGAAGTCGTCGGGTGGACGGCGAGGTCGCTGCATTCGAGCGGATGTGCAGCAGAAAGCGGCTGAGGCCCAGCGAAACAAAGCACCCACTCGGCCGGATGCTGTGCGCCCCGTAACGCTAGCCCGACGACTGGGACGAGCTAGCGCTGGAGCGGGTTAGGCTGGTCAGCCCCAGATCTGGTGCTTCAGCCACAGCCTGCGCCGCAATGCTACGCAACAGGGGAATGGCGAGACCTCGGTCGATCCGAATGCAATGGAGCCCTTGTCCTGCCTGAGGGAACATACTATGTAGTTTGGAACCATGTCGCGTGGGGTATGCAGCAGTCTAGATGAGGCTGTCTATATTTGCGCAGCGCCGACATGGGTCACTCAGGATATCCCCATAGTAGGCCGCTGGAGCAGTATCAAATTGAGCAGTCGGACAGTGTCCCCACCGATGGCGTAACAGGCCGACGTCAGGCTGGGGGGATAAATGGAGAAAGTTGGGCGAAGGCAGCCTCACTCGGCGCTGTAGAGCGTCCCGTTGCAGCGATGCAGGAGCATCGAGATGATAGCGTCACGTTAACCAAGACAGCCGCTTCAGCATGCGATCGCCTTAGTAGTGGGTGACTTCGGCGAAAATAACCGTCCAGAAGTGAGTGACGGTGCGTTTTGGCAATGGACGATTTTCTGTTTCCCAAAAGGTGCGCGGCTGCCCTCCGAGGCTGCCGAAACGGGCTGGAAGGCAGGCGCGACTGGTGCACTAGCAGCATTCCAAATGCCATGGCAGGCGCTCACTGGTGCATACTTTCCAGTTGGGGCGGCCTCGCTACTTTTCGCTACTTTTCGCTACTTTTCGCGACTTTTCGCTACGGTCCCGCCGGCAGATCAAATTTCAGCCCACCAACGGCGGCCAGCTGGACACGTTCAACTTGATCCCGGCGCGGCAGAGATGGAGAGCGATACAGAGAGAGAGAGAGAGAGAGAGAGAGAGAGAGAGAGAGGCAGAGGCAGAGAGAGCGCGCCTCAGGAAACAGGTCATGTGTCGCACTCGCCGGAAAATAGAACAGCAGAAACACGGCCAGTTCGATGTGAGTGCACCGCGCTAGCCTCGGGAGAACGACAGGCCCGAAAAGGAGAAGTCAGAATGCCAAGCTCACCTCGCCGACCTCGTGTCCTCCAATGTGTGAGGGCCGTGACGATCGCACTACTCGCGCCCGGTCCGCAACCAGCACCAGCACCCGTTTGATCGACGCCCAAGTGCTGACTGCAACGTGCATCGTGCGGCGCTGGAGAGGGCTGCCTCATGTGGATTGCATTACTACTGGAAACACGAGTTGAGAGACGTCTGGTGTGGGGAGGTGTGGGCAAGATGCTCGCCATACACGCTGGGGTGAGACTACCAGAACACCACATCTATCACATTCCAGGCCACGGCGACAAATACGACATAGAGCCCAGGGCCCATGTCCGGCCTTGCTGAACCAGGATGACGGTACACGGAGCTTGTGACGATGGGGGCGAGGTCGAGCCCACTGGAGCATCCTAGATACCGCTGAGGCTGGCTGGCTGAGGCTGCTACTCAACCTTGCGCCCGTCGACATGTTTGGTTTTACTGAGGGCAGGGGAAGTCAAGTATCGCGCTGAGTGGGGGCAACTTTGACTGTCTCCATGGTGCCTTCAAAATCCCACCGGCCTTGCTGCTAGCCTGCACCATCATCAATCGACAACGAAATGGCCAGGGGCCCTAGCGAGTGCACCCATTCTGCGCGAGCGGTGGGCCGTCGGCGGAGACCAGCGCGCTGTCGGCGGCCAGGAAGCGTCGCAGGGTGAAGGGGGGGGAGCTATTCACTACGCTTGTTTCCAGGGTGGTAATGCGAGCTGGGCGCTGCGCCTGCTTTTTCTGCCGTCCAAAGTCGGCGCCGGGCGAGCGCCATACGCCATGCGACGATGTGATACAGGGTACTTGTCAAATCCGACGATCTGGCACCTAACCAGGTCCATCGCTGCTTGTGTGCGTCGTCGATAACGATTACATCAGCCCTCTGCTGCTCAGGGCCCAGCTAGTCGCTCAGAGCGCCGCATGACGCCCCAGTGCTCTCCGTCCACCATCTCACCAGTGCCTTAGCCGCATCGTCTGAAAAGCAGAATCCTCGCTCATATCTGCCCGTCCCGAATAAGTCAATAGCTCCTGGACCGCCTTGGCGCCCAAGTGTCCTGACTACTCCTCCCCGCGCCCGTCGTGATATATACCGGTGCTCGCCTCTACCACGTTACCGTTGGCTCGTCTAACAACGTCAACCACCGTTCGACTTCGCCTCTACCATATCACCATCGCACTGACACTTTACTCTGTGCTTCTCATCCACACATCACGGTATGTCTAATTCTTCTCCATCGTCGCAGTTGTTCACCAACTGCCCCTCTTGCATTTCCCTACTACGACCACTGCATTTCGGCATACACTGTTTTCTTGCTTCATACTCTATCATCGGCAGAATCTGAGATTGAACACATCTGATATGGTTGTGGTTTCACATCCATTCTTTCTGTCCTATTCTTTCGGTGCTTGGACCTACTCAGGACTAACCTCCAATGCAGAACATCACCACACTTCGCAAAAGATCGAGTCAAACCAACAACTCGGCTCTTCTGGTCATCTCCTGAGCTCTACAGACTGTGAAAAATTCCAAACCTTACCTGAAGAGTTCATCATGGTTGCTCACAGACGCGGCCCATGGTCGCAGCACGAGGATCAGTGGCTCGTCAATCTCGTCGCTCGCAATGGACCTCACAACTGGGTACGCATCTCACAAGAGATTGGCTCCCGGTCACCAAAACAATGCAGAGAGCGTTACCACCAAAACCTCAAGCCAACACTGAACCACGATCCCATCACCGGAGAAGAGGGGGAGCTGATCGAGAAGATGGTAGCTGAGATGGGGAAGAGGTGGGCAGAGATTGCACGCAGATTAAAAGGACGAAGCGACAACGCTGTCAAGAACTGGTGGAATGGCGGCCAAAACCGCCGCAAGCGCAACCCTGAGCGTCTTGATCAGAGACCTCGAGAGCACATGCACCACCCGCAGCCCGGCTACCACTACCCAGCGCCCCATGGTCAGCCCCACCACGAAGAGCATCGCATGACTACATACCACGACTCACACCGATCATCACTCAACACCTCAATGAACTCTTCCCATGCCATGAAGTTGCCTCAGCCCCAGCGTTTCGAACATTTTTCTGGATCGCGACCGCAACCTCTCGACATCTCAGTCTATGGATCACACGCCACCGTACGAGCACGAGGATTTGAGACGCCCATGCCTTCACCTTCTGGCTACTCGATCGTGTCAGCCGATGGTGCTCCTTCCCTCATCACGGACACGGGCTCAGAGTCGCGCTCACCACGTGGCGCAGCTTCCCCACTTGACATCACACTTGCCCCATTAGTCGGCAGCAGGGAGGAGCGCAAGAACTCTTCCACTCGCTATCTGCCTATAACTGGCTTTGCGCCCGAGGACGACTCTTCTTATGATGTCTACAGGCGACGAGGTTCGCTGCAACTTCCTCCTCTACACCGCAGCGATGCTTCAGCGCCCATGTCTGCGCCTCCCTTCCGGGAGCCAAACTACGAGCGCCCACAACCACCGCGACTGCTTACTCAACCCACTCCTCAGCTCACACACCACCACTCTATGCCTCAGTCTGCACCAACCAGTATCCCGCAACGGTCACTTCCTCCTTTCCACTCGCTCGCCGAGCCAATGCTCCCAGTGCCGCATTCTTCAAGTGCAACGACTAGCCCAGCTGCGCGACAACTCCCGTCACCCTACGTGCTACCCTCGGTGCCATCAGAAGCCCGTAGTGCACCCGTCTCGCCCAAGGACAGGATGTCCCTGCGAAACATCATGTAAATGTCCATCATGTTTCACATCGTCCAGCATACCCCTTCTTGTCTATACGTCGCACGTTTCAAACTATTTATTTCTATTAATGGCTGACATTCAATGATCGATACTTTGCATGTTAGAAAGTTTTTTAAACCTTATCGTTGCTTGTTTTGTATGGAACTAAAAAGGGTCCCATTGTATACGACTTTCAGGATACCCCATGTAGCATCTCTGTTCACGTGCAACGTTTGGGAAGCACATCAATACGTTTCTATTTGCGCTCGTTTTAGCCTTGTAGCATCGCGCACGTCGAAATCCGACACACTACGGCGTTTTTCCATTGGCCGTTGCGGAGGCCTTGTTGTACACTGCGACAATTTCGTCGGCAGTAATAATACCCAGCAGTGCGACAGCACTTGCACGCGTCCTATAGCGATGCCCGTCAAATACAACTCATACTATCGTCACAAGACCAACCAGTGACACCAAGTACCAAGTTCACATGTCCGAATGACTGACGAGCAGAACAAGGAGTTCCCATCTCGGATCTCGATCGATAAACACTAAGTTCCAGGTTTCTAAATGCTTCAGGGCCAGAGCTCACCGCTCCAATGACACCTCGACCGCTTGTGGTACCCACCGCATGACAGATACTCACAAACGTCTGAGATCCACTACAACGATTTCCCCATCCACACCTCAATGTACGCATGGGGCGATCTCGCCACAATCACCGATCAGTCCACGCAGTCGTAGCCGTCGCAACACCTGCAGTGTCGCCTACACCATCTCCTCATTTGTTTAGACCCGCCCGGCTGACGGACAATACCTTTCCTCTAAATTGACTAATTGGCTACTCCTTTTCCGCACACTGCCACCAAAAGTGGCCGAGGTGGGGCTTTGGACCGCTGAGCAAGATTCTGTCACCGTGATTCTTGCCACATCGACGTATGCTTCGCCAGTTCTGATAGACCACCCTAGGGAGTCCCTGGAAAGATCATAGAACAAGTTGTGACAGATTCAATAGTATCGCAAGACCAACCCACACCGCAATGGCGTAGCGACTGTGGAGATTAAGAACCGTCCACGCACCCCCAATTTGCACGCACTAGGATCCCCTCACTCTAACAGACTTCACGACTAATTACCTCCTGTTTCGTTCGGTGCGGCAAACCCGCTCTCGTTTTCGTCAAGCGCGCATCCGAGCAAATCGCTTCTTCGCCATTTGACGATTGAGCGTTCCTGGTGCGATCGTTAACCCTGTCCACGTCAACGTTCCACTCAACCAAATCAAATGCAGCCAGGGTCGGCGACTATTGCAAGTAACAAAACAAGACACTGGGAGCTCGGTCATGCGGCTACTTGTGGCTTGACCGCTTACGGGAATTAGACTTTGATCTTCGCCCTAGCGCGCGACGGCTCGCGAGATTTGCGACTAGCGTGTATCTCCACGTCTACAAACGTGCTGGAAGCGTTGACAAGACACGCGTATTTTGTGCATATGGCATAAGTTAAGAGTCTGGTACTCTAATGCGGATACTCACGCACTAATCGATAGCGTCCCCGAAAACTCTGGTATTGGGCCCACGCCGTCAAGAGGATAGCGCCGTTCAATCCCATGGTCTACCGCCCTTCCCTCTGCTGCTAATGAATACGCCGTCGCAGAGCCGTTGTTCGAAGGTCGCCGTCCTGAACACAATGCATTTCCGGTCCCAATCCCTCGGGTTACGATCTTTTTCCAAGTCTGCAGCCCGTCACAACTCGACTCCATTGGTACCTGGGACGGCGGTATTGTGGGACATCGGATTTGCATCTGGCTGAGGGCGAGTAGATGAGTGCACATCGCCATTTACCGCTGAATGTTGAAGGGTACGGATCCGATGATCCGGCGCATCTCGGTCTCGTGGATATATTCGCTTTTTCTGCGAGTTAACATGACACGAGGATCATATCGAGCCCTTGGACAATGTATGCCAATGTCGTACTCCTTTCGATCTGCACAGGCATCGTAACGTTGTCCTCTAGCGCAGATCTCGCCGGTCCTCCTCCGCATCATGTGGCTCGTGGCTCGGCTATGGACCGGTCGAGCTCATGACATGTGCATTCAGCTTCGATGGTGAAACCTTTTTACCTTGTTCAGGATCGCATGTCCAGCTGTGAGGTAGCAGTTATGCACGAAACACGTCGTCTCCACTAGTGCACTACAGATGTAGGGGTAAGGACTGTCAGAAGGGTGTCAGACCTAGACCCTCGCACCGAGACTTTGAGAAGCTCGGCACGCTCGGTAACTTGCTGGTGCCTTCGGTGAAACGCGCATGGGGCGGTTGCGTCAAAAGTCGTGTGGAGACACTGGCTTCATGCGAAACTTGGTTCGTTTGTGCGTACGTAGTGAAGACGTTAGGTGTCAAACAACTGTGGATCTGTCCCCCGGACGTGCGGGCATAGGTCCTGCAACGTCTGGAGCCGTTGTTCCTGCTTTTGCCGATACTGGGGCGTGTTACGGCTTCGGCGACTGTCAAGGGAGATGTCAACAGTGCGGAGTTGCCGCCAGCTTGAGTGTGGTGAACACACCTTCTGAATAGAACTATCATTTTGCTGCAATGGGCTTCTCGCCGTGTCGGTTAGAGAGTTCATCGACGTGTTCGTCGTAATCTTGTGGACAATTAGGTTGCCCCTCCCCTCCCCCGAAAGTGAAAGCGCATCTGTCGCATTAGCGACTGGCGTTCAACTCCTCTCAACACTGCCATGATAGAATCATTCCCTTCATCCACTTCGCTCTAGAATGCGGAAAACTGTCAGACTTATAGCCCCGGCTTTCTCGGCTCTACCATGGGCAACGTTGACTCAATCACTTGTAGCTAGCGGACCTTTTACCTCAATAGCGACATCGCATCCGTAGCCAGGAGACATCCCGCAAAATAAAACGGGTCGTAAAAGCAGTACCTCAGGGCCTCCTGCAGCGGCCATTTTACTTCCGTCAACTGTAGCCGTGGCAATCTGCACTGTAAGCGGCAGTCAGCATGTCCAAGCGTGCGCCGCACACCTGCATCGTCCGCAAAGACTTTGCGCAAGCTTTTCCTAACCTTCCATGCGCTCTCAAAGTATTTCCTAGCGTCCCTCCTACCGCTGACCTGCATCTCACCCAGCCAGCAAACTACTAGTAAAAGTTTTCAGACGTCGATCAAGGTCGTACAAAACAGCGAAGCACGAGCTGTCGCTTACGGACTGTAGGTAACGGCTTACCAGCAACGCGGGCTCGGTATTGCGCAAGCCTAGCTATAACAGATGTGTTAAGTGCATGTGCAAGCCTTGCACCCAACGTTCTTTCAATTTCTCGGGACCAATATGGTGCGACACCTGGATTATGTCAAGGGTAAATCGTGATATCCCATACATTACACTCCACACTCGTTCCACACGCATTCCGGTATTTAAATCAAGATGCACGCCACCGGAAGTTTTGCTAGAAATGTCGCTCTACAAATTACAGACATGGTGTTGGAACGGTGAGATTGGTGATGCAAATCGTCATCATTGGCCAGTCGCGCTTTAACCGGAACGGGAGTGGTGGGAAAACCTAGTGCCGTGCCACGTGATGCCGTTCCTCCGTCGCGCATTCCAGCCCTGTAGATGGCCAACGACATCATCCTATCCATCATCAACACCTGCATTTGCATATACGAATAACCCACGTTGCATCCAGTTTCTAAAGATATATTATCACGTCCCCCTGCCTTTCTGGCGTCGTCTATCCGTTCTGTTGCACGCGAGGTGGGTGCCACGTTCTCGTGGTGCTGATGTTTGGGTCCCCCAGCGGGAATGTCGGCTAACGGGTTGTATAACCCGGATCAGAGTGCTGTTGACACGCGTTGGATAGAGCCCTGGAGTGAGGCGTTTAGAGTAAGTGTCAGCTACCTTTGCTTCGTAAAGTGAGAGGTGAGAGGTGCGCTCAGTGTTGGGGTTCGCAGGGTCCATGCGCCATCCTTGTGGAAGTAAACTAGAAAGTTTTGCTGACCCGTAGTAGGTACAACGAGATGTTGGGCTTCATGTACCGATCAAATTCCAAACTGTGCCAGCTGTTTCGTTGGCCCAAGCCTGCTTCACGCACAAACAGTACGAACATAATGCTTTCCAAAAATGCTTCTCAAACTTGTTAGCTGTCGGCGTTCGACGATTCACAGTTGACACGTATTGGGATCCGCTGCGTTCAGTGTGGAGCTTATGTCCAGTTGAGCTACCTCGGTCGAATGAGGACAGCTCAAATGCCGGGAGTGTGCTTGCGGCGACTGGACCGACAGTGACGCCATCAAGTAATAGCATGAGTGCGGAGATTCCATTATCTACATTTGATTTTCCATTCAAGGCTGAGAAGCGTCAAGAGACATCTACGCCGGATCCCTTGTCTGTAGAATCATCGTTGGGTTCATCAGCAGTGGTATCCTCTATCCCGTCATCAACTTCTTCATCATCAAGTGCGGCAACGCCAACTGTAATCGATTTCCCGACTCCCAATGGACCACCAATTCTGCAAATTGGGAGCTACAATTGCACGTCTTTGATGACGCTAGATTTACTTACTGGCATACTTGAGAATTTTCTCGAAACAACAGCCACTACGACTAGTGCTGCGATAACTATGTTCACTTTCAACGTGCACGCTGCTTCATCCATCACCGATCCAGACACTCCGGCACCTGATCTTTCTCAGGACCAACTTCCTGAACCTGGACAACTACTCAGTGATGTGTTACAGGGTAATCTTTCTGATGACACATACACTCCATCTATCTTAGCCGACCAACGCGCAAACTTGAACAGCTCGTGGTACAATGTCAATTGGAATAATCGCCCACTCATGGGTTATTACGAGGATTCCAAGAACGCTGATGGAAAGCTTTTTACGGAAAGTGGATGGCCAACAGAAGCTTACATGGAGTTTAAGCAGTTATATCGACTTGTCACTAGCTATGGCACAATCGCTCCGCAGATGTCGAGGTACAACATCGGACCAGATCTCGACTATGTCTTCTCCCCCGGCACTATAATCGACGAAAAGACACCATCAGTCGGCTCGGACGGACGTGTGAATTCCGGTTGCTTATTTTCTTCTTCCGACAATATCATCACTTCAACAAGTAACTCGTCTTGGGCCCTTGCCGACGCACCACCAATTGACGTTAGCGCAAACCCAGACTTGTTGTCCACTATACCATCCGTCACCAACCTTACCGCCTGTGGCATAACTCCCTTCCTCAACCAAACCTTGGCAAACACGACTACAGACAAGAATCCCTTGCCCTACGCCGCATATGTACACTCCACACTATGGTCGTTCGCGCCCGGTCAGCCCCTCAATTCTTCCGGAGAAGGCGACAACACCAATCACAACCGCTGCGTTGTCATGATGAAGTCAACCTACCCAGGACGCTGGCGCGTAGAAGACTGCAACCAACATCATCGTGTGGCCTGCCATGATCCCTCACAACCTTACAACTGGCACGTCTCCGACGACTCAACCTACTACGCCAACGCTGAAGGTTACTGCCAAGACCCATACCAATTCAGCGTTCCACACACCGCGCTGGAAAACTCGCATTTGCTCTCTGCTTTCCAGGCAGCCGCTCCCGATGAAGAAGTTCTTTACATCAACCTGAATAGTTTTAATGTGCCTGGTTGCTGGGTCATTGGTCTCAATGGGACATGTCCGTATCTTCCTACGACGGATAATGATCGTACGCGTATCGTTGTGGTGCCGACAGTAGCAGCTGTTATCATTTTCTTGCTGGCTGCGCTTACTTTTTTCGTCAAATGTGCGACGAACCGGAGGGAGAATAAGAGGGGAAGGAAGAGGAAGTTAGTTGATGGTTGGGAGTACGAGGGTGTGCCTAGTTGATAGTAAAAAGCCAGTCAAGCAACTTCGTTCAGGACTCGCCTTTGGCAAAAGTCACCAACGCCTCACCACATCTCTCAGACCGACCTCCGAGGAGGCAGCCGGATTGTAACGCATTACCAAATTGATTTAATACACAATGACTTTCTTTTCGAATCCATGGAAGAAGTTTGACAAAGCCATTCATCTCGGATGTTGTTCGCTTTGTGAACCAAGTTGTATAGCATGGCTACCTCTCAACCGCTCTTACTGCTGGCTTCCAAAAACACATCATTCCCTGCAGTAGATACGACTACGGAATTCTTAGTCTCATGTTAGAAATCTCGAATGAATATGGCTGTAGATCCCTAGGCACACCGTACAGCACCGGGTACGCTTCGACTTTACGGTTACCATCTGCGCGGTACTAACCCTAGCGTCCCTATACCTGCGCCACATCCGAGACAATGAGGAAAGAACGCTCTAACTAAAAAAAATTCGGACTGGGTGGCTTATTACGCGAAATTCGAGGAGGAGTAGAGAGCTTGACGCGAAGGAATAGGTAGCACTTGTTTCCGGCTTGGCGGTCTACAGGCACTTTTAAAGTTCCTTTATTGGATCATCTCACACAACTGCACGAAGAACGGATACAGCTAACTCTCCATGCCGTCCTCTTCCTGAAACCCAGAAACGACTAACAGCGAAGATGTTTCTAGGTGGGAAGTCAAAGATGAAGGACGCGAGGACGCTGAAACACTGCCTAGCTTGCGCCGTCAAGGCTTTAGCGCTATGTCTGATCAGAGTGATAGCGTAGCAGCTGCAATGCAGCGAGAGTTTACCCCGGAGCTCCTCGGTATGCTCGGCTGCACAACCTGTGCCCACGCCACAACCAAGAACCGAGCATAAACGTATTGAAGGGTCACCGGAGTATCTCCGCATTAAACTCCACATTGTCAACGGAGACGGTACCAGAGACAGTAATCACCTGGCGTTTCCTGGCATTCTAGACTTGTCACAATACTAAGTTGCTGGCCTCAACCCGCCACTCAAGTACAAACTCAGCAGCGTGATCTCTCAAAGCGGTCTCCTTGACGCAGGACATTGGATTGCGAGCGTTCGTGGCCCTAAACAAGTCTTCTACATCAACGATGACCGATATGCCCAGAAAGTTTGATCGGATTTGATGGCGAATCCCCAGGTGTTTACGGAAAGCAAAATACAAAGCTGTGGTTCTCATGTACATACGCTTTCCTGCAAACAACTAATTATCCCCTACTACGTAGCGAGAACCACTCCGTCACGAGAAAAACTGTAGGTAAGTAGACTACTAAACAGTAGAATTCTGGTCCTCGCCTCGCCTCTATATCTATTAAATTCTATATCTATTAAATGATGTTTAAGGAAAGTGTAATAAGTCTTCTTTAACCTACTTGCAGCTGCTACTAAAACATTACTAACGTTGTTGTCGCCTTCACAACTAATTCGCGGATAATGCTGTTTTGTAACGCAATACAACACTTCTACTGCAGCTTTACTACTCAGCCTACATTACCTCTAGCAGTTATAACATAGTATTACACTACTATCTAGCCTTACTAACATGGGTATAAGCTATCCTTAGCATAGTAGCGGCGGTACAAGTGTCAGGACGCAGCCCTACACTACTACGCCATGCAACTAAAAGGTACGTATGATCAGTGAACTAACGATCATGGTGCAGGATAGCATATATCGTCAGCCAGGCCTGACAACGAGGATAACACTGCAACGTCGCTACCATAGCTAGTACTTCTTAGCCAAACGGGCTAGATTTTGCCATTCTAACCCGCCGCTAGCAGATATCACGTAATCTTGTAATATAAGCTACCCTAGAACACAAGCTAAGCTTGTAGCTAAGACCTATCCTAAAGTAGATCTAACTAAAGCGGGACCTTTTATGCTGCAACACTAACATTGCTTCTTACGCACTATACATACTAGGTCACCTAGGAGCGCTGCAAATAGTCTTTAAAGTCTTCGCTTAGAGGTAATGTACACTTCCTACTAATCTAAACTAAAAACTACATCGCCTAAGCATGTGTCGCAGTGTGTATATGTCCTCTAGCCGCAGAGTTAAAGATCGATTGGTTTTTTGCTCTGCGACAGCATGTCTACCTGCGTATTAGTCAACAGTCTACTTTCTGCACACCCTAGCCTAACCTACTAATGTCTGTTCCTGGGTCGCGGGACGCATCCTGTGGCGAGACAAACCGTAGGTACTTTGGAGTTAAGCGACTCGTATCTTCTAAGCGCATCAGATTTACCTGCAGTCATCAACCTATTTATTTTTAAGGTGTCAAAGGTGGGGGTTGTTGTTGTAGTCAAAATGGGGTTTCCGAAAAAGTGAAAAGCAGCTACCCTCTACTAATCAGTCGCAAAAGTCAGAAAAAAAAGATTGTGTGTAGTTAATAAGATTTAAATAGTAAGTAAATAAGTTCTAGGAGGAAAGCTTAGAATACTAAGTAATAATTAGGTTCAAAAAATTTGGCTAAAGTACTAAAAAACAACACTAGTTAAAACGTGTCTAACAGCAATTGCTAGCTTATAGCTAGTAATAGGGTTACAGTAGAATTGTAATAAAATTGTAACATAATGTAACAGAAAAGGAAAAATACATGTACGTACTGCAGCGAGAGCCTATAATACTTTATAAAGCTGCTACTTCTTACTTACTGCTTTTTACTTTTTAAACAGCACTGCATATAAATAATTTGTATATAATACACTTTAATAGCATACAACCTCTGCAGCAAGCATTTTTTTTAAGCATTTTTTTTAAAAAGCATTTTTTGCTACTATTTACTTAGCACCTAATTTAGTTTAACTTAACTGCTTATGTAAACACTTAAATTTATTAAGTATCTTAAAACTTAACTACTTAGCTAGACTTCTAAGTTTATAAAAGTCTTAATAGCTTCAGCCTTTTAAGACAACCTTTTAATGTAACTATACATTTTGTAGACACCTTTTTAGTAAAAAAAAGATTTATTGCTAACAACAGGTATCTAGGCTCACGCCCCCTTATTTAGTATTGCTAGCACGCAATTAGTGTGTCGCTCTAGCATGTTTAGATAGAAATAAAAAAAAGTAAGACAAAGACGTGAATTACCTCTTAACTTAACGCGCTCTATCCTACTTATGCTACCTACTTATGTTAAGGCTTTACTTCTAGGTACTCTTAGACAAATTAAAGAAGTAGTACTACTATTGCCTTGCTTTCTAACCTATACATACAACAATAGAACGCCTACTCCTCCTTTCTTACCTCTTTCTTCTTTATTACTATTTTAATGTTATGCAATAGCTAGCCTAACTAGTTAGTAGTTTTTTTATTTAGCTTATGCATAATTAACAAGAAGAGAGAAATACTAAAGTAAAATATTTTAAGTACTTTGCTAGTATTAGCAAACACCCTATAAATCTTATATTTCTTTTATAACTAGCTAAGTTAAGGTTTAGTATTCTTTTTATATATAGAGATATTATAGATTCTAGAGTTATTTATAAGAAATATAATTATAAAGTCCTAAAGAGGCTAAGTTTATAAATACTTAATAAACTTAGGTGTCTATATAATTAGCTTAAGCTAGACTAGTTTAGGGGCTAGATGTATAATAGGAAAGCTTCCTATCTTTAGATAAGAGTTAAGGTTAAGGAGATACTTATTGTAGAAGTTACATGCTATTATAGTATATTATATATAAATTATTTATATACAGTGCTGTTTAAAAGGTAAGAAGTAGTAGGTCAGAAGTAGTAGCTTTATAAAGTATTATAGGCTCCTACTGCAGTACATACGTGTTCTTTCCCTCCTCTATTACATCATGTTGTAATCCTATTATAATCCTACTATAATCTTATTGTTAGCTATAGGCTGGCAATCGCTGTTAGACACGTTTTAACTAGTATTGTTTTTTAGTACCTTAGCAAATTTTTTAACCTTAATTATCGCTTAGTAGTCTAAGCTTTCCTCCTAGAACTTATCTACCTATCGTTAAAATCTTGTTAACTACACACAATCTTTTTATTTTGACTTTTGCAATTAATTAGTAGAGGGTAGCTGCTTTTCACTTTTTTAGAACCCCATTTTGACTACAACAACAACCACCACCCTTAACACCTTAAAAAATAATCTTAAACAAATCCTTTATTTGCAATATTTTTATATATAAAAAAATTGTTAAGCTCTAATTTAGCTAGTTATAAAAAGAATATACAATCTATAAGGTATTTGCTAATACTAGTGCAGTACTTAAGATTTATTGCTTTAGCATTTTTTATTTATTTATTATGCAAGAGCTAAGTATAAAGACTAGAACTTAGCTTAAATATTTTTTTAAGGTGTTAAAGGTGGTGGTTGTTGTTGTAGTCAAAATGGGGTTCTAAAAAAGTGAAAAGCAGCTACCCTCTACTAATCAATTGCAAAAGTCAAAAAAAGATTGTGTGTAGTTAACGAGATTCAAACGGTAGGTAGATGAGTTCTAGGAGGAAAGCTCAGACCACTAAGCAATAATTAGGGTTAAAAAATTTGCTAAGGTACTAAAAAAACAACATTAGTTAAAACGTGTCTAATAGTAATTGCTAGCTAATAGCTAACAACAGGCTTACAGTAGAATTGCAATAAGATTACAATATAATGCAATAGAGGAGAGAAAAAACACGTACGTACTATAGCGGGAGCCTGTAATACTTTATAAAGCTAAAGCTACTGCTTCTTACCTACTGCTTCTTACCTTTTAAACAGCACTGTATACAAATAATTTGTATATAATACACTACAATAGCATGCAACTTCTATAATAAGCATCTTCTTAACCTTAACTCTTATTTAAAGACAAGAAGCTTTCCTATTATATACTTAGCTCTTAAACTAGTCTAGCTTAAGCTAATTATATCGACACCTAAGTTTATTAAGCATTTATAAACTTAGCTTTTTTAGGACTTTATAATTATATCTTTTATAAATAACTCTAAAATTTGCAATATCTCTATATATATAAAAAAATATTAAGCCTTAACTTAGCTAGTTGTAAAAGAAATATAAAATTTATAAAGTATTTACTAATACTAGCAAAGTACTTAAAATGCTCTACTTTAGCATCACTTTTTTCTTGTTAATTATATATAAGCTAAGTAAAGAAACTATTAACTAGTTAGGCTAGCTGTTGTATAACGTTAAAATGGCGATAAAGAAGAAAGAGGCAGAAAAAGAAGAGTAGGCGTTCTATCGTCGCATGTATAAGTTAGAAAGCAAGGCAATAATAGTGCTGCTTCTTTAATTTGTCTAAAAGTACCTAGAAGTAAAACCTTAATATAAGTAAGCAGCATAGGCAGCATAAGTAGCATAGGCAGAATAGGGCGCGTTAAGTTAAGAGGCAATTCGCGTTTTTGTCTTGCTTTTCTTTGTTTTTGTCTAAACATGCAACACTCTAATTACGTGCTAGCAATGCTAAACAAAGGGGCGTAAGCCTAAATACCTGTTGTTAGCAATAAATTTTTTTTTTACTAAAAAAGTGTCTATAAAATGTGTGGTCACATTAAAAGGTTGTCTTAAAAGGCCGAAGCCAGAACTTAGCTTAAATAGCTATTGCAAGACGTTAAATTAGCAATAAAAAAGAAAAAGGCAAGAAAGAAAAAGTAGGCTTTCTATTGTCGCGTTTATAAGTTAGTAAGCAAGGCGATAATAGTGTTGCTGCTTTACTTTATTTAAAAGCGCCTAGCAGTAAAGCAACAAGAATAGGCAAGATAAGGCGCGTTAAGTTAGGAGGCAATTCGCGTTTTTATTTTGCTTTTCTTTATTTTTGTTTAAACATGCGATACACTAATTGCGTGCTAGCAATGCTAAATAAAAGGGCATACCGAGGTGGACGGCGTAACGCGCATGACGGCGTAACGCGCACCCCCACCAAAACAACACTACCTTTCAACACCTAATAACTCCACCAATATAGATCTAATTCAGGAAGTAATTAATGAAATTAATTCGCGCGTACTAGGCGCATCTTTCTTGTATACAAAGTTTGTAGAAAAGTATAGTGTAGTACAATCTACGCTCTCTTAAAAACACTAAGGTGTTTTAACCTTGCGCAACCTTAAGGCTTAAAATTAATAGGCTCTCTATCTATAATAGGAGCTAGAGCTCCTATAGTATATTAAATAGCTTACTAGGCGAGGCCTTGCACCTACACAAGCTATAATATAAAATTTCACCTTACAGATTGCAAGGAGAGAGGTTAAAGTACACTAGGTTAATTGCTTTGTCTACTAGTACCCTAATAAGCTTATTTTAAGATAGACAATAGGCATAGATAACAATTGCTATAAGGCTAATTCTAGAAGGAAGTACAGCCTATACTTTAATCTCCTACGCAAGAAAATTAAGTAGTACTATGTTAAGGCGCGTTACATATACAATATAGATAAGAAGAGCTTCCTCCTTAGTATCTTAGGAAGATTAAAGAGGATCTTTAGTAAGCCTTTATACAAGCAGGGAAAAAGGAGGAGTACTATTTAGAATAGCTTATAAGAGTAGATAACACTCCTAGCCTGCATCTATGCTAATAGATCTTACCTAGCGCCCACCCTTATATATTAATTAACCTTAAGATTAATACAGGACACTTAGTTATAAGCTCTTAATCCTAAGACTTATTAGGTTTAAATCTACTTATTACCTTCTAGCTAGACAAACAACAATATTAGTCTTACGTAGCTTAAATAGGTGTTTAATTGCAATACTAAGGTAAAGGATTAAGCCTCCTATTAATTACTTATTCTAGACAGCTATAGATCTTACTTTACTATAAATTTTATTAAGTACTGTAATTAGAACAAGATTCTTCTCGTAGTTTATCCTCTTTATTTAACCTATATGCTGTAGCCTTTTAATATTACCTTGTTTAAGCCTCTCTTATTAGCTTACTAGGCTAAGATATCTAGATTTCTAGAGAGGAACTAGGGCCTTACCTTAATAAGCAAGAGGGATTTCTTCCTCCTCTTCTACTAAGCCTAGCAGGCCTCCTTTAAGGAAATAACAATCCTAAAGGCTTTTAAGGCTATAGGCCTCTTACTCTTTAATCCTAAGGTTATATTAAAAAGATTTAGTATTAAGAGCTCTTTAAGTAGTAGTAGTAAGTCCTTAGGCTTAAGTGCTTTAAACTAGAGGAAAGTTAAACACCTACTGCGCAAAGTAGTAAAAGATTAAAGTAATAAATAAGCTTAAACGCTAAGCTAGGTTTATTACTAAATCTTAACTTAAAAGACCCTTCTTAAGTATAAAGTTAAGGGCCTATATAAGGCTCTAATTAATAAAAAGACGCGTAAGAAATAAAGTAAGCCTCTCCTACTCTAGGAGCCTAAGGAGTACTAAGGTAGAGCTATAGTCTAGTCTCTAAAGAAGGTAAAAGAGGCACGTAATTGCTAATAACTCTAGAAGCGCAAGGAGGAGTAGGTACAACACTAAAAAGCTAAGATAAATAGGCATTGTAAGGAGAAAAGGCAGGTAAAGGCGAAGGAGAAGGAAATAAGGCAATAGGCAAGGGCTGCAGCTTAATTAGTAAGGGAGAAGAAGAAGGCTAAGAGGGCTGCTAAATAGGCCTCTAGGGCAGCTGCTTGCAGGGCTGCAAAACAACTCTAACAATCTATAAAAACTTCTTAAAAGGGTAAGAGAAGTAGCCTTAAGGCTCTTAAAAAGGTTACTTAAAAAAAGAGGCCTATTACAAGCCCTATAAGTAGTAGAGAGCCTTAAGGTAGTGTTACAGCTCAACTAGCGTCTACCTTGCGCACAGGGCGCGCGATTAAAACTCTAACTTAATTTCTATAGCTATATATATTATTTAAGCCCTCTAGATCTTACTACTAAAAAATCTCGCGATAGTAGCTATTGTGTGAGGCTCTACAGCCTTAAGTTTAGTGGTGGTTTTGGTGTTTAAACCGCGCGTTACGCCGTCATGCGCGTTACGCCGTCCACCTCGGTAAGCCTAGATACCTGTTGTTAGCAATAAATCTTTTTTTACCAAAAAGGTGTCTACAAAATGTGTGGTCACATCAAAAGGTTGTCTCAAAAGGCCGAAGCCAGTCATCAACCTATAATGGTTTGAGCCTACTCTAGACCGCTCTCTTCCCAATTAATACAAAAAGTACAGCGGTGTTGATGCCTGCCCGCATAATCAAGTGCACCCTTCTTTACGCAACGTTTTAGGCCTACTCTAGATAACGCTAACCTCCCTCCTTACGAGACGTAGCGTAAGGTCGTAATACCTGCTACCTTTTCGCTCTCATTAGCTAAAATCGGCCCACTGGGTTGTTCGTCGCGTAAGGAGGGAGTTTACCCTTGGCCTCTAATAGCCTGTTGGAAATGACGGACTGTCTTTATTTAGGTTCCTATGTGTTACTACAAAAGTGAGAAGTTACTATCAGCCTTGTCGCGATTTTGGCACGCATATTCATCTATGATTCTCACCCTGGTCGGTACTTAAGACCAAAGCAGCTTCCTAATCCGGCTGATGCGCCACTAGACTCGCACGTTTGTTACAGTTAGCGCATGATCTATTTTAAGCTGGACGGTATCTCTGTGTGGCTGTGCAAGCTTATGGCTATGCTGAATAATGGGAATCCTACACGTGATGTGTCGTAGATTGCCTGAGTGCCATGTGTCGCAGGCGCATGACGAGTTCAACATCAAGCAGCGCCAACGTAATTACATAGCCCACACAGCTCCTGGCTACTTTTCAGAGCCCTCGGTACCTAGATATACCTCATTAATCACAGACGGCTTAATTGAGCTGTTGTACAGCACAGATTCGTAGGGCAAATTGTTCAGTACTGCGCGGAGCCGCGTTTCATCCACCCACTCTACTGATCGTGTGGAATACGTGCACATGGTATGTGACTTCGTAAAACCCGTTATATCCTTCACTTTGCGTTGCTAATACCTTCAGATCGCATTCACTCGATAAATCCTTCCATATCCCCGTCCTGCGTCTCCGTCCCGCATCTACCCCAATAACCTCGAAACATGCACGGTGACCCTTCCATGTGTGCCAATATCCGCAAAAAGAAAGACCTGACATCGCTTTGCGAAGTGGAGGACATAGAAACTGGCGCATTTGTACGATCAACCTTTACCTACATCGATGACCACGACGTAGCATGGTTTGGTCAGACACCCAACATAAGGAAATATGATTTGAGCGTTCAGGATCTAAACCGACTCCTGCAACGAGTTCCGTACGAGAGGATATATCCGCTGAAGACCAACACTATATCGGTGGTAACAGAGGAAAACCGGAGCAAGCTCTATATCAAACGACCTAAGCTATTGTGCCTTGACAACGAGGAAGAGACAAAGCTCCTGCCTCAAATGCTACTCGGAGAAGCAGAGGTCTTGCAGTTCCTCGAACAAAACCCTCATCCGAACCAGACTTGCCAACAATCAAGCCAATCAAGCTGAGGCCTCCAGCTTGGCTTGGCTTGACGATTTGGAGTAGTATAGCTTGATTGATGAGATTGACAACCGTGCGTAAGGCTGTACAGGTAGGTGAGGTTAGCTATATCGTGACTATTTCTAGTGTTAAGTCTCTTAATTGTCATACACAAAGATTATGAAGCTTTTATATATGTATATATACTTATACTTATACTTATAACGCGTTGTAGCGTTGCAAAGAATTTTTTTATATATTATTGCGAACCTCAACTCTAGAAAAGTATCGTGAGATCGCTCCTACCACAACAACAACAACAGCTGCTCGGATACTGAGGATGACGGTGGTACGATCAGGACGGTGGTACGATCGCTTTTGAACTCCAAAACTTCTCCAAAACTTAAGTATATTAAGGCTATTAACTTTTTAACTGATAAATATTTTTAAAAATATGTAATACTAAAGTTACATAGAATTTTAAGCTTTATAAGTGTAGAATTTTAGGTTTGTATATTTTATTAATATAAATATTTTATTAAAAAAGTTTAAAAATAGATACTTACTTTAGTTTTACATATTTTTCAAAATATTTATTAGTTAAAAAGTTAATAGCCTTAATATACTTAAGTTTTGGAGAAGTTTTGGTGTTCAAAAGCGATCGTACCACCGTCCTGATCGTACCACCGTCATCCTCAGTAAAGGTAATGCTGCCTTTTGGTTTACTTTCAAGGCGTGCCACGCGCCAAATTACAGCCTGAAAGCAATACTAATCTGCGTTGCCACCGAAAGAGGCCTAGTTGATTAATACATCTTTGCAGACGGGGCTGTCCATGGCACTCCTGTGGCCTCCGCTGCCTGGACATCGCTCACTCTCGCGACTTTGCTCCTTGGCACTGATGGACCCGCCTCAACATCTGGTAATTTCGCATCTGCTTCCAGTGCAGTACTCTTACACTTCTGACCACATCCTACCCTACTTGTAGTAGTCGTGGCTTCGACTGCCACCTGCGTAGCGTTCTCCTGTGTAGCATTCTTGCACTTCCGACCACGTTTCCCTTTTTGCTCTAGCCTCTTTTATAGCGTCCGTTTCCGCACGTTTGAACCATTTCTCTTGGAGGTGCTCATAACCAAACATCTGCCCGGGCCCCTTCTCTAGTATATCTGCCCTAGTTGATCATCGGGGCTTAGCTTCGTTGTTGACCGCCATCAAGGGTTGAATGTGGTTTTGCTGAAGAGCACTCCTTGTTAAGGATAATTGGGTAGCTTTGGCGAATTTCAGTAGGTGTCGCTGTAAAAGTTCTGTTATCGAGTACTTTCGTTCGTACAAAGCAGTCTGGTAGAGCAAGGTATGAGAAATTGAACCAGCCCTTCACCTAATCATCTATGTTGCCCTGCCTCGATTGGTCTGGGGATGGAAGTTTCCCCACTTCAACCAACTTAAGTAATTAGGCTTTGTCGCCCCACTGATAAAAAGAATCTGCACATCCGGCAGCGAGGAAGCGCTTTATTAACTGGCTAGTATCGTCGTCTCGCGTACTGAATACATTCCGGCTTAGCGTTCTAGTCTAATTCTCTATTACTGCTGGGTAAAACCCAGCATACTCCTAGTCAATTAGGGCTCTAACCTGCAGTGTGTTTGGATCCACAATGATGTTGTGGGCCGCAAGATTGTGTAGGAGTGACTTAGGATGTCTAAATAGTAAAATCATCTCGTTGCGTAGTGGGGGATATTATATTTCAAGTCGTCCAAACCATGCACGAGACGTCCATTAGTCGAGATTTCTGTACAACGCCGTCAACTGTCGTCTTTTTCCCAATACCGCAGTAATCTTACTAAACTTCTATTTCGGCATCTCGAACTCACGTTCTCGTTTCCTGTTCTTCATCTCTGTTTTGTCTAAAAGATTTGGAGAAGTCTTTCACTCACTCACTATTTTTTTATTTTTTTCCGCATGAAAACAACTCTCGTCATAAAATCTGCACAACTGTCCGATCGCGCTCAACTCACATGCACGTGTTTTCTTCCAGATACAACGTCAGTATCACGTCTTTTTGTCATAGCATACTGTTATAGGCAGTCGCGACAGAACTTAAAAAAAATCAAATAAAGGATAAGAATGAGTTTCATTTGTCCCCACCCCCGAAATCCAAACTACCGCTATGTAAAGCCACCCCCACCCTACACACCCTGCACCTTACGATAACTCGGCGGCTTAAGCGTACGCCGCAACAACTTGACCGCATAAGGCGGCACAAGACTAACCGCCACAATAACGGCAAACTTCCACCAAAACGCCAAACTGCCTACAAAAGCGAGATCGAAATAGTCCTTCAAAAACGGCACAGAGGCAAAGTAAATAACCGCCGTACCCACGATACTAGCAATCATAATCCAATGCCAAGTCGTAACCTCCATCGCCACCATAACGAGTTCATTAACAACCAGCACAGAGAAACTGACACTGACCATTTTGAGGAACGTAGGATCAGGTGCTGCCGAGGGCGTCGTCGAAGTCCCAACGCCAATGAGGAGTTGCGATAGACCCTGGATGATGGAACCTTGGTAGACGGACACGGCGACCCAGATGAAGAAAGATTTGTAACTCAGCGACCTCCCTGTTTTGAGTTCAGCGTAGAGTTCTGGGTAAAGATTTGCCACGCTCTCGTCGACGTCGCGGTCTAACACGAGGGAGAAGATGGGCATCATGGTGTAAATAGTACTGTAGCCGACGAGCAAATAGTCTCTGTATAGGGCGTTGGGTTCAAAGCTGCTCGCGATGGAGAAGACGGTTTGGCAGATGCTGATGATGAGACCGCGGTGAATGACGAATTGACTCAGTTTAGCGGAGCGCTTGTAAGAGTTGCGACCGTGCCAGACGAGGAGTTTGACGAGGTAGCAGAATTGCTCAATGGAAAAGTCGGCTGCGAGGGAGGCTTGGCGACCTTCTTTTCCGACGATGCCGACGCCTACGTCTGCGGCTTGGATCATGGACACGTCGTTGCCACCATCGCCGATGCAGCATACGCGTTTTTTTGTAAATTCGCGGATTAGGTGGGCGACGTCGGCTTTTTGCGTGGGAGAGCAGCGGCAGGCTACGACGGTGGGAAGTTGTACGGCGACGGAGATGAATTCTTGGCGGAAGTGTTGAAGGAATAGGGCGAGAGATTCTCCGTCGATGAGGAGGCATGCGTCTAGTTTCCCGCGGAGGAAGTCAAGGGAGGAGGAGGCGAGGTCTTTGCGTTTTAGCTTAGCGATCGTGTGGACGTATTGGCCGCGGGCTACGAGTTTGGATGAGACGGCTACGCAGCGAGCGGTTTCTACTTTATCGCCCGTCAACATCCATATCTTGATGCCTGCGTTGCGGAGGAGTTCGAGTGAGGGCTTTACGTCTTTCTGAAGCTTGTCTTCGACACCGGTGACGCCGAGCAGTTCCAGGTCGTTTTCCAAATACTCTTTTACTGCGTTGGCGACGGCGGAATCGCGGTTGTTGAGAGCTAGGGAGGCTTGAGCATGCTTGGTAGAGAAGTCTTGGTAGGTTTGCGCGGAGAGTTTCTTGCGACCGACGACTAGCGTTCGGAGACCTTCACGCGCCATGTTTGCTGTTTCCTCGTCGAGCCAGTCGTTGGCGGCAACGATGGAGCTCATGACTGTATCAGCACCTTTTTGATAGAACCAGATCTCGCCACCATCATCCGTAGGTGATGATGCTGGACCGTGATAGAACTTTACAACAATGCCCATACGTTTGCCTTCTGACGTAAATGGGAAAACGTTCAGTATGCGCACCTTGACCACGGTATTGCCGCTGTCGCACGAGCGGAGAGTCATAGATTCGCGGTCGCGGGATAGAAGCTTCAGACCAACGGCCTCGGTCCACTTGACTATGGCGATCTCATCAGGGGAAGAAGCTTGGTACGTGGTCACTGTCTCCCCATTCTCTTCCTCGGTAGTCGGTGTTACATTGTGGCAGAGGGCTAGCGCTAGCACAACGTCGCGAACCCGAGATCCAATCTCTCGGCGTGTACGAGTAGCTGAGGTTAAAGTTGCGGTGTATGCGGAAGACGGGGTGACAAGCGACGGAGATTCTCCAGTGGGGGGTGTGAAGCATTGATGAACGTACGAGGATACTTCGTCCATGGCTTCGTTTGCGTACGAGACCGTGCCGACGTGTATCTTTTTCATGACCATCTCTGGGTACTGTTAGTAAGGATCGTGTTTGTTTGTTGTAGGACATACCATTCTGTGTCAGAGTACCCGTCTTGTCGCTCAACAGGTACTCAATACGGCCCAGATCCTCTGGGATTGTGCTAGTCCGGACGATAGTGCCTTTGATACTCTCATCATGCTGGATGAACCATGCGTAGACTGATTTGCCCATATCTAGATTGACACGCAGACCTACTGGAACAATGGTAGAGAACAAGATGAGGAATCGCAGCATGGAGGCCCACCACTGCCGGCCTTCGATGACTTGGAACCGCGCGAGTGCTACCAGGATGAACGAGAGCGAAAGTGTAAAAATACACAACCATTTTGTCAGAGAGTTGATCTCCAGTTCCAGTAGGCCAGTCTTTGATCTCGAAGGCGATGTAGAGAGCGCTTGACGAGTCTGTGGGCCAGTGTATACGACCACCGCAAGTAGACTGCAGCTTGAAGCAACAACAGTGTTTGCCCAAATGGTGTTGTCGATGCTCAAGGGCGCTGACTGTAATTGTTCAGGAGAGGTGGTTTCTTCGTTATCATGAGGGTCGTACTGGCGCTGGGTCTTGGGTGGCAATTCAACGGTTCCGTAGAATTCGTTGACCTTCTTGTCCGGTTTGCCGGCGACGACACGGAGTCGTGTGTACTCACCAACATCCAAGTTCTGCGTGAGTGGCGAAGTCAGGCGCAGCTTCCAGTCCGTTTCTCCGTCCAACTGATCGGTTCGGATGAAGGCTTCGCCTGACATTCCGGTAGCTGTGGCACTGTCGACCTTGGCTGTGTCTCCAGAATCCAGGTCGTCAATAAGCGCGGACAATGAACTCTGCGCTTTGGACTCATTTTGGATGGGTGCCGCATTGTCGCTAGAATAGCTCTTGAGAAGCACCATGTCGGCAGGCACTCGCTGGTCCTTGCCAAGCTTCACAACGTCTCCAACCTTGAGGCTCCGAGAGGGCTTTACAACTTCCCAGTAGGTGCATGTCGACAAGCCCTTGCCCGATAGCCGCTGCTCCTCGACATCTATGTCTGCTGAGCGACCTTGGTCCTTGGGCTGCGTCCTCTGGCGCTTCTTCCTTTGAGAGTTCTTTCCCGGCGCGACGCCGTTGCCGAGGCTGTTCTCCTCAAACTTCAAGACCGTGTAGCCTTCCGAGTTTGCCTCTGCATCTCTCCGCCGTCGCGCAATGTCGTCCATGGCCTCCTTCCCCAGAGTGATGGATATGACAAAAGCCAACGGTGCGATGTAGGTGGACAGGTAGCCGATTCGCAGGGCGGGTATGATTTGGGATAGGGCAACGAGCAGAAAGTACATGTTGATGAAGAAGGAGAATTCATTATAGAGAGTACGTGGTAGGAAACTCCACGGGGTGTATTTGGCATTCGAGACGGCGTTGGCGGGGAATCTCGAGGTCTGGAGCTGGCCGACGGAGATGGTGCGCTGCGTGGTAGGATCATGCTCTTCGTCGGCATCCGACTCTCCGGCCTCGTCGCCTAGCTGTATGGGGGCATTGTTCTGTCGTGAAAGGAAGCTGGGCAGGCGCATGGTTGAGCCTAGGCGGGAAAGTGCGCTCGGTGGTGGTTGCCGTCCTGCCCGTCCTGTGTGTTGCGCAGGCAGCAAGGGCGAGTCGTCATCCCCAGACTGGCCGTAACTGCCAGCAGAGTCTCTTTTTGGGCCTTCATCGTCATCCAACAGCCCTCTCAAGTCATCCTCTTCCGGCTCTTCTTTCTTCTTGCTTGCGCGCAGCCTGCCTACCCGGAGGTTCCTCAGCGGTATCCTCGCGCCCAGCTCATGGTATGGCCTCGGTTGCTCCCTGGACTGGCGGCGCAGCGGTGCAGCGGCCGACTGCGAGTGAGAGGCCAGAGGGTCCAGCTCCTCTAGGTCGAGTTCCAGGTCGGAATCCTCATCTGGCGCATTCGGTTGATGGTACTGGTGGGGTGGAGCCATGGCGCATGGGCGAGCGAGCGTGATGCAGTGGTGCAGCGGTGCAGAAAGGGTCGCTGGCTAGTCCCACCTCATGTGCGACGGGCTTGGCTGTGGTTACGGCTATGTTGGTTGCCTTCGGGAGTCCGCGGCGTGCGTTTCGGGGGTGTCTGGATGCGATGTCTGGGCGGCTGGACGTCTTGTTTCGGATGCCGGGAAGTATGTGGGGAGTGTCCATGTATGACGTATGCTTCGGAATGGGTAAGCGGCTCAGAGTGAAGGGAGCAGCTGGTGGTATGTGAATTGTAGAGCCCATGTGTCTTGATGTCGCGTCACTCTGGGCTGGGTGTGGCGCAGGCGGGTGTGGCGGGAGGACAGGGGGTTGCCGTGGCGGGCCGTTCCAATGACCAAGGCGCAGGAACAGCTGGCCAGATCGCGTCCTCACTCATCCTACCAGACTATTTGCGATGCGACCGGGGCTCGCCTCTGCTATTTGATTCTTGCCGCCTTCCTGGACGAAGATCGCGTCTTTCACTGTTGTGCGACACACAGAGCACATGCTCTTCTGCTTCTGTAGAGGTACGTAGCCATCTTCGCCATCACTGACACAGAAAGGGATGACCATTGCCCCCCTTCACCATTCGCGTTCAAAACACCATCGCAACTGCCTTTCATTCATTCCTTTCCAATTGTACTTGCCCATCCTACTCTTTCCTGCCAATTTCCCTGTGTCGGCATTCTGCTCCACGAGACGTCTACCGTGGCATGTCATAGCCCGCTTGATTGCCGAGACCCAGGCCCAATATTTGAACTTACCGAACGTCAATTTTAGCGCTGACTGCCTTTGCAGTACTTGTAGATACCCTTTGATTTACCTATTAATCCCATAATGGACGAAGACGGCCCAAACTTTTCCTATGCCTACGGTGGCGCGCCTTCGACCCCCTCGAATGCATCGTGGAATCCCGCATTGCGCAGCCAGAATGGAGCGAGTGCACCAGTCAGCGCGAAACCCACGATACAACCCGAACAGCTCAAACCAGAGTTGTCAGAAGAAGAAGACGACAACGAAGATGATGACGAAGAGGTTGATGACGACGACGAAGGATCAGAGGATAAGAGCGAGGATGAGAGCGAGGATGAGAGCGAGGATGAGAGCGAGGATGAGAGCGAGGACGAGGACGGGGCTTCCTCAAGACCTGCAGTAGCTGCGCCACTCGCATCAGAACCTGCGAGTAAGACTACGGTTGAAGAAGCAAGCACAACCGACGAACCCCCAGCGCACAATGATACCATACAAGCACCGCCAAGCGCGCAAGCACCCCAGACAAAGAACCCCCTAGACTTTGGAGCGGACAGTGCGCCCGAGGACGATCTGGTAGATGCAACGCAGGCACTTGATATCAACGAACCATCTGCGACACCGGCAAAAGCCGAAGTAAGCGACGAGGAGGTCTCTGGAAAAGAAGAAGAAGAAGAAGAAGAAGAAGAAGAGGAGGAGAGCGAGGAAGAAAGCTCGGAAGATGAGGCGGAGCCGGAACAACACCTAGAAGAGAACTACGAGCATCAAGGGGAAAGCACGGCCCTGGAAGATGCTATGACTGAGAGTGAAAAAGTACCCCTGGTAGAAGACACAGAGGCAGACGAATGGGGCGGCTCCGGCGACGACCCCTTTGATCTTGGTGAGAAATCACAAGAACCACCTCTAGAGACACCATTGGCTGAAGCTGTTGGGACGACAGTCGGAGACGATAACATTGGGAACACCACAGTTGGCGGCAATACAGGAGCTGACATTGACTGGGGGAATTCAGAGGAGCAGGGAGATTTTTTCGGCGTGGTCGCGAGCCAACAAATTGAACCTGCGCAGGCCGTAGATCAGACTCCTGGCGCGCATGTGGTACAGGTCGAAGCAAAAGCTCTCAAAAAGAACGAGTGGGATCTGGATCTTGACTTGGACGATGATTTCTTGCCTGATCAAGAGGATGCACCCGTCATTGAGTTGAGCGACGACGAAGGGTTCCTCGAAGATGAAGCGCCGGCACCCGCAGAGCAACAAACGCAACCCGCCCCTTCAGGAACGGCAAGCCGATATGCTCCTCAAACTCCGGCAGTGGCACCGGCACTTGCCCCAGCATACCCTCTCCAAGCGCAGTCAATGCCCGCAGTTGCACCAAGTTACGATGGCTTTGGACGAAACCTGGCATATCAACAGCAACAACAACAGCAGCCACCTCGACCGCCCATGGCAAGCTCAGCGCAAAGTTTTGTAGACAAGTCCAAAGGAGGTTACGCTTCGCCTTACGATTTGCCAGAAGACATTGTCACTACCCGAAAGCGACCTGCTCCTCGAACAACAGTCTCAGCTGTACAGCCAACTCCACCACCCCCGCGGACCAGCAGTATGTCTTCGAATACTGCGCCTCCGCGGCCGCCAATGTCATCGAGCATGTCAGTGTCCAGCCTGTCTCCACCATCCTCAGGCAACTCTATGCGAGGCCAGATGACCGGCATGCCACCACCAGCTGCACCACCAAAACCTGCGGTTACAGCGAAATCACCTTCCAGTGACTTCTTCGCCGAGCTGCCTGTTTCCTCTAAGCCGCGCTCATCAGGACGTTATACCCCACAACCGAACATGCCTATTCAACCTCAAGCCCCAGCCAACCTTCCTCCCCCGCAACTTCCATCAAAGGAACGTACAGCTTCCGCGTCGTCCTTACGAAATGAGTTCATCCCAGATGCTGCTAAAGTCGCTACACCTCCTCCGTTCAGGCAACCAGAACAATTACCCATGTTCCCTAGTCAGCCATCAGTGCCTACTCGAACAAACAGCCTCCCTGTGCCTCAGCCGGCACCAGCGCCGCCTTCGACGAGCAGATATTCTCCCGCTCCACCTCCTTCAGGACCAGCTGCCAACTCTCGGTACTCTCCTGCACCCCCAAGTGCACCAGCAGCGAGCCCGCGATATTCGCCCGCTCCCTCACCAGGACTGCCTCATGCTCGTTATCAGTCCGAACCACACAACAACTTGACGCGGACACCCTCGCAACCCTTTGCGCCCCGTACTTCCAGCCCGCTAGCATTCCACAGCACACCTCATCAGCAGGAGCAGGTTCCCGAAAATCATTCCCAGTATGCTCTAAACCATCAGGTTTCGCAATCGGCTGACGGATTGCCCCGTCCTCCTTTCAAAAGTCCACTGGGCGAGGTTAGTGAGATTGAAGAATCAGAGCCAACACTCAGTTCAAGGCCACCTACATCTGGAAGATCAGAGTCCCCACCTTTAAGAAGTACACCTTCATCAGTAGTCGGCTCACCACGAAAGACTGACAGCTATGCACCAAGATATCAGCCAGCCCAGCCAGCGGTCCCACAACGCTCTCACTCCCAATCTCCGACTGTAACCATGAAGCAGCCCGGACACGGCTTTGGTAACTCTGAACCCACAGGAACTGCATATGGCATGATGCCGCTTGCAACCTATGGCGGCCATCCTACTACTTCCAATACTGTCAACCGCATCCCTCATCGTCGGCAAGCATCGGCCAACTACGAATTCATCGCCCCCGAAGACGAGCATTCGGCAGATCCGCTCGAAAGATGGAAGGGTCATCCTGTGTTCACCTGGGGCCTAGGGGGCAATATTGTGACGAGCTTCCCCAAGCAGATCCCTCGGTATGGGGGTGGTGGGTCCGCACCGATGATGAAGAGCAATCCTGGTGAAGTCCGTATTCAGAGTGTCAAAGAAGTCTTCCCTCTACCAGAAGACATCGCCAAATTCCCTGGTCCACTCAAGGCTAAGGGCAAGAAGAAGGATGTGTCAGCATGGCTAGGCCGTAAGATTGAGGCACTGGAGAAGCAGTCCAAAGAACCAGGGCTGGAACACACTATGAGTGAAGACAAACTCAAGCGTCTGGAAGATCGTACCCTCCTCTGGAAACTCTTGCAGACACTTGTTGACAACGATGGGAAACTAGAGGGTACCCCTGCAGATATCGCCGTTAAGAAGCTGCTTTCACCAGCTGGTGTTGAGTCATCAGATGAAGCGGTTTCATACTCCACAGCAGCCGATATCGTCGGGCGATCAAGATCCAACACCTTGAACCTGCAGGCAGAGCCCACCAACCCCCGAGCCGTTGAAGACTTGCAGACTATGCTTGTTAAAGGTGACCGCGAGAAGGCTGTCTGGCACGCTGTCGACCAGCGATTATGGGGCCATGCTATGCTGTTGTCTTCTACTCTCAGTAAGGACATATGGAAGCAAGTCGTCCAAGAGTTCGTTCGAAAGGAAGTCAAGAAGGCTGGGCGCAGCAACCAAGCATTGGCTGTACTGTACGAAGTTTTTGCCGGTAACCACGAGGACTGCGTTGACGAGCTGGTACCGGCTTCAGCTCGCGCTGGGTACCAGATGGTGAGTGCCGATGGTGCTGGCGCAACGCAAAATGCACTCCAAGGCCTAGACAAGTGGCGCGAGACGGTTGCGCTGATCCTAAACAATCGCAGTGAAGGTGATGCATCAGCACTACTCTCGCTTGGAAGGCTTTTGATTCAGTATGGTCGCGTTGAAGCTGCGCATGTATGCTTCATCTTCGCCCGTTCGGTTTTGAAGGTCAGCGGAGTCGACGACGTGCAGGCTGACCTTGTGCTTATCGGCGCTGATCATCGCCTGAACCCTTTGGAGATGGGTGTCGAGTTGGAGCCGATATTGCTGACTGAAGTATACGAGTTCGCACTATCGTTGGCGTACACGACTGGCTCATTCGTCATTCCTCATTTACAAAACTACAAACTTGCACATGCCTATCGACTAGCCGAGAATGGGTACAGGTCTGACGCGCAGGCATACTGCGATGCTATCGCAGCGGCCATGAGGGTTACAACGGTACCCTCACTATACTACAACGCCGCTTTTATCGCCAATCTCGACGATCTGGGCAAGCGACTGTCGCAATCTCCCAAGGATGGTTCTTCGTCGTGGATCTCAAAACCTAGTATGGACAAGGTTGGGAGCTCGCTTCTATCAAAGTTTAACAGCTTTATTGCAGGAGATGACGAGGAAAACACGGCCAACAAGTTGGGCGGGTCCGAAGTTGGACCTTTCGCTAAGATTGCTGGTGACAGCCTTTCCATCACGCCCTCGCAGTCGAACGCGGATCTTTATGGCGCAATGTCTGGCTACGGCGTTCCCGCGCAGCCATCAGCCCCAGGCAACTCAAAGTACCCACCATCAAACGCATACGCGCCGAGATCTTCCTCAGAGCAGCATCGCTCTCGTTACGAGCCCCAGGGTCGACTCTCGATGGAGTCGAACGACAGTAATGGCATGCGAGCAGTGTCTGACAACTATACGCCTATGAGTCCTTCAATAGGCATGTACAGCCCTACGCAGAACCAACTGAGCCCACCGAGTGCACGCACACAAGCCAAAGCACAGTCGTACTCACCACTTCGTCCGGAGTATAGTCCGGCTCAGACATCCCTTGGCAGCCCTTACATGCCTACACCTCCTATCGGAGAGTCTACCTCAGCCCCTGCGTTTGGTAGTTACCAGCCTCAAGCGAACTTAGATGAGCCAACGGCGAACGAGTTAACATACGATCGATACGGACCTTCGTCTTCTACCTTTGAACCTCCTGCATACCAGCCCTACAATCCTGACGAGGACGATAAGGAAGACGAAAAGAAACCAACTAAGAAGAAGTCTTTCATGGACCTTGACGACGACGATGACGATCTCGCTCTCCGAGCCTCAGCTCTGAAGATTAGCGGAGGCAATAGCTCCAAGTCAGAAGCAGACAAGAAGGCAGATGAGGCATTCCGCAAGGCCGCCGAGGCAGATGCACAGCGCGACAAGGAAGCGGCAGCAGCAAAGAAGGGTGGATGGCTGTCTGGGTGGTTTAAGAAAGATCCCAATGCTGGTCCTGGCCCGATCAAGGCTAAGCTGGGAGAGGAGAGCAGCTTCTACTATGATACGGATCTTGGCAAGTGGGTAAACAAGAAAGGCAGTGGGGCAGACACGGGTAAACCCGCTGCAACACCACCGCCTCCACGCGCTGGTCCTCCCGGCGGAGCTCGAAGTGCCTCAGGTAGCGCCGCACCCACACCGCCTATGGGTCCTCCCGGCGCAGGCGCACTACGCCCACCTACATTCAGCTCCCGCTCCTCATCTATGCCACCGCGAATGGGTGTTGCTGGCTCCCGTGCTTCTACACCAGGCATCCCAGAGTCTGATGAAGAAGGTTTTACCGGACCCAAACCACCTATGCTAGCCAGGCCCAGCTTCGGTGCTGCGTCGGGACCTCCATCGCGACCGGGCACCGGTATGAGTAATGCTAGTAGCATTGATGATTTGCTGGGTGCACCTCAAGCCAGGAAAGGACCAGCAGGTGCGAAAAAGAAGAAGGGTGGACGTTATGTCGATGTCATGGCGAAGTAATAAAAACAAACGTCGTGGAAATCGGAGATTACACAGAGGCAAATAGATAAATGGGTTGTTTATCATTCGGATCGAATCACGACATGAATGGGATTAGTGCCATGAAGGATGGGGGTCGGTACGAAAGAATGCTGGGATACGCGGCATATTACTTTGGTTCCTGCATTAGATGTAGCGCTAGCTCCCTTCCCTCTTCTGGGAGCCAGTTTTCTTTTTTTTTGGGGGGACATATTTGTACTATTATATTGTTATCTTTCTTTAACAGTCGACTCCCCCTTGGTCTTGGTGCGTACTGCGAATTTAACTTATCGAGAACTTTTTTTTCTCTTTCTTTTGCGAAAGGCCGTCTAGGTGGCTATTGTGCACCTTGTGTTACTCTCAGACTTGCGTCGGGAGAAAAAATCCTAGAAATCCGACCTTGTGTACAATGTCTTACTCTCTTGCAAGGCGGGGTGGTTGCTAGCACAGAGATGCTTATCTTCTTGCTACGAATGTCAGGACTGGGGGTTCCCCCAACTCCAACATTATCGCAATCCGGTTAGTCAGCACAACGCTCAGAGATACGTTGTATCACTGTGCGATAAAACGTGTTGAGCCCAGGGAAGTGTGCGGCCCCAGCTTCTAAACAAAAGATACGAAGAACAGCCCTTTTTTTTTGTAGTTTAACGTCCTTTCCCAGCCTAAAGGGCTATATAAGACGTGCAGGCCGAGGCCTGCAGGTATCTATGTGATTTTATCTTCTAAGTTATTTACAAAGAGTGGTTTATCTAAATAAAGGTGAGGCTCTTAGCCTATTGTGTAGAAGTAGAGAGGGGGGAGGAGGAGGAGAAGGAGAAGGGGAGAGGTGAATAGAGCTTGGTCGCCTAAATAGGCGTTTGCATCTAGTTATCAGAGTTTCCTTTGTACCAGGCCTGTGTACTAACCCTAGTTTCTTAAATAAAAGCTATAGTAGCCTTAATGCCTGCTTCTGTTTGAAAAAGATACTGTAGAGAGATTAGCTCTGTACAGGAGTTCTAAAGTATAGCTCTACTATCCTTGTATATTTAGCACTTAAGGATTATATAAGCTGTGTCTTGTGTAGCTCTAAAATTGCATAGGCAAGTTTTAAATTCTACTTTTCCTCTCTTAAATAAATAGCTCTTTAGGTAGCCATAACTACGCTAGTAAATAGGTTGGGGATACCCAAGGCTGGGTTGGGGTTGGGGTTGGGGTTGGGTTTGAGGTTACTAAGGATGGGTATAGGTTGGGGTTAGGGTTACTATACTTAGGTTAAGGTTAGGTTAAGGTCGCACGGACGTTAGGTTAGAGATTTACTTAAAGTTAGCATCTATTATTACAGAAAATAGGGTTTAGGTTTAAGGTATATGTAAAGTAGAGGTCTTTTATTATAGCTAATTATTACAGTAATATTCTAGGCACCGGCGCTTCTGTTGCAGGAGGTCCTGTTGCTAAATTAGAGAGTCCTTTTCTGTAAACTTGTCTGCTTTAACCTCCTTTACGCTTAACGCGTCTTTAATAGGTGCTTAGAGCTTAAGAAGATTGTCTACCTTATTAGCTAGTGCCTCGCTGCCACTTCCCTTTATTATACTAATACTAGTATGTTCTTTAACCTCTTGCGATATAGTATCTTTAAGAACTGTAATCTACTATAATATTCTAGGAGAAATCCTGTGTTTCTGATCTTTAATAACATTCTTAGCAATATTAAAAACACGCTTAACACTTATACTAGCAATTAGTATTGCTAGAACATCCTTTGCAATTTAAGATAGGTAGAAGTAGAACAATTTGTTTAATTGCTACTAGTTAACAATATTAAACAAGTTACCTAATATTACACAAGCAGTGCTAAGATACAACTTTTTTTTACAGGTTATGCTGTTTACGTCTTCTATATCTTAGCTAAATAAGCTTTAGCTTAGGGTAGAGATTCTGCTATATAGTAACAATGAAGAGGCAGGCTTCTAAAACTATTTACTAGCTAGTAACCTTCCAAAGGACTAAAATAAGCCTAGAGTAGCTGCTGTGCCTCTATACTTGTTCTATTAATTAAGGTAAGCGAAAAATTGTTGTTAATAAATGTATTTATCCTAGGCTTTCTATAAGTTGTCCTGTATATATTTTAGCTATGCACTATAATAAACAGCTGTAATAACTATACTTTGTATGCTGTAAGCTTTTAGGTTAAGTTTAGAATAGTTGCATAGTTATATAAGAACTTATATTTTACTTTTATTCTAGAGTAGTACTTGCTTAACTTTATCCTGCCTCTTTCTACTGCAGCTTGTACTACAGCAGGCTATTCTGTATTATTATAGCTATTTGTGTTATTTTTTAAGTCTTTAGTTATTTTGTCTAGGAAGTTAAAGAGTTAGTTATATATAAACTATATGTACTAAATTTGTAGCTTCTAGTTCTTACTTAGGAAACTTATTACAGTTTTAAAATGCTTAAGCATCTCTGTAATAAGCTTAAAGTAACGCTATTTTATAAAGGACAGTTAGAGTTGCTTAAGATTACAAAAGTCTACCTCTGCAGTCTTGTTGTTGTTTAAGAGTATAGCAGATTAAGCTCCTAGCTTTAATGCAACTTCTTATTTTAGCTATTTATTAATGTATTTCTAGATCTTAATTGCGCAGGTGCATATATTAAATGTAGAGTTTTATTAGGTTTAAATATTATAAATAACAGAAAGCTGTTCTTTTGCTAGTAGATGTTGCTGTATAGCAATAAAGCGTTTGTATTACTATAGTAATATGTTAATTGCTATACAAATAGCCTAAAGCTTTTAACTAGTTAGCCTGTAATAAATAGACGTAATAAACAACTATATACTTTGTAAAGTAAGTTAGAAATTGATATGTGTTGTGTTATATCCTTTACATAACGCCTCTGCAGTAGTTCTTGACTCCTTATATTTATAGTAGCTGCTAGTTGGAGATGCTAAATAATATCCTAAACAACTAGGTTAATAATATAGGCTAAACATAGAACAGTGTTTTCTGCGGCGCTTTAGTAAACACTGTGCTTGTTTAATATTTTTTCTAGAACTTAAGTAAGAGTATTGTTGTTGCTAGCGTTGTTACAGGTAATAGCTAGGAGGCAAGATTTTGTATTTATTTCTTCTAGTACGCGTAGTATATCTGCTGCCATAAAAATTCTAGTATGTTGTCTATGCATTAGAATAAAATCTAAGAGCTTTTCTTAAAGTGTTTATTATTAAGATATATAGTATCTCTTAACAGCAAGGAAGCTAAAGTAATTAGCCGCAGACTAAGCATCTAATGCAATTAAGATCTTAGTAGTTAGGCTAAGGCTGTTAAGAAAAGCGGCTCTTGCTTTTTTAAATTAGATGTAGAACATTGTTTTAAACTTATAATAGCTAATTATTGCAGTATTTAGCCTAAAGAATTAGATAAAGCGCTAAAACACTAGCTACTTAACTGTTTAGAAAGACTAGTTACTGTCAATTACTACTTGCACTAGCTCCTTTTTATAGGCTATTTTAGTAAACATTAGAACTGCAGCAGGGGTTCTTCTTTACTAGAGTTAAATATACTAAAAAAGTAGTTCAAGTAACATTAAATAAACTAGGACTAAAGTAGCATTGCAACTTTACGTTTTAAGGTAGTTAATAAAGTTGTCAGATTTGGGAGATTTGCGCGAGTGATCAGGAGGTCGGGGAGATTGAACAAAGGATTCTGGAAAGGTAATCAGGGGGTGGCGCTAAAGAACGCTAAACGCGCTAGCGCCGCCAAGAGTCCCTCGGATAAACAAGGCACCCGGAATCCGCACAATTAATTAACAGAACAACTTACAATTAATAATCAAGACAATACAATTATTATTAACTATATTATTATTATCCTATTAGGTTTAACAGCATATTATTTCTAATAATTAAGAGTTTTACTGCCTCAACTAAACAAGGATTAACAAATACAAAAAAACTCTACACGCTATTAACAAGATGTCTACACTACTTCTACAAGACTCTCCTGTAATCCTTAATAATTACACGAACTAGATTAAATAGATCTGCTAGATTAAGACGCGCGCGGACTTACTACGCATATAGGAGAAAATAGATCTAAACCTTATAATCAAACCTTTTACTAAGCTAACAATGCCTTAAATGCTGCAACTAAGCGACTATTAAGTGTCACAATGATTAATTAACGCGCACGCAGTATTGTACTAGGCTAATTACGGCAGCAGCGCGCCTATACCGCCCTTTATACCTACTTAACCCGCTAATCTGGCTACAAACACAAAAGCATTATATAAAGAGAATTTAAAGATTTATAAACTTAAGTTAAATTAATACAAAACAAAAGATTAGAAGTACACGAGGGAACAAGCAGCGTTTAATAAAATTACGTAGGAAATCTATTAAATAGTTAACAACTACGTATACATAAATTACTGTAGAGTAAGACAATTACATTATTAGTAAATTACTAACCTTATAGCTACTGTAGGCATTAACACTAAAGACAAGATTAAGGAAGCCTGTAAGCGGTACAAAACTGCAATAAAGCTGCTAAGAGTAATTGCCTTATAGAAAACATAGCTTACTAAAGTAAATTACGCTACAACTAAGAGCAAAGCTGTTAGAATACCTAAGTGCTAACTAGACACGTACATTAAGGATAACTTTACTTAAGCTACAGCTAAGCACTTAAAACAATAAACAATATTATTTATATCTTATAAATTAAAGAATCTGTTGATTACAGTTAAAGATATAATCTGCAAATATTAAGATTATATACAGCTGTTTTACCTATTTAAAATAAAGGCAACTAAGGCATCCTTTAAAGCAGCTGCAGGAGCTAGATTACTAATGCTTAACAAGAACAAAATAAATAACTTTAGGCAAAAGCATAAACTCTATTAAAATTAAAAGCTTACTAAGAATACTTAATTAAACAATATTTAACATACTGTAAGCAAATGCAAAGTATATAATATAAAGTACGCGCTTAAAGATTGCTAGTACGCGCACCTTAGCAACGCACTAGCTTAGTAGCAACCCTAAGACAATAAAATAAATTAAGTCTAATTGCGTATTAACAACAGCCTAGCAATGCAAGAAACTATACGCAATACTAAGTAGTAATTACAGTTTTAAAGACTTACAATTAAAAATTGCAAATAGCAACACCTATAATTAAGTAAGACAACTAACTACATAGTTAAAGAATTAGAGAGATGAACTATACATTTATTAAAGCCTTATTTAAACAAGCTAGGTTACATATCCTTTATAACAATTATAGATCCTTAATTCTAGATTAACATGTTACTTTATTTTTAAGGTGTCAAAGGTGGTGGTTGTTGTTGTAGTCAATATAGGGTTTCCAAAAAAGTGAAAAGCAACTACCCTCTACTAATCAGTCGTAAAAGTTAAAAAAAGATTGTGTGTAGTTAACGAGATTTAAACAGTAGGTAGATAAGTTCTAGGAGGAAAGCTTAGACTACTAAGCAATAATTAGGGTTAAAAAAATTTGCTAAGGTACCAAAAAACGACACTAGTTGAAACGTGTCTAACAGCGATTGCTAGCCTATAGCTAGCAATAGGATTATAGTAGGATTGCAATAGGATTGTAACATAATGCGATAGAGGGAAAGGACACGTACGTACTGCAGCAGGAGCCTACAATACTTTATAAAGCCGCTACTTCTTACTTACTACTTCTCACCTTTTAAATAGCACTGCATACAAACAATTTATATACAATACACTATAATAGTATGTAACCTCTGCAGCAAGTATCTCCTTATTCTAGGCTCTCTTCTAAAAAAAAGCATCTTTTGCTACTATCTACCTAGCACCTAATTTAGTCTAACTTAAACTGCTTATACAGACACTTAAATTTATTAAGTATCTTAAAACTTAACTACCTAGCTAGACTTCTAAGTTTATAAAAATCTTAAACTAGTTTCTTATTTATAATATTTTTATATACAAAAAGAATGTTAAGCCCTAATTTAGCTAGTTATAGAAAGAATACACAATCTCTGGGGTATTTGCTAATACTAGTGTAGTACTTAAGATCTATTACTTTAGTATCTTTCTCTTCCTATTTATTATGTAAGGGCTAAGTATAGAGACTAGAATCTAGCTTAAACAGCTATTGCAAGACGTTAAATTAGTAATAGAGAAGAAAAAGGTAAGAAAGGAGGAGTAGGCTTTCTATTATCGCGTCTATAGGTTAGTAAGCAAGGCAATAATAGTGTTACTACTTTACTTTATCTAGGAGCGCCTAGCAGTAAAGTAATAAAAATAGGTAGAATAAGGCGCGTTAAGTTAAGAGGCAATTTGCGTCTTTATCTTGCTTTTCTTTGTTTCTCTCTAAATATACGACATACTAATTGCGTGCCAGCAATGCTAAACAAGGGGGCATAAGCCCTAATACCTGTTTTTAGCAATAAATCTTTTTTTTTACTAAAAGATGTCTACAAAATGTGTGGTTACATCAAAAGGTTGTCTTAAAAGGCCGAAGCCAATTAACATGTTACATCTCTAATAATACAAGCTAATTTACTAAAACATAATTAGCACTTTAAGGAGACTTTCTATAAGCAGGTAACTTACAAGTAGAAATTAAGGCATACAAATTAGTTACTTTAACAGTAGTAAGTAAATAAACCTAAAGCTAACTAACTACACTTACAAGACGTGGCATACTATCCTAATTTACTCTGCAACCTTGTCTTTTTTAAAATACTCTGCCTACAAGGCTTATAGTAGGACACTAAACATAATTTAATAGTCTTTTAAAAATTGCTTACTAACTATCTAATTACTAACCTTACTAAGCTACATAGACAGTAGGTGCTTAAAGCAAACCTAATTAACAACTACGCAATAATAGCCTCTAGAATAGTTAAGCTACAATTTACTTAAGAATAACGCGCATAAGCGCTTATATAGCATAAGAGAATAAGTTACCTAGAACTAAGTGCGCTTAAGCACCTTGTACAACAATCTAAAGAGGTAAGAACTACTAGAGTACTTATAGTAGAATGCAACGCCTATAAAAGAGCAAAAGCTAAAAAGCTAATCTGCCGCATACTGCGCAAGATTAATAAAGCTCTAGGAGAACATATTTTACTTAACTTTTATAATTATAAGGTTAACAGCTTAACTAAAAAGAGAAGCTAAATGCTAATTACAGATTAAGTTACTAGATTTATGTAGAACTACTACTTCGAAGACAGTTAAATAGCGCAAATAACTACTAAGTTATTTAAATCTTTATAATTCTTATAAAGACCTAATTTAATATTACTGTAAAGGCAATTAAAACTAATAACAAGATTGTTACAGTTAAACTAAAAGTAGCTTATTAGGCAAAGTCCTACAGCATGCGACTTAAGCTTTCCGCCCTTAAAACCCAAGTATAAAACAGTAGAGCAGAACGCTTAAGAGGTGTAATTAAAAATAAAGCACAAGCAATGCAACTAGACGCTAACCTGCTATAGTTACTATAGCCCAAGATTACTTAATTAGCAGTTGTTGGAGTATTGACATGCGCAACATGCGGATCACCCTGTTGAGCAGGTGATCCTGGTAAGCTGAACACGTGACGATCGCGCTAGCACCTATATATACGGGCTAGATCGTCTTATTCCTCTTAAGTAGTTATTGACCACTTTGTTGTGGCACTTAGTTGATTAATACACTTATTCCACTCCTCCTAATTAAGCAATTGCTCCTTTTCAGCTCCTATAGTTATAAGCCCGGCTGCTTAATTATATTTTTAATTCCTACTGCGCAATTAGCAAGCTGTAAGGTTAACTGTTTAATTAGCATTTTACTCTCCTCTATTCTCCTACAGCATAGCCAGCAGATCGCTGCTGCTGTTGTACCTCTCTTATTAATTATACAATTAACCTCTTTCTAATACGAGCTACCTAGCTACCTACCGACTAACTAATTAATTCGTCGTCACCTCAACGATAACCCACGTCGTGATCCTACATAGCATTTTAAGATAGACCTTACTAATACACCGCTTGTCGCCTTGGGGGTGATCCTTAAGGCTTAATTAGACTAGCTAACCTAGTTTACTCTATTAAGGCTACACTGCTTAGAGAAAGGTATCTAGGATTAAGTTAATCCTATTCTCCCGGACGTACCCTTAATAGATCACTAAGAGCCACAGTATCTAGAACTGCCTAAGGATATTAAGCAGCTAGTTGCTTTATTACTTAGCGCTAGCGCTTAAATACGAGAGGACTATGAGATTGCTTAACGCAAATACGAGGCTTAATTACTTAATACTAAGTATAAGAAAGATAATTATAACAAGCTAGTTAACAGGTACAAGGTATAAGCTACTTAATTTATTTTTAAGGTGTTAAAGGTGGTGGTTGTTGTTGTAGTCAATATAGGGTTTCCAAAAAAGTGAAAAGCAGCTACCCTCTACTAATCAATCGCAAAAGTCAAAAAAAAGATTGTGTGTAGTCAACGAGATTCGAACGGTGGGTAGATGAGTTCTGGGAGGAAAGCTCAGACCACAAGAGCTAATTACAAAGGCTATTAAGATACGCACGAGCGCTAATCTACTAGCTAAGCTTTAGCTAGTAATTATAAATGTAGCGGCTTACTTACATAGAATAAGCCCTACTAAGATTTATAGCTACTAATCTCCTAACTAGGTGATTAAAGAATAGTTTAGGAAATATTTCTAATATTATTAACTACTTAAGATTAGACACTAGACTGCTAATCTGTGCCTAGACTAGAGTAGAATCTATATCTATAGCTGCTAAGCTTATCCTTTAAACAAAGAGAAGGCAGCTAGGCGTAATTATTAAAGATTTAAAGCTAATCTTCGCAGCTATATTAGTTATTTAGTTAGTTATTAAGCTTCTAACATATACTACATATAAGTACTAACGATTCATTTAGTAATTACTACCTGTAATATAACTTTTAATAAACGTTAATTCTATAAAGGAAATTGCAAGGAAGAGCTACTAAGAAATTAAGAAATTAAGATTATAAAGATCTTTTATAATAGCGAGCTAGTTAATCTAGGAAAAGATATAGACCTCTTGCCTGTTTAAAGAAGAGCAAATTAGCATACGCAGCTAACTACTAAAGACCTTAAGAGTAATCTATCTACTATCTTAAGTAGTAAGGAAGGCCTGCCTACTAAAGACGAGAGTAGATTAGAAGACGCTAAGCAAATAGAGCATAAGGCTAGTACACTATTAAAAACTTGCTTAAATTAGCAGCAAAATATTAGTCTTGCTACCTTAGAACTAACTCTTAAACTAGAGATCTTAAGGAGCAACAACGCGATTAATTACAAAGTTATTAATAGTTAAACAGCAGTGCACTTACTAAAAAAAACTAATCTATTAATACTTAGAAGTAGGGAGCCTCTTTAAAATAAGCTTAACAACTTATTACTAGTCTAATAGTCTGTGCCTAATAACTCTAACGCGCTAGCTTATTGTGATAGAACACCTGCTTAGGTGAACAGAATAGCAGGGCGTAAATTATTCTAAGATTTAAGATCTTAGGCCTTAAATAGTAGACAGAGTAAGTAATTACAAGCTTAACCTCTACTTATAAGATGTAGTGCTAGAATTGCAGGTAAAAGTCTAAATTAGCCTATAAATCGTTATCTTCTACTATTTAAGCTAGGTAGCGGGCGTAAGCATAAGGACGCAACCTAAGATCCTAATAATTAACTAAGAGGTAGAAGCATAGGTAGTATTAATGTATTAATTACAGATTGTAAAGATTTATTATAAAATAATTTTTATAATACCTACCTACTAGGTTTGCAAGTAACCTAGGAAGACTAAGCAAGCTATAAGACTCTTAATTATAT
The DNA here is from genome assembly GCA_024321975.1 of Alternaria sp. 'sect. Undifilum'. Classification (NCBI taxonomy): domain Eukaryota; kingdom Fungi; phylum Ascomycota; class Dothideomycetes; order Pleosporales; family Pleosporaceae; genus Alternaria; species Alternaria sp. 'sect. Undifilum'. The sequence goes on from JAJJZI010000003.1 coordinate 2,233,087, forward strand.
AGTTATAGCAGCTTCGCTTACTAAGTATAAGCTAAGTAGAAATGCTTAACAGCATCGTGACAATCTACCTAAACTACTAAGATTATAAAAGTAGCTACTTTAGCATCTTATAAAGGCCTTATTTAAGGCTGCGTACAGGAAGGAGATTAATTAGTTAAGTAAGAATAAACTTAGACTAAGATATTAAGAGAAGAAGCAAATAATCACCTAATACTTAGAAAGTAAGTTTAGACCTACAAGTTTAATTAAGACAGCTTCTTTTTTGGATATATGGCGCAGATTATTATTAAAGATAATCTCTAGAAGAAGGACTTAATTAACTTAACATATGCTGCTACATTAGCAGCTAAGTTCTTTTAAGCAGTAATAGCTATTACTGCTACGAATAATCTAGAGATTAAGTAATATAATATTGTAGGAGTATTCCTTAATGCGTTGATTACAACAGGCAACCTAGTAATTTATAAGATGCTAGATAGCTTTAAGAAGCCTAGAAAGTACGTATAGCTTAACTGCGTACTTTATAGATTACAAGACTCGCTACTATTGTAGTATAAGGAGTTCTTAAGATTACTAAGAGAGATTAAACTAATTACCTTACTAGAGGAGCTCTGCCTATTCTTTAATTAAGATAGGAGGATCCTAGTTTTATTTTATATTTATTTATTTATTTTTAAGGTGTCAAAGGTGGTGGTTGTTGTTGTAGTTAATATGGGGTTTCTAAAAAAGTGAAAAGCAGCTACCCTCTACTAATTAGTCGCAAAAGTCAAAAAAAAGATTGTGTGTAGTTAACGAGATTCGAATGGTAGGTAGATAAGTTCTAGGAGGAAAGCTTAGACTATTGAGCAATAATTAGGGTTGAAAAAATTTGCTAAGGTACCAAAAAACAACACTAGTTAAAAGGTGTTTAACGGCGATTGCTAGCCTATAGCTAGTAATAGGATTACAGTAGGATTGCAATAAGATTGCAATATAATGCAATAGAGAAGGGAAAGGACACGTAAGTACTGCAGCGGGAGCCTGCAATACTTTATAAAGCCGCTACTTCTTACTTACTACTTCTTACCTTTTAAATAGTACTGCATACAAACAATTTGCATATAATATACTATAATAGCGTACAACCTCTGCAGCGAGTATCTCCTTATTCTAGGCTCTCTTCTAAAAAAAGCATTCTTTGCTACTATTTACCTAGCACCTAATTTAGTCTAACTCAAACTGCTTATACAGACACCTAAATTTATTAAGTATTCTAAAACTTAACTACTTAGCTAGACTTCTAAGTTTATAAAATTTTTAATCAAGTCTCTTATTTGTAATATCTTTATATATAAAAAGATTATTAAGCCTTAATTTAGCTAGTTGTGTAAGGAATACACAACTGTTATTAGCAATAAATCTTTTTTTTTACTAAAAAGGTGTCTATAAAATATGTAGTTACATTAAAAGGTTGTCTTAAAAGGCTAAAGCTGTTTTATTTTATATAGATAATATCCTACTGCTGTTTGCAAAAAATTATAAGTAGAAGGTAATAAATCTTTAGTTAAAGATTATAGACAAGTATAAGATACAAGAATAAAGATTAGTTAAATAGTTCTTTAGTATTAGAGAAATTAGAGATTGTAAGAAGTAAATAATCACGCTTAACTATACATAATATATATATTAATAAGATTATAAAGAAGTTTAAGCTAGAGGATAGTAGCTTTCCTAAGACTCTATTACTATTAGAGGAGCTAATTAAGAACACTAGTAAAGCAACTAAGCAAGAGATTAAGGCCTACTAAAAAAGAGTTAGTTTAGTGCTATACATAGCTATTATATTGTAACTAGATGTTGCTTACTTAATGTTGCAACGTGTATATGTATTCTCTAGCTAAAGCGTAATTTATTAATTAGTTAATATTTTATCTCTAATACTTAATTTTAAAGCTCTTACACTTCTTTATAAACCCTAGTAATTAGTATATAAAAGCTGTTAAACAGGTAATTATATACCTCTATTAGGCAAGATAGGACGCGATCTAGTACAGGAACTACAATAGCCTAGACTTAATAATTATAAATAACGCTTTCTTTGTAGATAATTAGGAAACTTGCTAATAATCCTATAGTTATATAGCTATCCTATATAGTAGTCTAATATTTTAGAAGGTAGCTTAGTAGACTATAGTTACTACATTAACTACTAAGGCTAAGCTACTCGCCCTTAAGTACACTACTAAAAAGGCTATAGCCCTTAAGCGCTTCTTTTATTAGCTGTCTCTTAATCTAGGAGACGTCTAGACAGTTTAGTGTAATAATTAACAAATAATTAAGCTTATGGTTAAAAAGAACAAGTAAATTAGCACTTAATTAAAGTATATAAATATATAAAATATGTAGCTACAGTAGGAATATGCTAAAAGATTGGTTTAAGTTAAGTACCTAGAAACAGTAATTATGCTAGCTAATAGACTAACTAAATTGCTTATTTAATAATAGTTTAAGAAGTTAAAGTAGTTGCTTAATCTTTAGTAAGTTAGATATTTAATTAAAAGTAAAAATAATTAATAAGTAAAGGATTTGTATTTAGTAGTAATATTTATATACTAAGCTAAGTCTCCTCTTAATTGCTTAGGATAAGCAGGAGAACGTAAGCTAGATAAACAAGAAAACTAAAAGAACAAAACTAAGATTACTATTAAGTATTAGAATTTTTGTAATTGCTTAACTCTATTAATAGATTATGCTTAGCTTTCTTAGCTTTAGCTAGCTTAAGAGCATCTTAAGCTATCCTAGCTTAAGCAGCAAGAGTCTAAAAGTAAGCAGCATAATAGTAAAAATCTAACTTATTACTTCTAACGTGTTTTATAAGCAAGTTAGCAACTTAAGTAAGTTAGTAATACTAAACTAGCGCACTACCTGCGCAGTACTGTCACGTAAACGCAACACAGTTTATTTATAATTATAGTAAGCTAATTTATTTTTTAGACTTGTTGCTATCCTTAAATTCTCTATTTCTACCTTATAAGTGTAGGAGTTATATCTTTTTTTACTATAACGTTTGTAGTGTGTTGCGCTGCGCACCTTACGCGTAGGCCCTTTGCTAGTATTACAACTACTACTCTCCCCCTTAGTAATTAAATTATTTACTTCCTTTACTATTAGAGTCTCCTTTATCTAAATATACTTGCGTTTTCTTAACTAATACTTTATAAGCTTATTAATTGCACTTTGTATACGTGCCTAACTCTCCTATAATAATACTACAGAGGGGTAACAAAAAAAAAGATGTTAAAAAAGTTATAGTTTTTAAAGCTTTATATTTTAACAACTAGAAGTACTATACCTAAAAGAATTAGTAATTTAGAAAGCTAATATCTTCTTTTTTAAGTTAGGTGGCTTAGTAAGCTGCTTAGTTAGCACGGTTATTCCTGTAATCTTGCTTAAAATGAGATAAAAAAAATTTAAAATAGATTTTAGTATAACTTTTTTATAATTATATAAAAACACGCTTAGAAAAAAATAAGTTTAATAAGCTTACATAAGTATAACGTAAGCGTATTTTAGAGGCTTACATCTTAATTTCTTAGAGTTTAATTAAAGAGTAAATAAAATAGGGGTTGCTTACGTAAGCGCTAGTTACGTAATAGCTTAGTAAGCTTTTAGTATATTAACTCCTCTTATTTGTCCTAACTTGTTTTTTTTATAATACCTCTTCTATGTCTCGCAATCTTTCTTAATTTAAGCAAGAAGTTTATACTTTATATTTATAAAATAAGCCTATTTCTTTAATTAGTAATTTACTAGAAAAGTCCTCTAGAAGTATTACTAATACTCATTATTAAATAAAACAAAAAAAAGGCTCCTTTATCTACTTTTAGGCCTTAAAAAGGTCGTCCTACAAAGATCTTAAATAAAGCAAAAAGAGTGCTTAATAGAGACCTTACTAAAAGCCCTAAAAAGACAAATTAACGTCTTTTAAAAGAAAATAGTCTAGATCTTTCTATCACAAGCTTACAACGCTTTTTAAAAAAAGAGAACTATTCTATTAACATTTCTTAAAAAAAGACGCCTTTAGACGCTAAAAAGGCTTATAATTATTATATTTACGCTAAGCAATTACTTAAAAACCTCAAAAATATTAACTTTAATAAAGTTATATTTTTAGACGAGTCTGCTATTAAGCGAGGGCACGGTGCTAGGACAGAATACTATCAAACACAGCAAAATAATTAGGTTAGAAGGAAAATAGTTTCTACAACTAACATAAGTAAGTTTAAAAAAACTCTATTTAACTAAAAAAAAAACTTTAATATATCTATTATTTTTCTATTATTATAATCTATTTCTAGCACGCTTACTAATTAAGTTATAGGTCAAGATATTTCTATCTAAGTTTGGGGAGCGATTTGGATAGGTGGTGTGCCGGTGCACGGGGTGATACCCTGCTGCTTACTAGGTCAGTGCTCAACCACCTGATCTGAGGGTATATAGCTCGTTTCGGGGATCGAAACGAGCGGGGGGCATTAAGGAATCCTCTACCTCACAACTCAACTCCTGTATTGCTCTTTAATATAAAACCTATAATAAGATTATTATCTTACCACCCTCGTTCTCGCATAACCTAACTACTAGTAATCTTATGCCCTTGTAGTAGTATGTCTTTATACACTCCAACACCTGTACAAATAGCAAAGCCTATAAGGATATACTCTACTACTTAGTACACAAAGGAACTAGTACATAATTATTATAAGAATAATATAATAATTTTACGTAAGCACAGAATCCTTAAGATTATTGCTAGACTTACTTTTAGGGGGTTAGCACTATCCCCTATTACAGACTACGTTAAGGACAAAGTTACCTAAGTTAGCACTAATAGCAACAATAAGGAAGTACAAAACCTACTAATAAAAACAGAATGCGTTATTAAATGCTAATTTAAAGTCTGTCTAGCAAAATAGAGGCAGTAAACTGTTTAGCAAAATAGAGGCAGTCTTATATATGTTCTAAACGCTAATTTAAAGTCTACGTAGCAAAATAAGAGGTACCTAAGAGGTAAAGATTAATACGCCTACACTTAAAAAAACACACACTACAAAGACTTAAAAAGAATTATTCTTTCTTCTAGAGACTATACTTTGTCTATTTCTTTACTAACACTTGTTAACTATTTATATAAAGAACTTATATAAGTCTTACTATACTCTAGATGTTAAAAAGGGATTAGAAGACAGGTTAAGGGCAGGAAGGCCTAACACTTCCTCCCTCTAGACCTACTACTACTAGCCCTAATCTACTATTAACCCTATTAAACTCTACTATTAACACTATAGCTACACCTACGCATAACTTAGTGTTAACTATAATTTAACTAAGACACAGTACATTAGTTTTTACTGGAAAAGATGTTATAGAATTCCTAGAAGACTTTAACTAATAAGCTAATAATAAAGGTATTTATAATGCTATAAGGGTCTCTATTCTACTAAACTACTTTTCTAATAAGGATTAATCTCTTTCTTATATACTAAAACGCTTACCTAGATATACTAAGAAGGATTAGTCTAAATTACAGACATATATAAAGGAATAGTAGAAGGATAAAGATACAGCTATTAAGATAGGCAAACGCTTATCCCTTTAAGCCTATATCTATAAATGTATACAAAATTAGCTAGGTTTAGTAAAGTACTATACGCACTTTACCTCTATTGCTAATACATGCATTAAGAACAGGCAAATCCCTTAAGAAGAGGAAGGTATTCTCTTCTTCTAAGGCCTACCACGAACTAACAAAGAGGCAGTTATATACTATATACTTTCTACCCTAAATAGAGATAATTAGGATACGTATAAACTAAAAGGGATTTTTTCTTTTCTAAAATCCTACTACAAGAAGATAACTAGCCTAGATAAGATTTATTAGCTAGAGCAAGGAGGCGCTAATACTAAAATACGCTAGATTATACTGTCTAACTAGCAAGCAACCTTTACCCTAAAAGAAGTAAGAGAAGTAGGGATTAAAATTAGCAAAGCACATAAAAGGACAAGCATGCTAGTAGACGTTAACTTAGAGGTTAAGGACCTTATTAAGTCTCTAGGCAACCTAAAGCTTAGACTATTAACTATTAATATGCTTATAGCTTATCCTATAACTAAGAGACTCTTAGAGAAACCCTCTAACTATACGTACTTTATTACATAAGCAATAAATGCAAAATTCCCTAGTAAAAGAAATAATAGTTCCTTTATTGCTAAGGTCCTAAAGGGGGTATCTAACAAGACAAGTATAGTATATATAAGTAATATAGAGACACACCCTCTCTACTGTATGTATAATATAGTAGGACACATGCTTAAGAAATATAAATAATACTACGCCTTAAAGCAGATAGAATAGGTTAGTTTTAACTAGGATATTTCTAGCAAGAAGGAAACTTATTATTTTAGTTTACTATATAAGCGTTTAGAGGAAATCCTAGAGCAACTACTATTAAACTAAGTCTTGCTATAGTTAAAGGCAAAAATCTAAGAGTTCTACAACATTACTAATAACGTGCTTAATTAGCTAGCCTCTAGTGTACTACTAGAGAAGTTTACTAGAGGAGACTCTTAACTAAGTTTAAAGTATAAAGGGAAAAACTCTAATTCTACAAATGTAGTAACTAGTTTAACAAGCTAAGGCTACTATAATAACGTCTTTTAGCAGTTCTAGCAATTCTAGGAATAGCTATATACTCCTTCTACTAAAAAATACGTTAAGAAGCTTAATAGTATAGATATAGCTAACATTATACTAGGAGGCGCAGAAAATACTTTATATAGCATCTCTAAGTTAAATACTGCTACGCGCTTAAAAGGTAAAGGCCTAGCCCTCTACTAGGATATTAATTGTGTCTAAGAGGGAGGAGTAAAGAAGTAAGGAAGGCTAAGTAAGAATTTAAGCACACAAGAAAGTAATTAAACAATACAAAGTAACTCTCTTACCCCTAACTTGTAGCCTATAGATATATAGTATCCGCAGAAAGAAATATAAAGCAATATACCTTTTGTAAGCTAGCCTTATAATACGCTATTTTTAATTATTAAACTACCTTAATTAGCTTATTAAGACAACAACATGTTAGCAGATCTAAAGCACTTACAGTAAGGAAGAAAGAAGAAGGTTATAAAGTTTATTAACGCTCTTCCTAATCTAGAACTTAAAGAGATAGTATAAGGATAGCTAAACTGTATTACAACTGCCCTACTTAGACAGGAGGTATAAGGAGCTATAGTATTAGACTTTATAGAGTAAGCTAGCATTTAAAAACAGCTGCGTAATCTTCTTAATAATAGTGTTAATGTTATAGATAATTTAGGTGCGCTTAATGTTATAACGTATATAAAAAATGCTAAGCTAACAAATGCTAAGTGTACTAAATTACACCTAAGATCTGTTTTAGTCTCTAATTAGCTAAACAAGTGTACAGGCCCTACCTATAGAATTTTACTAAATACACAACCTGCTAAGAGCGCGCATTTTAATATAATAAATTTATATTAATCTAATACGCAAACTTGCTACAAGGTAAGTAGAAGGAGAAATTCCTAGATAGATAAGTTAGATAATATCTCTACAAAGGATGTCTAAGGAGTTTAGTAAAGAAATAGGTAGGCTTTTGCTTAAACTAACTTACTAGAATACTAGGTTACTGTAAATAGCCGCTTTCTAAAGTGCTTAATTAACACTAGGGCATAAATAAATATCTTAAGACTAAGTGCTGCGCAAGCATTAAAGATACCGTATAAAATAATAGAGCACTAGCTAGGGCAGCCTCCTTCTAGTGTTACTTTAGCTAATAGCACACATAACCTGTTTATTAGGACTATATTTAATATACCTATATAAATAGGGATAGTTACTATTAGGACTACGTTTAGGATTGTTACTAATGTCACTAAATCCGCAATTCTAGGAGGACCTTAGTGTGCTAGCGCTAAGATATTAATTTAGTATAATGCGTTTAGGCAAATTACGTGCTAAGTCCTATCTAAAGATAGTACAAGAAACGTAGTCTTTATTATATCTAACCTATCTCTAAATTACCTTACGCAGATAATTAGAAACAAAGTCTCTAATAACAACTTAGACAAAAAAACAGTAAGTAATATATAGTTGCATATGATTACTAATAAATTAGGTAATAAACTATAAGCAGCAGCAGTAAAATACATATAGGAAGCTACATAGTCTAATCTAGTAGCTAGATTTAGCAACTTTAATATGCTGTATACAGAAAGTAGCAGGAAGGATTAGATAGTCTAGATAAACTAAGTATTTACGCACGCAGTTAGACAGTCTAAAGACTTTACAAAAAACTGTAAACTTAGTAAATTTTTAATTATGTATAAGCTTAATTATTAGCAGATGCAAAAAAGGCTACTTAAATATACCTACTAACGCAATAATCTTTACACATTATATAAGACAGTAGATAAGAAAGTTTAACCTATTAATATCCTACAACAGGAGATGCCTATAAAATTTAGTTAAGAAGACTAGAAGGAAAGAGCAAAAGAACAGCAACTTCTTAGAATAAGCATTTGTAATCTTAATAAGGGGCCGTGTAATTATCTGTTTAAACTAAAATATGCTACTTTCCTACAAAGGACAAGGCTTACTAAAGAACAACTTAATAAGCTACATACTAAAGACTACCTGCAGCTATTAAAAAAGGAGATATTTATACATATGCTTCTTAACAAGAAAGGAGTGCTCTCCTAGTAATTTAAGGAATTAGGAAGAATTTACTCTAATATATATCTACTCTACAAGATACAAACAATACTACACAAAGCTTAGCAAGTATAAAAGTTTACTGTCCTAAAAGCTTTAGAGCCCTAAGTAGTAGATATAGTTAACGTCTGCCTAAATTAAGGAACATAGGAAAGGTATAATAGTTAATATTACAACCTATAACACCTAGCACCTAAGAAAGACAAAGGCGTTTAATAGATCAGCAATGCGCAGCAAATAAATACAGTTACTATACAAGATGTAAACCTACTACTAATAGCAGACAAGTTTTCTAAGAGGTTTACAGGATATAAGATTATCTTACTTATAAACCTATTCTTAGAATATAACTAAATTACACTATATCTAGAAAGTAGAGACCTAACAGCGTTTTAAACACTAGTTAGGCTTATATAATTATACACAATAGTTATAGGTGCTACTAACTCTATAGCAGCATTTCAACGTGTAATAATAAAGATTCTAAAAAACTACTAGCCTAATACTATGCCCTTGATTAACAACATTACATGTGGAGGGCTAAAAACTAATTATAGTAGAGAAGAATTAATACTAGGAGTTTAATGTTATATTCTTAAGTATATCTTGCAACTAGATAGAGTGCTAGCTAATATTAAACAAGCTAGAGGCACTATATTAGGAAAAAAGTATTATTTTCTTATAGAAAGGCTTAAGGTTATAGGCTATAAGGTTAGCCCGCAAGGACGTTATCCTAACTAGAAAAAAGTTAAGAAGATTATAAACTAGCTACTATACAAGGATAAAAGAGAGGTATAATTCTTTATAGGCATATGCGTCTACTCCTATATATAGGTAGAGGACTTTACTAAAATTGCTAAACCTCTATTTATACTCTTACAAGACAATGTCATTTTTAAATAGAGAAATGCACAAGACGCAGCAATGTATAAGCTAAAATAGGCTATATACAACATACCTACACTCGCGAACTTTAACTACACTAACACTAAAGATTACAAGATATTTCTTATAACTAATATAAGTTAAGACAGGGCAGGAGCATATATTAAATAACTTAAGAAGAACAACAAGCGACATCTAGTGCAGTTTAAAAGCACACTATAGTTAGCGCAAGAGAGGCAATAGCACTCTACTAAGTTAGAATATAAGGCTGTGTTGTAGGCTCTTAAGAAGTTTTGTACCTACCTTTATAGTGTTTACTTTACTATAGAAACTAACGCGACAACTCTTATTACTTAACTAAACTACTTATCTACTAACAATCTAAGATCTATTATAAATAAGTAGATATTAACAATTCTTTTATAGAACTTTAACATTAAGCATATACTAGGACAGAAGAATATAGTTACAGATACACTATTAAGGTATCTAAAACCTAATAATTAGGAACTACCTCTAGAACCTAAAGAGGATTTAGAGGAGTTTATTAATTATATAATTAAAAACGTAAATGTACTAATACTAGTAGGACAGGCAAGAATACTCTATTAAGAATTCTTAATAGAGTTAGAATAGTACGCTTAATTTTTAGTTAACTTTAAGACTCCTAGGAATATAGAACTATAAGAACTATAAGGATAGAAAAAGCAAGCTCTAAACTTCTTTATAAGAGATAGAATACTCTTTAGAAAAATGTCTAGGAATATTGTAATCTAGAGAGTTGTAGATAATACTAACCTAAGAACAGCTGCAGTATAAAACGTACACACTTAGATTAGATATAAAAGAGTTAACGCAGTATACTCTATACTTGCTTAGTAATACTAGTAGAAAGGAATGTACAAGCACGTGCGGCAAAAGCTAGTAACTTGTCTAGACTATTAACTATAATTCTTTAAGAGGAAAGTTAATATACTTACTAACACCTACAGTTTTGCTATTTAGGAGACTATTGCAATTAATGTAGTATACATACTTTAGTGTTTTAGGAAGAAGTTTTTAGTTATTACAAGAGACTACTTTAGCAGCTAGCCTAAAGTAAAAGCCTTATTAAATAACTAGTTAAAGACAATTGCAGAGTTCGTATATAAGGACATTATATATTAATAGAGCACAACGCGCAAACTTATAGTTAATAGAAGGCCTAATTTTACTAAGGTAGTATTACATCTATTAAATATGTACAAGATCAACTAAGTCTAGTCTTTAGGACACAACTCTTAAGCTATAAAAAAGATTAAAGGAGGGCACAAGCCTATTATAAACGCCCTTACAAAGCTACTAGGACCTTAAGTTAAAAACTTGCTAACAGTTCTCTATGTAGACAGGATCTTAATATAGGAATAGACAGGTTACTTACTGTACTAGTTAGTTACAGGGCAGAACCTAGTGCTTCCTATTAAACTTACGCTGCCTATATAACAAACGCTTCTATTTAAGAAAGTAAAAGACCGTGCATAGCTGCTTACAATTTAAGCAATATAGTTAGATCTTAGAAATTAGTTTATAAAAGATGCTGTTACTTGTACTAACTAGATAAGAGCTACTAAAAAGGAATACTAGAATAACACTAAGAAAATACAATATAAGAATATAAAGCTAGGAGACTTAGTTCTTCTCTAGAACTCTGTTCAGGAAATTAATATATCGCGAGATTACAAGCTAGATACAAGATAGTTAGGCCTATACTATATTTATAAAGCTAGACTAGATAAAGGAACCTATTGTTTTAAAGACCTTAATAGTACACGCTTCCCCCACACAACACCTAGATAGTAATTAAAGCTGTTTAGACAAAGACTTATTTAAGATATTATTAAGAAAGATTAAGGAAATATAAAGTTATAGGATTCTAACTATTAGGAATAAACTAGCCCTATAGTAGACATCCCTATCTCGCTAGACTCGCCTAAGCCACATATAGAACTACAACTACATTTACCTTCTATAATAAGTAATAAGCTTTATCCTTAAGTTATTATTACTAAACGTCTTACAGAAGAAGAGTATTGTGCATATAAATAAGACTTTAAAAGCTTAGACTCTAACTCTAATACTACTACATTAGACAACTAATAGGCTATAGAACAGCCTATAATTTTAGGAAGAGGAGGAGATACTATGCTCGTAGTACTTGTTTTTACCTTTAGCCACTTGTTTACTAATTTCCTATGTAAAATTTAGTTACAAGCTACCTATCCCACTAATTCTAGGTGCCTACCACCACACTAATACTATACTCAATTTTACGTACTCTTAAGGCAACAGCTAATTACAATAACTATTTTAATTGCAAAACCTATTTATTTTAGCGCAATTTAGACCCTGTTTACCTCTACCTGCTAGCTAGCAGGATACTGCTACTACGCATAAACTAGAACTACAACCCCGCTAGCTATCTAACTCTCCTTCTACACAAACTTTACTACCTTTTATTAAGGTAGTTACCTTCTAAGACAATAGTAACAATAATACCCCCTCTTACAAACTAGCAGTAGCTAAAGACAAAATTTAACTTATATTAGCTAACCTACTTAAACAATGCTTTTAGCGCTGTTAGACAAGGCCTAGGGCAAGCAGCTACAGCTATAACTACTACAAATACTAAGACTATTAAGGGTTTTTAACAACCTTAGAGTTATTACTAAGAAGAAAGACTATATTGTAGACTAAATCCCTAAGGTTGTATAGTATTAAGATAGGGTACTAAAGCTTGCAAAGCTTAGTAATAATATTAGAGTTATTAACATCTAGACCTTAGTAGACAAGATCCTTTTAAACGCTCTAAGCCAACAACGTATTATTATAAATTATTAGTTTAATAACGCCTCTTACTAATTTAACCTAATTCTTAAGGTTGTCCTAGGAGTAAGTAACCTTTATACTTAGCTCCCTAGACTTATAGACGAGTATAGTAGTGTTAAAGGTTTCTAGAAACACTATCTTATTATTAGTGCAGTATCCTTAACGCAAGACAAGAGGGCTAAAGAACTAGATAGAGCTATTACAACTATAAAGAAGCTAGCTCTAGAATTTGTCTAAGAATGCGTCAGCATCTACATGCCTTATACGCTACTTAGTTACTAAAGATTAACTAACATAGCCTTTATATTAAGGCGTATAAATTTTAAAGATGCTGCTTAGTTCCTTAATGCTGTAGCAGCTTACCGCATTAACTCTAAGAACTAAGGTAAAGAATAATATGTATTAACAGCGAATTAGGTAATAGTAAAACTACTATACAAGGACATCTGTGCTTTTATTAATTAAAATAACCCTTATAACTAAGCACCTACCTAGACATTAATAAGTAAGAGGCAAAAGAGCTTTATAATATCTGCGCTAAGCCGCAAGTCTAGAAAAAAGATATTAAGTTTAACCTACAGAAGCTACAGCCTAATGCTAGGGCAAAGAATAAGTAAGGTAAGGCTAATCCTCTTTATGCGTTCTAGTAAAAGGTTTTTTAACTTATAGCTAAAGCTAAGAACCTTAAAACTAGCCTAGTCTACTCCGCACGAAACGTCTTAAACAATAAGTATAAGCTGTTTAGTATAAAGACGCATCTAATATATAGTATAGTTATCTCTATAACTACAGAGCTAGGAAGGACCCTAAATAAGGCTTAAGCTATTAATTGCTATAAAGATTTTATAACATCTAAAACTTGCTCTCTAGGGACTTGTAGTCTGTTAGTTATAACTAAGAATCTAAGGTAATCTACAAGAATATTAGCTAGTTAAAGACCTAACTAATACTTAGCAATTAAGTTGCATAAGTTTTAGAATAGAATAACTATAGTACAATAAAGGCGTAACGCTGCTAACATCTAGGTAGGACAAGTTAGGACTAAGGCTAGTAGCTAACAAGTCCCTGTGCTACTGCCTCTACTAAGCTCTTATGCTCTAAAAGCAACACTAGCCTACTAATAAGCAGCTACCTAATTAGATACTAACCTTAACAACGCTTCCTATGTAGATAAGGAGCTAGATACCCTTAATTAAGAATAGGAGATCTTTTAGGCAAGGTGTTATTACAAAAATTCTACTTTAGCTTTCCTTAAGTTACTTAAGCAAGCTTACATAAAGAAGCTAATTACTAATCTAGACTATATTAAGGTTATTAAGAAATAGTACTGTAAGGTTAATATTAGACAACAGCCTAGCTCTAATAACCTATTATATAAGCAAGTATACTTTATCTATAAGCGCACTACTGCGAGCGTTATAAGTTTATTTAAGAGAGCTATACTGTCTAATATACTTAATAAATGTCTACTCTTACTATACGTAGAATAGAGCTGCTAGCAAGAATTCTAATTAGACCCTATTATTTTAAAACTTTTTACTAGCAAGTATTGTCTAGCTAAGTAGAATAAAGACCTGCTAAGCTACTGCTATTAGCTTTCTAAACTTAATCTCTATCCCCTCCCTACTTAGGACAAGGTTATTAATACTATAGAGTTTTAACTACAAGCTAAGAAGTTCTAATAGACTAAAAGCATTGTTACTAACACCTGTACCTAGCTGTTTAAAGACAGTTAGGTTAAAAATATTATTATTAAAACTTTTAAAATGTACTACTTCTATCTGCAACGTATAGACAGGAAGCTAAACCTTAGATAGCTACGCAATATATACTACTTACTTATCTAACAAGCTATACGCACTAATTTAGGATACTAGTTGTAATATGCTATACTCTGTAAGGAATATACTTTAATTTCCTACTCTTACTACGCTAAATACGCTAAGAAGGGTAATTAAACTTACTTTAAGCACATTAACTTTAACCTTAAGTAAGCAATAACTAAAGGCCTTAGTATAGATATAATCTAAGGCAGCATATTATTTAATAATAAGGATAAGAACAACTGCACAGAGATACTTTTAAGTTTTTATAACTATATGCTAGAGTACTTAAAGTAGCGCAAAGACGTAGGTGTTAAATTATTAAATAGTCTTATTAAAGAATAAGAAGATAAGATAGACTAGCTAGAGGACGTATAGAAACTAGCTCCTAACACTTGCTAGACAAAATAAATTTACAAGAAAGGACAAGTTTAAATTTTGTCATCTCTACTACCTTATAGATCTACTAGCCTAACTACTTACAACTGCCGCACTATCCTCCCTTAGTTTATTATAGTCTATAATAGAGTAATAAAGGTGTCTACTATAAGAACCTATAAGGAAATTTGCAAGGCTTATTACAACCTTACTACTACTCCTTATACTTCTTTAAGCTATCTTAATAAGTTTAGAAAAATTAATTAGCTATTCCCTGCTAATGTTTATATTAAGTATAGGTTCTAGATCTAGAAGGCCTTTATTAGATAGGCTAAGTAGGACAATCCTCTTATCTATAAGGAGCTAAACAACATGCTATAAAACGCTAATAAGAAGTAGATTAATAACTACATTAAGAAACACTATAATTATGTGCTACAACAAATTATTAACCTATAGCCTGTAGTGCAAGAGTTAAAGAAGGATGCTTTTTATACTAATCTAGTTTAAGGCTTCCTAGACTGTTTGTACTTTACTAACCTTAGACAGAACCCTCCCTATACAACAAAAGACTAAAATAAGTAGAATACTAATTTCTCTTAAGCTAATTCTTTACAACAGCTCTAAGAGAAACTTAGCCTAAAAGCTAATAAGCGCTAAGTTTTCTAGGAGAGCAAAGATCCTATAATGCTCTCTTCTACGCAACGCCTTCCTAGCGTTTGTTCTTAATTAGGTACTGTTATCTTAGATAACGTCTTAGTGCTAACAACTCTAACAAGGCAGCCTCGTTATAGTTGCCTTTAATTAATATTAGAATCTTAAGCGCCTACTACTCCTATCCCTACTCCTAACACTGCACCTGCGCTAAGACTACGTGCTACAACTACTACTTAAGAACCTCGCTAAAGTAAACGTTTAAAAAAGTAATAGAGGATGTCTAGGGTAGATATAGGGTAATTAACTTACATTTCTTTTGTTTCCTTTGCTTTATTTTCTTTGTTTTGCTGTTTTCTTTCTGCTAAGCAGGTCGCTTAATAGGGCCAAGCTCGCAGGAAGGGGAGGTATGTGCCGGTACACAGGGTGATACCCTGCTGCTTACTAAGTTAGTGCTCAACCACCTAATCTAAGGGTATATAGCTCGTTTTAGGGATCAAAACGAGCAGGAGGCATTAAGGAATCCTCTACCTCACAACTTAACTCCTGTATTGCTCTTTAATATAAAACCTATAATAAGATTATTATCTTACCACCCTCGTTCTCGCATGACCTGACCACTAGTAATCTTATGCCCTCGTAGCAGTATGTCTTTATACACTCCAACACCCGTACAGTAGTAGATCTAAATTAGTAGTAATTAAAAGCCCTTTAATTACTACTCCTTTTAGAAGTTTAGACTAGATTAAAAAGATCCTTATTCCTATAGTAAAACCTGCGATAAAAAAAGGTAAGTTACTTTATTTTTAAGGTATCAAAGGTGGTGGTTGTTGTTGTAGTTAAAATGGGTTTTCCAAAAAAGTAAAAAGCAGCTACCCTCTACTAATCAGTCGCAAAAGTCAAAAAAAGATTTTGTGTAGTCAACGAAATTTGAACGGTAAGTAGATAACGTCCACGCGCTAAGCGCTCAGAGCAGAAAAGCTCAGACTACTGAGCGAAATTAGGATCAAAAAATTTGCTGAAGGTACTAAAAAACGACACCAATTGAAACGTGTTCAATGGCGATTGCCAGCCATAGGCTGGCAACAAGATTGCGATGGAGGTGGAGGAGGTGGAGGTAGAGGAGGGTAAGGACACGTACGTTACCGCAGCGGGAGCCTGCAATACTTCAAGGTAAGTTACATATACTCCTTTTTCCTACTTAGAGAGTGTGCACTTTATATTTAAATTATAAAGTAGCAATATTTTTTAATATAATTAAAGGACTTACTAACCTCTATATAGGCTGGAAGTTTTAACAGGATAACGCTAAGAGTCATAAAACTCTAGAAGTTTTATCTTGGTTTTCTAGGAATATGATATCGCTTTTTAAGCATCCTACTTATAGTCCTGATCTAAATCCTATAGAAAACGTATAGGCCTTGCTAAAAAACGCTTTAGCTAAAAGGCCTATTACTTCTTTAGGTATAGGAAAGAGTAAAAAAAGTATAGCAGCCTCAAAGGCTGCTATAAGGGAGGAATAGGATCAATTACCTCAAAAGGCGATTAATAATTGTATTCTATCTTTACCAAGGCGTTATTTGGACGTTAAGGAAGCTAAAGGCTGGTACACTAAGTATTAGTAAGCTTTCTTCGTTATTTATTTAGAAAAAACCCTAAAAACAAGCTCTTAATTACTACTTAATAGTTTTTTTTACAATTACCTTCGAACTTACACATAGATAAGTTTAACTAGTATCATTTAATATATATACTTTATAGCGATTTTTACACCTTCAAAAAAAAGTTATTTTGTTATTTATTCTTGAGTCTTTTTATCTTTATTTTCACTGCTGAAGTTGAGCGCAAAAGTGCTTACTAAGCAGCTTAATAAGTAGCCTAATTTAAAAAAGAGGATCTTGGCTTTCCAAATCACTAACCATTTTGGAAATAGCCCTTCTGATTGTAGTAATATAAAGCTTTGAAAACTATAACTTTTTTGACATCTTTTTTTTTGTCACCCCTCTGTATATTATGTGCAATTTGCTGCGCGCCTTTACTTAGCTAGGTAATCTTTTTATCTAATAAGCTTGCAGAGGACTTATAACAGTTTTAAACTCTCTATTAAATAAGCGTAGCCTACGCCTTAATTTTGTAGGCGTTGCGAAGTGTCTACGCCTCCTATACGCCCTGCACTAGTAGTAGTAGTTCTAGGGTCTACAACCTTATATTAAGCTTTAATAGGATAGCTTCTAGGTTATATAGAACTAGCCTAGTACCTCTAAAGCCTACCTTAATATTCTCTATTATTATAGACTGTTTAAAAGCTAGCTTAAATGCTTATAAGAAGGTTTTCTTACTAATAAAGTGTATATAGTTGCGTGCTAAGGCTAAGATTTAGTTACTATACCTACGCTTTAATAGCACGAAACAGCTAACATAAAGAGGCTGTAGTAGGTGCAATAAGTACAGAGGCATATAAAGAAGAATTATTTTCTTCTCCTTATAAAGATTTTAAAATTTAAGCAAGCTATAGCTTTTATAGCTATCTATTATAAGTAGCTAGTACGCACCTATAGCGCTTAACTTTATATACTTATTAAAGTGCTCTAACTAAGCAAGAGCAAGTTAGTTATTAGTCTAGCTATTAAGGCTTACTTTAAGAACCTAATCGCGTAGTAGGTCTTTAAACTAGACATTAATAAGCACGCTACCTACAAAGATAATAAAGGGGAGGAGCAGGTAACTTATAGCTCCTACGCCTTAGATAATAGTAACTTACTTATAGTTAATTAGCTAGATTTTCTTCTTTTTCTCTAATTTTTCTAAGCTTATAACAACTATCTATAATAATATTTTGCTTATAATAAAGCTAGTCTTATTAAAGTTGTAGATGTTACTGTCTAGGACTCTCTACTTTAGTTTTGTTGCCTACACTAAATTAAACTAGCGCTAGATAGCTATAGGGTCCTTACAGGCAGCTTACTAGTAATTATATAAACAGCTTTAGCGCGTATAGAGCTTAGGAGTCTACTTAATAAAGTTATTAACTTAGTTTTTGCTAATAGGGTTGCTACCTCGCGCTCTAAGAAGTTTATTTACTATTTCTTATACGTAGGACTTTAAGGATGCAAATCCTTATATAGACTACTTAATAACCCTTTAAACTATAGCCTCCTCTTCTAGTTTTATTAGGCGCTTTAAGTTTGCTTTACAGTTACGTTGCATGCGCTTTCTAGCGCGTTAGTTAATAAGGGTGCTTTTAAGTATATTATATATTAATTGTAACTTAGTTAACGCTTTAAACGCATTGCGTATTAATATTAAAGATAGCAAGCTGTAAGTTAGCTTTAGTATAGGTCTTTTAAGTTTGTTGTTGTTAAGGCATAACGCGATAGTTGTGCGCAGGTAGTGCGCTGGTTTGGCGTTGCCGACTCGCTTGGGTTGCCGACTCGCTTATGAAACACGTTATATATTTTATAATAAACTTAATATCTTTATTGTAAAGTTATAGTTAATTACCTGGGTATCCCCAACCCAACCCTAACCCAGCCCTAACCTAACCCTAACTATACCTCCGTGCGACCCAACCCTAACCTCTACCCACAAAGAGTATACAATAGTTAGGTAGAGGTTAGGGTTGGGTTGGGTCTGACATAAGTTAACCCAACCCCAACCCAACCCCAACCCATTTACCAGCGTAGCCATAACCTAGTTTTAATTAAAAGAAAAAGCTAGATATATGTTGCCTAGTAGGAGAGATAAGTATCTGTTTTCTTATCCTCCATTTAAAGGTTGCTAAGTAGGTGCTTAGGTTCTTGCTAGTAGCTTTCTTTCTGTATTTCTTTAGAAGGCTTAACTAGTCAACATCTGCTAGTTATTTAATTCAAGAACTAACAACTACAAGGCTTATTTTATTTGTTAAAGAGTTTATTTTTGTAGCCTCTTTTGCTAGAGTGTCAGCTTAATCGTTTCTTAGTATATCTTAGTGTTCTAGGACTTATTAAAGCGTAGGAGTAATGTCTTTTTCTTCTAGTTAAGTTGCCGCCCTAATACACCTAATTTGCCACTCCTGGCTAGGGTTGTTTAAGGTATTCTTTAATTAAAATAGAGCAGCCTGATTATCTGTGTAGATATTGACGTTTTGGCAGCTGTCTAATAAGCTAACTGCTTTCTCTAGCCTTAAGGTACAGAGGGGTGACCAAAAAAAAAGATGTCAAAAAAGTTATTATTTGTAAAGCGTTATATTTCTACAACTAGAAGGGTTATACCAAAAAAGATTAGTGATTTAGAAAGCCAAGATCTTCCTCTTTAACATAGGTTGCTTAGTAAGCTGCTTAGTCATCACGATCGCGCCTGCAATCTCGAATGAGATGAGATGGAAAAAAAGTAAAAATAGATTTTAGTATAACTTTGTTATGAACGTGTAAAAATCGCTAATCGAAAACTATGTTTAATTAGCTTACGTAAGGATAACGTGAGCAAATTTCGGAGGCTTATATCTTATGTGCTCAAAGTTTAATTAAAGGGTGAAAAAAGAGGGGTTGCTTACGTAAGCGCTAATCATGTTATAGCTTACTAAGCCTGTAGTATATTAACTCCTCTTGTTTATCCTAACTTACTTTTTTTGTAGTACCTTCTCTATGTCTTGCAATCTTTCTTAATTTAAGCAAGAAGTTTATACTTGATTTTTACAAAACAAGCCTATTTCTTTTATTAGTAATATACTAAAAAAATTCTTCTAGAAGTATTTCTAATACTCTTTATTAAATCAAACAAAAAAAAGGCTTCTTCATCTACTTTTAGGCCTAAACAAGGTCGTCCTACGAAAATCTTAAACAAAGCAAAAAGAGTACTTAATAGAGACCTTACTAAAAGCCCTAAAAAAACAAATTGACGTCTTTTAGAGGAAAATAGTCTAGATTTTTCTATCAGAAGCTTACAACACTTTCTAAGAGAGGAGAACTATTCTATTAATATTTCTTAGAAAAAGACGCCTTTAGACTCTCAAAAGGCTTATAATTATTATATTTACGCCAAGCAAATACTTAAAAGCCTGAAAAATATAAACTTTAATAAAATTTTGTTTTCAGACGAGTCTGCTATTAAGCGAGGGCACAGTACTATGACAGAATACTATTAAACACGGCAAAATAACAGGGTAGAAAGGAAAATAGTTTCTACAACTAACACAAGTAAGTTGAAAAAAAACTCTATTTAACTTAAAAAACACTTTAATGTATCTATTATTTTTCTATTATCTTAATCTATTTTTAGCACAATTACTAATCTAGTTATAGGTTAAGATATTTCTATCTAAGTTTGGGGAGCAGTTTGGATAAGTAGTAGATCTAAACTAGTAGTAATTAAAAGCCCTTTAGTTACTACTCTTTTTAGGAATTCAGACTATATTAAAAAGATCCTAATTCCTATAGTAAAACCTGCAATAAAAAAGAGTATGTTACATATACTTCTTTTTTTCCCACCTACCGTTCGAATCTCGTTGACTACACACAATCTTTTTTTTGACTTTTGCGATTGATTAGTAGAGGGTAGCTGCTTTTCACTTTTTTGGAACCCCATTTTGACTAAAACAACAACCACCACCTGTAACACCTTAAAAAATAAATACTTCTTTTTCTTACTTTGAGACTTATTACTTGACATTTAAATTAATATGTTACAATCTTTTCTTAAATAATAAGAGACCTTACTAACCTCTATATAGGCTAGAAGTTTTAGCAGAATAACGCTAAAATTCATAAAACTCTAGAAGTTTTATCTTAGTTTTCTAGGAATAAGATATCTCTTTTTAAGCGTCCTGCCTATAGTTCTAATCTAAATTCTATAAAAATCGTGTAGGCTTTACTGAAAAACGCTTTAGCTAAAAGGCCTATTACTTCTTTAGGTATAGAAAAGAATAAAAAAAGTATAGCAGCTTTTAAGACTGCTATAATAGAGAAATAGGATCAATTACCTCAAAAGGCAATTAATAATTGTATTTTATCTTTACCAAGGCGTTATCAGGACGTTAAGGAAGCTAAGGGCTAGTACACAAAGTATTAGGAAGCTTTTGTAGTTATTTATTTAGAAATAACCTCCAAAACAAGCTCTTTATTATTACTTAATAGTCTATTTTGAAATTACCGTTAAACTCACACACAAAAGAAAGTAACTAGTATTATTAAATATATGTGATTTATAGCGATTTTTACATCTTCAAAAAAAAGTTATTTTGTTATTTATCTTCAAGTTTTTTTATCTTTATTTTCACTGCGAACGTTGAGCGCAAAGGTGCTGACTAAGCAGCTTACTAAGTAACCTAACTCAAAGAGGAAGATCTTGGCTTTCCAAATCACTAAATTTTTTTGGTATAGCTTTTCTGGTTGTACAAATATAAAGCTTTAAAAACTATAACTTTTTTGATAACTTTTTTTTTGTCACCCCTCTGTAATACCTTCTAGTTCACTGTTGTAAACTAGCTAGTTATTTCCTATAATAGCTTGTAGTTCTTCCATAAGAGTAGCTCCTTTGTAAAAAGCAACGCCTACGCTAATTCCTTTGCCGTCTCTTATAGCTAAGGCACCTAAGTATATTGATAGAAGGCTATTATCTACTAATAGTTTCTTATAGCTTTCAGCTTTAATGTCTTTTAGCTTGTTTGATATATAAACCTTGTAGGGAGTTCTAGCGCTCCATGGCGTAAAGGCGTAGTGTTGTATTTCCTCTATATTGTCTAAGAGGGCTGAGGTAATAGACTCTGTAATTCGATTGAGTTGCTCTCCTTTATTGTTGTTGATAGCAGCTTTCAGAGGGTGATTTGGATCTAGTAAAGTAGATCTAAAGGCGTATCTTCTTATAGTGTTGTCTAGCCTAACTCTAGGTGGAAATAGAGCAGCTTCTACCTCACTAGGCATTGCAGGAGAAGATCTAAAAGTTCCTAGGCCTTTTTTTTTGTTTCTGGGCGGCGCCAATTGGGGGGCTGATTACCTAGTGCGTCGACCTCAACCCCACATTGAACGCATGAGGAACACATGCGATGCCGCATCGCATCGCATCGCAAAACCTCCGTTCCGGCAAACATACCCGGACAGCGGAAAGAAGATGCATGCAAGCCTTTGATCGATGATGTGCGTGACAGGGCTGATTTGTACACAACGCCCCAATCTTGGAGCTTCGAACGTGAACCGAGGTGGCTTTTTATCGCGCTTAACTTGATTGGAGATGCTGTGAACTAGCCAATCCTCCATGTTTATGTTGCGTTATTCGGGTTGTCGGCGATTTCCATTATCAGACGCCTATCTTCTGCGCGCTTCCGACTCGCGCGTCTGTGTGTGTGTGTGTGTGTGTCTGGGTGTGAGTGGCGATTGCAGCGTTGCATTTCCCTTTTTTCTTTTCCCCCCGCAAGACCGCTAAGATTGGTAGGCTAGAGCTTTGGCGGGCTTGACGCCGGCGTTTGCTAGCTGCGGGGGAATTCAATCGCTCGCGTGGTCTTTTTAATCTTGGGGGTTTTTTGTGTGTTCCTTCCTAGTCCTCCTCTGGTTAATCGCTTGTGTTTGTCGTGTTCTTGTTATTACGGTGCTATCGGACTCTTGTTAAACGTCGTACTGGACTGGACAGGACTGGACGGTTTGCGACGCACGCGGATTCCGGAGTCGCTGTCGCTTTTTTTTTTTTTTTTTTTTTTACAACGCCGTGCTAAGAGTCGCGCAGTAAGAGTTGGGTTCGGGAACTGTTTGTTATCAAAAGAGCGAGGCAATCATGGCGAAGAGTGGTTCCATCAAGGAAAGAGGAGGAAGAGGAGGAGATGGGGTCCGAAGACGTGCATCGATCAACGACCCCGGTGCCGACGCTGCCCTCGCGAAGATGGGCTACCAATCCGAACTCCCCCGGAACCTGTCCATGCTGAGCGTTCTCGGCATGTCGTTCGCCATCATGGCTGTTCCCTTTGGACTTTCAACAACACTCTACATTACGCTTACGGATGGTCAATCGGTGACTGTGTTGTATGGCTGGATCCTTGTTTCCCTCATCTCCCTGGCCATCGCTGCTTCGCTCGCTGAAATCTGCGCCGTGTATCCTACAGCTGGCGGTGTGTATTACTGGTCCGCTATGCTTTCGACACGCGAATGGGCGCCCATCGCCTCGTGGGTTACCGGCTGGTTGACTCTGGTTGGAAATTGGACGGTTACGCTTTCCATCAACTTTTCGGGTGGTCAGCTCATTCTGTCCGCTATTACGCTCTGGGACGAGGACTTTGTGCCAAATGAATGGCAGACGGTGCTCGCGTTCTGGGCTGTCATGCTCATTTGCATGAGCGTGAATATATTTGGAGCCAAGTATCTGGATCTGATCAACAAGGTTTGTATCTATTGGACGGCGACTAGTGTGGTGGTTATCATGGTGGTGTTGTTAAGTATGGCGGATAACAAGAGGGATGCAGAATTTGTGTTTACGCATTTTGATGCTAGTCAGAGTGGATGGTACGTTGACCTTTTTTTTGTGTTGATACGCTTTGCGAAATGGTTATACTGACTTTTTCACTAGGCCATCGGGATGGGCGTTCTTCGTTGGCCTTTTGCAAGCTGCTTACACGTTGACTGGTTATGGCATGGTTGCCGCCATGTGCGAAGAGGTTTCCAACCCTTCCCGCGAAGTCCCCAAAGCCATCGTCCTCTCCGTTGCTGCGGCCGGTGTCACAGGAGCTATCTACCTGATTCCCATCCTCTTCGTTCTTCCCGACGTACAACTGCTTCTCGACGTGGCAAACGGCCAACCCATCGGTCTCCTCTTCAAGACAGTCACAGGCAGTGCAGGTGGTGGTTTCGGACTGCACTTCCTCATCCTCGGGATCCTCTTCTTCGCCGGCACCGGCGCACTGACGGCTGCCTCACGCTGTACCTACGCCTTTGCGCGTGACGGCGCAATCCCTGGTTCGCGGCTATGGGCCAAAGTAGACAAACGCTTCGACATCCCTCTCATGGCGCTAGTCCTCTCCACAGCCGTCGATTGTCTCCTCGGCCTCATCTACTTCGGTTCCTCGGCCGCATTCAACTCCTTCACCGGCGTCGCCACAATCTGCCTATCCACCTCGTACGGTATGCCCATCCTCATCTCCGTACTACGAGGCCGCAGAGCAGTCCGACACTCGACCTATTCGCTCGGCCGCTTTGGCTACGCTATCAACGTGGCCATGATCGCCTGGATCTGCCTCGCAGTTGTGCTCTTTTGCATGCCGGTTAGTCTGCCGGTCGAGGCCGCTACTATGAACTATGCGAGTGTAGTATTCGCGGGCTTCGCGGCAATCAGCGTGGGGTGGTATTTCATTCGGGGTAGGAAGGAGTTCTCGGGGCCGCCTGTGCCGACGGATGTTGAGCCGGGTGAGGAGGGTGTTGTTGCCGGGTTGGCGGTGCAGGACAGTAGACATGACGTTGAGGGCAAGGGCGACAAGGGCGACAAGGACAAGGTTGTAGATGGGAGTCTGGATGGCAGCAAGGCATATTGAAGTGGGACATGTGAGGGGAGGTAGCAATGGTTACGGAGATGGGTGTCGTGTTTTGAGACTATGCTATATTACCTACTTACCTTCACTACTGAGATTCTACGTGTACCTAGACTTGGGTGGGAATTATGGAGCCGGCAGCTTTCCGCTCTTGCAAGGAAGGGTGAGGGCCACACGGCGCTAGGCGGGCGCTAGCTGGGATACGCGGTCAGGTCGCTGGGCGCAAACCACTCAACGCGACAGTCACGGTAAATCTCATAGACGTGTTGCCTGCCTCTAAGACTGACGGCAATGAGGTGAGTAGTTGTCTTGGTACTAATACTCTCGTCTTTATTAGTCTTCCACATGCTCTCACGACGTGAGGTGAGTAACATGTCTAACGGTCCCAGTAGCAGCAAGTGGCGAAATTACATAGTCGACCTCACCAACGACGACGACGACGACGATGCGGAACTGCACTCACTGCCCGTGGGGAGACGGGACAACTCGTCTAGGAATGCGAGTTTGCCTTTGCCTCCCTCATCGCGACCACCTGTTCCTACGACGCGACCCGCACACACACATCCATACCCTCCATTTCCCGGGAGCGTGCCGACAGTGACGAGCACGACCAGGATGGAGCGCAGTGGTGAGGCTCTGAATAGCTACGTGCCCGTGCCTGGGCATGCGTACAATGGGGCGAACACGCCAGGTCACCCTGAGAGGACAGCAAAGAGGATGAAGATATCTGAGGATGCGTCCAAAGTGTCATCGACGAAGTCTACCCCGAGCGCACCCATGTCAGCTCCAAAGAGAGAGGTACCACCCGCGCCACAAACGGCATATATGGACAAGTTCAGACTTTCAAGCGCTACCCCCGTCTCGAGATCCAGGGCTGTGAACAAGCCCCCGTCTACTCAGGATATCGATCGAGCGCTGAAAACGAATACCGGGCCTACAGTTGTGCTGCGCATCATGGGGAGCAGTTCGCGCGCTCTGCATATTGATCGCCAGTCTCCAAACAGCAGCTCGAGTATGGTCACGCCCGCACCTCACAAACCGCGAGAGACGTCGCCAATGCCACAGGCTCCAGTCAGTCAGCGAGAACAAGCCCACCACGTAGCTACCCACCACGGATCAAGGCCTACAAGTGTAGAGAGGTCGGTTAGGCGCCTAGGGCGACCGCGCAGTCGCCCTTTGCTAGCTGCGAGTAACATCCCATCGAGGCCGAACTACTTCGCGGGTCCTGCACAGGAGCCCTCGGACCAAGAAAAAGATAGCGTCATGTCCGATGTTTCGTCTCCAGCAGAAAATGTAGCGCAACGGACATGGGAGACGAAAGCAAAGACCCACCAAGTCCACCGTAGGGGAAGGAAAACGGCGTACCCATTCGATGACGAACAGGATCAATACCTCATTTTCCTCAAGGAAGTGAAGCACTTCTCGTGGACGCAAATCACGGATGAGTACAATAAAGACATGCCAACACGCCAATACTCTGCACTCCAATCTCGCTACTCGACCTTCTTAAACAAGAGAGACAGATCAAAAGACCCTCCCATGTTGATTTTGCCCCGTCGGTGGGCTGCAGAAGCGACTGTTGATTGGAATCAGGTCCATGGTACCATCACTTCATCAAGAGGACCAAGGAACAGTCAGCTCACTGCTCTCCGTAAACCTGCTGCCCAAGTTCCCCAACATCTGCCCATTCAACAGACCACCGAACGAGACTATTCTTCAGGCGGAGACTCTGCGCCTCGTCGAGAGCGATTACGGCGTGCGCAGCGAGTCAACTACACATGGCCAAAGCAGCAGAGTATCGCTGGCTATGGGAACGAAGAGTACGCTGTCGACATGTTTGGAGCTTTGGCGGACGAGTCTGGTCCTAGTCGATCAAAGACGCCTGTGGAAGACGATGCACCTTTACCAAATGGGGCTGTCGCCGCCGACAACGAGCCGGTGGAAGTTGAGTTTAACACTGACGATGCTAAACTGGGATTGAGCCTACGTACGAAATCACATGGTGCTCAAGTCAGGAAAGTGCCATATCTAAGCTTGTCAGAACGATTGTCAGTGCAGAATCCACCTGATGGGGTTTGGGATCAACTGTGCAGTCGCGAATGGCAAGGTAGTCTGCTTCATGTTGACTTTAGCCCGGCGGAGATCACGTCAGTAGAGAAGACTGTCGTATCAACGAGGAGCACAAGGTCGCGACACAGTACAAAAGCAAGGCAACTTCGTGAACTTTTAAAAGGTCTTACGGATCCACAGGTTCTCCGACTTGTTGAAAATCTCCGTAAACATTTGCCCTGTCGAGACCGAAGCAGCATCCAAGCTTTTATACAAGACGTAATAGCCGGTCATATCGCAGAAGTGCCGCAGGTACAGCGACTTGCACCTGCGCGGCCGAATACGGAGATGCACTCCATCCAGAAGACATCGACAACATCGATTCTACGTCAACGCGAGCTCGGCCTCCAGTCGAGGAGGGGCTGGCATGCTGCGTCCAAACCTCTGACGTATCAAACCATAAATAAGTATATGGACTCCATGGGGCCGTCAGCATTCTGGACGGGCGCTTCGAGCGATGTTCATACTGTAGCATGGGCGCCAGACGGTGAGCACTTCGCGGCTGGTGCTGTCGCTGTTGATGATCCAGACTCTATGCAGTACAACCGACCGAACAACCTCCTCTACGGTAATACTATACATGGCACGATACACGAGCTAGCGGAGCACTACAAGCTACGCGAGAAGACTGAGAGCGGCGCCAATTCAAGTCATGCCATGTTCGCCTCCCAGGATCCGAAGTTGTACACAACAGTCACCTCCGTAGCTTTCTCGAATAGCAGCCGGCTCATGTATTCGTCGGGCTATGACGGTCATATTGGTATCTGGAGCACAGACACAGAGTCCGTCCAGCCCACCTTGGGAGTTAAGGTCAATATCAAAGACAAGATCGACATCTTGTCCGTCAACCAGATGCATGCCGGGGTGATAGCAACGGCAGCAAAGGCGGTGTATAAAAAGGCAATCAGAGTACTCAAGATAGACGAAGATGAGCCGTGGCAGTTCGAGAAATTGAGTTTCCACTCAAACAAGGCTGTCGATCGCGTCGACCTGAAAATCCTCCCTTCCGCCTTGCAGTTCGATCCGAGAGAAGGTAGGCTTCTCCTCGCAGGCTTTGGCGCGAATATAAAAGAGACGGGCTTCGACATGACGGGCGATCTATGCTTGTGGGATGTCGAGACGGCGGCTCCGCACTACATTCATGGGTCTAACAGGAACGTCTTCGATGTCTCCTTCAACCCAAATCGTTCTAAAATGCCGTTGTTCGCCGCTGGATGTGTCGCAGTAGGATCCAGCTTCAACCGCGGAACGCGTTCAACAATCCGCCTCTACGACGTAAGAGACGAAAACAAGTATACATGTGCTGTAGAGTTCGAATGCCAAGCTCTGGATATGAACGACGTCATTTGGTGCCCGCATGATGAGCATCTTATTGCGGCTGGCTGTACAGACGGACGTGCCTATGTTTGGGATGCGCGTCGGCCAGATGATCCGCTCCGAGTCCTCTCTCACAGCAAGTCATTGATGCCTCTACAGGAGAACATTAGGCACGAACTAACAGATACTGGTGTTCGCTTCTTGTCGTGGGGTGAGAATGCGACGAGGCTTTACTCTGGTTCATCCGATGGTGTTGTTAAAGTCTGGGATGTTACACGCGCTGGAGAGAATACCTTTATCAAGGACCTGATTACTACAGACTCTGGCATCATGTCTGCAGCATTTAGCACAGACTGCAGCAAACTTGTCGTCGGCGAAGTCAATGGTTCAGTTAACGTCCTTGAGGTGAGCAGGGATGATAACACAATCAAAGACGCGGACAGGTTACGATACTTGCCATACCAGGATGATGAACCAAACAACATCGAAAACCACGAAACTCGCGGGATCACTTGTTCAGCACCCGAATCTGGTGTTGCGGAAGGCAATCATCTGCTTCAGACTAGACAAGTGCAAGTCGCACCTCTGGGAAGTCTGCCGATGCGGCAAGTCGTGCAAGGTTCAAATTACAGTGGTCCCTTCGATGAGAGTGTGGATGCGCCCGTTCTTCGCGAGCAGGCGCTACAATTCCAGCTTAGTCTTACAACACCGCCAGCCCCACCGTGTGACATCCCTGCCTGCAGGGAAAATCTCAACAAAGTCACCAGCGAGGACGTCGGCGATTCAGGACGAAGTGTAGACCGCATCCCAGATGAGCTACGTCGGCAGTGGAAATCTATCGACGCTAAAAGTGCTATTATTCCTGGCAAGTCGAAGTGCACACACTGTGGTCGTCCAGCCCGCCCGTCGACGCTTGCCAACAATGCTACCGCCGCTGTCTTGTGTGAGCGTTGCTCTTTCGCCTGCTTCCGCTGCGGCTCAGTTAACCCTATCGCGCCGGCCACTACGACACTTATTTGCGACTTCTGCGCTGGTGTGTGGGACATTGGCGTCCTCGGATATGAGTGCATTCAGCAGCCGCCGTCTCACTATACCCGTGAGGAGCTAGATGTGCCAGCGTTGAACAAGTGGAGTGAAGAAGCTTGTGCGGATAAGAATGAAGACTTTGATACATCCCACGGCGACGAGATGAACGCGCTCACTGATTACTATCACTCCTTGGCCATTGATCGGCCGGACAGCCCACCATTGTAGAGTCTGTCATTGAGGAGGACCGGAGAAGGGTTAGCTATGCTGGGGGAATTCTGAGGAGGAGATTACATTGTGGAAGTCGGAGAGTGATGGAAAAGAAGCGGCACCTACATTGGGCGGCGCTGGTGGTGAATGATACCCCTATTATCTTGCCACACCAAACGCTCCTTCACCTGATACTTGCTAATACAGCGTGACGATAATGTGGTGATGCAACGCATCATCTTTGTTCCCATGATAACCCCCCAAACCATACGGCTGACCGGCCTTGGTCGCACCCACTCAATCCTGAACGACAACTCGTCGCAATGTCCGCGTGCCGGTTTTTCGGTCATCGCGGCACAGCAAAACAAGCCAGCATTATAAGTTCTTCACGGGAAACAACGCAGGAACATGTTGTGCATTCCACGTAACTATGGCCGAGAAGATGGCAATACGAATGTACTGGAAACTACGTAACCCCCTTCTAGCCATCCTTTGCATACATGATATCCACGCCCTTCAACCCACCCTCCGTTCTCTACTCATTCAAGATTGTAACCAACGCTAGAATTCCATATCCATACTCCGCATCACGTTCCTCTTGCCAATCTCCCTCGCTTTGCCTTCCTTATCGTAGTATCCCGGCGTAACACTCCTTGAAGAAGCCACCCGGGATAGCAGTCCCCCCAACAATCATCCGTGTCCATTCCTCCTCTTCTGCACTCTTCGGCTCTACTGTGTCCAATCATTTGGCTCTTCCACTCTGAGATGGCATACACACAATAGTGACGTACATGGAGTGTGGTGTAAGAGCCGCATGAACGAGCTGAAGGAAAGAGGTAGTCTGAGACTGTTTCGCACACGCATACTCCTGCATCGGCATTTTAATCGACTTCCGCGAGTAGTGGCATGTGCGTGTAGAATTCGATATCGTGTTGCGCTCCGGGAAAATGGTTTCAAAACCTTAATCTTTTTTTCTTGGTAGTTTACTTTTGCCCTGTGAATAAATGCAGTTAACTGGGTTCCTTGACAAGTCACAAACTTTCTCGACGGCGCAGATTTGAGCACTATATCCACCGCCAATGATCACTACCTCGGTCACGTTCGAACTCTCGCTCGAGCCGTGGATCTTGTAGATGGTGCGATAAGCTGCCACCGAAGAATTCGTATTGCTCTAACGCCTCCGTCTCGCGCCAAGCGTCGATCACGCTCCTGGAGATACTTTGCTCGAAGCGCTGCCGGGTCAAGGGCAAGTCGTGTTTGTTGGCTATCTCTACAGTCCTGATGTTGGCAGTGGACTTGGCGACATCTGCTTTTGGGAGAGGTACGTCAGCTATCGGAGCTGCTGCAATTGGCCCTTGAGCTGTCATTATGTTTTTGTTTGGTTGAAATAAGGTGCTGTGACCCCAAATCAAAGTTTTCGCATTCCCTAGGAGATTCGACGGGGATGACTCGATCGCAGGTGCTCAGAGTACACCTGGCAATACGTTCTGTTGATACCAAGTGTCAATGGAGGTCGAGAAAATGCACTATGGATCACATAGAGTATCGATTCATTCGAATAATAAACGGGGTGCGTGAGAGATGAAGATGAAACAAGATTGTCGAGTAAGCTTAGACGGGTCGCGCGGGGTTGGATAGATGTTTCAGGTACTGGATTACAGAACCGTCTTCTGAACTTGAATGGTAGACCAAGTCCAGGGATATCTGGTCAATCGTCTGGGCATCAGTCTCCCTCCACACCCCCAACGATGCGGATCCGGAGCCCGGGCGGCGCGTACGGCAGATCCACGGTCGTACACACACAAACACGCCCTGCCTTAAGGTTATCCCGCACTATACGTTTGTTTATGAGTAAGCTTCCTCAGTAACTCATCATCCTTCGGATTCCTTCCCATGCTTTCGGGCTTAGGTCTTACTGAACAATGGGATCCATGTATGACATGGTCTTTGCGCTAACAGAAACGCTTACCCAACTGGTGGTGATAGCCAGGTCCAACGCACCAACAGGCAGAATTCGGCCAAAATCGCAACACGCATCGTGCGACACGAGCTTGCCACGCATGCGATGGGCGCAGCTTAGCAACGCCGAGCTGCGTCCATCACGCCGAGGAGTACGGTAGCTGCCGGTGAGGCAATTGACACTGTTTTTTCTCTTCACAATTTGGTAACAACACTCGAGTTGCTGTAATCATAATGGAGTTGTAAGTTGGAAAAGCGTAAAGTTTCATTGAATCATCCAACATCGTAACCAAATCGTGACCAAATCGTAAAACAGGTATATCCCAATCCAATCTAATCCACCCTATTGTATGTATAAAGAACGAAAGAAGTTAATCGTAAAAGAGCTGGAGAAGAGATCGTACATGAGCGACAGCGACGTTCCTCAAGTCTCGCCATCAATCTCCACACGTCCAGCGATGCTCCTCTTGATCTGCGGCTGTCCAGAGCAAACCTTCATGTACAGTTCAACGTTGGTGCCTAGAGACGGGGGGCACATGAAGACCGGCTCGGCTCGGCTCGGCTTTTGAAGGGGCTTGTCAACGTAGTAGGCCTGCGTAGGGCAGTATTCTCCAGCTGGGCAGTCGATCTTGCCACAGCTGTCGTTGTCGGCATGCATGGCCAGACCTTCGTCATGCCCCGGGCAGTTTGACGCAGAGTCGCCCGTGGCACAGTTGACAAGGGAGATGTCGTACCAGACCTGGTTATTGTCGATGGTGTATTCGAACTGTGTGTGCTGGTCGGCGACCAAAGCGTCGGACTTGCTGACTTTGAGAGATGTGCTAGAACCGATAAAGTCCTCTGAGTGGGTGCCTCGTGCAGGAACCTTGACTGATGTTGAGGGGTAGCCGGTAGAGACTGACCAGACCCAGATGTCGTAGTCGCAGCGGTTGGACATGACGACTTTGCCAGCTAGGGCAAGGCTGGCTTGAAGTGCCACGATGGCAAAGGTAAATTTGGAAAGCATTGTGTTCGTTGAGAGGGTCTGTAACGAGGGTGTTTGGTAATGTATGATGACGACACAGGAGCGTATCGAAGCTGCTTTGATGGAGACCGTGTGTTGATTGGGGGTGAATGAGTGGAGGTCCAGACCGTCAATTGAACAAGAGAGTGAGGCTTTGGAAGAAATGTGATGAAGCTGTCGAAGCTTCAGTGTGATGTGACAAAAAGGGGAGTGTGTAGATTGAGAATCAAAGAAAAGAGCGTGGACCTTGACCTTAAAAGATGTGGGAATTTGAAGCGGGCCCGTGGTGTAGTCCAGCTCACTCTTGCTGCAATAACGCTTACCACACAAAGGACGGACCGCCACCCCCTGCACTATACACCAATCATACACTGAGACATTCAGGGCAGAACGAAAGCGTGCCCGAGTTCTCCGGCGGTAACTGCAGATTTTTCGCTTTGCAGTGTGTTTTCAACGCTGTCTGTGGAGACGGGGGTATGGGTTCTGGTTGGTCAGATTGCCTAATTGGGCGGCGCATAGCTCAGGGCCCTGGATATGATATAAGGAGATGTCTAGGCTCGGATGGAACACAGTTTCAGCCTTTGCTTTTTTCTTAACGGATCCTTTGAGATAGGTGCTTGGTGTAAGCTCCCAAGGCTTTTGGTGTTGCGAAAGGTTGCCCTGCTCCTGGGTTCGCCCTTTGCGAGAGTCAGTCGGAGTGCAGCGTGGCTATGCTGACATGCATAACTGTTATCTATGGCTTTTTCCATCATCTAGTATTTTTGCGAATATGCAGTCATGGAGACGGATGCGGTAGATGGGATGGTCGACGTGACTGCAAGGTACGGCATACACGCACCAATCGGTCATGGGCTAATTACCAGACAGCGAAGTCGTGAAGCCGAAGGCTAGTAGTGATAGAGACTAGAATGCGTTAGTGTAGGATTGTGAAGTCGGATGATGACAGTTGATCGATTGTCGAGCAACGACCTGCATGGAAAGAAGCAGACTGCGGGAACACTTAGACCGAGGCAATCTGGAGGCGTACATGTGAAGCCGCCTGCGACATTGAACATAAACACCCAGTGTTTCGTGCTTATTGCCACGGCGCACCAAGTTCGATATCATTCGCCACTTGGGCAGGCCGTGAAGGATTGCGTGAACATTGTTTATGGTTGTTGCCAAGCCGCCATCCAGATCGGGCATGGCCCACGATTCCAAGGCAAAGGCCGACCCCTCTCCATCGTCATACCATCAACCCTTTCCACGGTGGCCTGTCGCCTTTTCTTCTTCGTTATCTGTCCCAAGTGCTTTTGCCTCACTGGTCGTATGGTGCTCTTGCCATGTTCACACTCGGCAGAGAAGTACGGACAAGGTGAATGAACTGTCAGATGACGTCGTGACCGTCCGACGAACTACGAAACCGCCGACTGGTGGCTGTCAAAACACTAAGACAGACTAGACAGGTGGCGGTTTGCATGGCTCACACGTGTCTGTTCTGAGCTACTGCAGGTTTTCACGGTTGAGGCAGTCCTCCGTCGGGGCTACGGGCTAGATGTGCAAGCCGGCGCGATGGTACCTGACGGTTACAACGGCACCGGACTCCCAGATTCTTCTTCAACGGCGGGCCCCAGTTGACAGAAGCGACGAGGAAGTTCCGATAGACTGCGGCCGCCGACTCTGTTCCCGCGCAGTCGAATCGACAAGCTCGCGCCACGCGGCCAGCTATCTAATCGATAGGAACATTCTCTCCACGTTTCAGGTCCGAAAGATTTGGATCATCACCGGCGCAGGCGTCAGCATCGTGCATACGCGCGAGAGAACAGCTTGCGAGATCCATCTTATCAGAGCTGTCGTCGGAGGGTGTTGCGACAAACTAACGAGGTAGTGTCATGTGTGGTTGAAGAGTTCTGCGGTCTAGCATGCGGTTGAGAGCCGAAAAGAGACCACGTACCGCACACTGCAGCCGACAGACGGAGACCTCAAAACCTGATGGCGGGCGGCGCCGGGTTTAACAAACACTGCAGATGCTGTGGGTCTGCGGCAGCAATCAAAACTAGAAGCGAGCCGACTCCGCGAGATTGCTATGCGGCCACGCAAGACATTTTGCTTGCCGCCGGGACATGTCGACAAAAACATGACAAACGTCGAGCGCATCCAGACCAAACACCCGCGTTTCACACCCTCTCGAGGCCTGAGGCTCGGCAGGCGCTCGGTGCTTCATCTTGAGTGAGATGAGGCTCAAAGAAACAGTATGGCGTTGCAGCGGGACGAAGATTAAACAGCACTGGGACTCCCTGCCACGACCCCTCATTACTCCTACGATTAATATTGCGACATCCCAGCGGTGTCGCTTGCCTGAGATGGAGAGATGCCGTTGAATCTCCACCTCGGCTCAAAGGTGATTACCTGGCGGGCGGCTCAGGCATAGTCCTTAATCCTCGGAGTCGCTGTGCCTTGCGGCATCGGATCCATGTCAACACATCTTGGTCTCGTTAACACGTGGCGAGCATCCACGCGGAAAATCAATGGTGACGCCAGAGATGGAGGGGAGCGCGAGTATCACGAGGCGCTGATTCTGGCCGTTACACGATCGACTGCAGCAGCGGAAGGATGTCGCGAAGACGGGAAGTATGCAGTTTGTTTAGAAGCCGGGTCTGCCCAAAATGTCCCACAGACGAAGAAAACACCTGAAACACTGCCCTGTCCGAACGACAATAACAGCCAATAGGACAAGCGCGCATCTGGACATGTCTTTGCGTTTGGCCGCTCTCGACTTAGCCTTCCGCTTAATTTTCCGAAGTGGGTGTTTGATCAACTGTCCCCTGCGCAAGCCCAACGATCGTCTGTGTTTACCCCTGGCACTTGTCACGTCTGGAGCGTACCAATCAAATCCGCATCGAAGCGCCAGATTGCACGGCAAACAAACCGGTCACAAAGCGACATTGTATGCCGCGCAAGGTTAGATTGAAGCACAAAGAGTTTGAACGCAGGATAGCGGCAAAGGCAGACATTGCAGTCCCCACCCCCAGGCCAATGTCGTTGTGTAGACCGCCGGACTCCAAAACCCTGGCCTACGGTGACGGTCGCTGTGCATGGAACGAAATGAAAGGATCCAAGCGGTCTTCCAAGAGCTTGGTTGGGACGAGAATCTCGCTTGACAAGCTCTAGCTCCAGGCACAGGTTAATCTGCGGAGGACGGGACCGAGGGCGGACGTGTAATGGCGCTCGCGTTTAATTTCCTGGCCCATGTCAGCTGCACAGCGCCCGTTTCCTACTTAGCGTTCTGTTGTATAAATGTAGTTGGTCCCCTCTGCCTTCCTTTTCTACCCCAGGTCTGCGACTTCCAGGTATCGACATCAGTCATTCACTCTACATACAGTCAATCTTTGACACCACGTTCTCTACCGCCTTCGGCACAAACACGCTCTCTTCGCATCCCTAAACAAAAAATAACAAATCGACCGTCGAACCTTAGCAGTCAACTCAAGTCCAGTCCCATCACTTAGCAATTCCAACCAACAACCATCAACATGCGCTCCGCCATCACTCTCTCCATCGCTGCCTTTGCGGGCTCTGTGCTCGCCGCTCCATCCTACGGCCACCAGCACAAGCACAACAGGAACGTCCACGTCATTGTCGAGACCGTTGTCGAGACCGTCTACGTCACCGATGGCCAGGATTACCCCCAGCCCACCGCGTCTGCCAGCCCTATCTACGAAGCTCTTCCCCCAGCTACCATA
Source organism: Alternaria sp. 'sect. Undifilum' (assembly GCA_024321975.1). Lineage (NCBI taxonomy): Eukaryota > Fungi > Ascomycota > Dothideomycetes > Pleosporales > Pleosporaceae > Alternaria > Alternaria sp. 'sect. Undifilum'. Next base: position 2,269,289 of record JAJJZI010000003.1, read on the forward strand.
CCTACCCCTACTCCTGCTCCCGCTCCTGCTCCCGCTCCTGCTCCCGCTCCCGCTCCCGAGCCCAACAACCCTCCCGCCTACGAAGCGCCCAGCTCACCTGCCCCTACCCCCGCCACCGGTGGCTACATTGACATTGTCTCCAAATGGCGCGCCAAGTTGGGCATGGCCGCTCTCGAGGCCGACTCGAAGCTCGAATCCAACGCCATGAAAGTTGTCGTCGAGGGCAACGGTGTCATGGTGCACAAGTTGTACCCCGGCACTATGGCCCAGGTCCTCGCCCCCGGCAGTCACGACATGAAGTCCTTCCTCTCCGTCTTCGTTGGTGGCTGGCTCTGCGAGATTCCCACTCTCCCCGGTCTTAATGGTATCTGCAGCACCATGTCCAAGGGCTGGGACTACCAGGGCCAGAAAGGCCACGCTGAGCTCCTCACTTCCAAGAGCTACACTAAGATTGGTTGCAGCCACCACGCGGGTATCTGGTGCTGCGATCTTGCATAAGCAAATCACAACACATGTCATGAGGGTATATGGGGTGGGGGTTCAATTCTTCTTTTGTAGATGACAGGTCGGCTTGGTGATCAAACTCGCGACGGCATTGCTTTCGCGCTGGTTCGAAACATATCCACTTCTTTTTTTTTGTATCTCACGGTACCAAAAACTCTTTTTTCCCCTGTCAAATTTTTTAGGGATGCATCAGCGATTATTTTTATGGCTCTGTTACCGAATGACAGATCCACGAATTCATGACCCCGAGTCCCCCTCCCCTTGCTTATTCCCTTGTGATGACTCCATTTCGTTATCTTGTCTGACCATGCGATGATCCTTCCTGACACGACTGCTAATCAACTCCCCCAACAAAAAGCTTCTGACGATCTTTACCACCTTCGCACCTGTCATATTTCTATATACGAACGCACGGGAGCCAAAGACAGAAGCTGATAGTCATATGAGCAAGCAAGAACCCCGGGCGGCTGCGGAGATGACCCCGTACGGCGGTAAGCACCAGGTTACCCTTTTGTGCCTGCCAAGAGGGGGGCGTTCCTGGCTGCCGCGCCACTTCGATCACCTTACCACGGAGCAGCACCGCCCGAATTCCAATGAGCCCCCCCCTCCCTTTCCGACACCAACTTCCAGTTAGGAGAAAAAGGTTGCGCGCCATCGCCATCTAGTGGTGAGAAGGCGTCGCGATGGAGTTTTTTTTCCCTTCGCTCCAAAGTAAGGAGGTTTGCGGCAAATCCGAAAAAACTCACGTCACACGGAGAGAAACGAAGGGAACAAAACTTGTTTTCTGCACGATAACGTCGCACAGGCTGCGGGACCTGCAACCCCCATGGGCGGAGGAGGAGCCATCGCAGGCGTCGCGTGTCTGCTTCGTCCTTCCCAGCTTGGCTGTGCGTGGGCTAGAGGCCCGCCCGGGGGTTGTTTTTTTACAAGGGTGCCAATTCCTCATGACTTTGCACATTGTTATCTCGTTTCGAGATTATTTTCGTGTTTGTGGATTCGGTGATGTGGTCGGTGATTTTGGGCTGGCGACTTGCGCTGTTTCTAGACGTGGCTGCGCATTTTTGAGGCGCGCCGGTGGTTCATTTCGCGGGATGCCCGTGGCTGGCGGCGGGCGCTTGTTTCTGAAGGGAGTCCCGGCGGCGGTGCATGGATACGTGACGAGGGGGTGGACTGCGAAACGGAAGACGGTTTGTAAGGAGCGTCGCTTGCCGTTCGTTGTCTTTTCGTTGTGGCAAAGGGGATTGCGCGGCCGCTTTCCTCGGGTTCCTCGATGATGATCAGGAACGACACCGCCTGAACGGCATCTTACGAGACCACGTCAGCGCGTGTTCGACTTTTTGGTAATCGTTCTCCAGGGCTGGACCTATGGCGCAGGCGGTACCACCGGAGATAGGATGACGTTTCTGCACGCTCCCGCGCACAAGTACAACGGTCGACGGTCGCCGGTCGCCTGTGTGCAAATTCCCTCAAAATCCGCTGATTGTAGGTTTCAAAAGGCGTTTGGGTACACTGAAAATGGCATCTGCTGTGACATGACTTAGTATGCTTGTATCAGTAGTAGAAGAGTCTGTACTGAAAGAGGACGGAACATGTCGGTGTAAGAAGGATGCTAGTATGAGAAACTACGAACGTGCAGCCCTGCCGACGCTCGCCATGCCGAGTAGAGAGTGCTCAACTCATCTACACGACGAATGTTGAAAGCAGCCATCTCTATCCAATAGTCTTCTGTAGCTCGCCTATAACGAAAGTACGCAACCACCTTTTTGTGACGATTCTCCCACTCCAGGACTAACGGAGCTGAATGTATGTTGAGTTCCGTCACTCTTCGCTATATTAAAAATGAAGAGATTATCCTGTTCGGCTTTAACCTGAGCTTGAGCGACGCGTGATTTGCACATATATTGAAGCGCATACGTTTGAGGTTATATATAACCATTCGCCAGACTGAATGGCGTACGTTCATCGTTACAAAAACAGATAACCTCCTTTGTACCAACGCCCTTTGTTCGCCCAAAGTCCCACCATTAAACGCCTTGCTTGCTTCACGAGGCTGATAACCAGAATGCTAATGTAGGAGGTAAAGATCAACCGCTCAAAAACGCCCTACAGATACCTCCCCAACAAAGCTCGGAAGTAGCTCGCCTTCTTCCGGTGGTGTATCCGGTGCCAACTCTGCTTGTGTACTCGCTCTCCGTCCTATTAGACTGCCAGCAGCGCTGACACCCCCACTCGTCCCACCATCGAGCCGCTTCCTCTTGCTTCCTCTGTCCATTCCTTCGAGCTCCTCCCTCAAGCTTCCCACTTCCTCTTCTTTCTCTTTCCAGAGCGTAAGCACCGCTTGCCTCTCTTCGTGTAGTCTCATCTCTTCAGCCTCTTTTTCCTTCTCGATAACGTCCAGTACGGCGTCTCTTCCTGCCTTCGCTGCAGCCTCGTCCTGCATGCTTGTGCCTGTCGAGCAACCAATAGCACCCAGTATGTCGCCCGCTGCTGACAGAATAGGCACGCCGCCGCCGAGTGTGGTGAAACGCCCCATGATTGCGCTGCCGATGCCTGATGTTGCGCTGCCGGGCCAGGGTGTTTCTTGGTATGCCGAGGTAGGTACGCGATTGCCGGCGGCAGTAAAGGCCATGTCCATGGCGGTGTTGATGGATGTGATCTTGGCCGAGTCCATGCGTGTGAAGGCTAAGAGGTGCGTGTGTGCGTCAACTACAGCGATGCTCCTGTTCTGGTATTAGCACGATAGTTTCAATCGAGCTGCATTCCGTGCATCTGAGGGGAAACTTACATGGGTACTCCGACCTCAAGTGCATGCTGCTCCGCGGCTTGTAGAGCGACTCGTGCTCCACTTTGCGTCAGTGTAGGCACAGCGGCGGTTGCTGATGCTGTTGGTGTCATATTGAAATATGAGTGTTCTAGTAACATGGAAAGGAAAGAGAAAGAGTACAAAGATAGGTCGTCATACAGGCGACCGAACTAGCCGCCGTCTCGTGCCTACGATTTAGCAGATCCCAATGCTCGGGTATGCGGAAACACTACAGCAGGTCCGACATTTTGTTTAGGCAGGCGGCTCTTTAGAAGATGGGCACAAGTCACCTTTAAGATAAGCTGCCAGTCATAAAGATACCAATGTCTCCTTCATTGCATCCTGTCGCGTATTGCGCGGATACACCAGACAGAAGTGGAGTAAATCGGCGACAAGGTCTCGTCTACCCCAGATCAAGGGTCTCAGAGATCCGTGCATCCGGTGTGATCTCTGGGACTTGTCGATTTTGTTCAAACCAGACACGTGTGCCGTGGTGGAGCATCTTTTGTGGACGGGTTAAGATGCCCGGATTAGGAAACCAATCTACGATCTGGGCTGTGAACGGGATAGTCGAGCCCGATGACCACGCAAATGGCGTCAGTTGTGGTGATCGAAAGTCCCGTGGTGGATGAAGCATCGTAGGAGTCAGTTGATTTACGCGGCCTGGAAGCTGATACATGAAGAATTGTCGTTCAAGCGGTGTCGAGGCTGGTCAAAGAATTACTGATCAGACTCCTGGTGGAGCTGCAGATTACATTTCTATTACGGAACCAATGCAGCTGCTCATAAACCACTAGTAAGCCCGGCAGTGGCCATGCGGTTGGGTCTGCTATATCGTGTGCTGCTGCTGCTGCTACAGGAAACTTTCAGTGTTGATGCTCGAGATACCCAGGGGCAGTTCCATGGTCGCGTGGCAGTTGAGCGCTAAACCATGGCGGGCCAAGCGGGATGCCGAGAAATGCGAATCCCATCGACGGGAGGCTGCTTGACGCTTTCAACTGCACGCTTCATCGTTTCCACCTTCACCTTCACATCAATACCTCCAAGCGAAACATTGCGCAAGAGTTTCAGTGCTTGCATTCTCTGTAGCCAAAAGCATCGATGCGCGTTTTTAGCTAAACAGCGGGTCTTTTGGGGAGGATGTCGCATGCGACCTCCCAACTTTATGGCTCCGGCGCAGTGCTGTACCTTTCATTCTACGTGTTATTTGCAGTGATGAGCGAAGAGGGTTTTGCGAGACAAAGAACACGTCCATGGTTCTCTGCAAGCTCTCGCCAGCTCGGAAGAGACACGAGGCACTTTGGCTTGCTTCTACCAATCTTGCATCATAGTTTGGACGACAGGCGCAATACGAATTTTGATCATGACGGCTGTAGGCTACATTTCCGTTTTTTTTTGGAGCTATGGTGTTGTCAATGAGACCTCAAGACTTTGTTCAGACGACTTCGCAGCCAGTACGATCGGTTAGCCTTTTCCCTTTCATCCACTATCCATCGATTCTTCTATTGTCCGTTGTTTTGGTATCTATGTCTATTGTTGCAGTATCAATTTTTTAATTTTTTTTTCGCATTCACTTGCGTTGATGAATTCGCTTTGTCATGAGCGGAGAATTCACCTTTGTTCGGCGGCGGCGTCTGCAAACGCTGTACACCCACCTACTCAACTTTTACGACATCGCCTTGACAAACATTGCACAACCAACGAGACTGCTTCCGACCTTATCATAGCTACTCCACGCTTTAGCCCACCCAAATTTCCGCTCGGCCTTGACATACCGACTCGACGACAGGAGATATCGCACAATGGCGGACATCGGCCAGCTGTTGTTGCAAAACGATCTGTTCGTTGCGTTGGGCGCTAATCTTTTCGCCGCGCTTCCTGCTATCAGCCCGTACTGGTTGCCTGTGGTATACCCCAATTCTGCTCCAGAACAGTTTCAGCTCTCTGCTACCGACGCGATCGCAAACACGGTCACTCGGACCGCCACCATATTTTCAAAGCCCAAGACCTTGACTGATAAGGTCTACCAGACTATTGTGCAGACGCAGACTGCAACACGCACAACCACGGCTACAGCCACAGTTCCGAAGACGATCTACGACACGGTCACAGAACAGGTGACGTCAGTTTCAACGTTCACCGACCGACACTACCTCACAAAATGGACACACTTCTCAGTCGACGCAGCGACGCCGTGCACGACCGTGGTTCATAGTCCTGATGTCACGATACAAAGCCCGAGTACTGCATCGGAAGCGTCCCCTTTAAGCGTCGCACAACTGCCGGCAACAACGTCTGGAATTACCTCGTGGGTTCCATGGAGATTTCTGCTCTTCATCTCGTTGCTTGCGAACCTGTTTATGTGGCTCTGGCATCTAAGGGTGGCTGACCACACAGGGGAGGTGCAGATGTTGAAAGAGGCTTACGAAATCATGAAAAGAAGCCGTCAGGACGTAAGAGACAAGTATGCGGCCGATCGGGCTGACCTTGTCAAAAGATGCCAGGAAGCGGAGAGGGTTGCTGTGATGGTTCGAGCAAGAGATGTTATGCTCCAAAAACTTGGTGTCTCCATGCCGAGTAACGAAGCTGACGACGAAGAATTCAACAAGGAAATGCTCGCCAACATGTTGCAAGCCAGGATGAACGTCTTGGCTGAAGAGAAACAGCGCCTTGATGACCTAGAAACGGAAAACAAGGCTCAGGCCGCGATGATCCAAGATCTCCAAGAGACTATTGTGACCAGTTTGTACAAAGACTATGTACCAGGCGTCAGCCGTTCCTTCGATAGTTTACTCTACAGCAAGCAACAGGAGATTGCCAATTTGCGCAACGATATCCACGGAAGTAACGCCAACGAGCACATCAAGGAAAATCAGAGTCTTCACCAGGAGAAAGATGCCGAGCTTATTGGGCTACGACCTTTGCGAGCGGAAGTCAAGACCTTAAGACAGGCTCTGACCGAAGCTAAAAACGAGACTGCATTGGTTGAGGAACAAAAAAAGGCCAAAGGTGTTGCAGATGAACGTCGCTGGAACGGTGAGCGTGACAAGTTGCGCAAGGAACAGAGTGACAAGATCTCTGCTTTGAAAAAGAAATACGACGACAGAGTCGCCGCTCTAGAGTCCGATTCGGAGCGGTGTACCGAATTGGTCGACATGCAGAAGGCTGAGATTGCCGATCTAAAAGCTCAGTTGCGCAAGACGAAGCGTTCGCTAACATCATCGAACAAAACTCAGCATCCACAGTTGTCTGACCGACCAGATATTGAGGCATCTAGGCAGCGCTTCAATGATTTGAACTTCGAGCAGAACTTGCCTACGGAAACTGTGGATTACCTCCAACGGAGTCTGGTCGAGGCGGACCAACGATACAAGGATTTGCAGCAGAATTTCATGGCTCTTGCAAAGCAGCATCGAGAGGCCATGGAGGAACTGACAAAACTGAGAAATGCGTAAAGTTCATCGAGGACTTGGAGGCTGAGTTGGGAAGATTGAAGGTAGAGGTAGATAGACTGCGGAAGTACGACGACAAATTGTTGGAGGAGGATATGGATGTGGAAGGGAATATGGGGGACTAAAAGCGGTTACGAACAGGTTCATCTTGAATATGTGTGTTCGCGGTTGGAGAAGGAACGATGGCATTCAAATATTCCGTCAGTATCCAAGTCTTTTCGTTTCGAGGCCTTTTTTGCTAGTAGTGCTGTTTGTTCATCTGAAGTTCTCTTGCTTTCGTCATATTCTCTTGCTCAACTCATCAAGAGTGCCGACATCTTTGTCTTTCAGTATATCACATTCACCAAAAAGCGTTCAAATAACCTATTCTCTATGATTTCGCATCATGTATACCACATATTACAAGCTTCTAAATCAGGTTCAGAGTTGATTACTGCACTGTTTTGGCTTTCTCCCTACACCTACTGCATGCATTCGCTCTCGACGCACTAGTTCTAGGGTTTTCGCTCACGCCCTACCTTTAGGCAACCACCGATCGTCTAGATTGATTTATACTCTACAAATGCCTTGACTAGCCTTCTCCCTCAACCTTGTCCACGACTCAAGGCTAAGAGAGAATGGCACACATCCCCAGAAGCATAAAACACTCCATCAGCTCACACGCCCTGATCTTTGTACCTCATTTACCTCTCCCGCTGGGCATTGAGAAAACATCGATACAAAAATCGCCTCCGACCGCCACCGCGATACCAACTCAACTAGTCGCATATACAGTCGACTCCTTCCACTACGAACGATATGGCTTCCATATACGTCCAACCTGAGCGGGCCACCGATACGAAAACCATTCGTCCGTCCACCGACATCAAAGTTGCGCCCGGCATACTCGCCAGTAGTAGCAGCGCAGCAAAGGCAGCGCAGCAAAGAGCTACTACGAGAGCCAAAGATTCATGTTAGGTAAGCTCTCCGCTAGTGCCGAGAAGGGGTCTTCACCAGCGCATTACCGGGCTACAAGATGAACTCACCGAAACGAAGAAAGAACGCGACCATTCCCGCTCTCAGTACAAAAGCGCTCAAAACCTTGATGCACATACCCTAGACTTACTGCAGAAGAACAAAAAGGAGCTTGCGACAATTAAAGTAGAAAACGATCAGCTCCAATCCAAACTCCAAGCCTCCGAAGATCACGACAAGGAGCTAAACGAATGCAAAGAAGAGCGGCATGCACTCGAATTCGTCGCTGTCACCTCTCGGGAAGGACTCGACGAAGCCAACGACACGGAAGCTCTTCTCAAACGCGGGATGGCCGAGCTAGAGCTTCAAGCCATACAGCTGAAGGAGAAACTGGAGGAACAAGAGGCGCGGCTGCCCAACCAAAGGAGCCAATACGATGAGCTCAACGGAAGGAACCGTGGACATCGCGGCAACAGCAGTCGGTTTCATGGTAACGACAATCGAAACTGGGGTTGGAATGGCTCCGGACATGGCTACTGAGTCCGTTGATACGAGAGGGATGAATGAAAATTCTGGTAGTGGGGAACATGATGCCAGTGTCTGCATCACGACCTCGAATTTTGGGAATTTCCCATGCGCGCATTAGGAAGCATTGATTTTGAATGAGCATCGGCCTCAGTCTTTTGTGATGTTTGACGTACTTGAGATGTCAGCGCTGGCTCATAGCCCGCCAACTTATCCATCACATTTGCAACCATGTCTCGGCAACAGGTTCCACACGAGTGCGGTCTTTGACCCAACAGCGGAGGAGCCTCCCAGCTTTTATATCGATGTGGCTCAAGTGTGGCTCATTTCATGCGGTCAATGGTCGCAGTTGGTTGACATCAGGGTGGCGTGGGTCTGCTCCAAAATGAACCCATGGAGTGAGTGCTAGGCAGGTGCCAACCCATGGGGAAGTCTGGTTCGCATGTCTGACACTACTTGCTACGGTGCTTTCAAGAACCTTCTCACTACATCATCACTCTGGGCTGACGAAGAGGACTGCGATATCCTGAATACACAAAGACTTGCATTGGTGAACGTGCAGCACCGCCGTCCTTCAATCCACGGACCCTTCTAGGCCATGAGCAAATTTTTTTGCGGTATATCTGCCCTACCCTCTCATCAAGCTATTGTTGCTCATTGTTCGGGAGGTGAAGACGATTATACCACACCTACGGCTCACCTGAGTGGCCAGCCAGTTTCACCATCAACCGCAAAAGTCGAGCGCCCCACATCCCCAACCTTCACTCTCACTTCAACAATAGCAAAAAAATTCTATTGTACCGCCGGAGCTACTAGCTTGGGCAGTCGAGTCTCCCATAAATTCTGTCCTCGCCCTCCCTTCCTTCTAATATCTCCAACACTCTTCTCTCACAATCCAAAGACTTCAAAGACTTCCCAGACTTCTTCCAATATCTTCAAACACATAAACAAGACCTCCAAGTACTACAAACCACTCCAGTACTCACCAAATCCCACAAAAGTCTCGCACATCTCCGCGCACACGCAGAGAAAAAAAAAGCTTCGTTACTCACCAACGCACCCCAATTTCACATATACGTCTCGCACTTCACCACACAACACCAAAAAAACACCTCACACACAAACACATCCAAAGATGTCTCCCACCATGACCTTGACCTCTGCGCAGGCCAAGTCCGCCACCATCATCGCATCAATCGACACGTCCCTCAAGTGCGCCTCCACATCCATCAGCCAGGCGGAGAAGAAGCTCCCCAAGATGGACGCCGCCATCAGCAAGCTCCACACCGGCGCCAACACCATACAAGACCGCCAGAAAAACCTCAAGGCCGCCATCGAGTTCCCGCAAATGGTCACGGCAGCCGCCCAGCTCCGCGAGGCCCTCCTCAAGGTCCGCGTGCTCGAGTACCGCGTCAAGCAAGAGGCCGAGGAAAAGGCACGCTACCAGAAGAAGTTCACCGAAGTCAACCTCGAGGCGTCAAGGCTCAAAAGGGACAACAAGTCTCTCGTCAAGACCGTCGTGGAACAGAGCCTGCAGATTGACAATATCCGCTCAGAGGTCTACGAGTACTTCAAGGCCTCGGAAGAGGGCTACAACAGGCGTGTGGCGTCGAATGAGGCGTACACTGCAGAGCTCGAGGAGCTCCTTGAGGTCCAGCGTGACGAAAAGAGGGCTGCGGCAGACATGATGCACTGTGTCTCGAGCTCGGCGTTGTGGAGCAACTGAGTACCTCCCGGCGGATGTTCCAAGGTTTTTTATTCATTTTACTTGGTGGTTCCTCGCAGCGCGACGAACCGCCTCCAGGCGTACTTTTCGGGTTGGGGTATTCTGGGGATTCACGACGACGCAGCGACCTCCTCGGCATCATGGTCATTGACGGAGTTGTTGAGATGACGAGTATACGAATGCCTTCTGGATTGCTCATAGTCTAGTTGGAAATATTTACACGTTGACAAACAAACCACCCTTCTCTATGCATGTGATGTCTACATCAATCCCCTCCAGCTCATCTTCCTCAGTCTAGCTCCATAGAACCAAAGCCCTATCGGCATTACCATCCCTAATGTCAACGTCAAGAAAGCCAACAGACTGTTTCCCCACCCCAAACCCAACGTCTCATACATTTGCGGCGCAAAAAGCGGAAAACTAAAGCCACACATTGTCCTCATAAACCCTCCAACACTAGCTGCAGACGCAGCGTAACGTGCTTCGTATGCGTCAGTGGTGTAGGCTTGAGAGCACTGGAAGCCGATAATCAGGCCGATGGCGAGGACGACGGCGCCGAGGTTGGGGACGATGAAGTGAACTTCGTTTTGGGCACTGTAGAGGGTTATTATGATGGCATTGAAGGGGGGGGGGTTAGGATAAACTGACCTCCAGCCGTAGATGAAGAGACCAATGGGGCAAAGAATGCCAGCTATGAGCATAGGCGGGACGCGAAACTCGGGAAGACCTTCTGTGACGTTGTAGTACGTTTTCATCCGGGCGTACAACTACTCAGTGTCAACGCTGCACCTGCACCATCAAGGAAACTAAGAAAGAGGAAGACGTACCCCGTCCATGAGCGGATGCGAAACCTGCAATCCAATCATGAAGCCCAAACAGAGGGATAGGTAGTTGAGCGACGCAGGTCCAGTGTCCATATCATACACGTCCTCAAACACTATCGGAAATGTTGAAAGCACCAAGTACATAACGCCGTACAGAAACGCACGATATATTGAAGGTGCCTGGGTCGCAGGATGTGTAAACATCATGATGAACGGCAAGACTAGCCGCTTTCTCAAGATCTTGCTCATGCGATCGCCAGTCTCAAACTCTGTCCGTACGACAACGTCGTTCCGTATGCCCTTCATCGCTTTCCTGATGGCTTTTGCTTTCGTGGCGAGGATGGCGGGGGCGAAGGTCTCAGAGAGGAAGAAGAGTGCGGTGATCTGGACGAAGACGGTGAAGATGGATGTAGAGAAGAAGATCCAACGCCAGCTTACGCTCTCAGATATATAGGCGCCGCAGATGGGGGCTACACAGGGCGCCAGCCATGTCAAGATACCATAAATGGCCTGGCCTTTTCCACGTTCTTCTTTTGACCAGGTATCAGCGAGAACACCGCTGCATAGCTGCCTTTATATCAGCCTATGCTCTACGTGATGTTTCCTTTCGTGTTGGAGGGGAACTTGGAGTTAAACGTACAGCTTGCGGCGCCGCTCCGCCTAGACCGCTAAGAAACCGAAAAGCAAGCATCTGCTCCTTGGTCCGCGCAAACCCACAACATGTGTTAAAAAGCAGATACACAAGATTGGCATACTGTAACACTGTAACACGGCCGAAGATCTCGCTTAAAGGCGCTAGTACAAAGGGTCCTTGTGCGTAGCCAAGAAGGAAGATGGTCATGACCAGTTGGCGCATAAAGCCTTCCGGTATATCAAAGTCATCTCCGATCTCTGGTAACGCAGGCGTTACCATAGTCGACGAGAAAGGCGAAATGAATGTAAAGAGCGATACGAGTATTGTAGCTACCCATTTGCGTTTGTTGCTCCAGTTGAGCGGATTGTGAGGGTCGTTCGGGCCGTCCCAGGTGATCTTCACGTCATGTTAGTGGCAGTGTCATGAGTGATCAAAGAAACCTACAATGATCTCATCGCCTTTCCCCAGGCCCCCCTCCATGATTTCGCGGCCAGCTTCGTAACTCGAGTTTTCGTCTTGCTGCCACTGTTGGAACAGACGCTCGGTGCTGACGAGCGGGTGATCGTCACCCTCGAATGAGAATCTCGGCAGTTCCAAGGACTCGCGTGCGCTCCTGCCGTCTACCGACGGTCTAACGAGTAACCTTTCTTTAAAGTTCATAGTAAGTAACGAGTGTCGAAACAGAACGAATGAGAAACGTGATGATGGCGAACGAGAGCTTGATGATACCTTTTCGTATTACAGGCGTTGATCGCCTGCATATGATTGCAAACCCTTTTTGCCAACTCTTGCAAATTGAGGCAGTGTAAAGGAGGCGCTCTCCAAGCGGAGGCTGTTCACGATGGGAAAAGCACTATATGACCCAATGACCTCAAAGTACAGCATCAAACGTGTAGCGCGACGGCCACGCTCCAAAAAAAACGGACTTGAGAAGCCGAGTCCCAGGTAAACCAGGCTACGATGAGACATATGCCGACGATGTATTCGAGAATAGAAAACTGTCGCGTGAGGGCATGGTAGCCACGGCATATTGGATCCATTGTAGCCAATAGCAATGCTGCGGGTACTGCCAAAAGATTGCAAGCTTTTTCGCGGTGGATATTGATCATCGATGACAGCCTTCTTTGTAAACGTCAGCTAGCTGGCTGTGCTCGGGGTTTCTTGCCAAGAAGGTACAACTTGGTTATCCGCTAGACCGCTTGGTGAAGACACGTGCAATTGCCGCGATTGGCCCGAACTGAGACCTTCAAGAGAAGTCAAGAACTTTGGGTCTGCAGAACTATCACTAATCAAGACGTTAATAAAAGCCAACCACAAACTAAAGCAATGCACACAGTAGTCCGGGGGCTAGCAGGGCTGTGCTATTGTAGTCGTGAAATCCGGCTATGCTGCGAGACCAGGAGCTTGGATATGCGGACATGCTTGTTCGTGAAGGTGTTGGTAGTTGCAACTTCAATGACGTTGCTGCCGTAGTTCTGAGGCTGGGAGCGATACCTTAGGTGGCACTTCCAAGTGATGCACCGGAAATAGCTCCATGGGCTATGTCGTGTGTCTCTCTATAGTGAAAGTGTGCAACTTCAGACGAGCAGAGTCTGGGACGAAGTTATAAGTATGTCGTATGTCCGTAGAAAAATGGTATCCAATCACACATATTCGGTTGACGCTCGCTCTTCATGGCCGCGCTCCCACCTTCTCTTCTTAATTTCATTATCATTTGATCGACGTCCTGTTTTATTAGCGACAGCCGTGGGTGTCCTACCCAGTTTGACCCTCTTCGTACATCAAACATGCTCGCCAGCGTACCAACAAGCATGGAGCTCGGTGTCCACGGTGCTCCGACAGCATCGCCAACACTTCCACCGCAACTCCCGCGACTCCTCTCGTTGAAGACGCTCAACTTACCGCGACAACAAGTAGACGAGCTCGTGCATCCGGCATCGGCGGTGCTATCCACGCCAACATCCGAGATCTTGGGTGGGCATCCACTCAGGATTCTGGTCGCGCCATCAGGTTTCAAAGAGAGTCTAGGCCCAGAGCACGTGGCCGATGCGATCGAAGCAGGCATCCGGAAGGTGCTAGACGGCAATTCCGTTGTTCTGCGCAAACTCCCTCTGCACGATGGAGGAGAGGGCTTTGCTCGTGCTTTGGTAGCGGCTCATGGCGGGTCTATTATGGATGTCCCAGTTACAGGCCCTACCGGATCACTGGTCGAATCGCACCTTGGTTTTATTGGCAAGAACAAGAAGACAGCAGTATTGGACATGGCAGCTGCTGCAGGCCTTCGTTTAGTTCCAAAAAATGAGCGCGACCCAACGATAACCACGACTTACGGGGTTGGAGAGTTGGTCAGGGAAGCGCTTGACGCAGGGTCTGCAAAGATCATCATCGGATGTGGAGACTCGGGAACCTCAGATGGAGGAGCGGGGATGCTCCAAGCTCTTGGTGTCCGGTTACTTGATGCAGATGGGGAGGAGTTGCCCAAGGCTGGCGGTGGTCGGTCGTTGGCACGCCTAGCCAGCATCTGCTGGGGTGGTATACACCCACGGTTGCGAGAGAGTGCTGGTAAGTCGCCCAGGCCCCATTCACAAGCCTATTTTTTTAACGTCATTCCAGTTGAGAAGGTCCAGATAGAGGCTGTATGCAACATCAAGAACGTACTTTGTGGTCCCAAAGGTGTCGCGCGAGTATACGGCCCGCAAAAGGGGGCCACGCCCGAGCAGGTCGACATGCTTGCAGCATCGCTTGAACGGCTGGCACAGGTTGCTAATTCGACGCTTGGAGAGGACATCTCTCAGACCCCAGGCAGCGGTGCCAGTGGGGGTCTCGGAACCGGTTTGATGTTGCTCGGCGCTACAATGCGCGCTCGCGCTGAAGCCATCAACGAGTACTTCGAATTCGATCGGGTTTTCGAAAGCCAGTGGGATTTTGTCATTACCGCAGAGGGCGCTCTGGATTTTCAGTCGCCAAATGGAAAGGTCAGTCAATCTTTTATCGTCGCTTCCTTTGCACTTTGCTGACGACGACAGATGACGACTGAAATTGCTCGGCGTGCAAAGAGGAACGGTGCTCAGGTGGTTGCACTAGCCGGCACCATCGGAGAAGGGGCAGACGGCTGCTATGGCGCAGGCATCAAAGCCTTTACGAGTATCCTCAGGGAACCAGTGACCTTGGAACAAGCGATCGTCCAGACCGAGATATTGGTCAAGGATGGCGCCGAGAAGGTGATGCGCATGATTATGGTAGGGTTGGCTCTTGGGCGGCGGCATCGTTGAGGAGGGCAGGGTTGCGTGCACTGCCCTGAACAAGAGTTTTGGTGCCTTGGTACTGCCGCGATGGCGCGGCCCCTCGCAGTATGGTTAGCCGATAGACTTCTAGATTTAGCTAGCCGATGGTAACGAAGTAATGATGAACAATGTGGTAAACAGTCTCAAAGTGAAGAGGTTGGTATGAAAGTGTAATGTTCCAGGTCCGTTCGACCACTAGCGCTAGGTAACGTCATCGCTGCTCTGAATAGCACAATTCCCATGTCGATATGGCATTTGTAGTCCAATTGCTGGAACGACTGGACTCCAAGCTTTTTACGATATCACTATTTACACATGTAGCTATCGAATCACGCTATATCCAATCTGCAGGACTCTTCAGACCCTTCACCTTCTCTACTCCCTTCGTCTCCCTCGCCTTCTCATTAACACTCTCCATCTCGAATCCCGCCACCTTCTTGTACACTCTCCCAATCTCTTCCAATTCCTCCTTGGGAATAACATCATACACATCACTGAACCCATCTGGCGCTCTCTCTTCCGCAAGTTGCAGGACATGATCCGGGCCATTTGCTCGATTCGCCATAACAATCTTCGCGGTAGGCGGCAACCTCTCCAGCTCGTATGCTTTCAGTGCTCCGGGGATATTAGAGGTGTTGCTGGATAGATGTTTAGCAAGCGCTTCAGCGTCGATGATGGCTTGAGAGGCGCCGTTCGACCCAATTGGATACATGGCATGTGCTGCGTCGCCCATGAGCGTAAGACGACCGAACGACCACGCTTCTACTGGGTCGCGATCGGACATGGGGAACTCGAAGACCTTTTCTGTGCTGTTGATCAAGTCCTTCATCTCCAGGCCTCCACATCTCCACGTCTCGAAGGGCCCTGCGAAAACGTCCTTCTTGACAGCTTTGGTCCAGTCTGTCTTGGGAGGTGTTAGGTCCACGTCGTCTTTGTCGCGTATGCGCAATTCTGCGATCCAGTTCACTAGACTTTTGCCCTTGTCGGCTGACCGTTGGCTAACGGGGTATGCGATGAATTTTTGGTCGGCGTGACCTGCCCACACCATGCTTGCGCCTGTCAGGTACTGCTCGCGCTCGATGCATCCGCGCCAAAGCATGCGTCCCGAGAAGCGTGGTGGTCCTTCGCCGGGGTAAAGAAGCTTTCTTGCCGTGGAATTGATACCATCGGCAGCGATCAAAACATCGCCTGTTACGCTTGATTCCTCTGCTGGAACACCGTCCCTTCTACGGGAAAAGCGCGCTGTAATGCTTTCATCGTTTTGATCGAACGTCGTTAGGGCATGGTTTAAATGTACAACGTCCTCGCCAAGGCGTTCCTTCACAGCGCTTAGAAGCAACATCTGGAACTCTCCGCGATGGATGGAGAACTGAGGCACCTCGTACCCGGCACTCATGCCTCTTGGCTCGCTGAGGATCGAGTCGCCATGACGGTTGTAAAAGTTCAGCTCTTTCGTCTTAATGCCCGTCTTTTCTAATGCTTCCAGCAGGCCTAGATTCCGCAGGATCAAAACTGCGGACGGTTGGACATTGATGCCAACACCAAGCGTTGTGAGCATCGACGCTGCCTCGAAAATCCGAATGTCGCTGAAGCCGGCGGCATGGAGCGCTAGCGCAGTAGCCAATCCGCCGATACCGGCTCCGGCGATGAGGATCTTTGGCTGCGTGTCGGAATGCAGAAACGGCATTTTGAGCTCTAATGCAAAGTAGATGTATAGTCGAAGAAAAGAAAGTCGTGCAGTCGCATGCCTCATAAACAATATTCACTACGAAGTCGGTCCTATTCCCGCGTGTTTGCGGAGATATTACGTTAGAAGAGCTCCTGAACTTACTGCCGACTTTAGCTGCCGCGGCTTAACTGTGGCCACAACAGAACAACACCCAGTACAGTATCCGCCTCGTCGTCGATATTTGCTTATATTTCGCGCACTCTTCGTGTGGAGTTTGGGGAAGAGCGAGGGTCCTATGAACTAGTCGTCTGTGCCATGGCCGAAATCGGTTGGTCGGTGGATCGCCTCCGTGAGACGCAACACTCTAGAACGATAATGGAAAGTGTATCGAGCTTCAACGTCGAAGCGAATCACCTTGGGCACTAGCCGAAATCTAGTGAAAACGAAGCCATGAAGCTCGGGAAATGTAGCATCATAAAGTATCGATTTAAATCTTATCTTGAAAACATATCCATCTTCTTTACGGTTGGCATGGCCACGAATTGATCAAACATCATAGCACCTTATCTACAGCCGGCTCTCCGACTAAGGGGCATAATCTTCATTACCATCTTTGTCGTACCTGACGTATTTGACCTTGTCCATGCCATGCGTAGCACGAAGATGGCCTAGAGAAGTAACAAGTTAGTACAGCCCAGGTGCTTTTTCATGTCAATGGTGCTTACAATTCGCGGGGAATGGACAATATCCATGATCGCGCTCAAGAGCACACTGGTGGCCGAGATCTAAAGCCGAGGTGTCAGCGTTACTGTAAGACCACACGGAGGTGGCCGCAATGGCGGTAGGCTCTTGATTCCTCTTTAGCAAATGTGTACTTACAACAGTCAATGTTTTCACAGTATCGGTTCTTGCAAGGCAAGCTACGTGTTTTGTAGCGCAAAATATTCAGTTCAGCAGGTGGAAGCTTCGGCTCATGTTGGAAATGACAAAGTTTTCCGTTCTCGCAGTACCCGCCGAGATGCCAGTGGTTACACATCTTCTTGCCTCCTTTCTTCATGCGTGCTTCAAGCGAAGCTGCAGCAGCAGGGTCTTTCGGTGGCAGTGGCTCGTCAAGCCTTTGTCCGGCTTTGTTGTAATAAGCATACTTCTTCTTGGAGATTTTCTTAGCAGCGGTCGTAGTTGGTGCGATGGAAAGATTGCCAATTTCAGGAGCACCAGATTTGCCCACAGTGGCTAATGTTATTTGGTTAGCCAGCCTCATATCGGTTTTGACATGAGTGTGCTCTGTTACTTACCCCACGAAGAGTTTTCATTCGGCTCGCTAGGTGTGGCCGCTGATACAGGAGTGACGCTAGGCGAGGGTGACGCCACTGAGGTTTTCGGGGTCAATGTGGGCGACGTGTTGGTGTTGTTCGTGACGGAACGAGAGAAGGGTTGGGATTGTACTGCAGTCTGTACCGGTGGCTGTACGGCTAATTGGCCGAAGCCATTAGTCTGAGGTAAATAATCGGGCAGGGGCTCGTTCTTGAAGACGTCGTCAAAACGAGTGCGCTTGAAGTTGACTAAATCTGCGAAACCACGGTACGCGGGTGTAGTCTCCAGAAGTGTGATCCGACCGGCTTTGGCAGTGTTGTGTTTGAAATGTTCGAGATTTAGGAGGTATCCTGCGTCATGACAACCACCGAAGACGATGTGACGGCAGGTGGGATTGTCGCTAAAGGTACGAAGCATTTCTGCAGACTGTAGGTTAGCGCCAGTCACTAATATTCTAGAGAAGAGCAGTACCCTTAATCTTGTGGTCGGCCCTCTCTTTTCCGTGGCCAACGTCGATAATACTAAATAAGGGCTGATTGACGCTGAAGCGTTGTGCAAAAGCTCGCAGTTCCTGCGGATTTCGAAGAAGGCCAATAGACGCCAATTTCTGTGCGAGCTTATCGAGACTTAGATAGATCTGGACCATAATCGGCCAGTTTCCCGAGTTGTTGTAGAGTGAAGCAACATGATTGCGAATCGCATGATACAGACGGGATGCAGCTTCCGAGCCCCCATCACCACCAGCGGCTTGAAGTAACGCATCTTGAAATTACAAAAAAATTATTAGCCAGCAATCAGACCCTTAGACATGTTGTCTCGACCACCATATCGTATATACATTATCCGTTACACGTGGGCCAACATCGATATATAGTTGCCGCAGGGCAGCTACGAGATGCAGAGTTGAAAGCTCGGAAATACTTACGATAGCTCCATCTCCATCGACAAGTGCCAATACAAATGAACTCGCTTCCTATAGCCTCCATCAGCACGCACATTCGCAAGTCTGAGTCTCCAGTGAGTAACGCACCAACTGACGTTCGTAATCTCCTACCAAACCCTGTTTTTCTTCAACGGCTCTCTGATAATTCCGCCTGATATCTCTTTCACTCATATAATCATTCTTCAAATTGTCGTGTTCTTCGGACAAGGCTTGATACTTTGTTAGAATTTCCTATTATTTTGTTAGTATCTGTTGCGTGATCAAATACATGACTTAGCAATACGTACGCTGACAAATTGCTCTCTAGCCTCATCAGATGCGCGGAAGGCTTGCATCTGATGGACAAATCGCTCGTAATCATTGTAACTGGACATGGTGAGGGCGAATCAGGTATCGCGAACGAGATAATTGTTCAACCGTGATTCAGTGCGGGTAGGTTGGGCCGAAGGTCAGCACTGTTTCGATGAAGAGTTTAGCGTGGAAGAGGTCTGGGCGGAAAGTCTAAACCGAAAAGGTATAGGCGGGGGCGGCGATCAAATCCACCTAGGTACGGATCAAAGTCCACGATGCTGCGTTCCAATATGGCTAAAACCGAGATATATATTTGCATCAGAAGAGGAATCGTGGGGCGTTTGGACTTTCGCACAGCTTTTGCATGTATGGTGTTGGCGGATATGTAGCGAACGTTTTGTTTCTCTCAACATGGCGCAGTTCTTACTGCATGAGATGCTGCAATTGGCCTTGGGGGGCCTTCTGTCCTTCTTCGTAACACGAAGCATCAATGCCAGCACACAGCCCGATGACACGATGGGAAGAAGGTTCTAGAGCTTGCAGAGGGACTGCAGGCCCGTGTATACAATACTAGATATATGTCCTGGAAAGCGTGTACAAGTGCTGGTAGTAAGAGTGTGAATGAAGGGTCTAAGGCGTAATAGAGAACGATTAAATAGACAGCCTAGGACCTTAGGTTGAATTGAGTGTTATATGGAAGCGTGGCCTCTTCATACTGCTCGGCCTCGGGACAATTTCGCGTCTGATGTCAGCATAACCGATCCCCTCGAACCATCCCCAACCCCACAATGACGCCACACACTCTGCATTAAGTACCTCCAGCACGTAAATCCGACATGGAGTCCATTTCCCCTCAGTATAAGAAGCCTGTGCCAATGCTGCAATTGCAACTGCATGCTTGGCGCTTCCTTTCGACCTCTCTGCATCCTTCAAAGCCTTCAACAGCTATCTAGACATCACAACCAAGGTCTAATTGCGCTTCGATACTACACTTCCACCATGTCTGCGAACAAGAGAGCGCGTACTCAGCCTCCCTATGAGTTGCTGTACTGGCCTGGTATTCCAGGACGTGGAGAGTTTATTCGTCTGGCATTCGAAGCAGCAGGCGTCTCCTACAAAGACGTCGCCAACGAGTCTGAGGATGGTATGCTGCACAAACACGAAATACTTTCTGTACTGGCATAGATAACATGTCATCTAGGGATGCAAGTCATCAGCACCCTCACCGACCAATCCTCCACGGGCTCTGACGGCAACCCTCCCACCTTCGCACCGCCCGCCCTGCGCATCCCCGGCGAAGGCAAGAACGGCGCCGCGCTGATAATCTACCAAACACCTTCCATCCTCTCCTACCTGGGCGATAAGCTCGGTCTCAGTGGCGC
The DNA here is from genome assembly GCA_024321975.1 of Alternaria sp. 'sect. Undifilum'. Lineage (NCBI taxonomy): Eukaryota > Fungi > Ascomycota > Dothideomycetes > Pleosporales > Pleosporaceae > Alternaria > Alternaria sp. 'sect. Undifilum'. The sequence goes on from JAJJZI010000003.1 coordinate 2,289,594, forward strand.
AGATGAAGCAGAGAAGTCGTGGATTCTGTCGCATACTCTGACAGCGCTGGACCTCAACAACGAAGCCCACGATACGCACCATCCCATTGCGACAGTGAAATACTACGAGGACCAGAAGGAGGAATCGCTAAAGAAGGCGGCGGACTTCCGCGAGAACCGCATTCCCAAGTTCCTGGGCTACTTCGAGCGCGTGCTCAAGGGAAACGAGGCGCAGGGACAGGGCAAGTTCCTTGTCGGAAGTAGTCTGAGCTATGCCGATACCACACTTTGGCATGTGCTAAGTGGATTGGAGTTCGCGTTCCCAAAGGAAATCGAGGCAAGGAAGAAGGATTACCCAATCTTGTTCGGGACCTTCTGTGACAGTGTCAAGGAGACCAAAGGAATCAAGGAGTACCTGGGTAGCGAGAGGCGAAAACCGTTTAGCATGGGTATATACAGGCATTACCCAGAGCTGGACAGGCAGTAGACAGTTGATCGAGGCAGATGCACCATCACAGTAAAAGAAATCAATTGCAAATGGTATCTTGAAGGGTTGCCTAATACAGGCTCATGTCATCTCATTCTCATTCCTTTTGATGCCGGTACATGACGCATAACCGAAGCCCTGCCGTACTCCTGACCCATATAGATATAACGAGATCGATCAAACCCAACGAACCGCCTACATCTAGTAGTCGGTCTGCTGGCTCTGGGGGAACTCGAAGTTGACACCCTTGCCAGTGAGGCGCTTGTACACCTCGCTGTAGGTATCGAGCCTGTAGTCAACACCACCGCGCTCCTTCTCGTCAAGGACAACCTTGAGGATCTTGCTGCCGTCCTCGCGGGTACGGAGACGCTTGCCAACAATTTCGACGGGGAAGACGAGGTCGGTCAGGATGGCGTCGTGGACAGCGGTGAGAGTTCGCGATTGGGGACGCTTCTGAGTCTGGTTGGTGCGCGAGCGGTTGGATCGCTTGGGGCGGGGGAGAATGCGGCGGGAAGCAACGATCAGGACGTGGCGGTCGGATAACTTCTTCTCAAGCTCACGGGTGAGACTGAGAGTTGTTAGTATGAAGATTCTTTTGATTCAAGGATGGAACCTACCGCTGCTGGGCCTTGTGCCATCCGGACAGAAGGGGAACAGGGACGAAGATGACGATAGCCTTGCGTCCGTGGCCAACCTCGATCTAAGAATCCTGGTGTCAGCTTGATGTTGCTGCCCAGTGCCCACCGCCTCTTCAATTTATGGGTATGGGTATAGGTGTGTGTAGGCGACGCTCGATAGCGCATTGTGGTGTTCGGGTTTTCATACCTCGCGAGCAGAGACGAACTGAAGAGGGCGCAGAGAAGCCTTCAGGTCAGGGACATTGTTCTCGAGGTCAGTCAACGCCTATCACGAGTGTTAGTCCGTAGTCGCCCATGTGCAATTGACAGGTGAACTTGCGCTGGCGATGCTGGTCTCGATCTCAGAAGGGTTCTGCCTCGACGGGCTGTTGGGCGCGATCTTGTTCAGAGAGTTGGCGGACATTCTGGCGGCTTGATGTCGAGCTGGTCGGAGTCTGAAAGTTCGACGTGTGGCTCGATTGCAAGAAATCAAGGACGGCAGGTGTGCTTCAAGCGAGGCGCTAGTCCATTTTGGTAGCCTAGCGTGAGCATTGGGAGAGGCGCGATTGAGTCGAGCAGCAACGTGACCCATCACCGACATTCCGAAATGAGCCCCGACTTACCTGCTTTGCTATTGACAATCATTACTATGATTGCATGGTCGCCTGATCAATTGATTGTCATCAACGCGGGCAAATCTTTTGACAAAGTGGAGGCAGCCATCCAGGACAGTAGACAAGAGAAAGTATCAACCCCACCACCTCTTAGGCATATATAAGAACAAACCAACATAGCATCTGATATTTTATTACTGTAACCATTGACCGAGTGAGTAGTTCGTTAGGCTGGAGTATGAGCCATTCGCTATCACGACAAATTTCACCATCCCATTCTTGTTTCAAGGGGCATCGTTTTTAATCCTACCACTACAAATTCGCAATGAAGAAACGCCTAACCATTTCTCTGATCATCTCTCATCCCATCTCCTTTGTCTTTGTAGACTTGGTGTTAGACTCAGTGCTCTTCCAGCACGTCCTCGCATTTCGCCTGCTTTACCACCGCGTCCCGGATCTCCTCCATAGCGTCCCAACGCTTGCCCGCCTCCTTCTTGCCCGTGCGGGTCTTCATCATGTCCCGGTATTGAGCATGGCGCTCGTCAATTATATGCACAACAAGCCGCATCGTACCAGTGCCACGCGGCCTACTCGTAGCTCCGTACACTGCCGAACGAACGACACCCAATGCACCCAAGCCGTCAAGGCGGTCGGCATCCTGGACGATCTGGAGAGCAGGATAAGCAATGCATTGCTGGGCAATGAGATCAGGGTTGTGCAGCTCGCGTGTGAAGGACACTAGAGATGCGACGTGTGAAGCAGGGCCCCATATGTAAGGTGGACATTCAGGAGAAGACTTCCTAATGAAGGCTTCAATAGCATCCCGCTGCCGCTCTTGCTTGGAATCGTCTGTCACCATCTTGACCAGCTCGTCGGAGAGGTACTTCTCGTCTCCAACATCGTGTACCATAGCCGCGACGAAAACAACAAGAGGATTGACGTTATGGAATATCTCGCGATCCTTCTCGGCGAGCCAAAGGTGGTGCGCGTTCATCACTACTCGCTGGATGTGTTCGTAGTCGTGGGATGGATCGTAGTTTGAGGAGTTCATCAGGGTGCGGACGGCAATGTTGATCTTCACAAACCAAAGCCTATCCTTGTCAGCCACCTTGGTACCGCCCATCAGCTTGTCCAGAGATAATAGCCGAGTATCACGCTCGTCGTTTCGACGCTTCGGAGTGCCTTCGACTGAGCTCAATGACGACGAGCCATGAGAAGAGGGGGCGTTGTCCGCGATCGAGGACATCGTCTCATACGGAGACTTGGACGGCTGCGAAGATTTCCCGAAGCTCGATATTCCGCGGTGGAGACCCTTGAAGACTTGGTCGACCTTGCTGGTCTTGGTCTTATCTTGAGACATGATGGTTCAATCGGTGTTTGCGGGTTGGTGTTAACGGCGGGTGTAGGTCTTGAAGGTCGATCTCAAGTCTTGGTAAACTTGAGTGGAGTTGAGAGTAGAAAGTAGGAGTTGTTTGCTGGTGTGGAGGGAGAATGGTCAGGGGTGGGTGGTATTATATCGTGCGGAGGAAGAAGATTTCAGCAGTGCACTTGGGGGAGAGACTGCGGTGTATTTTCACGGTTTTTTGCGGTCGTTACATCATGAACCTGTACTTGGTGGGTCAATTGGGCTCTGTTGTCACAGTGACTCGGGTCGTGAAGAAGTGAATCGGCCTCGTGGAGTATCTGTCGCCTACTACAAGGCAGTCACAAGGTATTGAAACTTGCTGATTTATTGCTGCTCCTCAAGTGACCTGTCTCACTGGTCGTCGTTGAAACAGTTCCGGATATGAGATATAAAGCTATAGTCTTGCAGTCAGTCACTTAGCTAGAGGAAATTGGCAAATATCAAAACTTCTAGCTGCTGCACTCGTAGGCAACATGAAAAAGCCAAATAATAAGGCAGACAGAAGACTCGAGGAGTACTTGAGAACTTGTTTGTGTATCATTACTACTCCAAAAAGACTTACACTAACCATCGTAAAGGAAAACAATCATAGACGAAGAAAGAAAACAAACCCCTGAATAACTCCTTACTGGCTGGGATATATCGCTGTTCGTAAGCGAAGGGCGATTCAAGCAAACTTGCTAATAGACCATCCAAACATTATTTTCCATGCAGCCAGAGGACAGCTAATAGCTCTTGCGACTCTCATGTGAAGCTCTGCCCAAATAACGCAAGCATGGTATTGGTCGTTCGTCATAGGTAATATGAGAGCGCTTAGACACGCGACCCAGGACTGCAGTTCTGTTAGCTAAAGCTGCAAAGACGAATTGCAAAGAACTTACGCAGCACGGCGCTTAAGACGGTGTACCGTCAGGATGCCCAGGATAGCAGTAGCCAACCAAAGGATCATGGAAAGGAAGGAGAAAGCCTGAGCAGCGCGCCATTGACCACATGAGTTGTCACGGCTAAGAGACACGGCGCTCCAAGCCCACGCACTACCACAACCGGAGTCGTTGAACCAGCTAACGAGTAGTCCGAAGACTGCGGCCCAACCAGCGGCGAAGACTAAGCAATATTCGTTAGCAGACATTCAAGTTCTGTCAAAGAACTGAGAATACTAACCAATGTCGGATGCGTAGCCAGTAATGCTAGAGCTTGTGGGGATGGCCCAAATTACGGCAAAGAGGATGGAGAGCGAAGACCAGATCAGGGTGAAGATCAAACGGCCTAATGGTCCGACATGGTATCGAGAACGTTGGTAAACGAAGTATGCTGATAGACCGAGGACGATGGCAGCGAAGACCCATTGCGCGGTGCGCAGGATGAGTGAAAGAAGACGTGTGAAGAGCATTTTGGTAAAGAAGATTGCAATGTTGGTAAGGGGAAGTGTAATGTTGGTAAGAAGCAGCAGTTAAAGTGATGCTCTTTGTTGATGGCGTGTGATGGCTTTCGTGTTGCAGTATATATACACCTGGCACCCACGACTGTGTCCTGCCTGCTTGGTCAAAGAGACCAACGACAAACGTCAGCCACGACTATTGCGTAGTACCGGTATCCTTGGCATCTTAGAGCAGTCACAGTCACACGACAGTAGGATCTGCCCTTCCTAGGCCTCGTCAGCCACGCATGTTTCTTGTCTCCGAGCAGTGTGGCTAGTGTAGTGGAGCCGCTTAGATGTGCAGATCGCAGGTTTTTAGCGTCTTTGGTGTCTTAATAATCCCTGTTGGGACGCGTGGCGCATGCCAGTGTGGCACTGCAATTTGTCGACGTGGTGGACTAATAAAAGCAGGAACCCTACATGGTGATTGCCGTTATCCGCAAAGTGTTGGTGTTTTCTTGCCTGCTAAAGGTCTGAACTAGTGACGATGACGTGCTGGTCCTGAGTGTTGGAGCGACAGCAAGCTATTTCAAACGAGCATAGGATCGGCCTAAACGAATTACAACAGCGTGTGACATAGCTGTAAACTCTTGGAATTTGGTTTTGCCATAGTCGCTGCTACCTTCGTCGCAAGTCGAAAAGACGTGAGAGCCCGAAGCAAACGACGCTAGAATCTCCATGTAGCGACCACGTATGCACAGAGCTAATAACCGTTCAATTTGCAAAGAATGAACAGAATTGAATCTAGATGTCGAAGAACTCACTAACTTCCAAGGTTGTTGTTCTCCGTGGTACTAGGGTGGGAGCTTTGTCTTTGGGTCTGATGGCTGGTGCGGCATCAAAAGCCTTCTCTATGTGTGTGATAGAAAGAGCAATCTAGTATGGGGGAGAGTGCGGTTGCCAGCTTACGATGAAATGCGCCATTTTATTGATTGCACCATGTGATTGACTGCGCCATGTGATTGACTGCGCCATGTGATTGACTGCGCCATGTGATTGACTGCGCCATGTGATTGACTGCGCCATGTGATTGACTGCGCCGCATGACTTCCCGCGCCGCATGCTTCGAGGGATACTTGCAATTGGTGAGAAAGAAAGCGGCTCTCATACGTAACGATCTTCAAGCATAAACAGTTACCATGTACAGCAAGAGGATCGCGTCGACTCGCTCCTTCCATCATGCACTGTGACCTCCGATCATGGAAGTTCGGCCCACTGAGAGTCACTCAATGATTGTTGAGCCAGGCCTGGACTTCGGCAGAGTCAAGTATCTTACTACGCCGCAACTTCGCTCATCAACTGTACGCCCACTTTCAAACTCAGTTTATGATAATCCGACGCTACAAAGACGTCTAGAATGAGAGCAGTCAAGTCTCAACCGCCAGGTCCTGGTACGCTGCAAGAAGGGTTGAGAGCTCTGTGACAGTTCACATACTATAGGGAAATAGAGCACTGGAACAATGGGGTTCAGATGATCATAGATGAGATCACTGCTCCTCCTATAGGAGAAGGAGCAGCAGCTATATACCAGGGAAGAGCGCTGAATAAGCAGCAGCTATATACCAGGGAAGAGCGCTGAATAAGCAGCGCGCACGGGGTAGACAGCCCAACCCGGAGCTTCTGTGCGCCACACATACATATACCAAATATTTATTTTACTACTCAATCTGCTACATTACCATAAATACCTATATATTGTTTGGTTGTACAGTTGCATCCTGTGCGTGAAAATCTCCCAGTTAGATGACATAGTGTTGACTTGTTCTCAAGAGCATACGATTTGTCAGCCCCTACTCGACCTTGTCATGAATCTTTCTGATGATAGTTGACGCAGCGATAAGCAGAGACGCAGCAAGCAAGATCCAGCACGCTACCACCTCATTGACTGAAGAGACCGCTAGTGTATTGATTCGGAAACTGACGGCGCCACCCGCTGACTGCACGCCTTTGTAGAAGTCCGCAAAGTTGGCGAGCTTTCGGTTGTTGTTTATCAATGCACCTACGAACCTGAAAGTTTTGTCAATGATGAAACAAGAATGTTAAAGTGTGCTACGTGACTTATCAGTAGAGGCATGTTTGCCAAACCGCAGCAAGCAACCCGAAAGAAAGGTAAAGGAGCATGGGCCCTACATAATCAGAATCGGTGAAATCCTTCTTGACGGCACCACTCTCCAATTTCTGGGGCTCATTCCTTTGCCATACGTACGCACCGGTCCATACCACAAACACCAAGACGAACAGCGTCCCAGCAGCAATTTGCGCCCGTAAAGAGCGCCGTATGCGGGTCGAGTCCAGTGCATACCCCGCAAGATAAGACCCCCCAATTTCAGCAAGCCAGTACAACGTATTGTTCAGGGACCGTGTACGGATATTGAAAGTTACAAGATTGAAAGTATTGAATTAATAGGGGTAGAAGAAGTTTGACGCAAAGAACATAGGGAAGAACATTAAGATATAGGTATCCTGCTTGAGAGTTTCGAAGAGACCTAACATCTCACTTTTCCAAGTAGGAGTTTGCGGAAGCGATACGGGCGAGCCATCACATCTTTTCACGCCTTTGGCTTCGCAGAGAAACAGGGATATTATAGTCTCTAGAAGCGACAGGGATATGATAACGAGGAATGTGACATCTCCAATATTGTTGGCGTCAGAGTGCATGTTCTGCACGAGTGCAATCTTTGTTCGTAATCGACAAGGTTAGCTAAAAATCTCATGGGCAGCACGACCGATGTTCCCTTACTACACTTTCTATAACAGCTCCCATGTTATAGATCATCCATGACCAGGCGATATATTTCCCCTTGGACTCTTCCGTGGGATAGGAAAGCATAACCATTCTTTGAGCAACCCAGAAAAGGCCCGCACATAAACCGAGCTGCAGTCCAGCGAATATTAGGAATCCCGAGTTCCTAGTGTGTTTGTAGCAAAGCAAACTTGAGGAGTACAGAGTGTATCCGAATCCACCAAGACTGAGTGAGGCCCTGATCCCTAGTTTGTTGGTAGCGATGCCAGCAAAGAAGCCTACTACAGCGAATGTGCTATAAAGTGCTACGTTTGCGTTATTTTGCTGGTTTGGCGTCCACGAGTCCACCACCGCCCAGCCCATTCAAGGCATTCCACATTCCAGGGTAGAGGAAACTCACGAAGGCGACTAAGGTGACTTGAACGGATGGGTCCGCATAATGGGGAAAGAAGCCTTGCCAGAGAAGAGGACGCCCAAGTCTCCCCGAAGTTGGGCTGGAAGCATTGCCTCCACGATTATCAGCTTCTCGTTCATTCCTGCCCAGTTCAGCCTTTGACTTGAGAGCGCCGTAGATAGCCGGCTTGGATAATAGCTGCATAGGTAGGTCCATATTTGACTTCCTTTTGCGTGATGTTTGAATCAATTAGGATAGAATGTTGGGTGTCTAACGATGAGGGTGTAATTGCAGGTCGTTAAAAGATTGATGTAATAGTGTAAGCTTCAAAATTAGCCAGCGTTCGAGCTTCTTTAGTGATAGCACATAGCCCAGGACGATCCAATCGTCCCTGCAGGCATGTGTACGCCAGGCCATACTGGCTAGAACCAGAGCTTTCAAACCATGAGGAATTGACTTGATGGATGCCTGGCACACATACGAACAAGAAGAGGTGGATGAAGCATGGTAAGGAATACCCAACCCTATCATTCGGAACATACGCCTGCGTCTTTGCCATGCCAGATTTCCGTTCAGCAGCCCATTGATAACGCCACGCAAATGCAATACAAGCCCCCCGCCTTCCCATTCCCGCCTCTATCTCTTCGTACCAACACCATCAACATGCAAAACATCCCCCCCCCCCTGCTCCCTCATCCCAACCACACCCACCAAAACAGCAATATAACCGCCGCAAAGAACCCCACCCAAACCTTCCACCCCACACCCGTCTTCTGCGCCATCCTCAACATCCGATTCATCGTGCCCTTAATCTTAAGCCTCGAGTTTTCAAACTGGTCATTCATCTTCTCCGCAAGGGTAGTAGATTCGCGGATTTCGTCACCAATAAGGTGCGTCAACTATGCAAACATTAGCACCAACACCCCCAACAAGAAAGACAACGGAATGGAAATGTAAAAAGAAAAGGGAGAAGAGAAAAAAAAACCCCCCCACATACATCCTTCAACATCCTAACCTTACTCGTCAAAACCCCAACCTGCTCCTCATTCTGACTCTCCAACTCATCCAAAACAGCCGAAGAATACTGTCCCCGAGAATTCGGCATCGCACCCCGGAACACCCCATCCCTCCCATCATTACTCCCGCTTCCACCTCCTCCTACACCATATCCACCTCCATAACCACCCCCAGGATACAAACTCCCATTCGCACCAGGATACGCGCCAAACCCTGATCCCCCATCGGCAGAAGAAGAAGGAGGAGGTATGTAGCCATGGCCCGAACCAGCATTATAAGGGAGTGCGCGAGCTTTGTTTTTTGATTTCGAGGGCGAGGCGCTGCGGTTGTACGAGGAGAAGAGGTCGTCGCGGGCGTCGGCGCGGCTGCTGAATCTACTTGACATGATTGTGTGCCGTGTGCGTGTACGTCTACTTAGTACTATGTGTGTTGTGTTTGTCCCTCTCTTTCTGGGTCCAGAGCGAAAGGACTCCGGGGGGGGGGGTTTCGTAGTCGCGATTCGTTGGTTCGAGGCGTAAGGGCGAGGCGCGCAAGTCTGGGGGTACGTGATCGGATGCGAATCTGAGGTGTAATGCGCGTATACGGGAGCCTAGTCGTGCTCTGGGGTGTGTAGATAATGTGTGGAGAGTTGGCGGGCACTTTTTTCGGGGAAGTGACAAGTCGCCCCGGAGGTTAGGACAAAGTTGGGTGGTGCTAACGCCGGGTTCCGCGACTAGGAACACGTTGTTGGAACGGCGGGCGGGTACGAAGCACGTGTATTGGTGGGCGCAAGGGAAGTCTTTCGCAAGAGAGTGTTGGGACAACTTGATAAGACCAATGCAAGGGATGTGCGCAAACTTCTGACTTAATAGTGCGTCGCTAGAGTAAGTCCTCCGAACCATGGTCAGGGTAACACATTTGCACACCACAGGCATCTTTATGAACATGTCTAGCATTTCCGATCTTGGTAGACTACCAAGAACCAGCCTGCTAGAGTCATTTGAAATACACAGGTGTACCTACAAACTACCCGCACCGCCGTATGCATCTGTACAAGTACAAGGAACCAATCCAAACCATATGTGCATTCTTCATTCCAAAGCGTGAAAGCGAACTTTTCTCATACGTGGCTCCGAACACATGGCCAGCAACCCATCGGCATTGTAAGATTCTGCGCGTGCCTGGCGGTATGAAATGTAGGCGTGACTCGTAGTATCGCTGAACCATGTTTCCAGGTCCGGCATCACGTCCCTGCTCCCATAAAAGGCCCCATCTAGTTCTTGAGACCGACCTTGTTGAGCAAGCTGCTTGTTCGTCCAGCAGCCTTGGCCTTGTCATCGAAGATGTTGAGCAGGCTCTTCCATACCTGGCCTGGCTCTTGACTTGCGTCAACGGACTTCCAGATACCCGTCTTCTGGTAGTATGCAACAACGGGCGCCGTCTGCGCGTGGTAGGTCGAAAGGCGCTTCTTAAGCGTCTCCTCGTTGTCGTCGGAGCGCTGGATGAGCGGCTCACCAGTTACATCGTCGGTCATGGGGGCCTTGGGTGGGTTGAAGATCTTGTGGTAAGAGCGGCCGGATGCGGGGTGAACGAGGCGGCCCGTGATGCGCGAGACAAGGAGACCGTCGTCGATTTGCAGTTCGATGGCGTGTTGGAGGGGTTTCTTGGTCACAGCGAGCATACCGTCAAGCTTCTCGGCTTGGGTTACTGTTCGTGGGAAGCCGTCGAGGATGAATCTGGGTAGACTTGGTGTTAGCACGGCTTTACGATTTACGCAAGAAACAAATCAAGAGCATACGCACCCCTTGGAGCACTCCTCATTGTTCTCGAGCTCAGTCTTGATCATGTTGATCATAATCTCGTCGCTAACCAGACCACCAGCGTCCATGATCTTCTTCGCTTCCCGGCCAAGGGTTGTCTTCGCCGCGACTTGCGCGCGCAGCATGTCTCCGGTAGCCTGTACTCTGTCAGCGTTCCCATCCCAGCTTCCTACCCAGTACTTTGGTATCGGGGATGACGAGGGAAAAAAAAATCGTACCAGATGGCATGCGCAAAACTTCTCCTTGATTCGCGGCGCTTGTGTGCCCTTGCCTGACTTTTGTGTAAGCAAAAAGGCCACATTTTGAACCCCTTCAGCGGGACAACTCACCAGCACCCGGTGGTCCCATCAAGATCATCCTGACGCTCTCCGCCGACGCTGGTGACCCCCCACTCTGACCAGACAGCCTGTTTTCCAGCTCAGCGATGCGCTTCTCGAGCCTGTTGACGGTGCTCTTGAGGTCATCGACCACGGTATCTGTTATTGGTGCCATTGCGCCGAGATGTGAGGAAACAGGCAGGGGAAATGCAAAGGGCGATGACAAGGACAAAAAGATGCGCGGACCGCTTGGAGTGGAGAAGGGAGGGTTGCGCAATGGCAGTGGACAGTCGCGTCGTGGATGAGGTGGAGCTCCCAGTCGCTCGCTCGCTCGGTTGTGCACGTCCCAGCTTCTGCGTTCGGCTGCTATATGGGAAAATGTCCCTTCTACCCGATCCTCGGTCACGTTGGCCTTGGCATGGTGATGTCAGAGGGGAAAACGTTCTTGCGCGTAGGAAGCCAGGCGCAGCGTCAGCGGAAACATTCACCGCTGGTATTCGCAGCTGACACTTCTGCACACAGGACGAGTACGGTACGGAGTTGGCAATGGCATTGAACAGGTGGGGTCACAATGGCAATTTCGCACAGCTGCACGCACATCATCTACAAACTGCATTGAAGGGACATGGTATCATCGTATATACATGTACGTTGCCCTCCGGCGGAACCTTCGGGAATCCTAGTACTCATTCCCAAGCACCTTCTTCAGTCCCTTGGTTTCCGTATCGTACTTCTCCACCTTGTTTTGACTAGTCATCAACTTCGTCAACAGATAGTTTATCCGTCCAGCTGTCTGCGCAGGCTGATTCTTCAGCTTGCTCAGTAGCAACAACTCGTTCTCACACTTGTCGATCGTTGCATTCTCAATCTTTGTCAAATGCGTCAAGATAGCAAGGTCCAAGCGACTCTTCAGCACCTTGTCCTCGGTCAAGCGCTTGAAAGCGGGGTGGTAGACAGGCTTCCCCGGCTTGATAATAGATGGTCGCCCGTTTGCACCGGAGACGATGGAGATGAGCTCGGCCTGTTCGAGGGCACGCAGGACGGATTCGCCACCAGTCTTCAGGATATCGTCGATGAGAACTTCGTTGTACCGTAGGCTGTCTTTCTGAGCGAGTTTTTTGATGAGGAACCAGGCTTGCTCAGCGTTCCAGTGTCGGTTTCCGCCTTCATCCTCTGCGCCAAAAATGTACATCTTGAGAATCTCAGAAGCTGACTGGTCAATGATCTCGTGTACAGCCTTGGTGGGTGTCTCGCCAGTTTTAATTCGTCGAGACAAGAACTCAAGGTCAGTAAGACGGCCACCTAGCAAGTCAATACAGGTATCGAGCTCATCAAGGTCATTGCGGTGCTCGGAGGGCAGCTTCTTGGGCGAGCCATCCTTTGGAACAGGGTCATCTTCGACATCGGCGTCAAGGTGCCTGATGACAAATCGCTTCGCAACTTCTGGGCTACAGTCGGACAACGATATTTGGCGGAACATACGGTCTGGCATGGCCTTCGAAAGCGACTTGCTGAATGCGACGTCGTTGGTCAGGAAGATAACATGAGCCACGTTTGTCGTCGTGAGGCGGGCAGCCCATTCTGCGATCTTGTCATAGACGATACCTCCTTCCTGGCTCTTGTGCAGGAAGTTGTCAATTACAACAATAGGCCTGCGCTCTGGGTGTGCTTCAAGCCACTCGTCATCTCCCAAGTGCGCGTCTTTGTCGTTTTTGTGGCGCGTGTCTAAAGCGATTTGTCGTAAAGCTGAAGTTGTGGTATTCCATATTTTGCTAAGTTGAGAGTCGAGGGTCTCAGAGAAGCCTGTCTTGACGCCCGTAGCACCCTGGACAGCCATGTCGATCATCCCGGATATGCTGTTCATCCAACTGAACACAGGTCTATATCCAACAGACAATGCAGCGGCGTTAATAGTGGCGCTTTCGCCTCGAGCTTCCTGGATGGGTTTGCAGTCGATTACAAGCTTGAGCTTCTTATCCTCCAGGGCCTCGTCAACGACAAGCTCGCGCTTACCAGAACCCCGAGGACCCTGGACGATGATGAAAGTGTCAGCAGTCTCCATCAACCAGGTTCGGATCTGTTCGATGTCGTCTTTCCTATCATCCCAGATGGCATCCATGCTGTCGTCATCGTCGCGCTTGTTGCCACCGTGGATGATATCCGTGGCGTAACCCTTGATCCACTGGTACCACTTGTTGTCTTCAATGTGGAAGTTGCGGGTAATATGAGCCTTGACGAAGAACGTTCGGATGCTGTGCATCTGTCAGTTTGGGGTTACACATGTTTTTGAAGTACTTACGGGTCGAAGATGATGGCAACGGTACCAGCGATGAGGGCAGCTACGATAGGGATCATGATACGAGGATGGCCAAAGATCCAGTCTCTGATGTACCGAGGCTTGATCTTCTGCTCGTACTTGAGTCTTAATATCGTCCCTTTCTTGCCGCCCCCCTCTGCTTCCGAAACGACATAGCCATGCATGCAGTTCCTGGCCATGATGGCCTTGCCAATGCTAGTGTAATCCAGGTATGCAAACTTTGGGAGAACCTTGGAGTCTGGAGGTTGCATGACGATATCCCCTAGCTTGCCGTAGGGCCGGAAGAATTGGAAGAGCTGCTCCTGGCTCATTTCAACGGCCTCGGAGGCTGGTACACCTGCCTTAGCAGAGACAAACTCAACTCGTAGACGTGAAGCCGGGAGACACATAAGGTCTTCCACCCATGGTTTTCCCTTGACCATCTTCGCGCGCATCCTCTTCCATGGACTCCACCATGGCTTAACCGGCTCATCTCTTAAATACTCTTGCAAAACTTTCTCGATCTCAGAAGCAGAGGCGTTGCCATCATGAGTGAACTTGACAAACGCTCCTCCTTCCCGCATCCGCGGTAGTACTTCGGTTCCAGTGATCTGCAAGCTGCGTTTCGCACTCGCTCTCTCAATCACGGCTTTCGGGTCGGTGCCAGAGAGATTAGGACTGATTAGGCGGTCTATTATCCCTGGCAGAGGGAGGCCTAGTACTTTGCGAATTTGGATAGGGAATACACTATTGAAGAAGAGGATACCCTCGTTAGGCCCAGCACTGATATGACCAGTTTTGTCTTCGCCAGCCTGTAGTCCAGTTACATAACGAGCAGGAACAATCCATGGCCTTCGGAAACATAGATTGTTCGGTTTGCTTGTCGCTATGAGTGTCGGATGTATGCTCCTGGTGACTTGTTAGCATACCTGCGATGATCGCCAACAAGGATCCAGCTTCGTGAACGTACCTTGTCGGCCCTTGTAGAGGGCGATGGCAGGTCTGATGCCAGCCAGTACGGGGTAACATCTTTACGATCTAGTTGTCACCGTGGCATGGCGACATATGAAACTCACTGAAGATCAGTCGAGCGATGTTCGCTGCCTGGAGGTGCTGTTCCGGGATAGCGAATCTAGAGTTTGGAAGTGCGTGACATCATCAAACTTGAATCTTGGCTTGGCTTGGCTTGGTGCATCTGCCGCCTGGCGAAGCGAAGTAACTATCCCACTCCTACAACCGATCGCAAAACCTAGAGGGCATGCATTAAAAGAGCATATGTGTTTCTTCGTGTCTATTGCAATTGCTCATGTTACCATGCTATTTCAAATGTTACCAACTAGGCCAGACGGCCCGATTTACAGCGGTAACAAGGCAATGAAAACACCACAAGTATCACTTAGAAAGTCATTGGGTTTGGATTTGAACATAATATTCGCATATTTACATATTTACAAATTGGGTGCGAAATGAATAAAACTAAAAGACATTATGCACTGCAGGTGCCGCCCAGCTGACTCCGCACACTGAAAAGGTATCGTGCAGGTAAGCGAGAGAAAATGAATGCACATAAATCAAAACGCCAAAGAACCGTGATATATACCCGAAAAACCTCTTTTGTCGTGGCCGTCTTTTCCATGTAACTTTACTTCATATGGTAACAATCATAATCATAGTCTCATCTAAGCGGCCACAGTCACCAACTTATCCTTAGCAGCGGCGCTGTGCTTGTGCATAGCCTCGAAGGGTGGACGCTTGACGATACCACCAGTTACGGGTAGAGAGGTGCCGTATCCGGTAAGGAAGGAGTCGACGTCGCGAGCGCACTGGCGACCCTCATTAATACCCCAGACGATGAGGGACTGGCCGCGACGGCAATCACCAGCAGCGAAGACACCAGCTAGGTTGGTATTGTAGTGACCGGGAGGGGTCTTGATGTTCTTGCGGCCATCAAGCTCGATAACGTCGCTCATGACGCGCTGCTCCGGACCCAAGAAACCCATGGAAAGCAAGACGAGATCGGCAGGGAAGAACTGCTCGCTGCCCTCGACGTGCTTCATGTCCCAACCACCAGATGCGGACTTGGTCCATTCAACACGGACAGTGTTGATACCCTTGACCTTGCCGCTTCCGTCGTCGACGAAGTCCTTGGACATGACACAGTATTCACGAGGGTCCTTGCCCATGTGAGTCTTGACTTCATTGTGGCCGTAGTCAGTTCGGAAGATACGCGGCCACTGCGGCCATGGGTTGTCGCGAGCACGCTCCGCCGGAGGCTGGGGTAGCAACTCAAAGTTGACGACAGACTTGGCACCGTGGCGAACGGAGGTACCAATGCAGTCGTTACCAGTGTCACCACCTCCAATGACAACAACGTGCTTGTCCTTGGCCGAGATGTAAGCATTGTCAGCCAAGTCGGAGTCGAGGAGAGACTTGGTGTTCTTGTGCAAGAACTGCATGGCGTAGTGAATACCATCCAAGTTGCGGTTGGGGATGGGCAGGTCACGAGCGACAGTAGCACCAGTGGCGAAGACAACGGCGTCATACTCTTTGCGGAGAGTCTCGAGGTTGGTCTGTCCATCCTCACCGACAGTGATACCAGTCTTGAACTTGATACCCTCGGCAGCCATGAAGTCAACACGACGCTGAACGACCTTCTTATCAAGCTTCATGTTAGGGATACCGTACATGAGGAGACCACCAACACGATCAGCACGCTCATAGACAGTGACGGTGTGGCCAGCCTTGTTGAGCTGATCAGCACAAGCAAGACCAGCGGGGCCGGAACCGATGATGGCAACAGTCTTGCCAGAACGGTTCTGAGGTGGTGAAGGAACCATCCAACCCATCTCGAAACCACGGTCAATGATGGCACACTCAATCGACTTGATGCCGACGGGGTCCTCATTGATACCAAGAACACAAGCACCCTCGCAAGGAGCCGGGCAAACACGACCAGTAAACTCTGGGAAGTTGTTGGTCCTTAGCAGCGAATTCAATGCCTCCTGCCAATTGCAATTGTGGACAACTGTGCGGTTTTCGAGCTGAAAGAGGCCGCCGGCTACTTCGATAGCGCGGAATTCTCCTTCATGAGGTCCAGAGACGGTGAAAGTGTGAGCATCTCCTGTAAATTTGTGTCGGTCATTCTGTTTTGCAGCATTCGCCATCTTCTTCCGAGGGGAGAGGAGATGGTGTTGGAATTTCTCGTTGCCTTTGAGTATATCAAATTGGCGAGTTGGCTGCCCGGACCTCTCGTACTCGCGAATAGCGGTGCATTGGATTCCACACGAAAGAGCCAGCTTGCGAGCGTCTTCGACAATCTTGTGGTGCTCTTCTTTGCCCCGGAAAACCCGGTAGTAGGGACCGAACATATGGCCATTTGATTCGATGAGGCCCGCAAGAACAGCTAGGCGAGTATCCTCGTCCGCATTCATGTAGCAATCAGGGATACCGACACTTTTATCCTCGCCTGTAAAGCCCAGTCTATGCAATTCCCTGCGAATAGGATTCCAGGCCCTTTCGAAATCCGCCTTTTTCGTCGACTCGATGCTCCAAGTGTAGGTTTCATATGTATCACCGAGCTGTGTGTCTAGATATTCGGAAAGTTCAAGGGGGGGCTCGCCGGCCGGCAGATTGGACGGGTCATTCAAGCGGTCGACGTATGCCTGAAGATATGCCTTGACCTCCAGATCTGAACTTGTGACCGCCGGCCTGTTCTTCTTTCCATGACCAAGCCAGAATCCGAGGAAGTACGGGTCGATAGGGACATCTGCGGAAGGTGTCTGAGAGGGGACAAATTGCACCGGTGATCGAAACAATTTCAAATGCCTGTTGCTGAAACTATCCTGGTTCTGACAGGAGGCCTCATAATCTGCCAAGGTCATAGCAAAATAATCGCCATCATGAATCGCATGAGGATCAACAACGCGGTAGTGCTCACCGGAGAGAAGGTTAAGAGCAATCTGAGCTTGCTCCTCATTCGCAAACTGTGCAGAAACTGGCCTGAAGCTCTTGCATGGTCCTCCAGCTTGGCAACATCTGACCTTCAACTTGTCTCGAACAGCAGCAAACTTGTCTAGATAATTCTGTTCTTCAACAAGCTGGGCTGTGTCAGCATCAAAAATGCCCTGCGATTTTTGAGTCTCTTGAGGTGACTGATGAACCGGCAGAGAGGATGGGATTCTATTGGACGGATATGTCGAAGAGGGCATTTGTTCCAGCAGGCGGGATTTTCGAGGTCGGGGATCATCAAGATCGATGACAATATCGGGCTCCTGGATGTCAGATATCTCCTCTTGCTCTGGGAGGAGGCGGTCAAGATATCCGTCCATCTCCTCATGCAGCATCTCACGAACAAGGTCAACAAGACTATCGTCGGTAGTAGCTTCGACATGTTAGTAGATGAATAGTAAAACAGCTGGATAGAATGTGATTAAAAACCTACCTTGTAGTTCGGAGTCTGGAATCTGTGTCTTGAACAGCTCGAGGGCACAAGAATAAAGGTCTGCTGATCCAGAATGCTCATCAACGCACATGTCGATATATGAATGAGACTCGGAATCGGTAGGGCGACGTTCCAAAGTCTGGCGTAGCTCGTCATGTATGCAATGAAGAAGATCATCCCACTTAAGACTAGTAAGGTCTTCTTGAAGCTCGGTTCGATCGCATCGCGAGAACCATGAAACCAGCGGTTTTCCAGTTGCTTTCACAATTGTCATGCTAGGAGTAACTCCGTAAGCTACCATCGCCATGATGTGGTCGGATGTGCATTCGAAAGAAGTTTCCTGCCTGGAATTCCATTCCTTGTAAGTGATGGTCTTCATCTGCTTACTCTTCTTAATTTCACCCACTGCCGTGCAGATCGTAGGCATGTCGTTGTCATCGAACAGCTTGGAACCAATGTTGATGTCCCTGATGGCCTTGACACCCTCCGTAGTACGGACCCTGGTATCTGGATCAAGGCACATGAAGACCAACTCGTTCCATCTGGGAATGACGTTGCTGATTGGGCAACCGGTTTCAGACTGACAGAATGGCACACCGCAGTCCATGCAGCGAGCAGTCTGATACTTGAGTTCGTCTTCGTTCAAACGCTGGCTGAGCTCGGCCCAGTCGCGTGTGCGAGTCTTGGGGTTGCGGTACTTCTCAGAGCGGCGCTGGTACTTCATGAAACCACGGGTCTTGTCAAGAACGAGCGCATTCTTCTTCTCGGCCTTTGCGTCGATGACACTCTCTTCGATGTCAAGGAGGTCGCTCTTCTTCTTCTCTTTAGCCTCGGCTTCAGCCTCCTTGTTGCGTGACTCCTCGTGGACGTTGCGGACAGGGTTGCCAGCAAGAAGAGGAAGAGGATATTCGGACTTCTTCTTCTCGGCAGCCTTTGCTTTCTCCTCCAAGAGCACGCGCTTGTAGTCAACAGGCATCACCTTGACGAAGCGCGGCAGTGCGCGAGTGAAGTCGAGGAGAATGCGTACGGCAAGCTCGGAGCCGGTGTAGTGGTGGTGGTCCTCGATGAGGCCACGCACGAAGGCGATCTCCTCTGGCTCCTCAATACCAGAAAGCTCAACCATCTCCTGGTTGACCTTTTGCTCAAAGTCCTGGTGAATGTCAAGGACGTAGGCGATACCGCCAGACATTCCGGCAGCGAAATTGCGTCCAGTAGAGCCAAGAACAAGGACACGACCGCCAGTCATGTACTCGCAGCCGTGGTCACCAACACCCTCAACGACGGCAGTAGCACCGGAATTACGGACACAGAAGCGCTCGGCAGCGATACCGCGGAAGAAGCAAGTACCGCGAGTGGCCCCGTACAAGCAGACGTTACCCATGAGGACGTTCTCCTCGGCACGGTATACGGCGTTGCGGGGAGGGTAGATGATCAGACGACCACCAGAGAGACCCTTACCAACGTAATCGTTGGCGTCGCCCTCAAGTTCAAGAGTAACACCAGGTGCCAGGTAGGCACCGAAAGACTGGCCAGCAGAACCACGAATGTTAACGTGGATAGTGTCTTGAGGCAGACCAGCCTCGCCATAGCGCTTGCTGATATGGTACGAGAGGGTAGCACCAAGAGCACGGTCGGTGTTGACGACATCGCACTCGATGCGGGCGGGGAGGCCCTTCTCCAAAGCAAGCTCGGACTCAGCAACGAGCTTGTTATCGAGGCGAACGTGAAGACGGTGGTCCTGCTTGCGGACGTTGAAAGAGGCAACTCCTGGGCGAAGGGTGTGCGCGGGAGTCAGAATGAGAGACAAATCGATGTTCTCGGTCTTCGCAGTGCGGAGATCATCGCGGATGCGTAGCACCTCACAGTGACCAACCATGTCGTTGATAGTTCGGAAACCAAGCTTGGCCATGATTGCACGGAGCTCGTTGGCGATGTAGTAGAAGAAGTTTATAACGTGCTCGGGTGTACCGGTAAACTTCTTTCGGAGCTCAGGGTCCTGGGTGGCGATACCAACAGGGCAGGTGTTCAGATGGCACTATTCATAGTCAGTTCGATACTCTTAACATAGTATAAAGGGGTGGTTAATAATACCTTGCGCATCATGATGCAACCCATGGCGATGAGAGGCGTGGTAGCAAAGCCCCACTCCTCAGCTCCAAGCAGACAGGCAATGGCGACATCGCGTCCGGTCCTCAGTTGGCCGTCAGTCTGGACAACGACACGACCACGAAGATCGTTGAGGACAAGAGTCTGATGAGTCTCGGCAAGACCCAACTCCCATGGAAGACCGGCATACTTGATACCAGTCCATCGAGAGGCACCGGTACCACCGTCGTGACCAGAAATGAGGATGTGGTCAGCCTTGGCTTTGGCGACACCGGAAGCGACGATACCAACACCAGTCTCGGAGACGAGCTTGACTGAGACACGAGCGCGGGGGTTGGAGCACTTGAGATCATAGATCAATTGCTTGAGATCCTCAATGGAGTAGATGTCGTGATGGGGAGGAGGACTGATGAGACCGACACCAGGAGTGGAGTGACGGGTCTTAGCGATGGAGCCAGAGACCTTGTGGCCAGGAAGCTCACCACCCTCACCAGGCTTGGCACCTTGGGCCATCTTGATCTGGAGCTCGTCGGCATCAGCAAGGTAGTTGGAGGTGACACCGAAACGTCCAGAAGCGATCTGCTTGATAGCTGAGCGCATGGTGTCACCGTTCTCCATGCGCAAGCTACGCTCAGGGTCCTCACCACCTTCACCAGTGTTAGACTTTCCGCCAAGACGGTTCATAGCGACAGCGAGGGTAGAGTGAGATTCCATGGAGATGGATCCGTAGGACATGGCACCGGTAACAAATCGGCGCACGATGTCGGTCCAAGGCTCGACCTGGTCGATGGGGATAGGGGCACGGTCATCAAAGTTGAAGTCAAGGAGACCACGGAGGGTGCAGTCCTTGATGCGCTCGTACTCAGCAATAGAGTAGGCCTCGTACGATTTGTCGTTCTTTGTGCGGACAGCGTCCTGGATGTTGGCCATGGCAGTTGGGTCGTTGACGTGAGGCTCGCCACCGTCACGCCAATGGTACTCGCCGGTTTCAGAAAAACCGGGTACCTCAACGATGGCGCGGGATGGGTAACCTCTCTCGTGGAGAGCGAAAGCGTCGGAAGCGATCAGCTCAAAGGTCACACCCTTGATACGAGAGGCAGTTCCAGTGAAGCATCGGTCAACGACAGAGTCATCAAGACCGAGAACTTCGAAGATCTGAGCGCCCTTGTAGGATGAAAGGGTTGAGATACCCATCTTACTCATGACCTTTAAGATACCACCGTCGCAAGAGTGCCTGTAGTTGTCGATAAGCTGCTCAGGGCTGAGCTTCTTACGAATGACGCCCTCGCGGTGCATCTTCAGGATACACTCAATGGCGAGGTAGGGGCAGATGGCATCAGCACCGTATCCAACCAAGACACACATGTGATGAACCTCACGGGCCTCACCAGTTTCGACAACAAGAGCAGCGTTGGATCGCCACTTGTTGCGGACAAGATGGTGGTGGACCATACCAGTAGCCAAGCAGGCGGATACGGCGACGCGGTCAACAGATGCGGCGCGGTCGGTCAAGACGAGGATGTTGTCACCAGCCTCGATGCCCTCGGTGGCAGCCTCACAGATGCGGTCGAGAGCGTTGATGTAGCCCTCGATTCCATCGCTCTTGGCGAATGTAATGTCAATGCTCTTGACAGTCCATTCAGAGTACAAAGTGTGAGTGTTGGTCAGCGCCTTGAACTCTTCGAGAGTCAGGATAGGCGATGGAAGGAGTAGACGACCACACTGTGACTCATCCATCTCTAGAAGGTTACCTTGCGGACCAACATAAGTCTCCAGAGACATGACAATCGCCTCACGAATAGGGTCAATGGGAGGGTTGGTAACCTGGGCGAAGAGCTGACGAAAGTACTCGTACAGCAGGCGAGGCTGAGTAGCCAAGCAGGCCAGAGGAGCATCGTTACCCATGGATCCAAGAGCCTCCTTTGAGTCAGCGGCCATGGGACCAAGAAGCAAGCTGACCTGCTCAAGAGAGTAGCCAAATGCTCGCAAACGAGGGTCTTCGTGTAGCTTGGTCTCGGTGAGCGTGTGTGAAAGATCAACGCCTTTTGCGCTGACCGACTCTAAGATTTTGGGAAGAGTGAGGAGATTCTTCTGAATCCATGAACGGAAGTCGACACGCTCTGAGACGGTTTTCTTCAGCTCGGCGTCATCGACAATTCGACCAGCGACAGTGTCGACGAGCAACATTCTACCAGGCTGCAGACGACCCTTTTGTACGACTCGCTCTGGCTCGATAGAGATTGTACCGACTTCAGACGCGCAGACAATGCGGTCGTCATCGGTGACGTAGTAACGGCAAGGACGAAGACCGTTTCGGTCGAGGTTGGCACCACAGTATCGTCCGTCAGAGAAAGTAAAGAGAGCGGGACCATCCCAAGGCTCCATCAAGCAGGCAGCCCACTCGTAAAAGGCTTGCTTGGCGGGATCCATGGTGTGGTTGCCCTGCCATGCCTCTGGAACCATTAGCATGACTGCTTCTGGGAGTGACAGGACACCGTTGATGGTGAGCAGCTCAAGAACGTTGTCGAAAGCTGCAGAGTCGGAACCACCATCCTCGACGATGGGGTAAAGGAGATCAAGATCTTCGCCGAAAAGGCTCGACTTCATGACACCCTCACGGGCCCGCATCCAGTTCTTGTTTCCACGCAGTGTGTTGATCTCACCATTGTGAGCAGCCCATCGCAGAGGCTGAGCACGATCCCAACTGGGGAATGTGTTGGTCGAGAAACGCGAGTGCACCAGAGCAAAGTGACCCTCGTAGTCAACGTTGAGCAGGTCGTGGTAGTACTCGTAGACCTGAACAGGAGAAAGCTGGCCCTTGTAGACAATGTTCTTGTTGCTCAGTGAGCAGATATAGAACCAGTTGTGTAGGCCAATGACGTGTGTTGCCCGCTTTCGCATGACATAGAGCTGTCGCTCAAAGTATGCGTTGTCGTACTTGTCCTGAAAGTCGGCCTTGGGCTCCCGGGCATCGCCGTAGGCGGTCTTCAAGACAACGAATGGCTGCAGGATGATGGGTTCTCGTGACAGCGCCGCGGGCCCAAGAAGTGTGGAATCGCGGGGCACTGTCCGCCATCCGAGTACCCTCAAGTCGAGCTGATCTGCGACATCCTCAAACATGGCCTTGGTCTCTTCCAAGATGACGACGTCTGGCTTGAAAAAAAGGTTTCCAGTGGCATACTGGCCAAGCGTTGGTAGCTTGTAGCCTTGTTCACGCTCAAACTCCTTGAGGAAGAATCGATGGGGGATGGAGGTCATTACACCTGCACCGTCACCATCGCGTGCGTCGGAGCCAACAGCTCCTCGATGTGTCATGTTGCATAGCAACGAGCGTGCTGGTTATCCATTAGCCATGTTATCCCAGAGCTTTGCCGTTTTGTTCGCTCTTACCATCGGAGACGATCTTGTGGCTGGCCTTGCCCTTGATGTGACTACGCCATTGTCAGCCCTTTGCACCTCCTAGACGAACCACTTGTCGTGACTCACGCAGCGAAACCGACACCGCAAGCATCCTTCTCGAGCTCCGGGTCATACAGACCCTGCTTCAAGGGTAGCGCACCTGCCCAAGACTTGTTCTCTGGGCCATCTTGATAAGCAAACACCGAACTCTCCTCCTCTTCGATCTGGGTATCCTGGGGCAACTTTGTATCTTCGGCGAACGAGACCCGACCCATTATATCGGCGAAAGGCCGAAATTTCTGGGTTCGTTGTTGGTGGTAGTGGTTGGGGCTGCGATATCGATATGGGAGTGTGGCGGGGCCGCTCGACGCGTTAACTTTGAGCTGTTGCTCTGGTATCTGGATGAAATCTGGGGCGAATGTTAGTTGTGAGTCGTCGTTTAAAAAAAAGTTTGTCGTTGACTGCGGGCCGAGTGTCGAGGCCCGAGGATATTTGGGACGGATGCGCCTAGGACTCTAGCTCAAAAGCAAGAATGGTAGGTTGGGAACCCCCAAAGCCAGCAGAAAAGATGGGCTGGATTCGTCGCCAGCTTCACTCGGCCGAATTGTAGGTGATTGATGCCTAGGACGTTTCCTGCGATTCTAAGCGGCAACTGGTGGCTGCTTGAAATACACAATCGGCAGATGAGGAGTGTAGCGAATAGGCTAACGCGGGTTGGTACGCATAGGCCAGTAGGATGATGGCGAAAGGTTTCTCACACAGGACGGATGGTGGGAAAACACACTGTTTGGCCGCAGGTGGTGGATCGGTGCAGCGGGTGTGCGTGTAGGAAGTGGGCGACTTACTTGCTAGAAAGGCTGGTGGAACAGGCCTTGTGGTGGGCTCGCGGTGTTCCTGCAAGCAACTTGTAGCGATTGTGTCGAGAGTGTAAGAAGAGAGAGAGAGAGAGGCAGAGTCGCGGGATGTTTCGCGGGCGTGCTTATGAATAAGAGAGCGGAGGGCTCCTGGTGGGGTGGATATTTTCCCTATGCGCTAACAACTTGACTTCACCGTTGTCCAATTACCGGTCTGGAAGCGCGTCGGAAGAGGCGTTGGTGCTGTCATTCAGGCCATCTCCGCTTGACAGCTGCTGCGAACTGGGGACTGCCTGGTCTTGGGCGTGGTCTTGGTACTTTATTTGAATGCATAGTTATCAAGTTGCGCACATAAAGTGGCATGTGACGCCTCTTGTTCTCGCGTGCCTCCAGACGGACCACGACCATCACCACCGAGTCTTGGAATACCCAGCCCATTCCAATTTGAAAAGAAGCGCCCTTGTGGTTTTCTACAACTGCCCCTACCATCGCTCGTGTGTGTGCGGAAAATTGGCCTACCCCACGGTTTTTCTGCCACTCCATGACCAAAGGCAGGGGTATTACTGGCTACTAAGGCTGTGACCGCCCTGCAGCAGTTCGGCCGTGCCCCCTATCCTGGGCTCCGAAGGTCGGGTGGGCGTCTGATGACCACGGCTTGCATGTCTTTCCGCTCTGCCAAAGCTCCACCGGCTAGATTGCCGCTGGAGCCCACGCCGCATCATCGGAAAAGCGCCGTCTGCTATTGGCCCGGCCCCGTCGCCTCGGCAGCCCGCGGCTTGTTGGTCGTAATTCGAGAGGGTCATCTCACGCCTTATCTCTCCCCCCCAGCGCGACCCAGGGCGGACGGTCGCGCTACGGGATACTTCGTGTCGACGCTCGTTGGACGGGAAATGATATAACCCCGCCATTTCGCAGCGGAGCGCCCATGGAGCTTTCCACGTGCGCACTCGTCGACATCATCGCGGACTGATTGTCCTCTGCTTAGCAGCCGACTCTGAAAAAACAATTCTCCTACCTCCCGCAAGTTCTCACCTCGAAAATTGGGCAATTCTACCGACCCGCCACGCCACGGCGGGCGACAAAAACAGCAATGTCCTCATCATGCTTCGGAGCAGACCGGAAGACACCTGCCTAGCTGACGGGAGACGAGTCACGAGGACAGGCAGATTTGTGTCGCGTAGCCAGTGCTGCTGAGCCAGTTTCCTCTGATCGGACGGCTGGCTAGGCCGATGTCGCCTCCTTGACTGCCTGTTCAAAGTCCGCGGCGGATACTTCAGGACCCTGAGCTAGCGGTCCAACCCAGTAAGCAGGAAGAAAAAAATCCGTCGGATTTTTGTACCTAATACATTCCGCTTTGGGTCATCAAAGGCAAGAAAGAGTGCGAGGCAACGAGCATTTCCCGGACGCTATTCCAGCGAACTTGCGGACTTCCATCCGTTGAGGATGACACTGATCCTTTGCCTCCTCTATGAATCTCGGCCTTCTTCTTACTAAATATTATCCACGAAAAAAAACCATAACTTGTGTCTGTCTAGCTCTCTCGTATCCTGGAATCATGTCTCGCTAGCAACAACACGGATGCTACAGTTGTCTTCTCTGCGCTTGAGCCCAATCAGATTCGTATCGTTGAAACTGTAGTAGTATCCATGTTTACGCTCACCAAACCAAGACTTCGACCCACGACCCAACAACCAACGCTTCTCTTTCTTTTCCTCTTGATCTTTCATCGAGACAGTAGTTCGATCCCTTTGGACGCCTTCTCCGCAGCACTACCACCTTACGATTTTCCGTAGAATCGAAGTAATAACTAACTACCGGTAAGGACAACACCCACGTACAATTCCCTAGGTACCTAAAAGATAACTGTAATTGTACTGCATGCGTATTGCAGCTAGCTCGTTGAGCCCTGAATTCTATAACATAAGCAGAATACTCGTGTTTCGTGTTGTCGGATCTGCTGGGTATGTCCGTTACGGTGGTACTCAGGGAAAGGCGGGGTAAGATTATGCTACGATGCCCGAGTACCATTTCTTCTTCTTCTTGTATTGCGACATTATATTCCAAGGTATGAATGAGTTGTCTAGGCCAGGTAGTAAAAAACCCCATCATATGCTCTTGCAAACACCTAGTCTTCTTCACAACGCACAACAAGTGCCGTCTCATTCACAATCACAAATGCACGCGAGTCATGTCAAGTGTACGGGTATTCTTGCTCCCATTCATAACGCACACTGCTGCTGCGGCTGCTGCTGCTGTGTATACGCGAGGTATCCAGTCCACAGTCCATGTCACACATCAAACGTGACCACAGCCCAATGTCCCGCCACCTCAACCGCCCATCGTCCAGCGAAAAAAAAGTCGCGCCCAGACTCCAACACGTCGGTGAGAGCCTTTTTTCCCCGCTACCCAAATGCCTTTTTTTGTTTGTACATCATAACCCTAGTCGGAGTACGGAGCTCGCAAAGATTTGGTCAAACGCACCGAAGAAGTCCTAGAATGAGGCCATTTGATTAGCGGGGCACGTCTTGAAAGAGGGCACAGTGACCACAAACATACCGAAAGGCGGAGAAGAGTTTGCTCAAAGCAAACTCCGTTTAGTCCTTCATCTGGTCGTCGGGGTCGACAAAGTCCTCGTCGTCGTCCTCTTCGTCTTCGTCGCCGAGCTCCTGGTTGGCCTTGGCGAAGTCAATGTTCTTACCGCGCGTGCGGCTGCTCAGGACGTTGGACGTGTCAATCTCTTCCATGTTGTCCTCGTCAGGCTCCTCGGCTGCTCATCTGTTAGTTCACAAGCTCAGTCGCATGGTTTTCGCCGAAATAGCTTACGTTCGCCGGCCTGTACGCGATTATTAGCTGGTTGCGCCTCGAGTTGTAGCCGTGAATGCGATGGACGTACCTGGTCCTCAACACCAGACTCGTCGCTGGAGTCGTCGTCCATGGACTCTTCGACAGTCTCGCCCTCCTGAGCCTTGCCCTTGCCCTTGACATCGGTAGCGGGGTCCTGGACGCCCTCCATCTGTTGGTTCTCTGGCTGAGCTGACATCTTTGGAGGTGGTAGTTGTGTGCCTTGGGTTTTTGTGAATTGCGATGGCGAGTAATGGTAGTTTCGGATGCGATTGAGTGGTTGGTGAGTTGTTGTTTGTGGCAGCGGTGTAGAGCAACAAGTCAAGGTGAAGCGCTGTCCATCTATTCCTTCCGTTGCGGCTTGCTGCAAGCGGCTTAGTCTGGCGATCCCCTGGCCAACGCTTGCTTCTTCCAGCAAATAGCAAACATTAGCGCGCATGTTCTCGACCATCCACATTTGCGTCTCAGACACCCATTCGCTGTCACGTTTTAACCATGGTGGGTGACATCCCGATACAAACAACGGGCACACTTCTGACCTCACGACACCAGATTGAAAGACTGCCAAAATTGGAGTGTTAAAATATACACATGTTGAAGGTATCGTAATCCCATCTCATCCAGACTTTTCATGTTGCCAGTTCATTGCACGTGAGTGTCATCGCCAGGTATCATTTCCAAACTTTCTCATCAGTCTCCTAGTGGTGGA
The DNA here is from genome assembly GCA_024321975.1 of Alternaria sp. 'sect. Undifilum'. Taxonomy (NCBI): domain Eukaryota; kingdom Fungi; phylum Ascomycota; class Dothideomycetes; order Pleosporales; family Pleosporaceae; genus Alternaria; species Alternaria sp. 'sect. Undifilum'. The sequence continues at coordinate 2,317,029 of JAJJZI010000003.1, forward strand.
ACAACCGAATGTGCTGCTCAACAAAGGTCATGCCCAACTTCTCGGCCGTTTCAAACACAGCGCCATCGTTCTGACTTCCTGTTGGAGCAGCAATGTACTTGACACCACTCCTGTGCGCCCTGAAGACGTTGTCGATGAAGGGGAAGAAAGCATCTGAACTGACAGCGACGCTCTCTATCTTCGAGAGCCACTCCTTGCGCTCTTCCGCGGTGAACGGCTGGGGAACCTCTTCGAAGTTGGACTCAAAATCGTCGCGCTCGATGCCTGACTCAGGGACGAGACCAGAGCACAGGAGGTCGATGGCATTGGATTTTGAGGCGCGCTTGGTGCCCTTCTTGAAGTTGAGGTTTAGGGTCTTTGAGTGGAAGCGCATCCACCAGTTGTCAGCTTTGTCACCAGCCAGGCGAGTGCAGTGGATGCGTGCTGTGCAGAGATCAGTGACTGCTTGTAACGCAAGGTTGATTAAACTCACATTGCTGACCAGCTCCAAGACCGACGATCTGGCCATTGAGTGCGTAGCAAACACTGTTGGACTGAGTGTACTTGAGTGCGATAGTAGCGACGGTCAAATCGCGCTGAGCTGACTCCGGCAGAGCTCCAGAGCCCTTAGGCACGATGACGGTGTTGAAGGTATCAGAGGGAACGATCTTGGCGTCGTTGCGGTGCTGCTTGAGCGTGATGCCGAAGACGGTCCTGGTCTCTTCAGGGCCTGGAACGTATTCAGGGTCCATCTGGAGAACCAGGTACTTTCCGCCCTTCTTCTTCTTCAGGATTTCCAGAGCCTCGGCGCTGTAGCCAGGTGCGATGACACCGTCGGAGACTTCACGGCTAATAATCTTCGCAGTCGTAACCTGTGCATCATTAGCGGTTGAAACCGATCTTACATTCCAACCCTCTACTCACATCAACTTCAGCCGATAGGGCAATCATGTCGCCGAAACTTGACATTCTGTCAGCACCGCGCGCCCTAGCATATGCCTGCGCTAGACCCGACTTCTCGATACCCTCGATGTCGTCAACCATGTACACCTTGCGCTCAACTTCGCCGAGTGGGACTCCGATAGCCGCACCAGCAGGCGAGACGTGCTTGAAGCTGGCCGCAGCTGGGTAGTTGAGCGCCTTGGTCAGCTCCTGCACCAGAGGCCAAGCGTTGAGCGCATCAAGCAGGTTGATGTATCCCGGTGAACCGCAGAGCACCTTGAATGGAAGAGACTTCTCTGGCATGGATACCGTCGCGGGCTTTTGGTGGGGGTTTGCACCGTATCGGAGGGTGAGAAACTGGTCGCCGTCGCCTGCATACTTCTTCCTGAAGAACTCGGAGATGGCGGTGTCATATGATGAAGTCTGTTCGAACGCCTTCAATGCGTAACGTTGCCTGCTCTTCTCCGAGACTTCACCGTCCTTTTTGAGTTCGGTAAGAAGGTCATGGTAATCGTTGGGGTCGCTGATGATGGTGACGCGCGCGTGGTTCTTCGCGGCGGCCCTGAGTAGAGTCACACCTCCGACATCGATCTCTTCGACGGCCTCTGCGATTGTAACGTTGATGCGCGCGACGGTCTCGGAGAAGGGGTATAGGTTGCAAACGACGAAGTCGATCTTGTCGATGCTATTGGCAGAGAGGTCTGAGTCGTCCGAGTCAAGGTTGCGCGCGAGAATGCCACCATGTACGGCCGGGTGGAGCGTCTTGACGCGTCCACCGAGCATCTCAGGCGCCTTGGTGATGGCAGAGACATCTTCAACGGGGAAGTTGGCTTGACGGATCATCTTGGCCGTACCGCCCGAGGCCAATAGTCGTACACCACATTCGTGAAGTCCCTTGGCCAAGTCAAGAAGACCAGTCTTGTCGTAGACCGACAGAATCGCTGTCGCACATAGTTAGCAGTAAACTACAGGCCCCACGGCGTATCTACCTACCCGTCTTTTGGCCTGCCATGTGGACTAATGTTTTCAATGTTCAGGAGTCAATTGAGAATAAACAGTCAATTGAGACAGAGAGCTGGGGTACAAAGCAATGGCGCACGACAACTGTGGAGATTTTTTTGGCATCGCGGGGCTCACGAGTGACCCCATTTCCCTGCCCCTCCATGGCTCGCGCCCGATTGGCCAAAGCTCGCCTCCGCTATGCAACTGCAAGAAAGCACCCTTGATCTGTTATCCGTCTGGTATACATGATACCCCTGATGCGGGTCGTTGGTATGCCCGAATACATGTTCTATACCGACTATGGCACTTTCTCATCGCTTTTCAGCTCATCGACGCAGTGATGAACCAGGCAGCCAATCGCCATTGCCATGTGGACTCTCACGCCTCGCTTCTCCGTTACAAGACCGATACCTCTGTCCATGAACCTCAAAAGAATCATCATCTAGCGTTTAGGTGTCGTCGCGAATACATGCTTTTCTTTTTGTAGCATTTGCCTGTGCAGCAGCACCCGCGACAGATCACCTTTCTTCAATCTGGCATAGGCCTTCAAACTCATCATCTTTGAACACGCCTTTCATAGTCAGCACACTGAGATTCTATAGACATCATGGCAGCGCACAGTAACACCGGAGACCTCATTAGTCATCTACAATCCGTTCTTCTGGAGCTCAACGCAAACCCCTATCCAGACGTCGCGTGTCCACCAAACCTACCGAAACGTGCTTCCGTAGCCCTCATTCTACGCATACAACCAAATTATTCACATTGGCCTGATAACGCCGACAGTCCGTTGCCAGCTCGACGCAGAAGATCGTCCATCGTGCAGCCCAACGCCGAGTTTGACTTTGAGGCTTCATTAAGCGCCTTCTTCGCACAAGAATGGGTGAAGCATGGAGACCCGGAGCTACTGTTCATAAAGCGGGCTACACGAGTCGGTGATAAATGGAACGGGCATGTCGCGTTGCCGGGTGGAAAGCGGGATCCGGAGGACGAGGATGACCAGGCCGCAGCTGCTAGAGAAGCGCTGGAAGAGGTTGGCATTGATCTGAGTCCCGATAATGCGATTGCAGTCGGCAATCTTCCCCAGCGGATTGTTACAACGAGCTGGGGCAAAGTACCGTACGTCCTCACATTCAGCTTACGCGATAAGGAAGACCGCAATCGAAAGAACCCACGCTGACCACACGCAGACTCATGGTGCTGTGCCCATACATCTACCTCCTGACCTCCCCCGCCTACCCACAGCAACGCCTGCAGCCCACCGAAGTAGCCTCCTCGCATTGGGTCCCCATTCGCGCGCTGCTCTCCCCAGCCCTCCGTACACACGAATACGCCGATGTCTCGGCGCGCCTGGCAAAGTCCGAACTAGGCATCAAGCGCTGGTTCCTGCAGGCAATGTTGAGCAAGATGATGTTTGCTGCTATACAACTTGTGCCAGCCAACTCGACACATTGCGCAACCATTCCAGACTTCATACCCGTGGAAGCAGCGCCACAGGGTGTCGTGAACACCATTAGAGAGGCATTGGCAGGCCCTGAAGGCAGATCGAAGGATCGTAGACCTCCATTGTTGCTATGGGGTTTGACATTGGGGGTTGTGAGCGACTTCCTCGAGCACATTCCACCACACAATGCACTAGAACTCTGGACATACCCTACTTTTACCAACTGGGATGTGAGGTTCGTCATGTGGGCCATGTCGTATCGCTTCCGGAAACAAAAGTCTCGGGAAATGAGTACAGCTGCGTCGAGTGTAACAACGACGTCTCAAGACACGACCGAATTACCCACGCAAGACTTCCCGGGGATTGGCAGCGAGGCAGTCGGTTCATTGGAAGAAGAGAAGCCAGGTGAGGTCGGTATAGCTGGCTTGGGGGTTGGGAGAGGCCGGGGACAGAGTCGGAGAGCCAAGATGATGACCCGGGGTGCCGCGGTCAACTCGATGCTAGAGGGTTATTATCCGTACGTCAGGAGGGCTGTGGCTACGGCATTGGTTGCTCGGATAAGCGTTGTGGCTTTGGCGGCATATCTGCTTTGGAAGAAGTTGAACGCCAGATAGCTTACGAACATAGGGTGCTACAATATATTTGCTAATCATCCACCTAGCCACTCCGCACATCCAGTATGGCAAGAGCCTAGACCTCTCTGGAGAAAGATAACGTGAAGCCAGAAGAAAGCCTTGTGCGACATGTGGCGTTCCGTGCATGGCGCTGTGCTGCTCACCCCCAAGCAGCTAATGGCGCCTCGAGGGCTGGCCCAATCCCCTAGACAACCTGTGCAAGCTCAGAAATGGATTCCAAGCTACCATAAAACGAAGAGTTAGGCAAGGCAACAGCAGGAATTGGGCCCAGACAGAAACAACAGAATAGTACATGTTTAGAAGCTGGAAAGTGGAAGCTCGCGTCTAGACTCTCAGCGGTGGTGAGGTGTGGACGCTCCCGTTCATCAACAGACTCGCAAAGAGACGAGTCCTGTACTGTCCATAGCTCTTGTACGATAACAAACAGATGCCGGTTACTGGAACAACTCGCTCGTTCATGGTACATGTCATATTGACAAGGTAATATGTACAGCAGCTTGTCCACGTTCTCGAACCTCACCAACCAACCTACTTCCCTCCTCCTCCTCCTCCTCATGACATACCCTGCAAAGCCCCCAGAACGACATCCCCACACTGCGCATCATACTTGACGGGCCTCGCAAACGAAACAGTAGCTCTATTCCCGACAGCAATTTCCCCCCAACTCCTCTTCTCTGGATCGAAAATCGGCCAGCCCAGCCTCGCCAACCCCTTGTCCGGATCCTCCGTAAAGGCCGCAACAGCGCGCTGAACAAGTCTGACAGCATCCTTCTGAGCGAGTGTTTCAGCAAGGCCACTGGCGTCTGCGGAGCCCCCGAGAATCATGTGTAGTTCAGTTCCGTGGTACGCACCAGATGTGGGATAAAGACGGGTGTTGTCCCAGTCGCCGTAGTATCGATATACCCACGTGGGAACCCCGGCATCAACACGTGCTCTGGCTTCGTGAGAGACGGGACAGACAAAGGACTCGAGGAGGAACCGGCTAGCCTGCTGCTCTGTAACGTTTCGACCCTGGGCGAAAGCTGGGATGACGTAATAACCCTGTTCGTAATGATTGTGGCCGTGGAAATAAGGTAGTTTGGCAAAGTCGCCGGATGCTGAGCGGGAAAGGTAGTCGGAGAAGATTGTGTGGTTGTCTACCATGGGGTAGAAGGGTGGCGTTGAACGGACTGGACTGCCACCTGGACTGGGGGGGATTTTTGTTACGGCTTTTGAGATGGTCTCCCAGGGTTGGCGGCGCATGCAGGCTAGAGTGTCGTTTGAAGAGCTGCAACCTACTAGAGAGGTGATGTTGTCCCAGTTGGATTGTTGCCTTTCTGCCGAGTTCATGGGGAAACTGAACGTATTTCCTGATGTGGACATCAAGCCGTGGACGATGGGGTTCTTTTGATATGCATAGGACCACCAATCCACGGCCGCACCGCCGGAGGATTGACCAGCGATGATGATTTTCTTTGCGTCTCCGCCGAATGCTGCGACGTTCTTTTGTAGCCATTCTACAGCTAGACGTTGGTCACGCAGTCCTAAATTGGCGTCTGTGTTGGGTGCGCCAGGGAATCCGAACACGTTTAGGCGGTAGTTGACTGAGACGACAACGATATCCTCGTTGTTTGCGAGGTATTGGCCGTTAGCAAAGGGTGTATTGGTGTTGCCACCAGCGAAACCTAGTAGAATGAGTAAAGCGACTGTGGGCAAAATTAGAGGGCGGTAAGCGACTTACGTCCTCCATGGAATAAAACGAAGACAGGCTTCTTCGCCTTAGCGGACTTTGCGGTTGGCTTTGACCATATGTTTAAAGTAAGACAGTCCTCACTTCGAGGCGTTCCTGCACCGGCAGTGAACTAGGGCGGTGGTACAAAAGTCAATACATGCACATAGTAAGGATAGAGCTGTGCACATATATGATTACGTACTGTAGAATATTAGCATAGTTCTGTATAGAGGGTGTAGTACCTAGTACCGGCACCAAGTATAGTCAAGGCTTGATCGGTGAAGCCAGGAAACGCAGGCTGGGTGGCAGCTTGTTGTGGACAGTCACTTGCACATGTTGTCAGCTCAACGATACACATAGTATCCACGCGAGGCGCCTACTATCCCTGTACCACTGTCAGCCGCTTTGTATCCGGTAGAATGGTAATGACGAGTAAGTGCTTACGAATTTGGCGGCAATGTACGTCCCATTACCCTTGTACTTTTGCGGTGCAGCGAATCGCAATTCTCCGAGCGGCGGTTGCGCATACGGAATGCCTAGGTATTCCCAGACTTTGTTGACCTTTGGCGAGCGATGACCTGTGATAAGTCCAATCTCCGTGTTTATGTGTTCGAAAGAAGATTTGTTCTGTGAGGCCAGTGTTAATCCAGAGGCGTAGAGCCACAAAGACAGTGTTACAAAACTATGCATGTTGAGTTACCTAGCGACTCGCTGCAAAAGGAACGAGTCTCGACGGAAAAGTACGAATCAAGGCTGATATAGTCCTACTCTTTGTGGATATTAGGAGAGGACAGGATCGCTCGCCGTAATCTTACAGTAGGTTACTGCCATGCGTGAATTAGCTAGATATTCCTTCCATAGGGCTATGCTCCAACCCGTCCTGCAGGACGGGTCGTATAACTATGCCCCACAGCACTTTCCTTGGCGCCTCTCTGCGATTGGAAAGCTAGTGTGTGAAGGAATGTCGCTTACACGTATCCATGGAGGCCAGAGGAACACCATTTGGTTAGCATGCCGAAGACCACCAGATTTGACACGAATTCCCCACGTGGGAGTGACAAGGTATTGGGGTACCAATGAAATCATACTCATTAAATAACGACATTCAACAGGTTATATGAGCTCTGCGGGGTGGGAAGCAGGGTGGCAAGCATAAGGATGCGAAAAAGGTCTTGAATATCTTCACAGACGTGGTCATGTTGGCACTGCCGATTCGCGAGGTCTCCAAGCTACAGCTCAAGCTCCAGGAAAAGGTTATACTGCATAGTGTATTCTTGCTAGACAGTTTGTAAGTATTTCTTGTGCTGTTTTTTATGCAAACTTCGCCGGCGGCCTATTCCGTGTATTTACTTACAAGCTGGCCAGTGTTACGATAACGTCGATCCTACGTGTCTTAGCTGTCGCGAACAGCTGCCTACGCTGCTCTGGCTCGGGTCTCTGTTTGCGCCACTTGCCGAGACGATATGCTTCTCACCGCTCTTGCATCCATCTTCAGAGGTGTTTCGATACGTTAGGGAGGTCATGTGGTGTGATTTTCTATTCGACCACGCGTAGCCATCGTTTGTCTTGCACCCAGGCGTATCCTCATCGTCCACGGCGTCACCGAGCCTAAAGTGCTTCAGCACAATCAAACAAGTGCAGATGATGCCCAAGTTTGCTTCGACCATGGTCCAAATGCCCCCCGTTCGATAAAATTCCAAGTCTGGTCGTTTTGCTTGCGTACGGTGTGAATGGCCTCTCTAATTAGTCGTTGCATCAAGGCATTTACAAAGAAGGTGGACGTCCATGTCGACTCTCATCATGTGCCATCAGTCGAATCTGAACGTTGATGTGCATCTGTTGTTGAAAGCACAGGCGGACTGCTCTGTGAGAGCGAGAGCTGTCCGGAAGAGACCGTTGGAGCGAAATCACGATATCAAAGTAAGAACTGACTGTGTTGTGCTTCTTTCTTGGCAGGAAAGAATGCTCGGCTCCATTGCATTGCATCAATTGAAGCGCCCGAGATGGAACGAATGCCTCGGCGACATGTGAAAGCTTGATTTTTGCAAGATGCATAGTGTCTGTGCTTGCTATGCAATGCGAAAGCCGCTCTGATGTATCCCGTATCACGGCCGCCTTAATTAACGTGTTGCCAATGTCTGGAATACGCCATTCCTGCCCCGTAGTATGCTAGTTTGCGCTAAGATTAAGGTTGCGAGTTCCAGGATCGATCTGGAGGGGCCCGATACTGCCGTTAAACGGGCTTTAGGGGCGATCCTCCGCTCTCTATCTTCCGCGGTCCACTTGGGCGGTGGTGATGGTGGAGTGGGGTTGACATGTGAAAGTGCCGACTACACATGTTCGTGTTGCTGAAGCGCAATCGCGTTTTTGATATAAAACAGAAAGAAGACGAAGAGTTGTTCTTTCTTCAGGATGGAATGAAGTACGGAACGGGAAATTTGAGTGAAAGGAAACAGATTTGGTAAAGCTTATTCGGGTTGTGAGATGTGAGACGTCTTCGTGTAACGGGCCGAAAAGAGGAGAGTTCCATGGGAGGACAGCAACGGCGATTGGAACAAACACAATACCATAGATTCCAAATGTGATGATTCATGAGTGGTAGAGGTGGTAGGAGTAGTACTACGCTAGCCGCCAAGCCAATGTCTACCGAAGACGGTTGCAGTATGGCTTGCGAGTTTCTGGTAGCAGCGATAAGACAGACTAGCGACTAGCGCTACCGAGACGCCAAGCGATCCATCGATGGGGCAGTAGCCAGCTGTGCGATGACGGTGGAAGGTTTGTTGGGACTGCGATAGACAAGGGATGTAAGCCGAGGGTTGGACAGCTGCAGGAGGTGAGCGTGAAAGGGCCGTCGTGGCTTCACATGGCACAGAGAGGGCTCTGGTAGCGATAGCAGTAACAAGGAGAGGCTCGCGATGTGGCCCAAAGGACCCCTCCACGTGTGGAGACGGGTCCAAGGAGCGAAAGCATGTGAATGGTTGACGGGTGCCTGGCGCGCTAAGCCGGACCCTGCAGCAGAGGCCTGCACCACCCTTGGGAAGCATTCCGACTTTTTGCGACGAGCACCCACAACCTTCTGGAGCCATTGCGGGTCCCAGCAGAGGGCGCCTCTCTTCTGCTGCGAGCCGGAGGAAGCGCTGGCTGTGTAGAATGTCGTGTCGGGCTTTGTTCGGCCTCTACCCAGGCAATCGCCCCTCGTTCACGCCCGACAGGTGGCTGCTTGGTACCTGCGGGCTTCGACTCTAGGCGAGGCGCAGAAATGCGGGTGATGATGGGCACAAACAAGCGGTCTGGTTGCCGTCTTTGTGCCTAGCGATGCGCCAAGCCAGCGGATGGGCGAGATCTGCTGAAAAATTCAGGGCCCTAGGAGGACACCTACATGGTAGACTGGCACAGTGCGGGATCGGGGGTTAGGGAAGGGCATCTGTGTGTGCAACTGCGGACACGCGTGCCGGTGGCTATGGCCCCGTGTACGACGCCTCGAGGACAGTGCCGGGCGCGTCGCTTGCCACGGCACTGGAAGGGCACGAGTAAATTTTCCCGAGTGGAGAGGCATGCACAGGTAAACAGGTGTAGGGAGAAAGCGTGCTAGTCGATGGAGCTGGAGCTGTGCGATGGTCGAGGCGAAACGGCTTCTCCATGGCCCCTGGTCCAGAGACCTGGCCATTCCTCCTCTGGCGCATACCCAGAAATTCATCGACACCGCCCTCGACTCCCTGTTTAAATTCCCACCCCGTCCCGCACACAACCTCGCCTTCCTTCACCTAATTACTCTCTCTGCCTCTCTACCTGTCTCTCACCCTTTCACTCACTTGCCCTCCCCCGGCTCTCTCTCAACAGCCCGCAGCCTGCCCTGCATCTCAACAGTTGATAGCCCTTTGGTGCTGCAACTGCTCAGGCTTGCTCCCTCCACCACACCTCAAATCCTCACCACCATGGCAACCTCAACTGCCCGTCCTCAGCAGCCTGTGCTGCGGAGGAACAAGACGGCCGATTCGGCTGCCAACTCGGTCTCGGCCTCGCCCTTTGACTCGCCAGTCGGGTCAGCTAGCAACACCTCGCTGTCCTCGCTGGACGAGCAGCCCGAGCCCTCCAAGAAGGCTACCGGCAAGCTCCTCGACACGTACGGCAACGAGTTCGAGATTCCCGATTACACCATCAAGCAGCTGCGCGATGCCATCCCCAAGCACTGCTTCGAGCGCTCCGGCCTCCGCGGCCTGGGTTACGTCGCCCGCGACCTCGCCTCGCTCGCTGGCACCTTCTACCTGTTCCACACGTACGTGACGCCCGAGACGGTCCCCTCCATGGCCCTCCGCGCCCTGCTGTGGACCACCTACACAGTCCTGCAAGGCTTCTTTGGCACTGGCTTGTGGATTCTGGCCCACGAGTGCGGTCACCAGGCCTTCTCGCCTTCCAAGGTGCTCAACGACTCGGTCGGCTGGTTCTGCCACTCTGTCCTCCTCGTCCCCTACTTCTCCTGGAAGATCTCCCATGGCAAGCACCACAAGGCCACTGGCCACATGGAGCGCGACATGGTCTTCGTCCCTAAGACGCGCGATACATACGCTACCCGTGTCGGCAGGGCGGTCCACGAGCTGTCCGAGCTGGCTGAGGAGACTCCCATTGCCACTCTGATCCACACCTTCGGCCAGCAGATTGGTGGATGGCCCCTGTACCTCATGGCCAACGTCACCGGCCACAACAACCACGACCGCCAGATCGAGGGCAAGGGCATGGGCAAGAAGAACGGCATGTTCGGCGGTGTCAACCACTACAACCCTTCCAGCCCCTTGTACGAGAAGCGCGACGAGCACCTCATCCTGCTCTCCGACCTCGGTATTGGTCTCGTCATCGCAGCTCTCACCTGGGTTGGCAAGAATTACGGCTTCAACAACCTGTTCGTCTGGTACATTGTCCCCTACCTCTGGGTGAACCACTGGCTCGTCATGATCACCTTCTTGCAACACACCGACCCCACCCTGCCCCACTACGATGCCAACACATGGACCTACACTCGTGGTGCCGCTGCCACCATCGACCGTGAGTTTGGCTTCATTGGACGTCAACTCCTCCACGGTATCGTCGAGACGCATGTCCTCCACCACTACATCTCCACCATCCCCTTCTACCACGCCGACGAGGCCACTGAGGCCATCAAGCCCATCATGGGCCGTCACTACCGCTCCGACACCAAGGATGGCCCCGTGGGTTTCATGAGGGCTTTGTGGAAGAGCTCGCGCTGGTGCCAGTGGGTCGAGCCTAGCGTCGGTGCCGAGGGCGAGGGTAAGGGTGTTCTATTCTTCCGCAACCGCAACGGTCTTGGTACGCCACCGCAGAAGATGGATGCTCCCGGAGCCAAGAAGGCTGCGAAGATGGAGGTTGGCCCTGAGAGCGACAACGAGTAAGCGATGATTACGAATGTTTATTTCTTTAGAGCAGACTATTCTGCCACGGCATTCGGGAGTCGCACGACGAGGCTGCGCACTTTGCTTCTCGGTGTCGCGCATTAGACTAGATGGGCCAGTCAAAAAAGTACGAGTCCGATGTAATGTCCTTTGAGGCGCCAAAGCTTGTAGATCTATTATTGGCTTCGGCCTTTTGAGACAACCTTTTGATGTGACCACACATTTTGTAGACACCTTTTTGGTAAAAAAAAAAGATTTATTGCTAACAACAGGTATCCGGGCTCACGCCCCCTTGTTCGGCATTGCCGGCACGCAATTGGTGTGTCGCTCCAGCATGTTCGGACGGAAACGAAGAAAAGCAAGACAAAGACGCGAATCGCCTCCCAACTCAACGCGCCCTATCCCGCCTATTCTTGTTGTTTCACTGCCAGGCGCTCCTAGATGAAGTGAAGCAGCAACACCATCATCGCCTTGCTTGCTAACCCATAGACGCGACGATAGAAAGCCCACTCCTCCTTTCCCGCCTCTTTCTTCTCTATGGCCAATTTAACGTCTTGCAATAGCTGTTTGAGCCAGGTTCTGGTCTCTGTACTCAGCCCTTGCACGATGAACAGGAAGAGGGGGATGCCAAAGCAATAGATCTTAAGTACCGCGCCAGTATCGGCGAATACCCTAGAGATCGTGTATTCCTTGCACAACCAGCTGAATCAGGGCTTGACAATCTTTTCGTATATAGGGATATCGCGGATAAGGGACTCGTTTAAGATTTTCATAAACTCAGAAGTCCAGCCAGGTGGTTGAGTTTTAAGATACTCAATAAATTCAGGTGTCCGCATAAGCAGTTCGAGTTAGACTAAATTAGGTGCTAGGTAGACAGTAGCAAAGGATGCTTTTTTTAGAAGAGAGCCTAGAATAAGGAGATGCTCGCCGCGGAGGTTGCACGCCATGTTGCAGTGCAGTGTATCGTATGCGAATCGTTCGTATGCGGTGCTGTTCAAAAGGTGAGAAGCAGTAGGTGAGCAGCAGCGGCTTTATAAAGTATTGCAGGCTCCTGCTGCAGTACGTACGTGTCCTTTCCCTCCTCCATCGCATTATGTTGCAATCCTATTGCAATCCTACTGTAATCCTGTTGTCAGCCATAGGCTGGCAATCGCCGTTGGACACGTTTCAACTGGTGTCGTTTTTTGGTACCTTAGCAAATTTTTTTAACCCTGATTATCGCTCGGTAGTCTGAGCTTTCCTCCCAGAACTCATCCACCCACCGTTCAAATCTCGTTAACTACACACAATCTTTTTTTTGACTTTTGCGATTGATTAGTAGAGGGTAGCTGCTTTTCACTTTTTTGGAACCCCATTTTGACTACAACAACAACCACCACCTTTGACACCTTAAAAATTAAATTAAGTAGATCTATTATAGCAGGCCCTTGCGGGCTCAAACAAGTTCAAAAAGTTCATCAACCAGAAGTAACCCACATGCTGCTCGTGAATGTTGGATGAAGTGAGATGGGTAGCTTTGGGTTCCCCGCACATGGTGTCCGTGGTGACCCGGCGTCAACGTGACGTTGGCAGAGCCGCATCGATGGAGTGATTGCCTGACACAAAGCAGTGACGAGGAATGCACACAGTAAACTCTCCAGCATGAGCTGCCTCGGCAAGAAGCCATGTCGCTCCGCCACCCTGCCGTCTCAAGCTCTACCAGACACCAGCAGAGCCTCCTCAGTCAAAATGTAGCGACGTTGGTAAGGAACAAGATGTCATCAGAAATCCTCGTCTGCTCCAGCTACCTCGCACGGTGAGTCGTGCTCTAGGGCACGTAATAGAGGATAGCTAGGTAGAGTGCCAAACTTTCCTACAATAAATTGTGCCCGTAATGAGTTGAAGAAAGAAATGGTCGGAGAGCGGCCGGCGAGAATTTTGTGGCAGGCGCGGGCGGCGCTTTGGCCAATCACGGGTGGGTTATTCAAACGCCAAGCCGCAGCGCTCCCCATTGTGAACGTCAGTTGAAGCTCCGCAGCCACAAGTCCATCGCCATCGTTCAGAGCCTCACAATGCTGCGGCAACAGATGATCCGGTCGCTGAAGAGGCCTGCCTTCCGCGCAGCCCTCAACGGCAGCCGGGCCTTGACTGCCTCGGCCCACCGACCAGCAGACATTGAGCTCACTATCGGTTTGTGCCACTCCCCATTGCAGGCGGCGAGGTATGCTAACGGACGTGCCAGATGGAAAGAAGGTATCAATCGAAGGTACGGAGACGGGACGTTTCCTCTTGCAACTGCACCCTCGGTTCTAACGCGCCCCAACAGCCGGCTCCTCCCTCATCCAAGCCTGCGACCAGGCCGGGGTTACCATTCCACGATACTGCTACCATGAGAAGTTGATGATTGCTGGGAGTTGTCGTATGTGCCTAGTCGAGGTAGAGCGGGCGCCGAAGCCTGTCGCCTCTTGCGCATGGCCTGTACAGCCCGGCATGGTTGTCAAGACCGACTCGCCTCTCGTCCACAAGGCGCGGGAGGGTATCATGGAGTTTCTGCTCGCCAACCACCCTCTGGACTGCCCCATTTGCGACCAGGGAGGCGAGTGCGATCTCCAAGACCAGTCAATGAGATACGGTGCCGACCGCGGACGTTTCCACGAGCTCGGGGGAAAGCGTGCGGTTGAGGACAAGAACGTTGGCCCATTGGTCAAGGTAGCCTCACACCGCGTCCAATTTCAAGAAGGATGCTTACAAGTCGTAGACTTCCATGAATAGGTGCATTCACTGCACTCGTTGCGTCCGCTTCTCCAACGACATCGCCGGTGCTCCCGAGTTTGGCTCTTTCGGCCGTGGCAACGACCTAGAAATCGGCACATACCTTGAGACCGCTCTTGACACCGAATTGTCCGGAAACGTCATCGATCTCTGCCCCGTTGGTGCTCTCACCTCGAAGCCCTACGCATTCAAGGCCCGCCCATGGGAACTATACAAGACCGAGTCTATCGACGTTCTTGACGGCTTAGGTTCAAACATCCGTGTCGATTCTCGTGGTATCCAGGTGATGAGAGTCATCCCCCGCCTCAATGACGACATCAACGAGGAATGGATCAACGACAAGACTCGTTTTGCTTGCGACGCCCTCAGCACACAGCGCCTGGTCAACCCATTAGTCCGCGTTGATGACCAGTTCCAGCCCGCAACCTGGGAGCAGGCGCTCGTCGAGATTGGCAACGCATACAAGAAGATCGCACCCAAGGGCAACGAGTTCAAGGTTGTGGCTGGCCACCTCGTCGAGACCGAAGCGCTGGTTGCTATGAAGGATCTTGCCAACAAGCTCGGCTCAGACAACCTGGCTCTTGACCAACCCGGTGGTAGCGAACCTATTGCACACGGTATCGATGTCAGGTCAAACTACGCTTTCAACTCCAAGATCTATGGTGTTGAGGATGCCGATTACATTCTCCTCATTGGTTCCAACCCTCGGTGGGAGGCTGCTGTCCTCAACGCCCGCATCAGGAAGCAATGGCTGAGAACAGACCTTGAGGTTGGCTACATTGGCGAGGACTTCGAGAGCACCTTTGAGTACGAGAAGCTTGGAAACAACGCCAACGATCTCAAGAGTGCCCTTTCCGGAGAGTTCGGAAAGAAGTTGGCCTCAGCCAAGAAGCCCATGATCATCGTCGGTAGCGGTGTTACAGAACACGCCGATGCCAAGTCAATCTACGAGCAGGTCGGATCTTTTGTTGACAAGAACAAGGACAAGTTCCAGACCGAGGAGTGGAACGGCTACAACATCCTACAGCGAACTGCTTCCCGAACTGGTGCATACGAGGTTGGTTTTACTGTCCCCTCCTCAGAGGTTGCCCAGACCAAAGCCAAGTTTGTCTGGCTTATGGGTGCGGATGAGATCAACGAAGCCGACATCCCCAAGGATGCCTTCGTTGTCTACCAAGGTCACCACGGAGATCGCGGCGCACAGTTCGCCGATGTTGTCTTGCCTGGTGCCGCATACACCGAAAAGTCGGTCACATATGTCAACACCGAGGGTCGCGTACAGATGACCCGTGCCGCTGTTGGCCTTCCCGGCGCTTCAAGAGAAGACTGGAAGATCATCCGAGCCGCGTCAGAGTACTTTGGTGCTGAGCTACCCTACGACGATGTTGAGGCCCTGCGAGACCGCATGGAAGAGATCTCGCCTGCTCTCAGGAGATACGACCTTGTTGAGCCTGCATCGCTCCCCAGCTTGAGCAAGGTCCAGCTGGTCGACCAGAACCAGGGCGCACAAGCGACCGGTCAAGCGCTGAAGAACCCCATTGAGAACTTCTTCTTCACAGATGCCATTTCGAGAAAGTAAGTCACATCCGCGTTCTTCGACCATCTTGTTACATCATGCTAACCATTACACAGCTCACCAACAATGGCCCGTTGCTCAGCGGCCAAGGCCCAGAAGAACCCCAATACAAACTTCATGGCACCTGGCGAGCCATACCCACAAGTCGAATATGGACCTCAGGTAGCAGCGGCAGCGAACGTTTAGATGTGCATCTGGTCAAGGTAGAATATTGGGCTTGGTTGGGGATTGTAAATAAGCATTGTGAAACGTTTTTCTCGAGTTTAGCACGTGATCTACGGAACGTAAAGAAAGAGAGCGCTACTCGCGCCAAATTGTTCAAACTTCCGTCTCGTTGCATACCTGTGAACGTTGAGGTATTTAAACGCAGAACACCAAGCCTTCACGGAACCTCTACAGAGTCTTAGACAAGCCGTCAGCCAAGGCGCTACGCATGTGCGACCCACGTTTGTTTGCCTTCCTCTTGAGCTCTTTCAAGATGCCAACGCTCTTCCCATTTCCATTTGTGTCACTACCTATTCATCTCCTGTCGTTACCACCAAGCTCTCACCGCGGTCTTGTCATGTTGTGAGATTGTTGTAGACCGCTACGATACCATTGCGACCCTGCAGTTGCCCCACAGATTGGCAGAACATCTTTTACACAAAACGACGAAATACCACTTTGCATAAGAAAGAGAGGATCGCAATCACTTGACTCGCCTCCAAGTGCTCCAAGTGCTCCAAGTGGAGCTTTCGCAAAGCAGTGAAAATATCTGTTAAGCTTTGCGTCGAAACCTCGCCGAGAAGAAGAATCCCTGACATAGTCGGGTCTGAGGGTCTGAGGGTCCGATTCAGGGTCGGTGGCCAGCCATGCCTACTTTGGCGGTGAACAACTTCAACATTGTCTGTGCGTCCCTGGGGGGTTTCATTACGCTTTTTGGACTTGTCAGTTATTTGATGAAGGAGAAGTATTACCTAAGTGAAGCTTGTAAGTCGCTGTTTTTTCCTGGCTTGAGTTGGGGGGTTGGGGTTTGTTGGACAATGTAATCCTTGCCCCCAACGTGCGTTACTAATTCGCATTTTTGTTCTTAGTAATATCACTTGTCGCTGGACTTGTCTTCTCGCCACATGCCACAAATTGGATCAGACCAGAGGAATACGCTCTCCACGATGTCGAGGTCCTGGATACCATTACCCTGTACTTTACGCGCCTGGTACTAGGCGTCCAGCTTGTGCTTGCGGGTGTGCAACTACCGTCCAAATATCTCAAGACGGAATGGAAGAGTTTATCTCTGCTACTCGGTCCGGGTATGACAGTTATGTGGCTCGTGACCAGTCTGATTGTCTTCGCTACGGTCCCGCATATTAGCTTCTTGCATGCATTGGCTGTAGGCGCTTGTGTCACGCCCACGGATCCTGTATTGTCCAACTCCATCGTCAAGGGAAAGTTTGCAGACAAGAATATCCCGAAAGAGCTGCAAAAGATTATCGTCGCTGAGTCCGGGGCGAACGATGGCCTTGGCTACCCGTTCCTTTTCCTACCACTTTACCTCATCAAGCATGTTGGTCATGGCGGAGAAGGCTCAAACAACAGTACCAAAGTCGCAATAGGGCTGTGGTTTGGCGAGACTTGGGGGTATACAATCATTCTCAGTGTGGTTTATGGAGCTGCAGTGGGCTGGATTGCAAAGGAACTACTCCATTGGGCTGAAGAACGGAAATACGTCGACCGCGAAAGTTTCCTGGTGTTTGCAATCACCTTGGCGGTAAGTCTTCAATGGCAACTGGAAGGCATGAGATTTTACTGATTGTGCATCTAGCTCTTCATAGTCGGGACATGTGGCATGATCGGTAGTGACGATGTGCTCGCGTGCTTCATCGCCGGCAACACATTTACTTGGGATGACTGGTTCCGCCTCGAGACCATGGATGACTCTTTCCAACCAACCATCGACATGCTCCTCAATGTATCTATCTTCATCTGGTTCGGCGCCGTCTGTCCCTGGCGCCTCTTCGCCCACTCTCCCGTCATCCCCATTTACCGACTCATCCCATTGGGTATCTTGGTCTTGCTTCTCCGCCGTCCGCCCATTATCTTTGCCATGCACAAACAGATCCACCAGATTGAGCAGAGACGTCAAGCACTGTTTGTGGGATTCTTCGGTCCGATCGGTGTGAGCGCCATCTTCTACCTTTACATCAGTCTCGAGTTCCTCAACGGGATCCAAGTCGACGGTGAAATTAGGGAGGATGCAGCATTTCTCAAGGAAGTCATGGAAGTAGTCATCTGGTTCCTAGTAATCTGCTCAGTTGCAAGTCCACTCCCTTCTCCAATGCCTCAATCCTGCTTCTAACACCAACCAGGTCGTCCACGGTCTATCCATTCCTCTAGCCAAACTCGGCTTCTTCATCCCGCGCACCCTCAGCACAGCCTTATCCTTTGCCCGTACGGGATCTTCTTCCCCCGGTGAACCCGAACCCGCATTCCACATCGAGGGAGCCGACGGGCCTGCAACCGATGCTGAAGTGCGTTTGCGCCGTCGCCCAGGCTGGTCGCGCAGTGGCGGTGATTCTCTGCCAAACCGGGTTGTACGCATTGGCAGGACTTTGATCAGCTCGGGGACTAGCTCGGCCAGCGCATCAAGCACACCTAGTGCGGCGCGCACGGCTATCCAGCCGCCGTTGGCGATGAGCAGTATCAGCACCGCGGCAAGAGATGGCGACGGTGCGGGAGTAGATGGTGGAGCGAGGGATGGCGGAGCGAATACCGAGGTACCGGGTCCAGGCGAGGGCATCATCCCTGGACGTACGATTCGGTTCCATGACGAGCAGCCGAGAGTCAAGATTGCGGACGAATAGTGTGGAAACAGATAGATGAGTTTGCGTATTGTGCTGCATCGAGCATGTGTCTGGCGTTCTTAGCGACCAGAGTGAGGAACAGTGCGTACCATGTCATTGAAAGGCACCTATTTTTCACGTTACAACTCAATCAAAAGTGCCTTGCAACATCTCATCAGAATTTACCACAACCGTGATCGTAGCAAGAAACTGCCATGTCATACCTACGAACTAACCCAACGCCCACTGAAAATACAAATCTATAATCTGCTCCCCCCCCCCTCCCGCGATCCAACGTCCCAGCTGACTCTTCGTCCACTCATCCCAACACCAACAACCCCCTTCTCCCCAAGCTCCCTCTCCGCACTTCTCCTCGACACCCACAACCGTCTCCTCTTCAGCACTCCCCTCCAGCTCCCTCGCTCTCCACTGCAAATTCCGCACTATCACCTCGCCCGATCCCCCATACAGGTGGAAAGAACCGTAGTGCGACCAAGTTGTACCAGGGGAGAAAACGGAAAACAGCCCAGCTAAATGAGACGCTACGGCGTTGAGTGTAGCGATGGCTTGTTTCGATTAGCCTGAATGAGCGAGGCTTGTTTAGTATTTTGCATAGCAGCTCGGAGATGGAGTAGGGTAGTTTGTGTGGGATAATGTTTTGGTTTCCCGGGTAGCGGGTGATGGGCTGCGATGAATGGGAAAAGTGTCTAGGGAGTTTTTGAGTCTGAGAGCAGGCACGCTAGGTACCCGTGCAGTTCTACGCAGATTATCCAGTCGTGATGCGTCATGATGGCTTTTGGCCCAGGGTTTTGAGTCGAGAGAGGGGGCTTTCATGACGTTTGCTGGGTGCTGGTCTGGTGACAAGCTTCCAGCTCAAGTTGGGGGCTGTGTTAGGAACACGTGTAGAGCACGATTGTTGCTGCGTTGTAGGTTTCTGTTCTTAAGGCCAAGAAAACAGATTTGACTTGGTCATAATGTATTATTGCTCGCTGGAAACATGTGGACGTACTTTGCCTCAGAGGACGCGAGCAATTCGCTGCTATCCGAAGCCATGCATATCCCCTGTCTATCGTTTCTTCGCTTGCCCGGCTGGAGTCTGTGTACGTGCGCTCGCACTGCCCGAGTCGGTCTTGCCCGCCATCCACGAAGCGAGGTCGAAGTTCTGTAGCTGCTGAGCGGTGTTGGTGGAGCCGGAACCCAGGACGCCTTGCTTTTGCATCTCCTCGAATTCTTCCTTCATCTCCGGGTCCACTGTATAACCGTTAGAATGTGTATTTGTATATGACGAGCTGTCGAGGGACTTACTGTTCTCCATTAACTTGGGCATGCCGAAGATGAGACCCATGGATACTACCGCCATGAGGATCATGGGGTTCTTCAAAAACGATAGCGGCGAGACTAGTATATATTAGCAAAACGTCGTTGCAGCGCATAGTCATAGTTGCCAACTTACAGCCCTGCCTCTCTTGATAAAAGTGCTTGGTTCCCACAGGCCGGGCCTCGACCACCAAGCCGCTACCGCCCTCGCCGCGACTCTCTCCCTTGTTATCCCATTCATTGCCCAAGAAGGTCTGCCAGGCCCTGATCATCTCCTTCTTCTCCCCGCTGCCCTCTACCGCCTCCTCCACGGTGACATCGATCCTTAGTGGCTCGAATGCATAGTCGCGGCAATGCACCGTCGCAAGATAGCTTCCGGCGCTCACGTTGTTGAAGTTGAACGTGTTGGAGCGCGTGAGGTAGGCGTCGAGCGGCGGGCCTGAAGATTGAAGCGTGGCGTGCGTGGTGGAGGGGAGGGTAGACGGGTTGACGAGAGCTGTGTTAGGTATTTGGAGGAGCAAACGTGCAGCACTTGTGAGGGTCGCAAGGGAGGACAGGGTCGCAAGTGATGTTTTCATCGTGGCGTGCGTTGAGCGCTTGTGTGGTTGGTTGGTTGGTTGGTCGTGTCGCTCTGGTGGTGGGTGTCTGCTCATTGCGCGAGAACCACAGCGCACGGACCCACGTATGCATACGAAGTACTACTTTCCTGCGAGCCAGAGTCCATCGCGAACTTCAAAATCATATGGTGCCACACGCGTAGGACGTGCCGCGAGATTCTTCTAGATTTTAGATCTCAGTGCACATAAGCCGTCATGATGCGTCATTGTTCTGAACTGCATTAAAGCCTTCATTGCATTCTTGCTTGGCTACTGTTCAGGAGTCTTTCGTGAATTCCGAATGCTGCCGCCACTTCTCTCCGTATTTGAAGATCGATATCGGAATGGCAACCAAACACAAGCTCACCGCTCCCAACATGCTGAAACCCAACCCATATCCAAGAGCGTCAGCCAGCGGGCCGGTGGTTAGTGGCAGGAAAGTGCCCATGAGGCATCGGGTGACAATGACACCGGTCATAGCCGATGCTGAGTACATGCTGCAAGCGTCAACGACGTAGGCGGACAACGGTACGATCGTGAGGAGGAGCGAGAACCCCATCAAGGCTACAGAGACAAGAAGCAAGGGTACAGGGAGACGGTATTCTGCGATCCAGCCATATGCTGTTACGGACAAAGGTAGCACGAACGCACCGACGATGGAAAGAGGAAGGCGATACTCTGGCTTTCCTTCTCCACCGTCGGGACCGCGAAGCTTGACGTAGATGCTATCGAGCGTGAAGTTGCAGACTAAGACACCGCAGAAAGAGCCGACGCCTACATATCTATCAGCTATTGTGTTGACGGGTACTTGAGGCCACTTACTGAATGAGATGAATGTAATCCCGATCATTGCAAGTCTGAAGTCATACTTCTCCAACAAAATCAGTGGTAGTGAAACGCTGACGACATAAAAGAAGCTAAAGGCGACGGAAGCAAACAATGAGAGTAGCATCAGTACAGTCGACCCAAATAGCACCGCAAAAGGCCGGGTGATGGAGTGCCAGAGCTTCGCTAGATGCTCATGCGTACTTTTGGGCTCGGGCATTTCTCCTGTTTCCTGCATTGTCTTTGCTGCTCTTCTCCTCAATATAGCCATCTTGTACGTCTCTTTGAAGTAGACAAGAAACAAAACCTCGCACACAATAGCTAGTCCAGCAGCAATGGTCAACATGCGCCGCCACCCAATTGTTTGCACAATTGCACCCGAAATAGCAGGACCGATAGCCCCTCCAATGAGGGGTGCAAGCATAACCAAAGACATGGCAGAGCCGCGTTGCTCGCTCTCAAAGATGTCCCCGATGATCGCTGGGTTGAGGACGTTTGAAGCGACGCAAAGACCTGTAAGCATCCTGGCAGCAATGAAAATGCCGCTGTTCTGGCTCAACACTGCTAGAATGGTTGCAGCGATAAATCCGATGTTACAAGCGTTGAAGACGAGGTAGCGTCCAAGAATCTCCGATAGCGGCGCGATAAGCAAAGGTCCGGCAGCTTCTCCAAGTTCCCAGATAGTAACGAGTAGGGCGCTGTTGGCAGAGCTTGAGTGCTTCCCGTCAAGGTCCTCGACGATTTTGCTAGCCACCGGTACAACGCCGATGCAAGTAAAGGTGCTGCGAAGATAGTCAGCCTCCACTCTCTCATCAGACTTCTAAACTTTAAGGTGACATGCTTACACGGTGAATGCCATCAGGGCAAGCAGAGAAACATTTCCCCATTTGAACGCCGTAGACCAATTCCTAGGGTCTTCAGGGTCCAGAGGTTCAAAACCAAGCACGCCATTCCCAGCTTCCTCACCATCGCGCTCCTGTTGTATACTTTCGTAGTCATGCGAGATTATTCTGAGCAGAGGCTGCTCTTCATCCGTGAATACCATTGCGCCTGCTTTCCACGGAAGTACTCCCAACAATATTCAAGATGGAATGATTGCGGAGTTTACAAGACTCAGGAACTTTTTCATGGGACTAGACGGTGGATTGTGACTAATGAGCGCCCTAAGGCGTGTTCGGGTATGGCGTGCATTTTTAGCGTTATTCGACTGTTCTGGTGGAGAAGCTCACATCTGTTGGGCTCAATGATCGGTACATGATTGTCCCGATGCCTAAAGAGGTCAAAAAGTCAGTCTTTTATCGACACTCTGTTGGCGGTCTATCGTCTGAGCCATGCAAACAGAGTGGGAGACTTTTGTTGATTCTACGTATGCCATAACCTCTGCTATTACATGCGTACAGCATGTGCCAGCCGTACGGCGTCAAGATAAACCGTCCTATGTCCCAAAGCAACTTTTGCAGCAACAACCTCATCAGACTTCCTCGATCCATCCGTAACATAGCTCGTCCACGTGGCACAAATATTAACCCTTATCTGGCCCACGGTCGTCACGAACCTCATTTCTACATGGTCGTAGGTGGGTACTCCGTTTCCGGCAGCGACAGTACAAAGCCTACCCTTGAATGCGCTGGAGTCGCAGATGGCATTTTGTAGGATCGCTCTGCTTTTATTGATAGCAACTGCAACAATGATAGTCTCCTGGCTTGATGAAGTAGCGTCTGCGTGCGAGATACGATCAATATCGGCAGAATGGCTGATGGTCTGAGTGACGCAGTAGCCGCGGAGAGAAGCGGTCCTTGCACCTAACGTCGAGTTGTTAGAGGTAGGGGAACCTTTGTAGACGTAGTCTCTGGGCGAAAGTCTGAAAGTACATCTTGAGGGATTGCGAGATAGAGTCAGAAAGTGCTATGTAGTCATCTCAAGGCGGCCAGATGAGCAGCTCATAACTATCGCCGATGAGCAGTCATCTGAGATTGCCGACTTCATCTTGAACGCCTGATCTAAATCGAGCTGTGCAAGCTACTCACATTCCAATGCAAACAATGACGGTTTCGGTTTGCATATCGAACTATTAATAGGTTTAGCCTATGCAATTCCAGCTGTGAGATGCTACGGTAGCTGGCGTAGTGTAAACTGGTCCTGGACTATATGGCAGGGTAACATCGGAGTTGTGTACAGAGTTTGGAGTCTACTAAACGCTGTCCGCTGGTAGTGCATGATGGGGCTATGAGAAGCTATTCTTGTGCTGAGAAGTAAAACCTAGGGTCGGATTCGAGTCGACATGTAACGAGGAAGTTGCAGTGATTTATCTTATCATAAGTGGATAATAGCCCTCGGTAGCGGGGGAAGGTCGTTGATGATTGGCACGGTGGGGATGCGTCTTACCGGTAAAATCGCGCTAGCCTCAACCACTTTACGCGGTCGCGTCGACCTCAACGCGGTGCACTTCCCGAGTAGCAGCCATCACTCTATATCACAATGGCTACAACACAGCGCCTACGTGCTCGACAGGCCCGTAAGTACCCCGAACTCACAGTCTATGATTGTCAGGCTAATTGAAGCCCTCAGATGCCCCCGGCGCAACCTACCTCGCATACACACCGAATGGAAAGAAACTCGTTACAGCCGGAGTCGACAATTACTGCCGCGTGTTTACTACTGGGTCAGATGATGAGCCGGTTACTGTGGATGAGTGTCAAGAGAACAACACTGCAGTTGTTGCTGGTGTATGTGCTATCGCATAGTTGGGGGTTGGGACGGAACACTAATTCCTCACGCAGAATGGCTACTTTATTACAGGCTCAGAGGACGGCACAGTGAGCAGATTCTCACTTGAGAATGGCAAGTTTGAAGAGATACTGGTCAGGACTACGCTTCCGGTACGGGATGTGGCCCTAAGTTCGGATGGGAACTGGATTGCCGTTGCCAGCGAGTATGTTCATGGCCCCCAAACGTTTGACTCGGTCACTAACAGACACAGTGAACTCGTTGTAAACCTTGTAAACACCAAAGACAAGAGCATGCGAACACTGCGCGAACAACCACGAGCCGTAAAGCACGTTTCCTTTGACAAGACCGGAACTCAACTCGCAGTTTCCTGCACTGACGGTCATATCTACATGTACAAACTGGATGGTCATGAGCTTGAGTTGGTCAACAAGGTGGAAGGTATGATCAAGAGTCTGGAGGCAGATGCAGAGACTAGCTCAAAAGTCCTCTGGCACCCGGATGGAAGAGCGTTCGCTACACCCACTGCTATGCGTCAAATACAGGTCATGTCAACGAGTGATTGGGAGAGGCAGCGAGTCTTCAGGACGGGTCACACAGCTGATATCACCGCGGCGGCATGGTCACCAAACGGTGCCCTGCTAGCGACTACCTCGAGTGATCTGAGCCTATGCCTCTGGGATACCAAGACGCAGAAACAGCTCAAGAAGTTCGACGATGTCAAGGCTACCATCCTAGCTATGGCATGGCACCCAACTGAGAACATTCTCTCATACACCAACAGCGAAGGCGAACTCTTCATTCATACCGATCTCGTGTCTGACGATCATCTCCCCCTACTACAAAAACCGACCGTCTCCGCTCCTTTCTTCCACGATCCCTCGGAAGGCCGAGCCGGTGTCCCACAACCAGCGAAGCTCACAAATGGCAATGTACAAACTCTTTCTGGACGACCGCGGCAAAGGAGTGGGACACCAGATTCCCTAGAAGATATCTTAGGCCCGGAGTTCCAAGACGACGAAGCCCAAGTAGATGGGGACGAAGAGATGGAGGATTTCGTCATTGACGACGATGGTGCCGGATACGCCCCTGCAATCACGGCTGCGAAAAAACGGCCAAATGGGCATCTTACTAGCGGCGTAGAACCAGCATCCAAACGCCGCGCATACAGCTCCGCCCTCTTCCGTCCTCAAGTTCACGAACCCTTTCAACCAGGTAGTACACCCTGGCGCGGAAATCGACGATTACTCTGCTGTTCTTTGACCGGCTATGTCGAGACAGTGGAACAAGAGGGTCAACACCACACTGTGAGCGTCAAATTCTACGATGAGCACACTTTCCGCAATTTCCATTTCACCGACATCTTCCTATACGACAAGTCCTGTCTCAACGAGAACGGTACACTGTTCGCCTGCCAACCCAACAGTACTGGTGACGGCAACCCAGCAATCATTTACTACCGACCGCATGAGACGTGGACAACGAGAACTGAGTGGCGGACGAATCTTCCGACTGGGGAGTCAGTCACTGCGATTGCACTATCGGACTCGTACGTCTGTGTAACCACCTCAGCAAACTACGTGCGCATATACTCCCTCTTCGGCCTACCGGTACGTGTCTACAGGCAAAAGAGCTCCCCAGCAGTCACCTGTGCAGCCTGGCGCGATTACATCCTCACTATTGGCAACGGACCCATCCAAAACGACCTCAGCACGCAACTCCTCTACACCATCGAAAACATCAAGCATGACATCGTATACCAGGACTCGGACATCCTCGCCCTACCACCCGGTACAACGTTAACCTCCGTCTTCTTCTCAGCAGAAGGTGACCCGTACATCTACGACTCCGACGGCGTCCTACTAACCCTCCTCGGCTGGAGAAACACCAGCCAAGCGCGCTGGGTCCCCATGCTCGACACAAAGCTCCTCTCTCGACTTGCCGGCGGCGGAAAAGAAGAATCCTACTGGCCCGTCGGCGCCGCCTCGTCCCCCACATCCCCCGACGGCACAGGCGCAAAATTCCACTGCATGATCATCAAAGGCCGGGAACAGTACCCCTCAGCACCCGTTCCGCACCTGTCGGAATTCGGCTTCGAAATCCCATTGACCAGTGTGATTGACAAGGCCAAGGGCAAGAAGAACAAAAGGGGCGAGGAGAGCGACATGGAAGATGACAAAGACGACGATGCGCCGCAGAGCAATGAGGAGAAGCAACAAGATCACGAACAAGCCTTTATTCTTGCTTCGACACTGCACTCACAACTTTCGTCTACACTGCTACATACCCGTCCTACGGCATCTCAGAAATCTTCTCTAAGTACGCTGGAGGTGGCGATTGATCGGGCGTTGCTTCAGCTACTCGGTTTAGAGTGTCTGGCGGGTGAGGATCATGGTATGAAGGCGCTAGAGATTGTTAGTCTGATGAGAGATGCGAATGGCAAGATGCTGGATCTTGCGGGCAAGGTCGCGAGTAGGTATGGACGGGAAGTGCTTGGGGAGAAGATTAGGGAGTTGGCGGAGAAGAAGGCCTTGGCTAGGGATGATGATGAAGAAGGGGAGTTTTAGGTTGGCCGGTGTAGGATATGTACCATTTTACAAATGTCTGGGTGATGTAGGTAGTCACCGATTTGGTTTGGGTAGCATAGCGAAGGCTTGTCGGATATCCATTCGTCTCATAATTCACACCATGTACCAACTACAACACATCAATACTTGTATATTCAACAAAAATATTCGTGTGAAGATGCCATTCGACAATTTATTGGCCATTACTAAAGGTAGTGGTAACTAGAAAGAGGACAATTGATCCCAAATCGCTTCATGTATGGAGATGAAAGTACGCTAGTAGCTCTCCTTGTTAACGCCGTCGCTCGCCATTGTCAACCCGATATCTGTCTCTTTTCAAAAGCGAGGCTTCGAACAAGAAACGTGCCAATCAACAATGTAGAGCCGAACTGCTCCTGACCACGCTACAGAGTACAGCAACAAGCCGTCTAGTACTCTGCCTCAACACCCTCGTCCTCACCGAGGCTGTCGGCGGCAACCTCCTCGTAGTCGCGCTCAAGAGCAGCAAGATCCTCGCGAGCTTCGGAGAATTCACCCTCCTCCATACCCTCACCAACATACCAGTGAACGAAAGCGCGCTTGCTGTACATGAGGTCGAATTTGTGCGAGAGAGCAGACCAGGCCTCGCTAATGGCTGTGGTGTTGGACAACATGCAGACAGCGCGGTTGACAGCGGCGAGGTCACCGTTGGGGACCATCTGGGGCGGCTGGTAGCAAATACCAACCTTGAAACCAGTCGGGCACCAGTCGACGAACTGGACGGTACGCTTGGTCTTGACCTGAGCAATGGCAGAGTGGGTATCCTTGGGGACAACGTCACCACGGTACAACAAGCAAGTGGCCATGTACTTTCCGTTGCGAGGATCGCACTTGACCATCTGGTTGTTGGGCTCGAAGCAGGCATTGGTAATCTCCATGACCGAGTTGGCCTCGTGCGCGGCCTTGGCGGCGGAGATGACGGGAGCATAGGCGACGAGAGGGAAGTGGATACGAGGGTAGGGGACCAAGTTGGTCTGGAACTCGTTCAGGTCGACGTTGAGGGAACCGTCAAATCGGAGGGAGGCGGTGATGGAAGAGACGACTGAGTCATGTTAGCAGACTGAATTTCCAAGGAAGATCAGGAAGCTTACCCTGAGCAATGAGACGGTTGAGGTTCTCGTAGTTGGGGCGCTCGATTCCGAGATTCCTTCGGCAGATGTCGTAGATGGCCTCGTTGTCGACCATGAAGCTGCAGTCGGAGTGCTCAAGGGTGGTGTGGGTGGTAAGGATCGAGTTGTATGGCTCAACAACCGATGTGGCAACCTGGGGCGCTGGGTAGACACAGAACTCGAGCTTGCACTTCTTTCCGTAGTCGACAGACAGACGCTCCATCAACAAGGCACCGAAGCCAGAACCAGTTCCTCCACCGAAGGAGTGGAAGACGAGGAAACCTTGCAGACCCGAGCAGTTGTCGGCGACGCGGCGGACCTTATCGAGGACCTGGTCGATGAGTTCCTTTCCGACGGTGTAGTGGCCACGGGCGTAGTTGTTCGAGGCATCCTCCTTGCCTGTGATCATCTGCTCGGGGTGGAAGAGGGAGCGGTAAGGGCCGGTGCGGACCTCGTCGACAACGTTGGGCTCAAGATCGGCGTAGATGGTACGGGGGACATACTTGCCCTGGCCTGCGCGGTGTTAACATTCCAAAATGCACTCTGGGACGGATGAAAGCTGCGTACCAGTCTCGGAGAAGAAGGTGCTGAAGCCGTGGTCGTCGTTCACGGCCTTGCGCTCCTCGGTGAGGAAACCATCGGGCTGGATGCCGTGCTCGAGGCAGTAAAGCTGTCATGGCAAGTCAGTATAATCGCGCAGTGGCGGTGAGGTACCCGCTGCTGCCCCCTTCTTTTGCTATGTAGCAACAGTAGAGAAGTGGCAGGGCGTCTTCGTTCTCGTCGCCAACTCACCTCCCAGCAAGAGTTTGCGATCTGGCAACCGGCCTGGCCGACTAGACGCGTACCAAAGTCAGCATCAACAAATAGCCAGCCATGTCCCGCCCAGGGCGGTCAGGGCGCGCATCGGCGCAGGGAGCAACGTACCGTTCAGACTGATGACTTCTCTCATTTTGAAGTACAAGTAGAAGCAGAGTAATAATTGGGCTATTGAAATGCGGTCTCGGGGTGTGCCTGGGCGAGGTTGAGGAGCTGCAGTCGGTGCGGGTGGAGCAGTGGGGGGAGAGGTGCTGGTGTTGTCTGTGGAATCGAACTTTTAGCCTGTGCAGGCGCGGCCTAGCGCGGACAAAGGGCGCTAAGACAACACGTCGAATGCCGCTGCCTGGCCACTGCGCACACCCACGACGACTTCAGACGAGAAAGACGAGACCAGACGAGACCAGACGAGACCAGACGAGACCAGACGAGACATTTTGGACGGCCAACCCTCTCCATGGAACTGCTCTGGCCCACGTGAGGGACGGTGAACTGCTTTTCTCCCCATCCCAACGTGCCCTCCGCCAAACATGCGCCTCTCCGCCGGCCTGCTCTGCATCGTCACACAGGCCTGGACGGTGAATGCCAACGTCGAAAAGACGATATTCCGCGGTCCCGACCCTGTGACTCTCTCCAATGCTCGCCCCAGATTAGATGACCTTGGTTTGCACCAACTGTCGCCTCCACTCACCATTCTCCCGATACGTGTCCCCGTCCAGTTTCCCACCGAGTCGGTGCCCCGCGGCCTCGAGTCCTGGTACCTACTTCGCGGCCTGCAAGACGGGAGGCGGTACGAAGTGCGCATCTGCTGGCCGGCAACCGTGAGTTCATCGCTCTTTCCCCATGCGTGGCGTGTGCGCATACACGTTGGCTCGGACTAACAGGACCAGCAACCCACCGATTTCTGGCTCGACACTTATTCAATCACCCACGTATTCAATGCGCCTGGATTGGCATCGTCGCTAGAACAGTACAGCTCTGCGCTGGGACGCAAGCCAGTGGACAATCAACTAAACACCGAGGGAGCGCCGCCTGTAGCCCCAGAATCTGTGCTATTCCTGCGCCTCCAGGCTGCAGCATCCTACTACTCGACCAATCGCACATTGATGGACTACCCGCCTCCGGTTGACGCGGACATCAGTACGTCCAGTCCTGCATATATGCCGTATACCGTCTAACAGTCGCAGTACTAGATCCCTTCATACTGAACGTCTTCCCGCAGTCGCTCGGTCCGGTCGCCATATACATCACCGCGGTCGCTGTAGGAGCCTGGTTCCTTTCTGGCTACATCTACCGTTGGCTACTGTCCGTCGCTGCCGAACCACGCAGCAAACCGCACACCGACTGAGCAAACAGCCGTAGCCCTTGGAACTACATCGACGCCACCATGTCTGCAGCTGCTGGAGCGCCTCCTCCGCCTCCTCCGCCTCCACCACCGCCTCCGCCACGCGTACCCTCCTTCAGCGACATCATGTACAACAACCTGTTTAATCTCCTTCCCGCTGAACTGCTCCTCATGATATACGAGTATGCGGGTACTGGTAATCTCATGAACCTCGCTTTGGCCATCTACCCTACTTTGCAGCAGCATGGAATCGCTCCAGAGCTTACGGCGAGCACCTACCTTAGCATAGTACACGTGGCCCAGACGGCGGATGCAACGAGAAGAACACTAGTCCTACCACCACCTTTGGATCGGATGCCTATGGAGCTTTGGCTGTATGTGGCTCGGGACCTAGAACCAATCGATATTCTGTCCATGATGTTGGCTATTGGTGCATATCCGCGAGAGTCGCTGACACTGGAGACGGCGACACGAATGAGATTATGGTGTCGGAGGTCAAAGAGAAAGGATGCATAATGAATGTTCGTGTTGTGCGACGGTCGGTTTCACATGACTACACAAATGGAGCTTAAAGAGTAAGTGAATTTGTGGAATGATCAAATAGTTCCAAAAAAAAATCTACATTTTGTACAATGAAAAGAAGAGTTACCTCGGAAGAACGCCACGCTATGCACCTAAGCTCAGTCCAGTCCAGCCCAGTCCAGCCCAGCGCCAAACATGCATCAACCTTTTCTCATTTCTAAGCCTCCCGAGGGAACTCATCCTCCAGTCCTATCGTTACCTTGACATTCATACTACCCAACTCCTGAATAAGAAGCTTAGCAGCATACGGCATGGTGATTTTGCGAACAGCCTTTTCGCTCTCGCAAAGTTTGCAGTAGCCGCTGTAGCCCATTTGTCCACCTATTGCAGTCATCAGTAAAATGAACAAATAACAATTTGGACGTGATAGATGAGGAAAGTTGAAATAACCAAATAAAGAAGAAAAAGAAAAAGAGACTTACACTTCTCGCAAACATCAACATCATGCGCATCCGAACTAATCATCAGCCGCTCAAGCAGAAGCTGAGAAGCACCATATGCAATCAAACAATCCCGTTCCATTTCACCCAGACGCAGTCCACCATCCCTCGCACGACCCTCGGTCGGCTGTCTTGTCAAGATGGCACGCGGACCTCTAGCTCTCGAATGCATTTTGTCCTGCACCATGTGCTTGAGCTTCTGGTAGTAAATGGGGCCGAAGAAAGTATAAAACTGGTGTGCTTCTCCCGTGATACCACTCGTTAGATAGTCCTTTCCCGTGTACGAGAAACCCTTTTCCACGAGGATTTGCGACATGTCTTCGACCGTGGAGCCACCAAAGGCAGTTCCGTATTCGAGGGTGCCATTTAAGACGCCGGCTTTGCCCGAGAGAAGTTCCATCATCTTGCCCACTGTCATGCGCGAGGGGAAACCGTGGGGGTTCATGATAATGTCTGGGCAGATGCCTTGGTCGTTGAAGGGCATGTCTTCTTGCTGTACAATGAGGCCTGTTGTACCTTTTTGACCGTGGCGCGAGGAGAACTTGTCGCCAAGTTCTGGGCGCCGGGTTTGTCGCATGAGGAGCTTGATCAACGTGGTTCCTGCCTCGTTCTCGGTGATGCACGCTTTGTCAATGTAGCTACAGTCGGGCATCTTGTACTTGTCGGGCTTATCTTTGTACACGTTGGTTGCGGGTCCGGCTGTGTCCTGAGGGATCGATTTCAAGAGATAGGCGTCCCCGGCTTCTATGCGAGCGCCAACTTGAGCGATACCGTCTTGTCCGATAGCTTGGTGACTGGCATTGTCCACGTCGAGAGCGCCAGCATTGATGCGGTCGGAGGTACCGTTGGCATACGTCTTCAGTGGCGCGACGTGCTTCTTCAGGACCTGGCAGCGACCGAAGCCGCGGTCGCAAGAGGCTTTGTTCAAAATGAGCGCATCTTCAATATCGTATCCAGAATAAGACATGACAGCGACAGTGGCGTTTTGACCAGCAGGCAGCTTGTCGTACTTGGTGAGCTCGATGGTACGGGTCTTGACCATCGGCTCTTGTGGGTAGACCATGAGGTATAACAGTGTGTCTATCCTGTTGAACTGATTGTAGGCGATCGCGCCAATAGCTTGCTTACCCATAGCGCATTGGTAGGTGTTACGAGGCGATTGGTTGTGATGAGGGTATGGGATAAGACCAGCGACAGCGCCCAGGATGGTGAAGGGCTCGATCTCGAGATGTGTGGTGTGTTGGTTAATGTCGCTCTCCTTCAAAGCAATGTTCGTGTCGTTCTCTTCGTTGGTATCGAGGTACTCTACTAGACCTCTTGTCAGGAAGCCTTCGAACTCCATTGTGCCCTTGCGAAAAGCCTTCAGGTAGCGCGATGTGACTTTTGAGCGTTGGTTCTCAACAATGATCATCGGCCGACAAATTCGTCCTTCGTCCGTGGCGATGTGGACTTCGCAATGGTCGTGGTCAATGTGAATGCTGGTGAATTCAGAGATGCGGCCCATCCGCCTGAGTTTCCGGAAGCTATTGAGGAATCGCTTTGGTGTATCGGTGACAGCGATAGGTGTACCGTTGAGACAAACACTATACACGCCCTCGGAGTGAATCTCCTCTCCAGTTTGCGAGCAGATATCTTCAGCACCCAACATGAAGACAATCTTGCGTACTGGATCGTCGTCATCTTCGGTTGTGATATGCGTCATCAACGCCAAGTTCTTGACGAGACCGCACGCTTCTCCTTCTGGGGTATCGGACGTGCAAAGCATGCCGAATTGCGATGGTTGCAGCGCACGAGGACCAGAAACTTTACGCGTCTTCTCGAATTGCGAGCTGATCCTCGTCATCATACCCAGCGCGGCAATGTAACTTAGTCTGCTCAAGACGTGCGTAACACCGGCTCTATCCATCTTGAAACGCTTCAAACTCCAATTTCCGGTCGCAATGGCACGTTCGACACCCATGGTGATGTGGTTCTTGTGTACGCTGAAGTGGGAAAAAGCGTCAAATTCTTGCGCTCGAACTGGCTTTTTGAGTACCTTGTCAATGCCCAGTTTGAAGTCGTGGTTGAAACGCTTGAAGTGATCCTCGAAAAGAAGCGACAACATCTGGCCGGACAACTCAAGACGCTTGTTTCCAACATAGTCACGGTCGTCCACTAGCTTCGGATCTTGCATGGCCATCAGAACCCTACGCGCCATGAGAGCAACGTAGAGCGCCTTTGGCCGGTAGTTTGTGCCTTCGACTGGTACGTGAGGAAGGACGACATTTGACAAGCACTCGATAGCCTCCAAGTGGTAGTTTCGGCTGCGCGAGCTGCCAAGTGGCTTCTTAACCAGACGTACGCGATGACCAATGTATTCCAGCGCTCGTTCCTGCGTATGGATCTGCTCCCTTGCGCACGCCTCGAAGTTGATGGCGAAGTTGTCCTGGTATGCGCTGTCCTCGCCGGCTATCATGAGCAGAATCTCCTTGTCGGAATGCACACCCAGTGCCTTCATTACGAATACGATGGGGATCTCTTCCGAAAGTGTGTTGTGTCGAAGGTACATGAGGCCCTTCTTCTGGATAACGTACGTCTTCGTTCGCCTCTCGTGCGTAGAACTCGTAACGCTGGCTTGCATGATACCCTTTGCGCTCTCAACAATAACTCGGTTCTTGTTTAGCTGCTCCTGAACCAAAATGACCTTCTCTTGCCCTCGGGTGATAAAGTAGCCTCCTGGGTCTAGTGGACACTCTTCCATGACTGCCATTTCGCGATCGCTCTTTCCTGCAAGCACGCACTTGTTGCTCTTCAACATGATAGGCATGCGCCCAATCTTGATGCCAGTCCGCTTGACCTTCGCATTGCCGCGCGTGTATATAATGTCCACCACAATCGGCGCAGCATATGTCATGTCGCGCAATCGACACTCGTTGGGCGTAATGGTACTGCGGTGATGTTCGATGTCGTCTTCTTCCTGCCGGTTCGGTGAAAGGACGTGGATGTCCGTGTACTCGAGGAGGAACTTGGGGTCGAAATCGCTGCGGACGAACCGGTTGGCCTTGATGATTTTCTTGAGTTCCACATCGACAAAGTGATTGTACGAGTCGACATGCTGCTTGACGAGGCCCTTGGTCTTCAGGAATGCTGGGAGGAGGTTCCATTTGTCGCGCGCAGTATTGATCGGGTCGGTCAAACTCTTTCCATAGTAGAATGGCTCGAGGAGGGCGGCGAACTCGTCTTTCGCATGAGTAAGCGGCGCTCGTCGCTTTCGTGTCTGCTCTGCCGATGTTGAAGCGCCTGGATTGAGGTCTGTCGCGTTGTCGCCTGCTGCAGTCTGAGGTTTGGCGCCGACAGCATCTACGTCCATGTCTCCGCCGTCTACTTTCGCCTTCGCGGCCCCGCGCGGGGCAGCCTTGGGCTTCGCAACTTCCTACCCTCCTATTAGTCTTTGGCCGCCATGTCAGTGTAAAGCTCCATACCTTCTTGCCCACCATTTTGTGCGGAGTAAGGCAGTCGGCGGAAGTTGAGGCGGCGAGTGAGTTGATTAGTTAGACCAGCTGCAGCAACAATTTGGCGTGCGGCGAGTCAGAACTGCCCAGTGGAGAATTAATCCTAGCCAATCGGTAATCCGCAGTAGACTCAGCTTTCTGCGCCGGGTGAGTGACCATGACAGAACTACGCACTGACAGTACGAATGAAGAAGCCCGTTCTTTTCAAGTTGAACCCGGTAAATTGTATGCTACAGGAACTGATTGCATTTTCAACCAACACAGGTCTAGTGTTAGTTCCAGCGGATGCATTTGGTGGGGTACGTTATAGTTGCAACTTCAGATAGAGAGTACATGTTCGATGATCAAGACTTGATTGCTACCGACATGTTCCACTCAACGCCCGCTATGGACCCCCAGCAAGTCACTTCCAAGTTTCAAATGCACCTCAGATTGAAAACAACCATCTGTAGATCCCAAGATCGATCCTGCACTAAGCCGTCAGTTGGCCTAGAGGCTACCATTTATATTCCCCAACATCATAAACCAGCAGGCGCCGCCCCTCCTAGAAGGCGTCACTAACGTCGGCCTCTCCATTTATGCTTCGTAATGAACCCTCTGCAAGGTCAACCCTCAGCTGAGCTGTTTCAGCCTCGCGCTCAAGATTGTCCCATTCCCGGAGTTTCTGCCTCTTCGCATCTTCTTTCTTGTCGATCATGTCCCTCAACTTCTGTGCCTCTGCCTCAAGCTTCAAGATCTTGCTCTTGTCGTACAGCTCGGGTGCTTTCTGGCCACCAGGAATTTCCTTGGGGAGGTCGGAGAGATGGTCCCGGAACCGCATCGTACGGGGGTAGGTTGTAGCAGTTGAGTTGTTGGATCCACGAAACGAGGGCGCAAAGGGCGCTGCTCCACTAGGGCCACTGCTAGAACCGCGTGGGCCGGATGGCGCACCACCATAGTAGCCTCCTCCTCGCGGTCCTGCACCCCAAGATCCTCGTCGTGAGGATGGACCAGAGAAGTCTCCTCGCCCTTCGTATCCTCCGAACCCGCCGCGGCCACCACCACGCGGTCGTGTCGGTGCTGCTAGCACAGGATTGTTTCCTCGGGGGAACGCGGGGGGTTGTGCTGCCAAGTTTGACGGGCCAACGGGAGGGGATATCGCAGGGGAGGGGTAGCTCCGGCTGGAAGGCCCCGTTGGCGGAGCTCTGGCGAAATTACTGTCACCATTGCGGTACGAAGATGAAGATGGTCCAGTAGGAGGCGCAAAGTCTCTGTCCCCACGCGGTCCTGTTGGAGGGCTCTCCCTACGACGTGGAGGCGACCGCTCCCGCTCCCGCTCCCGCTCCCGACTATAGTCTCGTCCTCTATCGGGGAGGCGCTCACGGAACGGCGATCGTGGTGCCGACGCGGGCTCTCGGGTTGGCCGGTCCTCTACAAGCGCGGCCCGGCTAGGGTGGATAGGTGGTGGCGAAGAGCGGCGGGACGTTGTTGCAGAATCCCTACCCGATGCATCGTTTGGAGCGTATGTCGGTCGCGCTGGCGAAGGAGACCTACGACTTCTCCAGGTATCAGCAGTGTAAGGATCAGGGCGTTCACGTCTTGGAGAGGGTGAGCGGCGTCGGTAGTCGCGTGTGTCACGAGTGTCGCGGGCAGGGGAGTATCGGCGCGGAGGGCTTAACATCAGTTAGCAAGTGACATGTCATCGCGAGAGATTCAAAACATGCCTGTGTACTCGAGAGCGCGGCTCTTCATACCGGCTAGAACGAACAGGCGAGCGCACGCCGCGGCTCCTAGCTGGAGAGACCTCGCGCTCTCTAGGCAGCGGAGACCTTTCGCGTGGGCGCGGAGAGCGAGTGTATGAGTCGTACTGATCGCGATCCCGTCGTGGTGGCGGTGACCTTGCCCTGTAGTCATCCCGTCTAGGTTCGTCTCGTCGCGGTGAGAATGCTCGGCGAGGTGGTGATCGAGGACGTGCCCTCCAGTTGTCGTCGCGTCGTGGGCTTCGGGATCTTCTCCGGAAAGCTGGCGACCGACTCCGTGGACGCGACGAGCGGCCACCGGGAACATATGTATCAGCCGAAGCTATACCGCGACGAATGGGTGAGGCGTGGCGAGGAGGCGAACCGCGGCGAGGGAGAGGTGAGCGGGCTCGATAACTGTCTCCGCGTGGAGAGCGTGGGCGTGGGCCGGGGGAACGAGGACGGTATGTGTTCGAGTACCTGTCGTCTCTAGCCGAGTGTTAGTTGTTGCATCCATAGTAAATCCCGCGTGTCTAGCGACATCTTTTGCTCATCGGAGCCTAGGCGACAGTTGGGTTCGAGTTGACAAACCTTCGGTCTCCCCGGTCTCTGTCTCGTTCACGATCCCTGTCCATCTCTGCGACGAAGGCGATGTGCTTGGCCTGTCGCAGGTAAATAATACTAAGTGATGCGCTGGTAGTGATTAGTCTGGGTTGACAGCTAGCAGCTACGATTGCTGAATGGTGGTAGCTGCTCGTGTGTTAGGTCGCAAAAAGTGCAAGTTCGCAGCCAAGCCCTGCGACTGGACGCGTTCATTCGTCACGTGTCGGAAGCGTGCGAGCTTTGGCCGTTGGTCATTTTTCCTTGTGCAAACAACCGAACGATGTAAACCATCCTCAACCTGCTTGCCGGGCATACAATCGAAGACGAGGGTAGCGGAAATGGATGCGCGGTAGATCCAGCGTTTCGTAGGTGAGTGGCACTTTAAACAGCATCTGACATCTTCTTCCCAGCATCGCTTCATCGTCTTTCCAGGGCTATCGGTCTCCAAGTCCATTTCCGGCTCCTCAGCACAGACGATATCTTTGCGTGTCTATCTTTCAAACCTGATGACGCCAACCCAAACTCACGTTTTCGGCTGATGTCTTTCACATCCCTTGCTTTGCATGTGGCATGCTCGTAGTCAGCATGCAGTTCTTCCATCAGTCTTGTCCTTGAAATAGAGAAATTCTTCATCTTGATTATGTTCAACTGCGGTCAACCTTGAGTGCCGCATATAACGCCGTGTCCCAATGCTGGATATGCCGAAGCCCTACTGACCCTTGACATCCGTGACGCCGGCTCGCTCATAGAGCTCTTGAGAATGCAATCCGTAATCTTTTGTACAAAACACATGTCCTCTACGGACTCTTGACCAACAGACCTAGCGCCTGGTCTTTCGCTCATCCTCCCTCTTCGTACGCTTCCTGCTCTCCTGGTTGATCATGTCCGCCAAGTCATCTTGATCGATACTCTGCCACTGCCCTTGCGCTTCAGCTCTTTGCCTCGACTCATACTCTTTCTTCAATGCGTCCTTGTCAAGCTTATCACTATCTGCCAACTGGTCAACATCGACAGAGACGTCAATGTCCCCAGCCTTGCGTTTCCTCTGTGCGTGCCCAAGCGCATCTCGCCTAGCTGCGTCCAGATCATAGGCGTGCTCGCCACCAAAGAAACCAGTCGCCGAAATGTTCTTCTCGGGAAGCACTGTACCTGCGCTGCGTGGTACACCTGGCTCTTCCGTCTCGATTCCTTTCCGCTGCTTTCGGAGCTGGAACTCTCCGCCAATACTCTCTGCCCCTCCAATCTCTGATGGCATGGCAGATGCTGTTGTCATAGATGTCTGAATACCAGTCGCATCCTCGTCGTCGCCCTCCTCGTCCTCATCATCTTCCTCTTCCTCTTCGTCGCTTTCCTCATCTTCGCTCTCACCCTCGGCTCGTAGTGCTCCCCAGATACCACGCTCTACAGGCTCGCCAACGTGTGTAGGCTGCTGCTGCTCTTCCAAAATGGCTGTTCCGTACAGATCGCCTCCGAATTGTGGCTTGCCAGCATCGTCTATAGGAGGCTTACCCCACTGGCCAGGCTGGAAACCCCAGGAAGAACCGGGAGGAATTGGTGCATTTACACCAGGGACGCGCATGTTAGGGTAGGATGGTGGAGGGCCGAAGCGCTGCATGTTGATGAGCCAAGGGGGCGGATGGCCTGGCGCCATTCCGAGCGCCTCCCGGAGCTCCTCGCTCAGCTCGCCAGGCTTGAGGTTGACGAGGTTGGTCTCGAATTCCTTGCCCTCATAATAGACCTCGCCGTAGCGTGTCAACTCTGGCTTCGTCTGTCGCCTGAAGAATGCATCATATAGTTTCGCGTAGTCGATATCGAGCTTGCCGAGCTTTCCTTGTACGCGCTCTCGTTGTTTTTGCCTCATCGTCATGTCTGCTTGCTTTTCCAACACCGCATCTCGCATCTCTGCAATACCCGTCTCCTGGATGAACTTGGGTAGGGCGAACGGAGGCTTCTCGATACCGCGCTTCGATGAGAGGTACTCGCGTTTGAGCGACCAGTGGGTCGGGACAGGTATGACGTTCTTCGCTCCCTTGATCGAGATTAGCAACTGCGGATTTGAGGATGACACATCCGTCCACTCGACCAACTCAGGCCTAGGGACCAAGGACTTCAGTTGCGCGACCGACAACTTGTTCATCTGCTTCCTCTGCTTCTTGGAAAGCTTGGGCTTGCCATCGTCTTCTTCTTCGTCGGGAATGTCGTCGTCGGAAAGATAGATTTCTGGCTTCTCCTCGTCCTTGGTCGCCGCTTCCTCCTCTGTTGGCTCCCTGAACTTTTCGAACACATTCTTGTATTCCTCAAACACTGGATCGTCAAGGTCGTACTGGTTCGCAATGTCGTCGACAGTAAGAAGATTCGCGGGCTTGACCGCCTGTGCTTCGTTATTGGTGTCGCTTTGTGGTGCGGGAGATTCGCTCTCACGCGCAGAGTCGCCGGCTTCCGACGGTGTCTCCTGTGGGCTTATCAGTGTACGGCCTTGCGATACGCGATGCGATCTATGTCTTTTACTTACAGAGCGCTGTTGCTTCTTCTTTGCCCGACGATAGGCGTTCTTATTCGTCTGCTTCTTGCCCTTCGCGGTTGCGCCTGACATGGCGGCGGTGACTGCGCAACGCGACGCTGAAACTTTTGGTATATATGGTAGTATACGCGATCCTGTTCGTGCAGATCAATCGCGCGATGGAGGTGGGTGCAGAGGGTGGATGCGCGGTTGGTGGAGGGTCTAGGTTGAAGTTGCGAAGCTCGCTCGGAAAGATTGAGCGTCTGTCTTGGCGCCCCCAGTGTTCACCTTGATTGAGCGCGGACTATTGCAGTCAAAAATTCCCCA
This sequence comes from Alternaria sp. 'sect. Undifilum', assembly GCA_024321975.1. Lineage (NCBI taxonomy): Eukaryota > Fungi > Ascomycota > Dothideomycetes > Pleosporales > Pleosporaceae > Alternaria > Alternaria sp. 'sect. Undifilum'. Next base: position 2,356,292 of record JAJJZI010000003.1, read on the forward strand.
CACCAAACCCCCGGAAGTGGCCTCTGAGATCATCAAACAAACCTCCAAGGTACTGATGGTTGCAATAAGCAGAGTCATATTCTCTTAGTCTGTGAGCCTGAAGTCTCATATCTCATTGACCTATTGGATTCTTCATACAGATGCTACACTACGACCAATCGCCATCCTTGAAGATGTGGTTCCAGAATCCACGGAAATGCTTCTTCTGTCCGATCTCCTTGATGTCCTTAATCTCCCTAGGTGTCAACTTGAACGTAGTTGCCCTTAGGTAATCACTCAGCCTCTGCTCCTTCCCACTTGTCGTGATTGGCACAATGTCCTGATCCATGCACCACCTGAGGTAGATCTCATTCTCGCTCACAGCATACTTCTTCGTAAGCTTCTCCACGTAGTCATCCAGAGGACCAGGCTTAGCCTTGGTAGCAGGGGTCAAAGGCGCGTATGCGGTTGTGGCAATACCGTTCTGCTTATGAAATTCGATGAGTTCCGGCCTTTGCAGATAAGGGTGAAACTCGATCTCGTTACACACGGGTTTGACTTTGGCCGTCTTGAGCATGGCCGCGAGATGATTGGGAAGGTAGTTGGAGACGCCGATGGACTTTGCGAGACCCGAGGCCTGTACGGCTTCCATGTCTGCCCATGCTTTCTGGAGATCTTCGTCCGAGCCTGCAAACCAGGGTTGATGGATGAGATACCTATTCTTGTCAGCATTGATACCATTGATGGTCATTTGAGAAGCCTTACAGATCAACATAATCTAGTTGTAACTTCTCCAAGCTCGTCTTGATAGCTCCCGCGATGTTTTTGATGTTGTCGTTGTTCACCTTGGTGGTAACGTATAACTTCTCACGGGGAACACCACTCTCCTTGATAGCCGTACCAAGTTCGGTCTCAGTTTTGTAGACTTAACATGATCAGCGAAGCTCTCAAACCCTAGAAAATCTTGTTCATTACCCTCCGCACCATCAAGATGAGTGTATCCCAGCTTAGTCGCGGTCTTGACAGCATCAATGATAGCCTGATCAATCTTGCTTTCCTCTCCATTCTTGAACCAAGCTGTACCGGTGCCATAGCCTAGCATTGGCATCGAGGTTCCATCGTTGAGCTTCAACTTGGGGATGGTAATGTCTAGATTGGCCATTGTTGCGAACGCCTGTATCGGTGGTAGGAAGGGTAGTCTGAAGTAGTGGAACGAAATGTGACTTAAGTTGAGCTGACACCGTATTGAAGTTGTCGATGCCAAAGGTGGGGTTACCGTGTCCTTGCGCGTTTTGCGCATGGTCGAGTTTTGCGCACCCCATCAAAACAACACTACCTTTTCAACACCTGATAACTCCACCAATATAGATCTGATCCAGGAAGCAATTAACGAAATTAATTCGCGCGCACTAGGCGCATCTTTCTTATGTACAAAGTTTGCAGAAAAGTATAGTGTAGTACGCTTAACCTTGACGCGAAGGCACCAAGGGCAAAACCAACCACACCAATTCGCCCACTAACTCCTTTACCCACACTAAGAAACTAAGCTCTTACAGTATATTACTACGCTTACTAAACAACGTACACTACCTACACAAGTCATAATACGCAACTTTGCCTTATTTTTAGCTAGCAAAGAGGTTTTAGAAAGCTAGGTTACTTGCTTTATTAATAGGAATCCTACCTATCTTATTTTACGCTAGCAGGTAGGAATAGATTGCAATTGCTACAAAGCTAATTTAGAGGCTAAATATTTATTTTTTAAGGTGTCAAGGGTGGTGGTTGTTGTTGTAGTCAAAATAGGGTTCTAAAAAAGTGAAAAGCAGCTGCCCTCTACTAATCAATCGCAAAAGTTTAAAAAAAAAGATTATGTGTAGTTAACGAGATTCGAACAGTAGGTAGATAAGTTCTAGAAGGAAAGCTTAGACTACTAAGCAATAATTAGGGTCAAAAAATTTGCTAAGGTACTAAAAAATAACACTAGTTAAAACGTGTCTAACAGCGATTGCTAGCTTATAGCTAATAATAAGATTACAGTAAGATTGCAATAGGATTGCAATATAATATAATAGAGGAAGGAAAGGACATGTATGTACTGTAGCAGGAGCCTGTAATACTTTATAAAGCTAAAGCTACTGCTTCTTACTTACTACTTCTTACCTTTTAAACAGCACTACATATAAACAATTTGTATATAATACGCTGTAATAGCGTGTAACTTTTATAATAAGTATCTCCTTAACCTTAACTCTTATCTAAAGACAAGAAGCTTTCTTATTTTATACTTAGCCCCTAAACTAGTCTAGCTTAAGCTAATTATATAGACACCTAAGTTTATTAAGTATCTACAAACTTAGCCTCTTTAAGACTTTATAATTATACTTTTTATAAACAACTCTAGAATCCGCAATATCTCTATATATAAAAAGAATATTAAGCTTTAACTTAGCTAGTTGTAGAAAGAATATAAGATCTATAGAGTGTTTACTAATACTAGTAAAGTACTTAAAATACTCTACTTTAGTATCCTTCTCTTCTTGTTAATTGTGTATAGGCTAAGTAAAGAAACTATTAACTATTTAGGCTAGCTATTGTATAACGTTAAAATAGCGATAGAGAAGAAAGAGGCAAGAAAGGAGGAGTAGGCGTTCTATCGTTATATGTATAGGTTAGAAAGCAAGGTAATAATAGTGCTACTTCTTTAATTTGTCTAAGAGTACCTAGAAGTAAAGCTTTAATATAAGTAGGCGGCATAGGCAGAATAAGGCGCGTTAAGTTAAAAGGCAATTCGCGTCTTTATCTTACTTTTCTTTGTTTCTGTTTAAACATGCTAGAGCGATATATTAATTACGTGCTAGTAATGCTAAATAAGGGGGCGTGAGCCTAGATACCTGTTGTTAGCAATAAATCTTTTTTTTTACTAAAAAGGTGTCTACAAAATGTGTGGTCACATCAAAAGGTTGTCTTAAAAGGCCGAAGCCAGAGGCTAAATATAGCTTTTACTTTAAGCTCCTACATAAGAAAATAAAAAAATACAATATAAAGCTTTTTTAAATCTTTAATATAAATAAAAAAGGCTTTATAATTAAAGTAACTAGAAAGTTAAAAAAAAGTGTTTAACAAGAGGATATAGAATTAAAAAGAGGTAACAGCTGCAACTTAAGACTGTTCCAAAGAGTAAGTAACTGTCTTAGCCTGCGTTTGTTTAGACAGTACAGCTTTATTATTAGCTTATATTTTTTAGTTAGCTGTTAGAGCTCTAAAATTAAGCTAGGTAAAAAATATTAATAATAAAAAGTACTTAGTATTTGTTAGCTTATCTCTTTCTAGCTAGACAAACAGTAATATAGGTCTAGTCTAGCTTAAGGAGGTTTTTAAGAGAGAGACTAGACAGAAAGCTTATTTAAGATACTAATTACTCTTCTTTAATAGCTATAAATCTTACTTAACTATAGATTTTTTTAATTACTGTAAAACTACAAAATCTTATTAGCTATATTTTCTTTTTATTTAACTTATATGCTTTATCTGCTTAATGTTAAATTATTTAAGCTTCTCTTGACTGCTTACTTAACTAAGCTTTTATTTTACCTTTATGAAAGCTAAGAGCTTCTTGTTACGACCTAGAGCTAGAACACTAGCTACTGCGCCGCAACAGCACTATGCACAGCTAAGAGAAGGAAGGACCCCGCAGCCTGTAGGCTAAGGAAAGCCACGTGACTAATTACTACGCTAAGGACTATTGCTAGGAGCGATTACGACTATTACTAACTATTGCTAGAAGCAATTACGACTATTAAGGCTATTGCCTAGTATATAGCTTAGGCACTAAACCCTTATAGCTTAGTGTGTTTGTCAGGATCTGGCGACCTTCTAGGCCAGGTCGGATCAGTGCAGAATGGCTGAGGTTAGACTCGACTATGTTAGGTCCAAATAGGTTATATGACCCTAGATTACCCTAGTATAAGTAGAGATACGATATTATAGTCAAGACAGTATTAATTCGTCTCTCCTCTACAGGCAATATACTATTATCCTCCTATCTTTAGCATCCTGTATCTATACTTAGTATTAAGCCTTATATTTAAATTAATCTTTTTTAGATACGCTTGTGCTATACAATAAGTGCTTAATCTACCTGTGTAGACAGCCGCGCCTGTACCCTCGCTAACAATAGGGAAGGATTATCTAACCTAAGAACCTAAGGGACAAGATTATTAAAACTAGCACTTATTCTTAAAGAAGAATAAGAACAGGCACCTATTAACTAGGAAATAAACAAAGATAAAGAAAGTAATACATCTTAATCTTAAATTGCGCTACAACGCCTATACACCCCTAGTAAAGGCTAAAATAGCCTAGAAGAGGCTACTCTAGACTAAGAGCTAGCATAATTGCGCGTATAAAAAGAGGAACAACTAAAACAACGCAAGTTAGCTAAGCTTAAGAAAATATATAATAAAGTAACTTTGGGAGACTTAAGCGCACTTAATAAGGATCTAAAAACTACAGCCTTAAGCAAACAAACTAACTTAATATTATTATCTAGGTTTCTATGTCTAAAGCTACTATATATATTCTTAAAGACTAACTGTGCATAATATAATTAATAAGAAAAAGATTATAAGTTATACTTTCTTTGCGTACTATAAAGTTTTATATTAAAGACTTAAAAAATTAACTTTAGAATAATGTATATCTTAAAGTTATTAAAAACGCTATAGCACGCGTATTAAACTATAGAAAAATAGAAGTTATCCTCTTAAATACTAAATTAGGTAGACTTAAAGGAAGTAATATTAAACTTCTTAAAATTACCTTAAGAACGTAAGTAATAAGCTTATAACTGCTTAAAACAAGCTTATTAACTCCTAAATTAGAATTCTACAGACTTATTAGACTACATAAGACTATTTTAGGAAAAATTATGCTTAGATTTTATACTTAATGTCTAAGTCCTAGAATATACTACAGCATTACGTAAAAATATCAAAAAAAGTCTCTTCTTATTCTTAGTAAACTAATAAGTAATACTGCTATAAGTAGAGGAACACGTAAACCTTATTTACTAGTAAAAAACCTAAAGAGTAGAGCTTAAACTGTAATACTTTAAAAAGGAGAAAGCAAGAGCACTATAAGACTAAGAAAAGTTAAAGAATAAGAAAAAGACTCTAAAAAACACAAAGCGTGTAAGAATAGGCTATAATAGCCTAAAGCAGGGTAAACTAGGTAAGAAAAGCGCTAAAGGACGTACTCTATAGTATTATAAGTGTAGGGAACTTAGATATTACAAGTCTAACTACTATAAGCTAGGTAAGCTAAAGAAGATAGTAGACAGCGCTACTATACTTAAGTTAGGAAAAGACTAGGAGTAGAGGAACTTAAGTCCTACTTTGCTACCTACATTGCTCTCTATTAAGAGAATAAGGACTTAGGCACGCTATATAAGGCAATCTTACTTAATCTAGTATATCTTTTAACTGTAAAGTGTATAGTTAAGGTATTAAAGCTTATAAAAGCTATAGTAGATAGAGGCTTATAACTAAACTTTATGTCTGCTATATTAGTAAAGGAGCAAGACTTGCCTATTAATCCTTTACTTAGCCTATTAGTAGAAGAGGTAAATAGAGGCAAGCTTACTATCTATAGTACAACTAAGGTAGATATAACTATTATAGATTTATAAGAACGCGTTAAAACGCAGTATATTCTATTTATAGTATAAGACTTAAAGAAGTACTTAATTTACTTTAAGTTACTATAGATTAACTCTTACAACCTAAAAATAAGCTATATAATAAAATGTATACTTTTTTAAAGTAAAAAGTCCTAAAATTTAGGTAGCTTTTAAAAAGTAGGTGTAGAAGACGCTAAAACCTTTAAAAGGAGTATGCGTAACTTAATAGTAGACGTGTATACGTGTATTGTAAGTTCTATAGGCTAGAATAGCTAAGAATTAGCTAAAATAGGCTAACTTCCTCTATAATACGCTTAATACGCAGATGTATATTTAAAGAAAGACTTTACAGTCCTAGCAGAGTATAAACTGCAGGATCTAGCAATTAACTTGCTACTTAGTACAAATCTACTATATATACTATTATACAACTTGTTAAAGACAGAGTTAGAGCTATTAAGGAAGTATCTTACAGAGTATATAGCAAGGGGATAAATAAGAAGATCTAAGTCCTTAGCAGGCGCACTAATACTCTTTATAAAGAAGAAAGACAGTACAATAAGGTTATATGTAGATTATTATAGTCTAAATAAGATTATAGTAAAAAACAGGCACTCTCTCCTGCTTATTATAGAGTTGTTAGATAGACTAGCGCAAGCTAAGTACTATACTAAGCTTAATATAAGAGAAGCGTACTATAAAGTGCGTATTTAGGAAGGAAAAAAAATAGCCTTCTATATAAGATATAGCTACTTTAAGTATACTATTATGCCTTTTAGTTTAACAAACGTTTTTACGCAGTTTTAAGCTTATATAAACTAAATACTAGTTAGCTTAGCTAATATATCCTGTATTATCTACTTAGACAATATCCTAATATTCTCTAAGATAAAAGAAGAATATAAAACTTATATTAAGGAGGTACTCTAAAGATTGCGCAAAGCTAAGCTATATGTAAAGCTTAGTAAGTGTAAATAGTACACTTAGCGTATAGAATACCTTAGATATATAGTTACACTAAATAGTGTTAAAATTAACAAGGATAGAATTAGGACAATCTAGAATTAGCTTATCCTACGTATAGTACAGGATATTAGGATATTTATTAGCTTTATAAACTACTACAGGAGATTTATTACTAAATTGTCTAAGTTAGCTCTACTCTTAACTATATTAACCTAGAAAAGCCTAGGCTTAGCTAGAAAAGGCTACGCTATAAAAAGAGAAGAAAGTTAAACTCTAGATATTAGGGAAGAGGTAAAAAGGGTATTCTAATAACTTAAAGACTCTTTTCTAAATATACTTATACTAGCGCATTTTAAGAGGGATAGAAAGACAAAAGTAGAAGTAGATGCCTTTAGTAGTGCAATATTAAGTATCCTAAGCTAATATGTCCTAGAATTACTTACTATAAGGTAATAGAGGCTAGTTAACTTCTATTTACGCAAGCTAATTACAGCTAAATATAACTATAATATTTATAACTAAAAACTTTTTATAATAGTTAAGAGTTTAAAACACTAGCGCTACTACCTAAAGAGTATCTATTTTAAGATCTTAATAGACTATTAGAACCTTAAATAGTTTATAGAAACTAAAATTTTTAACTACTGCTAAGTATAGTTATACCTAGTGCTAACACGCTATAATTTTGTCTTAATTTACCGCCTTGGAAGTACTAATCTAGTAGACAGCCTATCCTGCTATTCTAACTATATAGCTAAGTTACAAAAACTAGTATAAAAGTATTATAAGGCTTTTGTATAGCTAATAAGAGATATTTCAAGTAATAAGGGCACACAAAGCTTACTTATTATAGTAATTTTTACTTAGTTAAGTAAATAGATAAAGCAGTAATCTACCTTAAAAAAAGTACTAAAGGAGTTTAAGTAAGTAAAAAAGACTACGCTTAAGAATTTAGAATCTTTAGAAGACTGTAATATTATTAACAAGGACACAAAAGCTACGTTAGACGAATTAGACATAGATATAGACTAGAATAACCTATCTTAGCCTAAAATAGGCTTATTGCGTCTAAGAGAGCTTACTGATACTTAAAGCAAGGCACAAGCACTAAAAGAATACTATAATAACTTACTTATAGGTTACTTTAGCACTAGAAGGGTACTAGAAAAACTATAATAGTAATATATCTAAAAGAGTATTTATTTTTTAAGGTATCAAAGGTGGTGGTTATTGTTGTAGTCAAAATGGGTTTTCCAAAAAAGTGAAAAGCAGCTGCCCTCTACTAATTAGTCGCAAAAGTCAAAAAAAGATTGTGTGTAGTCGACGAAATTCGAACGGTGAGTGGATAAGGTCCACGCGCTAAGCGCTCGGAGCAGAAAAGCTCAGACCACCGAGCGAAATCAGGGTCAAAAAATTTGCTAAAGGTACCAAAAAACGACACCAATTGAAACGTGTTCAACGGCGATTGCCAGCCTATGGCTGGCAACAAGATTGCGATGGAGGTGGAGGAGGTGGAGGTGGAGGAGGGTAAGGACACGTACGTATCTAAAAGAGTATAAAGAAAGACGTAATAGAGTATTGTTATAACTATTTTACTTATAGAAAGTTAACTCCTGCTTGTTATAGACCTTATAGCCCCCTTAAACCTCTACCCCCGCTAGATAGGCTGTAAGAGAACGTAACAATAGATTTTATTATAAAATTGCCTCCTAGTAGGATACAGAGTTAAGTATACAACTTAATACTTATTATAGTGTACTAGTTAACTAAAATAGCCTATTATATCCTAGCAAGGGCTAATTAGGACAGCACTAACCTAGCTTAGGCTTAGATACGTGAAGTAATTAGACTACATAGCGTACTAAGACAGGTAATTTTAGACAGAGGCCCGCTAATAAATACAAAACATTAGGACACTTTTTCATACTATATAAACTCTAGAAGGGTTTTTACGTCTACTTTCTATTTACAAGTAGACAAATAGATAAAAAGGTAAAACTAAATACTTAAATAATACTTTTAGTGCTACTACACCTTAGAATAAAATAATTAGGCCTTATAAATCTCTATTAGTAAATTCGCGTATAATAACAGTATATATGTAACTACTAGAACTACTCCCTTTTAATTATACTATAGGATAGACCTAATTAGCGCAGAATAGCTTAGTATAGCCTTAGGCAACAAAGAAAGCCCTATAGGACTATAAACTACTTCTAGAGTGCTAAGCCTACAAAGCAAATATAAATAGAAGATTATTATAGCTAATGCCTACTAGAAGGTATATGTAGACAAGAAGAGGTTACTTATTATACTTAAAGTAGGAGACTAGGTCTTAGTATTAAATTATTATATATAATTAATAAGGCTAAAGAAGAAGATAAACTAGAAGTTTATAGGACCTAGATATATTATAGCCTAGATTAGCTTATCTGCGTTTAAAGTAGACATGCTAGAGCTAAAGAATATCTACTTAGTCTTCTACGCCTTACTATTAGAGCTATATAACTTAATAAGGAAAATACTATACCTAGAGAGGCAGAACGTAGACACCTTAAGAGAATAAAGTAATAATATATACAAAGTAGATTGTATACTAAAAAGAAAGAAGAATAAGGCTAATTAGTAGGAATACTTAGTCTCTTAAAAAGGTTATCCTAAGGAGAAGAACTCTTAGAAACTTAGTCCTAACCTAAGCGCAGAAGCGCTTAAGAAATTTTAGAATAATAACTACATATTTCTTTATTGCTAAACTAAGAAAGTAAAACTAAAGAAAGGTTAAGGACAACCTCTTAAGAAAAAAAGGAATAACTTTAAGTAAATTAAGAGAGGATAACTAAAGTATACCTTTACTTATTTTTTCTTTTTACAAAAGGTTTTTTAGTTAAGTGTTTAATAGTACTTTAGCCTAAGACTATAAGGACTACCTTTATGTACCTAATTTCTACCTATATTAGCTTGTAATAGCCTAGTATGGCACACTGCAGCATACTAAGGCTAATAAGACAATAAGACTAAGAAATAACTAAAGCTAAATAGCCTAATTTATAGGAGAAAAGTTATACTAGCAAGAAATTACTAAGTCTAAAAAGAACTATGTTATTATTTAACCTATGTAGATTAGGGTATCTACTAAAACGCCTTAGACTAGGCTATTATAGCCTAGTCTAACCTATAATGCCTTATTAGGAGCAAGCACCTTCTATATACATCCTATATATATATATTAAAGGTCTTAGGGACCTGTTGTAGCCTAAAATAGCCTATTATGGCCTATATTAACCTATTTAAAGTCTATCTATTCTATCCTTAGCCTCCTAAATTTAGGTCTTAACCCTCTTAATAGACCTAGTTAAGCTACCCTTAGTGTTGCCCTTAGCGCTTGTATATTAGGACTCTAAAGCTAATAACTCTGCATTTATATAATATACTTCTTGCTTAAGTAAAAAATAGCTACTCTTAGTAATCTTACGCTATACTAAGTTAGAACAACCTATTATAGCTAATAATAGGGTATACATACCTTCTTAGGAGTACTAGAGATTAGCTCCTCTATCTCTGCTACTCTAAGAACTTATTAGCCTTAGCTTTAGCCTTAATAGTATAGTTATTGTAGGAATAAAAGTTAGGACATAGATTACTGTTAAGATCTTAATTAAAGTAAATAGCACTATTATAAAGGAAAAGCTTCTCTGCCTAAGGCTTGTATTAGCTGAAGGGGGTTAGCAAAGGTAATAATAAGGTATAATAGGCTACTATAGCTTATAAAAGCTTACTTACTTTATAATTTTCTTATTTAAGGCCTAAGCCTGCGTAATTAGCTTAGCCTTAACTAGCTTAAGGTTAGTTGTAGTAAGAAAGACTTTCTAGCAAAGGTAGTAAGGCTCTCGCGCCTCTCCCTCCTGTAGTTAGGCGTCTAAGTTATAGTAAGGATTCTTAACGTTCTCCTTACACTTACTAGTATTAATCTGCCTAACTAGGATACTAATCTTACAGGAGAGCTGTATCTTAGCAGCAAGAGGCTATATTATATTAGCATAGGCTATAATACTCTATAATAACTAATAGTAGCCTATTAACGTACTATACAACACTCTTAACCTAGGTACTAGTAATAAAGACACTTTATATACTAGATTTTCTTACTAGAGTTATCTTTATGCGTCTAGGTCTTAAAAAGCTTTACAGTATTGTTGTTAACTATAAGAAATATATAACTAACCTTATTAAATATGTAAACGCCTTTACTAGCAAGGAAGTTAACATAGTAACTATAATAATGTGTAAAGGTATAACCCTTATTAATATAAAGGTTACTAACTACAGTAGCGTTTATCTTAGAAGCAGTAACTATTGTATAGGCAAGTATAGGCTATTCTATTCTATAGTACCCTATAGTAGGCTGTAGTAGGGCTAAAATAGGCAGAAACAGCAGAATTTGTTAAAGAAGAGCTAATTTAATAGGTTGCAAGAAGCTACTAAGCTATAATTAGCCTTACTAACTTTATCCTAGCCTATTGTAGCCTATAATAGCATATAATAGCCTTTTACTAGGACTAATTAGATTTTTAAGATTTAGGGTAACTTACTAGTTATTATTAAGTAGAGTGTAGGAGAAAGAGTAGGAAAACCTAGGAGAAGCCTATACAACCCTACTAAGACGCTAGCAAGCCTCCTAGAAGCTTCTAGCGCACAGACACTTAAGGTAAAGATAAAATATAATATAAGGTCCTTAGAAATTGTATAATTACACTCTAAGAGGAATTTCCCTCCTACTTAACAATAAAGCACTAACTACAGTATTATAGCTTAGACTAGGCTATTTTACCCTAGTCTTACTAACCCAGGAGGATTAGTCCTAAGAAGGGGGATAATGTTAGGATCTGGCAACCTTCTAGGCCAGGTCAGATTAGTGCAGAATGGCTGAGGTTAGACTTAACTATGTTAGGTCTAAATAGGTCATATGACCCTAGATTACCCTAGTATAAGTAGAGATACGATATCGTAGTCAAGACGGTATCAATTCGTCTCTCCTCTACAGGCAATATACTATTATCCTCCCATCTCTAGCATCTTGTATCCATACTTTGTATTAAGCCTTACAGTGTTTAACTTATATGTTAATTTAAGAATTATTACTTAATTCTTAAACCCTATATTATTACATCGTTTTACTAAACGAGCTAACACACCCTTGAACTATTATATTAATCTACTAATTATGCTAGTACACTAACTGTCTATTGTACTTACTTATTCCCAAAAACTAACTCTAGATTATCTTTAGACAATATTCACACTTTAAACACCTTTAAAATAAGTAATACTGCTATAGACACCTCTGCTAAATCCTACACTAGAGGAACTACAAGCTGTGCTAATAAACCTAATATTTATTATAGTAATTGTAGCAAGCTTAAGGCTTAGCTTCTTTAAGTTAATAAATACTTTTGTCTTAAAGAAGACAGGATTAAGGACAACAATAAGGTTGTCCTAGCTACTATATACCTCTAAAAAGATGCAAAAAAGTAGGCTAACCTAATCCTCTAACGTTATATAGACAACACTATTATAAACGCTAACTTTACTGTCTTAGTTAAAGACTAGGACGCCTTTAAGGTTAAGATGCAAGAAATCTTCTTATCGTTTAAAGAATTTGTAGTCGTAAAGCAGAAAATTGAAATACTATAATAAACTAAACCTACTGCTGGCTATATAACTAAATTTTAGCAGTACAAAATAGTTATTAAATAGAACAACAACACTTTAATGCAGATGTACTAACAAGGTCTTAAACCTACTATACACAAGAAACTTATAAGAAGTAAATCTAGCCTTAACACGCTTAACAAACTTATAGCTAAAGCTATTTAAGTAGATAACAAACTTTATAAGCTTATGTTTAAAAAACAATTATTTACATAAAAAACTCGTGCACCTAAAAACACAGACGCTTAACTATATTAGACATTTTAACGCCTGTACTTTAACTAAAGACGTTAGTAAAACTATGTACCTAGAACCCTAAGGCATTATGTAACTAATAGCTACAAGCTAATACACTTTAATTATATTAATAAAGAACTAGATAAAAAGAAGTTTACGCATAATAAGAGTAACGAAAAGGTTACTTGTTATGCTGATTTATTTTTTTAAGGTGTCAAAGGTGGTGATTGTTGTTGTAGTCAAAATAGGTTTTCTAAAAAAGTAAAAAGCAGCTACCCTCTACTAATTAGTTGCAAAAGTAAAAAAAAAGATTGTGTATAGTTAATAAGATTTGAACAGTAAGTAGATAAGGTCTACGCGCTAAGCACTTAGAGCAGAAAAGCTTAAACTACTAAGCAAAAAATTAAGGTTAAAAAAATTTGCTAAAAGTACTAAAAACAACACTAATTAAAACGTGTTTAACATCGAACACCAACTTTTTGAGGCGAGAAAAAGGTCTAGCTTTGCCTTTTTCTCGCCTCAACTATCTTAAACGCCTTCCTAAAATCAGCTTCCGATACTTGTTTTCTAGGTGCAGGTGTTGTAGCGTGCGCGCTGGCTAGTTGTAGAGAAACAGAGTAGTTAACTGTTAAGAACTCTACAAGTGGTCTGTGCGCAAGCTAATTTTAGAGTTTGATTAAAGGCAATTCGACTCCTACTTTACAAAGCAACGGCTTTCTACTTAGGTAAATAGATTTATTAGCGTAGTGAACTAATAGATTTATCTACCTAGCTAACTATTACTTGAAATCCCTATACTGACTTGATATACTGACCTCCTATATCGACCTACACATTAGAATGGATAGCTAGCGCTCCTAGCTATCTACCTACACCGAAATCCCTCCATACCAACTCGATATACCGACCCAATATACCGACCTACACATTAGAATGGATAGCTAGCGCTCCTAGCTATCTACCTACACCGAATTCTCCTATACTAACTTGATATACCGACCTAATATACTAATCTACACATTAGAATCGATAGCTAGACTAGCAACTAGCTATCTACCTCCACCGAAATCCCTATATTAACTTGATATACTAACCTCATATATTAACCCTATACCAAACTGCTTAGCGTACCTATATAAGCAATACAAGAAGGCAGCTAGCATAGCCTACAACAACAACAAATAAGAAGTAAAGGAGATAACTAGACTAGCATACTAGCTCTATATACTTCCTACAAAACAAAGGACTAAGAGAGATACTTGTTAAAACTACTCTAGGCTTTGAGCCTAACAAAGGACTAAGAAAGCTACTCGTTTAAACTACCCTAGGCTACGAGCCTTACCTTTATTTAGACGAACCCCTCCTTGTAAATAAATCATATATTAAAAGACAATACGTAGATACCTGTAGGTCCTAAACCTACACGTCTTTGTGAAGATCGTCCGAAGATAATCTAGGTTAGTTCTCGGGGAATGAACGAGTACTAAGGACACGGGGTGTACTAGCACGATTAGAAGATTGATGTAATAGTACAAGGTTAAGAAATAAGTCTTAATCCTTAGATTAATTACTAAGATAAAACTCTAAGTAAAACACAATAAGCTATAAGGGCATATTGCCTACTGCTATATATTAATAAAGGTGGCGCTTGTGTACGAGCATGCGCTCGTAGACAAGCGCTTATTAATAATTAGTCACGTAGTTGCGCTTGTGGATAAGCGCTTGTTAGTAAGCAGTTACATAGTTGCGCTTATAGATAAGCGCTTATTAGTAAGCAGTTACGTAATAGTATTATAGTTACCTAGCTGTAATTATCTATTTATGTTGCATAGTCCTTGCGGGGTTATCCCCTTGTCCCTTAGTCTAGAGTGTAATACTATCCTCCTCCTCTAAAGATTTATCCTTAAATCACGTAGTTGTGTTTGTAGTTTTTTATTATTAAATAACTAAGGCTTGCCCTGCGTTATAAGTTAGGTAGTTATTATATCCTCCTTCTATTAATATTGCTTACGTCTTAGTTCTAAAATTGTTTGTGCTACCTATCCTGCTAAAGCTTCTTATAATTATTGTTTCCTAGAAAGCCTTATTTATTTTATTATGCCTAATTCTTATCTAAAGTGTGCTAAGTGTACGTGGCTAGGTTAAGCATGTATAAACATATCTTAGGAGTCTCTAGATTGTACTCGCGATAAGTATTAAAAGAAAGTAGATAATAATAAAAAGTTACTTGCAATAGTAATTTTGCGTTTGCTACAGAATAAGAAAATTCTAAAATAGGCTAAAGAGCGTGTTTATAAGAAAGCATTGTGCCTTGCTTTAGATATAGAGATTGCTAGTAAGCTTAAAATATCGCAAGAAACTAATTATCCTGCAGTATCTAATAGTATAGCCCTTTTGCCTATAATGTAGGCTACTATAGATTTAATTAATACTTTTATTGCTAAGCTTGTTGTTGCTGTGTTAGAAACTAGTAGTAGTTTATAAGGTATATTATTTATTTTATTCTTACTATTTAATTGTTGCGACACAGTAGTCTGTTTATAAAAATTAAATAGGTTATTTTTTAATTCTAAGTGTGTGTATGCTAACATTCTTAGTTTAATTTCTAGTATAGTTATTATATTTTTGTAGTATTTATTAGCAGTTAGTTAGGTTTATGTTAGGTTCCTATGTGTTGTTACTATCTAGGTAGCCTAACTATTTAACTAGATATTCCTTGCTGTTGTTATTATTTTAGTATCTAAGGGTTTTCTTAACTTTAAATTTATTATCTTCTTTTATTTTGTAATAAAAGGTTTTCTAGAGTAGCGTCCTTAAGTCTGCTAGTTCTAACATGTTAACATAGAATCTTAGGTAGATCTTTGTGTCTGCTAGGAGGTTAAGTGTGTATGTAACTAGTCCCTTTTAGTCTAGAATTAAAAACAGTCTAACTTTAACGTTATTAAGTCTTTTACTAAGTTGTTTAGTGCGAAGATTCTTTATAAGTAAGTATACTTTATCTCTCTTTTTTAGCTAAGGTGCTATTTTTTATTTCTAGTTATTATATAAAAGGCTTTAGCGTTAGGCCTTCTTAAGTGTCTTTTTAAGTAACTTATATACTAATTTTAGCTTATTAGCTGTTGTAATAGCTACTTCTGTTTTTGAGCTTAGAAATGTACGTATAAAAAGATTTAGGTGTCTTCTATAATTTACGTAAAATAAAGTCTATCTTATAAACTCTAAAAGCTTGTTGTTGTATACTATTTGTACTATAAGTAGTAATAATACCTAATTGTTTTACTATTAATTAATATATATTCTAAGGTACGTTTTTCTTATATAGTTTATTTACTCTGTTTGTCTGTCTATCTATAGATAGTACGCTGTTAATAGCTTTCTCTTAGTTCTAATTATAGTAAGTAATGTTGTCTAAAAATTTAAAATAAAGAGCTTGTCTCTATTACTAATAATTAACTTTAGTATACTGTAATATTTAATAAATTAATTATTAATAATATGTGTAAGCTGTACTACTGTAAAGTCTTTCCTAAAAATAATATACTCTGCTTATTTTATAAAATAATTAACTACTACAAGAATTGCGTTATAAGATACTTTAGTAATAGGGTCTCTTAAGACTAGTAGGCCTATAATAAAGTCTATAGAGATATCTAACTATAGTGTGTTAAGTAGCTTTATTGCTTATATTTCTTTATAAAGTGTATATGTATTATGCTTATTCTTCTAATAGTCTGTGCACTTAGTAATAAAGGTAGTAACTTTATCCTTTATTCTTAGAAACTTATAATTTCTCTTAATAAGTTCTATAGTTCTTATAATACCTAGGTAACTATGTACTAGGTTGTTGTAGTGCTATCTAATAATTACTTTTTGTAATTCTTCTAGTACGTTGTGCGTAATACGTATAAGTAGATTAAGCGTCTATACTAGTCCTAATAATTTGTTGTTATTAACCTGTAGTATCGCGGAGTTAGTTATCTCTTTTATTCCTATAATATTATGTTTATAGCTAAGAACATCTACTCTTTTGTTATCTTTTCTTAGTGTGTACACAATCTTAAACTTATATTATTCTAGTTCCTTTTACTATTAAACTTAATATTAGTTCAGTCTTTTAGTAGTTGTAAAGTTAACTAAGTTCTTGTAATTTATAAATATTGTAAGTTCTAAGTAGCTTTTAGCGTATACTCTTTAATGTCTTAAATAGTTAATAATAGCTAATAGCTCCTTGTTGTAAATATTATATTATTTTTCTAGTCCTAAAAACTTGTAAGAATAATAAGCAATTAGGTGCTATTTTTCTTTTTATAGCTAACTAGCGTATCCTCTAAGTACAAGGTCTAATATGTCTATTTTAAATTATAGTAGCTCTATGCTTATATTCTTAAGCATTTAGAAGGCGTTCTCTACTTCTCTACTCTACTTAAAGGATATCTTCTTCTTTATAAGTCTTGTTAATAGAATATCAACCTTAAAGTAATTCTTAATAAACTATTAATTAAAGTTTAGAAATCCTAGGAAAGATTATAATTCCTTAACTATTATTAGTTATAGCTATTTTTTAATTACCTGTATCTTTTCTTTACTTATCTCTACTCCTTGTACTTTTATAATATATTCTAGAAAGGCAACTTTATTCTTATAAAACTTGCATTTCTTAGGTTTTAGTTATAGGTTAAACTAGTTTAGGCACCTTAGTACTGTGTAGATATATTTAACATAATCCCTTAAGTTCTTAGAGTAGATAAAGATATTATTTAAATATGTAATAATAAAGATGTCTAAGTATACTCTTAATGAATTATTAATAAGTTCCTAAAATATTGCTTAGGCGTTTATTAACTTAAACAGTATAATAGTGTATTTATAGTGTCTATATCTTGTCTAAAATGCTATCTTCTATTCTTTACTTTTCTTAATCCTAATAAGGTAGTATCTATCTTGTAAGTCTAATGCTATAAAGACCTTAGTATAAGATAATTAATCTCTAAGTTATATAATATTAGGTAGTAGATATTAATTCTTTACTATAATATTGTTTAACTTTTAGTAGTCAATATATATTCTTAGTAGCCTATTTTTCTTTAGTATAAAAAGTATAAGGAATCCTACTAGAAACATTAAAAGTCTTATATAGCTTTTTGCTAAATTTTTGTTTAGCTTTTCTTTTAATATTTTAAGTTTTATCTCTAATAGTTAATAAATTAGTTTAAAGAGTAGAGTCTTCCCTTCTTCTAGAATAATCTTAAAATCTTAAAGTTAGTATCTTAGTAAGGCTTTGCTATCTACTACTTCTATAAAGAGGTACTAAAATTCTTTATACTCTTTTAAAATATTTAAAGTTACATATATTTTTAAAATTTTAACTTTGTAATTTAAGGGAGCCCTTCTAGCATTTATTAAGTTAAACCTTTTTGTCTTAAGGCTATTCTTAGTTAAGATTTACTATCTCTTAGTAAAATTAATAATTTTTCTTTTATCTACTATCTTAGTTATTAAATGCGTAAGCTAGCTTATAGTTGCGTTAAGTCTATAGTACTTAAATAAGAACTTCTTTAACTTCTAGTTAATCTATAGGTTGTATTCTTATAACTAAGAAAGTTTTAGTATAATGTTGTAGATAGCTAGTCTAAAGACGTCTAGGTCTATCTCTTCCTAGTATTCCTAGATGCGGAGTATTACTTAGGTAACCTTATAAGTAATTATTATCTTACTTAGTATAAGCTAACTATTAGCTACGTATAGTAGATAAGGTTCTTGTTTTTTTAGTAGTTATAGACCTGCTACTAACACTACTTAAGTAGAAATAAAGTTAGCCTATACGCTAGAATTTACTAATGCCTGTATTTAGTATCTATTAAGCTTTACTATAAGCTTAAGGAGGCTTAGAGAGTTTATTATGTTAATTTTTTTAGTAGCTCTAGGTATTTAAGGCGTTTGTCTAAAAAAGACTATATACTACAGAGGGGTGACAAAAAAAGATGTCAAAAAAGTTATAGTTTTTAAAGCTTTATATTTCGACAACTAGAAGTACTATACCCAAAAAAATTAGTGATTTGAAAAGCTAATATCTTCCTTTTTGAGTTGGGTAGCTTAGTAAGCTGCTTAGTTAGCACGGTTGTCCCTGTAATCTTGCTTGAAATGAGATGAAATAAAAAGTGAAAATAGATTTCAGTATAACTTTTCTATAATTGTATAAAAACACGCTAAGAAAAAAATAAGTTTAATAAGCTTACATAAGTATAACGTAAGCGTATTTTAGAGGCTTACATCTTAATTTCTTAGAGTTTAATAAAAGGGTGAAAAATAGGGGTTGCTTACGTAAGCGCTAATTACGTAATAGATTAGTAAGCTTTTAGTATATTAACTCCTCTTGTTTGTCCTAACTTGCTTTTTTTATAATACCTCCTCTATGTCTCGCAATCTTTCTCAATTTGAGCAAGAAGTTTATACTTTATATTTACAAAACAAGCCTATTTCTTTAATTAGTAATTTACTAGAAAAGTCCTCTAGAAGTATTACCAATACTCTTTATCAAATAAAACCAAAAAAAGGATCCTTTATCTACTTTTAGGCCTCAAAAAGGTCGTCCTACAAAGATCTCAAATAAAGCAAAAAGAGTACTTAATAGAGACCTTACTAAAAGCCCTAAAAAGACAAATTGACGTCTTTTAGAGGAAAATAGTCTAGATTTTTCTATTAGAAGCTTACAACGCTTTTTAAAAAAAGAGAACTATTCTATTAATATTTCTCAAAAAAAGACGCCTTTAGACGCTAAAAAGGCTTATAATCGTTATATTTACGCTAAGCAATTACTTAAAAACCTCAAAAACATTAACTTTAATAAAGTTATATTTTTAGACGAGTCTGCTATTAAGCGAGGGCACGGTGCTAGGACAGAATACTATCAAACACGGCAAAATAATAGGGTTAGAAAGAAAATAGTTTCTACAACTAACACAAGTAAGTTTAAAAAAACTCTATTTAACTCACAAAAACTTTAATATATCTTTTATTTTTCTATTATTGTAATCTATTTTTAGCACGCTTACTAATCAAGTTATAGGTCAAGATATTTCTATCTAAGTTTGGGGAGCGATTTAGATAGGTGGTAGATCTAAATTAGTAGTAATTAAAAGCTCTTTAATTACTACTCCTTTTAGGAGCCTAGACTATATTAAAAAGATCCTTATTTCTATAGTAAAACCTGCGATAAAAAAAGGTAAGTTACATATACTTCTTTTTCCTACTTAGAGAGTGTTTACTCCATATTTATATTATAAAGTAGCAATCTTTTTTTATATAATTAAAGGATTTACTAACCTCTATATAGGCTGGAAGTTTCAACAGGATAACGCTAAGATTTATAAAACTCTAGAAGTTTTATCTTAGTTTTTAAGGAATAAGATATCGCTTTTTAAGCATCCTGCTTATAGTCCTAATCTAAATCCTATAGAAAACGTGTAGGCCTTGCTAAAAAACGCTTTAGCTAAAAGGCCTATTACTTCTTTAGGTATAGGAAAGAGTAAAAAAAGTATAGCAGCCTTTAAGGCTGCTATAAGGGAGGAATGGGATTAATTACCTTAAAAGGCGATTAATAATTGTATTATATCTTTACCAAGGCGTTATTTGGACGTTAGGGAAGCTAAAGGCTGGTACACTAAGTATTAGTAAGCTTTCTTCGTTATTTATTTAGAAAAAAACCCTAAAAACAAGCTCTTAATTACTACTTAATAGATTTTTTTACAATTACCTTCAAACTTACACACAGATGAGTTTAACTAGAATTATTTAATATATATACTTTATAGCGATTTTTACACTTTCAAAAAAAGTTATTTTGTTATTTATTCTTGAGTTTTTTTATCTTTATTTTCACTGCTGAAGTTGAGCGCAAAAGTGCTTACTAAGCAGCTTACTAAGTAGCCTTATTTAAAGAAAAAGATCTTGGCTTTCCAAATCACTAACCGTTCTGGAAATAGCCCTTCTGGTTGTAGTAATATAAAGCTTTAAAAACTATAACTTTTCTGACATCTTTTTTTTGTCACCCCTCTGTAAATCTATAGAACCTTTTTGTAATAAAGTATTTATTATATTTAATATTAAGGCACGTGTGCTATAAGGGTTAGTTATACTTTTATATACTAGTTCTATCCTTATTATCCTTCTACTGCGTTATATGCATTTCTAGGTTCTCTTCTAGATTATTATGTCTATAAAAGTATAGGCTGTGTCTCTTATCTTATATATATACTGCGTATTTGTTATTAGAGTAATTATACTATTAGTATTTATATCTAGGTATTTCTTTAAACTTCCTAAGAAACTATCCTAATCTACTTTTATTAAAATAATAGATTGTCTAGTTGTTGTGTGTATATGCAGTTTATAAATACTTTATATATTCTAAGTTGCGTAGGTCTATTTAGTAGTATATATCCTTAGCGTAGCTATTATCTTAAGCCTTATACTATTATTATGTTACCTTAAGTTGGTTGTAAATCTCCTTTGTCTCTTTATTTAAGAGCTAGCGTGTTAGCTTATTTTAGAAAGCCTTAGCTTCTTAAGTTTATTTTTATACAAAATTGTTATGTATAGCCTTATTAATAGTTACTACTAGAGTAAGTCCTTTCTTCTGCAGTTTCTCTAGTAAATTAGTATACTAGCTATAGTCTAGGAATGTTCCTCTATAGGGTTTTATAAAGATCTCTTTAAGTTATCTAAGTTACTTAAGTAGGGTATTAGTCTTCTCTACTAGATCTATAAAGCATCTAGTCTCTGTAGATAGTAGTACTTATATGCTAATATTATATTTGTCTTTTATAGTGTAGGTAAGGAGTTTCTATATATATATATAGGAACTATCTCTTTATTCTGTACTACTAATTCTTCTTATGTAATTAGTGTAGCTAGTTAATAGCTTTTCTAAAACTTAGCTATCTTACTGTATTTAGTTTTTTCTATTAGAGTTACTTTTATATCTTTGTCTAGCACTATCTTAAAAATATTGTTGTCTAAGGTTTCTTCTAGCGTAATTATAACTATGTTATCTAGACTGTTAATACTTACTTAGTCCTATCTTTAAACTATAATAGTAGGTTATATAATAACATTCTATTAACTGTCTAGATTATTATTAGGTCTTATATAGTAAATAATATTAAGTTGTTAAGTTACCTTGTCTTAGCTTTAGTAGTTCTATTTTATATAACCTTTTTTGCTATATCTATAATAAGTAACCTTCTTATTACTTTTATTATACGTAAACTTCTTTCTTCCTAGTCCCTTGTTAATATTATTAAGGTGCATTAGCTTATAGCTATTAATAGTATAATGCCCTAAGGTCCTAGGTACATAGTTTTGCTAACATCCTTAGCTAAGGTACAGGCGTTAAAATATTTAATGTAGTTAAGCATCTATATTCTTAAGTACGCAATTCCTTAGCGCAGATAGCCTTTCTTCTAATATAAGCTTATAAAGTTTATTATCTACTCTAATAGCTTTAGCTATAAGTTTATTAAGTATATTAAGGCTAGCTCTGCTTTGCATAAGTTCTTATTATATAGTAGGTTTAAGACCTTGTTAGTATATTTATATTAAAGCGTTATTATCTTATTTAATAACTGTCTTATACTGTTAGAATTTAATTATATAGTTAGTAATAGACTTAGTTTGTTATAGTCTCTAAATCTTTTACTCTACGACTACAGATTCTTTAAAAGGTAAGAAAACTTCTTTTATCTTAGCTTTAAAAGTATCTTAGTCTTTAACTAGGGCTATATTGTTAGTGTTTATAATAGCACTGTCTATATAATATTAAAGAATAAAGTTAACCTACTTCTCTGCATCTCCTTAAAGCTACGTAGAGGCTAAGACTACTTTATTATTATTATTAATTCTATCTCCTTTAATGTAGAAGTATCTATTAACATAGTGGAGCTAAGCGTTAAGCTTACTATAATTACTATAATAAGTCTTAGGCTTATTAGCGCGGCTTGTAGTCCTCCTAGTAAGAGAATTAGCAGGTGTGTCTATAGTAGTATTACTTATCTTAAGGGTATTTAAAGTGTGAAGATTGTCTAAAGATAATCTAAGTTACTTCTTAGGGAATAAACAAGTACTAAGGACACGAGGTGTACTAGCACAATTAGAAGATTAATATAATAGTACAAGGTTAAGAATAAGTCTTAATCCTTAGATTAATTACTAAGATAAAACTCTAAGTCAAATATAATAAGCTATAAGAGCATATTACCTACTACTATATACTAATAAGGGTAGCGCTTGTGTATAAGCATGCGCTTATAGACAAGCGCTTGTTAATAATTAGTTACGTAGTTGCGCTTGTAGATAAGCGCTTATTAGTAAGTAGTTACGTGGTTGCGCTCGTGGATGAGCGCTCGTCAGTAAGCAGTCACGTGACGGCGTCGTGGTTGCCTGGCTGTGATCATCTGTTTATGTTGCATGGTCCCTGCGAGGTTGTCCCCTCGTCCTTTGGTCTAGATCGTAACAGTTTTATATAGCCTTTCAGGCTGAGAAAGGACGTTGAACTACAATAAAAAAAAGCGTGTTTAACAGTAATTGCTAGCTTATAGCTAGCAATAAGATTGCAATAGAGATAGAGGAGGAAAGTAAGAATACGTACGTTACTGCAGCAGGAGCCTGCAATACTTCTTTATAAAAGCTCTCTACCTACTACTTTTTATTTTTAAAATTTCTTACACTATATAGTACTATATATAAACAACTTATATTCAAATAATATAATACTTAAATTGTTTTTCTTCTTATTTAATACAAAGACTAATAGCTTATATTAAGTAAAGTTAAACTTTACTAAGTTACTATACTAAAAGCAATAATAGTAAATTACAAAGCTAGCGTTTACTATTATTAAGCAGCCACCTTTGTTAGTTAAAAAGAAGCTAGTAGTAATAGTCTTTATAGTAGTTAAGTTAGTGTAGAGGTTAGAATATAACTGTATTTAGGAGAATTTTTAATGCGTTTAGTGTTATAAATATTAAAGTTATAATAAGAATTGAAAAAGGCTAGTTTAGCTAGTACACTATATACACTGCGCATGTTAATACTTTAAGTATAATAAAAGTATATTACTTTAGCAATTTTTTTCTACGTAAATGTAACCTTAGTAAAAAGACTTAAAAGTAGCTTAGTAAAAAGCAAAGGCGTGTTAAAACAGCTATTAAGTAGCTAAAATAAACTAACAAGCAGAAGGATTTTGTAAGTTACTTTTAGAAATAAAAGAGCTGTGTATAAATAGTAATGCTGTTGTCGTTTATTTACATCTTAGAATAGGCACTAAACGCCACAACTGCAATACTGCTAGAATAGTGACAAGACAACAGAAGTTGCAGTTAGCAGTAAATAGTTATTAGTTAAGAAGGTTAGTTAGAGGAATATTGCGTATCTTCGTTTCTGTCTAAACATACAACACACTAATTGCGTGCCGGCCAAATAAGGGGGCGTAAGCCTAGATACCTGTTGTTAGCAATAAATCTTTTTTTTTACTAAAAGGGTGTCTACAAAATGTGTAGTTACATCAAAAGGTTGTCTTAAAAGGCCGAAGCCACTTGTTATGCTTATTTATTTTTTAAGGTGTCAAGGGTGGTGGTTGTTGTTGTAGTCAAAATGGGGTTCCAAAAAAAGTGAAAAGCAGCTACCCTCTACTAATCAATCGCAAAAGTCAAAAAAAAAGATTGTGTGTAGTCAACGAGATTCGAACGGTGGGTGGATGAGTTCTGGGAGGAAAGCTCAGACCACCGAATGATAATCAGGGTCAAAAAATTTGCTAAGGTACCAAAAAACGACACTAGTTGAAACGTGTCCAACGGCGTTGTTATGCTTATAGCAAAAAAAAGTTATATAAAACAGGACTGCTAGAGCTAAAGCAAAGTAACTTAATAGTTAAATATTATTTACTATGCCGTACCTAATAACAATCTAAAGAAAGAATAAAACGTTATTACCTAACCTACTATTACAGTCTAGGGACAAGACTTGGCAATTATTAATAGTCTAAATAACCTTATTATAATTACTCTAGAGAAAGTCTTAGATAACAATATTTCTAAAATAATGCTAGATAAAAGTATAAAAGCAACTTTAGTAGACCAAACTAAGCATAGCAAAATAGCTAAGTTTTAGGAGAGCTACTAGCTCTCTACGCCAATTACATAAGAAGAACTAGTAGCATATAATAAGAAAACAGTTCTATTAGCTATATAGAAGCTCCTTACTATACTGGACAAACAAGACTTTAATACATAAGTAGTGCAACTTTTAGAAACTTAATACTTAAAAGATTTAGCAGAAAAGATTAACGCTCTGCTAGGGTGTGGGAGCTGAAAAGGAGCAATTGCTTGATCAGGAGGAGTGGAATGAGTGTATTGATTAACTAAGTGCCACAACAAAGTGACCAATAACTACTAAAGAGGAATAAGACGATCTAGCCTGTATATATAGGCGCTAGCGCGATCGTCACGTGTTCAGCTTACCAGGATTACCTAATCAACAGAGTGATCCATATGTTGCGCACGTCAATACTCCAACACACCCTCCAGGTCAGTAAGATACTATCAATCTAAGCTGTAAGCAACCAGGCATTTATTAAATTAAGGTTGTTGACTAAGAGATCCCTCTGTAATTATAGCTCCTCTGCCTAATTCTATGTTGTTGTAGTGATGCTGCTTGTTGATGTTTTGATTAATCTAGCAGCCCTAATATTAAAATATTAAATAAACCTTAAATATTACGTAATTAGTCAGTGCGCAGCCTCTAGAACAATATGAATTATGTTTACTGCTCTACTAAAACCTTTTTGTCCTTGACTTTACTTTAATATTAATTACTAAGCTTTTTAGGACTGTCTTAACTACTATTACTAATATAGTAAGCAGCGTTACCTTATTATTCTTTTACTAATTAGCTGCTAATCTTGTGTAGTCTGCTCTTAGTAGCAATAAGCGTAAGCATTAATTAGCTAGCTACTATTATAAATGTAAGAACTGCTTAAATAGCAGTTGTTAGCAATGTAAGAACAGCGCTAAGTATAAGTATTGCGCGCGCTAAAGCTTGTCTAACAATAAAACTTAATAAGCAGCTAATTTTAAAAATAATAAAAGTTAGTTGCTGCTGCTTTTTAATTTATACGCTTACTGCAAGATATCTAGTAGCTTTGCTTAAAAGCTAATTGCTCTACTTGCTTAATTAAGTTTGCTGTTAAGTCTTTAATTAAATTTTGATTTACATAAGGGTCTAACTAAGTAATTAAGCTAGCGCAAGGGCAAGGCTCCTTAGGAGCTAATGTAAAAGTCTTAGCAGCTTACTGCTTAAGCAGTTACGTGCAATTAGTAATATAGCAACAGCAATAGTCTACATACTTTTATTAAGCTGTCTACTAGGCGCAACGTGCTTTTCTTTACCTAAAAAAAGGTGCTTAATAGCTTTTTAAAGATTGCTGCTAATTTATTATGCCTTTGCGTTCTGCTATGTAAGTGCTGTATAAAAAAAATCCTAAATAGTTTGTATGCTAAACATTGCTTTAATTACGTTTAGACTAGCAGTCAGAGCAGCTTACGCTGTAGCAGTTGCTTGTTGTATACTTGCTATACTTCTATTTATTTTTTAAGGTGTTAAAGGTAGTGGTTGTTGTTGTAGTCAAAATAGGGTTCTAAAAAAGTGAAAAGCAGCTACCCTCTACTAATTAATCGAAAAAGTCAAAAAAAAAGATTGTGTGTAGTTAACGAGATTTAAACAGTAGGTGGATAAGTTCTAGGAGGAAAGCTTAGAGTACTAAGCAATAATTAGGGTTGAAAAAATTTGCTAAGGTACTAAAAAACAACACTAGTTAAAACGTGTCCAACGGCGATTGCCAGCCTATAGCTAACAACAAGATTACAGTAGGATTGCAATAGGATTGCAACATAATGCGATAGAGGAGGGAAAGGACACGTACGTACTGCAGCAGGAGCCTGTAATACTTTATAAAGCTAAAGCTGCTGCTACTCACCTACTACTTCTTACCTTTTAAATAGCACCGCATACAAACGATTTGCATACAATATACTGTAATAGCGTGCAACCTCTACAGCAAGCATCTCCTTATTCTAGGCTCTTTTCTAAAAAAAAGCATCCTTTGCTACTATCTACCTAGTACCTAATTTAGTCTAACTTAAACTGCTTATGCAGACACCTAAATTTATTAAGTATCTTAAAACTTAACTACCTAGCTAGACTTCTAAGTTGATAAAAATCTTAAACAAGTCTCTTATCTGCGATATCTCTATATACAAAAAGATTGTTAAGCCCTAATTTAGCTAGTTGTGCAAGGAATACACAATCTCTAGGGTATTCGCTAATACTAGCGCGGTACTCAAGATCTATTGCTTTAGTATCCCCCTCTTCCTGTTCGTCGTGCAAGGGCTGAGTACAGGGACTAGAACCTGGCTCAAACAGCTATTGCAAGACGTCAAATTGGTGATAGAGAAGAAAGAGGCGGGAAAGGAGGAGTGGGATACTTGTTATACAGTTAATATTAATCTTGCTAATTAATTTATAGCTATATACAATGGCTTCGGCCTTTTAAGACAACCTTTTAATGTGACCACACATTTTGTAGACACCTTTTTAGTAAAAAAAAAGATTAATTGCTAACAACAGGTATTAGGGCTCATGCCCCCTTGTTCGGCATTGCCGGCACGCAATTAGTGTGTCGCATATTTAGATAGAAACAAAGATGCGCGATATCCCTCTAACTAACCCTCTTAACTAATAACTATTTACTAATAACTATTTACTGCTAACCGCAACTTCTGTTATCTCTGTTACTATCCTAGCGGTGTTGCAGTTGCGGCGTTTCTGGCGCCTATACTCAGATATAAACATACAACAACAGCATTACTATCTAAGCACAGCTCTCCTATTTCTAAAGGCAACTTACAAAATCCTCCTGCTTATTAGTTTGTCCTAGCTACTTAATAGCTATTTTAATACGCTCTTGCTCCTTGTAGAGCTACTATAAGGTCTCTCTACTAAGGTTGTATTTGCGCAAGAAGAGTTTTGTAAGATAACATACTGTTACTACACCTAGACTATTAACATGCGCAACGTATTTAATAGACTTACTACTAAATAAGCCTTTTACAACCTCTATTTTAACTTTAACATCTATAATACTAGACGCATTAATAAGGTGTTAATAAATAACAGAATTCAACCTCTGCGTCTACCTAATTACTATAAAAGCTACTACTAACAGCTCCTCTTTAACTGACTAGGGAGGCCGCTTAATAAAGGTAAACGCAGGCTTTGTAATCTACTACTATAGCTTCTTATATAGTAACCTAGTAAGGTCTAACTTTACTTAATGTAAGCTATTAGTCTTCGTGTTAAACAAGGAGAAGAATAGTCTAAGCATTATATTATTTGTATATAGTACTGTGTGGTATAGGAAATCCTAAAGGTAAGAAGTAGCAGGTAGGGAGCTTTTATAAAGTATTGCAGGCTCCCGCTGAGGTAATGTACGTGTCCTTACCCTCCTCTACCTCCATCGCAATCTTGTTGCTAGCTATAGGCTAGCAATTGCTGTTAAACACGTTTTAATTAGTGTTGTTTTTTAGTACCTTCAGCAAATTTTTTAACCCTAATTTTGCTTAGTAGTCTAAGCTTTTCTGCTCTAAGCGCTTAGCGTGTAGACTTTATCCACTTACTGTTCAAATTTTGTTAACTACACACAATCTTTTTTTGACTTTTGCGACTAATTAGTAGAGGGCAGCTGCTTTTTACTTTTTTAGAAAACCCATTTTGACTACAACAACAACCACCACCTTTTATACCTTAAAAATAAATAGCTATATACAAAGATAAAAAGGTAAGTCTTGAATTTTTTAAGCTTACTTAAAGTGCTAACTTGTTTTTAAGGATAAAATAATAATAAGCTGTACTAAGCTTTAAAAGCTTAACTGCTTAAAAATATTATTGCATGCTGCAAAGAGATTAACAGCAGCATTATATTTACTAGAAAGTTTTCTACGCAGAAGCTTACTGTAAATAATTACTGTGCTTAAGAGATGTTGTCCTGTAGTTTTGCTGCTTAGCTCTTGCTGCCTGCTCTTACTCCTGCTCCTGCTTCTGCTTTTGTAAGCATTTTTAATCTAAGGTATAATGCTAAGGATTATTTGCGCTAAACACAGCCTGCTTAGCAGGCTATAAGTTTAAATTAAAGTTGTTTATATAAACAAGAGCTTTATAATACACAGCTTTATGCTGCGTACGTTTTAGGTTAACCTGCGTAGCAGCTAGCTTAACAGCCAGCATATAATTAACAACAGATACAGCAACAGTAGCAATAACAGCAGTAGCTTTCATAATAATAGCCTCTGCGTTAATTAAATGTTTAAGAACAGCATACTTAAATAATGCTGCCCTTGCTTAGTTTATATAATTGCTCTTTTATGCACTATACTAATTGCTATACAACTTATTTATATAAGCGCAATTATTATGCTAAAGTGTGCTGACAATTATCTCACAACTTAATATATAAAAGTAATAAATTAAAGTTATGTTGTTATGCTACTTACTTTTAGACTCTTGCTGCTTAGGCTAAGTTAGCTTAAGATGCTCTTAAGCTTACTAAAGCTAAGAAAGTTAAGCATAATCTTATAATAGAGTCTAGCAAGTATAAAGATTCTAATGCTTAAAAATAATTTTAGTTTAATTTTTCTAGTTTTCTGCTTATTTAGCTTACGTTCTCCTGCTTATTCTTAGCTACTAAGAGGAGACTTAGCCTAGTATATAAATATTGCTGCTTAATACATTTTTTTTTGTTTGTTAATTGTTGTTGCCTTTAATTAAGTACTTAACTTACTAAAGGTTAAGCAACTACTTAAACTTCTTAAACTGTTGTTAAGTAAGCAATTTAGTTAATCTATTAGCTGGCATAATTAATGTTTCTAGGTACTTAACTTAATATTTTTTTTGTACATTCCTGCTGCAGCTATATATTTTGTATATTTATATGTCTCGATTAAGTGCTAATCTGCTTATTCTTCTTAATTATAAGCTTAATTGTTTATTAGTTATTATACTAAACTGTCTAAACGTTTTTTAAATTAAGAGACAGCTTACAAAAGAAGTGCTTAAGGACTATAGCCTTTTTATTAGTGTGCTTAAAGGCAAGCAGCTTAGCCTTAGTAGTTAATATAGTAACTATAGTCTGCTAAGCTGCTTTCTAAAATATTAGACTGCTATATAAGATAGCTATGTATCTATAGGATAATTAATAAGTTTTCTAATTATTTGCAAAGAAAGCATTGCCTGTAATTACTAAGTCTAGGATGTTATAGTTCTTATATTAAATTGTATCTTATCTTGTCTAATAAAGGTAGATAATTACCTGTTTAATAGCTTTTATATACTAATTACTAGAGTTTGTAAGGAAGTATAAGAGCTTTAAAATTAAGTAAGCAACGTTTAGTTACAGTATAATAGCTGTGTACAGCACTAATTTAACTTTTTCTTAGTAAGCTTTAATCTCTTGCTTAGTTGCTTTGCTAGTGTTCTTAATTAGCTTTTCTAACAGTAATAAAGTCTTAGGAAAGCTACTATTCTCTAGCTTAAACTTCTTTGCAATTTTGTTAATGTATGTATTATGCACAAGCGTAATTGTTTACTTCTTGTAATTTCGAATTACTTAAATACTAAGAAACTATTTAACTAATTCTTGTTCCTGTATCTTGTACTTGTCTATAATCTTTAACTAAACATCTATTGCTCTTTACTTATAATCTTTTGCGAAAAGCAGTAGGATATTATTTATATAAAACAAAACTAAGATTCTTCTATCTTAATTAAAAAATAGGCAGGGCTCTTCTAGTAAGGTAATTAGTTTAATCTCTTTTAGTAATCCTAAGAACTTCTTATACTACAACAGTAGCGAGTTTTGCAATTTATAAAGTACGCGGTTAAGCTATATGCACTTTCTAAGCTTTTTAAAGCTATCTAGTATCTTACAGATTACTAAGTTATCTACTGTAATTTACGCATTAAGGAATACTCTTACAATATTATATTGCTTAATCTCTAGATTATTTTTAGCAGTAATAGCTATTGCTGCTTAGAAGAACTTAGCTGCTAATATAGCAGCGTATGTTAAGTTAATTAAGTTCTTTTTTTTAAATATTACCTTTTACAACAATCTGTACCTTGCATTTAAGAAAGAAGCTGTTTTAATTAAACTTATTAGTCTAAACTTACTTTTTAAGTATTAGGCCATTATTTACTTCTTCTTTTAATATCTTAGTCTAAGTCTTATTTTTACTTAACTAAATAATCTCTTTCCTGCAGGCATTCTTAAACAAGGCCTTTATAAGATGCTAAAGTAGCTGCTTTTATAATACTAGCAGTTCAGGTAGATTATTGTAATACTGTTAAGTATTTCTACTTAGCTTTTGCTTAGTAAGCAAAGCTGCTATAACTACGTAATTAAAAGTCTTGTAGCTTACTTAGTCTTCCTAAGTTGCTTACAAACCTAGCAGGTAAGTATTACTGTGAAGGTCGTCCTTAGATGACCTAGTGTTGGTTCTCGGGAATGAGCGAGTGCGATGGACGAGGGGTTGTACTAGCACGATTAGTAGATCGATATAATAGTACGGGGTGTGTTAGCACGATTAGAAGATCAATGTAATAACACAAGAGTTAAGAAGGTAATAACTAATCTTTAGATTATTACTTAAAGTTAAACACACTAAACTATAGATGTTTAATGCCTAAGACTATATACTAGTAAGTAGATATCTTATAATCTTCGTTCTCTGCCTGCTCTATAAGATTAATAAGATTAGTAAGAGCACTACTGCTCTCTTACTCTAGGTGCTCTATGCAGATTATAAGATTAGTAAGAGCGCTAAGACTTCTTCTACTCTGCAGGTCTTCTCGCTTAGTGAGAGCAGCTCTAGTCTAGGTCGCGGCTATAGTGGGGCTAGGCAGCAATAGTCGTAACACTATCCTCTTTTTTTAAGTTTTGTCTTTAAAGCTTTGTAGATAATACCTAAAGCACTATCTTTAAATAGTATAACTTGTCGTCTTTACTTTGCTTTCTTTATTAATTTATACAAAGAAATTATGCCTATTATATATTATAATTATTATAACAATAGTCTCGCTTGTTAGGTGTATATTTACTCTAGCTATTGTAATAAGTACAACTATCGTAATCTTTAAGATTATAATATTTGCATTTCTAAAAGTAAGTAGTTAGTTATTAAAGTAGAAAAGCATTGTCTTTAGGCTTAGCTAGAGGCAATAAAATAGAAAGAGCTTAAAATTTAGAAGGCTTTTTGTAAAAATGCAGAGCAGAAAGTAGAAGTAATATTAGTTAAAGAAACTAACATTAAGCTCTTAGAGCGCTAAGAGGCACAGGCTTATGTTACTAGTAACTTAACTCTTTCTTCTTTTACCTAGAGCGCTATGTTTAGTTTTGTAGACAATATTTAGGAGGCTAACGTTCTTGCTTATCTTAGTAATCTTTTAAAGGATACTTCTTGTAGAAGTAGTACTACGCAAGTAACTAGTAATAGTTTATAAAGTTTATATTAGGTTCCTATATATTGTTAATGTCTAAATATTTTAACTACTTAACTAGGTATTTTTTGCTATTATTGTTAGTTTAGTGTACAAGGATTCTCTTAACTTTAAAAATCTTATTTTCTTTTGTTTTGTAGTAAAAGGTTTTCTGTAATAGCGTGCCTAGGTCTACTAGTTCTAATATATTAATGTAGAATCTTAGGTAGATTTTTGTATTAGGTAAAAGGTTAAGTATATATATTACTAGTCCCTTCTAGTTAAGAATTAAAAACAGTCTAACTTTAACGTTATTAAGCCTTTTACTAAGTTGTTTAGTGCAAAGATTCTTTGTAAACAAGTATACTTTATCCCCTTTCTTTAGCTAAGGTGCTGTTTTTTGTTTCTAGTTAATATATAAAAGGCTTTAGTGTTAGGCCTTTTTAATTGTCTTTTTAAGTAACTTATATGCTATTTTTAGCTTATTAGCTGTTATAATAGCTATTTCTATTTTTAAACTTAGAAGTGTACGTGTAAAAAGATTTAAGTGTCTTCTATAATTTGCGTAGAATAGAGTCTATCTTATAGACTTTAAAAGCTTGTTGTTGTATGCTATTTATACTATAGGTAGTAATAATACCTAATTATTCTACTATTGTACGGGTGTTGGAGTGTATGAAGACATACTACTACGAGGGCATGAGATCGCTAGTGGTCAGGTCATGTGAGAACGAGGGTGGTAAGATAAAGATCTTATTATAGGTTGTATCTAGAAGAGAAGTACAGGAGTTCAGTTGTGAGGTGGAGGATTTATTAATAAGTCCCGCTTGTTTTAATCCTCAAAACGAGCTATATACCTTTAGATCAGGTAGTTGAGCACTAACCTAGTAAGCAGCCAGGTATTACCTAGTGCACCGGCACATACCTCCCCTTCCTGCAAGCTTGGCCCCATTAAGCGACCTACTTAGCAGAAGAAAAAACAGCAAAACAAAGGAAATAAAACAAAAGAAATATAACTTAATTACCCTATATCTAGCCTAGACACCTTTTCTTACTGCTTTAAACGTTTACTTCGGCAAGGTTCTTAAGTAGTAGTTGAAGCACGTAGCCTAGGTGCAGGTGTAGTGGTAGGAGCAGGGACAGGAGTAGCGGGCGCTTAAGATTCTAATATTAATTAAAGGCGACTATAACGAGGCTACCTAGTTAGAGTACTTAGCACTAAGACGTTATCTAAGATAACAGTACTTAATTAAGAACAAACGCTAAGTAGACGTTGCGTAGAGGAGAGCATCGCAGAATCTTTGCTCTCCTAGAAAACTTAGCGCTTATTAGCCTCTAGGCTAAGTTCCTCATAGAGACGTTGTAGCAAATTAGCTTAAGAGAAATTAGCATCCTACTTATCCTAGTCTTTTGTTGTATAGGGAGGGTTCCATCTAAAGTTAGTAAAGTATAAACAGTCTAGAAATCCTTAAACTAAATTAGTATAAAAAGCATCCTTCTCTAATTCTTGTACTATAGGCTATAGGTTAATAATTTGTTGTAGCACATAGTTGTAGTGTTCCTTAATATAGTTATTAATCTATTCCTTGTTAGCGTTTTAAAATATGTTGTTTAGCTTCTTACAGACAAGAGGATTGTCCTACTTAGCCTATCTAATAAGGGCCTTCTAGATCTATAACCTATACTTAATATAAATATTAGCAGAGAATAGCTAATTAATTCCTCTAAACTTATTAGGATAGCCTAAAGGAGTATAAGAAGTAGTAGTAAGGTTGTAATAAGCCTTGCAAATTTCCTTATAGGTTCCTATAGCAGGTACCTCTATTACTCTATTACAGACTATAACGAACTAAGGGAGGATAATGCGGCAGTTGTAAGTAGTTAGGCTAGTAGATCCATAAGGTAGTAGAGGCAATAGAATTTAAACTTATCCTTTCTTGCAGATTTATTTTATCTAGTAAGCATTAAGAGCTAGTTTCTATGCGTTTTCTAGCTAGTCTATCTTGTCTTCCTATCCTTTAATAAGACTATTTAATAATTTAACACCTACGTCTTTGCGCCACCTTAAGTACTCTAGCATATAGTTATAAAAGCCTAGAAGTATCTCTATGCAGTTATTCTTATCCTTATTATTAAATAATACGCTACCTTAGATTATATCTGCACTAAGGCCTTTAGTTATTACTTACTTAAGGTTAAAGTTAATGTGCTTAAAGTAAGTTTAATTACCCTTCTTAGCGTATTTAGCGTAGTAGAGGTAGGAAATTAAAGTGTGTTTCTTGCAGAGTATAGCATATTACAACTAGTATCCTAGATTAGTGCGTACGGCTTGTTAGATAAGTGAGTAGTACATATTGCGCAGCTATCTAAGGTTTAGCTTCCTGTCTATACGTTGTAGATAGAAGTAGTACATCTTAAAGGTTTTAATAATAATATTCTTAACCTAACTATCCTTAAATAGCTAGGTATAGGCATTAGTAACAATGCTTTTAGTGTGTTGGAACTCCTTAGCTTGTAGTTAAAACTTTATAGTATTAATAACCTCGTTCTAAGTAAGGAGGGGATAGAGATTAAGTTTAGAAGGCTAATAGTAGTAGCTTAGCAGGTCATTATTCTACTTAGCTAGACAATATTTGCTAGTAAAAAGTTTTAAAATAACAGGGTCTAATTAGAATTCTTGCTAGCAGCTTTATCCTACATATAGTAAGAGCAGACATTTATTAAGTATATTAGACAGCATAGCTCTCTTAAATAAACCTATAACGCTCGCGGTAGTGCGTTTATAGATAAAGTATACTCGCTTGTATAACAGGTTATTAGAGCTAGGCTGTTGTCTAATGTTAACTTTACAGTACTATACCTTAATAACCTTAACGCAGTTTAGATTAGTAATTAGCTTCTTTACATAAGCTTGCTTAAGCAACTTAAGGAAAGCTAAAGTAGGATTCTTATAATAACACCCTGCCTAAAAGATCTCCTGTTCTTAATTAAGGGTATCTAGCTCCTTGTCCACATAGAAAGCGTTGTTAAGGTTAGTATCTAATTAGGTAGCCGCCTGTTAGTAGGCTAGTGTCGCTTTTAGAGCACAAGAGCTTAGTAAAGGTAGTAGTATAGGGACTTGTTAGCTACTAGCCTTAGTCCTAACTTGTCCTGCCTAGATGTTAGCAGCGTTACGCCTCTATTATACTATAGTTATTCTGTTCTAAAACTTATACAACTTAATTGCTAAGTATTAGAAAGGTTCTTAACTAGCTAATATTTCTATAGATTGCCTTAGATTCTTAGTTATAACTAACAGACTACAAGTCCCTAGAGAGCAAGTCTTAGATGTTATAAGATCTCTATAGTAATTAATAGCTTAAGCCTTATTTAGGGTCCTTCCTAGCTCTATAGTTATAAAAATAACTACACTATATATTAGATACGTCTTTATACTACGCAGCCTGTACTTATTGTTTAAAACGTTTCGTGTAGAGTAGACTAGGCTAGTTTTAAGGTTTTTAGCTTTAGCTATAAGTTAAAAAACCTTTTGCTAGAATGTATAGAGAGAATTAGGCTTGCCTTGCTTATCCTTTGCCCTAGTATTAGGCTGTAGCTTCAGTAGGTTAAACTTAATATCTTCTTTCTAGACTTGCAGCTTAACGCAGATATTACGAAGCTCCTTTGCCTCTTGCTTATTAATGTTTAGGTAAGGTGCTTAGTTATAAAAGTTATTCTAATTAATAAAAGCATAGATGTCCTTACATAGCAGTTTTACTATTGCCTAGTTAGCTGTTAATATATATTGTTCCTTACTTTAGTTTTTAGAGTTAATGCAGTAAGCTGCTGTAGCGTTAAAGAACTAAGCAGCATTTTTAAGATCTATACGCCTTAACACAAAGGCTATATTAGTTAATCCTTAGTAACTAAGTAGCGTATAAGGTATGTAGATGCTGACGCATTCTTAGACAAATCCTAGAGCTAGCTTCTTTACAGTTGCAATAGCTCTACTTAGTTCTTTAGCCCTCTTGTCTTGCGTTAAGGATGCTGTACTAATAATAGAATAGTGTTCCTAGAAACCTTTAACACTACTATATTTATCTATAAGTCTAGGGAGCTAAGCACAAAGGTTACCTACTCTTAGGGCAACTTTAAGAATTAAGTTAAATTAGTAAGAGGCGTTGTTAAACTAACAATCTATAATAATACGTTATTGTCTTAGAGCGTTTAAAAGGATCTTGTCTACTAGAGTCTAGATATTAATAACCCTAATATTATTGCTAAGCTTTATAAGCTTTAGTACCCTATCTTAATGCTGTATAACCTTAGGGATTTAGTCTGCAACGTAGTCTTCCTTCTTAGCAATAACTCTAAAGTTGTTAAAAACCTTTAATAGTCCTAGTGTTTGCAGTAGTTGCGGCTGTAGCTGCTTGCCCTAGGCCTTGTCTAATAGCGCTAGAAGCATTGTTTAAGCAGGTTAGCTAATATAAGTTAAATGTTGTCTTTAGCTGCTGCTAGTTTGTAAGAGGGGGTATTATTATTATTATTATTCTAGAAGGTAACTATTCTAATAAAAAGTAGTAAAGTTTGTGTAGTAGAGAAGTTAGATAGTTAGCAGGGTTATAGTTCTAGTTTATGCGTAGTGGCGGTATCCTGCTAGCTAGCAGGTAGAGGTAAACAGGGTCTAAATTGCGCTAAAATAAGCAGGTTTTGCAATTAAAATAGTTATTATAATTAGCTGTTGCCTTAAGAGTGCGTGAAATTAAGTATAGTATTAGTGTAGCGGTAAGCACCTAGAATTAGTAGGATAGGTAGCTTGTACCCAAATTTTACATAGGAAATTAGTAAACAAGTAGCTAAAAGTAATAGTAG
Source organism: Alternaria sp. 'sect. Undifilum' (assembly GCA_024321975.1). Taxonomy (NCBI): domain Eukaryota; kingdom Fungi; phylum Ascomycota; class Dothideomycetes; order Pleosporales; family Pleosporaceae; genus Alternaria; species Alternaria sp. 'sect. Undifilum'. The sequence goes on from JAJJZI010000003.1 coordinate 2,393,292, forward strand.
GTACTACTAGCATAGTATCCCCTCCTTTTCCTAAAACTATAGGCTATCTTATAGCCTATTAGTTGTCTAATATAGAAGTATCTAAGTTAGAGTCTAAGCTTTTAAAGTCTTGTCTATATACTTAACACTCTTCTTCTATAAGACGTTTAGTAATAACGACTTAAGGACGAAGCTTATTACCTATTATAGAAGGTAAATGTAGTTGTAGTTCTATATGTGGCTTAGGTAAGTCTAGCGAGATAGGAATGTCTACTGTAGGGCTAGTTCGCTCCTAATAATTAGGATTCTATAGCTTTATATTTCCTTAATCTTCCTTAATAATATCCTGTACAAGTCTTTGTCTAAACAGCTTTAATTGCTATCTAGGTGTCGTGTGGGGGAAGCGTGTACTGTTAAGGTCTTTAAGATAATAGGTTCCTCTATTAGGTCTAGCTTTATAAATATAGTATAGGCCTAACTATCTTGTATCTAGCTTGTAGTCTTAAGACATATTAATTTCCTAAACAGAGTTCTAGAGAAGAACTAAGTCTCCTAGCTTTATATCCTTATATTGTATTTCCTTAGTGTTATCCTAGTATTCCTTTTTTAGCAGCTCTTATCTAGTTAGTATAGGCAATAGTATCCTTTATAAACTAATCTCTAAGATCTAGCTGTATTGCTTAAATTGCGAGTAGCTGTGCACAGTTCTTTACTTCCCTAAATAGAAGCATTTGCTATATAGGCAGCGCGAGTTTAATAGAAAGCACTAGGTTCTGCCCTATAACTAACTAGTACAGTAAGTAACCTGTCTGTTCTTGTATTAAGATCCTGTCTATAAGGAGAACTATTAGTAAGTTCTTAACCTAAGGTCCTAGCAGCTTTGCAAGGGCGTTTATAATAAGCTTGTGCCCTCTTTTAATCTTTTCTACAGCTTAAGAGTTGTGCCCTAAAGACTAGACTTAGTTAATCCTATACATATTTAATAGATGTAATACTACCTTAGTAAAATTAGGCCCTCTATTAACTATAAGTTTACGCGCTGTGCTTTATTAATATATAATATCTTTATCTACAAACTCCGCAATTATCTTTAACTAGTTGTTTAATAGGGCTTTTGCTTTAGGCTAGCTACTAAGGTAGTCTCTTGTAATAACTAAAAACTTCTTCCTAAAACACTAAGGCATGTATACTACATTAATTGTAATAGTCTCCTAAATAGCAAAACTGTAGGTGTTAGTAAGCATATTAACTTTCCTCTTAGAGGATTGCAGTTAATAGTCTAGATAGGTTACTAGCTTTTACCGCACGTGCTTGTACATTCCTTTCTACTAGTATCGCTAAGCAAGTATAGAGTACACCGCGTTAACTCCTCTATGTCTAATCTAAGTATGTACGTTCTATACTGCAGCTATTCTTAGGTTAGTATTATCTATAACTCTTTAGATTGTAATGTTCCTAGACGTTTTCTTAAAGAGTATCTTATCTTGTACAAAGAAGTTTAGAGCTCTCTTCTTCTATACTTATAGTTCTTGTAGTTCTATATTTCTAGGAGTCTTAAGGTTAACTAAAAATTAAGCGTATTATTCTAACTCTATTAAGAATTCCTAATAGAGTATCCTTGCCTGTCCTATTAGTATTAGTGAATTTATATTTCTAATTATATAATTAATAAACTCTTTTCAATCCTCCTTAGGTTCTAGAGGTAGTTCCTAATTATTAGGTTTTAGATACCTTAATAGTGCATCTGCAACTACATTCTTCTGTCCTAGTATATACTTAATGTCAAAGTTCTTTAAAAAAATTGTTAAAATTTACCTGTTTATAACAGATCCTAGATTATTAGTAGATAAGCAATTTAGTTAAGCGATAAGAGTTGCCGCGTTAGTTTCTATAGTAAAGTAAACACTATAGAGGTAGGTATAAAACTTCTTAAGACCCTATAGCACAGCCTTACATTCTAACTTAGTAGAGTGCTATTGCCTCTCTTGCGCTAACTATAGTGTGCTTTTAAACTGCACTAGGTGACGCTTATTATTCTCTTTAAGTTGTTTAATACATGCTCCTGCCCTGTCTTAACTTGCATTAGTTATAAGGAATATCTTATAATTCTTAGTGTTAGTGTAGTTAAGGTTCGCAAGTGCAGGTGCGTTGCATATAGCATGTTTTAGCTTATACATTACTGCGTCTTATGTATCTCCCTATTTAAAAGAGACATTGTCTTGTAAGAGTATAAACAGAGGTTTCGCGATTTTAGTAAAGTCCTTTACTTATATATAGTAGTAGACGTATATGCCTATAAAGGATTATACCTCCCTTTTATCCTTGCATAGTGGCTAGTTTATAATCTTCTTAACTTTCTTCTAGTTAGGATAACGTCCTTGTAGGCTAACTTTATAGCCTACAACCTTAAGCCTTTCTATAAGAAAATAATACTTATTTCTTAACATAGTGCCTCTAGCTTGTTTAAAATTAGTTAGTACCCTGTCTAGTTGCAAGATATGCTTAAGAACATAACGTTAAACACCTAGTATTAATTCTTCTCTGCTATAATTAGTTTTTGGCTCTCTACATGTAATGTTGTTAATAAAGGGCATAGTATTAGGCTAGTAGTCTTTTAGAATTTTTATTATTACACGTTAAAATGCTACTACTAAGTTAGTAGCACTTATAACTATTGTATATAACTGTATAAGCCTAACTAGTGTTTAAAACGCTGTTATGTCTCTGCTTTCTAGATGTAGTGTAATTTAGTTATATTCTAAGAATAGGTTTATAAGTAAGATAATCTTACATCTTGTAAACTTCTTAGAAAACTTATTTGCTGTTAGTAGTAGGTTTGTATCTTATATAGTAACTGCATTTATACGCTGTGCATTGCTAATCTATTAAACGCCTTTGTCCTTTTTAGGTACTAGGTGCTATAGGTTATAATATTAACTATTATACCTTTCCTATATTCCTTAATTTAGGTAGACGTTAACTATATCTACTACTTGCAGCTCTAAAGCTTTTAGGATAGCAAAACCTTATACTTACTAAGCTTTGTGTAGTATTATTTGTATCTTGTATAGTAGACATACATTAGAGTAAATCCTTCCTAATTCCTTAAATTGCTAGGAGAGCGCTCCTTCTCTATTAAGAAGCATATATATAAATATCTCCTTTTCTAATAGCTGTAGGTAGTCTCTAGTATGTAGCTTGTTAAGTTGTTTTTTAGTAAGTCTTGTTCCTTGCGGGAAAGCAGCATATCTTAGTTTAAATAAATAATTACACGGCCCTCTATTAGAATCGCGAATGCTTATACTAAGGCGTTACTATTCTTTTGCTCTTTCTTTCTAGTCTTCTCGTCTAAACTCTATAGGCATCTCCTGCCGCAGGATATTAATAGGTTAAACCTTCTTGTCTACTGTCTTGTATAGTGTATAGAGATTATTATGTTGTTAGGCATATTTAAGTAGCCTTTCTTGCATCTGCTAATAATTAAGCTTATACATAATTAAAAATTTACTAAGTTTATAGTTTCTTGTAGGGTCCTTAGACTGTCTAACCGCATGCGTAAATACTTAGTTTATCTAGACTATTTAATCCTTCCTGCTGCCTTCTATATACAGCATGTTAAAGTTGCTAAATCTAGCTACTAGATTAGACTATGCAGCTTCTTGTATGTATTTTACTGCTGCTGCTTATAGTTTGTTACCTAATCTATTAGTAATTATATATAACTGTATATTACCTGCTATTTCTCTATCTAAGTTATTGTTAGAGGCTTTATTTCTAATTGTCTACGCAAGGTAATTTAAAGATAAGTTAAACATAATAAAGACTACGTTTCTTGTGCTATCTTTAGATAGGACTTAGCATGTAATTCGCCTAAACGCATTATACTAAATTAATATTCTAGCGCTTGCACACTAAGGTCCTCCTAGAATTGCAGATCTAGTAACATTAGTAATAATCCTAAACGTGGTCCTAATAGTAACTGTCCCTACTTATATAGGTATATTAAAAGCGGTCCTAACAAATAGGTTATGTGTGCTATTAGCTAAAGTAACACTAGGAGGAGGCTGCCCTAGTTAGTGCTCTATTATTTTATATAGTATCTTTAATGCCTGTGCAGCACTTAGTCTTAGAATATTTATTTATGCCCTAGTATTAATTAAGCACTTTAGAAAGCTGCCGTTTACAGTAACCTAGTATTCTAGTAAGTTAGTTTAAGTAAAAGCCTACCTATTCTTTTACTAAACTCCTTAGACATCCTTTGTAGGTATATTATCTAACTTATTTATCTAGGAATCTCTCCTTCCGCTTACCTTGTAGCAAGTTTATATATTAGACTAATATAAATTTATTGCATTGTAATGCACGCTTTTAGTAGGTAGTGTATTTAGTAAAATTCTTTAGGTAGGGCCTGTGCGCTTATTTAGCTAATTAGAGACTAGAATAGATCCTAGGTGTAATTTAGCGCACCTAGCATTTATTAGCTTAGCGTTTTTTTATATACATTATAATATTAAGCGTACCTAAGCTATCTATAATATTAACACCGTTATTAAGAAGATTACGCAGCTGTTTTTAAATACTAGCTTGCCCTATAAGGTCTAATACTGTAACTCCTTATACTTCCTGTCTAAGTAGGGCAGTTGTAATACAGTTTAGCTATCCTTGCACTATCTCTTTAAGTTCTAGATTAGGAAGAGCGTTAATAAACTTTATAGCCTTCTTCTTCCTTCCTTGCTGTAAGTGCTTTAGATCTGCCAACATGTTGTCGTCTTAATAAGCTAATTAAGGTAGTTTAATAATTAAAAATGGCGTATTATAAGGCTAGCTTACAAAAAGTATATTACTCTATGTTTCTTCCTACGGATACTGTATATCTATAGGCTACAAGTTAGGGATAGGAGAGTTACTTTATATTATTTAATCGCTTCCTTGTGTGCTTAAATCCTTGCTTAGCCTTCCTTATTTCTTTACTCCCCTCTCTTAGACACAATTAATATCCTAGTAGAGGGCTAGGCCTCTGTCTTTTAAGCGCGTAGTAGTATTTAACTTAGAGATGCTATGTAAAGCGTTTTCTGCGCCTCCTAGTATAATATTAGCTATATTTATATTATTAAGCTTCTTAACGTATTCCTTAGTAGAAGGAGTGTATAGCTGTTCCTAGAATTGCTAGAACTACTAAAGAACATTATTATAGTAGCCTTAGCTTGTTAAACTAGTCGCTACATTTGCAGAATTAGAGTTCTTCTCTTTATACCTTAAACCTAGTTAAGAGTCTCCTCTAGTAAACTTCTCTAGTAGCACACTAGAGGCTAGCTAATTAAGTACATTATTAGTAACGTTGTAGAACTCTTAGATCTTTGCCTTTAACTACAGCAAGACTTAGTTTAATAGTAGTTGCTCTAGGATTTCCCCTAAACGCTTATATAGTAGACTAAAATAGTATATCCCCTTCTTGCTAGAAATATCCTAGTTAAAACTAACTTATTTTATCTGTTTTAGGACGTAGTATTATTTACATTCCTTGAGCATGTATCCTACTATATTATATATACAGCAGAGAGGGTGTGTTTCTATATTACTTATATATACTATACTTGTTTTGTTAGATACCCCCTTTAGAACCTTAGCAATAAAGGAACTATTATTCCTCTTACTAGGGAATTCTATATTTGTTGCTTATGCAACAAAGTACGTATAGTTAGAAGGTTTCTCTAGGAGTCTCTTAGTTGTAAGATAAGCTATAAGCATATTAATAGTTAATAGTCTAAGCTTTAGATTGCCTAAAGACTTAATAAGGTCCTTAACCTCTAGGTTAACATCTGCTAGCGTACTTGTCTTTTTATGTGCTTTGCTAATCTTAATCTCTACTTCTCTTACTTTCTCTAGGGTAAAGGTTGCTTGCTAGTTAGACAGCATAATCTAGCGTATCTTAGCATTAGCGCCTCCTTGCTCTAGCTAATAAATTTTATCTAGGCTAGTTATCCTCTTGTAGTAGGATTTTAGAAAAGAATAGATCCCTTCTAGTTTATACGTATCCTAATTATCTCTATTTAGGGCAGAAAGTATATAGTATATAACTGCCTCTTTATTAGTTCGTAGTAGGCCTTAAAAAAAGAGAATACTTTCCTCTTCTTAAGGGATTTGCCTGTTCTTAATATATATATTAGCAACAGAGGTAAAGTGCGCGTAGTACTCTACTAGACTAGGCTAATTTTGTATATATTTATAGATGTAGGCTTACAGGTATAAGCGTTTGCCTATCTTAATAACTATATCTTTATCTTTCTACTATTCCTTTATGTGTGTCTGTAATTTAGACTAATCCTTCTTAGTATATCTAAGTAAGCGTTTTAGTATACAAGAGAGAGATTAATCTTTATTAGAAAAGTAGTTTAATAGAATAGAGACTCTTATAGCATTATAGATGCCTTTATTATCAGCTTGTTAGTTAAAGTCCTCTAGGAATTCTGTAACATCCTTCCTAGTAAAAACTAATGTACTATATTTTAGTTAAATTATAGTTAAAACTAAGTTGTGCATAGGTGTAGCTATAGTATTAATAATAGAGCTTAATAGGGTTAATAGTAGATTAGGGCTAGTAGTAGTAGGTCTAGAGGGAGGAAGCGTTGCGCGTTCCTGCCCTTAACTTGTCTTCTAATCCCTTTTTAATATCTAGAGTATAGTAGGACTTGTATAAGTTCTTTACATAGATAGTTAATAAGTATTAGTAAAGAAATAGACAGAGTATAGTCTTTAGGAGAAAGAATATTTCTCTTTAAGTCTTTATAGTGTGTGTTTTCTCTAGTATAAGTATATTAATCCTTGCCTTTTAGGTACCTCTTATTTTGCTAGGTAGGCTTAGATTTATACTTAAAGCTAGTACTTATATGTAAGCTTTTAGTGCTATCTCTATTTTGCTAAATAGCACTTTAGCTTAGTATTTCTTTATGCATATGTTACTGTCTCTATTTTGCTAAATAAGTTGCTACCTCTATTTTGCTAGGTAGACTTTAAATTAGCGTTTAGAACACATGTAAGACTGTCTCTATTTTGCTAGATAGTTTACTACCTCTATTTCGCTAGATAGACTTTAAATTAGCATTTAATAATACATTCTGTTTTTATTAGTAGGTTTTGTTCTTCCTTATTGTTGCTGTTAGTGCTGACTTAGGTAACTTTGTCTTCAACGTAGTCTATAATAGGAGATAGTGCTAACCCCCTAAAAGTAAGTCTAGTAATAATTTTAAAGATTCTGTGCTTACGTAAGATTGTTATATTATTCTTACAATAATTATGCACTAGTTCCTTTGTACACTAAGTAGTAAAGTATATCCTTATAGGCTTTGCTATTTGTACGGGTGTTAGAGTGTATAAAGACATACTACTACGAGGGCATAAGATTGCTAGTAGTTAGGTTATGCAAGAATAAGGGTAGTAAGATAAAGATCTTATTATAGGTTGTATCTAGAAGAGAAGTACAGGAGTTCAGTTGTGAGGTGGAGGATTCATTGATAAGTCCCGCTCGTTTTGATCCTCAAAACGAGCTATATACCTTTAGATCAGGTGGTTGAGCACTGACCTAGTAAGCAGCCGGGTACCACCCAGTGCACCGGCACACTATTAGTTATCATATATCCTTAAGTATACTTTTATAGTGCAATTTATTTATTTTATCTATTTATCTGTCTGCGGATAGTATGCTGTTAATAGCTTTCTTTTAGTTTCTATTGCGGCGAGTAGTGTTGTCTAAAAATTTAAGGTAAAGAGCTTATCTTTATTACTAACAATTAACTTTAGTATGCTATAGTATCTAATAATTTAATTATTGATAATATGCGTAAGCTGTACTACTGTAAAATCTTTTTTAAAGGCAATATACTCTACTTATTTTATAAATTAGTTAACTACTACAAGAATTGCGTTAAAAGATACTTTTGTAATAGGGTCTCTTAAGACTAGTAATCTTATAACACAGTTTATAAAGATATCTAACTATAGTGCGTTAGGTAGTTCTATTACTTATATTTTTCTATAGGGTGCATATGTGCTGTGCTTATTCTTCTAATAGTCTAGACATTAAGTAATAAAAGTAGTAATTTTATCTTTTATTCTTAGAAACTTATAATTTCTCTTAATAAGTTCTATAGTTCTTATAATGCTTAAGTAACTATGTACTAGGTTGTTGTAGTATTACCTAATAATTGCTTCTTGTAATTCTTTTAGTACGTTATGCATAATGTGTATAAGTAAATTAAGCGTCTATTCTAGTCCTAATAATCTGTTGTTATTAACCTATAATATTATAGAGTTAGCTATTTCTTTTATTCCTGCAATATTATGTCTGTAGCTAAGAGCATCTGCTCTTCTATTATTCTTTTTTAGTGTATACACAATCTTAAACTTATGCTATCTTAGTTCCTCTAACTATTAAACTTAGCATTTGTAAAGTTTTGTAGTAGTTGTAAAATAAACTATGTTTTTATAATCTATAAAATATTATAAGTTCTAAGCAGCTTTTAGCATATACCCTCTAATATCTTGAATAATTAATAATAGCTAACAGCTTCTTGTTATATATATTATATTGTTCCTCTAGTCCTAAAAACTTATAAGAGTAATAAGCAATTAAGTACTATTTACTTTTATGTAGTTAGCTAGCGTATCTTCTAAGTGCAAGATCTAATGCGTCAGTCTTAAATTGTAGTAGTTGTTCTGCTTAGAATATACAAAAGTATAGTAGTTCTATACTTGTATTTTTAAGCATTTAAAAGACATTCTCTACTTCTTTATTCTACTTAAAGGGTATTTCCTTCCTTGTAAGTCTTATTAATAGAATAACAATCTTAGAATAATCCTTAATAAACTATTAGTTAAAGTTTAGAAATTCTAGAAAAGATTATATTTTCTTAACTGTTATTAGTTATAGCTATTCTTTAATGACTTATATTTTTTTTTACTTATCTGTACTCTTTGTGCCCCTATAATATATTTTAGAAAGGCAACTTTATTCTTATAAAACTTGTATTTCTTAGGTTTTAGTTATAAGTTAAACTAGTCTAGGTACTTTAGTACTGTATAGATATGTTGTAGAGAACAAGGAGCTGGAAACAGTGGTTTAGGAGAACTAGATAGTTAATTCTGCCTTTCTATCTGCGTCAAAGACGCTCTATAAATACAAAAGAAATACTATAGTCTGTAGCTACAGTTGTAGAGCTTAGAGAGATGCCTCTAAGCACAGCAAGTATCTTATAGAGCTTAGATGCAAGTATCTAAGCTTAGCGTGAAATCTCTAAGCCTTAGCGTAAAGGCTCTAAGTCTTAGCGCTGCTTGTGCTACGCAGGCCTTAACGCTTAGGCCTAGAGCTTTGTAGCTAAGGCGCGTAGCTAGTATATGCAACACACCCCCTAGGTAACTAAGACTTTAGTTAGCTGTATAGAGCTTTATATAGTTATAGCGCGTTTTATAACACGCCTTATACGCGCAGCTTAGCGCAAGGCGCTAAAATAATAATAAATTTTTAAGCCTTCTAGGCTTAGTATTTAGCACTACTATAGCTACTATAAGTATTACTTAGCAACTTACTAAAATCCTTTAAAAGTAATACTAGTAGCTTTTTTAGGTTCTACTATACTCTTATAAAGCTTTTTAGGCTATTATAAGTTACTTTATACCTCTACGCAGCTTCTAGCTCTATTTTAGCACACTTTTTATTTAGTTACTAACTTTATATAGAAGTTAAAACTTTAAAAAGCTGCTACTGCCTGCGCCGCCGCCTACGCCTCCGCGCGCGCTGCTGCTAGGCCGCCTTCGCCCTCGCCTGCGCCCTCGCCCTTGCTGTTACTAAAGCTGTAGCTACTTTTACTAAACTGCGCTTCTTACGCAAAGTTGACTAGTGCTACTTTAAGTATAGTATTAGCCTGTACGTCTTAAGAGCGTGTAAGCAAGGTTAAAACCCTAGTTAAGACTACTTATAGGCGTAAGACTCTAGTAGTAACTCTTAGTTGTTAAAGCGCACTTAGTACGCATCGCAGCATGCTTTATTTTAAGTATATCAAGAGCGCTTTGTTTAGTAGCTCTAATAGAGCTTATTAAGATAGAGCCCCTAGCTCTAAGGCGCACTACTAGTAGTGCTCTAATAAGAAGACCTACAAGGTTCTATATATAATTTCTTTTTAAATTTTAAGCTTCAACTAATAATTAAAGCCCTTAGATTACTATCTTTTTAGCTAAGAAGCTTCTTACTAAGCTCTAGAAAGATGCGCTATTATAAGCCCTTCTCTTATTCTTTTTTAAGCTCTTTATACTAATAAATTATAAGGTAAGTAAGCTAAAAAGCCTGTAAGCTACTGTCCGCGTCCTTCTAAAGGAAGCGGCTAAGGAGGAGTAGTCTAAGGAGGACCTTAGTAGTAAAGAAAAAGGTTAAAATAACTAGAATAAGCTTACTAGCTTTTCTAATAGTCTCTTTACGCGTCGTCTGCGCGTTAAGGAGCTATTAAGTAAGTTAGTAGACCTCCTAGTTACCTAAAAACCTATTTAAGAGGAGGTTGTCCTCCTAGAACTTTATAAGTTTTTTAGGGGTAGAGAGCTAATTTACCTCAATAATTAAATATCTATCTCTTCTCTTTTTATACTCTCTTTCTGTTATAAACTCTTGTAAAATACGCGTTTTATATTAATAAGTTCTTTAAAGTGCTTAAGCTTCTATCTTAATAAGTATTTAGTATGTCTATTAGCTAGCATCTTAGCTATTAGTAAATACTTAATTTAAAACAAGCCTTTAGCGTGCTCTTAGCAGAGCTATATATTTTATATATTTATATAACAGAGCTTAGTAGTAATTCTCTCTTACTCTTTAACAACTAGGCGTATAGTTTGCTAGTTATTATAAAAGATTCTCTAGGCTCCTATGACTACAAGTTTAAGCTTAATAAATAGCTTCTTAAGCGCTATAGACTTCTTTACTATATACTCTAATATAAGGAGCTTAGCTTCTATAGTTAAGGTTATTACTATAACTTAACAAGCTACTTTCTAAACAATTAGTTCTCTAAAGAGTATAATAATATAGCCTTAAGAAGACTAATAGGTCTCTAAATTATCTACAAAAGACGCGTCTCTATATATAGTAAGCTTCTTACTATTCTTATTACTGTATGTAATCCTCTTATGCTTTGTATAGTAAAAGTATTATATAAAATAATCTACAGCCTTTATGTAAGCTTCTAAAGAGTTAGTAAGAAAGTAAGAGAGCTTAAAAACTATATAGGTAGCGTTAGGACGCAGCATAATAGCTGTATAAAGCGCACTACTAACGCGCTCTTAGTAGGCCTTAATTTAAGGCTTTAGAGCCTCCTCTAGATTTTTAACTAGCTCCTTAAAGAGTAGAGGAGTTTTAGGGAACTTACTAAGAGCGTCTAAACTAAAGCGTTTAGTAACTTTATTAATATAAGTGTTGTGTAGTAGCGCTATTATATGCTTCTTATAGTCTCTTACAATCCTTATCTCTAAAAACTAGCTAGCCTCTCCTTTATCTTTAAGGCCTACTAAGAGCGCGTTAGTAGTGCGCTTTATACAGCTATTATGCTACGTCCTAACGCTACCTATATAGTTTTTAAGCTCTCTTACTTTCTTACTAACTCTTTAGAAGCTTACATAAAGGCTATAGATTATTTTATATTAACTTTATAAGTATCTTTAATAGATTAAAGGAGCTTATAGGCCTTAGTTTAGTAAGTATAGTAATACATTAAAAGTATATTGTCTACATAGAATAGTAGGAGTATTAAGCGCTCTTTAGTAAAGAATAAGCATAGCTCCTTAGCTAAGGCATATAGGCTAAGCTTTCTTAGTGTGCTTAAGAACTTGTTATACTATAATAATAGCGAGTCTTTTAAGCTATATAAGGCTCTCTTAAGCTTAACGCATTTGCTTAGGCGCCTATAACTATTTAGTAGGTTACATAGGACTATTATTCTTTTACTAATATATATATTAAAGAACACGCTTACTACGTTAAGCTGCTATATTTCTATATTAAACTTAGCTGTAATTATAATTGTAAGCCTAAAGGAGCGCGCGGCTAGTGTTGCCGTGTACGTTAAGTGTATTAAGTCTTTTACTTAAAGGTCTTTTCTTACTACAAAACGTACTTTGTATTTAAAAAAGTAGCTGTTCTTATTAAGCTTATAGGTAAATACCTACTTAAGAGGGAGAGGCTTAGTATCCTCTAAGATCTCTTCCTCTATCTAGGTGCCTTTTAAAAGTAGAGTATTAATCTCCTTTTAGCTAGCCTGTTTAAATAGAGTCCTATATTAGTATATGTAGAGGTCCTTCTATTTATTTAGAAGCTTTAGGAGATTATTAAAGTGTATTTAAAATTAATTAACCTTTCCAAAAGCTACTAAGATTACAGCATAAACTATAATTAACTTTCTATTAAAGTCTTAAGGCTAAGAGAGTAGTGCCTTAAGCTTAGAAGCCTTTAAGGAGTTATATAACAGGCAATATACGCCTATACCCTCTATATTAGGACTATATTAGTTTTTATTCTTTAGCCTTAAAGAGCTCCTTATAAGAGGTCCTTATACTTTCTTTTTATAAGGTTTTTTTGCTAGAAGATTTTAAGAGGCTCTAGTTAGTGTTGTAAGATTCTTAGCACTACGCTAGGCGTCCTTAGAAGCAATCCCTACTCCCTCTTAAGACTGTAAGAGTCTTAGCGCGTCTATTAAGCTTAATCTACTAGTTGTTTACAATTTCTAAGAGCTAAGCAGCTTATTACTACTATCTATAGCTCTTTAAGCTAAGGTGCCTTGCCCTAGTATTTGCGCTCTTAGTAAAGGAGGCGCTAGTATTACCTTAGGCGTTAGTAGCTATTCTAAAAAACCTTTCTACTTTACATAAATTCCCTAAGAAGCGTTAGCCTAACGCTCCTTATATGCTATTAGCGTACTACCTATTAGAGATTATAATAGGCCTTCTACAGTCTTTATTACTAGCTAATTACTTATTAGCTATAAGTTCTCCTGTGTTATTACTACTACTTTACTAATACTAGTAAGCTGTTTAAGCACTTCTCTAGCTTTACTAATTTTGTTCTTATTAAGGGTGTTTACTATAAGGACTACGTCCTGCCTAAGTAGCTTATAAGCTAGTCTCTAGTAGTATAGTATCTTATTAAATATAACGTTACGCGTTTTAATAACTTAGTTAGGCGCTAGGACTTATATATAGTATATGTTAGAGGCTCTATAGCCTACTAAGTAACTAATATAGCCTCTAGGAAGAGTCTTAAAGCTCTTCTTATATTACCTAGCTACTCTATCCTTATTTAAGGGATAGGCGCGGCAGCTGTAGGCGTATATACTATTTTAATCTAGTTTTATATTAGCTGTAAGACTCTTAAGAGGCTTAGGCTTATAGTATTTAAAGTACCCCCTACTTTATTATTAAAGAAGCTTATTTAGTAAGCGTAAGCTGTGTATATAAGAAAGACTTATATTATAAAGCTAGGCCATAGCCTTAATAATCTTTAGCTAGAGTTTCTTAGACAGGTTTACGCTTGCCCTTATCTTAATTAACTTAGTAATTAGCTCCTAGCCTACTCTTTTAGTAGCTTTATTTAGTTTATGTATATATAGTAGGGAAGGCTTAATAATAATACTATGTTCCTTACACTATGTTTAGTACTATAATGTCCCTTACTAAAGGAGTGTTAAAGAGTTATTATCTTGTGTAATTTTAACTATCTAGAGCTTATAATAAGCTTTAAGGAGTGCTTTAAGGTGTTAAAAAGCTTTTATAATCTCTAAGATAGATTTTGCCTATAGAATATACACATAAAGCTTGCTACTAAAGGTGTCCTTTATTACTTATATCTACTACTCTCTTAACTAGCCTTAAGGTATGTTAAATAGGTCCTACAAGATTCTCTAGTATAGTTAAGGAGAAGGCTCTTTTAGCTTTCTTAATATAACCTATTTTGCATAAGTTAGAGCACAGTGTTTACACTTAATACATACTATCTCTTTAATTTTTACGCCCTAAGCTATGTTAACAAGTACTTTTAGCGCTTTAAGGCCTAGATGCCTTATATAAGTATACTAAAGGTTCTCTAAGTTATTCCTTAGATAGGTTACTTATAAGCTTTTAACTAAAAGTATTACTTTTAGAACAAGCTTAAAATAAAAGGATAGTAGCTTATATTTAAAGAATAAGAGGTTAAAACAGCGTTTAAGCCTTGCTAGTACAACGTTTCTACCTAGTGTACCTTAATAGAGAGTATTATCTAGGCCTAAGTACTAGACTTCTTTTCTATGTAGGCGAGCTTCTAAGACAATATTTAGATAAAAACTTTTAACAACTGCTATATCTATAAGCGTAAGGTCCTTAGTCTTATTACTACGTGTTCTACTTAGAACTTAGCGTAGAATACGCGTGCCTTAGCTGCTAATAAGGAAAGCCTAAGTGCCTACCTCTACTATCTCCACCTCCCTAGCTAGTACAAAGGAGCCTAGTATAAGCAGTTTCTTATTGTTTACTAAGTGTAACGTAGCCCTACTATCTAATATAATACTCCTTAATAGTATATAAGCGTTAAAGTTGCTAGTGTAGTATATACTAGGATTCTTGTTTTCTTTAAGAAGTGCTAAGTTAATTAAGGATATAACTATACCTCCTAAGAAAGCCTTTAACTCGCTCTTTTCCTTTTAAGAGAGCTTATATTCTGCTTTAATAAGTTTGTCTTGTAGTTCTTTGTACTAGTTAGTATATAGGCGTTTCTAAATCTTTTTAAATTTCTCCTTACTAATATTATAATTAATTTTTAAGTAGGCCTTAATAGTTACTAAGAGTGTATAGCATTCTACAGGATCTTAGTAATACCTGCTATTATTGCTATCCTAACATAGGCACTTAAGGCCGCGTTTATAGCTTATGCCTCTAGCGCCTTATCTTAGTAGATAAGGTTTTAAGCTTCCTAATATAGCGTAGGCTCTTAAGGATTTAGTTAAGCTTAGTAAGCTAATTAAGCGCTAGTAAAGCATCCTTAAGAATACTTAACTTGTTTAGTTTAGATTAAGATAATCCTTCTCTAGCGTCTAATGTTGCTAGTAGAGCGTCTTTGTAGTGCTAGCCTATTTAAGGGAGTATTTAGCTCTTATAGTATCTAGAAAGTTAAATATAGTAAGCGCACTGTCTACCTTAAGTATCTTTAGCCCCTTAGCTTTTAGTTAGTTTGTTTACTACTTATTGTACTAAGCTTATAGTTCTATAGTACTAAGCTTTGCTTTTTTAAGGCTTGCACAGTACTCCTAGCGTATTACTATCTAGTTAATAGTGTCTGTTAAGGCTAGTTTAAGCTGTAATTGCTTAACAAGCTTATTAAGAGTCTAGCTTAGTCTATCTATAAGTCTTCTTATAATTAAAGCTAGTAACTTCTTGTTAACAGTTGCGTAGACTTAATCCTAAATATACTATAGTGCGCGCACGTTTACAGCCTAGTCTACGTACCTTACATAATATTTATTAAGCTTTCTATTATAGGCATTAAGCTTTTTTTAGGAGTCCTCTGTAGGCACTAAGGGCCTTAGAGGCGGCCATATTAATATATTAACAGTTATAATAGCCTCTAAGTTAATATATTCCTAGACTTCTTTAGATTTAGCGTTAAACTTTAGCTAAGTATACTAGTAAGTCTAGGTTGCGTAGCCTAAGAGGCGCGCTAAGTTAGTAATTTGTAGGGAGTTACTCGCTATTATAGTGCGTGTAATTAGTTAGTAAGTTAAAAAGTGTGTTTGAATAAATTAGAGGGTCTAAACTACTACTAGCGTACTTTAAGTTGCGTAGAGAGAATCTAAACTACAATTTAAAGCGCTAGGCTTATAACTGTAGAGAACAAGGAGCTAGAAATAGTAGTTTAGAAGAACTAGATAGTTAATTCTACCTTTCTATCTGCGTCTAAGATGCTCTATAAATACAAAAGAAATACTGTAGTCTATAACTATAGTTGTAGAGCTTAGAGGGATACCTCTAAGCACAGCAAGTGTCTTATAGAGCTTAAATACAAGTATCTAAGCTTAGCGTGAAATCTCTAAGCCTCGGCGTGAAGGCTCTGAGCCTCGGCGCTTAGCGCTGCTCGTGCCGCGCAGGCCTTGACGCTTGGGCCTAGAGCCTCGTTGCTGAGGCGCGTGGCTGGTATATGCGACATATGTTTAATATAATCTCTTAGGTTCTTAGAGTAGATAAAGATGTTATCTAAGTATACAATAATAAAAATGTCTAAATATACTTTTAATATATTATTAATAAGTTCTTAATTTGTTACTAGAGCATTTGTTAACTTAAATAGCATAATAGTATATTTATAGTGTCTATATCTTGTTTAAAATACTATCTTCTATTCTTTACTTTTCTTAATTCTAATAAGGTAGTATCTATCTTGTAAGTCTAGTACTATAAAGACCTTAGCGTAAGACAATTAATCTCTAAGTTCTATAATATTTAGTAGTAGATATTAATTCTTTACTGTAATATTGTTTAACTTTTAATAGTTAACGTACATCCTTAGTAGCTTATTCTTCTTTAGTATAAAGAGTATTAAGAATTCTCCTAGTAATATTAAAAGTTCTATATAGCCTTTTGCTAAATTCTTATCAAGCTTTTCTTTTAATATTTTAAGTTTTATTTCTAAAAGTTAATAAATTAGTCTAAAGAGTAGAGTCTTCTCTTCTTCTAGAATAATCTTATAATCTTAGAATTAGTATTTTAGTAAAGCTTTGCTATCTACTACTTCTATAAAAAGGTACTAAAATTCTTTATACTTCTTTAAGATATTTAGAGTTACGTATATCTCTAAAACTCTAACTTTGTAATATAAAGAAGCTCTTCTAGTATCTATTAAGTTAAACTCTCTTATCTTAAGGCTGTTTTTAGTTAAGGTTTACTGTCTTTTAGTAATATTATTAATCTTTTTCTTATTTACTATCTTAGTTGTTAAATGCGTAGGCTAGCTTATAGTTATATTCAGTTTACAGCACTTGAATAAAAACTTCTTTAACTTTTAGTTAATCGATAAATTATATTCTTGTAACTTAAGAAGTCTTAATATAATATTATAAGTAGCTAGTCTAAAAACGTCTAAGTTTATCTCTTCTTAGTATTCCTAGATGTAGAGCGTTACTTAAGTAACCTTATAAGTAATTATTGTCTTACCTAGCATAAGCTAACTATTAGCTACGTATAGTAGATAGGGTTCTTGTTTCTTTAGTAGTTATAGACCTACTACTAGCACTACTTAAGTAGAAATATAGTTAGCGTATATGCTAAAGTCTACTAGTGCCTATATCTAGTGTCTGTTAAGCTTTAATATAAGCTTAAGGAGGCTTAGGAGATTTATTATATTAATCTCTTTAGTAGTTCTAGGTGTCTAGGGCGTTTGTCTAAAAAAGACTATATACTAAATCTATAGAACTTCTTTATAATAAGGTATTTATTACATTTAATATTAAGGCATGTAAATTATAAGAGTTAGTTATACTCTTATGCACTAGTTCTGTTCTTATAATCCTTCTACTATATTATATATATTTATAAGGTTTCTTCTAGATTGTTATATCTATAATAGTATAAATTATGTCTCTTATCCTATATATGTACTGCGTATTTATTGTTAAGACAATTATACTATTAGTATTTATTTCTAGGCATTCTCTTTAGTTCTTTGGAAAACTATTCTAATCTGCTTTTATTAGAATAATAGGTTATATAGTTATTGTATACACATACAGTCTATAAATACTCTATATATTCTAGGTTACGTAGGTTTATTTAGTAGTATATATCTTTAGCGTAACTATTATCTTAAGCTTTATACTATTATTATATTACCTTAAGTTTGTTGTAAATCTCCTTCTTCTCTTTATCTAAGAGTTAGCGTGTTAGTTTATTCTAAGAAGCTTTAGCTTCTTTAGTTTATTTCTATACAAAATTATTATATATAGTCTTGTTAATAGTTGCTACTAGAGTAAGTTATTCTACAGTTCCTCTAGTAAATTAACATACTAGCTATAGTCTAGGAATATTCCTTTATAGAGTTCTAAAAAGACTTCTTTAAGTTATCTAAGTTACTTAAGTAAGGCGTTAGTCTTCTTTACTAGATCTATAAAGTATCTAGTCTCTATAGGTAGTAATACCTATGTGCTAATATTATATTTATCTTCTATAGTGTAGGTAAGAAGTTTCTATATATATATAGGAACTGTCTCCTTATTATGTACTACTAGCTCTTCCTATATAATTAGTGTAGCTAGTTAATAGCTTTCTTAAAACTTAGTTATCTTGCTATGTTTAGTTTCTTTTACTAGGGTTGCTTTTATAACTTTGTCTAGTATTATCTTAGAAATGTTGTTATCTAAAGCTTCCTTTAGAGTAATTATAATCAAGTTATCTAGTCTATTAACACTTACTTAGTCCTGTTCTTGAATTATAATATTAGGTCGTGTAACAACGTTTTATTCATTATCTAAATTATTATTAAGACCTATATAGTAAATATTATTAAGTTATTAAGTTACCTTACCTTAGCTTTAATAGTCCTATTTTATGTAACCTGCTTTACTATATTTATAATAAATAACCTTCTTATTACTTTTATTATGCGTAAACTTCTTTTTTTCTAGTCTCTTATTAATATTGTCAAAGTGTATTAGCTTATAACTATTAATAGCGTAATGCCTTAAGGTCCTAGGTACATAGTTTCGCTAACGTCCTTAGTTAGAGTACAGGCGTTAAAATATTTAACGTACTTAAGCGTCTGTATTTCTAGGTACACAATTCTCTAGCGTAAATAACTATTCCTCTAATATAAGCTTATAAACTTTATTATTAACTCTAATAGCTTTAGCTATAAGTTTGTTAAGCGTGTTAAAGTTAGCTCTACTTCTTATAAGTTCTTATTGTATAGTAGGTTTAAGACCTTATTAATATATCTATATTAAAGCGTTGTTATTCTGTTTAATTACTATCTTTTACTGTTAGAATTTAGTTATATAGTTAGTAGTAGACTTAGTTTATTATAGTCTCTAAATCCTCTGCTCTGTAACTATAAATTCTTGAAGGAGTAAGAAAACTTCTTTTATATTAGCTTTAAAAGCATTTTAGTCTTTAACTAAAGCTGTGTTATTAGCGTTTATAATAGCACTGTCTATATAGCGTTAAAAGATTAAGTTAGCCTACTTCTCTATATCTCCTTAAAGATACCTAGAGGCTAAAACTACCTTATTATTGTTATTAATCCTATCTCCTTTAATGTGGAAGTATCTATTAACCTAGAAGAGCTAAGCGTTAAGCTTACTATAATTACTATAATAAGTCTTAGGCTTATTAGCGCGGCTTGTAGTCCTCCTAGTAAGAGAATTAGTAGGGGTGTCTATAGCAGTATTGCTTATTTTAAAGGTATTTAAAGTGTAAAGGTTGTTCTTAGATAATCTAGTGTTAGTTCTTAGGAATAAGCAAGTGCGATAGACAAGGGGTTGTACTAGCACGATTAGTAGATTAATATAATAGTATAGGGTGTGTTAGCACAATTAGAAGATCAATATAATAATATAAAAGTTAAGAAGGTAATAACTGATCTTTAGACTATTACTTAAAGTTAAACACACTAAACTATAGAGGTTTAATACCTAAGACTATAGACTAGTAGGTAGACATCTTATAATCTCTGTGCTCTGCCTGCTCTGTAAGATTAATAAGATTAGTAAGAGCGCTATTACTCTCTTACTCTAGGTGCTCTGTGCAGATTGTAAGATTAGTAAGAGCGCTAAGACTTCTTCTGCTCTGCGGGTCCTCTCGCTTAGTGAGAGCAGCCCTGGTCTGGGTCGCGGCTATAGTGGGGCTAGGCAGCGATGGTCGTAACAATTACAAAAATTATTTTATAATAAATTCTTATAATCTGCAATTAATACATTAATACTACTTGTGCTTTTACTTTTTAGTTAATTGTTAGAATTTTAAGTTGCGTCTATATACTTACGCCTGCTACCTAGCTTGCGTAGTAAAAAATAACAATTTGTAAGCTAACTTAAACTTTTGCCTATAATCTGCGCACTAAGTCTTGTAAACAAAGGTTTAGCTTATAATTGCCTACTTTGTCTGCTGTTTAAGGCTTAAGATCTTGAATCTTAAGATAATTTACGCCCTGCTATCCTACTTACTTAAGTAGGTGTTCTATTACAACGAGCTAGCGCGTTAGAGTCTTTAGGCATAGACTGTTAGACTAGTAATAAGTTGTTAAGCTTATTTAAAAGATGCTCTTTACCTCTAAGTATTAATAAGTTAGCTCTTTTTAGCAAGTGCACTGCTATTTAACTATTAATAACTTTGCAATTAATCGCGTTGTCGCTCCTTAAGGGCATTAGTTTAGAAGTTAGTTTTAAGGTAGCAAGACTAGTATTTTGCTGCTGATTTAAGCAAGTTCTTAATAATGCACTAGCCTTGTACTTTATTTACTTAGTATCTTCTAATTTACTTTTGTCTTTAGTAGGCAGGCTTTTCTTACTGCTTAAGATAGTAGATAAATTACTTTTAAGGTCTTTAGTAGTTAGCTGCGTATCCTAATCTGCCCTTCTTTAAACAGGCAAGAGGTCTAAATCCTCTCCTAGATTAACTAGCTTGCTATTATAAAGAATCTCTACAATTTTAATTGCTTAATTTCTTAGCAGCTCTTTCTTACAATCTTCTTTATAGAATAAATGTTTATTAAAGGTTACATTATAGGTAGTAATTACCTAATTAAGTGTTAGTACTTATATATAGTATATGTTAGAGACTTAATAACTAACTAAATAACTAATATAGCTGCAAGAATTAACTTTAAATCTTTAATAATTACGCCTAGCTGCCTTCTTCTTGTTTAAAGAATAAGCTCGGCAGCTATAAGTATAGATTTTACTCTGGTCTAGGCATAAATTAGTAGTCTAGTGTCTAATCTTAGGTAGTTAATAGTATTAGAGATATTTCCTAAACTATTCTTTAAGTACCTAGTTAAGGGATTAGTAGCTATAAATTTTAGTAAAGCTTATTCTATGTAAGTAAGCTGCCGCATTTATAATTACTAGCTAAAGCTTAGCTAGTAAATTAGCGCTTATGCGCATCTTGATAGCCTTTGTAATTAGCTTTTAACTAGCTCTCTCTGCCGAGCTATTAGGCTTATAAGTATTTAGCAGTGGCGTTTTAATTACAATTTCTTTCTTTATAGCCTATTCCTAATATCTTAATTGCCCTCTCTAAGGCAGTGTAGCAGTATTGTTATCTTAATAAATTTCTACAATCTTCTACTAATATTTCCTCTTAATCCTTATAGCAAAGCTTTTAATTACTAGCATAATATTATTTAGTGTTTTTAACTAAATATTATTATTATATAGCTTACCTAAGTGATCCATCTAAATAATTAGTGCTTATTTTTTAAGTAGCTAACTAGTTAAGAAATTAAACAAATCTAATAAAATCTTATAAAAAATTTATAGTAATCTTTTTTTTAGTTGCTGTAAGATTACTTGCAAGGCATAAGCTATTGCGTAGTAATTGCATTTTAATAGCTTCTTGCTAGTAATTTTAATATTCTATGCTAAGCAGACTAAGGCTTTAATAGCTTGTTGTTCTAGGTGTCCTAATTATTAATGCTATAGGTCTTTATTACTAGTTTGTACCTAAGATTTCCTTAATCGCGCTACAGCGTTCACGAGTAGTAGTTAAGCAGTGTAACAAGAAAGTTACTTGTGTTTAACAAACAAGAAATTAAAGTTATACTTAAAGTTAATTAAAACAACGTTTTTCTTAATTATTTTAAATTGCAAGGTATAATTATATTTTAAATACTAAATACTTGCCTGCTTAAGCTGTGCTTATGATACAATATTAATATAGAAACTTAGTACAACCTTAATGTTAGTAAGTAGAAAATTAGCTATCTTAGGGCTAGCCCTGCTATGCAGGATATTCTTAAGTAGCCTGTTTCTATCCTAGTAACTAGAATAGATCAAGTGCCTGCTTTAACAGTCTTGTCCTTAGCACATTCACTAAAAGTGCCTAGTACTATGTAATTTATAGTATTAACTAAGTAGACTACTGCTCTACTATCTATAATTGTGCAAAGAGACAAGGCATAAGAGGTAAAAGCTGCGCTAAACATATTTAGTCTAATTTCTTTAATAAGATTTTTTAGGTTAATTATGTTGCAGATTAAGCTACTCAGCTGTTTCTTTACAGAATCCAGGTGCTCAAATCATACCTGGAATCTACAATCAACCTACAATCAATTGATTACTAGGAGCTATTACGCTACTAGTATTTCTTATCATTGTTATCAATTGATTGTTATCATCAATGACGTTCAGGATTACGCAATCTACTATAGATTACGCAATCTACTACGCAAGCTATTGCGTAATACAGATCTTTCTAGAATGCAAGTTACAGGTATATATAGACTGTAGTTTAGCAGATAGTTAAGACAGCAAGACAGATAAGACAATCAAGACAATACAATTGCTATCCTCTACAATACTGTCTTCCCCTAGTCGCTATTATTTTATTCTCTTATCCTTATCCTTTACGCTGCGCACCTCCTCCTTAATCTCCAACAGGTTATAAGCCTAGATTAGGCTGCCTCTGAGTCTACTACAAACAAGTAGAAGGCAGAGACCTCTACCTCTGAGTTGATAGTAGAACAAGCAACTATACCTGGTGGAGATCGAATCCGCAACAAATTAATGCTAAAACTAATAAGCTAAGGTAAGATTTACTTAACTTATTAGTAGCTAATCTGCTAGTGCTAGCCTTCTAGCTTTTATTCTAATTTAGGTGTATAAGGTTGCCTATTTGTTGCTGTTCTATTACTTATGAATCTTCTTTTTGTTGTTACCTAACAGATTAATTAGTATACTGCTAGAAGGGCTTAATCTAGTAACTGCAGTTTAAAGTTAATAGCAGTTGTGCAGTATCTAGAAGTGCTTACTTACAGGCTCTTTACTAGCCTTACAGGGGCAAGAGTGCAATTACTTACTATTTTTATTTAACTTTAAGTTGTTAGCGCTTGTAGATTGTTAAGCTACCTCTAATTTAGATCTAGTTTAGAACACTGTGTGTCCTTTTTCTTTTAAAGAAGTAATGAACTAATTTTATAATAAAATACTAAAGATCTTTCTTAACTTATTAAGATTTAAATAAGCTTTACTAAGTGCTATTGCTTGTGCTACCTTATTGCGCTTCTTGCGCGACTAGTCTAGTGCAATTTTAGTGCCTAAGGCGTTTAAAAAATTAGTAACTGCTAACAGCCTAATAATTTTAGAAAGCAAGTAGATTGTTGCTTATTAATACAAGAGCTGCTATTTAGTAAACTATTGCTTAAAGCTTATTTGTTTTTGATAAGCTTTATTAAGGTGTAATTTGTATTGCGCCTTAATTTAATACTAAGTATTCTAATCTGTAGGTGCAAGATCCTCTTTTAGGATCTTTCCTAAGGCCTAAAGGCTGGTAAGGTTTTAAGTAATTATACTTATTAAGGCGTTTAAAAGCAGGTCTAGATAAACAGTCTTGCTAATCTAGTCCTTAACATTAGTAATTTTAGCAACTTTTCTTGTCTATTAAGCAGCTTGTACTTTATACTTGTTAACTAGCTTGTTGTAATTATCTTTCTTATACTTAGCATTAAGTAATTAAGCCTTATATTTGTGTTAAGCAATCTTATAGTTCTTTTGTATTTAAGCGCTGGCGCTAGGTAATAGAGCAACTAGCTGCTTAATATTCTTAGGCAGTTCTAGATACTGTAGCTTCTAGTAATCTATTAAGAGTACTTCTAGGAGATTATGATTAACCTAATCCTAGATACTTTTCTTTAAGCAGTGTAGCCTTAATAAAGCAAACTAGGTTAGCTAGTCTAATTAAGCCTTAAGGATTACCCCTAAGGCAACAAGTAGTGTATTAGTAAAGTCTATCTTAAGATAAGATACTTTGTATAGGATTACAACATAAGTTATTATTAAGGTAACAACAAATTAATTAGTTAGTTAGTAAGTAGCTAGGTAGCTTGTATTAGAAAGAAGTTAATCGTATAATTAATAAGAGAGGTATAGCAGCAGTAGCGATCTGCTAGCTATGCTGTAGGAGAATAGAGAAGAGTAAAATACTAATTAAACAGTTAACTTTACAGCTTGCTAATTGCGTAGTGGGAATTAAAACTATAAATAAGCGGCCAGGCTTATAACTGTAGGAGCTGAAAAGAAGCAATTGCTTAATTAGGAGGAGTAGAATAAGTGTAGTAATTAACTAAGTGCCACAACAACGTGACCAATAACTACTAAAGAGGAATAAGACAATCTGGCCGGTATATATAGGCGCTAGCGCGATCGTCACGTGTTTAGCTTACTAGGATCACCTAATTAACAGGGTGATCCACATGTTGCGCACGTCAATACTCTAACGTAAGGCAACTTAAATAACTTAAGAAAATCTTTACAGGACCCTGCAAAGAAATATTTAAGGAATACAGCTAGTATGCTAATTTACAAAAAAAACCTACAGAAAAAAGAGATTACTTGAGTAGTAACTATTAATAAAGCTATATATAACAACTTTGTATAAAAATAAACTAAAAATACTAGAGCATCCTAGAATAAACTAATATACAAACTTTTAAACGCAGAGAGGGAGGAGATTTACAACAAACTCTAGGCAACACGCTAGAAGTATAAGGCTTAAGACAGCAGCCGCGCTACAGATATATACTAGTAGATAGACCTGCGCAACTTAGAATATGCAAAGTATTTATAAACTATATATATACACAATAGCTACACAATCTACTATACAGGCAAGTATAGATTAAAATAGTTTTCTAAAAAACTCAAAAAAATTGCTTAAATATAAGCACTTATAGTAAAATTGCCTAAACAACAAATACGCAGTACATATATAAAATAAACAACACAGCTTATACTTTTATAAATATAATAATTTAAAAAAGAACCTGTAAATGCACATAACGCAGCAAAAGAATTCCAAGGACAAAACTAGTGCATAAAAATGCAACTAGCTGTCAGGACTAGGTAGCCTTCCAGGCCAGGCCGGATCAGTTCGGAATGGCTGAGGTCAGCCTCAGCCCTGTTATGTCCGAATACGTGATACAGAGGGGTGATAAATAAAAAGATATCAAAAAAGTTATAGTTTTAAAGCTTTATATTTCTACAACCAGAAATGCTATACCAAAAAGAGTTAGTGATTTGGAAAGCCAAGATCTTCCTCTTAGAGTTAAGCTACTTAGTAAGCTGCTCAGTCAGCACTTTTGCGCTCAACGTTCGCAGTGAAAATAAAGATAAAAAAACTTAAAGATGAATAACAAAAAAACTTTTTTTTGAAGGCGTAAAAATCGCTATAAATAACATATATTTAATAATACTAGTTACTCTCTTTTGTGTGTGAGTTTAAAGGTAATTTCAAAATAGACTATTAAGTAATAATAAAGAGCTTATTTTGGGGGTTATTTCTAGAGAAATAGCTACAAAAGCTTCCTAATACTTGGTGTACTAGCCCTTAGCTTCCTTAACGTCTAGATAACGCCATGGTAAAGATAAAATACAATTATTAATCGCCTTTTGAGGTAATTGTGTCTATTCCTCTATTATAGCAGTCTTAAAAGCTGCTATACTTTTTTCATTCTTTCCTATACCTAAAGAAGTAATAGGCCTTTTAGCTAAAGCATTTTTTAGCAAAGCCCACACGTTTTCTATAGAATTTAGATTAGAACTATAGGCAGGATGCTTAAAAAGAGATATCCTATTCCTAGAAAACTAAGATAAAACTTCTAGAGTTTTATGAATATTAGCGTTATCCTGCTGAAACTTTCAGCCTATTTAGAGGTTATTAAGTCCATTAATTATTTAAAAAAATATTGTAACTTTATAATTTCATTGTGGAGTAATAAGCCTCTAAGTAAGAAAAACAAGTATATGTAACATACCTTTTTTTATTGCCGGTCTTACTATAGAAATTAGAATCTTTTTAATATAGTCTAAATTCCTGAAAGGAGTAGTAATTAAAGGGCTTTTAATTACTACTAGTTTGAATCTACCACCTATCCAAACTGCTCTCCAAACTTAGATAGAAATATCTTAACCTATAACTAGATTAGTAAGCGTGCTAAAAATAGATCAAAATAATAGAAAAATAATAGGAAAATAATAGATATATTGAAGTATTTTTTTAGTTAAATAGGGTTTTTTTAAATTTACTTGTGTTAGTTGAAGAAACTATTTTCCTTCCAACCCTATTATTTTGCCGTGTTTGATAGTATTCTGTCCTAGCACCGTGCCCTCGCTTGATAGCAGACTCGTCTGAAAATATAACTTTATTAAAGTTGATATTTTTAAGGTTTTTAAGTAATTGCTTGGCGTAAATATGATGATTATAAGCCTTTTCAGCGTCTAAAGGCGTCTTTTTTCGAGAAATGTTAACAAAATAGTTCTCCTCTCTTAGAAAGTGTTGTAAGCTTCTAATAGAAAAATCTAGACTATTTTCCTCCAAAAGACGTCAATTTGTCTTTTTAGGGCTTTTAGTAAGGTCTCTATTAAGTACTCTTTTTGCTTTATTTAAGATTTTCGTAGAACGACCTTGTTTAGGCCTTTAAGTAGATCAAAAAGCCTTTTTTTTGTTTGATTTAATAAAGAGTATTAGAAATACATCTAGAAGACCTTTCTAGTATATAACTAATAAAAGAAATAGGCTTGTTTTGTAAATATAAAGTATAAACTTCTTGCTTAAATTGAGAAAGATTGCAAGACATAGAGGAGGTATTACAAAAAAAGCAAGTTAGGATAAACAAGAAGAGTTATTATACTAAAGGCTTAGTAAGATATAACGTAATTAGCGCTTACGTAAGCAACCCCTATTTTTCACCCTTTAATTAAACTTTAAGCACATAAGATATAAGCCTCTGAAATTTGCTCACGTTATCCTTACGTAAGCTAATTAAACATAGTTTTCGATTAACGATTTTTACACTTTCATAACAAAGTTATACCCAAATAAATTTTTACTTTTTTTCTATCTCATTTCATTCGAGATTGTAGGCGCGATTGTGATGAATAAGCAGCTTACTAAGCAACCTATGTTAAAGAGGAAGATCTTGACTTTCTAAATCACTAACCCTTTTTGGTATAGCCCTTCTAGTTGTAGAAATATAACGCTTTAAAAATAATAACTTTTTTGATATCTTTTTTTTGTCACCCCTCTGTATGACCATAGATTACCCTAGTATAAGTAGAGATACAATATCGTAGTTGAGACGGTATCAAGTCGTCTCTCCTCTACAGGCAATATACTATTATCCCTTTATTTCTAGCATCCTGTATTTTTATCTAGTATTAAGCCTTACATTTAAATTGATTTTTTCTAGATACGCTTGTGCTATACAATAAGTGCTGGCTTCGGCCTTTTAAGACAACCTTTTAATGTAACTACATATTTTGTAGACACCATTTTAGTATAAAAAAAGATTTATTGCTAACAACAGGTATCCGGGCTTACGCCTCTTTATTTAGTATTGCTAGCACGCAATTAGTGTGTCGCATTTTTAGACAGAAACAAAGAAAAGCAAGACAAAGACGCAAATTGCCTTTAACTTAACACGCCTTATCCTGCTTATGCTGCCTATGCTGCCTATGCTGCTTATGCTGCTTACTTATGTTAAGGCTTTACTTCTAGGTACTCTTAGACAAATTAAAGAAGTAGCATTATTATTACTTTGCTTTCTAACCTATACATGCAACAATAGAACGCCTACTTTTTCTTTTCTGCCTTTTTTTTATTGCTATTTCAACGTCATGCAACAGCTAGCCTAACTAGTTGATAGTTTCTTTACTTAGCCTATACACAATCAACAAGAAGAAAGAAATACTAAAATAAAGTATTTTAAGTACTTTACTAGTATTAGTAAACACTTTATAAATCTTATATTCCTTCTATAACTAGCTAAGTTAAGGCTTAACATTTTTTTATATATAGAAATATTGCGGATTCTAGAGTTATTTATACAGGATATAATTATAAAGTTCTAAAAAAGCTAAGTTCGTAAATACTTAATAAACTTAGGTGTCTGCATAATTAGCTTAAGCTAGACTAGTGTAAGGGCTAGGTGTATAACAGGAAAATTTCCTGTCTTTAAATAAAAGTTGAAGTTAAGGAATTGCTTATTGCAGAAGTTATATACTATATTACAGTGCAGTGTATTATATGCAAATTGTTTGTATACAATGCTGTTTAAAAAGTAAGAAGTAGTAGGTAAATAGCAGCAGCTTTAGCTTTATAAAGTATTACAGGCTCCTGCTGCAGTACGTACGTGTCCTTTTCCTCCTCTATTGCATTATGTTGCAATTTTATTGCAATCCTACTGTAATTTTATTGTTAGCTATAGGCTGGTAATTGCTGTGAGACACGTTTTAACTAGTGTTGTTTTTTGGTACCTTGGTAAATTTTTTAACCCTAATTATCGCTCGGTGGTCTAAGCTTTCCTCCTAGAACTCGTCCACCTACCGTTCGAATCTCGTTAACTACACACAATCTTTTTTTTTGACTTTTGCGATTGATTAGCAGAGGGTAGCTGCTTTTCACTTTGTTGGAACCCTATTTTGACTACAACAACAACCACCACCTTTGACACCTTAAAAAATAAATACAATAAGTGCTTAATTTACCTGTGCAGATAGCCGCGCTTGTACCCTCGCCAACAACAAGGAAAGATTAGCTAACTTAAAAACCTAAGAGATAAGATTAACAGAACTAGCACATATTCTTAAAAAAGAACAAGAATAGGCATCTAACAACTAAAAAATAGATAAAGAAAAAGAAAGTAACGCATCTTAATCCTTAATCGCGCCACAATGCCTATACACACCTAAAAAAGGCAAGAATAGCCTAGAAAAGGCTACTTTAAACTAGAAATTAGCACAATTGCGCGCAAAGAAAAAAAAGAACTAAAAAATACAAGTTACCTAAGCTTAAGACAATATACAACAAAGTAACTTTGAAAGACTTAAGCACACTTAATAAGAATCTTAAAACTATAGCCTTAATTAAACAAACCAACTTAACTTTATTAACTAGTCTTTTATGTCTAGAGCTACTATATATGTTTTTAAAGACCAGCTGTACACAATACAATTAATAAGAAAAAGATTGTAAGTTATACTTTCTCTATGTACTGCAAAGTTTTACAATAAAGACTTATAAAATTAACTTTAAAGCAATGTATATTTTAAAGTTATCAAAAACGCTGTGGTATGCGCATTAAACTGCAGAAAGACAAAAGTTACTCTTTTAGACACTAAAATAAGTAAATCTAAAGGAAGTAATGTTAAACTCTTTTAAATTACTCTTAGAGCGCAAGCAATAAGCTTACAACTACTTAAAACAAGTTTATTAACGCTTAAATTAGAATCTTACAGACTTATTAGATAACATAAGACTATTCTAAGAAAAACTAAGCTTAGATCGCATACCTAATGTTTAAGTCCTAGAATATCCTGTAGCATTACGTAAAAATATTAAGAAAAGTCTCTTTTTGCTTTTAGTAAACTAACAGGCTATATTACTACAAGTAAAAAAACATGCAAATCTTATTTACTAGCAAAAAACTCAAAAAGTAGAGTTTAAACTACAACACTTTAAAAAAAAGCAAGAGCACTTTAAAACTAAAAAATGTAAAAAAATGTAAAAAAGACTTTAAAAAGCGCTAAGCACTTAAGAGTAAGTCTTAATAGCCTAAATTAAAGTAAATTAGGCAAGAAAAGCGCTAAACAACGCACCCTACAATGTTATAAGTGCTGGGAACTTAGATATTATAAGTTTAACTGCTATTTATTTTTAAGGTGTCAAAGGTGGTGGTGGTGGTTGTAGTCAAAATAGGTTTTCTAAAAAAGTGAAAAGCAGCTACTCTTTACTAATTAGTCGCAAAAGTCAAAAAAAGATTATGTGTAGTTAATAAGATTTGAACAGTAAGTAGATAAAGACTACGCGCTAAGCGCTTAGAGCAGAAAAGCTTAGACTACTAAGCAAAAATCAGAGCTAAAAAAATTAGCTAAAATCACTAAAAACAACACTAATTAAAACGTGTTTAACAGCAATTGCTAGCTTATAGCTAGCAACAAGATTGCAATAGAGATAGAAGAAGAAAGTAATAACACGTACGTTATTGTCGCAGGAGCCTGCAATACTTCTTTATAAAAGCTCTTTACCTGCTGCTTCTTACTTTTAGATTTTTTTACACTACACAGTACTGCATACAAACAACTTATATACAAATAATATAATACTTAAACTATTTTTTTCTCTGTTCAACACAAATACTAATAGCTTATATTAAGTAAAGTTAAACCTTACTAAGTTACTATACTAAAAGTTATAGTAGTAAATTATAAAGCCGGCGTTTACTATTATTAAGCAGCTACCTCTGTTAGTTCAAAAGGAGCTAGTAGTAATAGTCTCTGTAGTAGTCAAGTTAGTGCAGAAGTTAAAATACAACTTTATTTAAGAAATCTTTAATGCGTTTAGTATTATAAATGTTAAAGTAACAACAAAGACTATAAAAGGCTAGTTTAGTTAGTACACTAT
Organism: Alternaria sp. 'sect. Undifilum'; assembly: GCA_024321975.1. Classification (NCBI taxonomy): domain Eukaryota; kingdom Fungi; phylum Ascomycota; class Dothideomycetes; order Pleosporales; family Pleosporaceae; genus Alternaria; species Alternaria sp. 'sect. Undifilum'. The sequence continues at coordinate 2,423,931 of JAJJZI010000003.1, forward strand.
ACACACTACGCATGTAAATAGTCTAAGTATAGTAAAAGTATATTACTTTAGCAATTTCCTTTTGCGCAAATGCAACCTTAGTAAAGAAACTTAGAAGTAGCTTAGCAAGAAGCAAAGGCGTGTTAAGATAGCTATTAAGTAGCTTAGACAAACTAACAAGTAGAAGAATTTTATAAGTTGCCTTTAAGAATAAAAGAGCTATGTATAAATAGTAATGCTATTATCGTTTATTTACATTTAAGAATAGGCACCAAACGCTGCAATTACAACACCGCTAGAATAGCAATAGGACAACAGAAGTTGCAGTCAGCGGTAAATAGTTATTAGTTAAGAGAGTTAGTTAAAGAGATATTACGCATCTTCGTTTCCGTCCAAACATACAACATACTAGTTGCGTGCTAGCAATGCTAAACAAGGGGGCGTGAGCCCGGATACCTGTTGTTAGCAATAAATCTTTTTTTACCAAAAAGGTGTCTACAAAATGTGTGGTTACATCAAAAGGTTGTCTTAAAAGGCCGAAGCCAGTTTAACTGCTATAAGCTAAGTAAGCTAGAAAAAACAACAGACAACGCTAACGCACTTAAGTTAGGAAAAGACTAAAAGCCAAAGAACTTAAGTTCTACCTTGCCGCCTACATCATTCTATATTAGGAGAATAAGGACTTAGGCACCCTACGTAAAGCAATTTTACTTAAGCTAGTATGCCTTTTAACTATAAGGTGTATAGTTAAGGCATTAAAGCTTATAAAAGCTATAGTAGACAAAGGCTTACAACTAAACTTTATATCTGCTAGGCTAGCAAAAGAGCAAGACTTGCCTATTAGTTTTTTACCTAGCTTATTAGCAGAAGGGGTAAATAAAGGCAAGCTTACTATTTATAGCACAACTAAGGCGGATGTAACTATTACAAATTTACAAGGACGCGTAAGAACGCAGCGTATTTTACTTATAGTATTACACTTAAAGAGGTACTTAATTTACTTTAAGTTATTACAAATTAACTTTTGTAACTTAAAAATAAGCTATGCAACAAAACATATGCTTTTTTAAAGTAAAAAGTCCTAAAACTTAAGCACTTTTTGAAAAGTTAGTATAAAAGACGCTAAAACTTTTAAAAAGAGCATGTATAATCTAATAGCAGACGTATATGCGTGTATTGTAAGTTTAGTAGGCTAGAATAGCTAAGAATCTATTAAAGTAGGCTAACTTCCCCTACAATACGCTAAATACGCAAATATGTGTTTAGAGAAAGACTTTGCAGTTCTAGCAGAGCATCGACTGCAGAATTTAGCAATTAACTTGCTACTTAGTACAAATCTACTGCATATGCTATTATATAACCTGTCAATAACAGAGTTAGAGCTATTAAGAAAGTTTCTTACAGAGTATATAGCAAGAGAATAAATAAAAAGATCTAAGTCCTTAGCAGGCGCACTGATACTCTTTATGAAGAAGAAACATAGTATAATAAAGCTATGTGTAGATTATTGTGGTTTAAATAAGATTACAGTAAAAAACAGGCACCCTCTCCCGCTTATTATAGAGTTGTTAGATAGACTAGTGTAAGCTAAGTACTATACTAAGCTTAATATAAGAGAAGCGTACTATAGAGTACGCATTTAGAAAGAAAATAAATAGAATACAGCCTTCTGCACAAAATATAGCTACTTTAAGTATACTATTATGCCTTTTAGCTTAACAAACGCTCTTGCGCAGTTTTAAGCCTATATAAACTAAACACTAGTTAGCTTAGTTAATGTATCCTGTATTGTTTACTTAGACAATATCCTAATATTCTTTAAGACAAAAAAAAGAACATAAAACTTATATTAAAAAAGTACTCTAAAGGTGGCGCAAAGCTAAGCTATATGTAAATCTTAGTAAGTGTAAATAGTACACTTAGCGTACAGAATACCTTAAATACACAGTTATACTAAATAGTGTTAAAATTAACAAAGATAGGATTAAGACAATCTAGAATTAGCCTGTCCCACGCATAGTACAGGATATTAGGATATTTATTCGTTTTATAAACTACTACAGAAGATTTATCGCTAGATTCTCTAAATTGGCTTTACCTTTAACAATATTAACTTAGAAAAGCCTAGGCTCGGCTAGAAAAGGCTATGCTATAAGAAGGGAAGAAAGTTAAACTCTAGATATTAGGGAATAGGCAAAAAGGGCATTCTAACAACTTAAAGACTCCTTTTTAAATATACTTATAGGTGAGAAGCAGCAGCTTTATGAAGTATTGCAGGCTCCCGCTGCAGTACGTACGTGTCCTTTTCCTCCTCCATCGCATTATGTTGCAATCCTATTGCAATCCTACTGTAATCCTGTTGTCAGCTATAGGCTGGCAATTGCTGTTGGACACGTTTCAACTGGTGTTGTTTTTTGGTACTTTAGCAAATTTTTAACCCTAATTATTGCTTAGTAGTCTAAGCTTTCCTCCCAGAACTCATCTACCCACTGTTCGAATCTTATTGACTACACACAATCTTTTTTTTTTTGACTTTTGCGATTAATTAGTAGAGGGTAGCTGCTTTTCACTTTTTTGGAACCCCATTTTGACTACAACAACAACCACCACCTTTGACACCTTAAAAATAAAAAAAGTAAATTGCACAATTACACTTTAGAAGAAGTTCTCCTACTACTCAACAACAAAGCGCCTACTACAGTATATTAGCCTAGACTAGGCTATTCTTCCCTAGTCTTACCAACCCAGGAAGATCAGTCCTGAGGAGAGGGATAATGTTAGGACCAGGTGGCCTTCCAGGCTAGGCCGGATCAGTTCGGAATAGCTGAGGTCAGCCTCGGCCCTGTTATGTCTAAATAGGTCATATGACCCTAGATTACCCTAGTATAAGTAGAGATACGATATCGTAGTTGAGACGGTATTGATTCGTCTCTTCTCTACAGGCAATATACTATTATCCCTCCATCTCTAGCATCCCGTATCTTTATCGAGTATTGAGCCTTACACTAGCCCTTATAGTATACGTGCCTTAATATTAAATACAACTTATTAATTAGCGCTAAGAAGTTTTACAAATTTAGCACATAGTTTTTTTTTTTTAGACAAATGCCTTGAACACCTAAAACTACTAGAAAAATTAATGTAATAAATCTTTTAAGCCTTCTTAAGCTTATTGTAAAGCTTAATAAACATTAAGTACAAGTGTTAGTAGATTTTAGCGCACAAGCTAACTATATTTCTGCTTAAACAGTATTAGTAGCAAGCCTACAACTATTAAAAAAATAAGATTTCTATTTACTACATATAGCCAACGGTCAGCCTATGCCAGGCAAGACGACTATTACCTACAAGGTTACCAAAGTGATACTCTGCATCTAGGAACACTAGAAAAAAATAAACCTAGACGTCTTCGGACTAGCTACTCACAACATTAGATTAGAACTTTTTTAGTTATAAGAATACAACCTGTAAATTAACTAAAAGTTAAAAAAGTTCTTATTTAAGTGCTATAGATTAGACGCAACTACAAGCTAGCTTACGTATTTAACAACTATAATAGTAGATAAAAATAATTAATAATATTACTAAAACATAGTAAACCTTAACTAAGAACAGCCTTAAGACAAGAGAGTTTAACTTGACAGATACTAAAAGAACATTTCTGAATTACAAAGTTAGAGTTTTGAAAAAGTGCATAACTCTAGATATTCTAAAAAAATATAAAGAATTTTAGCACCTCTTTATAAAAGTAGTAGATAGCAAAACCTTACTAAGACACTAACCTTAGAACTATAAGATTGTCCTAGAAGAAGGGAAGAATCTACTCTTTAGACTTATTTACTAATTATTAGAAATAGAACTTAAGATACTAAGAGAAAAGCTAGACAAGGACTTAGTAAAAAGCTATATTAAACTTTTAACATTACTAGCAGGATTTCCTATACTATTTGTACTAAAAAAGAACAGGCTACTTAAGATGTGCGTAAATTATTGCAAACTAAATAATATTACAATAGAAAATTAATACTTACTACTAGATATTATAGAGCTTTAGGATTCATAATCTTATACTAAGGTCTTTATAGCAATAGATCTTTTAGATAAATACTGCTTTATTAGAATTAAGAAAAAAAAACAGCATACTAAACAAAATACAGACACTATAAATACACCATTATGCTGTTTAAGCTAACAAACGCCCTAGCAACGTTTTAAGAACTTATTAACAACGTGTTAAAAGTATACTTAGATATTTTGTTATTACACACTTAGATAACATCTCTGTCTACTCTTAGAACTTAAAAAGTTATGTTAAACATATCCGCACAATACTAAGGTGCCTAGACTAGTTTAACCTATAACTTAAACTTAAGAAATGCAAGTTTTATAAAAACAAAGTTAATTTTCTAAAATGTGTAGTAAAGGCACAAGGAGTACAAATAAGTAAAGAAAAAATATAAGTACAGAGGGGTGACAAAAAGAATAACCAATCAAAAAAGTTATAGTTTTCAATTGCTAATAACTAATTGACGAAATAAGCTAGTCTAAAAAGAGTTAGTGATTTGAAAAGCCAAGAACTTGTTCTTTAAGTTAAGCTTCTTAGTAAGCGGATTGGTCAGGACTAGTACGTACGCTAATTAACATGAAAACAGAGAATGAAAAACATAAAAATAGAACTAACAGTTTCTAATTAGTGAGCGTATCAAAATTTCTAAAAATAAACTAAGTTTAATAAGATGATGTAAGCATTATGTGAGCTAGTTTTAACCTATAGTTTCTTACTTACTTAAAGTTTAATTAGCAATATAAAGAAAAGGAGGTTGCTTAGGTAAGCAATTACTTCAAAATAGATTACTAATCCTTTTTGATATTCTTTTTTATTCTGATCCTTACTTTTGTTTTTTAAATTATCTTTACAATGTCTTCTCAACTTTCAAAGTTTGAAGAAAACGTTTATATATTACTTACACAAAACTGATTACTCTCTTCTATTAGTACTATACTAGTTAAGCCTTCTAGTAGTATTTATAATACTATTAAACGAATTAAAAAGAAAAGCAACAATTCTTTACTTACCTTTACGCCTACTATAGACCGCCCTACCAAGATTACAACAAGAGTGAAAAGAGCTGTTAATAGAGACTTAACTAAAAGTCTTAAAAAAACAAATAAGCGTATATTAGACGAAAATAGTTTAATTCTTTCTACTAGAAGCCTACAACGCTTTCTAAGAGAGGGGAATAACTTTGTTAATACTTCTAAGAAAAAATAGCTTTTGAAATGAGAAAAAAGCTCAAAATCGTCTAATATACGCTAAGGAGAGGCTTACTAATATTGAAAATAAAAAATTCAATAAAGTGATATTTTCTGGTGAGTCAGCTATTGAGCATGGGCACGGTGCTAGAACAGAATATTGCCGAAAACGTCGAAATAAGCGCCTTGTGAAGGAATGTGTCTCTACAACCAACAGAAGTAAGTTTAAAAATATTTTAACTAACTTAAAAAATACTTTACTATATAAAGTATATTTCTAGTATTTATATTTATTTTTACAAAGCTTACTAATCAATCTATAGGCCTAGATATCTCTATCCAAGTTTGGGGAGCAATTTGGATAGGAGGAAGATTAAAATTAGTAGTTATTAGGACGCCTAAAACTACTACATCCTTTAGGAACACAAACTATATTAGTGAGATTCTAATACTAGTAGTAAAGCCTACTATTAAAAAAGGTAAGTTAAGTATACTGATTTTTCTTATTCTTAGTCCTATATCTTTATACTTTATTAATATATTTTATATCTTTTTTGATATTCTTAAAGGCCTTACTAACTGTTGTAAAGGATGGAAGTTTCAGTAGGATGATGCCAAGATCTATAAAACTCTAGAGGTTTTATCTTAGTTTTCTAGAAATCAGGTGGCACTTTTTGAGCATCCTCCTTATAGTCCGGACTTAATCCTATTGAAAACATTTGGGCCTTGTTAAAAAACGCTTTAACTAAAAGGTCTACTTCATTATTAGGCGTAGGTAATAACAAAAAGAGTATAGCGAGGTTTATAGAGGCTATATTTGAAGAGTGGGATTTAATACCGCAACAGGCGATAGATAACTGTATTTTATCTTTACCTAGGCGTTATTAGGACGATAAAGAAGCTAAAGGCTGGTACACTAAGTATTAGTAATCAATATTAGCTTTTATAATATAAAAAAACAAAAAAAACGCTTTAATTAATAACTTTTTCTCTAACAATTCAAATATCATTAAGCCAAGTATGATTAAGTATGTAAACTAACAAAATAACATTAAAAACTTATAGCTATTTTGATACTGTCAATAAACTGCTATTATTAATTGTAATTAGCAATTTTTGAGTACTCATTTCCAGTGCAATAAACTGCCAGGAAGATGCTGACTAAACTGCTTACTAAGTAGTCTACCATCAAGAGGAAGTTGTTGGCTTTCCAAATCACTAACTCTTTTTAGACTAGCTTCTCTTGTTAAATAGTGATTGACAATAGAAAACTATAGCTTTTTCGATTGGTTTTTCTTTTTGTCACCCCTCTGTAAATAAGAAATAGCTACAACTAAAGACAATTAAGAACACGTTTCAATTGGTGTCGTTTTTGGTACCTTCAGCAAATTTTTTCGACCCTGATTTTCGCTCGGTGGTCTGAGCTTTTCTGCTCCGAGCGCTTAGCGCGTGGACCTTATCCACTCACCGTTTGAATCTCGTTGACTACACACAATCTTTTTTTTGACTTTTGCGACTGATTAGTAGAGGGTAGCTGCTTTTCACTTTTTTGGAAAACCCATTTTGACTACAACAACAACCACCACCTTTGACACATTAAAAATAAAATAATAAAAAAAGACGGTTAAGAAAATACAATCTTTTTTAGAATTCCTAAACTTTAATTAACAGTTTATTAAGAATTACCTTAGAATTACTATCTTATTAACAAGACTTACAAGAAAAAAAGTACTCTTTAAGTAAAGTAAAAAAGTAAAAAATGCTTTTTAGACGCTTAAAAACGTAAGCATAGAACGACTATGCTTCTGTATATTCTAAGTAGAACAACTGCTACGCTTTAAAACTAATACATTATATCTTGTACTGGAAGAATACGCTAGCTAACTACACAAAGACAAATAGCACTCTATTGCCTACTATTCTTGCAAGTTTTTAGGACTAGAAGAACAATACAACATTTATAATAAGGAACTTTTAGCTATTATTGTATACTTAAAACACTAGAAAGTATACGCTAAAAGCTATTTAGAACTTACAATATTCACAAATTACAAGAACTTAGTTAATTTCACAACTACTAAAGTACTTAACTAATGTTAAGTTTAATAGTCAGAAGAACTAAAATAGTACAAGTTGAAGATCGTGTATACGTTAAAAAAAAATAACAGCAGAGCAGACGCTATTAGCTGAAGATATAATATTGTAGGAACTAAAAAGGTAACTAACACCGCAATACTTAAGATTAATAAAGACAGATTATTATAACTAGCTAGAACACTAAAAGCAGTCTTATAAATTACGTACAACGTACTAAAAGAATTACAAAAAGCAACTATTAAACAACATTACAACAACTTAGTATATAGTTACCTTAGTATTACAAGAACAATAGAACTTATTACGTAAAATTATTAGTTTCTAGAAATAAAGAATAAAGTTACTACTTTTATCGCCAAGTGTGCAGACTGTTAGAGAAACGAGTATAGTACCTACACACCCTATAGAGAAATACAAGCAATAAAGCTACCTAACGTACTATAGTTAGACATCTCTATAAACTTTGTTACAGGCTTACCTGTCTTAAAAAACCCTGTTACTAAAGTATCTTACAACGCAATTCTTATAGTAGTAAATAAATTTATAAAACAAGCTAAGTACTTAGTCCTTTAAAAAGATTTTACAGCAGTACAGCGTGCACATATTCTTAACAATTAGATTATTATATAGTACAGCATACTAAAGTTAATTATTAATAATAAAAACAAGCTTTTTACTTTAAACTTTTAGAAAACATTACTTGCCGTAATTAGAACTAAAAGAAAGCTATTAACTGCTTAAATCTGCAGACAAACAAACAGACTAAGCAAACAAATTGCACAACAAAAGCATACTTAAGAATATATATTAACTAACAACAGAAGAATTAGGTATTTGTGAAGATCGTCCGAAGATGATCTAGGTTAGTTCTCGGGGAATGAACGAGTACTAAGGACACGGGGTGTACTAGCACGATTAGAAGATTGATGTAATAGTACAAGGTCAAGAAACAAGTCTTAATCCTTAGATTAATTACTAAGATAAAACTCTAAGTTGAACACAATAAGCTATAAGGGCATATTGCCTACTACTATATACTAATAAGTGTGGCGCTTGTGTACAAGCGTGCACTTGTAGATAATTACGCTCGTTAATAATTAGTTACGTAGTTGCGCTTGTAGATAAGCGCTTGTTAGTGAGCAGTCACGTGGTTGCGCTCGTAGATAAGCGCTTGTTAGTAAGCAGTTACGTGACAGCGTTGTAGTTGCCTAGCTGTAATTATCTGTCTATGTTGCATAGTCCCTGCAGGATTGTCCCCTCGTCCCTTAGTCTAGATCGTAACACTATCCTCCTCCTCTAAAGATTTGTCCTTAAATTACGTAGTTGTGTTTATAGCTTTGTTGTTAAATAACTAAGGCGTGCCCTGCGTTATAAGTTAGGTATTTATTATGTCCTCCCCCTATCAACGTTGCTTACGTCTTAGTTTAATTCCTAGTACAGTTGTTGTATTTTTATAGTATTTATTAGCAGTTAGTTAAATATGTGTTAGGTTCTTATGTATTGTCACTGTCTAGGTAGCTTAACTATTTAACTAGATATTCTTTGCTGTTGTTGTTGTCTTAGTATGCAAGGATTCTCTTAACTTTAAATTCATTGTCTTCCTCTATTTTGTAGTAGAATGTTTTCTATATTAGCGTTCTTAGGTCTGCTAGTTCTAATATGTTAACGTAGAATCTTAAGTAGATCTTTACGTCTGCTAGGAGGTTAAGTGTATATATAACTAGTCCCTTCTAGTCTAAAATTAAAAACAGTCTAACTTTAACGTTGTTAAGTCCTTTACTAAGTTGTTTAGTGCGAAGATTCTTTGTAAGTAAGTATACTTTATCCCTCTTCTTTAACTAAGGTGCTGTTTTTTGTTTCTAGTTTACATATAAAAGGCTTTAGCGTTAGGCCTTTTTAAGTATCTTTTTAAGTAACTTATATACTAATTTTAGCTTATTAGCTATTATAATAGCTGCTTCTGTCTTTAAACTTAGAAGTGTATATATAAAGAGATTTAAGTGTCTCCTATAATTTATATAGAATAGAGTCTATCTTATAGACTCTAAAAGCTTGTTGTTGTATACTATCTATGCTATAGGTAGTAATAATACCTAATTGTTCTACTATTAGTTAATATATATTTTAAGGTATGCTTTTATTATACAGTTTATTTGTTCTGTTTGTCTATTTATCTATAGATAATACGCTATTAATAGCTTTCTCTTAGTTCTAATTGCGGCAAGTAATGTTGTCTAAAAATTTAAAGTAAAGAGCTTGTCTTTATTACTAATAATTAACTTTAGTATGCTGTAGTATCTAATAATTTAATTATTAATAATATATGCAAGCTGTACTACTATAAAATCTTTCTTAAAAGTAATATACTCTACTTATTTTATAAATTAATTAACTACTATAAGAATTGCGTTGTAAAATACTTTTATAATAAGGTCTCTTAAGACTAGTAAGCCTATAACAAAGTCTATAGCAATATCTAACTATAGTGCATTAAGTAGTTCTATTACTTATATTTCTCTGTAAAGTGCGTGTGTACTGTACTTATTCCTCTAATAGTCTACATAATTAGTAATAAAGGTAATAACTTTATCCTTTATTCTTAGAAACTTGTAATTTCTCTTAATAAGCTCTATAGTTCTTATAATACCTAAGTAACTATATACTAGGTTGTTATAGTGTTATCTAATAATTACTTCTTGTAATTCTTCTAGTACGTCGTATATAATACGCATAAGTAGATTAAGTGTCTATACTAGTTTTAATAATCTATTATTATTAACTTGTAGTATTATAGAATTAGTTATTTCTTTTGTTCCTGCAATGTCGTGTCTGCGGCTAAGAGTATCTACTCTTTTATTATCTTTTTTTAGTATATATACAATCTTGAACTTATGTTATCTTAGTTTCTCTAACTATTTAACCTAGCGTTAGTTAAGTCTTTTAGTAGTTATAAAGTTAACTAAGTTCTTATAATTTGTAAATATTGTAAGTTTTAAGTAGCTTTTAGCGTATACTCTCTAATATCTTAGATAATTAATAATAGCTAATAGCTCTTTATTATAAATATTATATTATTCTTCTAGTCCTAAAAACTTGCAAGAATAAAAGGCAATTAGGGGCTATTTACCTTTATATAGTTAACTAGCGCATCCTCTAAGTATAAGGTCTAATGCGTCTATTTTAAATTATAGTAACTATCCTGCTTAGAATATATAAAAGTATAGTAGTTCTATACTTATTTTCTTAAGCGTTTAGAAGGCGTTCTCTACTTCTCTACTCTACTTAAAGAGTATCTCCTTCCTTGTAAGTCTTATTAATAGAATAGCAATTTTAAAGTAATTCTTAATAAACTATTAATTAAAGTTTAGAAATTCTAAGGAAGATTATATTTCTTTAACTGTTATTAGTTATAGCTATTCTTTAATTACTTATATCTTTTCTTTACTTATCTATACTCTTTATGCCCCTATGATATATCTTAAAAAGGCAACTTTATTCTTATAAAACTTATATTTTTTAAGTTTTAGTTATAGGTTAAACTAGTCTAGGCACCTCAGTACTGTGTAGACATATTTAACATAATCTCTTAGGTTCTTAAAGTAGATAAGGATATTATCTAAGTATATAATAAAAAAGATATCTAAGTGTGCTCTTAATATATTATTAATAAGTTCTTAAAATATTGCTAGGGCGTTTGTTAACTTAAACAGCATAATAGTATATTTATAATATTAATATCTTATTTAAAATACTGTTTTCTATTCTTTACCTTTCTTAATCTTAATAAAGTAGTATTTATTTTGTAAGTCTAATACTATAAAAACCTTAGCATAAGATAATTAATCCCTAAGTTCTATAATATTAGGTAATAGATATTAATTCTTTACTATAATATTATTTAACTTTTAGTAGTTAACGTATATTCTTAGTAGCTTGTTCTTCTTTAGTATAAAGAGTATAAGGAATTCTACTAGTAATATTAAAAGTCTTATATAGCCTTTTGCTAAATCCTTATCTAGCTTTTCTTTTAATATCTTAAGTTCTATCTCTAATAGTTAATAAATTAGTTTAAAAAGTAAAGTCTTCTCTTCCTCTAGGATAATTTTATAATCTTAGAGTTAGTGTCTTAGTAAGGCTTTACTATCTACTACTTTTATAAAGAAGTGCTAAAATTCTTTATACTCTTTTAAAATATCTAGAGTTATATATGTCTTTAAAACTTTAACTTTGTAATTTAAAAGAGCTCTTCTAATATTTATTAAGTTAAACTCTCTTATCTTAAGGCTGTTCTTAGTTAAAGTTTACTGTTTCTTGGCAATATTATTAATTTTCCTCTTATCTACTATCTTAGTTATTAAATATATAGGCTAGCTTATAGTTATATTAAGTCTATAGTACTTAAATAAGAACTTCTTTAACTTCTAGTTAATCTATAAGTTATATTTTTGTAACTAAAGAAGTCTTAATATAATATTGTAAGTAGCTAGTCTAAAAACGTCTAAGTTTATCTCTTCTTAGTATTCCTAGATATAGAGCGTTACTCTAGTAACCTTATAAGTAATTATTGTCTTACTTAGTATAGGCTAACTATTAGCTACGTGTAGTAGGTAGAGTTCTTGTTTCTTTAATACTTGTAGGCCTGCTACTAACATTGCTTAAGTAGAAATAAAGTTAGCCTACGCGCTAAAATCTACTAGTGCCTATATTTAGTATCTATTAAGCTTTACTATAAGCTTAAGAAGGCTTAGGGAATTTATTATATTAATCTCTTTAGCAGTTCTAAGTTTCTAAGGCATCTGTCTAAAAAAAACTGTGTGCTAAATCTATAAAACTTCTTTGAAATAATATATTAGTTATATTTAATATTAAAGTACATGTGTTATAAAGGTTAGTTATACTCTTATATACTAGTTCTATCCTTATAATATTTTTACTACGTTATATGCATCTGTAGGTTTTCTTCTAAATTATTATATTTATAAAAGTATAGGCTATGTCTCTTGTCTTATATATGTACTGCGCATTTTTTATTCAAACAATTATACTATTAGTGTTTATATTTAAGCATCCCCTTTAGTCTCTTAGGAAACTATCCTAATCTATACTTATTAGAATAGTAGATTGTACAGTTATTGTATACACATGCAGTCTATAAGTACTTTATATATTCTAAGTTACGCAGGTTTATCTAATAATACATATTTTTAGCGTAGCTATTATCTTAAGCCTTACGCTGCTAGTGTGTTACCTAGAATTTATTATAAATCTTCTTTATCTCTTTGTCTAAGAGTTAGTGCGCTAGTTTATTCTAAGAAGCCTTAGCTTCTTTAGTTTATTTCTATACAGAGTTGTTATATATAGCTTTATTAATAGTTGCTACTAGAGTGAGCCCTTTCTTCTATAGTTTCTCTAGCAAATTAGCATACTAGCTATAGTCTAGGAATATTTCTTTATAGAGTTCTTTAAAGATCTTATTAAGTTGTCTAAGCTGCCTTAGTAGAGCGTTAATCTTCTCTACTAGATCTGTAAAGCATCTAGTCTTTATAGGTAGTAGTACTTATATACTAATATTATGTCTATCTTTTATAGTGTAGGTAAAGAGTTTCTATATAGCTAGTAGAACTATCTCCTTGTTATACGCTACTAGCTCTTCCTATGTAATTAGTGTAGCTAGTTAATAGCTCTCTTAAAACTTAGCTATCTTGCTATATTTAGTTTAATCTACTAGGGTTACTTCTATATCTTTGTCTAGCACTATCTTAGAAATATTATTATCTAAGGCTTCCTCTAAAGTAATTATAATTAAGTTATTTAAACTATTAATACTTACTTAGTCCTGTCCTTAAACTATAATAGTAGGTTATATAATAACGTTCTATTTGTTGTCTAAATTATTGTTGGGTTCTACATAGTAAATAATATTTAGTTATTAAGTTATCTAGCTTTAGCTTTAGTAGTCCTGTTTTATATAACTTTCCTTACTACATCTATAATAAGTAACTTTCTTATTACCCTTATTATGTGTAAACTTTTTTCTTCTTAGTCCCTTGTTAATGTTATTAAGGTGTATTAGCTTATAGCTATTAGTAGCGTAATGCCCTAAAATTCTAGGTACATAGTTTCGCTAACGTCCTAAGTTAAGGTATAGGCGTTAAAGTGTTTAACGTAGTTAAGCATCTATATTTCTAAATACGCAATTCCTTTACGTAATATTTATTCTTCTAATATAAGCTTATAAAGTTTTTTATCTACTCTAATAGCTTTAGCTATAAGCTTGTTAAGCATATTAAGGCTAGATCTACTTTTTATAAGTTCTTGTTGTATAGTAGGTTTAAGATCTTGTTAGTATATCTATATTAAAGCGTTGTTGTCCTATTTAATAACTATCTTGTACTATTAGAGTTTAGTTATATAGTTAGTAGTAGACTTAGTTTGTTATAGTCTCTAAATCTTCTACTCTATAACTATAAACTCCTTAAAAAGTAAGAAAACTTCTTTTATCTTTGTCTTAAAGGCATTCTAGTCTTTAACTAGGGCAGTATTATTAGCGTTTATAATAGAACTATCTATATAGCGTTAAAAGATTAAGTTAGCCTACTTCTCTGCATCTCCTTAAAAATACGTAAAAGCTAAGACTACTTTGTTATTATTATTAATCCTGTCTCTTTTAATATAGAAGTATCTGTTAACTTAGAGGAGCTAAGCGTTAAGCTTGCTATAATTACTATAATAAGTCTTAGGCCTGTTAGCGCGGCTTATAGTCCTCCTAGTAAGGGAATTAGCAGGTGTGTCTATAGTAGTATTGCTTATTTTTAAGAGTGTTTAAAGTGTAAAGATTATCTAAAGATAATCTAAGTTAGTTCTTAAGAGGATAAACAAGTACTAAGGACACAGGGGTTTTACTAGCACAATTAGAAGATTAATGTAATAGTACAATAGTTAAGAATTAAGTCTTAATTCTTAAATTAATTACTAAGTAGAAACTTGTAGAATAAGTTGAACACACTAAGCTATAAGATTTTAGTGCCTAGTGTTATATACATAGGGAGTCCTATACTATCCTAGAAGTCCTACGTTATCCTATGCGTAGGACTCTATAGTACTTGTAATACATTGTAGGACGTACGTGACTTGTCCTATAAAGGATTTCTACTAAGACTGTAGGATCACGTGCTTGCTGTAGAGTAGCGTTATCTATTAGTAGGCGAAGGCCTATCCTTTGTCTGGGTTGTCAGGGTCTCTTCCTGCCACCATCCTTTATACATAGTTAGTGTCCCTTCCTTCTCTAGGTTTGTAACAAGCTGCTGCTTCTTACCTACTGCTTCTTACCTACTGCTTCTTACCTACTGCTTCTTACCTACTGCTTCTTACCTACTGCTTCTTACCTTTTGAACAGCACTGTATACAAACGATTCGCATACAATACACTGCACTGCAACATAGCATGCAACCTCTGCGGCGAGCATCTCCTTATTCTAGGCTCTCTTCTAATAAAAGCATCCTTTGCTACTGTTTACCTAGCACTTAATTTAGTCTAACTTAAACTGCTTATGCAAACACCTAAATTTATTAAGTATTTTAAAACCTAACTACCTAGCTAGACTTCTAAGTTAATAAAGATCTTAAACAAGTCCTTTATCTGCAATATCTTTATATATAAAAAGATTATTAAGCCCTAATTTAGCTAGTTGTAGAAGGAATACACAATCTCTAAGGTATTTGCTAATACTAGCGTAGTACTTAAAATCTATTACTTTAGTATCCCCTTCTTCTTGTTTATTATGTAAGGGCTAAGTACAGAGACTAAAACTTAGTTTAAATAGCTATTGCAAGACGTTAAATTAGCAATAAAAAAGAAAGAAGTAGGAAAAAAGAAATAGGCTTCTTATTGTCGCGTTTATAGGTTAGCAAGCAAGGCAATAATAGTTTTGCTGCTTTACTTTATTTAGAAGCGCCTAGTAGTAAAGCAACAAGAATAGGCAAGATAAGGCGTGTTAAGTTGAGAGGTAATTTGCGTTTTTATCTTGCTTTTCTTTGTTTTTATTTAAACATGCGACACACTAATTGCGTGCTGGCCGAACAAGAGAGCGTGAGCCCGGACACCTGTTATTAGCAATAAATCTTTTTTTACTAAAAAGTCGTCTACAAAATGTGTGGTCACATCAAAAGGTTGTCTCAAAAGGCCGAAGCCAAAAAAAGAGCTATACTTTCTAACTTAATAATCTTTAGGAGTACTATAGTAGTGCTGTTTTCTAGTTGCTTAAGAAAGTCTGTTAGGCTTAGGACGACAAGGTAGTTTAATAATATAAATAACAACTACTATAACTCTAAAAAGCTAAGACGTCTTACTTAAAAGAGCAAGCTTAATTAAATAAGCTTTAATAAGCTAAGGAGAGGCGTGTTAAGAGAGAGAGGCTTAAAGAGGTAAGGGAGAAAGAGAAGGCTAAAAAGGCAGCTAAAAAGGAGCGTTAGAAATTAGCTCGCGACGCTTAAAAAGCTATACAACTGTCTTAAAAGGGTAAGCGCAAAGCCTTAAAAGCCTCTACTTAAAAGCAGAAGCTTTAGAAACATGTAGTTGTTAATTTATCTTATGTTAATGCTGAGGTAGCTGCACTAGCTGCCCCAGCGCGCACCACCCGCCGCGGGCGTAACGTTAACTTACTAAGTAAATATAAGTAGTACAAGTTGATCGCAATGATATATATACTACAACTCTACAAAATCTCGCAATACTAGCTATTGGTAGTGGCTGTACAGCCTTATTTTTCTAAAATCTCAGTTTGGTGGGGTGTTGCATTGCGCGAACTGTTGCATTGCGCGCACAGACACGGTACGATGCTGGCAAGCGACGTCACCGCGTTTGCCGTGCCCCGGAACCCGAATACGTTGGGCATTTTAATATGCCATCTACAACTAGGGGTTTCTATAGTTGTTGGGTAACGACTGTCAAGTAGGTATATCACCAAGTCGTTCAGTACCCTTCTAACTACTCGCTTCCAAGGTAGCCTTCATGCATGTCGGACACGTCCAAGCCACGTCGCACCAGCCATTGCAGACGTACAAGACTAGGAAGAGCACCTATGGAACTTGCTGAGTGACTTCGAAAGGTAATGAAATGCCATGCAATTGTATTGGTGCTGTACATTGCCAGACTATGCCAGTGGTGTCCCCAATATACTAGCAAGAGGGTTTACAAGCTCCTGCTGTCCGCCTCCCATCATAAATAGGTAGGAATACAAATATTTTCCAGATAGATAACCATGAACAGTGAAAGAAAGTCAGGAGTGCCGCCAAACGCCCTCTACCGACCCCTGCGTTCTTACCAAGAAGGATCAAACCAACCTCATGATAGCGTAATGCTCGATTGCTGACGTGGTAGCGAGATAGCGGCAGGGCGAAGATTCTACGTCGTCTTTTCATGCTGTGTTGACACCCGTTGCAGCGAAACAACTGTATGCAGTCAGCAATTATCCGTTCTCGGATTTGGGAAATCTTTGTGCTTACCGAAATCTTCAAGATTTCTCTGTTTCTGCTTTCTCTTGAGAAGCTTTCCATGCATGAGGTTGTCAAAGCCTTGACTACCCTGCAAAATGTAATACACCCCCGCCATGATGCAGAAGATGCCGAAAGAAAAGGCCCAGACACGGATCACGACAATGATGTTCGTTCTTCCACCCACAAACCATCCAAAAATAGTAAAACATGTAGCAAGGATGTCGACAACTAGGATCGCGCCAGCTAGTTGCCATGAAGGAATAGATGACCAAAACGGGCCATTGGCGCGGGTAATGAAAATTAGCCAGTTTTCAGTCAATGTGATCTCGAGGAACAAGATCGGATCGCGCTGGCCATGGTTCTGGACGATACCGCCTTCAACACCTTGCTGCTCACCAGTAAGATAGGGCAGCATTGTTGTCATCGTGATCCAAGTGCCTACAGCCAGAATGACGCCAAGAAGGATTGACATTCCCCAAAGTTTTGGGAGGTTCCATTTGACCGGAGTCCTGCTGTATGGCGCGTTATCATAGGCGATAGCCAGCGTCGCTGCGATTTAGTCAGTGCATGCAGGAGAGAACGCAAGAATTGGGGGCTAACCAATATCAGCGAAGATAGCAATGAACACTACTAACTGTAGGTTCAGGCTCTCGTTGAGGATGGCGATCCAAAGACCCAAGAATATTTCGAGGTGTAGTGACAAAGCGATGCGGTAAACGACGTAAGCGTACATGCGATGGAAGATTTGGCGCGAGGTCTTCAGCGCATCAATGATGGCAGAAAGACCAGGGGCAAGGAAAACAATGTCGGCAGCGGAGCAGGCAGCGTCAGAAGCGCCCTGCACAGCGATGCCAGTGTCTGCCTTCTTCAACGATGGCGCGTCGTTTACGCCATCACCGGTCATTGCGACCAGGTATCCTCTCTGTTGCAGAATTTCTACAACGTTGTACTTGTGCTGTGGAAACACTTCTGCAAAACCATCTGCACCTTCGACAAAGTCGTAGAACTCCGAGCCAGGCATCTCACCGCCTCCACTCAAACCGAGCTTCTCAGCGTCGAAGATGTTGGTGCCTATCTCTAGAGTCAGCCACAGGCTATGCTATGCGTAGTTGGTATTATGTTCTTACCTAGACCAAGTTGGCGTGATGTCTCTCGCGCAATACCAACGGCATCACCAGTCAGCATTTTGATTGAAAGACCCAGGGACTTCGCTTCATTAATCGTACGGTACGTGTCGTGGCGCGGAGGATCCGAGCATGGCATGATGCCCAAGATTTCCCAACGTTCGTCTTCACGTTTGCGAGCAACACCAAGTGAGCGGAAGCCGCGCGTAGCGAACTCTGCGACCTTGTTCTTGTAGGCCAGTTCAACATCGTGCGGAACGGAACCGTCTTCTTCAACAGTCCGAAGCACGAAAAGAGGTGCACCCTTGACGCATGTTATGCGCTCGCCTTGCGGGGATTCCACAACTGCCTGAACCTTCTTGGATACTGGATCGAAGGGATGGAAACGGATGCATTTGTACTTGCTCAGGACGTACTTTGCACGCGGATAGTGTTGTAAGGATTTGAGGAAAGCTTTGTCGATAGCATCGATGCCCTTTTTCTTTCTTGATGCGGCCAAACAGGCGGTAAGCATAAGGTCCTCAGGGTCAACACCTTGAACAGTATATGGCTCAGCCAGAGAGAGCTTGTTCTTTGTCAGTGTTCCGGTTTTGTCAGAGCACAGGATCTCGACGCCCGCAAGTGATTCAATGGCGGAGAGCTTCTGCACGATGGCTTGTTTCTTGGCAAGGTAAGCCGCGCCCACTGCCATAGTCGTTGTTACAACGGCGGGAAGACCGACAGGTACTCCAACGATGGTGATCGCGAGTGTGAACCGGAGAATAGTGACGATATCGTTGGACCGATAGAAAGAGCTTATCCAGACAACCAGCAATGATACGATGACCAGGACCAACAGAATCGTTCCAATACCATGGAGTACTTGAGTGAAGTGGCCAGGTCCGCTCGAGGCGCTGGCAACTAGTGATGCTGCACGTCCAACAAAAGTCGAGTCGCCTGTAGCTGTGATTACGACAAAAGCCTCGCCACGCTTTACTGCAGAAGACGCGTAACAAGTGTCTCCTCGATGTTTGTCGACAGCCAGCGATTCTCCAGTAATGGAGGACTGATCGACCTGCACGAACGCATTCTCTGTAACGATGCGCCCATCAGCCGGAACGATTACACCCTCCTCGACCTGTAGGATATCGCCAGGCACCACGTCAGGTGCTTCAATCTCGACCAAAGTGCCGTCGCGTAAGACTGTGGCCTTCAAAGCTAGCGTCTTCTTCAATTCTTCAACTATCGAGCCAGCCTGGTACTCTTGGGTGAACCCAACACTCGCGTTCAGGAGGAGCAAACCACAGATGACGCCGAAGTCAACCCAGTCCTGAAGTCCCGCAGCAAGGATCGCAGCCGCTTCCATGACGAACTGAATAGGGCCAACGAAAAACATCAGAAATTTTACCCAGTTATTCGTTGACTCCTCTACAAATCGTGAGCAAGCGCGGATCGTGGGACAGGATGATTGGTACCTTTCATTTTGTTCTCGCCAAACTTTTTCCGCCGTACAAGTACTTCAGCGGATGTTAAGCCAATGCGTGTATCGGTCTGCAGAAGTTCTTCTGGTATTAGACGCGCGGCGCCTGGTTGCTGCGCTTCTTCTTCTTCGTAGTCGGCATTTTCGCCATCCTGTGACTCCAGATCTTCGATAAGTTGATCTAGGTCTTCATCTTCTTCTTCGTCTAACTCGATGCCATGCATGCTGATATTCTTTTCTTGGAAATGATATTTGTCAAATGTCTGGCCATTTGATGGGTAAATGCCGTCGCGATCCGGCGACGTACCAGTCGGTGACTACACACAATCAGCTCTGGGTCGGACGTGTGGTGTGGCAAGCCTAGTGCTGAGGCTGACAGCCAACTTACCTCGGACATGTTGGATGTGGTGCTAGTCGCTGGTAATGCCTTCCGCTATCTGCAGATGGTTGATATGACGTGGTACAAAATTGCTAACAAGAGTTCTCTGCCTGGCACAAAAAGCATAGACCTATACTGTAAGTGCATCTGGCGATGCTGTTGAGTGGTGTTGTGTAGGGCCAATGCGCTTTCATCCGTGGAAAGGACTCTGAGGCATCGTTGCGCAGGTAATAACTTCAAAGCGCGCAGAAACGACTCTGAACCTGGAGACCACACGTTGTGCGTTGAGAAACACAGTCGCGACCGCGCAATGCGACTGTTGCCGCCGTGAAAGCCTGCGAAAACGGCCGAGATTGGTTGGGACGACTCTGGACCAGAATGTTGTGACCCCACGGTCTTGATGAGGCCACAAAGACGCGCATGATCCAGCTAGCCTGTTTGGAAGTTTAGAGGGTCACGTCGAGAACCAGTCGCCAAGATAAAGCGGCCAACTTTGTGGGATGCGAGCTGCCGGGCGAGCTGCCCAGGTGAGCACTCTTAAGATTAATTAGCCTAGCCCCTTGGGTTAGCTCATTCGGCATCGCAATCTGCCCTCTGCGCGTATCCAGATTACATTTGTTTGAACAACTCACACGAAACGAGAAACACATCGCCTGCGGCATCTGTGATACTCTACTTTGGTGGCTGTGTGTCTAGCGATAAAACATTCCACGGTTGTGTTTTCAAGCCCGCGGCTGGCCCTGCCACTCCGCGTCACCAACTTGACCTTTCTTAAATCGCATTGCGGGAACTCTTACGAGCTCACACAGATACCACACAAAACTCCGAATGTCATAGAAGTTGGCTCTTCCAAGGATTTCGGCTGTCTCTAGTAAATTCCAAGGGCTGAATGAGCGCGATGACAATGCTGAGCGATACGACAACACTCTCTTTTCTCGACACCTTGCATTGGGGATCGGCTTGTCAGTCAATTGTTTTGCTGTATTAGAAGATTTTGGTATAGGAGCACCATAGTCCCTATGAAAGCAAAGTCATTTGTAGCCTTTGTCCTATCTGAACACATGTCGAGTCCCATCTATCTCTCGGTATCTGATCATCCTATAGAGAGTAGTCCGAGTCATATCCCAGTGACAACTCCGACGGAACTGTGGGGAGAATTTGCCTACAGTAATATTCTGCCGCATTGCATTTGTGTCTTTCAGGTTAGTCTATTACTTTTGGTGTAGTCGTCATGTTCTCCTCAAGTAGAGACTTTGCTAATTGGCTTCTGCCAGCACACAAACGAGTTGTTTCGACCAAAAATTTGAATTCACCTTTACGTGGCTCTTGCTTGACTGAATGGCCTAAGTAAGTATTGAACATATGGAAGCGGAGCCTATGGACCTTGAGCCAGTATTTTGCTTTTGCAACGATCCCTAAAGGTGATAGTAGAGTTCCGGTCAATGTAACGCCAACCCGGGTGCTGTGACGCTTATTTTCTTTGGGACTGGACCAAAATCGTTCATGCAGTCACCAATGTCTGGTCGTGATTTCTAAACGTAACGAAGAGGCGCGTGATCCCCTCCAGATGACTAGGAAAGATGACACGACCAATGCGCTTTCCAGGAGCCAATAATCATCAAAATCTAACCGCTGACAACTTAGGACTCCTGTCTCTAGATGATGTCTGAGAGCGACACAAAAGCCCGAGGTGGCTGATTGACCCCTCTGCAGATATCCAGTTCCAGGCTTTTCATCGCGAGCCAAGGTCCCTCTCTCCGAGCAGCGACTTAACCGGAGCGGCTCCGTACCTACTGCCGAGCTAGACACTCTTTACCACGCGCATCGTAGTTCTGAGATTACTTTTTCAGGGATTCTTGAAGCAGGGCAGCAACGCTGACATTAGCTTCCTCGGACCTCAACAGCCTTTTAGCGTGCATGCCACACGGCCGGGCGCTTTACCGCGCTTCCTCCATCGTCCACGACTAGTGAAATTCGACATTATCGCCAAGATGCGTCGACAAGAACACTGCGAAACCTCGAAGTGTCATGCAAGACTGACTTTGGCGACTCGACGCGAGCTCGACTGCTATACCTGTGGAACAGTAGTAGTGTAGGTACTCACCCTCTGGCGACTACAAAGTTATTCGGGCTGTCGTTCGATAGGCGCAGATAAGAATATCAACCGACGATGTATAGAGATGCGGTGGGATCGCTTGCTTGATCTCGGTTTCTTTCTCTTGTATGTCAGAGGTGCAGGCTGAAAAGAAACAGAGAGTAAAGGGCGTCCTCAGAGGCCGGGTCAGCCGCAGCTATAAGAGTGTCGGATGCACAGCCGCGCTTGTCAGATGCCTGGTTCTACCGATCGGAGCGTAATCGACCACTTGGGTGGTCCTTGTTCCAAACATTTGAGCACGATGTACATCGCATGCGCAGGGCGGCACTGAGTCCCTTCTTCAGTAAACGTAACATTCAAGCGCTGGAAGGTCTAATTCTCGACAAAGTCGAAGAGCTCGCGGAACGCTTCGCTATTTCCCACCAAAATTCAGAAATTGTGCCGCTGCTTCACGCAGCGGGATCTCTTACTATGGACGTCATCCCGTTACATGCGTACGGGAAGGATGTCGGAAAGCTACAGCGGGCAGGCTGGGTTGGCGAGGAGCTCGAAGCGTACAGCAAGTTGAGCCAGCTAGGCCCTTTGGTCGTCATTTCTCGTGGATTTCCAAGATGGTTCTAGTCATGCTTGCTGTGTGTGTGATGGAGAAGATAAGCCCGGCTGCTGCACTGATTCCAAGAAATCGAGCGTTCTTTCAAGACTTGATCAAGGAGGCACTCTCGCCCGGAGAAGCGCGCTCGAAAGAAAAAGTCGCCAAGCAGACGATCTTTCAGGACATCATCCAGAAAAATTTGCCGCCAAGTGAGAAAACCACTGCTCGTCTCTCGGCGGAGGCGAATTCGCTTCAGATTGCAGGTACCGAATCAACTGCAAGGACGCTGGCGGTGCTTATGTTCAACCTCATCGACAACCTAGGCAATTTTAAATCGCTTGCGTATGGAAATAGCATCCAAGACCCCTATTTCAAGCTCAGGGTTACGTCTAGCTGAGTTGGAAGCTATACCCTACTATGTAAGTTTGCGTTCATACCTAACGCGCCACTCCACCCTATCTCATCTCTCCAAGAGACTCCTTACTGATACTCTGGACACAGTCAGTAGTGATAAGTGAAGGGATTCGTCTGTCTCATGTCGTTTCCAGCCGTATACCTAGATACGCGCCAGATGAGCAGATTAGATACGGTGAATGGGTAATCCCTGTAGGTGTGAGTAAATTTACCATATGCTACGACTTCACTTCACCCAACTAAACTGTGACGAGACACCGGTTATGCAATCGCACTGTCTGCACGATACAAATCCAAAGATATTCCCAGACCCGTATGCTTTCGACCCACAACGTTGGCTTGATAATTTCGATGTAAAATCTAAATATTTCATAGGTTTTGGTAGAGGGTCTAGAATATGATTGGGAATCAAGTGAATATATATGCTTTGCTAAGTTCAGCCCTCTGAGCTAACATGAGCCAAAATCATAGCCTAGTGTACGCAGAACTGTTTCTTACGGTGGCCCGCTTTAGAGGCGCAAAGCAACCCATATCAAGTGGCTGTAGCAGGTGCGATGAATGCGCAGGCACATAGAGAACAATGACATTCTACTCCTCGCAATACTTGTGAAGTTCGTGTGAGTTGTGGCTTCCATGGCCGTCCACGATTGGCAGCCGGTATACACCCACGCTACACTCCTTTGTACGGGCATTGAAGTGCTTTAACCAGGCAAGACCAAGCCTGTTAGACGTCTAGGCGTTTGGACTGACCTGAATAATCCAGTCCCGAGGTAAATTGTGAAACCAGGAGGTAACTAGGACCTTTCCAGGGAAGATTAAGGGTGGTAGAGCCCACCCCTTCGTGTTAACTCCCTGGATATTAGTAACCCACCCACGGTTCCCTGGCTGTGTCCTCTTTGCGCTACGCTTCTCAGAGCCTGTAAAGACCATCTGGCCATGGATAACCCCATCATAAAGCCGGTTTCATCGAAGTAGTACATGTCTTCGTCCACAATACCGCACTTCGCCTTTGTGTTTGCAGCTAGCTCGAACCAGGGCGTTACGGCGCGTGGATCTTCGTCGAGGGCTCATTGACAATCATATGGATGGCTCCTCTGAAGCTGGGTCTCTGGCGTACGTGTCTTAAAGTTGTCTACCCAGTGCTTGCCAACAGGCTCTCCCTCACGCTCTGCAAGCAGATCGTTGGCTATATGTCGCACCATAGCCTTTGTAGCGCTTATCCCTCGTTGAACAAGCTCAATTATCTGTTGGACTAGTGCCTCCTCTTCCTCTAGCTTGTCTAGCTTCTTTGGTTTGGGCTCGCGATTGCGTCTTGGGAGGGCTCCGTCGCGTCGGTCTCTCGGAGGGTGCTTCGAGGAACGCCAAAGGCTGTAATAACGCGTCTTTCGCCCTCATCGTGATCTTCGGTTGTAGCCTGGGTAGCAAGTTGCAATGTCCCTTTAGTATATGCACGCTGCGTTGTGGTGGCATTATAGTGTTAGTCTAGTATTAGACTAAATTTGATGAGGTGGGCGGCTCACTTGTGAACTACGTTATGAGAAGTTCATTAAATTAGTAAAGTGCTGGATACTGTGTCTGTGCGCGTGATGCCCATGTTCGCGTACCGGATTTGTTGAAAGAGTTGTGCGTGTTACGGGAGCTCTGCTAGTTGAGCAACCATTACAGTCTATCAGATAGGCACATCGCTTCTTTTTGTTATAGCCGTAGCTCAAGGGTGTGAATACAGGGAGATTAAAAGCAAACAAAAGCTGGGAAAACGAAATTTGGGGTTCTTATCGTGTGTCGCGCATAGATAGCTAAATTCGTCGCCACAAAAGGTCATTGGGGTTGTAAATTATTAAAATACATGATACTGAAAAGAATGACGTGCCTCAGTAGAAGAAGTATGGTTGTCGGTTCGAGGAGAGGTTTTCAGCTACTGTGAGAAGAGGATGTTCTTGACGTGACTGATAAGGAACCTGGTGATTGAGTATGAACCTGCTTTGAAGCACTTCAATGCATCCCTAGCCCTCCACCTTCTCTGCCTCAATCTCGGCGTCTTGAGTTGGCTTTAGTGTTCCCTTCTCCCGAACGTTGATCCAGCCCATTCTCAGACTCAAGACGACTGCTGCGCACGAAAAACCAACTAAGAGATAGAAAACATTGCGCAAACTCTCCTAGTATGCCAGTAGTAGGCCATTGAGGTCTTCTTCGTGGCCGATGACTAAGTCACGAACTGCACTAGCGCCAGAACCAGCATCCAATACAGCTTGTGGAGATAGTGATGGAGCATACCGGCCGATGGCTTTGGTGAGTGTTTGCGCGAAGACAGCATTACTGATCGTGATGCCAATTGACACGCTAAAGTTTTGTAGGAAGACGAGGATCGCCATGGCGACAGCGATCTGGGGAGGTGTGACTGCATTTTGGACCGCAATAAGAGGCTATAACACGTCAGTTAATTCCCTTCCAAGTGTCTCCGCACTGGGAATACTCACGAGCTGCAGAATAATACCGCGCCCTACTCCCATGACTATCTGGTAGCCAACCCACTTCCCAACACTTGTCGTTGGCGAGAATGTCGAAACGAGACCATTACCGACTGCCAGGACGATGCTGCCACCAAGTGCCCAGGGAAGGTAGTACCCCAACTTTGATACTGCATGTCGTTAGCGATCGCATCGTGCAGCTTCAATGATCAACCTACCAAGCGCTCCTGTGCTTAAAATGAACAGTAGTTGACTTAGGATGCTGGGCAGTATATACACACCACTTAAAGATGGACCCTCACCCTTCACGGCCTGAAAGTAGATGGGGAGAAAGTTGCTCGCCACCAACATGCAGATGGCATTGCACATGCCGAAAGCATAGCTCACCCACAAAATGCGTTCCTTAAGCAGGTAGCCCGGTATCATAGCTCGATCGCCCATCTTCCACTCCCACATGATAAAGATCACAAAGAGTACACCGGAACCGACCAGACAGCCAATGACAGGGGCGCTATCCCAGGCATACGTATTTCCAGAGCCAAATTGTAGAGCAAGTATGAACATGATCGAGGGCGGTACGAAGAGCACGAAGCCGAAAAGGTCGAGTGGGGGAGCGACCTTGCGCAGGAGAGCGAGAGAACTGGGCTCTTTCTTGATGACTTCAGGAAAGTGGATGAAAGTCAAAAGAAACACTGCTAACCCTCCTGCGGGAAGGTTGAGATAGAAGCCTGTACATGTTAGCCTCTGGCTGACCCGGAAAGTTAGCATGGATGTGGAACCTACACCATCGCCACGTGACATCTTCCGTCAACCCTCCCCCAATCAAAGGTCCCGCCACCATTCCCATCTGCGAAACGCCGAACAGGATACCAGTATACATAGGGCTCTTGCTCTTCTCCACACTTGCCGCTATGATGGTGAGAGCGCCATTGAATATGCCGCTCACGCCTAATCCAGCAATAGCTCTGCCGACAATGAACACCGCCGATGAGGGAGCGACGCCACAAATCAGAGAGCCGATTTCAAAGAGAAACACGAAGGATAGGAAGACGAGTCTCGTGGAGAAGTGCGTGTACAGCTTGCCAGATAGCGGTTGCAGGGTTGCCGCTCCGAGAGTGTAGGCACCGACGTACCAACCAACATCTCGCAGTGAGTGGAAGTCGCTGGTGATGTAGGGTATGGCCTGTGGATGTTAGGCGTTGCCCTTATGCTCTCTGGATGGATGAGTTGTTACGTACAGTGCCAATAATGGACGTGTCGAGGAAAGAGAGAAAAGTCACAAGGGTCAAACTGCCAAGAAGGGCAGCCAGCTTGAGGCCCTTGACATGGTGGCTGGCCGGATCGGTGCCCTTGGTAGCGGGTGTCTTCGTAGTATTTGCTGATCCAGGGGCACTAAAGCCAGGTTTATCGGAAGTGGTGGACATGACGCTGAACAATCAGTAATGACAGGAGAAGAGTTTGGCGAAGAGAACTCGTACAACATATAAGACCAAGGAGTGGAGCTACAATACACTCGGGGTGGACATTTTCCTTTAAATACGGTGTGCGAATGACGATGATAAACAATAGACCGGAATTGGTGATTGTGAAGCGCGAATCCCGCTCGACGAATTCCGCTCGATCAAATTCGTGCGACGGAACCCGAGCAACAAAGCCCATGCAACAAAACCCGCGCCATAGAACTCGTGCAATGAAGCCCGCTGAATGTAATCCGCTCATTTCCTTTTCTTATGCAACGTGAAACCATATTAAAGCTCATGTGCGTGATCTGCGTACAGACCACGTAGGGTGAGTCGTAAATGTGAGTCGCAAAACAATTTCGAATTCCACTTAGCGGATCAATATCCGTGGGTGAATGGGCGTTGCAGCTCCTGTTTAGCGGAATTTCGTGCCCTGCTGTTCCTAATTGCGATCAATGCCGCCTAGCAGAATTTTGCGCACAAGGAATGTATCCGGGTGAAGTACAAGAACGGCACGTTGAAACAAGTTGTTGTAATACTAGACAAACTGTGCTGTCCAGAATCGATAAGGGAATTTGAGTCCAGATCCCGCGGTGAATGTAGCACATTGATATTCTACAGCACTGCTCCGACGGAGCAATGTTCATGTTGACTATGTAGCACTCAATGGAAACCTTAAGAGGAGCGGGTTTTTGTAGGGAACATTTAAGGTGCTGTTGGTGCGGGACGAGACATAAGAACAATAGACATATACCCTCAGGTGATATGAACAGTGGGAATATGGTATCCTTTTCTCCGATGATCAATTTGGAGTGTAATGTTGCCTTCAACAGCGCAAAATATCCGGCGGATATCGGACTTCATTGCTACTCAAGAAAGCAGAAGAGCATGATGCAGAGGTTTATCAACTTTCTGGATTAAGTCAGATGCCTCATTGGATTAGGCAGTAAGACATGAGAAATCCGGCCAAGTTGCGAGACTTTGATGATGGGTTTTTTAACATATACCAAGGGCATTATCTTTCTTGAGCGCAAGGGCTATCAACCTTGGTCTCTTCGGTGTTCCATGCTGGATTCGTTGAGATTACAAATCACTTATGCTGTTCACTCAGCCAGTTTGCCAGGTGCAATACCTAATGAGGAAACATCCGACCCTAATACTAGCGCAGAAGGAGAGCACGTCCGTTTTATATCTCAGTCGTTTCCGTACTAATATTTTTTTTTGATCTAAATAAGCTACCGTTGAATTAATATCGAAGTAAACCATCTTTTACACTCTTTGAAAACTGGTGGCACCATGGCTTCGACGGATGAAGTTTGTACCATTCCACTTGACCCACTGGATCATATAGTACTTCACAACATCCCTCGGAGCATCATATACCTCAGCCTGAAACAGAACATCTCCGATGAAGTCGCATTTGGCTGCCTTCGCAAGGCTTGCGTTTGACCATTCTACAGGCACCATGGCTCAATGGTAGAGTGTATATGCGATCTCAAGATTCATCAGGTTGGAGAAAGGGTCAGCTTGAGATACGCTACGATCATATTAATGAAGTGAGAGGTTCCTCTCTGATATCTGAGATTCCATTACATTTCAATGGACTTCCTGCGTCTACATCTTTTGCTGAATTGCGAGCGATTGGATTCCCACTGAACATTTTTTACGACTACGCCCTGCTTTGGATAATGCTGTTTGAACCTGATTTCGAGTTAGGAGCGGAAGTGTTTGCAGCGCAGGCAAACTTTGTTCCCGGAGTTTGCCTTCTAGTTTTAGCTATGAGCATAGCAAGTAGACATGTAAGGCATGCATATTCGCGCATCTTCGTTCTCATCAACAGGCCGTGCGGGATGATTGACTGTGGGTGCCGAGAGAATGCCGCTGTTGGTATCCTTCAAAACACCCTCCAAGGCTCCAACACGGCATACGCAATTGCCACAGGAATAAAACAGCAACAATATTTGGGGGGTAGGCGCAGCGCAGGAGTGTACGTCCTATAGATCATGAAGAGGCCTGCCAGGTCGCGCTCTCTGCCACCTCACCCTTGCGCCGCCGGATTTCGGCTGGAACGGATTTGGTGACGGCACCACTATCTATGCGTGCGTAAGGGACAACGGGCGGCAGTTGGTAGGTAAGGGAATCGCCCAGCTACCGGTAGTCAGGAAAATCATTTGACCTGGTCCCCGACCCAGCGCAAATTCTTGAACAGGTGCAGCTTTACATGCAATAGCGATCAACAGAGGTATAGGTAACATAGAAGCTTGGCCGGACTTAACTTACACCTTATAGAATGCAGACATTGCAGGTTGCACACTCTCTTTCGCTGCAACACCACCTTCATCCACTTCTCAATTGACTTTGGAAGGAGGCCCGCGATGGAAAGCACCAAGCACGGAAGAACACCTGCGCCTTACGGACAAGCTTGCGCGCACTGCGTGAGAGCCAAATCTCGATGCATGCTGCTCGAAGGAGGCGCCTGTGAAAGGTTGGTGGGACGTTTGCACGTTTCGATGTTTGATTCCAGTAGAGCAGTTTTGTAACTGCCACCTTGACTGACACAATTCCAGATGTCATCGACTAGACAAAGAGTGCATCCCTTCGTCTAGTATGCGCAAGAAAAGTGCCAAGAATCCCGTAGCATCGAAAAGGAGTCAGCTGGAAGGCAAACTTGATGACTTGGTGTCTATACTTCGCACACAGCATGCAACTCCTCAGCAAGATTCTACACGATTCCAGGCTGTCACGCCCCGATCCCTTGACTTCACTCCACAATCAGATGGCATGGAGGCCACACGCGACCAGAGTATCACCGAGGAGGAACTCACGAAGTTTCGATCGCTTCATCTGCCACACTTTCCCCTAATACACCTACCGCCGAACCTCTCAGTGGAACAGCTCAAATATGAAAAGCCACTTCCATCCCTAGCCATCAAGACCATTTCCAATAAAGCATACTCTTCACAAGATGAGCTAAGCAAGAAACTACGCGAGATAATCGCACTGAAGATGATGGACGATGAAGAGGAAAGTCTCGATTTGCTACTGAGCGTGCTGACTTGCATGACATGGTAAATCTCCTTCACACATGGAATTTTATTGCTGACCCCATTAGGCCGATATATTTCACTTTTGGCAAATAATTCCTTGGTATGCTGGCGGGACTGGCGCGGTCATTTGTTAGCGACCTCCGCCTCGACAAGCCCCAGAACCCCTCATGGTGCCCAGCTGTCGGCCCTTATGAGGAAGACAGAATTGTTCGTTCTAATGAATCTTGTCGCGCTCATGTAGCATGTTTTGCGCTTAGTACAACGTGCGTTCACCTCAATCGGCCTCCTGCTTTCTATGCATATTGATGGAGTGACACACATGGTCATAGGTTTAGTAGTTAACTTTTTGCAGGATCTCAACCACATTCCAGTACGACATGATGCAATGGTCACCACAACTCGAACAGGATTGTTCCCAGCTAGTCATGAGTGCTGAGGCAGAGGGGGATGAACTTCTCGTTGCCATGGCTCGTATATCCAGGGTCTGTCTACAAGTAGCTGATGTGAGCCGGCATTTGAGCGAAAACAACAGCACGCACGCCACATTGCACATCGCACCCTTGTTATATTCGCTTGATCAGCTCAGTAGCATGTTTCCCAGCGAGCTGTCACAGAATTGTAATATTTCCACTGTATAATGAAGGATAGTTAACTAACAAATGCATTCAAGCCAGCATCGTCGCGTTCATGTCTACCGCCCGGATAAGCATATACGAGCTAATCATCCTGTATCCACCAACCCAATCCGCTCCAGACAGTCATATCTTCGATCACGGGCGAGTCGACTATCTGATGGCCTTCCTGCATTTCTGCAAGCAATGTACGGAGCAATACCTCAACCTCGACTTCATCAATATCACGACACCCACGAGTGTTGTATTCACACACAGTCTAAGAAGTCTGCATAAGCTCTCAACGTTACCAGACGCTGGTTGGGACTTATCAATAGTACGTCAGACAGTGAATATCGTTGAACTGTTGGATCTCTGTGCAGCAGGAGCTGAAAGAGTCGATGCAAAGATTAAGGAGGAATTGGGCGAGGAGAGCGTTTTTGCCATGGCGGCGAAGTCTGTCAGGGATTCAGCACCGCCGAATTGGCGAGCACCAAACTCAGAGCCTCAGGACGGTGGAGGTGGGGTGATGCAAGGGTTTACCGAAGTACTGGACCTTCCTTTTGTAGACTTATCGGACGACTTCTGGTTGAATCCTCCGTTTTACCTGTAATTACCGGCAATCCTTCAAGGTATTCTTTTGCTGAAGGATGGATCTTGATTGAAATTAATGCCCATTGTATCATAATTGCTGATATGGCTTGAAGGAACAACCGAATGGGTGTCTTCCCGGGGCTTAAATGCCGGAGACCATGACCGTATCTTCGCCGCGGTCCTGACGTTGCGTATCATATGCGATGTGATGTGATGCTATTTGGACAAAACGTCCCTAGTTAAAGCTTCCCGTGGAGCATACGTGTGAGGGATTGAAGCCCAATCGGCTCAGTTCCTCGTTTACAAGGTTGTCAGTAAGTAATATCTCATTAGTATTATTATTTGATTCGTTTGATCGGTTGATCCGGGTGATTTGTTTGATCCGGGGCCAACCAACCAACCAACAGTCAGCCACTGTATTTTTGTCGATCAACCACTTAATCGTGAGAGTAAAATATTGATAGAATTGGCATTGTTTGATAGTGAGAGGGAGGGGGGATACCTAGGTAAAGCCTTCGGGATAGCTACTCAACAACGGATTCTTGATAGAGTAGACGTTCACCATGTGAGCCACTTTGACTAGGGAAAATCAACATTTTTAGCATTTTTAAAGCTTCACGACTTCTACATCTCCTGTTAGTTTAATAAATAGAAATAATAAAGGTATAAAGATTCACATGCTTTATAATTCTAGAATTTAGATTTTTTTTATAACAGCTGTCAAATTAACTTAGTAAACTATACAAAATTGAATATGATCAAAGAAGCTTATAAAGAGATAAGATGTAAGGGGCGGGCCTACCTAGGCCTAGCATGCAACTACACACGCCGTCCACCTTGCCAAAAGGCAGGCACAAGACAACAAGGATGGTTGTCGTCTCGCGTAGTTGGTACTTAAGTTGCCACCGCAACTCGTAATGTGAGGCGTACCACCGAGGTACCACCGAGGATCCACACCCTGGGCTCCAGCCCATCACAACGTATATTGCTACCAGACATGCTGTCCTAGCGTTACTTACAATAATTGACGACAAATGACAACAACGGCTAATTTGTTAGGCAGTTGCCATAGTTAACAACAATGACAGACCAACTGAGTATAGATAAGGGGAACAAAGCTACGTTATAACCTTATAATCATACGTATTGTCACATGCAATCCTGCCACGTACAGTCTTGGTACGTGCTAAACTATATTTAACATAAATCCTACGTCACATATTACGTGTGGCATCACGTGCAGTGTCATTTATGTCCCCTTTTAATAATTGACGACAATTGACGACGACGGACAAAAATGACAGAAGCTGACATAAATGACGTAGCACCGCCGATTGCTACGCTCGCAAGCTCGCTTTGCAATAAAGTTTAGTAGCGCGTTAAAGGCTTAAACATTTATAGTGCTTACAAGTAAGAAATATAAAATTAATCCTACTTTTATGGTTAGTTACTATTACGTTATATAATGATCACATTTCACGCTGTTAAGGGAGTAAGTAGTCTTAGCAGAAACTAACTAGGTCGATAGTATTTCACGTTAGAGAACAAGTTATAAACTAAGCGATTACTTAGAGTATAAATATTTATAGAATAGTTTTGTAGTAAATTTTGGGTAAAAGTACCTGAAATAAAAAATAAGAAAGTATTGTTACGTATGAACCGATAATAGGGGTTAAGCTTTAGCGCTAACCTTTTCTTGTTTTCCGTCTGAGCCTGCTGAGATAAGCGCTAAGACGTAGATGTTGGTGCACGATAGGACTGTCGTGGCGTCGCTCGACAATGATTGCAGACCTGAGAGCCTCGCCGTGGCTCGCTGTGCCAATTCTGCAAAACATCAGTGCGGTAAGAAGTCCACTTGGTAGTGTTTTGTGCGGTTGACCCTATATTATGCACACTTTCCTTTTCTGGAAACACTGCTGGCGATGGGACGACCCCCTAACCACCGATTCGGAAGTCGAACATTCATAACAGGCCAACTGCACTCCACTCGTTCTTTTTGATATCTTATAACCCTCCTGCCCAACGTTCACTATCATGAAATTGTTCATCTACGAAGCCTGGGGTGTACCCAGGGCCGGCTTCGACCCCTCATACACATTCGTTCGCTCGCACTTTGTCTCACCGGTCATCCTCGCATGTATCCGCGCCCTACTATCTATATACTGCTTCACAACTATCGTAACATGCTATTCCTGGCTAGCGAATGAGACAGCTACAACCAAACTCAAAGATGTCAACATTGGATCCTACACCATTAAACAGGGCGGTGCAGCCATCGGACAATCTTTCAGCTTCTTCACTTACCTTACTTTCTGGTCACTCGGCTTCTACTTCCTTGTGTCAAGTGTACACACATTCATGTACGCATTCCGGCAAAAAACATGGCTGCACAGTTGGCCCAAATACCTGCAGCTATTGCACAGCATGTACTACTCCACCATGACTTCGTTCCCGTTCCTGGTGTCAATTGTCTTCTGGGGAACCATGAACTCTGGATGGCCGGCTGGAAAATTCGAACAGTGGATCAACGTATCCGTTCATGGCCTCAATAGTGTCTTTGCGGCGACTGAGATTGTACTATCGGCTACTGAGCCATTGCCGTGGCATCATCTATCCGTTGTTCTTGGGGTCCTGTCAATATATCTCGGCCTTGCGTATCTCACTCGGTATACGCAAGAGTTTTATGTATACGAGTGGATGAATCCAGCTCACGGAAATGTTAGCATCATTCTTCATATCCTGGGATATGCGGGTGGAATGATCGCATTGTTCGTGCTAGCCCGGTACGCAATGGTCGCAAGAAACATGCTCGCACGGAGACTCCGGGGGCAAGATGAGGCTGAGTATGGGGAGAAAGGAATTCAGCTCGATGATCGGTCCGATACTTGGTCAGCGAAGGTCGGGGTGGTGAGGCCGACGCCCATGCGAGTGCAGAAGAAGCCAGAAATAGTTGTTTTAGAAGTCTGAAAATACGATGTTGAATCAGAATCCGAATGTATGCAAGACTTGTTTCGTCTATTCATGATAGCGTCTTGCAAAATGATGTATTCTCGACTTGAACCAGCTTCGCTTTGACACGTTGTTGCCCCACTAGAAGGGCTTGTCATGTCCCCGTTCCCGATCGTAGATGCAATGCTGAAGTCCTGAAAGACATAAATCAAAAGTGATTACTGAGAAGAAATTGAGTACGGGAGCGGGCGGCCTAAGGCCCAGCGATGCGGGGCTGATGAGAGTAATATGCTCTCTGACGATGCACGTTATGCTGATCCCAACACGATATTTACTTTTCGTACAACTGAGCCTGCGGCTATTGCGACTACTCGAACATTCATTGTCGAGACGGTCGTGAAGGCCATCCTAGGTCGTGTATACTCTCTGTGGCCATTTTGTCCGAAAGTTCTTCCCAGGATTTGTGCGCCAAGTGTACAGTCGCTGAAAAGCACAGTGCCTTGATGCTGCGGTCTGTTGCATCCGTCTAATCTACAGTAAAGCTAATGTGCTATCAAGTAAAGATGTCTCGTGATCAATGGACACGATTATACACAGCCGCGTGTAACTGTGCGATACAAAAAAACGAAGGCGTGCAGTGCCCGTGATTCAGATCTATTGTAATTTCGGTGAGTTGGAGTCGATTAGGCCAGCATCGTGACGACTTGACAGGGCGTTGCCGACTGTTCTACATTGCAAGTGATAGTCTCAAAGCCATGGTATCAAGGCGAAAGGTGATTAAGATGTCTGCCTTCCTGAAGAGCGTCACGCTGAAGACCGGGGAAGCATCAATGCTGCGTTGTCGCTGCAGCTGAAAGCATCACGAGACAATGAAATGGCGGGCTAATGCTTGTCATGAGATGTTCGCATCGAAGCGCATTAGCACCTGTGCGCTTCTGAGATTAGCATACTCGGGTCCTGGCGGAAATAATAGTATCAGCAGCGGAGTCGCCGGAAGGGAAGGACGCAGATATGAAAACAATAAAAACTCGCCGCTCTCGTTGGCAAGACGTGGTGATGTCGAAGGCGATACTGATAGTTGGGGATGTACGACGCCGTAAAAACAGTGGGCGAAGACAGGTACCGGCAGGTAGGTATGTGGCAACCTCGGTTGCTTGCCACTTTAGAGTTTAGCGCGCCCTTCATCTAAAATTAGGAGAGGCAGTGCACGCGTTCCGTCTTTCACCTGGTCCGCTTCTTCCGTGCCACACATCCGACTCGTTGCATACCGAGGGTACGATTATCGCCACAGGGCGCGTTTCCTCAGCACGATCTACTTCCATGCGTTGATCGCTGAGGCGCTTGCAGTTCGGTAACATCATGTCACCCATGTATAGTGCGTTGGAAGGGGTCCTTGTGTGCCGTACCCGTACTGAGCATGACGAGCTTCCCCGCAGCTTTGGCGTTTGGCCTGAAGACTTAGGCCAGCACTCGTCTAGAAATCCTTTCAAATGATCCCAGACAGGGACTCTTCCAAATTCTCATCCATTTTTGTCGAGACCTGACCTGGAATTGGGGGATATCCTTCCTACCTTTGCCCCGTCAGAATGATTAGAATATGCATATTTCAAGCAGTCTGCAGGTCCATCTGTAAGGACGTTCCCTTCCGATATCTACACATAGTAATCTACCAACTCACACCTTGCCCCTGCGCCCATCAACCACCGCCACCCTCTACCACGCCGCACTAACCTCCCGACCATATACATCAATCTTGTTCCACTGGTGATACCACACACCCGGGATGTCGGAAACATAGAATAACTGGAGCTGTCAGATCTGCGAATCGGCTATCAGCATCGTTTGAGCTCGCTCGAAAACTGCAGTCGTGCAGTAGCGCAACGCCATCAAGCCGCACCTAGCCTCCACATTCAACACCAAGTTCTTAGGCCTGGCCTGTACATCCCTGCCTTCAGCCTTAGATACACCTGCATACGAAATAGCTCTCTTTAGTATGCTACCCGACGCCCAGCTGCTGACGATCCCGCCAACATCTTTCAAGTATAAGCTTACGGATTTGCCGTCTACCCACAAGCCAGTCATAGCTTCTAGTCGATTCCTTCCACGCGCCAACACCAGCTCAACACAGAACGGAGACACGGAATACATGGCACACCAAAATCATCGTTCAAGTCGCATACAGACCGAGAACGAGCTGTGGCTAGATATGCCAACTTCTACAAGGAGACAACAAGAGTAAGACTATCGGCTAGAACAATCGGCGTACCAGATAACTTCGCAGAGGATCAGCGTATGCTCTACCAGTGTGATTACTCCGCCGCTAATACCTGCTACTACAACCAGTTCGGACCTGAACAAGCCACTTCCACCATCACCGTCTACCTCGGCTAAACGATCTCGCAAACCGCCTTCATTGCGAGGGTTTCTCCGGCGCGAATCTCCAGGCCAGCTGGAGTCAAGCCATCTCCGACCCGAATCATCTCAACAAAGTCGATATTCAGCTAGCCTACACGTGGATGCAAACAACCATCATAGATATAACTACTCACGAAGCATGCCGAGTTCTCCCTATGGGTTCAGTCAGTCTCCTCACCGGAATCCAGCAACCCTTCCTCGAGCACACTCTTCTGCCTCAGATTATTCAGACGCGGTGCAGTCCCACCAGCATTCTCCACTGCCACAACCTCAGTCTGCTAGCCCTCAACAACAGCGTGCAGTTTCCATGAACCCCTACTTCGAGACAGCGTCACCTCCGCGATCTCGTACTTTTCCCGCATCCACGCTCGGCGTTACGGCACGCGACAACGTTTATAATCGGCCACGGCCGCACACAACATGGGTGTCACCCACAGAGCCATTTACAGATGTTTCTCAATTTCATCTCTTTGCAGAAGCAATGACTGGGTTGCCAAACGATACCGAGCCCTTTTCACCAACCGGTCCACCGCAGCTTCAGGGTTCACTCTTCGCTAGACGAACTACTAATGACACCATTCCACTACCCCTTCAAACCCCTCAATACTCGTCGAGAACACAACCAACACGACGGCCTCAAAGAGAGCAAAGAGACGACTGGCAGAATTTTGAGCCACCACCGCTCATCTCGTCACGAGCAGCATCTGCACTAAATCATACTTTGCCAGTGCCCGATCCGCCTCTCGAAGAATACCAGCAATGGCGATCACCATCGCATATGGGCGCCGTTACAGCAGAACTGGACCTGCTGGGGCTAGTTGACCCCCAGGAGTCCGATGATGAGCTTCCAGACTATCAGCAGAGCCAAGCAGAGATGGCAGCGAAGAAAAGACAAGAAGCGTCCGCAAGGGCTCGTGAACTAGAGGCAAGATGGCGAGTTACACGCAGATGATCACTAGGCAACGTATTGAGAGCTCTCTAGACCACCCGAAAGCAAAATCTATTCTATATCGGTCCTATTTTTCACCAGTTTAGACAACAGCATGTAACAGGCACGCCTGAAGGTCAGGTCCGTACCCCATACTGCACAGTGATGATCCAAAGAATACCGAGATACCAAACGATACTTGGGCCTTTTTGCCCTAGGCCACCATTTCAATCACCCAATCTCAATCTAACAATACAAACATCTCTATACATGTTGGTATGGTAAACCGCCACACTCCCGCATCGTCAAATGACCACTTTACACTCAACTAACTACAATCTTGGTAGCGCTGAAGTTTCCAAAGACGCACTAAAACGCACTAAAACGCACGTAAGGCCCAAAGAAGAGTAATGTATATGCGGGGAGTTTGGGGGCGGAAAAGCTTGTCTTCCAGACGCTGTGCTACAACTCCAGGATTTTCGATTGCATTAGGGGTATTGGCTTCAACACCAGACGGAATCTCGCAAGATGCATCACATCGAATTTTACTTACCGAAACGTAGGGTGTAATGGGCAAAGAGCCCAGGCAGCAATGCTACACACCGGCTGCATGTAAGGCTTGATGCGAGGATCAGCACAATCCACCTACCACGCCCTTCCCAAATAACACACCGCTATGCGATTAAAGTGCGCAAGGCCTGGGCGCAACGTCACGCGGGCCGGAACGATCGACGTAAGTCCGAAAATAGAAGACGGTGCATATCAAAGAAAAGGAAGGAATAGGTAGGTAAACAGTATAATGAAAGTTGTAATGAAGATCACAATGCGTTGTAAAACAAAGATGAGCGGGTGGGGTGGTCATGGGTCCAGAAGAACGGTGAGCGTGCAGGTGCAGCTGGGTGAAGGTTGCAGACGAACTATCGGAAGCAGTTTTGACTTCACTTAGACGACTGGTTGATTACGTGTGCCTTGTAACGCTTTTATGGCGGCGTCAGTACTTCTTGATTAGACAGTTAACTCGCGTCCTTAAGCGGGATCTCGGCTCTTGGGAGTGCTTTCCTGGCCTTTTCTGCATATGTGAAAACCCTAAACTACCTTGGAAACTGTGAGAGCAATGGCACAAGGCTCTGATGCCAATTTGACTTACATACATATGTACCTGGTTGCAAGCAGATACAGTGGGCTGTCTCATAGAGATAGCTGGAGCTCGCGCACTCCAATGCTGGGACGCTCCGATCAGGCAGAAGTGGAAACTAAACACGAGGCTTCAATGAAAAGAACGCGGTACAACACAATTCTTTGTAGCCTAAATATAACAACTTGGAACGCTTAGATTCCTAGAGGTGCTCTCTATAATTAGTAAGAAGTTCAGTGTCTAAATAGCTCTGTAACAGTGTTGCAATTTAGTGCAACGTGAGAGGCTCTGAAAATGACGTCACTATTCATTTCCACAACAACTCGCTCGTCTTGGGAACACGTCCTCACTATCACCTAGAAAATCTTCATGCACTTCTTGTGCACCGCAACTACGCTTGTTATAATGTGGCTGTTAGAGATCAGATCACTCGGCCCGTTATTGAGTTAGGTAACTCAACCTTGGGAAGGATACCGATGGCAGGACACGAATATTCAACAAGGTCCGATTTTTTTTTCCATGCCTGCCAGATCTCCCTTTCCCAATGCATTCCGTCAACCCATTTCTCACAGACTATCGATCCTTTTCTAGGCCGTTTGATCGATGTACCGTACAGATACTGCGCATCTCCTGCCGTCCAACGCTTTTGTCGATAAGTCTGCGGCAACTCGGGAAGATTATGCTTTGCTCTGGCTTCCCAGTCCTGATCGACGTTCTCTGTTGGTTCCAGCCCCGCCACCCAGAAGACATCTCCCTCAGCCGGCACGTCTTTTGTTCCGAGCCAGAGTCCGTGTGCCAGCATAAGCATATGCATGTCTTGCGTGTTCGTTACGATTGAACCATCGAGGTTGTGGATGCGACCGAAGCGCGCGACAAAAGACTCTAGCCAAATACAGACCTGCCGGTGGCCATTTTGAGAGCTACGCGATAGCTCCTCCAATATACGGATCAGCGCGCCGCCACTGAGCACCCCATGTGGCCAGCGGTTGGAGTCAGATTGACGCAGAGCGGGACCCGGACGATGAATATAGCCGGGCGGGTGGCCAACAAAATTATTGACGGATTCACACTCTGACCGACGCTTTGCGACATCTACGGCTGATGACGAAGGTTTCAAGCGGACTTCCGAGGACGCGGAAGGGGCCGGATGGCCAGGCAAAGACTGTCCGCGTGGAGGGCGTGTCTGAGCAGGTGGCGTTTCATGGCTTAGGGTATGCGAGGATGGATGGTTGAGGGTAGGTGAAGATAGAGAATTCACAGGGAAGCCGGGCGGTGGGAATACGCTGCCAGTATCGACGGATACAGTAGCTCGAGGGAGAAATGAAGTAGTCTCTTGTGGCGCGCCCTGCGTTTTTACATCACTCGAGGATAGATCAGCAACCACTGGAACTCCTCTACTAGTACCCTTCCCATTCACATGCTTACGGGGTCTCAGCTTTGGCGCCATTCAACGACGTGTTGCTGTGAAGTAGTTGCTGAGTAGAGGTGTGCTTTATGAATTTGCGAGTAAAATTTGGTGCTTCTCCGCACTATTTGAAGCCAAAAAGTTTGCTATACCTTATGGTTCTACGTCACATGAGGAATCTCTGAAAGACAAACGTGAGCCACGAGATGCACGTTATACCCTAATCATGTTCATAAAATAATAGCTTTGGGATACTTCACAGATGTCCCAGTGGATTCGACCATCCCGTTGGCACATTCAATGCGTGGTAGGTCATATTCCTTGAAGGTGGAATTGAAACGGGGATTGGAATTATACGATTCATGTTAGTACTATTTCTAACGCAATACCACTTTTTCAATGTCCTGTGGAATGCCTACATCAAATGTTGTGCTTACATTGAAACCTGCAGCTGTCAAGAGCAATATAAAGCCCTAGTTCTTCTCGACGCTGCTCTGACCATGATTACAAGTAATCTATTCTGACGGCGGTATTTGCGAACTCGATGGCCAAACTTTGCAAGAAGCTTTGCGTACGATATCGACAAAAAGCGAGAGAAGATTGGACGGTAATCCAGCGCCTTGGCACTATGGGTGGAGGTCTTAACGATTGCATTAGCAAAGTTCGATGCAACAATCCAAGAGCCCAAGGTATGGTGTTTATTGAGAAGCGGTTCGGCAAAGAGTTATTCAAGACTGGTATACCGCCCCGAGAAATCCAGATTTTGAGCCAGGTTCAGGACCATGACCACATTACGAAGATGGTAGACCACTTCCTCGATGAGTCCATTCGGGCGGGGGCTGTGTATATGGAGTATTGCGACGTGGGGAACATGGCAGACGTGGCAGCTGGGGTCGCTCAGGGCGTTTACGTCAACGAGCATAAGATATGGAACTGGTTCCACCAAGTGGCTACCGCGCTTGCATATTGTCACCGTGGCCCTAAGCCGGACTTGACTGACGACGAGATTTTCCAATCCGGTTGGAGCAGAATCTACCACCGAGACATCAAGCCTAGCAACATCCTGCTGACGATTATGAACAGTCAAATAGTAGCAAAGCTTGCCGACTTTGGCTTTGCAGTGACTGAAGATCTCCTAGCACTTGAACGTACCGAAGAACACGCGATTTTACAGCCAGGAGGGACACCTGGGTTTGACGCTCCAGAGATGCCATTTTTCAGCGGCTGTTCCGACATCTGGCAACTCGGGCTTAGCATGCTCTGCGTATGTACTGGAGTCATGACGCCACGGAGCAAAACTATGCCCAAGGGTCAAAAATGGGACGAGGGAAGACCGGCAGGCCCCAGATACTCCGTTAAATTAAGTGAAGTGCTGAAGAAGTGCCTGGAGAAAAATGTTGCAGGGCGTGTGCAAGTAAATCCGCTGATAGTCCTTATCGAAATGAACTACCAGACGATCAATGTCGAGCTTCCGATCGATAAGTGGCCGACGAGAGTTTTCGAGCGCGTCGAGAATCACAGCAAGATGAAGCCACCACCGGGATATCGCCGACCGATCCATCATTTCACAATGCGCCAGGGCCCAGTGAATCTTGAACATGCTGGCAACCATCGCAACCCACCAGCACGATTTCCCCCTGATTTCATGGCTTTTTATACGGAGGGGTATGATGACGATGAGAGCGACGACAACGGCGGAGGATTGGAAATTGATCCAAACATGCTCGAATACTTCAACCATATGCGTTTTCTACACCGCCAGGGTTTTAGGTGAATAGGGAGATGCGTTGAAGCCTCTACGGGTATTTGAGGTGGTGGCTTCGTCATCGTCAAGAGTTGTGCCAACCCCAGGTCTCTTCAAGTTGGGCAATGGTAGCTGTAGGAGGAAAGCCGTGTGATCGTTCGCAGGCGTACCACAAGTCACGAAGCTGCTCTTGATCTTCACGAAGCGTGAAGCGATCACCAACTAAACCTGTTAGATATACCGCTGAGTAAACGATGTACTAAGAAATGGCGCTCCTAGTCGTGTTTCTGGATCGGGATGAACTTACCTAGTGCAATCGCAAAACAGGCAACAAATTTGCAAGGGAACCACTTGGAATTCGATTGCGCCACGCCACACAGTGTGCGGACGTTATCTTGTACCGTTCTGTCAACGACAGCGCGTGACGCCTTATGCGCTGGTCCAAGCTGTGGTATCATCGGATCGTGAACAATGAGAAGCATGTGAGCCAAAAGGTTGTACTGAGTACCCATGACATGAGTCTTTTGATGAAAGCGAATGTCTGGAAAGTTCCTTCCGCTACCATCTCGATCCTGTCGGAAATAGTACGGATCGAAGCTGTCAGGCCTACACTGTGTCCAAGATCTATTCTCGTCCATCAGTTGATTGTAGCGAGCAATGCTATTTCTATCTTCTCCAAAGACGAAGTTACTCACGTCGCCAAGATGGGCAATCGTCCGTGTAGCCCAAATGGAATCGTTAGCCGGCTCGAGCGAACGATCGGCGGGAAAGATATGCAGCTTAAATGCTCGTTGCGTCATTAATGAGATCCAGAGTTCTTGACGGAAAGCAGCCCAGTAGATGGCCTGTCGTCGATCAGGTCCAGATGTTGCAGCGTATGACTGTTCAGCAGCGCGAATGATAGCCTGGGTACCAAACAGATGACCCTGAGGATCGGATCCGATGATTGAGATATTCATCTCCTCCAAGAGCCGCAGTATTACAGTCGCCGCAAGCAGCGGCTCCTCTTTGATAGTGACGTTGTCATTCAGTGCTGGAATCAACGTGTCAAAGCACCGTTGATAGTAGGCATCTGCGATGTATGGATCGAAGTCGGTGGTTCGACTTAGCTGACGAGCAGACAACGCAAGGATAGCATTCCTGAATCGGAGTGTTGTC
The DNA here is from genome assembly GCA_024321975.1 of Alternaria sp. 'sect. Undifilum'. Classification (NCBI taxonomy): domain Eukaryota; kingdom Fungi; phylum Ascomycota; class Dothideomycetes; order Pleosporales; family Pleosporaceae; genus Alternaria; species Alternaria sp. 'sect. Undifilum'. The sequence goes on from JAJJZI010000003.1 coordinate 2,466,732, forward strand.
AGCCAAAGACCAATGAATCTCCATAGTATAGACATTACATACATCAGAGTACTGTTCTGCTTGGCCATCTGGACGATGTGAACCCCAAAATGATCTCTTGTATCGACCATGTCAAACTAGCATTGATCAGTGAAACGCCCTTGTTTCGAGAAAAGTACTTACGAATAAGGCAACATTCTCAATGTAGTGCTGGAGAAGCATTGCTTCTTGTTCATGCTCCAGGGGCCACAGCACGGGTTCACCGGGAGGTTGCTGATAGACGAAAGTACTAACCCTTTCATCCTGGTGTAGTTGGTACGCACTCGTGTTTGCTCGATGATCATGTAATCCTGGAGGCGGCGCTGTTGTTTGTTGTTGCACGGGAGACTCTGAATTCAGTAAGGACAGGACTGTAAGATTTTCTGTTGGAGTAAATATAGTTGAGCTCGGCGTCAAAGCAGTGCCCTGGGCACTTCCAGGAGTACCGCTGGGCGACGGCATATGTACCGAAGGGCTACCGAATGGGGAATAGCCATCCTGAACGTATTGAGAGCGGATTTCGCTTGATTCGTCCAGGAATTGAACTGCCAAGTGGTGTCAGCGAGAGCCGCAGCAAACGTTTGCAAGTTCTCACTTCGTGGAGGGAACGAGACCCAAGGTTGCTCGACGCTGAAGGAATCTGAGATCGACGACCGCCGGAACCGTCTACCGCGCTCATAGACGCATTCCTTCTTCGCACGCTCACATCTCCCACACGTCGGCTGTTTGCCGTCACCTTTCGCGAGGTCAGCAGTATGACTACCTCCCTAGTTTACTACTCGAAGCTTACATCGATAATGACGCGTGCGGCATCGATTGCTATAAAAGGTTAGGCGATTTCGTTCTGGCGCGCAAGGGACGCGAAATTCCGTACCATGGCATTTGAGATAAACCTCAACGTGCTTGTGGAGTAGCGAAGGATTCGCGTGCGGGCTGATTTACGAAGCTAGGACATGCGCGATTATGCTACACGGTAGAGTCCAGGACGAGGAATGCCCGCCGATATGCACAAGGTGGTGTCCAACCATGTCTGGCCTGTTACTAAGGAGGCGGGCGTTGATGATCGCTTGCGCGCAACAGCGAAAAATTCAGATACCGGTAGCGTGTCTCAGCGCCGTCTTGCCCCGCCCCTTACCCCACAATCGGCGGCGCCGAAAGAGGCAAGTTTCCCCCTTGCCACGTCGTAACAGCGACTGGACTCTACAACACACGTGCATAGTCTGACGAGCCTTGCAAATGCGTCATCGCTTGTTTTCCACACGGACACTTCGAAGGTCACTGCTATCTTATCCCACTCTTCATCATGCCTCATGCACTATCACCGGAGCAGGACGTGCCAAGTTTTGAGGGCAAGAAACTCTTCGTAAACGATGGTTTGCTCCGACCGAGTCAAGTCGGAAAGCTGAAAGAGTCGTCTCCGGATATGCCCATGGAAGAGCTGCGCCGGCGTTACAATGAAGACGGCTATGTCTATCTGAAGGGGTTGCTGCCAAGGGACCATGTCCTGGAAGCCCGCGAAGAGTATTTTAAGATGCTTGCACCAAGTGGCGTGCTGAAGCCTGGTACCCAGCCAGTTGACGGCATCTTCGATTCCGAAAAAGATGCCGCAGACTTCCCTGGTATTGGAGCTGGTGCAGCTCCCGGAAACGGGAAGCCTGGAGAAGCGACTGCGGAGAGATTCGTTGGTCTCGCCCTCGAGGCGCACTATGCAGATTGGTACAAAGAGACTTTCTGTAAGCATCCGATGCTGAAAGACTTTATCGCCCGTATGGCAGGTTGGGGCGAGAATACTCTAGGTGTTCGTAGGAGCTTACTACGCAACAATACGCCAGGAAACAAGGCCATTGGCGTGCACTACGATCAGATTTTTCTCCGCCATGGTGAGCCTACCAGTGTCACTGCCTGGGTACCGATGGGTGATGTGAGCTTGACTGGTGGAGGCCTCATCTACCTTGAGAACGGTGGGCCTCTCAATTCTCGGTGAAGGGTCGAGCAAAGTTACTGATTACTGCAGGTCATACTCTCGGCCGCGAAGTGGAAGAAGACTTCAATCGCAAGGCAGCAGAAAGTGGCTTAAGCGAAGAAGAAGCAAATAATGCATTCAATCAGAACATGCTGTCAACAGGATTGCTTGCTGACGGACCACGGGAGTATTCTGACACTTTTGATAGGCGGTGGTTGGTGACAAAATACGAGGCGGGAGACGTGGTGCTGCACACTCCCTACACGGCAAGCATGCTTAAGAGATGACCAGACGTGAACGGCTGCTGATAATGATTAGATACATGCCTCCACACTGAACCATGACCCTGACAACGTGATCAGGGTCGGTACGGATCTAAGGTTCGTCGACGGCAGCAAGTTGTGGGACACTGTAAGTGAAATCTTATTCTTTATACGCATCATATTGACTAGCATAGCGATGGGACAAGGACTACGAGTTCAACGATGGAGTGTAACCCTGTCGGCTATATATACTCGCAATCTGATTGATCACGGCGGGCAAGTCGCTCGCATTAGCCTTACGAACGACTGTAATCTATAACTCCCATGTGTGCTCTCACCGCCAATGTGGTACTTTGCCCGCCACAGCCTTACAGAACTCACATCGCTTACCTCCCACCCTCGCATGTATTCGCATCAGCTAAACTGATCTAGTTACTGACGCCCAGATCGCTATATCTATAGTATTACAGGTTTACATCGCTTGTATAACGGATGGAATACCTTCAGTAGCATTCTAGTTCAGCAGTTTCGGCGCCTTCTCGTTCCGCGTTGGCCACCGGATATTGTTCCCACTATATCCAACTGCAGGCAGAACCTTGGAGTTCGCGACACCGCCCTTCACATCTTCCAAAGATGTGACCAGCGAATATTTGATCATGGGATTTCTCAATATTTTACGAAAAGCGTGCTTGAAGCTTCCCAAGGTATTGGGGTTTCACTTCATAGCGCTTGAAGATCATACCCAAGATAACTTGGAAAAACATTCTTGGGTCCCGGACCCAAAACTCACTTTGCTGAGTGCCGCTGGGTTCACCAGTAACAAAAGTGGCGAAGCGCGTAGCTTTCGGCTTTACCTCAAGGATATCACCAGGGAACTATCATGATACCTCTAGCCGAGCCTTGTCGGATGTAGGAAATTGGAAAATGTCTTATCCACGTAGTCACGAAAGTCTTTCAGTATACGTGTGGTCGGTGGCGCGAATGGCACGCTTTTGTTCGCCGTGTTACCGGATAAGATACTCTCATTGAATATGAAACACACCATTAAAGCTTCGGCGATTTGAGCAGTGAAGGAGCGCCCCAAGGGTAAAATCAGCCTCCAAGAACAAAGAAGACCTCGAGGCCATAGTCGCCTCTGTACCAAGGATTTGTTTCTTACTTGACGCAGCCTAGATTCACAGCAGTAAGCCAGTAAACACAAATCTGAAGCATGCATGCGCCTCTTGCTTTACCCATCTCTCATCTTCGACACTGTAGCGCGCGTTCTAGATATCTGAACACGTCCCATACCTGTGATTTGGCGTTTTCCGCTCGATTGTGATCTTTAGTTGCGCTTGTTGAACGGGTCATGTTTCCGTGGGGCAGCTTTGTAATTCTGCTGGAGGCATCAATTTTGAATGGTGAGGGGCGGTGCTCTGCCAGAGAAGTTTGAAAACGCAGCTTGGGCTCGATGTCCTCAGCGGAACAGGTTTCGGCCGACAGGACGCGTTTTTTCGTTAGATAAGTCAAGCAAATCACGGCTCTTCGATTCTTCAAGCTTGCTCACATGCGTCTTGTATCCTGGGTCTTCGAATATAGTTCAAGGAACTGGAGTTATACACTGATAATGGAAGGTATGGCAGATTTGAGCCGCACGATAGGAGGGGACCGCAAAGTTTGAGGCGAGGATGGTGGGAGTAAGGGAATGACAAATGGAAACACTTTGAGAGATTGGGAAGGGGAAATAATGAGAGTCAACTAGCAATTTAATTTGTTGACAGTTCTTTTATGCTTAATCTACCCACACAGTCACTGCACCCACTACAGCCTAAAAAGTCTCGCAGTGTCCTTGCTTTATTTTTAGTCCTGTTCCGCAAAAGTAAATATCTGCCGAAACTGCGTGTACGAGACTGGCACTACGCCGGGTTCAGCGTTGTACTTGAAATATTTCTTGATCATCTTAACTTCGTCCTTCTCGATATGGTCTTCATCAATGGGTAAGTCCATGGTACCGCCGTTACTTGTCGTTATGCGGGCGAAGTAGTTCACATGACAAGGTGGATTTGCGGATCCTGCTCCGTTTTCTATTGCCCTTTTTGAAAAGAATGTAGGTAGCGGCGGTGATGTTAGAGACTGATAAGGCGACTGGTATGGTTGATGGCGGGAGGCTGGTTGAGAGGGAAAGGGGGGAGAGCCAGTCCGATCCAGGCCAACACTCAACAGATGATTATCCGTGATTTGCGGTAGTGGAAATCCCGCCAAATTAGATGAAGATGTGGCGCGGACTTCCATAGCATTCGCAGTGGACGTAAGAATCTGCTCATGAGTACCAGACGCTTCTTCTTCGACTCCACCCATCACCTCGTCTTCATCGCCAAAGGACGGCTTCCCTGGATTTAGTAGTATTTTCGACGTATGAGTCGGTTGTTCGACTGGTGCGTCGGTTTGCGAATTTACTGTTGGCTTGCTAAATATTAAAGTGCTTAGATTTGCTGCCGCCAATTGTCGAGTGGCTCGACGCGTTGTCATTTGAGGCGACTCTTCAGCGTCGGTGGCGGTCTCTTTCTGTAGTAGAACTTTGCGTTGTTCAGACTTCCTCGGGCGCCCGACTATGCCGCCATGTTTACCCCGCTTGCGGCCTCCTGGTTGGATGGTCGGCTCGCTCTTTCGCTTATTGGACTTCCTTGAGTTTGGAGGTAGCCTGTCCAGATTTGAAGGGACAGCTTCAGCTTCAGCTGCAAGAAGATAAGCAGGAACAGGTCCCGGATCGGAGGCCACTTCCTCCTCTTCCCTGACCTCTTGCTCGTCTACGGTTCCGGGAGGCGCGACGACGTCAGTTGCTGGTGGCACCACAGCATCAGCGACTGGAAGCGCGTTGATCTCATCCTCGATTCCGTTCTGCTCTTTGGCCTCTTGTTCAAGCGGTGGAGGTGAGGTTGACTGAACGTGCGCGAATATGTCTTCATCGTTGGCTGGTGCTGCTTCAGGTTCTTCGGAGACTGCCTTTGGCACACAAGATTCCCTCTTCTCGACATTTCTCATGCTCGTGCGGGTCTTAGTCCATTTTTTTGACTTGTTCGTTTTTTTCGATCTGGGAACGATCTCGCCTCTGGGTAGGTAGCGTCCATTTGGGCCGCGGACTTTACCGGCGCCTGCGTCTCGTACTTGTGGCTCAATTTTCGGGTCTTCATTGGGCTTGGGGCTGGAGCGGCGCCACACGCTACCGCCTACAGGCATTGATAAAGAGGCGCCAGGTTCGTCTCGCGACGGATTTTGCTCAATTGCTCCTTTGATCTGAGGTACGTTGGACCGAGGCGGTTCGGACTGAGGCTTTGCTTGGCCGTCTGATTCGGAGAAGAAATCTTGCGCTATTTTATCAGCATGATACGTTAGGAATAATCCATAGCGAGCTGAGCAGTTGATAGGGCAAGTCGAGATAGTCAAGTGAGGCTGGGTCAGGCGGTGGTCTAGTGGTAAACATACCTGCGTACTTAGGGATAACCGAAGACGGAGGCTGCTCTGACGCCGCAGATCCCTTTTCGGAGTTCGGTGGTTCAGAAGACATGGCAGAAAGACTAGGTAGAAGAGGATCATCAGTCTGCCGCATTGGGCGTGGATCAATTTGCGTGTGTAGTAGGTAACGGCTAGGCCTGATTGTGCCGAACGGTACTTGTAGCTCTGGTCCTATAGAGGCTGTGAAGTTAGATGTTAGTATGCGCAAGCAGATGTAGAAGAGACTCTACTCACCATCAGGTGTGATAGACCCGTTGGGCGGCTGTCCAGTCAGGTGTGATTTTCTCTGCAACCTGTCAATTGGATACATGATGCCAGGAGCGGCTTCACCGCGGGCGTTGTTTCGAACCGTAGCTGATGACATTTGCTTGAAGTTCCTGTCGAAGAATGGCCACTTGTCCTGGGCTTTGTTGGTGAGAGATCGCACCCTGCGATACGCCCTGTCTAATTTGCCGAATCCTTGTGCAGTACGGATCTCCGCTGTTGGTGAATCATTCCAGAGGCCGTTGAGATAGTTTTCCCATATCCATGTGGCAAGCTCAATGTCTTCCTGCAACTCGCTCTCGCAAAGGTACCGATGAATGTTCGCCAAGGTTTCTAGATCGACATGACCGAATACTTCCTCAGGAAGCAATGGGTTTGGCGCGCCGTGATCAGCGGGGTTGTATAGGATGTTGAAGCTTGGTGCCATGGTTGCATATGTGTTAAAAGCTGTTTTGGTTGGAGTTGACGATAGAAAAGAGCGTTGATTGTGTGAGGCACAAGACAGCCCGGGTTATTGCGGATGGAGATGGCCAAGGTGACGGTGGAATGGGTGCTGTTTAGTAAGTTGGTGTCACTATTCAAGCTTTGCTATTGTCGCGCGCCAGCGGTCGGTGAGGATTTTGACCGGTGTGGCTGGATTCGGATAGCACTTGTGGTGCCTGCGCAGCGCAAGTAGCGCAAGTGAATGCCTTGGTGTGAATTAAGAGCGACTTCTGTATAGCACCTTGCGGCAAAAGTTTCAAAGTCTTGGGCAACTGAATGAGTTCATGCAAAAGTGTGAAGCAAGATGGTGACGGCCAAGGTAAGGAGCCCGTGCCCAATGCTGGTGTTCCAGAAACTCCGTAGTTTCAATGGAAACTTCAGCACGGCACCAACCTCACCATGTGATTAGGGACTTGCCACCTATAGCGCATTACACGGACAAGATTTTTATTGTTATCGGGCGTTATGTCTTCCTCGTGTTTAGAAAATCCTTCAAGCCTAACCTTCAGGTCTTTTAAAGTCTAAAAAGTCGATGGGCATGTAGAAAGTGCTATCGGCCGCTCTGAGCCTTTTCCGCCACTGTCAACCTTGGAATACAACTTTGAAATCCTGCCAGGTGAAGACTTGATAACTATTAGGAAGCATGATGATACGACACTACAATATGAAGGAGGCCAGACAGATACGATCAGCTAACTTTGTTACCTATTCTTGAGCATACCAATCATTGTGTGATTCTGGGCACCATACTCGACATCTGGTACGTTGTTATTTAGTCTCTGTCATGGGCGCCACCACATACATTCTCCAGTCCCTCGCCCCAGCTTCCCATGTCCTCCCTCGGCATCATCGCCTCCCACACCTGCTCCCAAGCCGTTTCTTCCGAGGTGAGCATAGGTCTCGATATGCTGAAGAGCGGCAGCCAAGCTCTATCCTCTATTTCGATATCCGGAGGCAACGCATCATAAATCGGCCCCCTGAGCAAGTTCTCGCTGACTGAAAGCGGGTCGAGATCGTCAGCATGATCATAAAGTTGGCGGCAAAGACGATCGTTATGATACCAAAGATTGCGGACAACGCGAAGACAGTTCTCCGAGGTTAGTCGGCCGTTTACACTAATGACCTCGTCACTGAAGAACACACGACGGTCTGGAGTCTGATGCGCTCGCTGTATTATTTCACCTACTCTGCCACTTTCACCCGAAACTCCCCATGTTCGGTTTGATAAATCGCCGAATGGAACGAGAGACCATCTCTATGCCTCTTCCGGATCTGTTGTTGACGTGAAGAGTCTGTCTCTATCAATCGGGCATGTATTCGCACCTTCTTCGAACCACCCTATTATACATGGCTTGCCGAAGATATGGCCGCAAGGACGGAGTAGCATTGGCGCGTGTTCTGTTCCAAAGTATTCTTCTCGACATATGGGACAAAGTCCTGCTGCGGGACATATTGCGACAGATATCAGCTCATCCAAGTATACCTTACAATTGGGAGTTGCTGGTTTGCCGGCATTTGATCCGCCGACGATTGCGGTCTTGGGTGGAGACATTGCTGGATGAGATGTGTAGAAAGGACCGGGGTGGAGGATCTTATATCGAGATGGCACATATGCGCTCATGGGGGAGGAGATACTAATGTCAGACTGTGCTTGTGACTTCCATAGTTTGCTATGTGGTGTCGCGCTGACTGAGACTTTGTAATATGCGAAGCAACTCATGATGTGGTTAGTTCGAACTACAGATCCAAGTATGAGTGAGCTATTGAGTTTACTCAACTAAGACGTTTGTTGACCGTACAACGCTACAAAACTATACAGCCCAGGCTTTCAATATCATGGCGTTCCTACATTTTTTTGAAGCATGTCCTTGAGTCTTCGTGATCGCCACGGCCGCTTAACGCTTCCTGGCTTTGTTGACGCAGCCGCACTCCTCTCGTGATCCTGCGCACCGTTTTCGAGACATAAAGTAACTACTAGAAAGTACTGAGCGGTAGACACTAACCGACTCTCTCTCAGTTTCGAGCTGTGTCTTTGTCGGCTTGTAGCACGCTGGAATGGTCTGAGTGAGCTTGTGCACACACGTCGAATTAAGTTGCGATTTGGGAATTGGGCGTAGCGGGACGGGCACGTTGTCTATCTGCAATTGTGCCGTGGTCACAGGCTTCCAGAGAATCTTGATAGATCGCAAACGAGCGGCCGGTGGTGGTGGCGATCCTGACTGTGAATTTGGCCTTTTAATATGACGCCTCCACTGAGAGTGCAGGGCTTTCAAATCGTTTTTGATCTCTGGGTTGTCACTTGTCACAACCCAGGCTCCATATTGATTCGAAGACTGGATCTTGAAGTGAGTTGTTGGGGCTGCGATGGCAGTTGGCCCTTGCTCCGCAATAACACTCCATGTCTCTTTGCGAAACCATTGCGCTACGTAAGACATGGGAACATCGCAGTACTCCTTGCCTCCAGCCTCGTCGGCCAACCTTTGGTCTGCCCAAATCTTGCGCATTAGGAGGTGCGTGCCTGGCTTCGTTCTGTCTTGAGGGTTTATGACGTTGCCAAACATGAAATGCTCCCAGCCATAGCCCCACTCTGTTTCTGGACAGTCAGCTCGGATATATGGCTCGTTCAAATTGCCTCGTCGCAATACACCTATAGCGTGAACCAGCTCGTGCACAAGTGTTGCAGCAAAGAGAAAATCGTGCCTAAACTGCGCACACCGCGACGCTTTTTCGTACTCACCAGTGGAATAGTAATCGCGGAAGTAGTCAGCCAGCTCGATTTTACAAGAGTACTTGCGCTGGAACGCCGGACAACATGACGTGGCATGGCTTGATCTTGCAGCATCGCGCATCGTGCGAGCATATACTCGCTTCCCAGGCGGTCGGAAATGGAAAGAGACCCTGTGGCCGACGCAATCCAAAGCCTCACGTACTCTGGCCAGGTATTCACCGCGTTTTTCTTCCGACACTCTCGCCAGAGGGTCTGAGAGATAGGTCTTGCTTACGTGGCCGATCATGCCTTTGATTTCGCGTCCGTACAACAGTGGTACGAAGAAAGCAAGGAGAATGTCGTGGCTAATGAAATGTGAGGCTAGCTGCAGCATCTGGCGCATAGGCCCTTCACTGTCAAACCAGTGGAACGTGGGATGAACCGAGTTATCTAAGTTTCCAGGTAGAACACCATCGTCTGCTAGCAGTTTGAAGCGATCATTTTTATTGCATGCGGCGATGAGTCCATTAATGCCGGCATTGGTTTCTGGGGCGACGCGTCCCTGTCGCAGTGGCGTTTGTTCCGTCATCGTTTACGGATATGGGATTGGTGTTTGCGCAACTGTACTCGAGAAAGTCCAGCGGAGTAACATATCGGAGGTAGACCCATTGTGGAGAGTCAATTGCAACACAATGAGACAAAGCAACGAAACAGATAAGCGACATGAGTAATGACTGAGGAAGGAGGGTGTAGAGACTAGAACAACGCCGAAACAACACACTGTGCCTGCAAGCTCGAGAGGAAGCGTAGAAAGCCTCTTTGAATGCTCGTGAAAGGAACTTGGTCACTGTGAAGTCCGCGGAAACCGACGTTGAGAGTTGCATTAGGGACCAAAGCTTCTAGTGAAGCTCCGAATCACAGCATCTTCGCAAGGTGAAGGGGATATACGGAAAGAAGGCCGCTCTGCACGTGCGCTGAGAGGTAGCCACTGTCCTGTTTAGCGTACGGATCGATTTGGCGTACCCTATAGCTGATGGTTCACTCAATAGAAACTGTAATCATTGACGCATTCATCCCAAGTTTGAATAGTCACATGGGAGGTATTGATACCTTTATGGCTAACTCGGGTGAGAACTTTAGTAACCCTGATGCTACGAACAGCTGCAGGCACGTGCCGAATCCTTGATCGTGTTGTAGACGGACCGCGCCTCCGACGAGCTGTGGGTAGTGATCGTTGAAATCCGTAATAGCATTGTGGGCAAACTGGAAATACTGGTTGCACGGGAATGCCTGTGCCGGTAGAGCGCCGACCCGCTTCGTGCAACAATTGACGTGGTGATGTTGTGTTGTAGAGGAAGGGAGAGTTCAGACGGAAGCGAGCGGGCGCCAAGAAGCTTGGCGTCATGTGCTAGCGCGTTTTTAGCGTGTTCTAGCGCGACTGCCCCGCTGTTTCCTTTCCATGAACCGTTTGTCACTTACATCCCACCGTATCTCCCCTTCAACGCGATACACACTAACGGTGGCGAGCTGGGCAATGCTTCCATTTGAGGTTACACACTTTTGCAACCCCCACTATCACTATTCCACAAGCTGCGTGCACCTGCAGGTCGCTGCTGCCTAACGCGTCATCTCCGCTTCTGCGTACGTCAATACACCACCATAGCACTTCGCACATGATTGCTTTTTAGAGATGGATTGGGACGAATTCCAGCGACGGGCCAGGCATGTTGTTCCTCAACAGGAGCTCAAAGCACGCCGGTGCTGGATTGGTGTGCTCGATCACCGCAAGTCCACCGCGGACGACTTGGAGGAAACCAATTTCATATGGATGGTCGGTCACAGCGTAAGTTCCAGAACCCCTCCTATGAGAGACTTAGTGATGCTTTGACGCCACCAATGCACGTAGAACGTGATCAGAAGGCGTTGAGTTTCGTTTCACGCGCTTGGTGTCACGAATTCGCTCACATGCTCTTAGAAAATCTCCATGCAAAAGATACAGGAAACTTACGAAAAGCGGCATGAGCTTACAGGCATCCGGATCGGCTTCCAAGATCGCATGGTCGATCAAAGCGACGTCGTCAAGTCTTTCTTGCTGCCGGGCGACGACCTGGTAGTCTTTGTTGCTGTAGGCCCATCGAACGCAACGGTGCAGCATAAGCCTCACGAATTGCCATTACTCATTGAACAGTCGATACAAGCCAGTGTTGCGAGGCAGGAGACTGCGCCTAGTGACCACGTCACGCAAACAACCAACAGTCATGCCGGCGTTGGAACAATGGAAAGAGACCTCCTACCTGTGAGCGTCGCAAATTACTTCAGCCCGCCCCACAGCCCATCGGGCCGTTCAGTAACCCCCTCCATATCAAGGTCATGTTTCCCATCACAACCTCCTGCTCTGCAACCTATTCAAGACGAGTTCCCTCAGCCACCGCAGCAGTCTACGAGCGGACTGGATACACTCCTTTTAGCGAACGCATCCCGCGACACAAGCCCCCTGCAGACCACTACTCTGGACAGAGACAGCAAATCACCAACCACTCACATTGAGCGTTTGAAGGCAATAAACGACAATGCGCAGGGAACCCCAGAACGCACTGGCGTAAAGGAAGAGAGACAGTACTCTGCTCCTTTCCAAGATACATCCGTTTTGCAGGATGATGACGTTGAGCCGGAAAGTAACTTTGACCCTAACAAGATATTCAACAGGGAGCCCTCCCCAGAACTAGGTATTCAAGAAGGACTAGGTTCGATTGACCGGTGCATTTGCTCAGTCATCGAACTACAAGACCCTAATGCCCTTGATGCCGGTGTCTCCACGTCCCTCAACATCCTGGGGTGTTTGAAAGAGAAGTTTTCGCAATACTCAATGTCTAATGCGGATGCTGCGTCATGGGTACAAGCGATTGAGAAACTGCTTCCTCAGTCGGAGCGAAAGCGCACCGTGGTCGGCGTTGTGGGCAATACAGGAGCTGGAAAAAGCAGTGTCATCAACGCTATGCTTGACGAAGAGCGTCTTGTTCCGACTAACTGCATGCGCGCTTGCACCGCGGTGGTCACTGAAATCTCGTGGAACAGCATCACCGACCCATCCTCTAAATATCGTGCTGAAATCGAGTTTATCAGCCAAGCCGATTGGGAGAAGGAGCTTACCGTTCTCTTGCGCGAGTTTATTTCCGAAAATGGTACACTTTCGCGTGAAGCGCAGGATCCTAACTCCGATGCTGGCATAGCATGGGCGAAGTTTCATTCTGTCTACCCGTCTATCCCCAAGGATGCTTTAGGCGAGTGCAGTATTCCCTCGCTCACGTCCAAAAGATCCGTTATCGACGTGCTCGGGACGACTAAAAGAATCTGTGCGGCTCGACCGCAACACTTCTATCAAGAGCTTCAACGTTATGTCGATAGCAAAGAGAAGATCTCCAAGAAAGACAAGAACAAGGAGAAGACATCCAAGCCAGCTTTTCAAGTGGAGTACTGGCCGTTAATCAAGGTTGTGAAGATCTACACAAAGAGCCACGCGCTCTCAACAGGCGCCGTGATCGTGGATTTGCCAGGTGTCCATGACAGCAACGCTGCAAGAGCTGCTGTTGCTCAGGGATACATGAAGCAATGCACAGGCCTTTGGATCGTTGCCCCCATCAATCGGGCCGTGGACGACAAGGCTGCCAAGACTCTTCCCGGAGACTCTTTCAAACGGCAGCTCAAATATGATGGTGGCTTTTCAAGTGTCACGTTCATCTGTTCGAAGACTGACGATATCTCTATCACTGAGGCGATTGATAGTCTTGGGCTTGAAGAGAAGGTCGCAGAGTTTGAGGAACAGCAAGATCAATGCAATGAGCAGATTAAGCAAATCCGGAGCAAGATTGAAGACTTGAACGAATCGCGAGAGATCTATAAGCTTGCAATGTCGAGTGCAAGTGAGGACATTGAGCTCTGGGAAACACTCCAGGAGCAACTTGATGACGGGAAACCAGCGTTCGCACCGCTACCGAAGACGCATAAACGCAAGAAGGCTGATGCGAGCAAGCAGTCACGCAAGAAGAAACAGGCTTTTGATGACGATACGGACGACGATTTCCAAGATTCCGACGGTGATGGGTCTGAGAGCGACGACGAAGTAACATTCCAGGCCGAAAGGACACATTTATCCGAGGCTGATGTCAAGGAAAAGCTCAAAGAGATGAGGGAAACGAAGAAGAACGCTAGACGTGAAGGAGTACAGATCAAGCACTCCATCGACGAGTTGAAGCCCCTAATTCGCGAACTGGAAGCAAAGAAGGTCGAGATCAAAGCAAATATCAGCCGTATCTGTATTGCAGGCAGAAATCAATACTCCAAGTCTGCTATTCAGCAAGACTTCGCTGCGGGCATCAAGGAAATCGACCAAGAGAACGCGGCAGAGGAAGACGAGGATGACTTTAACCCCGACGAAGAAATGCGTGACTACGACCAGGTTGCTAGATCCCTTCCTGTCTTTTGTGTCAGCAGTCGAGCGTACCAGAAGATGTGTGATCGCATGCAGAAAGATGATGGGGTGCCCGGTTTCCTGACTCCAGAGGAGACGGAAATCCCGCAGCTTCAAGCTCATTGCAAGAAGCTTACTGAAGGCGGACGCATTCATACCAGCCGCGCATTCTTGACAAACGTATGCCAGATATTGAATACTTTCAGCCTCTGGACGTCGAACGATGGAACAGGTTTGAAAATGACGAGCAAAGAAAAGCAAAAGCAGTTCAATTACTTACAGCGGCGGCTAAGTGAGTTGTCAGCCGGATTGGAGACAGCAATTCGTGCTTGTATTAAAGAGATGCGATCAGAGATGAAGTCTCAAATTTTTGACAGGTGCCCCGAACTCATTAATAAGGCTATACAAACTGCGCCAGCAACAGCACATGCTTGGGGCCATAAGGATCAAGGCGGTCTCAGGTGGTCCTCATACAAGGCTGTAGTTCGACGCGACGGTGTCTACCACTCCCCAGCGGCCGGTCACCGTGACTTCAACGCGGATCTGGTGGACCCCATTAAGAAGAAACTGGCAACAGGCTGGGAGCGAGCCTTCCAGACGCGTCTCCCGAAAGCTTTCGACACGTACATCAACAACTCAAGCACGCTTCTACATGGGTTCCATGAAGCCATCGAAGAGCGCGCGAAAACCAACGGCGTTGGTCTAGCGAACCTCTCGATCTTGAAGACACAAATCTGCAACTATGAGCAGCTCTTCAGAGATCTTGGAGTTACCCTCATTACTCAAATGAACGAGCTCCAGCGCGACGCAAACCGCGATTTCACACCCTGCATTGCTAATATCATGCACGATGCCTACAATTTGTGCACTGAGGAGCGTGGCCCAGGGTCGTACAAGCGTATGAAAGAGCACATGGCAAATCACGTTGAGCAAGAGCGACACAGGATGTTTCACGAGGCAACCAAGACTGTTGTGAAGCATCTCGACGACATGTGTAAAGTACTGCAGGAATCGATGGAGGCCAAAGCCGACGAAATCTTTCTGCACATGAACAAAGACTATACGCGGGTGCTTGGTGGTGTGGCTGGTAATCAGCCCGTCTATCTGCAGTCGAAGGAAGAGAAGGAGCTCAGGTCAGAGATCAGAGAGATCTTGGAGGGCGTTGATGCGCAGTTTGAGCCGATCGCCAATGGAGAGATCGCATTAGAGGAGGCTGCGAAGACGAATGGTGAGGGCAGTCAAGGAGAAGAGTACATCGACGTTGATGTGGAAGACAACCGCGGTATCTTCGACTCTGCGCACGAGTCCATTGAGGATGGCGTCGATGGGGCTGATCTGATGCAAACCGATTCACCTGTTCAGAAGCAGAAGGGCGTTACAGGCACGGAACATGCCGACTTACGTGTCACCATTGATGATGTCACGGCTGAGGAGATCTAGGTCTTCGGTCTGCTGCATCATGCCCCTGGCATTGGTTGATTTCTGGAGCGGGCGTTCATGACGGGTATCAGTTCATGTATCGACAAGATGAACTCATGGGCTTCAAGTTTACGACTTGCGAAGACATGCGGGAAGTGCTGGGGAGTGTTCTTTCCCCCCAAAGATCGTTCGGAGCTGACGAGAGATTTCTCCTGCAATTTACATTGGTACTTCTCCGGCATGTTCAGTGTCGCCTTTAGCCACCGACAAATGTCCACTTGTAAGCGGGCTGGAGGCGTGGGCATCTAGTGTCTGTGCATGACGAATGCATTTCTTTAGTAGTTCTGTTCCATGGTTGTGCACTCGTGAACGTGAAACCATAGTAGTGCATGCGGTATGCTAGACATTCGGACCAGAGTCAACTAGCCTGCTGTTTGTGCGCTCCTGAGCGACTGATTGTCCATTACCAAACTCCAAACGCCGTGTCATTATGCCTGAACCAATACCAGCGTGCTGCCGCGTCTAATCATCCCACTCCTCGTCAAGATTGTCTATTAACCTATCCTCGTCTTCATTTCTGCGTCCCCTCCGCCCACTATCCTGGCCGAGCGAGACGCGACTGTAGCCCCGGCGGGAAGGCATGAAGCGCGTACACGACGAAGTAAGAATGATAAACATGTCCTTCACAATGTCAGCAACACCAAAAAGACATTTGTAGATCTGTCATCACCACCGGGCGCCACTACTACTACTCCTTCTACGGCAACATCGGAGAAGACTTACAGAGAAGAAGCGCCAGATGCCTGCCCACATGGCGTAGTTTGGCAGCTGTCTCCATCCACGCTGGTGCATGACAGTGCGCTGGTAAACGCAGCCACCAGCGAAGTATACGAGTATGGCGATCAAAACAATGACACCGAAGACCCCGCCAGGGCCTAGGGCTTGGGTATCCTGATGTACACCACCGCATGCGAAGGGTGAGCGGCCCTCAAAGAAGTATGAGCAGTCGTCTACTGCAGCGACGAAGGATACACTGGTTTTGGCAAGCGGGTCGTTGTCGCAAAGTAGAGATATGATGGTAGTCTTGCGGCGCTCCGTGTTCTTGGTGGGTTTCTTCTTGTCTCCGTCATGTTTGTCATTGTCGTCGTCGCCATCGATGATCTCGCGGGTATCAAGGGAGGTGGGTTCGAGCGCGCGCTTGGATTTGGAGGACTTGGAGGGGCAGAGCGAACCTCCAGTGTAGTTCAGAATGAGCTTGCGACCGCGGAAGATGGGTTCTGAGTTCTCGAGACTAGGAATCACAAGCTGTTAGCATTGCGCTCTCGATCAATCTTTCTGCCTGGTTACAGACGAGCATCCTGACTTGAACCCCGCCATCTTTCCCCATATTATAGCGTGCAAGACTCACCCAATAGCCCATTGCTTATTTCCTTTCTCGTAGAACGCACTAACGTTCCCCCAAAGTCCCTTGTCGAGATCTTGTACTTCATCCAACTCCTCCACTACGGGTCCACAGAAGTTGATTGTGAAGTTGGCATTGTAATCATAACCCTTAGCATGCCAGCTGCCCTCTTCGCCCTCCTTTTTGCTACTCTTCTTGCCATCTGTTTCCGATGGTGGAAGGCGGCGCATCGGGTTCAAGTCGAAGAAGCGCTCGGATGTGGGCGAGATGACGGTACATGGCTTGAGCTGTTTGTCCGAGGCGGCCGTCGCGAGTGAGCCCAAGGCTGTTAGAAACAGAAGGGAATAGAATAGAGATATCATCGCGTAGTAGATGGGCGCACTACGCAATGCGAGAGTCGAGGCGTGATAACGGTGAAGGTGGAGATGATGCGGTTGTTCATCTTCGCGACACGTTGGCTTCCGGCGCCGCGCTCACTTGTCTGAGTGCCTGGCAGCGGCAGGACGCCGGGCGGCAAAGCCCAAAGTGGCTAGGGCGGCCAAGGCGGCGTGTGCGCGTCATCACGGCTGTAGTGGATTCCGACATCTCTTCCATCGTCTGATGTGCTTAGCATCCATCACTGCTATATAGGACGTTGCATCTGTAGTCGTCTTGGTTCAGGCGGCGCGACAATCATTATCGGTGAAGACAAGAGTTGCAAGAAGGAACCTTTGTTGTGAAGACGCGACCGGACTCCTATTCGTCGAGCTTGCTTACTACGAGGCTTTAGCCGAGATAGAAAGAGTTAAAGGACGCGACAAGTCGAGATTGGAAGGATGCCGAAAGCGAAGAGTGATAAGGCGACCAAGTCCATCGCCGAGGAACCTCATGGCTATGAGTTTCTAGGACCGTAAGTTCATATACGCATCCCACGAGCCCTGATGATCACCGCGCTAACTTCGTTCCAGCCCAGGAGCCTTCATCATCTCCTTCGGCCTTCCAGTTTTGGTATATGTCTTTACATTCTTGTGTAATGACATCTCTGGATGCCCGGCCCCTGTTCTACTTCACCCTCATAGCTTCAGCCTTGAGCAGCTGAAGAAGGAGGTGGGATGGACCGGCTTCTCTGGTCTGCTCAATACCAAAGCTTTCCTTGGTACTTTGGGTTACTACTTCTTGAGTCTGGCTCTCTATCGATTCCTTCCTGGTCAGGAAGTTGAGGGAACGGAGCTCAGGAGCGGCGGAAGGCTCATGTACAGGTTCAATGGTATGTTGTTTCCCATTGAAATACTGCCCTTCTCAAATCTAACGTGATCCAGCCTGGAACTCTGCCCTCTTCATCATGACTCTTCTCGCCGCTGGCACCATCTCCCACGGTGCTGAGTTTCCCGTCTGGACCTTCATCACTGACAACTACGTCGGCATCTTGACGAGCAACATTCTCATCTCCTACTTTTTGGCCACTTACTGCTACGTCGCTTCCTTCAGCGTCAAGCACCCCAAGGATCCTTCCATGCGCGAACTTGCTGCTGGTGGGCGTACTGGCAATATGCTTTACGATTGGTTCATTGGACGTGAGCTGAACCCCCGTGTCAAACTGCCCATCTTCGGCGAAGTAGACATCAAAGCTTGGTGTGAGCTTCGCCCAGGTATGCTCGGATGGATCATCCTAGACCTTGCTTTCATCATGCAGCAATACCGTAACTTTGGCCGCGTCACTGACAGTATCATCCTCGTCACCGTCGCCCACACTGTCTACACCTTCGACGCGCTGTACATGGAACCCGCCATCCTTACCACCATTGACCTTATCGCTGATGGCTTCGGTATGATGCTTTCCTTCGGCGACCTTGTTTGGGTCCCCTTTACCTACTCCATCCAAACTCGCTACCTATCCATCTACCCAGTTGATCTCGGCCCCATTGGTATCGTTGGCGTTTTGGCTGTCCAGGGTATTGGCTACTACATCTTCCGCTCCGTAAACAACGAGAAGAACCGATTCCGGACCAATCCTGAGGACCCGCGCGTCAAGCACCTCAAGTACATCGAGACAGCTGCTGGTTCCAGGCTCCTTGTCAGTGGCTGGTGGGGTATGGCGCGTCATATCAACTACCTTGGTGACTGGTTCATGAGCTGGAGCTACGTCCTGCCCACCGCCATTTCTGGATACATCATCAAGAATGCAGCTCAGTCTCCCATCACTGCCACTCAAACCGATGCGTACTTCTTCCAGAACAGCTACGGCAAGTACGTCGTACCTGGTGAGGCCAAGGGTTGGGGCATGATCTTCACCTACTTCTTCATGGTGTACTTTGCCATTTTGCTCATCCACCGTGAGCGTCGCGACGAGGAGAAGTGCCGCAGAAAGTATGGCAAGGACTGGGACCGCTATGTTGAGCTTGTCCCGTGGAGGATCGTGCCAGGTATCTACTAAGGGGGGTCTCTCGCGGGACTTCTGCGTGGGTGTGAAGAGAAGGTTGTGACGCTATCGCACACTGCACTTGAAGCCGTGCATCCGTTGCATATTCATCATGTGTTTGTTTCAGGAATATGGGATGGCATGCTACCGCAAGATCGGTCGAAGACATACATCCATGTAAGAGTATAGTGGACGAGGAGGGGATGGAATGCTACCACGCCGGTTGGTCGAAGACATACGTCCATAAGATAATGAGGACAGGAGTGGAAGGAATCGTTGCAACGCCATTGCAAGAATGATTAAAGACGTGCGCCGGAGATGTAGAGATAGATGGATTGACATGTAGCGCTATTGCTCTCGAGCGGTCGAAGACGAACATGTCGAAATATAATGTTTATTACACATCACACACGACAGCCATACCTTTGCACAAAATTCAAGTACAACACTTGAGACAGACAACAGTGTAGAGCGGAGCTGAAATCATTATACTAGTCACAAGGATCCTGCTGCCCAGCAGTCAGCGAACCAACAAAGCCACCACTATACCATTCCATTATTTCCCCCGTAAACCATGAAAAGAAAAGGGGGCCTCGTAATCTCATAAACAACATCCCATATCGTCCATTGACGCATCATCATCGTCTCACAGCAGCACCCTTCCGATACGTCCTAGTCTTCTCATCCCACCCATCATCCCCCGCCCTCCTACTACCCCCATGACTCCTCCTCTCCCTCCTCTCGCCCCCTCCGTAATCACTCTTACTCCTCGTATCAGCATACTTCCTGCCCCCATATCCACCCAGCACCAACCCCGCCGCGGTGCCCAAGCCAGGGAAAATCGCATCCCCGATGATGGTGCCTGCGCCTGCGCCGAGGAAGGTATCCCTGTTCTTGTGCTTGTCCTCGTGTGCCTTGTCGTACGAGTTATGTCGCCGGTGGTCACGATCGCGGTCGTGTTCGCGGTCGCGGGCGGAATCCAAGTCGCGGGTTGAGTGACTGTGGTGTCGACCGTGGTGTCTGCTGCTGCTGTGGCGGGGCGGGGAGTAGTCGTCGGAATCTGACATGGAGCCTAGACTTGTGCTGCAATCCGAGTCTTGGTCTGCGAAGCGAACACGTGCAGGTTGTGAGTGGCTTCTACATGGTTTGGGGGGTGCACCTAGGTAGCCGGTATTTTGGGGTGCTGTTTGTTGTGGTTGTGGCATCGGTTGTTGGGGGTAGTAGTAACCTGCTGGTGGTGTTTGGGGGTATGGCGCTGTCATGGGTTGGGCATTCTTCTTCTCGGGATAGCGTTGATATTGCTGTTGAGGTGGGTAGCCATGAGGTTGCTGCGGCGGCCGCTGAGGGTAGGCGGAGTATGATGGAGGCGGTGTATCCGCATACGCAGAATTGTGACCATTTGGTTGCGGATATGGTTGCGCTGGTGGTTGTTGATACTGTGGCGGATTCTGTGGCTGAGATGGATTCGGGTTTGACGGGTGGCTGCCTGGCAGTTCATATGCAGCTTGCGTGCCCAAATAGTATTCTTTGGCCGCCATTTCTTTTGATCCTTGAGGTTCTTTGCAAAAAAGGAAAATACCTGTTGCCGGCGAGACGAAGAGAAAAAGGTATGACAGATACTATTAGGAGTGTGAGCTGTAGTAGATGGTAAGATTCCGTAAGAGATGGAAAGATCACAAGGCCTTGGCTAAGTAAATACCAAGACCGCGTGCGACTGTTTGTCCCCAGTCCATACAAAGCACGATATTGTTACGTCATTTGATCAACGGATCTGCTTCGGGATTGCTTAGCATGCAGCTCGGCCTGTCCGGGGAGCCCGGCAAGCTTGTCAGCGCAAGGCTCAAAGAAGGCTGATTTAAGGCAAAATCCGGAGGGAAACTGACGTGATGGAAAAAGAATGAAGAAACTTTGACTAAGAAGAAATAGATGGATACGCTATTAGATAGTAGTAGATATATAGTGCCTGAGGGCTGTTGGGGTATCTCGTAGAAAAAGCGTCTACCAAGTTGTATGCAACGCCACACTAACCAAACGCCAAGAGAGAAAGAGCCAGGTTCCGTCCCAATGAACGCTTCCAAAGATTCTGCCTAGGCAACGCAAGAAGCTGGGCAAATTTCTCAGGATTTTGGCGCCACGCCTGTAGTCACAAGTGGTATGTTCTGCGCTTCTGCATCGTCTTGCCGCTCCTCATAATTCTTACGCATGGGCACACCTTCGACTTTCTTTACGTTTTTACCTTCGTGCCACATCATGATGCCTGCAACACCAGCCACTATGCAGCCCAGCGCGACAAAGAGACCGGTAGCCCACGAAGGCCTATCAATGCGGTTGTAGTGCCACATGTAGAAGCACAGAACGATCTGGAAAAAAGTGTTCCAAACATTGTTCCAAACGACGAAATCCATCTTCCAGCTCTTAGTGGGCGGGGCACGCATCGCCGTGGGCGGTGGGTCTGGGATCGCTTTGACGGGAATTGGTACAGCTGGATCTTCGGGATCGACAGTGGTTGCATCTGCTTCGTCAGGCAACTGATCTGAACCTGGAAGCCGAAACCATCCCCGATGTATGCCAGCAAGGCGGCGGATGCCCATCTCTGTGCGCTTTGATCCACCGATTCTCCAGCATGCCCAATAGTATAGGTCGCGGAACCGCCAAGGTGCGAGACCAAAACCTGTGACGCAGAAGAGTGCGTTAAGGATCTGCGAGTCGTACTCGACCCACTTCCGGCGTGGAGAATTAATGTCGTCACAGGTAGGTGTACACATGGCGGGTGCAGCGTTGCAGAGGAGGAGGAAGAGCATACCGCCCCATGCGACAACGTTCAGACCGTAGAGTGTGATGAGAAATCCGGCAGGTGTCAGGAACCACTTCCAGAAACCTTTGAGACCAATCATGAACGACTGCGTCCATGGCAGCTTGGGAGGGGGTACATAGCCGTTGGCGTACTATTTCACTATCAGCGTAGTTATGTAGGGGAAATAGGGGAAGACGTACATGTCCCGAAGATGTCCGTTTTGGCTGTCGCGATCTGTCATTGTCGAGGTGTTCTGTCCCAGTCTCGGAGCTGTGTTTTGATTGCATGCCGGTAATGGTGCGCTCGTCATGTCCATGGTGGCCCGCTACTTGTTGAGTATCCTCCTCAGTCAAAGCGGGAAAAGCACCTGTGTTCAACGCACTGCTCGACGAGACCTTGCGTTGACCGCCGAAGTACGGACGCTCAGCTTGCTCTACTGGGGATGCAGCATTGGTAGAAGCGCGCGACCGCTGCTCGGCTTGACTTGCTCGTGAGCTTGCTCTCTTCCGCTGTGTGTCCTCGTTCCATCCTTCAGAACCAAAAGAGCCTTTTCGGATGTCTGATAGTGAGGGTGCTTTGGCGGCCGTAGTTCCAGTGGCTGCCCACATGCCAGGGGGAGGGTTCACGTCCATCAATTTTCCAGTTGCAGTGCGAATTTTACTCGAGACGGTCAAAGCATTGGTCGAAGTTTGTTCGCGCGTCGTGGTGGAGGGCGTCTCTGTGGTAGGACCTGATGCGTTGGGGATGCGAATGCCTTCAGGCTGGGGGAACAGCACTGACGTTGGTACGCTACTATTCGAAGAAGCCATGACTGCTGAATGCACGTTGCACGTTGGCGCTTGTTTTGTAGGGGATTCGCCCTGTTCAAGCCCGGGTGCGGCTCAACGCGTCAGCCAAGGTGGTTGGTTGATCGCTGGTACAATTGGCAATGGTGCACTACCTTGGCGAGAAATCCTTGCGTTTCGTCCAATTCCACTAGGGACAGCAAATGTGTACTGGCGTGAAACTTGCTTTGAAGAATAGCAGGAATTGTATCGTCAACGACATGGTTGCGAGTGTGCGGTTCCTTATGGTAATATGGTTTCTTACCGGAGTGCCGGCTCCTGGCAATCCCGGACCCACTGACGCGCAGCGTCAAGCCACCCGCTAGATCGCTCTCAGGATTGAAAACGCGTATAGGGACTTTGCGGACTTTGCCACACATGATGGCGTGACAGCGAACGCATCCAGGTTATTGCGAGATAGGTTATGAAATGTGTTTGATATCATGTATTTGTTTATGTATCGTGACGTCCAGCAGACTTCTACTCGGATGCTCCCCTCACTGGTATTATGATGCTACCTTTAAGTACCCACCTCCCTTTATTCCAAGTTCTGTACTCACAGAAAAGCCAGAGCGCCAGCAATAGCGACCATAATCGGCCAAGCATAACTCTCCGCCAAGGGCGCGGCAGCGTTTGTCGTCTGCTCTGGTAGAGCTGAGCTAGTTGCGTTCGCGTCTGAGCTGCCGTTCGAAGAAGGGCTAGTTATGGGTGTGTCAAGAGAGCCAGTAGAGAGGGGCGTCTCGCCAGCCGGAATAGACATGACGCCACTAGAGATGAACGTCTCTTGAGGGGGGATTGACACGTCCGTTACGCTGGGGAAGGGAACGGGGGTCGCGCCGACAGACCCTGTAGTGGGTGGAATTGACACGTCCGTTGGGCTAGGAAAAGGAACAGCATCGTCCGAGCCGACAGATTCAGTTTCTGTAGCGGGCGGAATGCCCACGGTGCTACCGGTGCCTACTAGTGTTAAACTTTGTCGCGCGGCACGTCAAAGGGGATATGCCTACATGGCGGGCATGGAGGCTGGAGGCAATCCATGTAGCAGGCCCATGGGTCGGCATCAGTAGAAGTCTGGATGGTAAAGGTTGCCTCCGACTCAGGCGTGGGACTGACGAGTGGCGAGGTAGCAACTGAGGGTGTCTCTTCTTGGGCCGCGGCAACGCTAGCCAGAAGCAGCAGTGTGGGGATGGAGACTGCGGCGAGCATGACGGCGGCTTCTGGAAGACGGCTCGTCCTGTGCAGGTTTGATCGTCGCGTGGAAAATTCGAATGAGTCTTTCGAATGAGTCTTGCACTGCCAAAACAGCCACCATGGGCAAGCTATAAGAATGCGTCTCCTCTGCTGCCCGGGCTGCGTCGCTCCTTCCCACAGTTGCCTGGCTGCCCTCGTATGACTGGCGGGGTGGCTGTTCAGGATCTTCGCTCCTTCCGCAACCGAGTAGCTTCCTCTCACCCCCCAACTCCGTGCGCAACCTGGCAGCGCCAATAAACCCCCAGCACGACTCCGCGCCCAGCCTCCATCATGACGATGTTTGCCCCAAGGACCGAGATGAAACATGGCGTCGCGCCCGCCCCGCTGCAGACGTTCGTGTCAACGGCTCCAGAGTCAGCCGCAGGATCAAGTCACCTTCCGCATGAGATGTCGCTCGCCCGCCAGATAGTGCACAACCTCCAGTACCAGCACTATTGGTCCGACCTCCACGTCCACACGCACTCACCGACTACCCACGCGCCTCTGCCCCGCCCGCTGGTCTCTGGCCTTCCCCCGCACCGCCTCTACGTACACCCCGACGAGCAGGTGGAACTGCTGAAG